>LR991003.1:3750000-5000000 GCA_905163435.1 Mamestra brassicae | reverse complement strand
CGCCCATTTTATCAGGTATAGCCAGCCCAGCTTTGAAAATCCAATGTGAACCAGCCAATGATTTTTCCGTCTTGCATTTCAGTCCCAAAACGATGCTATCAAATGCATTATCAAAATCATATTGTACAGAAATATATCAACCATTTTTAAGATCAATAACAGCCCAAAATCATAACACCAAAACTGCATAGACACAAATCAAAAACCACAAACTCAATCCCACATTTCAATTTCAACAACTTTGCCAGCCCCATCTTATACTTCGCCAGTGAACCTTAATCCTTATACTCGGATCCGTTTTCGGTCAAGTGAGCTCTTCTAATTAGTGAAATATCTTAATTGGGAGATAGTTTCAAGTACCTTGTTTGAGCAGAATGGCCGTTCGTGTGAGAATATCATACTGTGTACAGTTAGGGCTGCAGTTTTTGGCGTGCTTTATTGTTTTTTTTTAATGTGTTTTTGATGTAGACCGAGGTAATCTGCTGGATGAATCTCATGACTCCTTGATTTCATGCTTAATAATGACAAGTGAAGCAGAGTGTGTGTCGGGCCACGTAGCTTTCTGACCCGAATCCATGTCAATAGTAAAATTATGCATGACAATAATAAGATTGTTTTCGTTATGAGTGACCCTAAAACCCATGAAAGTTACACCCATGACGAAACATAAGTCTTATTTCCTAAGTTATATTATTTTTAATATTACGAAAATACAAAAGTGAGGCTATTTATTTATTATTTTCACGTCTAAATCGATTTTGATTAATTTTGGCACAACCTCGCGTGACGTCACATTTTAGTATACTTTTTACTAAAAACGTGACGTCACCAGCCGCCACTCTTAAACTTTGATGCGCTTTATCTTTATCATTTTTTATCGATTTGAAACGGCAAAAATACGTGTCCAATATTTTTTGAAAATCGTACGGACGGTCTAAATAGAATTATATTTTTTTTATCTAAAATAGGCTTTCGAATAAAAAAAAAATCATCAAAATCCATTCATAATAATTGACGGAATTATTGCATAAAAAAAACATACAGTCGAATAAAGAACCTCCTCCTGAAGTCGGTTAAAAATTACCCAATAAACACGCTTTATTGACATCACATGGCGTGGGGTATCGTTTGTTTCCACTTTAAAATCATTATGATGCAAAGTTCTCGACTGCTCTATTTGGATAGACGCACTAATCTAGGTTATTACTAAGTGGATTTCAGTCCAGTTTTAATCCTCACTGGATGAGTTGAGTTTGTTTTGATAACTAGTTCAACTTCGTGGTTTAAGTGTTTTCGAAGTCTTTATAAAAACGAGATACGTAAATGAATTATCATAACATCATATGCTTGCCCTTTTTCGAGTGAATAAGCAAAGAACTTGTAAAAATAAATAATAATTTTCAGACGTTTCAGACCCGTCTGTAAGAGATCGCTTTTAGCGGCTTTCATTTGTTACGTCCTATTATTTTAATCCCTTATTGTAATTATATTCATAGGTTAATAATAAAAATACTGTTTCACAGGACTTATTGTCTTCTGATTTCAGACCCAGTTTATAATAGCTTACAGTAGAAAATCATTACCTTTTACTAAACGTCGATCTCGATCAACGTCCAAGTCGACAACCTAAATCACATTTATATATAAATATAACGAGCACCTAAATCCATATATCCAAGTCACACACCAACTAACACGAACCCATTTCAACAATGGCCATTCGAAATTCGAAATGTATGTCGCAATACCGTCTAGTTCCGGCCGAGTTTGAATATCCGTCCAAGTTGGACTTCCGGCGGACGCGGCCGCACCCAACATGGCGGACGTCTTTATCTGAAGAATTAACTCGTGATAGTTATTCAAATGGGATGGTCAAGGAAAGGGTGATAAGGTGAGCCTTGGTGACCACTGAATATATTGTAATGATTTTTGGAATGTATTAGTTGGTGGTAATGGGCTGCTTACATTAAGTTGGCTGGGTATGATTCTGTACTAAAGCCGCTGGCAGTAGCTAATATTTGAATAAAATGAGTATCTATCTACAACACGTGTTAAAAAAAATGTACCTCTTTTAAGCATAGGTATGGCTCGCGAAGGAGTAATTTGGCACCTCCGTATTGAGCACAGCATCAGTTGCAACGTATCCAAGATAAGACGTAGAGCTACATAAAAAACATGTGTCTCTTGCCTTCTGTAAGACCAGTTTTTTCTTAAACTACTTTTATGTACTAATGAAATGGATTCGTGGACTCCAAGTCGCAAGGCAATGCGAAACCATATGCACAAGACTTTTGGCAAAACTTTAAGTTTTTAACTTTAGGCTAAGAAATCCCCTGCTGGAGTCTGTTTTCCTGATCGTCGACCAGATCATCACTTTCCAACCTCAAGAGAACCTAATCTACCTATTTTACTAGCGACAACGATTATCAAAAATTGACGTGACTTTTCGACGCGCATTTCAATCGCAGACATTTTGGACTTGTTGGCAACTGCTGTCACCGCTCAAAGAATGTCACAATTGACAAACGCTTCCAAAATGTCAGTCCCAAAGTTTCTGACATTTTGACAGCCGTTATCACTGACAAATATGTCGTTTTATCCAGAGTTTCTGAATTTCAACACATCCTACCTCCACGTCTTAATAACACAATAATATTAAACATCCAGTTAACACAATTACTAATATAAATCCAACAGATATTTCAAGCGTTACGCAAGGTGAACTGAGGGTTGTATATAATTGTAAAGGGGTGGGTGGGGTGGTCAGTGTTTGTGATTTGTAAATGGGCTCAGACCTTAGCCCTTCCTAGAGACGGGGATATATCACGTAGGCGGCGATAACTTTGTATAGGGAATCGTATAGAGATGTTAGTTTGTAGTGACCGGTAGCTGATTAAGGTAGAAGTTGGAAAATTTGAGTATCGTAAAGAGGTCTGCTTTTAGAGGTATTACTTTAGTTTAGAGTGGTGTAGATCAGTATTATTTTAGAGCAAAACTAATGCCGATCTACATAATATTAAATAATTTAATATTGGGGCTAATGTACCTATTACGTAATTAATGGCAAATATGGCGAGATTGAAACGCATCACATAAAAAACCATCTTTGGTCAGGTTGTGATCATCGGCTGTTTGAAAAACTACATTCTGTACTTGAAAAACTATATTCTATACTCCCAGAATAACCTATTCTAATATTTTTTCGATATTATGTATCTACATAATGATACAAACCCTTATAAAAACAAAAGAAGTCATTAGACAACTAAAAATCAAACATGTCGCTGTCAATGGGAAAAGTGCCCAAAACACTGTGGCAGCATTGCCGCATTGAATGGTAATGCTGATTCTTTGTCCAAAAAGCCCAAGCTTTTTGACAAACCACACAAAGAACAACACTTGACCACTTGAACACTTGACTAGACAAGCACTAAAATACTAAATCTAAAAATAAAAAGGTTTTTAAAACCATATCTAGAAAATATCCTGTATCACCAATGGATCTTATGATTTATAGGACTCACTAAACTGATACCAGTCACACCTAAACCAGCTCTATCCAATCAAAGCGGCATACCCCCGTACAATTGTCTGTCGAGATATCTTAAGGGCACAAAGGTTCCCGCAAATTGCCGAAGTAAGTGTAAGGTCCGAACTGAAATACATTATCTGGACTGGATGGGCCGCGATCGGTAGATTTATTGTCTCGGACTTCGTACTGTCCTATTTCCTTTGGATATAAACGATTGTTTTGTCCTTAATTTCACCCTGGATTGGATAAGCAAGGCCTTGGAATTTTGTAAAGGTAGATGATTGGAAATTGTTGCGATGCCGATCTCGGATGGGTGGTGTTTGGGTCTGAATTTATGGAGATTTTAATAGTTTTTAAACTAGGAGTTGTTTCGGAACAAATCTTTTACAATATTAAAAAAGGTAGAAACTAATAATCCTGAAGATTGTGGTAATAATCTTATGAGCAAATCTGAACCAAATAGGTACAAAACCAAGTGAGTTGATAAATCTACAATTCCCCAAATTATATTTTATATATTTCAGCAAGTCACTAACGGTAGAACCAGAAAAATCATGATGTCTAAGGATGTTGACCGTCGACGACACGGTTGGCGCAGTGGTTGAGCGATTGGCTACTGCGCTACATGTCGTGGGTTCGATTAACGAACAAATATTTGTATGACCCTGTAGGTCATTCTTATAAAAAAAACTAAAAGATATTTTTTTTGTTTGGTAACTTTGTGACTTATTTATATATTATTAACTGATGAATTTGATGATTATTGTATTTTAGTGTTGGAGTGATTGTCAAATGTTTGTATATAAGCTTGTGCAATTTTAATATTGGGACTTAGCCTTAAGAAAGAGACTTTATTATTATCATTATAATACTTCCTATAGACAAATAAAATTCTACCGCTGGTTGTCAATATATGTCAACACTTTTAGGATTAACCACGTGACTTTTCGTTGTTGGAATTTCATGTTGTCCAGAAACTCTTGTCTCAAAATGTGTCACCTCGAATAACACGTCCCAAAATATGTTACAATGTTTTTGATTGATCAAGTTTTTTCTGCGTCCCGAGGCTCTAGTCATTTCCATTACATCAGCGAATGCGATAATCGAAATGCCAAAATATAAGGGATTGGGGACGTGACATTTTGGCAGCATTTGTCAATCCCATATGACGTTTTGACAATCGCCTTCGCCACTCTATCACTGGCAGAATGTCACATATAGAGAGACATCTAGAGCTTTAAACCAAAAACAAATCGACTAGATACTAAAACACACACTGGAATACCAATTTCCATACAAAAGCCCATCCTAGTCTAAAAACAACTATCCCACAAACAAAGTACAACTTACTATCCAAATATTCTAACCAAGTTAATAGCCCGCAAGTGTAAAGATCACACTTGCGCCGTTTCTCACAAAATGGCCGTTCGTGTCGGACATTTAGCATTAAATATATGTTTTACCACCTTATAAAGATTGCGTCCGAGATCTGAGCCCGGGGCATGCGGCACGAAGCACTTGTATCGCCTACGACAGTTCTTAGCGCTTTTGTAGGCAGGGAGCGAGGATTCAATTCCAGGTTTTTTTTGCAGGTTCTATTTGTTTGTTTCGGTGTTTCTTTTCAGGGTAGTCAGCTAGGAAACACCGGCCTCATCTAGCTTAAAATGACCAAAAAAGATTGACGTGTAAAAGTGTTATGTTTAAACTACTTGCAAAATAAATATAATTTATCATTTATCACGCTTTTAATCCCTTATTTGGTTGTCATCTTTTTTATGTAGATCTGGTTGGTTTGGAGTAAACCGAAGTAGAATATGATTTGGTCTTTGTTCGAAGGATTTTTTGTGTCTCATTTTTTAGTAGGTACAGTTATCTGTCTTGCATTACAAGCTGTTCCAAAAGTATACTTACTCCATTTTATTTAGTGACTTTGTTTTCTACCTTATTTCTTCCCAGAAGCTCTAAGGCCCGCCAAAGTCAGTCAATTCTTATAACACCTACAAATTATTCATCTTTTTGGAGTGCAGATCCAATTAAGTCTCGTTAGTCTTTGAATGCTTCAACATGATCTTTCGCCAATCAATTCCCTGGCTATTAAGAGTAGTATAAATGTTTCAGAAAAGCTCACTCCAAATATGATTTAGGGTCAGACTTCCTAATTGGCCATTTTCACAATTTTTCATAATATTCCTAAGTTCTGTCTGATCATAGCACTCCTACGGTTTCCTATCCCAACTCCCGCGCTATAAGGCGTTGTACACACACGGGGCTAGCGTCGGTGTGCGGTGTGCCTTCGGCCGCCATGTGTGTGCCGTGATGGCTGGAGCGCCGTGACTCGCGCAAGGAATGTTTATTGCTCCTGCCAGGGCTAGCAGGAAAGGGGATTCTAAATTGACAACGTTGTTAATAAAGACTTTGCATCGTTTTGTCTTTAGCGGAAATGGAGTCAGGTGATCGGATGATAGTGGTTTGCAAGTATGAAAGCATAAAGTTGGTGAGGATTTTTTATGGAAGCCAGTATTTA
Organism: Mamestra brassicae; assembly: GCA_905163435.1. NCBI lineage: Eukaryota > Metazoa > Arthropoda > Insecta > Lepidoptera > Noctuidae > Mamestra > Mamestra brassicae. Next base: position 4,993,944 of record LR991003.1, on the reverse strand, counting down.
GTTAAGCAGATTGAGAGGTTGAGAAAGAGAAGGTGACTGAATGAGCAAAGGATATAGGATCGTATGTGTCATTGGATAGTTATAATATAGTTACCAAACAGTTGAATATAAAATAAGCATTTGAATGGCTTTCATCTATGATTTTGCGATGGAAAAAAACTTTATTTTTTCCAAATTCGAAATTTCTTCCTCAGTCCCTTAAAAACAAGGATATACCCACCCCTACTGTTCAGTTTAACACTTTAATGCCCGGTACACACAATCAGATATTTGTTTTAAATTATGGTAATAAAATGTCTGTGAAAGTCACGAGCGGTTGAGCGAATGCGCGTGCGCCGGCCGACGGGATGAGCGAATTGGATCGGGATCGGGATCGAGGATTAGGGGCATTAAACGTGATTCAAATTTGTTGTGGGTTAGGTCAAATAAATATTAGAGTTTTCAAGGAGTTTTTGGATTTTTACCGTAGGTTTATTAACGCTAAGTAAATTATAACTAATAAAACCGGCCAAGTGTGAGTCGGACTCGCGCACGAAGGGTTCCGTACCTTTATCTATATAAAGGCAAAACAAACACTTTTGTTGTATAGTCCCCCTTTAAAATTAATTTTATTTTAATATAATTATTTATTTTTTAAAACGAGCAAAAATTAGCAAAAAAAACACGTTTGTTGTATGGGAGCCCCCCTTAAATAGGTATTTGTTTTATTCCAGTTTTTAGTTGAGAGTAGATAGAGCAGAGTGGCCAACACATACTTTTCGGGTACGAGGGTTACGAGGTAAGTGATAGATGCCTATAAATACCTAAAATATAATAAATTAACAAAAAATACGTAGGACTTTTTCGTGAAATAAGTTATTAACGATACTGTTTCTGAGTCTCCGAAGTAACCGTGTATAAGGTGCATGTTAAAACTAACCATAAAGTTCCAATCATTAAAAACCCTAAAATATTACATGAAAACTCACCTACTAAAATCTTGCCACACCATAATCTCATCACTAATAACACACAAATAACAGATATTAAGATCAAATAAAATGGTATCTGCTGTGTGCAGAATGACGCACGCTTGGCTCAGGCAGGTGGGAAAATGCGCCGTGAGAGATAAGACTATTTTTTTTTTAAGGATGGGAAATCATCAAATGACTTTTTCCACCCTGGGTGGAGCGGAAGGGCATGTCAGACTCTTACTGACTAAAACCCATCCGTGTTCCTTCTAAAGCCCTTTGCGTTCCAGGGCCGCGGTGACTCTTTCGAACAAATTCCGCAACCCTGGCAGGAGGAAAAGCCTGCATGTTAAAATTAGCCATAAAGTTCCGGTCATTTTCGTTCTTTGACAAGAAAAACCCTAAAAAATTACGTGAAAACTCAAATATTGGCACACCGTCATCTCATCGCCAATAACACACAAATTACACATATTAAGATGAGATAATGGTGTCTGCTGATTGCAGAATGACGCTTACTTGGCTCTGACAGGTGGGGAAATGCGCAGTGAGAGATAAGCCTGCATGTTAAAACTAACCATAAAATGCTGATCATTTTCGTCTTTTGAGAGGTTAAACCCTCAAAAAGTCATTAAAACTCACATATCAAAACCTTAGCACACCATAATCTCATCGCCAATAACACACAAATAACAGATATTAAGATGAGATATAACGGTGTCTGCTGTGTGCAGAATGACGCATACTTGGCTCAGGCAGGCGGGGAAATGCGCAGTGAGAGATAAGCCGATCCGAACGGACTTTGTGATGCCTAGTCTACTGTCCGCGCGTCTCCGCTTGCTGTTTGATTAGTGTGGACTAGACTTTTGTTTTAACATGTAGTTACGTCATTATTTTTGCGTTTTAAATTTGGATTAAGAATAATGTCACATAGTTACATAAGTCATTCAAAATTTAATCCAAACCAAACGTGTATGCAAATTTTCGGCCCAATCGGTTGGGTATAACTGTTTTAAAATTCAGTTGAAAGAAATGACCCATATATGCTAACTAACTTATATGATACGTTAAATTAAAGCGTACAATAAAGTATATGAGTAGTAAGTACGCAACTTCGTAACAAAATTATGATGAATAATTACGGCTTACAATCGACAAATAGAAACTTGCACTGTCTAAATTAATGTCATTTTGTTGGCCTTTCCATAGAGCTATACAGATAATTATGGTATGCTATCAGCGAGAACAGTTAACAAAATGTATTCAATTAACCTGAGGCTCTAAACAAGTCAGAACATTCTGTCGGTGATACCATGGCGAAGGCGATTGGCATCGGGATTGACAAAGGTTGTCGAAATGTCACGTGATCAGTCCCTTATATTTTGTCATTAACATGGGATAAGGGCAGGAAGATGATGATATTTTGTCATTTCAACGCCATCGCTAGTAGTTTGGCACTTCTTCTAGAGTCCCTGTACAAAATATTATTCCTTAAGCTGTACCGCATCCATACAAATCTAACGTACACCTACGAGCGAATCAGAGCAACCCAGCGCCGCATTGTTGCACTGATTTAGAACGGCAGACATCTCCAAACTAACTCGGCCCATTCTCACGTATTAATATATTCTATTCGATTCGATTCGATAATTCGCTAGACACCCACCGATGTATCGATTAGCGAGCGATTATCGAGTTACAGAATAGGTTTTGCTGTTTGAAGATTGACTAGTAGAAGTTTGTGTAGTATTTTGGGTAAGTGGAAATGCAGGATTGTATTTTGTTTGCTTGTGTAAGGGGATTAATATTTTGGTAGGAAATATTTCACGTTGTATGTCTGTGTTGGGATGAATATTTGCTTATCAGAGGTAATTTTATTGATTAAGGCAATCGAATATGAGTTGGAAGATTGTTTCCCTTTGCCCCTTTTCATAAATTATCGATATATTTATATTTATAATCCTAACTAATAGCTATTATATTCGAAACTGAGTTTGTTACGCGTTCACTCCTAAATCGCTAAACATATTTTAAATAATTTTGTTACAGAGTTGGGTTAGATAGGGCCCTGAAGACGGTTACAGGTATTTTTTTTACAAAATGCGAACAGGCGCGGTTAAAACTAGTATAGGTACGTGTAAATAGGGACAATACCCTGAATCAGGCTCCGTGTTAAAAGTTCTAAGTCAGGTGAAACTCTGACCTCTTCAAACACGTTTAACTATCACATATAGAGTAGCTGCCTCATTACTTCGAAAGAAAATCCTCGCTATGTTAACGATAATCGACGTTAACGGTCTTAATTAACCCGGAGTTAGGGTCAGCTCGCATGTTGCGGAATTGATCGAAAGAGTTACCGCGGTCCTGAAACGCAAACACGGGTTGATTTTAGTCAGTAAGAGTCTGACACTCCTCCTTTTCGTCTACAGCGGAAGGAGACCTTCAATGATTTCCCATGCAGATAAAAAAAAGTCTCGAAGATACCATGATGTCAATAATACGTCATAGAATAAAATCCGTTATGAAAAAGGGATATGGTCGATGCCAGATAAATTTGCAATACGGGTCATTGACCCTTCTACATTGATTGACATACTTGATTCCGTAAAAAGAAATAAAGACATAAAGCTGTCCTGAATCGAAATCCATCGTGATCCTTAACATTTACAAGTAATGGAAAACGATTAATATTTTTTTGTCCTACGAAGAGATATTAAGGAAAGGGCAATGACCGTTATTGCAAATTCATCTGGCGTCGACCATAGTGTTATTCGTCCTAAAAATATAACTGCGTCTCTCTCTCACAGCGTAAGCACAGGCAATGACACATTGTAGTATGGAGGTAGATGTTTAGCAACGCAAAACCCATCGAAAAGCTGCGATGCATATTCGGAATCTCGAAACACAGCAGACTGCGCTTCGATACAGCAATATAGTGCGTTGGGATTTTACATGACATCACGCCTTGGCAAACTTTTTACTACCAAGTGACGTCACCAGCCCCCCATCCTGAACTTTGATGCGCTTTAGCTTTGTCAGTTTTTATTGGACACCTTTTTTTTGAAAATCTAACTGACGTGACGGACCTAATAGTTTTTTTTTGATTATCCAGGTAAAATTTCTATTTTAGAAAGTTTTATATTGATAATTTTAAACAGTGTGCAGCGTCGCGTCCCGTTTCAGTAAGAGGTGACCCTTAAATTAAACTGGCGTTACTTTAACCGGCGATTGCAACCTCACACGCTCCCTAACTGCCCATTTACTTAATTGATAATAGATTCCTGCGGTTATAGTTAAAATAAAGTTAATCGTAGAATTTTAACGTTTTCGATGCAGTAGTTAACGAGTCGGTACGTGTATTTAACGGAATAAGGCGTTTACTTTGTATAATTCCGATTAAGAGGTGAAAAAAAATACAGGTTGCAGAATAAAATTCTCTTTATTGGATGAATGACATCGGTTTTTGTTTTTTTTTAATATTTCTACGGTTTTGTCACAAGTACCTAAAATTCTTTGCTGATTACGTTATTTTGATCTTCTCCTTTTTTCGTGTTGATTGACTCCTTAAACCTATATTTTACTAAAATAATAAAGCTGCAGAGTTTGTTTGCTTGTTTGAACGCGCTAATCTCTGGAACTACATGAAAAAAAATCCAAATCCAATTGTTAGCTTAGTCACATTCATGAGGAAAGCTATAGGCTATACGGGAACGGGAAATTCCTTTGGGAATGGGAAAAAAACGGAATAAGCGCGTACGAAGTCGCGGGCAACAGCTAGTTATAGTATATGGCCACTTGGAGCGCTCGCGCTCAGTCGTTAGCTAGCGGTCCGGGAAGGTGTAGATGGTTGGGCATAGAGGTTAGGAAAGTAAGAAAAAAAAAGGGGTATATCTTGAAAAGGGGCTCCACACTGGCATGGTGTTTGGGATGTTATTTTAATAAGATAATAAATTATCGAAAGTTATAATTCATAGGCACGAAGGTTTTCTGAAGTGGGGACCGCATGCCAAAAGTCGCAGAGTTGGAGAGCTTCCTTCATGATAGACCATAACTTAGCGTGTCCCGCTAGTAGGTGGCCTTTTTTTTTTAAGGTCGGGAAATCATCAAATGACTTCTTCCGCTCTGGGTGGAGCGGAAAGGCGTGTCAGACTCTTACTGACTAAAACCCATCCGTGTTCTTTCTAAAGCCCTTTCCGTTCCAGGGCTGCGGTGACTTTTTCTTTCGAACAAATCAGCAACCCTGGCAGGAGATGCAGTCTACCTACAATGTCATCTCAGCGACAATTAACATCGAAAACTTGTCAAAATGTAAGGAAATCAAAGGTGGTTTTGACATTTTGCGTTTTTTTTTATTGTCTTTTGGACTTGCACTTGATCTCGATCACACCTGATGGAAAGCGATGGATGAAGTCTGGTATTCCAGTAGCAAAACGGGCGATGGTGGGATCAGGTCGTGGAGTTCCTGCGCACACTCTCCAAAGTACAGAAATACAGTACTCTACGCTCCTCAAAAATACGAGAATTGCCCTCACTCAGGTGTTGAACTATAAGTTATACGTAATGCTTTAGAAAATCAATATTACCTAAACAGTCCTAGCTAGCAAAATCGTGCAGAATACATGTAAATTGATAGCCAAGAGTACATGCAAGTTAACTTAATTTTACATTCCAAGAACATTTAGCAGTACCTACACCACATCTACGCAGCCATATTTTATCTATTCCAATAAAGTCACACAGTAATATTAAAACTAGATTTTGCCCGCGATTTCGTACGCGCATATCCCTATTTTTTCCTCCCCTCTTTACCTCTCCTACACTCACCAGGAACCTACATGCTAAATGTCAGATATCTACGACCAGTAGTTTCGGCTGTGCGTTGTCTATCAGTCAGTAACTAAATAGTTTAAACAAAAGGTCCCATTAAAAAAATGGACAAACTTTTAGAAATCATTCAGACCACCAAAATAAGGACAATGGTAAAAAAACATCTAGTAAGAAAAACTCATAAGATAGATAACTTACAAGAAAAAAATTCAACCAACGAAAATACACTAAAAACATTGGTTACCCACTGCATTAACTTGTGTTAATGCACTGGGTAACCAATATTTTCTCTTATTTCTGAAACCAGAAATATAAATTAACGTAAGGGACATTTTGGCATTTTGCATAAATGAACTTAACGTTAATTGATACTTCTGGTATCGAAATATGCAGGCGCACGTGACCACGTCAAGTACCTATCCATAATGGATGTGTTTATTCTAGTGTGCCGGCAATTTAATATTTTAGGTCAAAATAAAATCACTTTAATCAGTGTTTTTTTTTTTGCTTGAATATCTTTGGTTATACGTACTGAGAGCTGTGTATCTATTTTAATGGGACCTTACATATTGATGATGATAAACACTCCTTGGTCTATTAAAAAGGTGTTTATAAAGATCCCTATGAATCATCACTATCATCATCATGCCATCCGTACACAAAACGTTTGATGTTGGACAGAGGACTCACCCAAGCTTCGCCACATCGACCTATCCTATACCTTTTGGCATCCAGGGGACTCCCGTGGCTACCACCAGGTCATCGATCAACTTTGTGGGAGGCCTTCCAACGCTGTTTCTTCTGGTATCCGGACGCCATTCATGCAGTGAACGTGTTTAGATAAAAAAGGCAAATGGATAAACGTACGTCAACAATTACAAAGCCTTAGTTCGAGCGCTTACGCATTACGTCCGATCCGAATCCGATCAGTATCCGTCAAAATACTGTCCGAGAAAACTCGGAAGAACTCGGATATTGCTTACGCACTAACTCCGATTCAAATCCGTGATTCAGACATCATTTTACGCGGAGAAGCTACAGACAGCCCCCGTCCCCCGACCCGTCTGTCTCTTTTCTCGGACGTAGCTTAGATTCGGTTCGGACGTAGTGTGCAACTGTTTATACAAATAATCCAATGGCCACTTCGGTCCTTCAATATCTAATCCGAAATGGAGATTCTTGGATGACGGAGATAAATCGGATGACCGAAATCGGGTGTAGTGCGTAAGCTAACTAATAAATTGTTCTACGACTACGCCGGACTGTCTTTGCACGGATACTGATCTGGTTTGGATCGGACGTAGTGCGTAAGTGCTTTTAGGGTAATAAAAATCTAGCTTACTGCCTGAACGGGTACAATAAAGACATAAGACTGAGAGTTTACACTTAAAAGTCCGTTCACCCTTTGCACGGCTCTGGAATCGAATACAAGACTCCACGATCAGCTATCGCACTAATAACCACTAGGCCAACTGGCCAGTCAACGAAGTACGTTAATTATGTTAATAACATCATTCCAAATACAAATAAACGATTCTAAATTCAAACCTATCGAAGGGTCAGCCATGATTGGTATTTGAGTCCGCGTACCAGTATGGGTGCCGTTCTCTCATACATATTTAGTGCATGTATGTATGTGTGTGTTAATTATTGTCATTGAGTGGGCGTGGTCAAAGGTTCGGTATGGGATACTGGCCCTTTATGACAGCCGAGATTATAAAGTCGTGATGTGTTGCGGGCAGTACGAAAATTAGAATGGTGGCAAAAATATAAACCTATAAATGTATTAACCTTTAATCAATTAACCTCATATCTGCAATGTGGAGACAAAGATACGACAGTAAATGAAAACATTGGCAATACTGGTTCATAGAAATATTTTGAAACTATTATAAATTGTGACACCGAAATTAAAAACGTCAAAAAAACTCAAAACTAGTCAGGGATAGTGACTACTAATTCATATTTGTATGAATTTGTGTTGTCAGTGTTTCGATGTAGTGTCGTATCGCCGTCTCCACCTTGTATATACGGACATCGATCGTGTTATCCTATATCCTACTGGGTTGTGGAGATTAGTTAGGCGGTCAATCCATGTAATAAAGGTCCCTACTGGTAAGTATTCAGCTGTATCCGGTTGAACTTGAATCCGACCCCAACATAATTGGGAACGTACTAGTCAGATTCATTATTAAGCCAGAAATGGGACAAATAGATAACTTTTTGCACAAGCCTTTTTGTTAATATGGCATGACATGGTTTCTTATAAGTCCTACCTATGAGAGAAGTAAAACCGGCCAAGTGCGTGTCGGGCCACGTTCAATGTAGGGTTCCGTAGTTACACGACACAATTTCCGACTTAGAATGGTGCTTTTTGTTTGATTCAATGATTATATTAATTGAGGTTGGTCGACCATTACTTGTTAACTTGTAAAGCCTACTTAGCTGTGATAGTTTTCCTTGTAAATTCGTTATATACCTATGCTACTACCATGAATTTTTAATACATACTTCATTTTTTTCTTTCTTTTTCAAATTCCAACTTTCTAATGCTATGCGTCTCTGAGCTAAACTGCGGACAGACAGACAGATGGACATGGCGAAACTATGAGGGTTCCTTTTTGACTACGAAACCCTAAAAAGGGGATTGAGGAATGCCCAATGATTGAGATGTTAATAAGTTTAACGAGATACCGAGATATGGCACTGCAGAAATTAACCGTCATTTTCTTTAAGGTCCAACGCAAAAAATCTTACTCTATTCAGGTATACACGAAGAGGTACCTTATCCTTAGCAAACGAATTACCCACAACATTGACTGGCCATTTACCGAAATGCCCTATAGTTATTATTGTCAGCAACCGATACATGCATTGATTTATAACTGCCTCAGCCCCCACACGACGGCTGACCGATTTAGATAAAACACGTTGTATATAGCAAACTAACTTTTCTTTTATATCTTCGAAAACTCAAAACATTCAAAAGTCAACCTTACACCAAATGATTTAAGATTCATGTGTTTGAATGTGAAGTGAAAAATTATCGTGGTATTTCGCATGCAAAATGGTCGCCAGTAAGAAATGCTGATACAACAAATAGTATGTTGGGATTCTGATTTATATGAGGTCTATATCTGGGACAAATGTATGCGATACTGATTTTGGTGCTGTATTTCGTTGTGAAGTGCGACACGCATTGGAAAGAGACGTAGAATGGCAGCTAAGATTGTAGCCGTATGTGGGTGTGGTGCATTAAATAAGGATTCGACCAGACTTCGATTGTGGCGGCGAGAGGCGAGTTTGGAAGCCGAATATGAAAGTATAAAGTTAGAATCAAGCCTAATGGTAAATGATAAATGATATTTATTTTGCAAATAGGTTACAAATAACTCTTTTACACATCAAACTTTTTTTTTTTTGGTTATAATAATCTAGATGAGACCGGTGTTTCCTAGCTGACTGGTGGCTCGTAACACTCCGCGAGTCGCTGGTAGCAAATTCATATAAAAGCAGAGTTGACGGGTATGGTACATACTGCATACTGCTCATCGAAATACAAAGCAACACAATGATTTTGATGAAAAAAATAAGTTCAATTAAATCCTTGACTAACGTACTTGAAACTAACAAGAAAACCAATAAAAAATACAAAAACTCCTGTCTAATTAGCAATTTTATTTAAATACGTGAATTGCTGCTTTGGAATAACTTCTACATAATTATGCATAAATATACATATACTCAATGGTCGTCCAGTCCACTACCATTCACAAAACTCTGACCAGTACAAACTGTAAAAAACATAATTTCAAAAAGTTGAAAAATACCGTCTGATTCACAGCAATAAGGCAGATGTCTCATTAGGAGGTCACAGATCAGTCGCGGCGTGACGCTGGAATCGAACCCGCTACCGAGCTACGCAAGACCCGTTACCGGCAGAGGTTGTCAACTTTTCACTTTTTTGTACAAAAAAAAAATTAAGTCGCTTCTGGACGGACAGAAATGGGTGTAATGCTGTTAATTTGAATGTTTCCCCTTCTGATCATCATCTGCAAAGTCAAAGTCAAAACGTTTATTTCAATTAGGCCATTAAACGGCACTTTTGAACGTCATCATTTACAGTTCAGTAAAATAATAATATTAGGTACATTAAAACAGTGACTCTACTGTCCATTCGGAAAGGTAGATTCTTATGGAGAAGAACGGACAAGAAACTCCATAGTTACTCTTTTCAAATAATGATTTTACAAAATTTGGTACTTATACAAAAATTAATTTAATATTATGTGAGGACGATGCACCCAGAGTATGCTAATTATAGGAATAAAGTATTACCAGCAGAGGTAAACTTATTCATTTTCTAAAGAAATTCTGCCTAGCTTCTTCCCAACTATATTGGGGTCGGCTTCAGTCAAACCAGATTCAGCTGAATACCAGTGTTCTAAATGCAGCAACTGTATTTTTCGACTTTGCCTACTACCTCACTATACCACCCCGGTGATCACCATTAGCACACACTAAGATAATTTTTTAATGCTTAGGGCCACTGAAATTTCGTTTGAATAATATTCTTGCAGCGATATTATCAAAGCCATTTAAATACCTACCCAAATGTCCTTACTTTGGTATTGTTCGTTAAATTGTTGAGCTCCTTAAAGTTCTAAGTTTGAGCTTTACGATAACTGACAAATGCTTGCACTGTCAGGACAGGTCCACTCAAATCTGTGTGGTACTTTCCTCAAAAGACCACTTCAGACATTAACCTTCATGGTTCTCGTATGATTTGACCAGAACGTAACGATTGTATAGACTTTAAAAGAGACTTTGACCTCTGAGTTTGTTTCGGTGTTTCTTCTCAGGGTAGTCAGCTAGGAAACACCGGCCTCATCTAGTTTAAAATTACCCAAAAATATTGACGTGTAAAATTGTTATGATTGACCTACTTGACAAAATAAATATCATTTATAATTTTGTCAATACTGTGGGAAATAGATATCTAGGATAGTTCTGTAAGTGTACCTAGTACCGAACAGCCAAATGATATGTTTCGAAGACTTTGTTCATGTAAAGAGGTTTTCTACTAAAATCTTTTAAAGGATAAAACGGTAGACAAGCAGAATTTCAATATTTCGAACCCCTGGAAAAGAACCGATCTTAAAAACGTAATTATACACACGGATGCGCATGATTCACGAAATATTTGAATATTGTATTACATACATTCGCTATGCCGAAACCAACCCAGCTGCCATTTTTAAAACAGTACAAAATCAACCTAAATCAAATCTAACTAAAGTTTATTTTCACTCAGCAGAATTGAAAACAACGGATCTTAAAATTCGAACACTGTTATGCTTAACGTATCTCTAATAAGAATCTTCGGTAAACAAAATTACACTTTGTTTACCAGACATAAAGTTGTTTATTCTTTGTGATAAATTCGAACGATAGTTGAAGAAGAGTGATGTGCAGACGCCGTGGGAACGATTCAGTTTGGGTAATGTTAGTGCTTGAACGAGAGCAAGAACTGGCGATGGGTCCGACGATAAGACGCTACAATATGCTATTTACTTATATTGGAACGTAATAAACACTATCGAAGATGTAAGTTCGTTTTTATTAGAACAATGCTCCGCTAGAACTGAATTTGCATGTTTTAGACTAGAAAGGTTACTTCGCTAACAGAATCGTTCGTGAATCAATATTCTGTGAATATTAAGAGTACACCAGCTCATTTTCAGTACCCGAGCTTTAATTCAGGTACCTAAACAAAAATTCTTCAAGGCATAACAACAAAAAATATGATTTCGAGTATCTTTTAATTTTAAGCATTTTTTTTTTGTTTTTTCAGATATAACAAAATTCTTTAGTTAATTAAGTTCGAACAGTATTTTTTAAGCCATGCCTCAATTTCTTGAGATATTAATGCAGATAAATATTTCTTGATAAAGCTATTAATTGCTACTAACTCATTTCATTACCCTCCCTTCACAAAAGCAGGTGTATCTTCAGACTGACCTCGTGATCTCCAATCACAGTAATCGTTAATCCTTTCGATAATCGATTTGCACGCACGCGACCTTACAACTTTATTAATACCGTTACAAAACTAATTCTCATTCGAATATGGACCTTAGTTCATTAAATTAAGAACGTGTTAACGTTTCTATGCTTAATTTGTTTTTGGAAATGCATGTGCGTTCGGACGGGACGACCACATCCTGTCTATTATCCGATTTTAAATCGAGAATTAGTTCGAGAATCGATGCTTTTTGCTGGAGACGTGTCTATGCGCGTGTAACTTTTTTTTTAAGTCCCTGGATGAATCAGAATGACTTAACTTTAGTATGATAAACGATTGGATTTGATTCGCTACTTTTTATGGTCCAATATGTGGATTGTTTTAGATTTTAATTAAATAATTATAAAGTTTATTGCACCGTTTATAATTATTTATATTGATTAATGCTACCTCAACCGTGTTACCCAGTTAATGGGTTGTGGAGGTCTGGTAAACAGCCGCTTCACATAAAATACTGGTATTCAGCTGAATCCGGTTTGACTGGAAGCCGGCCCCAATTTAATTGGGAAAAGGCTAGGCAGATGCTGAATGCTACCTCAACGTAGGGACAATTGTTTTGATTTGGACGAAGCAAAAGGATATTGGGATTATCCGTCCAGGATTTCACAGTAGCAATCCGTAATCTTATTTCGGTACCAAATAGACTTGCCTTCTGGTTACATGGGGTATATTTGTACGTATGGGACCTATTTATTTTTCATTATCACAGCTGATAGTAAACGATGTAGTGGTCGTGGATCGCGTAACTTCCCTAGAAGTGAACTATTCAATAGACTCTCAAGAAACACAGGTTTTTATTAAAAAAAAAACAAGCAGAAGTTAATTAGTTTACGCTGCAAACGGCCATGAGCAATACCAAAATCATCATTAATAAAATTCCATCTCAAAGACAAATATAAAAATATCTAATTTCTCGTCGCCTAGGTAAGCGTTGACATCTCAGAGGCAACAATTAATAATGATGTAATTTTTGTGCCAATGAATTTACTCCTCTTCATCCAAAGATACATATTCTTCCTTCCATCAATCACATCACACTAATATATTAAGGTGAAATTTTGTGAGTGTGTGTGTGTTTGTTACTTCTTCACGTGCAAACGGCTGGACCAATTTTGATAAAATTTGGTATGCAGGGAGCTAACACCCTGAATTAACACATAGGCTACTTTTTATATATACTAAAACAGCGGATAACACCTGGTAAAGAATAAATTTGTATGATTCCCTGCGAAGCGCATTGCACAATCCTACTACTATTATAAAGGCGAAAGTTTGTAAGTATGGATGTATGTATGGATGTTTGTTACTCTTTCACGTAAAAACTACTGAATGGATTTTGATGACATTTGGCACAGAGGTAGATTATAGTCTGGAATAACACATAGGATACTTTTTATCCCGGGAATATGTTCCCTTAGGATAGTTTTCGACAATCACGCGGGCGGAGCCGCGGGCGGCAACTAGTATCGCATAAAATAATGACAAGGTAAAGTAGGTACTCTAGGGTTGCGGAATGGTTCGAAAGAGTTACCGCGGCCCTGGAACGCAAAGGGCATTAGCAAGAACACGGGTGGCTTTGGGTTAATAAGAGTCTGGCACTCCCTTCCGCTCCGCCCAGAGAGGAAGGAGTCATTTAATGATATCCGATCTAAAAACAAGGTAACTAAGTAGGTACTAGAAATGCTACACAGAATATGGTTGAAGTAGTACTTCCCCGGAAAAGCAGCTTCACGAAAAACTCTGGAACAACTTATATCGTTATCACACCTGCGGCATGTTTTGGTCCTTACTCATCTAATCATATAATAATAATAATAAGTTTATTACCAATAATATGTTAACAAAGGTTACAGGTACAGTAATAACATCAAAAGTGCAAAAAGGTATTATCTTCTGGCTCCCAAACTAGGTTTATAGCCTGTGACTTGGGGACCAGTGATTCCATAGTTGAACCTTCAAATCTATGTACTCCAGTAACATGGACAATATAACTTTAAAATTATTATATAAGTCTATTAAAAAAGAAGAAAAAAAAAAATAAAAAAAAATTGTAGGTGTTGGAGTGGGAGTGAGTGGTGGTATGTGTGTGTAATTGTGAAGGTGGTGAGTGTGTATGAATGTATGTTTGAAAGTGATATGATGATATTTCAAAGCTTAATAAGACGTCAACACAATATTATAAGACTATTGCTCTGTTATTATCTACGATAGGATCTGTTCTGACTGGCTGTATAGATTTGTTAATTGGACATCTTTGATTGTGTTTTGTTTTTTTATTTTTTATTTTACCTTTGTTTTGTTTGAATGCTTGTTTGTGTTCGAATCGGTTTTGGTTGAACTTGGTCTTAACTCCAAAGAGAAAAAAAAAACTCGTTTTGTGTCTCAAGTGTCCACGCACCTGGAAAATTTGTGGAATAATTTAAACGGGACCGATCTCGGTTAAGTGGAGCTGAGAATTTTATTGTAGTATTGACTACCTCACTCGAAACTTGCCGAGAAGGCCGAATTTGTCACCAGGTACTCCAAAAACCATCTGTAAAAACAAACATTTGTATTCTAATGCAAAACACAAGAAATTAAGGACGTAAGACTAGGCAATATGGTCAAAAAATCTACTTCGGGGAAAACTAAAAAAAAAAATGATTTGCAAAATGTCAAGCAGATTTAATGGTGTGTTTTGTACATCTTTTGATAAAATTTGACAAATTTAGAAATAACACGCCAACGAGAGGCCACGAAAACATTTCTACAGTAGTAGAGTTAGAGCCTTGTTTTTTTATAAATACATTGAAGATAATTTCCCAAAATCATATGTTTCTTGCAGGTAGACCTAACATTAAATATTAAACACAGTAAATTCTAGAAATCATTATCGTTATATTGGATGTTAGAAGGTAGTTCTTGTGCCACCCTACCAACTACGATTGAATGATTTTCAGAACAAAAAAGAGTCCTCAAAAACCTTTAATTAAACATTTAATTTTTTGTTTATTTACAGATTCTACATGTATCATACAATCTCAAGGAAGCTTACTAACTTAACATAACGAAAATTAACCACAGAATGCGTTTACTACACGTTCACATCTGGTGTAAAAGTTCAGAACATGCCTCCTAACGCCATCTATTGGCGAGTAGCGGAACCAAAGATCCGCAGTACACGGTAAACGCCGCAAAAAGTTGTTAAAAAATAGAACTTTCTCTTCATATTTCGCAAAAAAACATCTCTGTTTTAGTTTTTCCGCATAAGGGCTTTGGCATACTGTTCTAATTGCGATGAATAAAGTTACTATCATTAATAATAGTAAAATTTTCATCTTTTTTCCTTGACTCTTGTATTAAAAGAAAGAAAACAAGTATATTTGGTACACACATCACAATTTAAATTTACACAATGAAGGTACAAAAATGAGGAAACTTAATTTTGAAATAATAAAATTCCTTTCCGCCTTCGCCAAATAGGCCGAGTTCAGCAAAATGCCAGACAACTAGTAGTTGCCTGACACTGCTTTTCAACTGAACCTTATGTTGAGTGAACGGATGCACGCACGGTGCACCTACAATACACGCACCACTGATGAAATAAGAATCCAAGAGCGGACAATGGCCAGGGTTGATGAATTATTAGAAAGAGTTACCGCGGCTTTGGAACGCAGAGGGCATTTGAAGGAACGGGTGGGTTTTAGTAAGTAAGAGTCTGACACTCTCTCCCTCTCCGCGCAGAGCGGGAGAAGCCATTTAATGATTTCCCATCTACAAAAAAGTGTGGATAATGGAGTCCATAAATCTTCATTAATTCATTTATTCATTTATACGCGTCACTAATATTCCATTTGACACCACCAGATCAGAAAATCTATACTAATACCTATAATAAAACTGAAGAGTTTGTTTGTTTGAACGAGCTGGAACTACCAGTCGGCTTTTGGAAAATACTTTTTGAATATGATAGCCACATTTATGAGGAAGGCTATAGGCTATACGGAAAGGGAAAAAAAACAGGATATGCGTACGAAGTCGCGGGCAAAAGCTAGTACTTAAATGTTAGTGTTTAGTTACCAAATCCATTCATAAATTTATTGTTATTTATCATCATGAAATGATTCCTCAAAACTTATAATAATATGGAAGAATAATACATTACTGTGTTTTCCTCTGTGATTGTGGTAAGCGATTAGTACTAATTAATTAATTGATACCTACGTTTTTAATTTACCACTATCTTGCAAAAGTCCTTAAACGCTAATTCAATATTGATTTTCCCTTACCTAACCACAATAAATATTCCATTTGACACACATGCATTTTTCCTTGAATAAATCATACCTGGCTTTTAGGTTTCCGAACGTCCGTATGAAAAACTGTCATAGCCAACACTCGGAATGTACTGGATCAATTCATTTGAAAATTGGTACATAGGTATATTAATTTTGGATATGGGGTCACTTATGTGGGACAAATAAAAAAAAAGTTATAGCCATCCCGTAGGTAAGTATCAAATGACTTTTTATTTGATACACGTATGACCTACGGGATGGCTATAACTTTTGAATTTTTTATGATAAAAATAATTTGATACTCTTACAAAAAGTCGTTACTTATTGTAAGAGTACCAAATCATTTTTATCATAAAAAAAATAGAAGAAAACCGATGAACCGACCATTCAGCTTATCTCCAAAACGACTTAGTCTAAAATTAAGAAAAAAAAAAAACTGAAATTGTTCTTCATCATTACAGCAACACTTATCCCCTACCTATAAGAGAACTCCATGGTAAAACCATGAGCATCGTAAGTTTGTAGAGATAAATAAAGAAACTAGTTTACGGTACTACTTTTCCTCCCCCTTTAAAGGAGCATTTCTTGCACTACTGGAGAGTAAAAAAGGGTTTTTTGTTACAGAACTGACACGCATAGTATTCGTATATTGTATTCTAGTTTAGATTTATAATTTGTGTGTATATGTCACCGGAAAATGGCAAACGCCGTAAGATTGTAGAATGATGTATTTTTCCTAAATAAGACACGGATATATTGGAAACTATTGAATTTGGATGGGGTTTATTGTACACAAAACCATTTTTTCATAATAATATCGAGAAATTAAAAGATAAATATCAATCTTACGGAATCTGCAATTTTCCGGTGACACATACACAAAAATTATAAATCTAAACTAGAATACAACACAACAAAACATCAGACCAGTGCTATCAAAAGAAAATTTTAGGCAGAGATGTCCCTAATTATAGATCACCCAAGCTCATCGTCGACCACATCATCGCTTACGGTGAGATAGGAATCAATCGCGAACAAAAAAAACCCACAGTTCTTTTCACTGGCTACGTATAAATCCTATGTCATAGAAGTATCCCCAAACAAGGAACAAATGCAGACACCGCCGGGGCTACTGCTGAAATATTCTAGACGGCAAATCCAATAACACTTTTCTGACTCAAGATTCAAATCCTAGACCTCATTACTCCGGACCTGCGGGTAGCGACCGTTGGGTGATTCGCCGTCCGATCAGAACCACTACTCTCTAAATCCGAAGTCCGTAGATTCGGGCTTACGATTAGTTGCGAACCCGAACTAAGAATGAATTCATTAATTCTTAGTGGTTAGGTGATACGGAGTAGAATACGCCCGCAACTAAGCCTGAAACTATGGACTTCGGGCTTAGAGAGTAGCCCCCTATGGCACGCGCTCCTCAAAGAAATGTCAGCATAGTAGACGGGGCCCGCTAGGGCCAGTGCCTGGCAGGGTTGGGGAATTTGTTCGAAAGTGTCACCGCGGCCCTGGAACGCAAAGGGCATTAGGAGGAACACGAATGGGTAAGTAAGAGTCTGACACTCATTTCCGCTCTGCCTAGATCAGAAGAAACCATTTGTTGATTTCCCACCATTAAAAAAAAAAGAACTCATACTCAACAGTGTAACGCTTGCGACCACTTGACCGCATTTTAATCCAACGAAGCAGTTATTAGATTAGAAAAAATATAGAAAACAATGGCCCCAGGTTAGAACTAACTCGAAGTAAAAAGATAACTCTGGTTTGTGGGCACAACAGAATAACCCAACAAAACATTAGAAAATCACAAACAGAGACTCGATCTTCATTTGTTTGCGCCAAATTTTCCGAAACATATGACTGTCTAGAGTTCGAAGCACAAAAACAATGTTGTTTATCTGTTCGTGAACGAATTGAGAGCACCCTATAGGCTCGTGTTTTCTTAGCATTAACGTGAGGCGCCTCGGCGCATTTAAATCTTGGGCGACGTATGCTAGGGTTGGCAAGCTGTAGAAAATAACTACGCGGTCGATACTGGAAAAAAAAAATAACGTGAAATGTTACGTGTATATTATGTGAGGCGTTAAGTCCGCCTTTTGCAAAGTGCAATAAGTTTTAATAAATAATTGCCACAAAAACCAACCTTTTTTGGTTCCTGTGATATGATGTTCCTATCATCTGCCTAGCCTTTTGGCGTGACAACGACTAATAAATCGATGCACGCCGGCTGCACGCACGAATAAGGATGACAATGAGTCATCCTTCGTAACGTTACGCTCATTGTAACGTTACTGTCATTTGATCAATGTTTTGTTATGACGTTGTCACGTTAAACTATCGTCCGTAAGCCGACTTTACAGACAACCAATTTTTTTTCAACAAATTTGTATTTAACCAAGTTATATGCCCCTGACTCATTCACAATTTCTCCAATAATCATACTATATTACGTTGTAACAAAAAAAACCTTTCACAAGTAAATTCTTATCTGTACGATTGCCAACCCTACCCCAATTCGCCACTTATTCCGCGTCGCCTGGCGCACAATACACTGTATGTTATAATTTTTGTCTACCCCCAAATATATGAACAAAAGGCCCTAATGAATGTATTGCAAAATTCGCGAAACCATTATTAAGCATTGTTGCTGAATCCGACGGGGGAGCGTTTCTTGTTTACCGAGCCTTATTTTTCAGCAAGTTTTTTGGGTAAGGTGTGATGATAAAGATTGTATTTTTTGGGGATAGTGCAGTTTTGTTGTAGATTTTATAAACATTCCTGCTTTCTTCCACAAGTTTTATACATATATCTACTCGTCCAAGCATTCAAATGCATCTAGTATGTCTTCACATAGTATCCAGTGGTTTCATTTTATTGTACCTAAAGCAGAATAGAATCAACCACAGCTTAATTAATAATAATAAATTTTAATAATATTTGTCTTAAATCAGAGTAACAAGGACCTATTTTATATACCTGTCAACGCGACATATCTGTTAAAAGTTGACATACATAATAAATTGTTCCATTTTCGTGACAGGTGCTGTTAACGGTCACATCTGGATTTTATTAATCAGGCTTCAAGCTGCTATTACTTACTAGAAAAAGTCTACGGTCACACACATTAAACAGTTGCGTTTCCGATCAATAAGGCCAAGTTCAGGATACCAATTCCGTCAACTGCAATTTCCAGCCAACTAAGCAGAGAGTACATCTGCTCCATACTGCGAGTTCTCACTCAATACCATACCAAGATAATTCAAACCTTTCCAGAATACTCGAAACATAAGATAAAGAACACTCCAGTTTCTTGCAACTGTGGCTAGGGAAACAAAAGAAATTGTGTGTGAGTGTGTTATCATTAGCATCCACCCCCCTAGTCTTACATCTTCCCCCCTCTCACTTGGGCCCGTCTCCTTTCTTTTCACAAATTCTATACAAAAGTTTGAGTAAGAGTAATACACGTCTTGTTGTTTTGAGTGTCGTGTTACCATGTTATTAGAAAATTTGAGATATTTTGTTGGAATATTTCTCTACTCCGCTCGACTTAATGTTCATGGCGACGGAAAAACGCCTTTGCAGGTACAACTGTCTATTTAATTGAGGGAGGCAAAGTCGAGTGGAGTAAAATGACTCAGAATATGAGTGGTAGACTATTTGTGGTAGATTATTTTAGACTATGTAGGTATATGTTGAAAAGTGTGGGCTAAACATAAAAATCACAATTTTAGAAAAATCTGCTGCTGGTATTACATAGTACTGGATTGTGAATTTCAGTTAAGCAGCCGCTTCATTTTAATACTGGTATTCAGCTGTTTCCGTCAGACTGAAAACCTACCCCTTTTTTAAGGATGGAAAGCCATCAAATGACTTCTTCCGCTCTGGGTGGAGTGA
Organism: Mamestra brassicae; assembly: GCA_905163435.1. NCBI lineage: Eukaryota > Metazoa > Arthropoda > Insecta > Lepidoptera > Noctuidae > Mamestra > Mamestra brassicae. Next base: position 4,973,899 of record LR991003.1, on the reverse strand, counting down.
AAGGGCGTTTCAGACTATTAGTGACTAAAACCCATCCGTGTCCCTTCTAAAGCCCTTTGCGTTCCAGGGCCGCGGTGACTCTTTCGAACAAACACTATATGTAGTGTTTGTTCGAAAGAGTCAGGCTTGTCAGATTTATTTGATTATTTATTTATTTATTAAAACTTTATGCACTAGTAAAAACACTGTACAAAGGCGGACTTAATGCCTTAGGCATTTTCTACCAGTCGACCTTAGGGTGGTGCAGAGACAACATGGCAGGTGCAACTTAAAGAAAAACTAAAAATAGAGAGAAGAAAAAAAAAACATTTATAAATACGTAGAAATATACATACATATAAATAAAGTTATTAAGAAAAAACGAATCCAACAAATTAACGCTGTGATGATTCTACCAACTTCTTGCGAATGTGCTCACGTGCCTTCCTTAAAGGACAACCGACTTGTTGCCGTCCTGATGCTCAGAGGGAGCGCATTCCAGAGGAAAATCGCTTGAACAAAGAAAGAGGAGCGGATAAACCCAGAGCGGTGAGAGGGACATCGTAGAAGGCGATTATTGGTAGAGCGAAGATTTTTACTGTGGGCAGAACAAAGTAGTTGAATTTGTGAAGTTTGATAAGAGGGAGACGACGGATTATTAAGTAAAGAAATTATCCACTGCCAAGGAATTACATGGACACCCTACAACAAGTATGAAGCCAATTGTTCTCAAGATTGGTATAAGCCTCGCGTGTGATCTTAATTAATGAATACGAACGAATGACTAAGCTCATTCCGTTAATTTATTTATTAAGGCTCAAGCGTAAGGGAAGCACACAATATGTTACTTAGAGGATGCTGGAATCATTTCCAATTGTTTGGTGATGTGGTGTAAAGTGATTTTACTCACAGGTGTATTGGATTTGAGTGCGGTTAATAAAAGCTTTTTTGTTTTAATTTTATGTGGGTAGATTGATTTGAGATAATTCTGTTAAAGTGTCGGTGTGTTGAACTAAACCTTTTAAGAAGCTCTTGGATTACGTTTGATATCATATACAATATGGAGACATCGATACGACAATAAATGAAAACACTGGCAATACTGGTTCATAGGAACACTTTGAACTATTATAAATACTGTCACAAGAATTAAAAATAAACTTTCCAACTACATAAAACGATAAAATTTTTATTTTTTTTATTTATTGCACACCTACCACAGTATAGTCTTTATAACCTAAAGGTCGACTAGGTAGAGAATGCCCTGATGCATTAAGTTCGCCCATGTACCACTTTTGTACACAAAGTTTATATAAATAAATAAAACGTCAAAAAAAACTGAAACTGGTCAAGGATAGTGACTACTATTCTGACGAAATATTCCAAGCAGTCTGTTGCAGTTAGTGACACCAAATCTGTGATAAAAGACAACAAAGTATGAACTAGTATTGTAAGTGTTTTGATTTATTGCCGTATCGTCGTCTCCACCTTGTATATCGAAGCAATAAACATAATCAATGATACCCAACAGCCACAAATTCCACAAGTATTTGACATAGATGACTAAAATACTCCACATATTATATCATTATTACTTTTACAATAACTGTATCTGTAAATTGCGTTAAGATAAAAGTTAAATGTTCCACAGACTCTGCACAAGTAAACTTCTATCAGCGATAGCGTGGAGATACCTACCGATTGTCAAAAACTCCAGAATTAATTGAAAAGTAATATCAAAATATAACGTGTCTTTTTAGGATTCCGTACCCAAAGGGTAAAAACGGAACCCTATTACTAAGACTCCACTGTCGGTCTGTCTGTCTGTCACCAGGCTGTATCTCATGAACCGTGATAGCTAGACAGTTGTAATTTTCACAAATGATGTATTTCTGTTGATGCTATAACAACAAATAATAAAAATGAAGTAAAATAAAAAATAAAAAGGGGCCCCCATACAAGAAACATGTTTTTTTTCGGCTTATGGTACGGAACCCTTCGTGTGCAAGTCCGACTTGCACTTGGTCAGTTTTTTTTTATCAACATTCCAAGTATTTTATTTTATATACATGTGCATTTATAAAACGCTAGAAGCTAGTTCACAGTTCGAATTGAACGTTTCTTTTGGAGAAGAACCAACAAGAAACTCAACAATTACTCTTTTAAAAATTTGGTTAATTTTTACAATGTTTCCATAATACAGCTTTAGTAAGAAAGAAACTACAGTATATAAAAATCAACAAAGTACCAAGTATGTACATACTAAAAACGATTTTAAACTCTGCTAACAATCGTTACCGCTGACATAGTAACATTTTCAACATTGCTGTAGAAACATCAAAGTCGTAGATGGGATAAAAAAATGAGAGTGACCAATTAATTAACCTATGATAACAAACTAGAAGATGTCCTACAAAGACATTAAATCCCTAAACAACATTATAAAATAAAAGTTAAAAAATACAAAAGCCTTACATTTCTTGCATTACAAATAGGTATTTACAAAGTAAAGTTAAAGTTGTATTATTATTTGCTAAACTGTGAAATAATCAAAACTGACACTTGTAAATGTTCAAGAACCCCTCCCTAGGCGAAGGTGAAGGCCTCCTCTAAAGAATTCCATTTGTCTCTATCTTGAGCTATTTGCGTCCAGCAGGGCCCCGCTATTTTTATTATTTCGTCTGCCCATCTCGAATATGGTCTATCTAAACATCATTATCATCATGTAACCAAAGAACATAGAAACTAAACAGAATAAAGCAGCCATTAATATCAAATTGCTCTTTAAATATACTTAGGTCTAAATGTTATCACAATTTGCAAATTGGCAGAGAACGGGAGAACCAGTGAAGCTCGTATGATAAAAGCTTCATTGAACATTAATGCTTTCTTGTTACATATGAATATTTCAAATGTACCCGATGCACCGATAATGTGAACGAATATTTGCTTTTTGTAGCGTTGGCATATTAAACGGATTTAAACGTTCATTTGTAATGTCTTGTGAATAGTATTTTAATGTCTACGTATTGGTTAGTCAGACCCACCACAAGTATTTAATAATTGACTTACTACTCTCAAAAGTACCTATTGAGAATTCAGCCGGTCGATTCTGTAAACATGGCGAAGTGAAAGCTTGGGTGAAGTGATCACGAGGTGAGTTGTCAATCCATATAATCAAGATGTCACTTGATTACGGAGTGAGCTGTCAATCCATCTTGATTATATGGATTGACAACTCACCTCGTGATCACTTCACCCAAGCCTTCACTTCGACATGTTTACAGAATCGACCGGCTGTATGTTTTCTCCAGACATTTTTGAAAATCTTATAATATATCAATGGAATATTTATGTATAACCCGTTGGTAATTCATAAAAAGTAATTGACAGTCAAAACATGAAATGCATAGCATACCACAGTGGCAATTTTACAAATTTTCAAGCAACATTCGCTTTCGTATCTCAGTCGCAATCTGTCAAAATTTCAAGTTGCGTACCATTTTCTTAGTAGTCATCATCAAATAGTGAATATTGCGCAATTCAATAGAAGCCATTTTTTTATGAACTCCCTGAAAAAACAAATAATTAATTCAATTAATCATCAATTTTTCTCCTAACCCTCCAGTCCACAGACTGCATGTCGCCTTCCGATAAGCAGTGCACACATTATACCGTCTTAGATCTCCACTTCAGTTGAACCACAGCATAGGTATTACAGTAGGTCAATTCCATACAACGAGTGAAAACTGACGCGTACTTAAAGCGATCTTGAAGGACATCACAGAGGTAGCGTGGCGATTGTCAAAATGTCAAAAATATATGGGGTTGACAGACGATGTCGAAATGTCACGTGATCAATCCCTCATATTTTGGCATCTCAACAATCGCCATTGCTAATAGAATGGCAATTGTCTAGCGCCTCAGGGTGCAGAGCTAATGCGGTGACTAAGGCGGGCGCCAAGCGCAACATGACGGAGCGTTGTCATTAACAAACTTTAATTTTAACCTGAGGAGACACGTCCAACCTCTACTATCCGATACAATACTCGCGATGCTATAATTATGGCCACGTCGCCCTGTAAAAATAAATCGAGCTGTCAATCCTTTCAATCATGTGTGAATGACAGTTCACTTCAAGCTCATTCCAAAATGTTATCACGGTGAAGCGTTTACAGAATAGACCGCCTGGTTACCTTTCTTCGTTCGCTTTCGATCAGGCGAAACAAATGCCAGTCGCGAGTGAGTTTTTCTCATTGTATTTAGCCTTCTGTAGTTTTCTGTCTCTCTGCTTCAGTTCAACCGAACAGACTTTTACTAAGGTCACAGTTGAATAGCGGTTCCGTACACTGAGAAAATAATTATGCTATCTTCGTTCTTATTAGGCAATGAATTTGAATTAATAGTTTAGCTGGTTATGTTTTGTGTTCGTTTCTTTGATTTTGCAAAGGGATACTTAAGTCATATTTTCGAAGACATAAACTGACAACACAATATATTATCCCGTTTTCTTTCTTGTACATTATTAAAATTATTTTGACTGTCGTTTTATTTATAAAAAAGAAGCCCATATTTTTCCACTGCTGAGCAAATGCGGTAAGCATTACAAATGCGTACCACAAGTCCTTCCAGGAATTTTGATAACATCTTGTCAATTTTAATTTTATGAGGTGCAAATATGACTATTAGAATGTCGAACACAATTTATTTGAAATACAACTGTTGAAAATGATAGAAAATGCTTCATATTTGTGCACGCATACCAACCATTACCAGTCGGTAAAATAAAGAAACCCGATGAAGAATACTTTTCAATAGCTCCATAAGTCCCCAGACAGACGAAACCACACATCCGAACAGCTTAGCCTCCCCTTCCACGTCATTTCATATCATTACGTTTAATTTCTCATACCGCATGTCTCCGTGAATTTTTATCAACCACCAGCGACTTTATTAGATTTTATTCAGTCTGGAGATTTGAAGATTGTCTGCTATTTTCTGTGGTATTGGTTTAGATTTTATGGATGTAGGTTTTAATATTGAAACAGTGGCTTGAAACTTTTCACTTCAGCGCATCTCGGTATGTTTGTAGTCCGGAGTTGAAACAGTTGGTGCAAGTTTATCCAAAGGTATTGTCAAATATTTTTTGAATATGTTTTAATTTTGATATTTAATTTTTTATATCTGACTTCTTACTTCTATTATAAATGCGAAAGTTTTGATGAATGTTTGATACTCAATCACGCCGAAACTGATCTGGATGAAATTTGGTACATAGATGGGAACACCAATTTGATATTATCGTAATTAAAAACAGTTAAAATCTAGTTGCAATCACGTCTCAGCGTAAATCAATGTCCAGTTCGATCCAGCCCGTCCCTAGCTGTCCTCCCCCCAGCGACGCCCTAAGCCGAGGCCCGTACCCCACAGGGGGTGCCCTTAGCGTGAAGTCGCTTAGTTTTAAGTTTTTTTATAAGCCCTGGCTGGAGGCTTTAATATTATATTAAGGCCACCACAGGCAAGCCCGGTTAAGCAGTCGACAACCTTATAGGTTGAACTGCGAGAAGCCACTCACAAAAAAAAAATAAAAAAACGTAAATCAATGTAAAGATCTTTTCAAAAATGCAGACAAAACTTAGATCACCTTGCAAATACCGGAATTGGTCTTCATTTTTCATAATCACACCTTGCAAATACCGGAATAAAATTGGCGTTCATTTTTCATAATCACACATCGGTATAACATTAAAAATTCAATGAACACGACAAAATCCAAAACAATCCTCCTTCTTAACGCTCACGATCAAGCTAATAGCGTCATATGCCTCAATTATGAACTCAAACAACAATCATAATGTCGCAAAGTACTCCAAAGTGCTAGACGTATACATGTCCTCACGATTTCCATTACATGCAAAATTGCCTTTTGCCTCATCACCCTTATTTCCAAGTTATAAGGTTCATTTTATAAGAGATTTGGAAGGATTGAGACGTGTATGCCAACCTCATTCGTACGAAATTGCTGTCGACAGTTGTGGTTTTCTGATGCGGGTGTATTCTGAATTGTTTTTTTTTTTTTCGTTTTATATGTGTTTATGCTTTTAAGAGTTTAGTCGTTTTGAGAGTAAAGCCAACTACTACACGCTATAATAAGAAAAAACTACATCACTATCACTATCACTACATCACTATCACTACATCACTATCACTACATCACTATCACTACATCACTATCACTATCACTACATCACTATCACTATCACTACATCACTATCACTATCACTACATCACTATCACTATCACTACATCACTATCACTACATCACTATCACTACATCACTATCACTACATCACTATCACTACATCGCTATCACTACATCACTATTACTACATCACTATTACTACATCACTATCACTCCACCACTATCACTACATCACTATCACTACATCACTATCACTATATCACTATCACTACATCACTATAACTACATCACTATCACTACATCACTATCACCATATATTACTAAAAAGTCCCCCGTCACGTCTTTCTGCGTTCGATGAAACCAAATACTCCTGAACGGATTATTATATGGTTTACACCAACATACGGAATAATGTATGAAGTGAAGAAGGTTAATAAAATTAAGGTTTGTATTAATTGGCTGGAATGTGACGATTTCTGTTCAAGATGTCGGAGAAAATGAAGCCGACTGTGAGCTCAGCTAACCTGCTAGTAAACTATAATTCATTTCATAAAAATAACCTAGTGCCAATGTATAGTAAAAACTTATCACCGGAAGGTTAATCAACCGAAAAATTCAGGAAATAATTTTCATAATTCAATCAATTTAATTTCCTAGTACATTTAATTTACAAGTGAATATGACGAGCTTCCATAGTCCAATGTTCCCGTAACGCTGTAGACCGCAACAAGTGGAGCTGCATCATCCAGAGAAGATGCATCATTATAAAACCCCGATCAATCTATCAAGAGTGAACGACTTACGCCGGTTTCAATAACGTATCTACCTTTAACCAACTGTCAAATTAGCTACCAACAGTAGCTTGAAACGTCATGTTTGAAAGGTAACCATGACGTTTCAGTTATTGCTGGTAGCTAATTTGACAGTTGGTCAAAGGTAGATATGGTATTGAGACCGGCCGTTCGGAGGAGAACTACAGACTGTTAATTTTTTTAATCTATGATTTTTCACCAGAATAAAGACTGCCCCAGTTGATATCATACACTGGTACACACAAAGGTCACTCGATCATTCGTGACATGGGCATGACCGGTAAACGTTCATTACGGTGTTTCCTTATAAGCTGTATGTTTCAAAATACTATTGTCTCACTCGTGCTATTAAAAACAAAAGTCTGCAAGTACTAACCGTAAAAACTTAGGCGAAGTGATATTCGAGTGAGCTGTCAATCTCAAGCATCAATTTGAATAACGGTTCACTTCATGCTCACTTCATCAAATATTCAGGATGACTTTTATCAGAATCGACCAGTTGTTTCTGTGGACAAGGTAAGGATTGCATTGAAGAAGATTGAACACCAACCTCTTCCAAGAAACATCCCAACTACCCTTGTAGCTGGGATGTTTCTTGGAAGATCTTTGTCCAGTTGTTTTTAATATTTCTTGATGAAATCATGAAATCTTTGTCTTGTCCAATGTCGTTTCAAATGCACCGCCACTCGTTCTTTGAAAGGTTCATTAGGAAACCAGCATCAGACAGCACCACTCTGCCTGACATATCGCTGAAATGGACCTTTTAAGTGCAGCCGTGAGACATACACTTAGTTTTTGGCATAACTACCTTTTTTTTGTTATTTTTACCGTGCGTGTTTCATGTACTTATGTGCTAAATAAATTTTATTCTTTTTTTCTTTCTGTTTTGTCCGTTTTTACTTAGTTTCCTCACACTTTAACACCCTCGTTAATGAAACCTGCAATACAGCTACTAAATAATTTCCTGTTACTATTGTAGCTTCCAAAACGTCAATTTGATCCCAACCTTGGTTTTAACAGCGACCTTATGTACAAATAGTGTTGCCTTTTGCTGCGACTGAACACTGTCTCCCAAGATTCAGGCTCCTGGCCTAGTTTGGGATTCAGTAATCAGTACATTGTATATTGTACTAAACATCCTAAGACTGTTCAAACATAAGTACCAATGTTGCATTTTTTGTGTCAATAAACAATTTTTATTTTATTTATTGTTTTTATCATTGGTCACATCTAGTCTACGATATTCATTATTAATGATAACAAGTTATAAATATGGTCTCTTTAGAATAAAATTAAACAATAAAACTTATACAATATCAACACCGTTACACAAATGAGATGTCGTGTGCGATTGCAGTCTGTCTGTCGCGATAAACTGTGAGACAGAGAGTAAGTAATACAATAGGTAAGGTATATTTTATGTTTTGCATACTGCCTAAAATATGCATTACTATTTTGCCACTGGTAGAAGACCTGAGATGTATGACGAAGAAGAGGACGAAGGCATATCAATCAATTTTATAGTTAACTGAGAATAACATAATTAAAATGAAGCCACAGGCACGTCTTGCATATTGTCTGGAAATACTACAAAGGCTGCTTGTCAAGCAAATATCGAAACAAATTTTCGTCGAGTGAAGCATCTAATGAAAGCTATCATCATAAATTTATATCCGTCTCTTTGTGAATTGAGGTTAGGCTGTTTTCCAATATATACATAATATTTCTAACTACTCATTTTATTGACGATAATATCATCTTCCTGGCCTTATCCCATGTCACTTAGGGTCGACGCGGTTTTTTCCCTCCATTGACGAGAATGATTGTCAAAATCTTTGGTTACGTGATATTTCGGTAGCGCAGTCATGTATCCATATCGCGTTCACGTATGTCAATTCCATACAATTTCGACTTGTCAACAAATAGAATGTCACTTCATTTTTAAGATGATCGTGTTATGATCCCACGTTGAAGTGGTTCCTCTCTCATCCAAAGATTTTCCTACATCCAACCACCCAGACACATAATTGCGCACAGTTGATGTTTCTTTCTTCGTGTTTCCATCATGGCGACTTTATTATATTTAAGTCATTAGTTGTGTGTTAATGTTTAGGGAGGGTTCTGTACATTGTGGTTGAATTTACACGGCTCTGCGTTGTCTTTGGATTATAGAGGCGCTGTGTCATTACGAGCTTGTGGTGCAGACAGACGTGTAGCTGTGATTGCTAAGTTGAGAATGTTTTGTATTGTAGAAGCGTTGGCCTTTTTTAAGAGATAACAATAATAAATGTCCTTGATCTGACTTTTATCTGTGTTTATTTAATAATTTAGGGTATTCCATCCTGGATTATTTAATGAACACATACGGAACTTTTTGACAATATGGTCTTTTTTAAATTAAAAAAATTTGAATTGTATTTTTATAATAATGTCATACCAGCTGGTTGGTTTTGTGAAGGCTTGGGTGATTACTTCACTTCCACATGTTTACAGAATTGACCGGCTGTAGATGGTATATGGATAGTACACCCACTGTACGGTGAAGTCGGTTTCATAATGAGCATTTAAAAAAAAAGACACATGGTCGGGTTAACTACCAAAAAAGATGCTGATTATTTTGAAAAGATGCCCCTTTCTACCGTATATCACGACAGCTAGTAGAGTGAAGCAATCTTTCTGATTGACTATTGATAAAGGCAAATTATGTACCCCGATGAAATAATAGCAAAGTACAAGACCGGTCAATGTGTCTTCTACAAAGATATAAACCATTTTATAAGTATGGTTTGTATCTATTTTTTCCAACATAAAAGATCATTTAAGTGACGTGAACATCATAAACAAAATTCAGCTCAAAAAACAATGGAATATTTTTACTATTTCAAAAGTTATTTTGTTGGATGTCATTTAGATCACAAAGCAATGATATAAGGATACATTACACATACCAAATTGCTATAATATTGTCTTATTTTGTGCTCAGACGAGGACAAACCGTTTTACAGCTATTACGGTGGGAGGTATGTAAGTAGTTGATTATCTTGGTCTGGTGTGTTAAATAATCTATATATCTTCTATACCAATAAATAAAATTGTAGTGTCTGTTTGTAATATCAAATTTTCAGCTTTTAATTAATGCATATGAAAGTATATATGATACTTATAACAAAACCACTTTTTTTTAAGGTCTGTCGATTTGTTCCGACTGATCTCCAAAACGGCTGCACCAATTTTGTCGGGCTTTTCACTAGTAGGCTACTTTAATTTTAAGAAAAGGATTAGAGTTCCGTGCAAAAATATTGAAACCCATGAAAACTTTTCACGAGGGCGAAGCCCAAACTTTAAAAGTGATTTGTCGATACATTGTACCTGCATATTTTATTTCGGTAGTATGTCTGACTATACTATTTTGGTACTTTACCACTTACTATGATATGGTTAACGATGATATTAGTATTTATCCAACCACTCTATCACTTTTTTTCTGGCAGGTTCACCTTCTTCTTTATATGTTAGGTGCAGCGAAAGCTAAAGTAAATTTTTGCATACTAATCCAAGTTCTACATTGATAAACAGTACATTAATTGCAGACTGCCTTTTTAATAGGGCAAGCAGAATCGATGACAGTTGGGGAAGACATGGTCTTGAGTAGAGACTGCGAATAAGGAGTTAAGTTAAGGTACGCCCTCAGGCTGATTGAAACAACGATTGTAGCAGGGTGGTTAGTAGCAGCTGGATGAGGCTTGCCAGAAATAGAGTTGAAAGGCGAGAGGCCTATCTTCAGTGAGTGATTACTGAAACATTTCACCAGAAATTGACTACTGCATGTTGATGATGATGATGATGATCTTAACGACACACATACAAATAACAAACACGTTACAGGTGTAATGATCCTGCCAGGGTTGCGGAATTTGTTCGAAAGATTCACCGCGGCCCTGGCACGCAAAGGGCTTTAGAAGGAACACGGATGGGTTTTAGTCAGTAAGAGTCTGACACGCCCTTCCGCTCCACCCAGAGCAGAAGGAGTTTTTTGATGATTTCCCATCCATAAAAAAAGATAGGTACAATCATTAGGCACTTTGTGTCGAAAACAATCATCTAACGAGATAAATCTAACATTAGTGACATTCACACCTATCTCAATGCCACACATCAAAATCGCATTTGTTCATGTGAAACTTTGAAACAATGAATTTTTGGACTTCATTATAATACGCTTACTGTTTCGTGATAAGCTTATAATATACCTACTAAGTACATTCCCAACATTTTGTAATAAATGATGAAATAAATAAACTGATACATGCAGGCGATGCTCTTCTATCTATACTAAATTACTAATATTATACAGCTGTTTGTTTGAACGCGCTAATCTCTGGAACTATCAGAGATCGGGTTTGGCAAATTCTATTTGTATATGACCGCCACATTCATTAAGGAAGGCTATAGGCTATACGGGAACGGGAAATTCCTACAGAAACGGGAAAAACGCGATATGCGCCTACGAAGTCGCGTGCAAAAGTTAGATTCTGCATAAAAATGGTGTTGCACTTCTGAACAAATATGATCAATCGTAGCGTTTCCTTAGGAATATAAGTAGCTTTTATATGTTATGGCTCTCTAGAAAAGTGGCTCGTGGATAAGAACCAAATTAAAGTTACGCGGGTCGAGCGAAGGATAAGCTAAGCTGGCCAAGATGCACCCAGAATGGGTAAGCATCTATTATATTTCGACACAATTCTATTCCTCAAAAAGCATGTGAGAATAGAATTGTCTTTTATTGTTTTTTGTAGATCTTTGATAGGCGCTATGAAAGTCTGAGAACCATTTTTAACAGCAACTGAGTTCTGGAGTCATAAAGGCCGCTATTGCGCCTTGGAAAATACATCTTATTGCATCGGGTTGAACTGGAAGCCAGTCCTAAGAAGAAAACACTAAATTGGTGATGATTGTTTAGTAAACAAGCAGGCATCATCTATTTTTCAAGGCCACAAAGATATCTCCCGCATTTCAATACGTTGATAAGTTTATAGCTATTTTCTACAGTAAACACTTCCCGTCAATCACAATTGAAATGGTGAAATACGACATCTAGCGGTAGATAGAGGAACTATTGGCACTTGTAAAACGTCCGCTGCATGTAACTAAACGGCTGGGAGCAATTCGATACATAAGCGAGATTTTAGTACGAGTTTGAGTTCGCAGATGGCAGTGAGTGATAATAACACGTCGTTAAGTAAATTGTTCGAAAACTTTAATCTGAAAAATACAGTATTTCGTTAAAATAAAATCCTCATAAGTAACCAACTCACAATATAAACGCCCAGTTTCTCGAACGACAATAATCACTAAATTATATTTGAGTTTTCAACAGCCAATCGCATCACGTAACTTGCTTTTAATTTGTGAGAGGCCGATATATTTTCCAGAAACGGGGGTTAGACTTCCAGTCGGTCACTTTTACTAGAAATTTTAAGGCACATTACATGTTCGCGAAAAGCTTACGATAGAATTATCAAACTATCCTGACTTGGTTTTTATCTACCTGTAAAAACCATGTAATGATCTATTAAAGTCTCAACATCGGGATTGCAAATCTAGGAGCAGTTTAAAAGATACACTTTGAGGCATTCAATTAGGTTCCTGAGCTCAGTTGTAGCAAACTATTTTTTAGGAGAACAATCAATGGAAGTTGCGAGACTCATGGTATTTTGTATCTTAATTTATTTCTACTCTAAAAGCCACCTAGTCAGACTGTTGTTAAAGTGATGGTTTAAAAGACAAAACGTTCAAAGGTTTAATTGAAATGAATTGATCCTACTGATAGTACAACTTCAGCACTGTGATAAGCTTTATGTACCTACATATCTATGTATAGCAAAAATACAATGAAAACATTTCACAACATACAGCAAACAAAGATACAGAATGAAAACATACTACAGACGATCCATACAACAACAAAAAAAACTAACTATTAGCCAGTACATTTACATCAACAGCGAAATTCACACTGATAAAACCCGAATTAATACTTGATGTCCCAAACCACTAAAAGCAACCTTGGTCATCAGAGTTAGTTATTTCACTCCTATCAATCATCTTTCAGATAACAAAGCTTTCACGGTAATGGAATACCTTAAATCGATGTTATCTAGAGTATGGAATATCCACTCCATGTGAATATTCAGAAATAATATTCACAGTTTGCTGGACATGTTTTTGGTGGTACTGAATGTTTTTGTGAAATTCGAAAGAAAGCAGAAGATTAAAGAAGTTGAAGATATGGTAGTAATATAAATTGTAAAGAAAAGTTAAACGTATAAATGTGGGTTTAAAGTGTCTGAATCAGTATATTTAAAACTTTATTACAAGTAGCGTATCGAAATATTGAACGAAATATTGAATTGATAAAGCAGTTAATGAAGATAAAATAGTAAACATGGAAAATCCTGACTTGGATGGAATAGACTGGGAAAATGTAAGTTTCTTCAACTTAAAAAACATTATTATACCTGATGAATTCTCAAAAAATAGTTAAACCCTTTTTCAAATCGTTGCTACTGGTACTAACAAAACAGAAAGCCGAGAAAGAATAGCAAATCAAGTATTTTAACTTGGCTCGCGAGGTTGGAATGATATTATTATTTTGGTTGTGGATTCAGCAATCATTGTACTGTTGACGGTTGACGTTTACCAAGGATATTCCTCTCTCTGGAGCCCTTACTGCCGGTAACTTGGACACTGTTTTCGAAACTCGTAGCTTCTGAGCTACTTTTTACTACAATTTTCATTGAAATATGTGAAAGTATTTTTTTTTTTGTATATTTAAATTAATAAACGGAATCATACGTCTTAAAATTGCTACGCCCACAGTAACATTCCAAACTCATATATATATGTATATAGGTTTTTATTAAATTGTGCGAAACAAAGCATAAAAACGAGATAAGATAATACCACAAATCAATAGAAGCGGATTAATACAAGTCCTCCAATGAATGAATATATCTGTTTACAGTTTGACACATCACAAGAACCATTCCCGAACACGTTATGGCACGTAAAACCAGCTCAAGAAATCGCTTTGAAGACTACAGCAATGCTCGTTGTTGGCTTAGCAGGGATTTTTCTCAATTCAATCATATTAATAGTATTGGTGCGAAACAAATGGCTCTGGTCTGCCAGTAACTGCTTGATTGGAAACTTGGCGTTAACGGACTTGCTTACGCTGGTTTTGTGCCCCTGGTTCATGCTCGTCAGGGATTTCTTCCAAGCGTATGTTTTAAAGAACTTCGGTTGTCAGTTTGAAGGATTCTTGCAAGGTAAGTGGGCATTATTTCTAAGGGAGTTGTCGCCTTTATGATGTTATCAAAATATTTTTTTTTCAGTCCTGGCAACTTAGACTTATTCTAAGAAAACAATTGAGGAGCGTCGGAACAAAAACCGATAAATCACATTGTTGTTTTTTGTGAAAAAGTGTAAAAATATGGCCAAGTTCATGGTTTTCTAATTTAGAGTTAAACAAAATCTATCAATTTATTGGTGTTAGCATTACTGTTTGGAAACCTAAATACTGTATTCGTGACTGTGGTACCTGTTGAGTTATAAAAAAAATGAAAATGGATATATCGGTTATTGACCAAACCAACTGGATTTATCGGTTTTTGATAAAACAAAGAAGGATATATCGGTTTTTGATAAAACACTGAATGAAAATGTTAGGGATTTATCGGTATCTGTTCCGATCATCATCGTTGATTAGTACGATTTATGTATTTATCGGTTTATGTTCAGATCCGTGTATTTTGCGGACGAATTTAGAGCGGATTTATCAGTTTTTGACCGGGTTACATTAACCATAGAGCAAGATATGTACGAGAACAACCAATTGGCATCATAAAAAAAAAAAATGACAAAATGTGATTTATCGGTTTTTGTTCCGACGCTCCTCAATTAAAAGAGACTACTACGGAGATAGATTACTACTTCAGAGTCTTATAATTTACTTACCTGGATTGTTTTATTTTCAGCATCTTTCCTTCTATCAAGTGTATGTGCGATCTTGTTAGTTTCCTATGACCGTCTGGCGGCTGCAGCTCTGACAGCAGAAGCAAGAGTCACGATAAAAGCAGCTCCTTTGATAATCATAGCAACTTGGGTGTTATCCTGTGCTTTATCCCTACCATGGGCATTGAAGAGGGAGTATATAGTAAGTCATACCTTATTTTGCCTATTCTCATTGTTTTGCTAAATCGTAGGTTATTTTTAATTCTGCTGGATGTGTGGCAAAACAGACATTATTGTTATAAATTACGTTTTGGCCTGCAGTTTTCCATTTATATGAATATGTAACTTTAGTACGTTTTTCTTGTCTCATAGCTATCTTAAGTTTTTCTTTTGAAGAAAGTTTTGGCAATAAGTTGATTTTTATCTCCACAGGAACGACCGTGGAAGGACTACTTGGAATCTTTCTGCATGGAAGATTTTCGAGTACTTGGCATTTATTGGCACTTCTTATTGATGCTTTTAGTGTGGGTGCCGCTTGGCCTTATGCTTATCACTGTAAGTTTATCGCTAATTTTGAAAGTTTGAGGTTCCATTATCACTTGTTTATTTGTAACTATTGGTTTTTGTTTTAGTTACATAAGAAATAGATTTATTTTCCCAATGTAGTTGGAGTTTTCAGTTTGACGAAAGCAGCTCAATTTCTGTATTTTAAATGAAGCTTATCAGACCTCCACCAAATGTTATTGTACTTTTATTATTTATTCATTTTCTATTATTTCCACAGTATGGTACAATAATGTGGCGCCTAGAATGCAGCGTTCGGGAACTATCGTCACGAGGGGGTGGCCAATCCGTTGCTAGGGCCCGAAGCCGGGCTTTGAGGATTACTGCCTGTGTACTCCTGGCAGGAATAGGCTGTAGAGTACCGTACACTGCGCTAATTTACTGGAGAAACTCACTGAGTTTGCAGATAAATGCGGTAAGAGTTCTTAAAAGTAGTTTAAGCTTAAGTTTGATTAGGAATCTATAGCTATAAATATGAACGTTAGACTTAATTGAGCTTATTCGTATCTGCATAAATCTCTCGCTTATTCTTGTTTGAAACCTGTAACTCTGTTTTTATCTTATCAATTCTTACCTCATTGTAATCTTTAAATAAATTCCCTGTTGCTCACATTATTTTTTATTGTACACCTCAAAACAAGCACAGGACAAACATTTATATACAAGTGTACAATGTACAGCATTTACTTCTTCCAGGTCGATGGTAGTTACGAAATAATGTGGTTTGCTGCCAACTACCTCATGTACTTGAACTGTGCTGTCAATCCACTTATCTATGGCTTCACTAATGCAAGGTTCAGAAAAGCTATGGACAGAACTCCCGGGATCGCCTGCTTCAAGTTTGGAACTTGGTGTTGTATGTGTACTATGGTTAGTTTTCTTTTACCTTAATTATTCTGTAGAAAAACCTTGCTGACAATGACCGATATTTATTTATTCATTTACTCATACAATTATTTTTACAGGCAGAACCCAAGGTAAAAAGTATTAAAATCATTGATGAGCTTTTGTTGTAATTGGAGAAATCAATGATTCTGATAGTACAGGTTTACCTTGCTTCGGAATCAAGGGATTGTTATCTTGCTGTAGTCTTGTTGTTAAATGGTTGTATATTTACCTTATCAGCGGCTGATCTGGGTAACACGCTCGCAGACCTAAATATGGCAAGCCTCGAGTTTGGGCTTAGGAATGTCAAAGACCAAACTCATGACGAACAGCACCAAAAGAAGACTATAGAGATTGCATTTGTCCAAGACTATATCTATCTGGGTCAAATAGTCTCCTTCCAGGCGCGACAACACAAAGAAGTTGCCCGACGCACCGAGAGCGTCCGGAGGAGCTTTTGGTCAAAGAAAGATCATCTAAAAGGAGATCTCCCACTATGTCTCAAACGGAGAATGGCCTGACATAGCTAATGACAGAATTGTATGGAAATGGGAGAGGGAGGCCTTTGTCCAGCAATGGGACTCAATAGGCTAAATAGATAGATCGTGTGCGAAACCATTAACATACATGGATTAAATATTTAATTAAGAAAACCAAAATTGGCCGGCAATCGATACATGTAATCTTTTATGATAAAAAGCTGTCTGGCTTCAGCTAGATAACACACATATCAAGATATGTTTAGATAACAAAAGCCAGATGTAAACAAATACATTTTATCATGTTATCTATTTTCAGTTGCAATTGAATAATTTAAGGTCCAAAATTCAACATTTCAATATTTCTGCAAGAATGTGTTTAATTTTTAAGAATATAATTTTAGTAATCCTATACATATTGATTCCAGTTCAACAAAAAGCGAATTCAAATAGTGGACAAGAATACAGAGAAGGTCTTCGTGATCGGGAACTCTCCAAAACCGAACAAAAAGCTCTCGCGAGCAATAAAGAGTATTCTGCACATTAAAAAGGATTGCCTGGAGTTCAGCCTTAAAGTTGATGAAGCTACCACCAAGCCTACTAAAATCACGCCAGTAAAAACTGAACAGGTTTAAGAAGGAAAAATAAATGGATAAACAAGAAAGAAGAAAAAGGAAAGAAAATACTGATTTAAAAAAAATAGGCCAAAATGCAAGCTAGTGTTAAGATTGCATAAAACTAAGAAAATAAGAACTTTGGGGGATTTAATGAATGCCATTGATGCTAAAATTAATGTAGCCACCTAGTGGGCCCAAATACTAAAATATAAGGAGTTAACCATCGACATGAAAAGGAGAAGAAGTTTATTCCAAGAAAATTGTTCCTATTTTACAGTCAATGATTTTATTTCTTGTGATACTGGATGATTATTCAAAGTAATTTAGTAAATACTTTTATTTTATTGTGTATAATCTATTTGAAAAACTATTTACATAGTTGATTATAGTTATTTGTAAAGTAGTGCTTAATTTTAAAGATATACAGCTAAAAATTACAATATATTCATAGTGTCATATTTTATTACAACATTATAATTATTTTGCGATTTTATTTATCTGTCAAGTTATTTAAACATCGTAGACATATCGTATTGATCTCTTAACTCATGATAAGTGAAAGAAATTACTTGCTCACAAAAACAATAGGAAAGATAAATAACAATTTTGTCTTTCACGCCTCATTGAGCTTCTTCTTCTGCAGTAGCATCCAAAAGATAAGTCAGCTCGTTTATCTTTGCTTCAAGAGTATCTTTCATGTGAGGTTCTATTCTCAGTATATTGGTAGCCTCTTGTAGAAGCACCAGGCTCTCCATCAGTTCATCCTGAAAACAAAAAAGTTTTGTATTAAAATAGACGCTTATCAGGAAAGTCCTAAGGAGTGAGACGATACGAACGAACAGATACTCTAAACAAGTGACATTCTATCAGCGGTAGTGTGGCGAAAGCTTGGGCATGCCAGAATTGCGGCGGCCTTGACTTGAGGACCTTCGCCCCAACCGCCGCTGCAGGAGAAGACGCCCCGGGCGTCGAGAGTCGCAGGGCGATCCCCGACCACCGTAGGTGCGGGCCTGCGGACGGCGAGCGTTGGGTGGCTCGCTGTCCGATCACCACCAGGCCCGGGTCGATGGTGCGTCGTGTATCACGCGCGCCTCAAAGAGATGTCAGCATGGAAGACGGGGCCCGCTAGGACGAGAGCCTGCCAGGGTTGCGGAATTTGTTCGAAAGAGTCACCGCGGCCCTGGAACGCAAAGGGCTTTAGAAGGAACTCGTGTGAGTTTTAGTCAGTATGAGTCTGACACGCCCTTCCGCTCCACCCAAAGCGGAAGGAGTAATTTGATGATTTTCCATCATTAAAAAAAAAGTGTGGGGAAAGCTATTATCGTAACGTCAAAAATGTATGAGATTGACAAACGCTGTCGAAATTTTACGTGAGCATCGCTTAATTTGGCATTATTGGGGATAGTTTTCGATTCTGGAAGTATCATTTAACGTAAAGGACATTTACCCAAGATGCCAAAATGAACCATACAGCAATTGGTATTATAGTATGTTAATTGATACTTCTGGCATCGTTATGTGTAGCGGCGTCTATTTCTAGAATGTCTTCTGGTTAACTGGTGATACGCATTCTTTCAATCACTGTTCTCAAATAGAAGAAGATCCAGGGTTGCGGAATTTGCCCAGGGTTGCGGAAAGAGTCACCGCGGCCCTGGAACGCAAAGGGCTTTAGAAGGAACACGGATGGGATTTAATGAGTAAGAGTCTGACACGCCCTTCCGCTCCACCCAGAGCGGAAGAAGTCATTTGATGACTTCCCATCCTTAAAAAAAAACCTAAAAAAAAAGGAGAAGAAGAAGATAACAATAATATGACGCAACAAATGAGAGATTTTAGAATTTTATCGAAAAAAAATGTGGCTTGTTTCGAAATCACCGATATTATTACCTATTTTATCATTCAGAGCTGAATTTTTGTGAATATGTTCCTCTCCAAGAAATCACAAAAAAAAGAATTTAACGCTCAATATATTTTTGCCCACTTCCACAGTAATTTTAGAATCATTTAACACTTTTTATCTGGCATTTTGCAACATAAGCTTTGCTTTTACGACACAATTATTTAAAACAATTGTTGTTTGAGACACTTTAAACTTGTAACAACATTCTAATCATTTTAATAAACGCAGAATAAGAACATTAAGAACGATCACAACACACAATATTCGAATTACACTTTTTTGAAGTGACAAAAATGTGCAACAAGATGGATAGTGTTATAAACATGTTTTTATGATAATATCGTGTTTATCATCACGTTGTTTTAATATATAGGCCGCGATGTCATCAGATGGACATTTGTTTTATCTGGCAATCATCCAAATTGGATTAAACGTACTGTACGAAACAGAATGTTGAGCTATTATTATTATAGATAGAAAATGTGGCATAGACAATACTAAGTGTTATAGAATAGGTACATTGGAATGTAGTATTTAATGGGTGATTACAATTAAATTACTTTAAATTTTTACGTGGACTGGTTTGATGAAAAATTTAAATATACTTTTTTCACTTCTTTGTAAACTTCATATTGGTTCGAAGGTTCATTAATGGTGCAATATTTTTTTTTTGTGTTTACTGTCTATATATACTAATATTATAAAGATTTTTATTTTTGTACGTAACGAATAAACTAAAATAACACTGGATCGATGCGAAAAATTCTTTCGGCAATGGATAGCTACATTATCAGCGAGTAACATAGGCTATATTTTATCCCCGTACTCCCACGGAAACGGGAAATACGCGGATGAAACCACGTGACGTCCGCTAGTAATATATAATGACTGGCCTGTTGGTCGAGTGGTTAGTGATCCTGACTGCTAAACCGGAGGTTGTGGGTTCGATTCCCACCCAGGACAAATCTTTGTGTGATGAGCATGATCATTTGTTCTGTGTCTGGGTGTAATGTGCCAATAATATGTATGTATTTAGAAATATATAAGTATGTTTATCAGTTGTCTGGTTACCATAGCACAGGTTCTGCCTAGTTTGGGATCAGATGACCGTGTGTGAGTTGTCCCAAGATATTATTAAAAAATATTATTATTATAATCTGTTATAAGCGTATACACTTGTTCCGGCCAGCTATTTCTGAGAGTAAAGTATAAATGTCAGCCACGAGCAATGCAGACTATTTGTCTGGCATCTTGTTGCTGTTAATATTGTTGTGCGCTGTTTAATCCAATTACTGTACTATAAAATGTCAACAGTTTTGCAGCAATAGGTTTTTAATTCTTTATTATTTCAAAGCCACACAAAAACAACATCTTAGCTTTTTTTTTTAAGGATGGGAAATCATCAAATGACTTCTTCCGCTCTGGGTGGAGCGGAAGGGCGTGTCAGACTCTTACTGGCTAAAACCCATCCGTGTTCCTTCTAAAACCCTTTGCGTTCCAGGTCCGCGGTGGCTCGGCACTTATCCTAGTTACTATAATATACTATAATCTATCTCTGTGCCAAAGCACAGAGATAGATTATATCAGATTCAACATATCATTTATTAGAATATAGTCTGGAATTTCATCCAGATCAGTTCAGCCGTTTTGGCATGATTGAGGAACAAACACCCTTCCAAAAAAAAACGAAAAAGACAGATTCTTACCTGAGCACCAGCCTTAGTTATCTTCCCAGTTTCAAACTCCTTCTTAGTCTTCATCGTCATGGCAGCCTGCAGTTCCAGAAGTAGGGTTCCTCTGAACCTGGACCAGCCTGGTTCCAACTTATCAGCTACCTCGAGTAATTCATGACACAGGTCTACCTTTCGCCTTATTAGTGCGTTGGGCAGTTCTGCAAAAAAAAATATTTGTTAATTCAAAATTCGTGTACCTTTGTATATGAAGTTCCGCCATTGCTGGCGGACTGACTGCCTTGGGCATTCTACCCTTGAACTAAAGGTGGTGAAGATGGTAAGTGCATTGATTAAAACGAAAAATGCAAAAAAACGTTTTGTTACATTATTAGACCTGCCTTATAATTTAACAAAACGTAGAATAGTTAAGAGATTTTTGTAAATTTGTACCAATAAGTATATTTACATCTATGACTTATTTTCGCTTATGTAAAATGCAATAATAAAGTGCTTTTAACCCGCCACACATTCTCAACCACTGCAACTCCAGAAAGCCAGAATCAACAGTGGCGACCACCAGAAAAAACGCCGAGTCAATGAAGCTCGACGCGTCCCAGAGAAACGATTTAACTGACTTGGATCCCGCAACGAAATTCATCAGAAAAGCAAAGCGAAGGAGTAGGAAAAAATATAATTACCACTTCCCTCCATTTAAGCTATGCTATAATTGTAATAGAGTTATTGTTACAGTACATCATTTTGCCACTGCATTTTTATTAGCTTGCATGAAATTACCCCTAACAACATGTAGTCGTATCAAAACAAGGTAAACGTTTCTTATTTAAGGTACTCAGCGATCGTTTACTCCGTGTGGAAATAATAATAAAGTAAATCTGATTTCTCTAATCAAACTACTAAATACAAGGTCACAGATTTAAATCGAAGCTAATGACTTCTAGAAATAGCAATCCTCATTTGTCAGCGTTCCAATAATTTTATTGAAAGGAAAATTAGTTCAGGGATGGAATGTCAATAAAACAAGCTATTAACTTCTTTACCAATCTTTACCGATTGGTCTAATGGATATAAGTTCGTTTTTCCAGCTTGTTTGCAGCCTGAATACGAATCTCAATCCAGGTAAATTTGGACAAATGTGTGCTCCGAGATGTACTTCGTACAGTCTATCCGTTGCACAAAAGGAATTCTCTGGAGCCGGATAGGTGGCTTTTGCATTATGTGGCTATAAAAGTCGCACGCTCGTTTGGCATTTCAGTCTTGGAGTCTGGTACCCGAGTTCTTTACAACAAGAGTTACCCACCAGCTCCACATCTTAGTTTAATTTACACTCGGTAGAAAGTCCCTAACGAATTCTATAACACTTTTGTATTATATTTCAACATGGTGGAACAGTTATCAATATTTTCAACAAAGTTCGATTTATCGTCTAAGTTCCGTGATTCATTCCTAATTTAAATGTTAAAATACTGTGCGGGTTTAGGTACATATATGCTTCAATACTTTTATCCCACAAAAAACGTTTATTGGCTTGGGGTCTCTAACTGATATGTTAAAACTATTTCGGCCAACCAGCTTTTAGTTTTTTTTTTAGTCTCGCTCTTTAAATGTTTACAAATCTCGTTATGAAGTGCAAAAGAGATGTTGTATCTGTGATGTGTAAATCTAAGATTTTTAAACCACTCTGCTCTAATTTAGGTTAAGAACACTGTAAATATACGTCAATCACAAGATCTATTTTAACAACTACCACACATAAGTACCTGTTAAACTATATCCTTTATAGTTCCCATATATTTGTACCAATGCCAACTTGGCTTGCACTACTAGATGGTTGCTAGGATGTAACGTCTGGCTATACTTTTCAATGAAATCTTCAAACTCATTTGGTGCAGTCTTATTGAGCTTCTGTAGATCTTGTTTCAACGCGTTATTGCCCCAAACCATCTGTTTGCTTAAAATACTATGTTCACATTTCTCACACTTCCATGGTGCTTCTTCATCTAATGGATTAGTTGAAACCAGCATCGAGCCACGGTTATCAGTACTCTGGCCAAAGGGATTGTTACAAACGGAACAGTATATATTACCCAGGTGGGTTCCAAACTCTGTCGGGTCCTTGCACCTATCGCATTCACATTCGAAGAATTTGTTGGTCAGCAGATGCTTTCGCCTATCCAAAGTTCCCCATAAAGATTGGGTGTAAGTGGCAGTTATCAAGTCACCCTTCGAAATGGGTACCGTTGCTATTACGGCCAAGTGAAAGTTATCACCCACAAATATATGCCTCGTATTAGGTTTACAGCTATGGTCCATCATTGAAGCTGTCAAATAAATAGCCCGCAATCGCCTAGACCCATCTGGCGACCGTACATCAAAGGAGTTCGTGTCAAATATAGATGCGACCTTCAATATAGTTTCTTCATCGAACGGCAATCCAAGCACTTGAACTATGAACGTCACTAAATTGGCCCTTAAAACTGTATACAGAGGGGTGTTTATTCTATCTTCTAAATGAGACTCCAGATTCATTATGTTTTCATATTGGAGTGGGTTTGAGTGATTCATCAAGAGCACTCTTAGTGGAGAAATAACACAGTAGGCCGCTTGAACTTTGTTAGGACCTTGGTATTTTATGTCACATTTATATTTCCTATCTGTCATGGCTTTGCACTCCGGTTTGTGAACATCAGCAATTTCGCACTCAGGGCCACACATCGGCCAGTTGCACTTTGAACATTTGTAATAGTCCCCGAATTCTCTCGGATCCAAATTTTTGCCGCATGTCAGGCAGACGGTTGGGCACGTTATCCTTGGTCCTATCACAGCAGGTTTCTCCTTGAGGATCATTTCACCTTGTTGTATGTCTCTCGTGGCGACCATGTGCCGTCCTAAGGTGTCTGAATATTCGATCTTGAAGGCACAACATTTGAATTTGTGACCTTCTCTCCATCCTAGTTTCTGATGGGGTCTGGAGCAGTAGTAAACGAGTTTGCAGCCTCCGCAGATTTGGTTTGCGGGTTGTTGGCACACCTCGCAGGTTGGCATTTCGCGAATTTTTAAGGCACTGGTTATTGGGCCGTGATGCACGCCCGCTCCGCTTGGTATCAAACACAATACTCGTTCTAAATAGACATGCATAATTAACAAGACACTAAAGATTCGGGAACAGTGCCAACAGAATTGAGTATTAATGCTGTACCCTTTGTACAACATACGGCTGCAATGTCTGACAGTAATTATAATTTTAATGAAATCGTGTTTCACTTCAAACACATTTACGAACCGTGGATTTTATTGGAAATATTTTGGGAATATGAGTTAAATTTGATATTTTAAATTCATATTATCATTTGCGTGTAACGCTGACGGTTAATTTAGTTTAGTCTTCCGTTTTTTTATTGGGGTGCCCTAAACTTGATGTTTTCACTTCGTATAAGCTTCTCAAATAGCTCTAGATTATAGACTTCTGTGTTACACTTTACGTAAACAGATAACACAATTGCCAGAAGTTCGGGTTTCCGGGTGTCAGAAAGCTCAGAAGTAACGTTTGTCTGACACAGACAACCAAGATTGACGGCTGAAGGTAATTTTGAAGAGTGGAAGCTCTACCGCCATATATTTTACGTAACACGCATAAGTTTTCCAAAAGAAAAAACATGAATTTTCCACTGAATCCTTTTCAGTTTTTGTTTCACCTTTTTTCACTGAAAAGCAGAACCGGCATTAGCCCAGTGATAAGAACAGTGGAGATCTGAGTGCGCTATCTTGTATTCGGATCCTGACCCGTTAATCTAGTGTTTCAAGTATAATTTTCAACTTTGAGGAGGGATGCCAAGAAATTGTGTGAAGTGTAACGTAGATTAGTAGCTTGTACATTTAAAAAAAACAGACTATGGTACCTACGTAATGGCATTTTTTTCTATCTGTTATGATCAGCAGTCTGGTGGCATGCAGCGCTGATAGGTATCTACAATAGGATAGTTTCTTGTGTTAAAAAATATGATTATTGTTCGTTCGTCGATTAGATTATTGAAAAATATTGGATACGAATTTTTTTTAATTTATTTAATCAATAAAAAATTACGAAGATAAAACGCATTAAGGATAAAGAGTGGGCGCTTGTAACGTCACTTTCCAGTAAAAAGTGTACTGGTAAGTGACGTCTCACGAGTTTTCAACGTCCTGTATCTTCTTCATTTTTTGTTTACGTGAAAAAAGAAAAAATACGTGTCCAATAGTTTTTGGAAATCTATCTAACGGACTAATTAGATTTTTAGTCAAATACCCTATGGACACAGATATATTATGATTCGACCACCGTTTGAAGCTGCGGCCTTTCGACCTTTTGCATTTTATTTTCCTCGTCACCATAAGACGCTCCATGTTGTTATTAAAAAATAATCAAAGTAAAAAAAACACCTAACTATTATATTTTAATGCGAAAGTCGTTTTATTTTGTTTTTATCTCTTCACGTCTTAACGGCTGAACGGATTTGGATGAAACTTCAAACACGGGCAGACCATGTCATGGAATTGGACCTAGAACAATTTTCAACCCCGTTCCCTTGATATCATTTCCTACTTTCGGGTGAAGCCGCTGGCAGAAGCTAAAAGCCACAAAACGTCCACTGTTGGACATAGACCTCCCCCAAGGGGGGGATTGTCATAATCGCCACGCTTGGCAGGCGGGTAGGCGATCGCAGTGTAGCTGTTGCAATGCACAGAGAATGCTGCTACCCATTATCTGGTCCCTTAGGCAATTATTGTAAAAAAAAAACCAAATCTAGGGAATAATAAGAACAGCAAATAATTAATATAAACGAACGTGTGTAACAGGGTTTACAAATGTCTTGGATATGGAACAGCTGTTATGGTTGCGGTACAGAAAATTTGGCAGTGCCGCGCTTTGGCTTCATAGCATGCAGGCTATTCAACCAGCACGGTACTGTAAGTTATCTTTGTAAAAGTAGGTCATTATAACGAAAAACGTTATAATTAATAAATGTGCTGGTTGGTATAATGTATTTGACTATATATTTAGATGTACAATTTTTTTGTTATTTTTTTTAATTTTTTAATTTTTCTTATTTAAAACTCACACACTGTGAAATCAATTGTTTGCAGTATTTATAAATATGTAAGTGCCATGTCTTTATTATTTCAGAAAATGAATTAGTCTAACTCTGCTGGTATTTCTTTTTAATTACAGCTAAAAATTGTAATTTAAATGATTTATTTGTAAAACATAGGTACAATATAATAAGATCTTATTCTAATGTCAGGGTTACTTTGTTTAACCTACAGGCATACACATTTTAGATAAATTTAATACTTATTTTACAGACTTTTGATTTTTACACCTCGTACATAGTATACTATAAATTAATGTAAGTATACCAAATTTTGTAAAAATTAAAAATATTTTATTTGAAAAGAGGAACAGGAGTTTCTTGTCCGTTTTTATCTATAAGAAAATACCTTTGTGAATGGACAGTATCACTTTATTTTATACATATCCTTTTAACTAAATAAATGTAAATGTTGACTTTCAAAAGTGCCTCTTAATGGCCTAATTGAAATAAACGTTTTGACTTTGTCTTTGAGTTCATAAAGGATTTGAAACATATTTTGTGGTAGCAGCATTTGGTTACATTCATTTGACCAGCTAAATTCAAAAGATCACTGTTTAAGATTTGATTTGATATAAGGCCAAAAAGATTTATCTAAATATTCTAAGTTGAGTTTATAAAAAAATATAGGTAGGTATGTGTTTCTATAAAAGTTTAAAGGGCATAAAATTGCTGACAAGAACAACGAATCCTTTCTTTTACCCTATCTAGTAGTATGTCAGTTGTTACACTCATTAGCGTCAACGCGCTTTTCAAAACAATGTTCCACAGAATTATTTTTTCATAAATCGTAGAGCGTTTTTTTTTAGTTCATTCACATATCCGAGTGTTACGCAATGGAAAGCTATACTCAGTCATACATAGAGCGGGCGTCAGTTGCCCGTGCGCAGTTGCTTCTGAATTTTCCAGTTTTCAGTAGAAAATTTTTTTTTTCAATTCTTGTGCAAAAGTTTTTGGTGACTTTCTAGTGGATTTCAAAAAATATTGGAGAAAATATGACCGAAAACATGTGAGTATCAATATTTTTATGTGATTCGAAATGGAGAAAATTCCTAGTGCAAAAGAAAATGATAACTTTTCAAAACGAAATAA
Organism: Mamestra brassicae; assembly: GCA_905163435.1. Lineage (NCBI taxonomy): Eukaryota > Metazoa > Arthropoda > Insecta > Lepidoptera > Noctuidae > Mamestra > Mamestra brassicae. Next base: position 4,946,536 of record LR991003.1, on the reverse strand, counting down.
ATTTTCTTTCCACTGGAAAAGTTACATGAATCGTAACGATTATAATAAAAGTGCCAAATTATATTATAGAAATAATAAAAGTACTACGGATACCAGATTTAATATACGACATATTATTATTTTAGCTGTTCAACAAACTGGATCTAAAAAACACGATAATATGATCTGAAACATAAATCAGTAGGAATCAGATTCATGCCTAGGTCGTCTCGATTTACTGCCAGAATGACGTCATCATCATAATAGGACTTGCACCGAAATAGAAGCTGTAAGCAATTCTGTTTCCACAGATTGAGAACAATGGTGTAGATAAATTCGTTACAATAAAGGTTATAATTGTTTAAACTTTTAACCATAAGTAATGGCCATAGCGAATGCTCATTTTTAACTAAGTGAGTTAAAAATGAGCATTCGCTATGGCCATTAAAAAACAAAGATGATTAAGAAAATTTTGAAGGTACCCTGTCATTAGTAGAATATTTGAAGCATAGATTTTAAACCATTGGTACCACATTAATTTCTATTGAAGTTCTTTCAGCATAAGGCAAAGCACTTTGCCCGTGAAACAATTTAACAATTCATCTCTCAATTATAGCCTACCTCATCTAAACATCTATCTCAAATGAGAGGTTTGAAAGCTGAGTATATGCATACGCCAATGGTTTGGCAGACAACGTATCGGGTTATGTAGTCTATACATACGTTGAAACAACTGAACTAAACGAATTACATTGTGACCTAGATTTTCAAAACATAAAACAAAACATTGCCACTGTTCATTTCTTGAAAGCACATAAGGATTATCAATAAAAAATAAGCATATGATTTGTTTAAATGCTAATTGCGGATTGTAAATTCAAATGCTTTATAGAAAAATTTAACAAAAGAAAACCTGCTAAATAGTATTTAAACTAAGCATAAGTTATTTTTTTTAATCTTTGCCGGTTTATCTTCCTAATAGTAGACTAAGATAGCATAAAGAAGCCCGAAAGAATGCATAACATGTTTCCTAAGAACCAACGTTTATCAGATACAAACCAAAAATAGACGAGAGTAACCCATTTAAACGTTCGGTTCACGGAAAAGTGCAGCATTTGCCAAATATAATTTATGTTTGGACAGACAGAACGTACGGGAGAATTTATGACTTGAATTTATGACATTATGAATGTCATGTTTTATGATTAAACGTCACACACTCATCTCGGTAAAAGCTTGTGTTTTTAGGTTATTACTGGGCAGATCGTAATTATTAAATAACGCTGCGTGTACCCCTTAAATCAAAGATGATATTTATTTTAGTTGGAAGTGAAATATTTTTACTGACCTTTTAAACTCAAAGAATTTATTTGAATTAAACTTTTACCAACACTTTTTTAGTATCAAGGAGCAGGTCAGATAGAAAGATGAAGCTTTATGGAGAAGAAAGTGCACAAACTTTTTTAATTAAAAAAATCGTCATCTGCCTAGCCTTTTCCTAACTATATTGGGGTTGGCAGCTGGATACCAGTATTTTACGTGGAGTCGCTGCCTACCCGACCTCCACAACCCATTAACTGGGTTACACGGTACTTCTTGGCAAGACTGGAGTCAGATTTACTGGCTTCTGACAATCCGTAACAAGATCTACAAATGACAGTAGGGGCCTAAATAAAATGATGAATGATGATGATGAACTCCTCTGAGTTTTACCTGTCTGAAGTACCCACAATCTGAAGATTCAAGTCAATAATGCAAGATTACTATAATTGTTTTGTCCATTCCTTTCCATTTAATATGGAATCTAAACATATACTAGAATTTAACATACCTTTCTATCTAATCTAGTATGACCCGCTTGATGATGTGGGTGCGAGTAGGGATTACTACTCGCACCCACATCATCATTGCGGGCAAGTTCTATGAGTACCCAAACTAATATTATAACTGCTAAGGGAACTCGGTCGCTCACAATGGGCCTCATGAGTAGGCTTAAAGTCACCCAAAGAGCAATGGAGAGGGCAATTCTCGGAGTTTCTTGGGTAATCGAATCAGGAATGATGATATCCGCAAGAGCAGACATAGCCGAAGGATCGCCAAACTGAAGGGGCAGTGTGCAGGGCACATTGCTCGCAGAACAGATGGTCGATGGGCCGAAAATTCTGAAGTGGCGATCGCGTACCGGGAGACGTAGCGTTGGAAGGCGTCCCATAAGGCGGACCGATGACCTGGTGAGGGTCGCGGGTAACCGATGGAAGCAAGACACAACAGAACCGGTTGTTGTGGCAACACTTGGGGGAGGCCTGTCCAGCAGTGAACGGCTTTCGGCTAGTATGATGATGATGATGACTCTTCCCGTTTTAACGGCTGAACGGATTTGGATGGAATTTGAGACATTGTTAGACCATGTCCCGAAATAGGATAGTTTTCATTCTGGGAGTATGTTCCCTTGGGTTCACTTCGCTAGCGAAGCCGCTGGCAAAAGTTCGAAATGACATAAAATATGTTTTTTTTATTTGACACTCGAATTGTTATCTATATGTGAGCTTCTATAGGAGGTCTGGTAGGCAGCAGCTCCAGATATAATACTGGTATTCAGGAGAATCCGGTTTGACTGGAAGCCGACCTCAATGTAGTTGGGAAAAGGCTAGGCAGATGAAGATTAGAGGTATAGCTTTCCTTTTGTACCCCGTCTGTTCTACTTTGTTCATCCCAAGTTGAATAATCAATAGCATATTAGATTTTATTCTATCAAAAAAATAAATACGGCTGGCAATATATGAGATCATTACACTCATAATTTATACGTTGACATCGATGTCATGCAACTGAGTGAGGACTGCCAACTTGTCTCCCCAGACAAATGTGTCGATTGTCGTTGATAAATCAACGACGATTCTTTTACTAAAATCTTGAATCTTCAATATATTTACTTCTACTAGGTTTTGTAATTTTAGGATGTTTGAAATTGTTTTCTTCAGTGACTGGTGTGCTCACGTTCGTGTAAACTGAAAAACCGATTGTGTTGCATGTATTGTTTCATCTTTAGTAGTATTATTTAGTATGTGTAAGTTCTGCTGGCTTAACAAATGTTTAGCTGGTGTTACCTAAAACATCATATATTTAATTAATACCGTTTTGTTTTTTTTTGCAGAAACATGGGGCTAGAGAATGGTGCCACTGATTTCGCGTATGTGGTAAGTAATCGTAATATTGTAAAAACTACAGCTTGCTGTTTAAGCGAAAATATAATTAAGTATTGTGTCAGGTTCGACTGGGTTATTTAATGTAGTACAAGAAACAGAAAATGTCAAATGAATTAATAATCATAAATTATTACAATCATCAAAGTGTTAGGAAACACGACATCTAACGGGTGATCTGTTAACTTTTCCATGCCCGCTCTGGTTCCCGGTTCTCAGCTGCAGTTGTACGAACATTTACTTCTACGTTATACTTAACGGATTGCTTGTACTGTTACTAGATGGCGGTCTTCAACATTCATCAATTTCATCTCACTCCTGATTTTTGGCCTCACAGATAAATCAAAAACTAAAATAAAACGATTTAGATTAATTTCCGTCACAAAATCTGTTTTGATTAAGCTGAGGATATGGCAGTTCATCCTATTAAAAACGTTCTAATATTATCTTGGTGAAAGTCACGGCTTGAGAGGTGCTGGCCTAGAATCAATGGATATCGGTATGGAAATGAGAAACTATTTAAACGTATAGATGTAAAAATAGACGTTCACTAAAGTAAGCTACTTCCTCTTTTGAAGTCAGTAAATGTTTTGTGTCTAATGAAGTAAAACAGCCATGAGTTACAGTACTAGATATTAGTTATTAAAAATATCCGAATTATATTACAAGGGAACATAAGTGACCTGTTCCTAATACAAAATGTAAAACAAATATATTTAATAATATTTAGACTGCATTTTTTTACCTGGAACAGTGCCTAAGTAATTAACTTATTAATAATTTTGATGATAAAAAATATGAAACACTATCTATACCAAGCTATACATTTGTGTATAAAATATGATATATATTGTAGATACATGTGTACAGCACGTCTAGCTACAGCACGTCTAGCTACAGCAAACTGTTAAATTTCTGTAATAGATTTTCAACTTTATCGCTGAAGCATTAGGTTCAAGATTAATTAGGAAAATTTTACAGTTTCGGGTAGCATGTTGGGCCTGCTTCTGTACAACCAACAAGTATTGTCACCTTTACTAACCCTCTTAAATAATACATTCGCATAGTAACACTAAACATTGTTAGTAATATACTCATGTAAGTGTAATAAGAAAAAATAAAATAAATAGAAATAAGTACCAATAAATTTCATTCCTTCAAAACTTTTTCAGGCACATACATCAGAAGACCTTGGTAGATACCTCGTCGCTTCCCGAGATCTGGCTCCAGGTGACATGGTCTTGACTGAAAGACCCCTAGTTTTCGGACCCAAAGCTATGCTAGACCCTGAAGCGATAATGCCCTGCGTCGGATGTTACAAACCAGTCTTAACTGAGGCTGGTGAGAGATGTGCCAAGTAAGTTTTATTGAAAGTTTACGTTATAAGTTACTTATTAAAAAAGGTGTTTGCACTGCTGGACTTCAAAATTTGTAGGCAGTGGCAAAAGAACAAAAAATATACCAATGGCATTTTGTGCGTAACTAACTCTAGTTTCCACAAAATACTATTTTAACTATGGCAAGATCGGCATTTGGATGCAGAAGGTGGAGTAATGAATGCTGTAGCGTAGCTTAGAAGAGGTTTACATCCAATAGGGGATTTCAATAGTTTTCATAATCAAAAAACACCCATGATGAAACATGAAGATAACACAAACGCTGTATAATATGGGACAGAAAATAACCTAACGATCTCCAGAAAAAGGTTTCTATAATATGAAATTGATCAAGGGTTACTTATTATATCCACAGGTGCGGCTGGCCGGTCTGTTCAGGGAATTGTCCAGGTCTTAAGGATCCAAGACATCATGGTGCAGAGTGTGAGATCCTCAGCCTGCGACCAGACTGTGTCGTCAACGACATGGCTGATTACTACAGGTAATACCAATAATGCTGTGATGATCTTGTTTTCTCGTATGTTCAAAACAGCAGTTCTTTATAAGGAGACTACGCTCGTGCAGTTTCCAAACATGAAAATAAATATGATAGTTTTATACATAAAACGACTTCAACACTTGTGTATAAGGTTCAGTTTGCGCTATCAGCTTCAAACTATATAGTAATTCTACAACCAACTTAATTTACTAGCATAGAGTTGCTAGATATTTCATAGCTTTTTTGTGTAAACATTCTGATTACCTTTTCAACAGTCCAACAATGGGATATATATACGATATAACCTAACTGTTCTCCCCACTTTCATATTACCGTTGAATCGCAACAACTATGCAGTTTTTTTTGTTTTATTTTCAGGCACGATGCCCTGCTTCCCTTGAGGTGTGTTCTCCTCCAAAAGACAGATCCTGAAGGCTGGAAGAAGTTGCTGGAGATGCAGTCGCACATGGAATGTCGAACACCTGGCACAGAAGCTTATGAGTACGTAATATTACCACACTTACATAAATTGACTAAAATGTTGTTGTTGTAGGCATTATCTACAGAACGCCACCGATATTAATATGTATTTATTTGATAAGCTTGCATTTAACCACAATCTTACCAGATGCGAAGATGTGGTCGACGATGGATTTTGCTGGCCGAGATAACCTATTCACTCTTTGCTTAAAGTACACCTGGTTCTAGCTATCAGGAAACACAAACTCTGGCAAGGAATTCCACTCGTGAGCTGTTCGCGCAAAGAAAGTATTATTAAAACTTTTGTATGTCTCCATGGATGTACACCATATACCAGAGGCATCTAGTTTAGATAATATTTATAACTCATAAAGTGACATAAAGTTATCTCACTTTTATCAAATAAATGTTGTCGCTTAACTTGGCTCTCCTAAAACAACAATGTAAAACAAAACTCATTTTTTGTTACAGTGAGGCGAATGAGTTTATCGTCCAATACCTTATGAACAACTTTATCGACGAATTGGATGAAAAACAAAAGAAAACACATGATATCACTCTCGAGGCACTTCACAGGATGTGTGGTATTATTGACACCAACGCTTTAGAGATTCGTCTTCCACAAGGAGCTGAACTGAATGCTTTGTATGCTGATACTTGTAAAATGGAACATAGCTGTATACCAAATACAAAGCATACTTTCACTCTTACTCCAAAAGATAGAAAAGACTTTTGCAAAATAACATTAAAAGCCGTTGTTCCAATAGTAAAAGACTACCATATTTCGACAATGTACAGCCACGCTTTATGGGGGACTCAAGCACGAAGACAACACTTAAAAGACACAAAGTTCTTTGCATGCAAATGTCCCAGGTGTAGTGACCCTACAGAACTTGGAACTTACCTTAGTGCAATGAAATGCTTAGGCGACGGAACTAATCCCTGCGATGGAATTCATTTACCAGAGGATCCTTTGGATGATGAAACAGATTGGTCTTGCAGCAAATGTCCAGCAAAAGTAAGCAATTCACAAATTAACATGGTTATATCACAAATGGGAGAAGACGTGGAGAACGTTCTCATGATGGGTGGTTCTGTGACTGTATTGGAGAATCTTTTAAGCAGGTTATCAATATTTCTTCATCCAAATCATTATCACTTGTATACGATAAAGCACTCTTTAGTACAATTGTATGGAAGACAGCAAGGTTACACGTCAAGAGATATTTTAGATAAGAAAATTAAAATGTGTAGAGAACTCATAGCAGTAACAAAGATTCTAGATCCAGGCAATGCTAGGCTTAGCCTGTATAACAGTGTATTGCAGCATGAGTTACATTCTGCTTTAATTATGAAGTTCAGGAGTGCTAAAAAAAGTGAAGACTTTAAACCTTTGCTTACTGAAGCAAAACTGGCAATTGAAGATGCATTAAATTCTCTAAAAGATGATACGGAAGAAGTATCTGGGAAAAAACTGCAATCTGTCATTGAAATTAGTAAACGAGAATTCGAAAAATTTTGTAAGCAAAAGAAGTTGGTTGTTTAATTATTTTTAATAAATTATTTATCATTGTTGATTAGTATTTTATGCCCATGCCCTATTTAATTGAAACGAAAGAATGTTAAACATGATTATGTATTCTGTTATCATAATGGCCCAATATTAATACGGAACCTTATTCATCCCACGATTTGGCTCACCCCTATTCACTACTCTGCTACGATTTATTGACTATTGCACAATGGGAAGCTATACTCAGTCCTTCGAAGACGAAGTGACAGTTGCTCGTGCGCATTGGCTTTGAATTACAGCTGAAAAAAATAAACTTTTCGTTGGGGGTTATGTTCTATTGTCTTTCTAGTGGTGGAGTTATCAAACTATATTTTGAAGTGCTATCATTTTGCATGGATAACTGAAACATAAAATATCTATGAATCAATGTAAGTACTATTTTTTACGCTCCTTTACAACAAACCAAGTTCGTCCTTTATAGTATTTAACACAGAATACCTAGGCAGTGTGATCTGTTGAAATCCATTATTAACTGCCAATCCGTCGACAACGATCAGGGCAGAATAGATCCCGAAATAGAAGCTTTTAGAGTTAATTCTTTTCACAAAGCAGATTTGTGATCTTGATTGCGGTTGACAATATCTTTATTAGTTTCAATAAACGTTTGTCTTTGCATTAAGCGTGTGCGCCGAAGACAACATTGTGCTACAATTAATTATATATTTACTTTATTAATACAGAGGTTGAATGTGTTACTTATGTGTCTGTGAATTGTTGCCGCTCAAAACCTTTATAAGTACTAGTAATGACTAAAGAGAAAAGAATAATTACTTGTGGCTAATTAATAACAGCTGCACGAGTCGATCTTCAAGACTTCAAGGTTAAGCAACAATTGCTGAAGTTGCTATGTGGATGTCCATTAGAAACATAGCAATTCCATGCTTCGGATAGCATATAATACCGTTGGTCCCGGCTGTCATTTGAAGATCTTTGAAAGTCGTCATAGCAGTCAGAAGGCAGAAAATCGGGTCACGAGTCTACGGTTAACGGGCTGTGCAGGTAATATAGGCTATTACCTAGCTGTGCATCCGGTTGGACGGGCTTGACAGATTTATAGACAAAAGCTTTTTTTTTTTTAAGGATGGGAATTCATCAAATGACTTCTTCCACTCTGGGTGGAGTGGAAGAGCGTTACAGGCTCTTATTGACTAAAACCCATCCGTGCTCATTCTAAAGCCCTTTGCCTTCCGGGGCCGCGGTGACTCTTTCGAACAAATTCCGCTACCCTGGATAGAGAATAGCTTGCAGCATCTACATACCAACTGTGATTAGCAATTCTTTGGACTAGCTATGCTTGTGTGGCAAAATCTTTATCATAATTATCTTGCCTTTAGGTATCCTAATGTATACAGAGTCAGTGAAACATATATTTTTATTCTATACTTCTGTACGAGCCGCCTCTGGTCTAAACACACCTTTAAAATCAAAACTATGTTAAAAGCTTGTGAGATCTTATAATGTTTAGTTTTGTACTTAGTAAAACTACGATTCTGGAGTACATGAACGTGATTCATATCCAGGATATACACATACGTAACCCGAACGTTACGACTTCTAGTCTAAAATTTAGGCTTATCAAATAAACTTTTTAGTCATTTGAATGGCTACGTATGTAGCTAAAATAAATCTATGGAGAGGAAAGAAATATCAGAGAAAACACACACAATCCATCCAGGATTGTGTAAAGAATGAAGTGAAAGAATAAGGGGTGAATGTTAGCGTAACGCCGCCAGAACTTGTTGAATACACAAGAAATAAGGAAAAGGAAGTAAGATGATATTTACATGAATATAGCTAACGCTAAACAGATGTAGCCTTTTATGATAAACCAAGAAACTTGAAACTTTATCCAAGCTGAACTAACACAAAATGCAGTGAGGACATTTCAACACCTCTCCAACGCCTTATTGATGTCGTTAGCACTATCAAAATAGATTTACGTGACAGTCAGAGCTTGCAACTGAATTACTGACGTGGTAAAATCAACCCAATGAGCACAATAGAACATTATTTAAATAGTTAAGAAGACATGTTGACTGATAGCGTTGGGGCTGGCCGAATGCCAAAAACAGCTGTACAAGTTAGATTGTATTGTTGTTATGCAATTTGATTGGTTTAGAATGATTTCAAGTGATCTCAAAGATACTGTTTAGTATAAAATAATGCTATATTTCAAGCATGTAAATGAAAAGATGGATGAAATGTGTGTAGTGATATGATGATATGAAATAAAATAAAATGGAGTATGAGATAGCGTCACTATTGAAAAGACTGAATGGAAGAAAAAAACGTACAAGCAATGTGGTACTGTATATGTCACAGGGAAATTTTTGAATTGTAAACAGGGATAAGAAATTCAAAGAAAATTCAAAAAAGTTGTGCTAGGAATTAACATCATTCCTCACACAACTTTTTTGAATTTTCTTTGAATTTAAAAGGAATGAATGATAGGGTAGGATGGCAAGAAATAATGTAAGAAAAAAGTGTTGTGCTGACTCAAGGGACAATGGTAAGAGGATTATGATCTCAATGCAATGCTATAAGCATACAAACAGACAGAAACTCAAATTCATTAGTGTAATACAGTAGATATGCAGAAATTACTTGCAGATTGTAAGGGTTTTTTTGTGCAACCGGCGGAAGCAATTCTTATTTGGATGAGCTCATGTCTAATTTGAATCAGCATAAAACATCTAACATGTTAGCTTAACATTTCTGCATGTAGTGTCCATACCTACAGTATTTTTTTTAAGTGTTGGTATCTTATTAAAAAAACAAAAATAAACGATCAAAATTAAATGTATCGTAAATTTATCTAAGATCATATTATGTTATATTAACTTATCGTTAGGTTATTTATTTTTCAGAATCATGGAGCAAGAAAATGGTAACAGTGAACTGGCTTATCATTTGGTAAGTAGTACCAAATCTCATCATAAATTTCTTAAACAACGTGTAACGAAATAAACTCAATACAATTAAGGGGTCATTGTAGGTACTCATCATTATGAACAACTTTTACTATGGGACCATCGCCGATATCGCGAAAAAAAGCAGCTGACTAGTTGTTGAAAAAAAAGCAAAGTCAATTCATTAATTTCAACCAGACCATTACAACGCACTTTTGAACGTCAAATTTACTGTTTGAAATTAAAATATTAGTGACTCTAGTTGTTCATTCGCAAAAAGTAGATTCTTATGGAGAAGAACGGACAAGAAACTCCATAGTTACTCTTTTCAAATACCTATAAGTTTTACAATATTTTGTATAGGTACATACATTGATAAATTGATTATATTATGTGAGCACAATGCACCCAACATAACCCTATGCAATAAATAGGGAAGCTGACTGCATAGTTAAATTTGCTGGAACGACACCATTCGGTTTTCCTGAGAACTTTTGGTAACAGCATGCGAGGGTTCCTTCACTTTATTTATAGTTACTCGTATCGTTCACAGATGTCTCTGCGAAATGGTTTGTGTATACAGACACAAGATGGCGCTACTGGTTTAGTTTTCATCAAAATCGGGTTCAAGAATCTTTTAAGTGTTTTTCGATATTCCTCATAGTTTCGGATTTGGCCACGCACACTTTAAAAATACACACTTTAACAATTCATCCTGTACCGTAAAATGGGGATACTTTGATCAATTTTTAACTTTTTAAGACTGTAGCATTCTCATTTTTAGCGAGATTATTATTATTTAAAAGTATAATAATCGGTTTTTTGTGTAGATTTGAATGGGCTAATTTTAAAAAGCTAAATTTTAATAATTTAAGAAAAAAAAATTAAAAAGTAAGTGATCAAAGTTAAACCGTGAGTGGGGATACTTTGATCACCCATGTTTTTACTATGGAATTCGAAAGTAGACCCAAAACGATACAGCGGAAAAAAATTATCAAAAAATCGACCGGTAATTTTTCATTTTATAAGCATTTTAATGCTTTAGGGTAACTTTGATCATATAAATAAAACAGATTTTACTCTAATCAGTCTTTATTTTACGACTTAGAAACATAATTTGTTTTTACTTAGAAAAAAGCAATAGTTTATCTATCAAATCACAGAAAATTGTATTCTAATCAGTTCTTTTCTTATTTTTAAATTAAATTATTAAGTACAATGTCTACTGACTAAACAACAATCAACATTCCCTATTAATTGGACAGTATTTCGACACCTGATTGGCGCTTATAATGAAACTTATCTAAAAAAAAAATATAACCTCTGAGTAACAAATTAAAGGAACTATTAAACGTTGAACATGATAAATTTATAAAAAAACAATAACCAATATGATATCATCACTTTAACTCTAGAATGTCTACATCAAACGGGAATTCTACTTTAGACGTTGGCTCTTCCTCATTTAAAGACTTTGGTTCTGGAAGAAATGAAATTATATCACATTTTTCTATATCCGAAATGTCACTTCTAACTAATTCAAACACCTTTTTATTTTCTAATGACTTATATCCTATTAGCACAATGTGCGGCGATGTATCAATAATCCGACAAACATATTTAAATGTTTTTTTCCCACGAGGAGTAAAAAATTTTGCAAGTACGTATCTGCCAACACAAATTTCATTTTCGTTTCTTTCAAAATCAGCTGATGTAGACGAAGGGCCAGGTAATTCTTCATTTGCTTCAGAAGACGAAGGGCCAGGTAATTCTTCATTAGCTTCAGGAGATGAAGAGCCAGGTAATTCTTCATTTGCTTCAGGAATTGTTGTAGAAGCGCTAGCACCTGCTAAGTTTAAGCGCGTTCTTCTGCGTACAACTGATGAAGAAGAATCACCAAATCTTTGTGTGCGTAAATAATCAGTTAAAACAGACTCTACCGGCGCATCTGAGTTTTCAAGTGCATTGTTATCTGGCACTCTTAGGGTATTTAACACCCCGCTTGAAGATACCTTGCTTTTTTCCTGGGTCGTCGCTCAAATTTGATTCGTCGTAATTAAAAATATTAGATCCCGGAAGATCTTTGATAAGTGGCTCTAAATTATCAAAAAATACATTTAAACTTTCTCTTGAAACACCAGCCCTGGATCTTTTTATATTTGCGGCGACTCTTGTCGAATATTCGTCCTTGTGCCTTTTTTTATATAGAATATGCCCAATCGGGGCCTGGGAGATTATTTTGGAATCTAGCAACATGTCGGCCTAAATAAGCTTTTGCTAAAAACCTCAAATCAAGTGCGGTTAAAGGATAACCCCAGTCAGAACATTTTGCTGCTGCCTTCAACAGAGATTTTTCTTCGGTATGGCTAAAAATAGGTTGTGCACCTGGAGTTCTAGTAAAGTTTCCTTTATATTTATTGTACAGAGTTCCAAAGGGAATATCATATTCTCTGGATGCAGCCCGTAAACACATAGCTCCTGTCACTACTCTTGACAAAGCTTCATTTAATAATTCGTCACTGTAGTTTATGTATCTTCTCGTTCCGGGTTTTTTTTTGTAATCTCGCGGCATGATGTTTCTGAAGCAATAGATTAATAATAATATATAAAGAATCATAAAAATTGGATAAAAGTAGTTAACCACACCCTTACTTTAAAACGTAGGGTTACTTTGATCACCGATCAATCTCACCCAGCCTGTTGATCAATGTCACCCCGCGTAAATTTTTTGGCAATAACACAAGCAAATTTTGAGGTTAGGAAATCACAATATTTTTTTATAGTTCATAAATTAAAGTTATACTAACCGAATATAAATTGCATTATGCCTATACACAAAGCGAATTAGTTACGGACAAAGTTTTGCAGGCTAAAAAAAGATATTAATATGTAGTTACTCACCTTTTTAATTGTTTTATAAAAAACGAGCCACCGCACTTGCCTATGCTTCTAAGGGAAAGATGGCTGACGATCAGGGTTGCCAACGCGAAAAAAAAAATGGGCTAGTGCGTTCCGTTTTCTCAATATTTGCACTTAAGTTTCTAAAAGAAGTTTCGATCAATGTCGCCCCGCGATTTAAAGTAACCCCATTCTACGGTATATCGTCGTTCAGTAATTTTAGTAACCTACAATTATTTTATTAAAGTTTATTTTTAATGACAATATAATACAGTCTCCTGCCTTATGGAGATATGTTGCGATTCAGGCAAAGTGTAGTAGCAAATGAATAAACGATGAACGAACTAAGAGTAGGTAATCATAGGCGCCGAGCGAAGGGGTGCAAGGGGATGTACTTGCACCCGCTATCAATATAACATACAAAAAGGATTTAAAAAGAATAAGAAAGCCTCTGAGAATATTATTCCTAGTGCAACTGAGGTGAGGTCCAAACATTGTCGAGTTTCCTTTGCTAGGTCTTGGATCCTAGGCTTCTTCAGTTCTTTAGTTTGTTAGCCGGCTGAAGATGCATCTCACTAAAAATAGGGTTGCCAGCGCCTCTTGAAGAAATCGTCTATGCTTTGTCGATTATAATTTGTACAATACGCCACCAGAAAATTGCAGACACCGTAAGATTGTAATAAATATTTATTAAATTTTAATTTCTCGATATATTATGGAAGAATCATTTTGAATACAATTAATTCCATCTAAATTCAATAGTTTCCAATATACCCGTGTCTTAATGAGTACAAAGTAGTTTATAAATTCAAAAGGTAATATTACGGTGTTTGCAACTTTCGGGTCACATAATGCTTTAATTCCAGGCACAGACACCGGATGACCTAGGCAGGCATCTTGTCGCCTCCCGAGACCTAAAACCAGGAGATGTTGTCCTGACCGAGAAGCCTCTAGTATTCGGACCCAAAGCTATGCTAGACCCTGAGGCCACTATGCCTTGCGTTGGCTGCTACAAACCAGTCTTCACTGAAACTGGTGAAAGATGTGCTAAGTAAGTTGTTAAGATGGTCTTCCATCCACAGACCAACCTCGGCAAGCGTTGCTTAATCTTGAAGATCGACCCGTGTGGCTGTTATTATTTATCCACGAACTCCTCCAGCATCTATACCGCTAAAAAGAACTACAAAAAAGACCTAACGTCACATAAATCCTACATCGCGCTATCAATGTTTTCCGCACAATTTGAACATCGGGCAGCTGCATACAGCGGCGGCCTTTACCGCTGCGAGGCCCCGGGCGGAAGTCCTTGGCGAGGCCCCGGGCGACAGATGTTTGCGAGGTCCTTGTTCTTTATGAAATTCATATGAAAGTAGGTATTTCTGATTATGTTTGCGGCGTTTCCTAAGACTAAAATTTTAAATAAAATCACATTGAGAAATTTATATAAAAAAAATTGCAAAACTTGTGTCATCGAATTCCTCAAATTCGATGACACTTATTACTATTAATATTAATACATATTTTACTGTGACGTAACTTCATTTTATTGCTTATAGTATAAAACATTTAAAATGTAAGGTTTTTTGAACTCTCAGGCCCCTGTAAGAGTGTGGCCCCGGGCGGTTGCCCCGCTCGCCACTTCCTAAGGCCGCCACTGGCTGCGTATCAAACACAAAATCGTATGATTTTCCCTTTTCAATGGAAGTTGCAGACCTTTACCCCCGTTCCACATACCTCTCATCTATAATACCTATACATTTATAGTTTATCGATTTTCCATTGACCGATACTCTATTTGAGAGTTTTGGATCTCAACTACCGAATAGATTTTTTTTTGTATGTTTACAGGTGCGGCTGGCCAGTCTGTTCAGGCATCTGTCCAGGTCTCAAGGATCTAAGGCATCATGGTGCAGAGTGTGAGGTCCTCAGCCTGAGACCAGAATGTGTTTTGAAAGACATGGGTGATTACTACAGGTAATTATTTTACTAATAGCCTTAATAATATAGAGAAAGTTGGCGTTTGATCATTTTTTGCACTAATGGATGTAAAGTGAAATGTGGTCAACCGCAAAGGTTTCCGACTGTACCTAATACTTCGTACACTGAAGTGTTTTTCCAAAAGCTCTATTTAAAATTAAAAAAAAAATACACCTATACATATTTATGTCGGGAGGAATAGAAGAAAGAAAAGGAGGCCTTTTGCCCTGTAGTGAGACCCAATTGGCTAAAAATAAAATAAAATAAATAATATTTCACGTCGAACGGTAAAATCAATAAAACACATGAACACCGGAATAGACTTTGTAACTATAAATTAGTCTAAGTTAATCAGCTTAATTGACATCAAAAAACTTATCACTTCCCGCATGATAGTTTTCCTTAATCCAAATTCGCCATAGAAATAATTAAGAACCCATTACTAAGAGAATGCCTTCTCTTCCAATCAACGTTTGAGATTCTGCTACTCGAATTTTGTTTTTTTTTTGAAAAATTCGAACAAATTCGAATTAAGAATCTGCTAACCAGTATTAAAACGAATTATATCGTTTGTTTTTTTTTTAATGGCTTAATGTAATCTTTACTAAACTTCAGACACGATGCTCTTATGCCACTGAGGTGCGCGCTACTTCAGAAGACAGACCCTGAAGGTTGGAAGCAGTTGCTGGACTTGCAGGCACATATGGAATGTCGGACTCCTGGCACCGAGGCTTATGAGTACGTAAATATTTAACTGTTTTTTTTTTATTATTTTACTAAGAGTTTTATTTAATATTCGACGCAATCATAAAAAACAGACTTTTTATTTGAAAAAAAAAGTTCTCCCAGACACCAATGTACCAAACTAAAAATATAAGTGTATAATAGCAAAAAAAAATGTGATAAAACTGCAAATTACTTGTGCTGATAAACCTTTCTCCACGCCAAATTTCTTGGTTATACGTCAACGGGAAGTAATCTATGGGTTTTGATTTACTTCAAAAATGATGCATAAATAGCCGTATCTTGATATTGCGCTAACTTCGAAACTTGAAGTTCTTAGACGTCCAGGGTATCATCGACTTACATATTTGAAATTAATTTCAACATGATACCTCCACGAGTTCCTGAGAAAAACAGTCGTGACATACCGCCAGACGGACAACGAAGTGATCCTACAAGGATTCCGTTTTTTTCTTTTGAGGTACGAAACCCTAAAAAAGGAACAAATATAGGGCTTTCAACAGGTTGGGAAAATATAAAAGCTCTTTCAACACACAAACTCGAAAACTGGCTCCTACCTACTAATTTTAGCCATGCAATGTAACCCCACGAAAATCGACGTCAGCGAATGAAAACACGATACTTTATTACTAAAAAAATTCATTTAAATTATTAATTGTTATATATTTTTTGGAGGAAGTGTGTTGAAAAACGTCAAATGCAACAAAATAAAAGAAAGAAAACACGGTTGACAAAAAAAAAAGTACTATTTTCGACTACATCATCGTCGTCTTCCTGCCTTTATTCAAATTTTATTCGGAGTCTGTTCAGAACTTACGTTTTTACCTACCATAAATCTCTAAATATAGTAAAAAAAGGAAATATATAATTTTTAAACAATATTTTGTCCCGTTTTGTAAAATAAAGAAAGTCCAATCATTTATTTTCATTACTTTGAATGTAAAGATTATAAAGATAACAGTAAATAAAAAATATAACTAAGTAAATAAAAACTAGCTGTCCATTTGCAAAGGTAGATTCCTAAGGAGAAAAACGGGCAACTCTATAGTTACTCTCTTCAAATATTTTTTTACCGGCACAGAATCAATAAATGTTGTGTTGTTACAAAATAAAGTTTGCCTATAATACTGTCTATATCTTATAAAGTTTTAACTTCTTTCCTTCTTTAAATACAACACAGCTACAATACAGTTAACCAATTTAAAGCTTTCTAATAAAATATTAACTATTTTGTATTTTTTTGCGGCTCGTAAATAAACAAATAAATATAATATATGATTGTCCATGCGCGACATAGGGAAACTCTATTTTGATTCCGCAAACTTCCAACGACTGGCCTTGCGATTTATTTATGGTAATTAATTTATTTATGCTATTTATTCGCATCTCATTCGCAATGTGTCAAAAATTTAGTAAAATTAAGGATATTCTGACAGTTTGCTACTGTCATGTGGATGCGAACGTTGTTTAAAATTTGTAGAATTAGCCCTTTATTATAGAAGTTTGAAGAGTTGGACTGACATATTAAATCCATACTGAGATCCAAGAGCTGCCAGACGAGGGGTAGAGTAGTGTTGGTATGTACTTTTAACATACGCAGACGTACTAGCTTGGGCCGACGACCAATATATATATTTTTGTGATGTATCAAGGTATTTCAGTAGTCAAGGAGATAGTTTTGCATCCTCCAAAATACTGGCAGAATTTAGCTTTTGTTATTTGCATCTACTAAAAAAAACTTTGCCCAAATTTCAGCCTTGTGAACAGGATCTCACTCGAGGTGGCGACAGGCTCTTAGACTAATGTAATGACTAATTAGTCGTTAAAATATTATTTAATTACTAATCATTTCACAATATTCTGTAAAACATAATATATAAAAATCAGCACCAAGACTTAAAAAAACAACGGGTTGCACTCCGGGAGTGCCGGCAGAAGTGAAAACTTGAACATTAACGTTGTTGATCTTTTGGAATGGTTAGGGAATAATTTCGCATGAATTGCAGAGGCATACATTTTCGCGGTAGAAAGAGAGGGGGATAGTAATATCCCCCTCTCTTTCTACCGCCGGCGCGGCGTAGGAGAGGAAGTAATTCCTCTCCTACGCCGCGCCGGCGGTCTACGCTCCCTCCGTCTTACGAATTTTCGATCAGATCACGTGTCCTGACGCGAGTTTAACATTTTTTACCCATCCCAAAAATTGCACAACGCCGCTAAAGAAGTTTTCACTGAAAAAAAAGTGATTTAATGACTCTAGCACCTGGGACCTGGAAATCGGCCTTCAACCTAAGCTCCAACACATACTAACACTACTCTATCCCACACATTTTGTTAGTGAGAAAATAAGAGAGGTCTGGCAGCTGTGGGATCTTAGTCTATTAGTGTTTCAACAGACTAAGAATTTTCATAAAACATAATACCTGAGAAACTGACCTATTTCAGTATTATTTCAGCTCAGACAACTTAACTAATTAAACAGGAAGTTTAATCTTGACCTTTTCTAAAAAGCATTTTATTTAAATCCACTTCAGACGGATACTTTTAATCAGTGGGAAGGACGTGCTTTTTTAAATAGAATCGTTCGAGGAATAAATTGATAAAGGGAGCCTGAAGCAATTTCAGATCGTTTTTTTTTTACATTTTCTAAAAGTTTACATTGAAATGATTTCAATTTCTAAATTCAGCGTTCCGTATATAATTCAACAATGCAATTTATGTGATGTATAGACATAGGGTATAGTTTGGGACCTTACTCGTCATTGATTGAAAAACTGATTTTTGATTTCATGATATTCGAATCGACCGTTTAAAGTATGATTGAATAATACATGAGTACACGCAGGATGAATGCTATTCGTGTACTTATAAATTAGGCTTCTTCAGAGCAGGTAAAGTACTGATAAATTGATATGAAAACTGTGGTGTGTTAGACGTGTACTTTGTAATTTGAATTAACATACAATATTGAAATCTACCATAGTTAATTTCGTACTAAGAATATAACAACGCCTATCAAAAGAACAGAGATAAACATTAACTTGCAAACTTAATGGTACAGAACGCTAAAACTTTAGAAGTAATTAAGTCTTGGATATAATATTTCAATTCGAAATTAAGTCATAAAACTAATTCCCCTTTTGTAATTCCAGCGAAGCCAACGAATTCATTGTCGAATATCTAATTAATAACTTTGTAAACAAGATGGATGAAAAATTGAAAAAGTCTTACGAAATAACTTCAGAGTTACTTCATAGAATTTGTGGGATTATCGACACAAACGCTCTAGAAATTCGTCTGCCACAGGGAACTGAACTCAGTGCTTTGTACGCTATCACCTGTAAGATGGAACACAGCTGTATTCCGAACACTAAGCATACTTCCTTCGCTTTCTCACCAAAAGACAGGAACGATTTGTATGAAATAACCATCAAAGCTGTAGTACCAATACTGAAAAACGAACACATAGCAACAATGTACAGCCATGCACTATGGGGAACTCAAGCAAGGAGACAACACTTGAAAGATTCGAAGTATTTCGCTTGCAAATGTCCTAGATGTAGTGACCCTACAGAACTTGGAACCTACCTTAGTGCCATGAAATGCTTGGGAGATGAAAACAATCTCTGCGACGGTATTCACCTACCAGTAGATCCTTTAGATGACGAAACCGAATGGACTTGCAGCAAATGTTCAGTTAAAGTCCACAATGCTCAAGTGAACATGGTTATGTCACAAATGGGCGAAGATGTGGAAAACGTACTCATGATGGATGGTTCTGTGACTGTATTGGAGAATCTGCTTTGTAGGTTATCAACGTTTCTACATCCTAATCATTATTATATTTACTCGTTAAAGCATTCTTTAGTACAGCTTTATGGAAGGGAGCAAAGATACATTTCGTTAGATATTCTAGACAAGAAAATCAAAATGTGTAGAGAACTCATAGCTATAACCAAGGCTTTAGATCCAGGAAATGCAAGACTCAGTTTATATAATACTGTTTTGCAAAATGAATTACATTCTGCTCTAGTTATGAAGTCTAAACACAAGGACATTAAGAAAGTTGAAGATATAAAATCTTTGCTTACTGACGCTAAACTTGCAATAGAAGATGCCTTAAAATCGCTGAGAGACGATATGGAAGAAGTATCTGGAAAGAAACTGTTATCGGTAATAGAAGATAACAAGCGGGATTTTGATAGGTATTGCCAACAAAAGAAAATGATGATTTAATGATAATTTATTTAAAACTGTTATTTACTTAACCACCTTAAATATTAGTATCACAGTATTTTCTTTGATGTTAGTACATTACAGTTTTTATTTCTGTTTACAATAAACACGACGTAATGACGGTGTTAATTTTTATTTATTACTAACTATTAAGCTACTTTACTACGACAAATTGCATTAATTTTTCTAATCCAAACACCACTTTAAAGAAACATTATTGTGAATCAATATACACAGCATCTTTATAAAATCTTCAAACCTTAAACGGAGTAATACCATCATTCGCTTCACCATTGTAAGCTCTACCGATCCTTTGGATACTACTGGATTGCCTTCTACAGATCACTGACCAGCTATAGCTAGATAGCTATAGTATCTTCTACGTAACCAACAGCTATAATTTTAATATTATCACCCAAAAAAGCTACTAAAACTAGGATACCAGCTTAGTCCACCTCTTGCCTTATCTCCAGTGATACTTTGGACTATCCAGTCAGTATATCTGGATATTCTGGTATATACTCCAGGCATCTTGGGTCTTGCGCAGCCGCTTCCAGTTGAAACTACTCCAACAACCATGACGTGCCGTCTATCATCTCTGACCATGAGTGGACCACCGCTGTCAGCCTGTGGACAAAGTCTACTGTTAGTTTGGCTGTTGGAAGATATTAAGTTCAATTTCCCAGCTTGATGGCTACTACCGTGGTGGGGGTACGCAGTAGAGCCTTAATATAAACCACTAACAATGCAGTATAGATAGCGAAAGGAGACATGTTTCTTTATACAGATTGATGACAATTATAAAATAGTTGAGTAATATTTTGATTTATTTATTATATACTTTATTGTACACATCATTATAAGAACAGGACAATCAAACATAAAATAAGTGTACAATGGGCGGTCTTATCGCACAAGGCAATCTCTTCCAGAGAACCTTTGGATGGAATTGATTGCTCTTTGACCAGAGGAAGCGCTTCGTCGCCGAGAAAAGCCTAGGAAATGCCGCTGCCGTGACGACTTGCAGACGTTCATGACGGACTCTCACTCTCGTACGACGGACTCGTAATCTCTCTCTGACCAATCCTTGGTCGGATTGGTCAGAGAGAGTAACACACTGGGAATAGTAAAAGGCTATGAGAGTGACCTTTGCCCGGCAGTGGGACAATATAGGTTGAATAAAAAATAAAATTGTATCACGACTTTGAAGAAAATAAGAGAGTTTTTCAAAGTGGTACTACAATCCATCCAAATTAAGATTAGTAGTATACCTAAGTGTTTCATTGCGATTGTCAGGTACCAACTTCAGACGATCAAGTAGGATTCTGCAAAGCTCTCTTCAAACTACACTCAAGTGATGAAGGTACTCGTAACTTACTAATAGTAACGCTAGCCATGTCTCCACGATTTGAATTCGAATTTGCTCCACCGATATTAGTACAAGCATATGACTTTGTTACATGATACTGCGATACTTACCCAGCAAGAATCACGACCTCCAACCTCATGGCCAGCACACATTTGAGTGGCTATGACCTTGACCTTACTGCCCTGGGACTTGTACCAGCTATTGCATTCATCATTAGTTACCACTATCACTTCTGTCTTCTGTAGGATGTTGGGTCTGGCTCCTGCAAAAATGGATGTTAAGTATTTTCACACTAATAGCGCATTACTTATTGAACAATGCTGTATTGTTTAACGTAAATATAGTTTTATTTAGATCAGCTTGGCTCTAGTTCATCACTTATGGTTCCAGTCACAATCCTGTTGTTAGATTGCACGTGTAAGCGGGGACACCATTTATGCCTGGAGGTTTAATTAGTTTGATTAACATGTTAATGCTTGAGTTTGTTTGTTTTTTTTTTATGGCATAATGGAGTGTGCTAGCTAACAAGTGTCAATTAATTTCATAAAATTTGATTTACATATAAGACATTTATAATTTTCTGTGTTATGTTTTGTAAACTTTGCATATTGTGTTGCTGGGGAGTTTGTTGCGCCACTTTTTCTTCCCAGCTAAACACTAAGAAGTGCGGGCGTTTTGGGGGATTGTCTTTATGTAGAACTTTGACGTTCAAAAAGTGCTGGCACTCAGCCTAATTTTGAATATATGACTTTTGATTTTGTTTTTTATTTTTATTTTTTTCAGTAGGTATTAGGATATAGCAAGTGATTTACCATTCCAGAGTCGAATAAAAAATGACGATTGTGCCTGCGACTATACAAGCTTTCGTACCCTTAATCAGGAACCAGCAAAAGTAGTATGGTGTTAATATAAGTACTTTGAACGAGCTATATTCTTTAGAAGATTTCGACTGCCTGTGACTTTTGCCCGACTTTACTACCTTAGTTTTATTTTGAGCATTCTCACCTTTCTGCCTATCCTCATCCGTGAAACCCCATCCAGCAACAGTTGCTGACGTGCCACTGAAGTCTTGAGCCGGAGAGTTTGGCAGGCAGGCTGGTTGCAACCCAGTCGACCACCTCAGTTGCCGTGCTGTCTTGAGGAGAGCTACGTCGTTGGACTTTCTGTTGCATCTGGGATGACAATAAACGCATTTTTTAGACAGATGGTTCGTATATTTGTGTAGATATTCTGTAATTTGCATTCAAGGGGACAAAACATGCTTCAGGTAGTAAAAAAATGCGATAGTTTATTTGGTAGAAAGAATCATAGGAAAAGATATTCTTAATGGCTGTGTAGAAAGGTGGACAAATTCCAGTGAGATGGTGTTTTATGTATGTCACCGGAATGACACAATTTGAGAAATTATAAAATTTAAATATTATGAAAAAATCGTTGTGTATAAAATAAATCCTATCCAGATTCAATAGTTTCCAATATATCCGTGTCTAATCAAGAAAAAATAGTTTACAATTTCACGCGATATTTTACAATCTTACGGCTTTTGCAATTATAAATAAACATAAAGTCACGTTCTTTCCCGTAAGATCAGGAAGAAACTATAGAAGAGGTACGATGCTTATACTATTTTTCTTCATCCACGTTTAGCCGATTGCAAATCCAATGCTTTAACATTTTTGAAGAGCATCACCAATGTGTGTAAGAGGCTAAGACGTCCCCTCTAAGTTGTTACAAAAATCAAGTTAAGCATAGTCAGGTTTTCGGCTCACGAGAGCATGATACACGGCGAAAATATTTGATTTACTGGAAACTTCTAATAGCGTCGATCTAATTTTAATTATTTAAAAATACCTAGGCAAGAATAATTCTCTGTCACAATGTAGGTAAGCCACTCAGAGTAAAAAGCACTTAAAATAGTTGACACTTTAAATAAGTCTAGACAATAGGTGTTTGTACAGGCCAAGCCAAGTATCCACGTTCTTTGTAAAACTATAGACAATAAATTAGTATCAGTTCAAAAGATTATTTCAAGTGTAACTATAAATTATTAGAGAGAAACACTTAATGTTAAAACAAAGAACAATTTAGTAATTAAATCAAAGTAAATTGTGTATTTTAGGATCTTATATTATTTTTTTGTTAAAGACCGAAGACAAATGAGACTTGATTATGCATCAAGAGTTTTCTCACGGAGACATAATTATCTAATTTATTGTAAACTTTTCGAAATAAAAAATCTGGTGTTTCAAACTCTCAGTTCAAGAGTAAAACATTATTTGATTTGTAACAATCAATTTAAGCAGTGAGTTAAATATTAATAAATAATATTAAATATTTATATGCATCTTCCGTGTGTGTAAGCCGTTGGTCCCGGCTGTCATTTGCAAGTAGATCTTTGGCAGTCGTTACGGATAGTCAGAAGCTAGAAAATCTGACACCAGTCTTGCCAAGGAGTACCGTGTTACCCAGTTAATGGGTTGTGGATGGTGGATGGTGGGAGGTCTGGTAGGCAGCGTAAAATACTGGTATTCAGCTGAATCCGGTTTGACTGGAAGCCGACCCCGATATAGTCGGAAAAAGGTTGGCAAATGATGATTTATATGTATCTGCCAGGGCATTAGTACGAGTCTGCTATGGTTCGGAGTTCAGAGTCCATTTTCTGATACATGAATTTAAGCTTTAATATTTACCACTAGGGCAGAATTTTGCTTAATAATTATGAGGTACTTACTTGTAATCAGGATGAGGTATAATTCTGGAGACTGCTTCATTTTCGTCTTTGCTTGAGATGTCAGTGAATCCCACGACAACAGAGAGCTGCTTTGACTTGTAAAACTCATCGAACACGCTGAAAAATATTACCACAGGCTAGCATAAGTTTATTTATTCACAAAACTTTTCTCAAAACTATACCTTACATAGTTATTTTATCAGTAACTATTTTGGCAATCCGTTGATTCAGGCAGTGGTCCCCAAACTAGGTAGAACCTTTATGTTGGGGCCCTGAAACTATTAAAAGGTTGGAGTTTCATATTAACAGTCTATAACTCCAACCTCTTAAATAGTTTCAGGGTATTTTTTAGCTTTTGATCATAATTCGTACGGATACAATCATGATTATATTTAAAAGCAGTTTTATGTACAACCGTTCGAAAATGTCTTTCTATTACCAAAACACCATTATGAAATTAGTTTTTAAGTTTTCAAAATTCACAATAGAGACCGAGATCTGACACATAAATCTGTCAGCCCAACTTATCTACAAAAAAAACGATTAGTTATAAATGAAACCAAAACCCAAGTACCGTTGCTATAAATCTTGGACTCTAGACAAAGTGAAAAATAAAAATGTGTAGGACAGATTACGTAAAATTTCGATTGTACGTCCATGTCAATTCCATATATTTTAGACCTTTCAACAATCGATATCGCAGAAAGTTTGCATTTTGTCTACAGACGCCTGCGTTAATCGAGCACGGGGAAATTTTAAGAGCCCGTTAGTCGCACTTTAAGACATGCCAAAATTTTTATTTCATTTGAGATGAGTTTGCTCTTGACTCTAGTCTAGTCGACGATGGAATATTTCTCTTACCTGCAAACACAGTGGCCAGCAGTCAGCAACCACCGATCACTCAGCACAGTGGCCCCACACTGATGCGCCCCTTGCCTCCATACGCTAGCTGCCCAGGGGAACTCAGCAGGGAGGCTGTCTACTCCACCCACTATACGGGCGCTGCGGGCCCTGTCTATGCCGCAATCTATGTCCGCCACTATAATGAAAAACGTAAATATTTAGAACAGCAGAAGAGTACCAAAAAATGGAGATTGAAGTTTAACAATGTCAGTTGGTTCATAAAAGCTCACGTGGTTAGAGTATTATGATTCAACTGTCGCAAATAAACTCTTTTTCTTTCTTTCTTCTTCTTTCTTTCAATCAGAGCTGTATGCGAATGTTGGTTTGTATATCTCTTGGGTTCCTAACTCCATGAGTTAGCAGTTGGAACTTTTTTTGACCCTTGGTTCACCCCAGTCTGACGGCCCTTTTTGTCATAGTAGAATCAAACATAGTGCGATGTTTCCTAGAAATACTTTAAAATCATAACAACCTTTTTCCGTAGTTCACTTTTCTCCGATATTGATAAGTTCTTATAATTTAGTAAGGCATTGACATCACTAGTAGGTACAAATAGGTCATTTAGAATTTAATCATAAAGTTTCTTTTTAATAAAAAACCATGAATGAAGATCTCTGAAATGCTATCAATATTGACAATATGTAAACATATTCAACACATTAAAAAGAACAGCTTCACGATCAGATAAGTTGATTCATTCGTTTCCTTCATAATTTTATTGTTCAGGCTAAATATAGCCAATAGTGTCGTAATTGGCTATATTTATTGTAAATGGCTATATATAGATTGCAGGTCTGTGGGTCATAGCCTCGGTCATGGCCGAGTTTTGTTATGATATATGTCAGTCAAGGTTTTCTTATTATAATGATATGATATTTTGTATTTCAGCGATTAAAAAGTGATAAGTAAGTGAAAGTGATTTTTATTTAACTTACGAATTGAATGTATGTTCGGAAAAGTATTTATTTTTGACTAGATGACCCGGTGAAAATTGTGACACCTTCAATTGATTTTATAGTATTTTTGTTTTGTTTTCGAAACCACCATACAAACCCAGGTTTTGAAAAAAGAGCGAACAAAACAAATTAAAATTATTTTAATCGGTCAAGCCGTTTTTGAGTTTTAGCGAGACTAACAATGAACGAGTTTATATATATTATAAAAAGAAGAAGACAAGATATTCAATTAAATTAATTAAACCCACGTCACATTCACCCACATGATTTTATTTTCTGTACTTTTTTAAAAACAAGGTACATTATATCGGGCTTTTGTGCATTGTACCAGATTTCTCCATTAATATTATAGAAATACCATCTAACGTTAGGTACATAAATACGCAAAGGATTTGAATGATTAAATTATTGAATGAAGTATTTAAAAACGTATTAATTTAAAATAACAGTTAGGTGGTTTATTTTATCGATTAAATCCAATTTTATTATTGAAATTTTTATTACGAAATATTTTTTCAAAACAAATAAAATACTCACTATTAATAAAGCACAATCCATAACTGACACAAAAAATATAAAACACGAAAATCACACGACACATTTTGACAAAATTAGACAATTATCTGAAGATTGTTAGGTAACTGAGTGGTATATATCCCACAAATATAGGTCTAGGACATCACTAAAAATAAATATATCGATAAAATTGATGTATATGCACGTGTCAAAGTGCGTGCACTCACTACATGCTTGACGATTAACATAAGGATATTTAAGTGCTCTATGATTTGTATTGGCCCTCCTTCGCATGTTTGAAGGCCTGACCCCTATGTAGTGTAGTGATGCGCACATTTATTTTTTACATCGATATTTTTTCTCGCTCTAAGCTGAGTCATTTTTGAAAATTGTAGTATTTATAGTATTTGCTGAACTTTTAAATGGTATTTTTATTTGAACTTCTTAAAATAATATAAGCACATGCATAGGTGCTAATAAATAATGCAATGCTAATGGAACATAATATTTTCAAAACTCAAAGACCTTTTCGGAAGAGTAAAAAAAGATCCCTTTTCTCAAAAATAAAGCAAATAGATAGAAATAAATAAAACAATTTGTAGTCTAAATCAGTGAAGTATTTCTAAATATTACCTACTACTTATCATTATTAGTTTTCATTAATTTTATATTTAAAATAAACCAAAAATACTATTATCATTTTTATTTGTTTTATTTTTACTTAACACTTGTGTTTTTGTTCATTTCTCAATACATCTATCCCGCCAGCAATAAATGAACTCATCGCGGTTTCAGAGTTCTCCGTGTGATTTCAACATATACAACAGTCCGACTATCAAGTATCGGGCATTAGCCCACCAGACACAACAACCGGCCGGACGGAGGATCCTCCTTTTGTAATGAAGGTTTTCCGAACTTTACTCTCTGTACCGCATACCTCTTTACTAATATGACAGTCAGTATCAGTCAGAGAAATAACAAAACACGTTCGAAGCTAATCATCGATATTATCAAAAACACCTGACTCAGGCACATCACTATTACAAATTCATTGTCAGGTTCGCCGTAACCTCGGCGGATAACGATTATAGTCGCGGAACCACATGTAGTTACGATAAACATAGCATTATCGAAATATTTCTATGCAATGTCATCTGTTGTATACATTGCGGTACGGTGACCATATTTTTCTTTTTTTTTTTCATTCTCACGGTTTTTTTTCCTAAATATAGATTTTATTTTAACAAATCGTATTATTTAGTTACAATAAAACTGAACCTGGACTTTGGGTTGGCTGCTGCGCTGGGTGTCGCGGGATCGATTCCCGCACGGAACAAATATTTGTATGGCCTACAGAAAGTTGTTCCAGGTCTGGTTGTTTGTTTAGGTATGAGATATTTAATATTTATAAAAGCAACCACGATACAGGAGAAATCCCTAGTGTGGGGCAACGTTTTAAAAAAAAACTAAAATATAGCACCACAAATTCGTCCTCAATATGTTTATATGCTTATCTTATAAATATTATAAATGTAAATGGGTATGTTTGTTTATAAATCACGCATGAACGGCTGAACCGATTTGGATTAAAAATAATCAGGACTTAATACTTTTTGTCCAGGCAGTAGGTTCCCGTTCGTTATTTTTTGGAGCCGCTGACAAAAGCAATATTCTTAAATCTTGGTTTGTTTGAAATCATTGAAACTGTAATTGGTGATAGTCTTAGTGTAAATAGCAGTTTACGGCAAAAAGTACTTGTTCAGTTACAATGGATGATTTTTGTTTGCGAGACCTTAACCTTGCCTCAAAAATATTTGTTACCTTCAAGTCAATCATCTATTTTTTTTTAATGTTTTCCAGATTTAAAAAAATTTCAAACTTTTTGTTAAAACCATGAAATATGTAAATAAAGAACTAAAAACAATGAAATCAATGATAAAGTGAATTTACAATTCAAATTATTCCTTGTATGTTACGTGAACTGATTATTTAATGTTTTTCGTATGTTATTTCCTTTGAGTATGTTAAATCATGTTGAATAACTCATCTATTGTTCTTGATGTTCTTTATATATTATTGTTTTTTAAAGGTCACAGTTTTTTAATTCATAAAATCCTCATTTGCGTTGCGACTTTCATATCCTATTTTAATATATCCTATTTTCTTAATTAAATGTTCTTTCCTTAAATGTTGTTCTCTTCGTTCAGTTCAAATATGTCCCAGATTTATTTTTCAAAATAATTAAAAAGAAAATCGCAACGCAAATGAGGATTTTGTGAATTAAAAAACTGTAATATTATACTTTTAAAACAATAATATTTAAAGAACATCAAGAACAATAGATGAGTTATTCAACATGATTTAACATACTCAAAGGAAATAACATACGAAAATTGTCACATACTTTATACATGAATATTATGATCCCTAAATAATAACTTTGTCATTTTTTTATTCTAAGGCGTCCGCCCAAATAAACAAAATTGAAGTTTCTGTTTGTAATGTTAAAATACTAGCTTTTAGTTAGTTTATATTGTTACTAACAAAAACGGAATCTCTTCCTTAATAAATATTTATTATTATTATTATTTATGCTTAATGCATAATTACATGAAAGTATAAACGATACTTATAACAAAAAATAAATTGCTTTTGTCTGTTGGTTCCAGCTAATCTCCTTTAAACCGATTTTGACGGAAGTTTCACTGGTAGATAGCTGATGTTTTAAGGAGTAACTTAGGCTTCATTTATTTTTAAAAAGTTTAGGGTAAAAAAAACCATGAAAATCTTTCATGCGCGCGCATCCGCGGACAAAAGCTATGTGATGATAAAGTATCATCTTAATTTCTGATCAAAAACGACCTCTGCTAGATGTAGCCCTCCAACAATTGTTATCACATCGACCGGTCTCTTTTTTTAAACGGTAATCATCAAATTAATGACTCCTCCTGTTCTCAGTGAAGTGGGAAGGAGTGTCAGACTCTTACTGACTAAAACACACCCGTGTTCCTCCAAATGCCCTTTGCAATCTAGAACCGTGGTAGCTCTTTCAAACAATTCCGCAACCCTGGCAGGCACTGGTCCTAGTGGGCCCCGTCCATTATGCTGACATCTTTTTGAGGCGCGTGTGGAACAGAACGAGCCATCGACCCGGGCCAAGGGGGCTACTCTCTAAACCCGAAGTCTGTAGTTTCGGGCGTATTCTACTCCGTATTACCTACGGACTTACGATTAGTTCCGAACCCGAACTAAGAATGAGTGACAACATGATTTGACAGTAACTGTCAAATCATGTTGTCATAAATTTTTAGTGGTTAGGTGATATGGACTAGAATACGCCCGCAACTAAGCCCGAAACTACGGACTTCGGGCTTAGAGAGTAGCTCCCAAGGTTCCTTATCCACCACCGTCCGCAGGCCCGCGCCATCGACCGGTCCTACGCTTGAAAATAAAGCATGGTCACCCTAAAATCATTAGCATACAACACTTGTCAATTAGACTTGGTCAAGTGCAACACTAAGTGGAACGCATCTTGCTCCATATTTTATGATAAGTACTGTAACTGTAGTTGATTTATTACATCAGCTACTTGTAATCTTCCACCACTTGATCGTTTGAATTGTTTGTACATAGAACTGAAGTGAATAGACATGCTGAACAAAGCTTATTGTATAAATTCAAGTTCTTAAAACGAAAAAGGTGTTGGTGTTTGTTGCGCCACGTCTTCTTTATAGCTAGGAAGTGGTGACGGGCGGGCGTTTTAGGTAAAATTTTACGTAAAAAAAGTGCTGGCACTGAGCCTAATTCGAGTACGTCTTTAGATTTTGACCAACGCAAATTAGCCAAAATGTCATGTGTGACCAATTTTCGTGGTAT
Source organism: Mamestra brassicae (assembly GCA_905163435.1). Taxonomy (NCBI): domain Eukaryota; kingdom Metazoa; phylum Arthropoda; class Insecta; order Lepidoptera; family Noctuidae; genus Mamestra; species Mamestra brassicae. The sequence goes on along the minus strand of LR991003.1, from coordinate 4,916,314 downwards.
GGACATGTGATACCAGGAAAAAAAGTGCCTGTAAAAGGAAATGGGTGAACCTAAGTATCAAGTCAATGTCTTCATCACCATACCAGCCGAAAGACGTCCACTACTGAACATAGGCCAAGGGGAGCGGGGTTTTGCCATAATTACCACGCTTGGCAGGCGGGCTGGTGATCGCAGTGCAGCTGTTGAAATGCACAAAAGCACAGAGAATGCTGCTGCTCATTCTCTGGTGAGTCCCTTAGTTGTTCACGTCCGACACCATCAATGTCGATAACTGCAAATAGAGGATGGGTTGGCATAGCATCTGACATGATCTACCATGGGGTTCGCATTGCAGGAGTCCATTGGCGGCGCCATGTAAAAGCAGGTGGCTCATACGTGGTTTCCATTTACCTCTACCATCATGTGGGCTGCTTTTAATTGTTTGCAAATGATGTTAAAGACTGCTTAGAAGAATACAGGCATGACATGTCAGATAGGCCTTAAGGCCTTTTATTTTTGGATTGGAATCATCAAATGACTCCTTCCGCTCTGGGCGGAGTGGACACTCCCTGTGTCAGACTCTTACTGACTAAAACCCACCCATTTCCCTTCAAAGGCCCTTTGTGTTTCAGGGTCGCGATAACTCTTTCGAACAATTTTTCGAACAGTTTTTATTTGAGATGGATTTGCTCTTAACTCTAGTCTCGATCAGAGGTGACACAAACAAAGTCCACGATGGAGTTAGCTAGCCTATCCAGAAGAAGCCTGTTCACTCCTTTGCTGTGCTTTGTTTCTGCAACAACAGCCAGCCCTGCTACCGATACATATAATGTTTCCCCTGCTAGGTCCTCGAACCTTCATCAGGGAGTGGATCGTGATCCACTCTTAGTGCTACTACGATATGGTGGAACTCCTGTGTCTACGAAGTTTTTAACCCGTCATACCAAATTACTCATGACCAGATTCAAGACCATATCCATCACATGACTACCAATGCCCTGTGATGGATACATCTTTGGCACACCAGCCAACAGTGAAAAAAACGATTATATCTACGTACCTATAATAGGTATTATGGTTATCAGTTGCCGGTAAACTTCCACTATAGATCGTTGGCCTCCGCCTTGCCTCCGCGGACCGTTACGTCGAAGGTCGGGGCGTGGGAGAGATAATACTGCCTTATTCGTCACTTTTTGTTGTGATTTGGAAACAACAACAAGACCTCATGTTACGTAGGTATACTATACACTTAATACAGGCGATTAAGTGAGTCGAGCGGAGAGCCGCTCGACTCAGTCGCTATGAAAATGGTACCAAAGAGTCATCGAATCGAGGATGTTAATGTCAAAAAACAAGCAATAAAAGACAATTTTATTGAGAGATGCTAAGTGAGAGAGGTTGAGTGAAGAGTGAAGGAAATGATTTCGAATATTACCGCTACTTAAGGATATCTGCAATATCAGCAGTACCACAGTTGCGTTGCCTACTTTTTTCAAAGAGAATCGTCTTTTAATTGAAGCTTTTGACGTAGTTCTACGGAAAGACATTCATTCATTTCAATTAATTTTTTCAAGTCTTCACAAAAACATATTATTCAATGAAATAACGCACCGAGCATAGAGTTGACCCTGTTCATAATATGAAAAAATATCATTCAAATTCAAATTCCCACCATTAAATCACAACAATACATTTATCTATTCTACCAAAAAGGCTTTATCTTTTCGTCCTTCCACTAAAAATAGAATTGTCAAAGTCGGAACTGCATTTGCGGAAAAGATCGAAGTTGTTTATGTGGGTGATAAGCAGGGAGGTCGTCCGAAGGTAAGTGTCTAGTTGGCAGTCTGGACACACCCGCATGACGAAGTCAAGAGTAAAGTGTGTATTATAACGCTGTTTCGTTCACAGGCGTGGCAGAACCATAGAAATATTTATTATATCTATGGGCAGAACCCATGGTTATCGTTGAGATGATTTGAAAAACTTTAGTTTTTTTCCGGGTTTTTTATAGCAATCATTGTTTTTTTTTCAACAATCATGTTTTTTTCAAAGGCCCATAGACACCAATAAAAGTGCTGCTCAGTGAGAATGTTATTTATCTTTTTTAATTTTAGAAGTGAAAATTTTCCAAAGAATACTTTGGAAGATTACGTACATTTTACAAACGATAAAAAAAATGCAAACGAACTTTTATCTTTCTATAATATAAAGTTAAATGACATAACTTGTCATTAGTGGTAATTATTTAGTATTTCTTGTACAGACACCAGCACATCAAGTTACACACAACAATCTATCAAATTTCTACAATAGATTTTCAACTTTATCGCTAAAGCATTCGGTTCAAGGTTGATTGGAAAAATTTGATAGTTTCGGGTAGGTTGATGTACTGGCGTCTGTACTTCGCTGTTCTGTTTCATTAATTTCGTTGAATCGTTTCTCCGGAACTCCACGAGCTTCATTAACTCGGCGTTCTTCTGGTGGTCGCTACTGTTGAACCAAATTTAAGAACTTGCAGTGTTTGGGAATTACGTGGCGGCTTATCCCAAAAAAAAAACACGTATAATATTTAAGAAAAAAAAAGGAAATCCGTTTACTCTGCCAGAAAAGACGCACAGAAACACCTAAATATATATATATATATGTACTTATCAACTATAATTATAACAAAACTTAATAAAAAACTTGCATCACTATCAGCCCACGTCAGGACCGGACATAAATTAAAGACGAGTCTCTGGTCACACCACAGACAAGCAGTTGTCTATGGCATGACTATACTTACAGTACTCTTTGGGCATGACGCCCGACTGACTGACAGCGACAACATGGAAGCAAAAATAATAATAAGCATTTTAGAAAATTTACAGTTAGTTGTAGAAAATATAAATAAATTCAAGTTGCGCGTCGCATCCGAGCAAGAATCGGTCAATTGCTCAGCATTTTTTTTTTTAAGGATGGGAAATCCTCAAATGACTTCTTCCGCTCTGGGTGGAGCGGAAGGGCGTGTCAGACTCTTAGTGACTAAGACCCATCCGTGTGCCTTCTTCTAACAAATTCCGCAACCCTGGCAATAGCTTTGCATAAATGCTGATTTTCAGCAACTACCTTTTTCATGCAAGTGTTTGGTCAAAAACACGCCGGCAGAAATGTAACTCAAATTGTCCAATACGCAATTAATTTTATTACAAAGCTGTTGCCAGTCTTTAATTATGAACTGTGGTCATTGAGGTCGTGGGTAAGGGTAGGTTAATAAGCAGTTTTAAATACTTTTATTTAAAACCTCTGCAAATGAATAAGTGTCTGTGATTTTTAATGCGCACTGAGTACTATTAAACCGCTTGAATTTGAAGACTAAATATATATATCTGAATTAATATTTGTTGTTCACTTCTGTGTTTTTATGTTACCATAAAAAAAACTCGTTAGAATGCAGGAAAAAGTTTTTTTTGTAGTTACGTTAAAGTTGGTCTACTATTGAAAGTCATTCAGAAGTACTTTCAAACCCTTAAATAAAATAATGTCAATGGATTAAAAATAATGATGATGTTTTCTATATATGAAACAGACGTAACTCTAACTGTGTTGTTTTTTTTATTCGGTGTATTTTTCTCTCAATAAGTAAAAAAATATGCCAAAAAAATACAACCGACTTCCAAATAAAGTCGGTCGTATTTTTTGTAAAAAGCTTTTTTTTTCACTTTTGAGTGATACACATGTGCTAACCCCTTCACAGCGTACCGGCGTGATATTACGTTATGAACTGGTGTTAACAATAGACAGACATGAGATTTCAGCAATCCCAGTCCATTTGCTATCATTTATTGAGGAGTTCCGTTGCGTATCTCCGAATTTCTTCATAAGATCTTCACCAAATTGAAATGGGACTACTCCGAGAAAGTACTCTTCCAAAAACTACCCAAATCGCTTCAAGTGTGCCTATAAAATTTGAAGAGTACTCTCCTCCCATCATCAGATCCTGACTTGATGATCATGGGACCACCTGGAAAGAATAGCCTATCAAACAAAAAAAAAATCCAAATCGGTCCAGCTATCTTCGAGTAGTCGGGGAACAGACATAAAAAAAAGGTTCCGACGAATTGAGAACCTCCTCCTTTTTTAAAGTCGGTTAAAAAGATAAAGTTTCATCATCGCTGTAATAAAAAATATGAACGGCACAGTTCAGAGAACAATAAAATTTAACAAAACCTAAACGATTATGAAGTTTCCATATTTAAAGAAACATAAAATGCATGTACTTGAAGTGAGGTTATTGCTAAACAAAAGAGTATTTTTAAATAACCTTATCATCCATTTTTAGTTCGCAAACTCATAAATTTTAAAAGCTGTAACAGTGTTAAAATACAGACAGAAAAATTTAGGTTAATCCTCTGATCAAGGAAATTAAATGAACATTGAAAATTTTGGCACAAAAATTAAAAATTATAAATTGTATGTATTTGTAAACGTGTGTGATTGTATTTGTATAGGTCATTCAGTTTCGGAATGATGATAGAGTCGGAAGCTCTGACTTTAATTCCGTTAGACGAAAGTCCATCTCTTTTGGGGGCTCTCTTTTGTCCAGCAGTACCACTTATCGATTTATTCTGGCAGTGATTCAATTTCTATGTATCGCTGTACTTCGCAAAATTCCCTAAAAGAAAAAAAATAACGGGTTGCACTCCGGGAGTGCCGGCAGAAGTGAAAACTTGAACATTATCGTTGTGCATTTTTGATATTTTGGAATGGTCAGGGAATAATTTCACGAATTGCTTTAATTATCAGTATAAAAGTACTATCATTTATGTGGTAAAATACAATATCAATTTATTGCGCTATTGTACACAAACATGACAATTTATATTATTTATATAACACTTCAGAACTATAACAATTATTTTACATAAAAAAGTTTATCTCAACGAAACAGCAGGAGCAGGCATTTTCGCCGCGCGGTAGAAAGAGAGGGAAATATTACTTTCTCTCCTATGCCGCGCCGGCGGTGTACTCTACCTTCGTCTTAAGAATTTTCGATCAGGTCACGTGTCCTGACGCGAGTTTAACATTTTTACCCATCCCAAAAAGTGCACAACGCCACTAAAGAAGTTTTAACTTCAAAAACTGATTGAAACTGGCTGCCTCGGGCATTGGTTGATTTCACAGTTATGACTACAACCATTCATGGAACAGTGTTGGATACGATCTGCCGGTCGATTCTATAAACATGTCGAAGTGAAGGCTTAGGTGAAGTGATCACGAGGTGAGCTGTCAATCCATATAATCAAAATCTAATGACAGCTCACTTCGTGATCACGTGACATCTTGATTATGGATTGACAGCTCACCTCGTGATCACTTCACCCAAGCCTTCACCCAAGCCTTCACTTCGACATGTTTACAGAATCGATCGGCTGTTGTTCTATTTTATAACAATCTCATCGTGATAACTAAAGAAATAGAGTACGTTATACAGGTGATTTTTTAAAGTTTGCGTGGATGGCCAAATCCGGAACTATGAGGAATATCGAAAAACACTGAAAGGAGTCTCGAGCCCGATATTGATGAAAACTTAAACTGCATCACAGATTTTTGAAAAATTGATGAGCACTTTCCTTTAGTTTTCCATGTGTTATTACTTCTCAGAATTATATCCTTACTAGCGACACATTCGGATGGTGTAATAATACAGTCTGTGTGTTTTTTTTTCAAAATCAACCGATTCGATTCCTGCCTAGGATAACCAATTTTTCGAATAATCCAAGTTTTAGTTTTCATCAAAATCGGACTCCAGACTCCTTTCAGTGTTTTTCGATATTCCTCATAGTTTCGGATTAAGCCATCGACGCGCACTTTAAAAAAATATTTAAGTAAAATGTAAATGTATACTGTATGTCAATTATTATTTACAATCATCTACCAAATAGTTTTCAAGACCTACCGCTGTAAATGTTTAAAAAAATACTTTTCAAATTATTATTATTTAAAAGATATAACACCATTAAGGATTATTTAGAAGACAAGTCAATTGAGTCTGCAATTTATAAATTAAATTAATTAATTGACATCGATAATTGTGAATACATTTGCACGCCATGTTATGGCAGGGTATGCTGAAACAAATTTACTGTAACACCATATTGTACCATATTCTAGCAAATAAATATTTTGATTGATTTAAAATTAACCCTGTATTTGTGGCATTAAACAAAATCAGTTTTGGTACTTTATCTCGTTAAGAAGTACCTTCTCCTGTAGGTAAAGTTGTTCATTTTCTTCATGTCACGTACAGCAGTAAGCCGTACAGTTTAAAGGTCGTAGTGCACTACTGCACACTGGTCATAAATTGATAGCCCGTGACCTATTCACAATGTATCTAATCCTTACTAATAAGTGGATATTACTTTAAAGCCAATTCAGAGACTCCAGGCAAGTGACAGTGTTGCGGAATTTGTTCGAAAGAGTCACCGCGGCCCTGGAACGCAAAGGGCTTTAGAAGGAACACGGATGGGTTTTAGTCAGTAAGAGTCTGACACGCCCTTCCGCTCCACCCAGAGCGGAGGAAGTCATTTGATGATTTCCCATCCTTAAAAAAAAAGGCAAGTGACAGTCTATCAGCGGTAGCGTGGCGGAGGCGATTGTTAAAACGACACAAATGTATGCGGTTAACTGAACATTATCTGTAAGCGTAAGTTATTAATATCAGTTCGTAGTAGTCATAAAACAAAAAATTAAACACAAATATTTTTTTCTAAATGTTGTAATGTTATTGAATTAAACATTTTCGCTCTAGCGACAATATTTAATTCGGACAAAATAAATTCGTTTTACCTATTCTTTACATATTGTAAAAAAACAGAGATAACTTGATTTTACCTAGCTTTTATTGAAATAAATGCGTTTTTGTTTTTTTTTTCAGAATGATCCGGTTATGGAAAATGTTAATTTTTTTTTGGTATTATTAGAAGAGCTAAGATCAAATACGCGATTCAAGAGAAAAATCACAGTTAGCTTTTTGCAAGGTTCAATGCTAATTTGACTGACCTAAATATGATGGCACTTTGTCTAGCGCCTCAGGTTCTTCATTCGCTCAAATCTATACTATCTTTACTAATATTATAAAGCTGAAGTTTTTGTTTGTTTGGTTGAACGCGCTAACCCCAGGAATTAATGGTTCGAATTGAAAAAATATTTTAGTGTTGGATAGCCCATTTATCGAGGAAGACTATATAACATCACGCTGAGACCAATAGGAGAGGAGCATTAATGAAAAATCTGACGCGGGTCAGCTAGTTTGTCATAAAAAAGATTATTTTATCACACAAGACCCACTTAGGTTAAAAAATCAAAGATGCGTTTCGTAATTGGTCACATGAGTGGACAAACGGGCGTAATGGTTTTTGCCATTAGAACTTCTTTCTGTTTTTCATAGGCTCACGTCTCCCTATGTTTCTCACCTGCAAAATTGCTAGTCCACGGGTAACCATCCAAAATTAGGTAATTATTTTACATTTCGGAAGGACAAATTATATATATTCATGCTAAGCAAAAACTAAGGGCGAGTTTTGTTAATCCGTAGTTAACTCAGTGGATTAATTTAGTTGAAATGCGTTTTTCAATCAATCGTCAATTGTATGGCATGTTTGACCGACGATTAAGTTTCCGTTAATTTACTTGGCAGATAATACCACACCTACAAATTATTTTACGTTTTCGATTTTATTCGGTGATAAGTGGCTATTCGCAGGTCGTGAAACAGGGCCTTAAAGTTATCATGATCATCATCATATCAGCCGAAAGAGGCCTCTCCCAAAGGGGGGGTGAGGGATTTGCCATAATCGCCACACTTGGCTGGCGGGCTGGCGATCGCAGTGTAGCTGTTGTGCACAGAGAATGCCATTCTCTGGTGAGTCTCTTAGTCGCCTCTTACGACACCCACGGGAAGTGATAGGATGGTGCTATTCTTTTACGTCCGACACCATACCTTATATATTGTAACACCAGCGGACTCTCGCCAGACTCTTCCAAAGGGCTACCTTGTCTGCCAGAGACCTGGAGTCAAGGATATCCTCACAATATATTTATATACCTACCTTAAAGTATATTTTATTAACTAATAGTAATATTATATTATCTTATTTAACTATTTTTAACTAATAGTAATTTATTTGACGATTGGTCAAGCTAAATCTTGATCGAAAAACCCAATTGAACGAAATTTAACCATAATTTTAACCATCGTTTGACGGATCGAAAATCTCGGAAAAAAGGTCTATTTCAGCGATACAATCATTTTAGGAAACTGCTAAAATTCTTTCCATCTTTCTTTTTAAGATTTTTAATTTCGCGTGACCCAATGGCTGGCTTTTACCTTGGTCAAATAATAAGCATTGCCATACAACGTGGCAATGCCGCCAGACTTTTGGGTACACTTCCAGTCGACAGCGATGCGGACGAATTTTTTGGCGCCATATTTTAGGGTTAATTTAGTTAGGAGTTGTTCAATTCAATTCAATTCAAAAACATTTATTTCAGACTTTTCGGTCCATAGAGTACATCAAGTTAAATTAAAACTATGTTAGTATTTACACATACCTAGAAAATAATAAAATAACAAAAAAAAACATTTCTAGATTTAGAACTCACAAAATTAAATCTGCATCCGCACAAAGCCAGGATGCACAGCTAGTTATGTAACATCGCCGATGCGCCAAGGTGTTGTGCGTTGTGAATATTTTACGTATGTACAATCTCAGAATGTGTTACAATGTCACGGCTAAGGATTCAGAATTGGGACAAAGTCAAATGTGCATCGTGGCCGTTTTGTGTTAAGATTTGTGCATTTTTAATGTGTGATATTTATAGTGACTCAGAGATAAATAATTTTTCATTTACACTCAAAAATTTTAAATGTTTAGTTTTCGTAGCTTCCTGTGTGCTAGTTTTATAACGTTCTCGATCGCGTTATCGTAAAAGTCAATTCATATTGATACTAAATAAGCGCCGTCTGGTGACAATAACGGAAGACCTTTTTTCCATACAATTTGACATAAACGAACGTTTATGTTAACGCAATCGAGTACGTAAAAAAACTTGCACTAAGCCCTCTGTTCATCCCGGCTCAACGGCGCGTTGTCATAGATGATGATGATAGTTGTCAGCATGGTAGACGGGGCCCGCTAGAACCAGAGCCTGCCAAGGTTGCGGAATTTGTTCGAAAGAGTCACCACGACCCTGGAACGCAAAGGACTTTAGAAAGAACACGGATGGGTTTTAGTCAGTAAGAGTCTGTCACGCCTTTCCGCTCCACCCAGAGCGGAAGAAGTCATTTGATGATTTCCCATCCTTAAAAAGAAAAAAGCTTTTCTCTGCAGATAGGTACAATCTGCCAAGCAACAGTGTTTTATATGGAGCAACCTGCACAATCCGTTAACCCATATATTCGTGACCCGATTTTCTTCTTTCTGACTACTGTAACGACTTTTAAAAATTAACAAATGACAGCCGAGACCAACTCAAATCAGACCAGCTGGGGAATTTGTTGCGCCACTTCTTCCCAGCTAAAACACTAGGAAGTGGTGACGGGCGGGCGTTTTTGTTAGGTACCAAAAACGCCCGCCCGTCAAAGTTCAAGTTCCGAACATCAAAGTTCTACAAAAAGACAGGCGTCTTTATGTAGAACTTTGATGTTCAAAAATGCTGGCACTCAGCCTAATTTGAATAAATTACTTTTGATTTTGATTTTATTGATTGTTCAACCCATCCACTAGCCACGAGAGCTCCTCAGTGTCTGGAAGTATTTCTTAACCGAAAATTTGTGTCTATAATTATGTAATAACTGACTCATGATTATTTGATGGTCTGGCTGTTTGTTTATGTGAGTTTGTATGTTTGCAAACGAACTCACGATACAGGAGAAATTCCTTGTGTGGAGAAAGTTCTTGTAAAAAAAAACGATACCCCGTTTTTTTTTATAAATATAATTTTAATATATAAAACTGATTAAGAGAAATTGATAGAAAGCTACTCTATCACCATCGAATTTTATCCCGGAATCGTGGAGTGAAGTAGCTGTAAAAGCTGAAGATGGTTTATTGGAAAAAAATATAAAAAATACCTCATATAAACCTAGGTAATACCTACTGACAGATGAAGGTCAAATACATACAAAGGTAACTATTTCAGCCCATAACGATAAGAGTGAAGATGAGTAGTTGCTAGTAGCTACTTACAAATGTGTTACAATGTCTCGGATAAGGCTGCACAAATAGGACAATGTCAGATGTGCATCGTGACATAAGCTGATTAGATTTACATCCGATGCTGTTGGCTTTACACAACACGTTATTATTTAAAAATAGTAGACAAATGACATTGATAAATCGTGGGTAAAACTGAATTTGGTAAAAGCGAAGACAGGAGCAATGGCCCAAATAGATGATGAGATTTATACACGTCTTTTTGACAAGCCAACAAGAAAAAATAATCCTAGTTGGTGAATTAGGAAATCTATATCTATACTTCTACACTAATATTGTAAAGAGGAAAGATTTGTATTTTTGTATGTAACGAATAAACTTAAAAACTAATGGACTGATTTGAAAAATTATTTCAGCAATGGCAACATTATCAGCGAGTAACATACGCCATATTTTATGCCCGGACGGGTGAAACCGCGTGACGTCCGCTAGTTTATACTAAACAAACAATAGTTGCATACAGTCCCAACTGGCCACGGGTCTTTTAATAAACCTCTCTCCTCTTAAGAGCCACTGACAGCCCACTCTGCTGGGCCTGCATGGAAGAGGATGAGACGACAGCACATCTGTTTCTAAGCTACCCGGTAGTCGCTGATTACAGGGCTAAGTGCTTCGGAAACCCAGCTAACCTCTCTGAGATAGTTAGTTGTTACTATCTCACAGAGGGTGCCAAGGCCTTGCTGGCCCTCCTTGGGGAGCTGGAGTGGATCGAATTACCCATTTGTCCCACCTGCACGCAAAATACGTGCTTAGTCGTGGAATTGAGGAAACAAGCCCGATTTACATGCATACATACAATACTATATAGAATATATGTATTATTAATGATTATGTGTGTATGATTATGTGTGTTGTGTAGTATTATTATATAGTAATATTTGTTATTCAGTCACGTAAGAACGGCTGATCGGATCATGATGGCATAGAGGTTGATTATAGTCTAGAATAACACATAAAATACTTTTTTATCCTAGGAGTATGTTCCTTTGGGATTTATTAATAAATAAATATCATAATTTCGGTCCCGTAAGAAGTCCGGCTCTATCACGGACCCAGGCAAGATGGCGAGAGGAGCTTAATGCCAATTGACAGAATTTGTTCACAATTTCCCAAAATCAGAGGTAATAGAAAGAAGAGGGAGCACTTGAAAATAAATAATGATGTATATTTATGTACTCATATGAGAAATTATTGTTTTCTAAACTGCACTGAACCTCGCAATCGGGATCGAAACCTGTAATGTGTGTGCATGTATATTATTTAAAAAACAATAGAGAATAAAAAAATCAGATCCTGTTTTAACCTATTTCAACAATCTAAAGACGTGATAAATCGAATTTTAATGTAAAGGAAACCATCACAAAGAACGACAGCGTTCTAGTAAAGACGGGGACGAAAATCTGAATACAGGTGTGAAGCAATAGGATTAGCAAGCCAAATGGGATTATTGCAATTTTATATTATAGTATACACAGGTGGGCAGATGTAGATGAGTAGAGTTCTTTGTGAAGGAGTTCATTCGGAGGAAGTACCACCACTATACTAAAATTTCTGCGGCTTAGCTATTTTCGGACATGACATGGTGGATAATACATGTGACTTCATCTTTGCTGGCATGCAACTTAATGAGCGATGACCACTTTTTTTTTAAGCATGGTATGTCATTAAATGACTTCTTCCACTCTGGGTGGAGCGGGAGGGCTATGTCAGACTCTAACTGACTAAAACCCATCCGTGTTCCTTCTAAAGCCCTTTGCGTTCCAGGGCCGCGGTGACTCTTTCGAATAAATTCCGCAACCCATGGCAGGCTCTGGCCCTAGCGGGCCCCGTCTCCTATGCTGACATCTCTTTGAGGCGCGTGTGGAACACAACCACCACCACTTACTATCCATGACAGAACAGCGTCAGCTTTTCGTTTTCCATCACAATTACATAATATTTTAAAATAACGCAATCTCCTGAAATCAAAATCCTAGACTAAACATTTTATACCTCAATTTTTTCAGGATATGCTCAGAAAATAAAATACCCGTAACTTATTTTACAGGCCAATTTTATTGTTATCCATAATTATTAACTTCTTGTAGAAATAAAATCGCATTGAAACGTAACGCATGCTTATTTCCAATCAATCATTTTGAAAGTGTTCCTCAAGGAACATTCTTGGGCCACTCTTAATTTTAGACAGTCAAGGTGATGTTCGGAGTAATTCATTACTGGAGCTATTCCAGCTGATTGTCAATGTTCAAACGAATTGCTTTACGTGTAATAAATAACAACAACGAATTTAATTAATGTACCTAGTCACGTGTTGGTAGCCCTTCATCAACTAAGGCAAGGACCGAAGTACTTTTCCATAGTTTATTGTCAAAACCAACGTGGCATGACAATCATTTATTGCGGAACAAATTTATTTGGATTATTAGGACCTGGTTTTGGTGAGACTAAAAAGGGCTGAATTGTCAGATGGTTCAATTTGATGTTAAAAGGTCTATCTTTAATCTATTTTGCGGTTTGAGTACCTACACGTAATTAGAACTCAACTCAACGTCACAGACCTCAATCTGTGATATTTTAATATTTTTTTTCACTTGTAGACAATTTGTAAACGTTTTGTATTTGTAATTGCACTTGTTCCTATACATACCAGTATTTATAAGTAAAGATGCGTCATAATTATTAGTGTTAAGACACTATTAACATTCCTAATGGCAGTAATTGAGAGATGAAGATCCAAGATTAATTACGTTGATAAAATATTAAATGAAGTAGAAGAGCCTTTAGCTAACAAAAATATCATAAAACGAACAAATTGAATTCACAAAAAGGAAACATCGCATCACTTTTTGATTTTTGAACGGTTTTTCACTCGAAACAAGGCTAATATTTTTTTGTTGGAGAATACGAAATGCAACTTTTGTCAGAGCAGGTTGATTTTATTCAGACGTTTTTCTCATGTTTGCTTGACAACAATGTCTTGTTATTTGAAATGTTAATTTTGCTTCATGTTTATGTCAGTTTCGACTGTTCCTAAAACGGTTGGAGATTCATCAATGTTATGCTCCTGCAAATCTATTTTGCCATCATCAAGGTTTACTCCAACCTCATTGCTTTGGAATAAGGTTGCATTTGCTTCGGGTTTTTGTTTTTGTTCAATTTATATATCGTGGTATTCCTATAGCTTCGATTCGATGAACTGATGTAAATTATACTTTTTCCTCTGCAACGTCTACTGGACAAAGAAATGTTATTGGCAGGTGAATCCTGTATTTTATATTAGGTACAGATTTCGGAATCGTTTTAAAGTAGCGGCATTGCGTTTGTGATATGCCGAACGTGTGTGTTCCTGTATTAAAGTGTGTTGCTCAGACTTTGCTTTTAAGATTTCTTATTACATTGAGTAGTTTAGCCTGTTAATATGAGTTAACCAATCAACTGTCCTTTGTTTACGTGTCACATAATATTATGCCTTTTTATTATATTAATTAGGAGTTGTTGTGTTTTAACATAAAGTTTTTTTCGTTAATAGGCATGCAAAAAGTCACAATACAGCTTTTGATTCTTCATCATTCAGTTGATTTGAGTTTGTTGATTTGTTTGGTATATTAGCGACCACCTCGGCCGATATAGTGTTTAAAAGATTAGCCAGTTAGCATGGTGGGTTATGGTAGGTGGGTAGTATGATACTCAATTAATTAAAGTAAGCCCTTAGTGTTCTAATTAAAGACCATATCTTTTCTCTGAAATTCTTTTCTGTTCCTACCTAATTTCATTTCTTCTAATATTAATTTCCCATTTTCTTTTTTTCCTCCTTACTATAAAATTTTCTAACATATAATATGTATATAGATACGCTAGTTGGTATGGTACTGTAGATGGTAATGTATTGTATTTTATAAGTACACCTTAGACTACCCCTTTCTTATTTTAAGTTCCTTCAGTCCATTCAAAGGTTGTCTTTGAGATATCACTGACAGCTAATAAGACCTTTGTACCCTTAACATTATGATCTCTTGTAAATCAGTCGCGTTACCATTTTGATGTACAATAAAGAATATTATTCTTTATTCGTCTCTACCATCAACTTTCTGCAACGAATAGGAGAGTACCTATTCTCAGTACTTAGAGGTGGAACGAGGCTGCCAATGAATGGTGCCGGAAAAAATGAAGAAGGTGTAAAACAGCCTTATTCAGCCAAAATTAATCGTGTCACGTCATCCTGCAATCTGAATACATAGACGTACAGTATAATGCGTGTAAATGTCTTCTGAATCAACATTTATACATGCGATTGATGTCATAGGAGTACATACATAAAATGGACTTAGAAACGTAATTTTTTTATGTCTCTGGACCGTTTCAACGGTGTAGAATTTAAAGAACTCATTGAATGCGGATTAAAGATTCAACAAGTGTGTCTATGTTAGCAGAATTATTTAGTACTGAGAATTTCTTTGAGGAACAATTTCTTCGGGAAGTTTTTGCTAAAAGGTTGTAGAACTGCAGCTTTGGATAAAAATAATAAAAGAGAAATATAGGAGTACTCTCGCAAGGCAGCCTGGCCTAAGCTCTAGACACATTGACTTTCTATCAGCGAAAACGATTAAGAAAAATCTGAAAATGTACGGCGTTACCAAATAACTAGGTCGTTGTCTTGAGACCCTGGTGATTGATAGTTAATAGTTTAGGGTTAGAATAGTAATCAGTTATTATTAGTATAAGAACTCAGAACTGAGAATTCAGATTAGAGAGGCACTCCATATTAAATACTGAGATATAAATAGATTGATAGACAGGAAACCGAGCCGAAGATAAAAGGCTAAACCGATTAATTAGTATTAATAACTCGTTCAACTATGAATGTAAGAAGAAAGGCCAGAGAAAATGAAGGGTTTTTGCTTATCACGTTATGTTTTGTTTTCTTCGTGAATCTATCGTATATCTGCAGAGATCTGCCGCCATGCAGCATTGCGTTTAATAAAATTGCAGGAGCTTTTATGTGCTTAACATCATCAAAGGACAGAACCACGGTTTCGAACATGTCACAAATTAAACATAAGTCAATTGCGTTTGATGTGCATGGTGAGCCAATTTTTTTTGTTCAGCCAAATAGTCCCACTAGTACAAAGCAGAAAAATGGAGGAGAAAAATAACGTAATGGTACCCAAGAAATGGGAAGAGACATTGAGGAAGGCAGATAAAAAGATGGGAGAACGGATTGCCAAAGTTGTAGATAGGAATAGCACTGGACTGAAACAAGTAGAGAGCTTTAAAGGAGGTCTATATCACAAGACAACCTGAGCTGGTAGCCGATAGTTAGTTCAACCTCAAATATAGTAGATACGTAGGTATAAATTGAGGGGAAATCGATACAACAATAAATGAAAACACTGGCAATACTGGTTCATAGGAGTATTATAAATTCTGTCACCGAAATTAAAAATAAACTTTCCAATTGCATAAAACGCCAAAAAAACTCAAACTAGTCAAGACTACTTCTGACGAAATATTCCAAGCAGTCTGTTGCAGTAAGTGACATGAAATCTGTGATTAAAGACAACAACATATTTGTATTAACTGTCATTGCCAATATTTTGATTTATTATCTTATCGTCGTCTCCACCTTGTTAATTAGATATAGGTATTATTTTCCCGAGCCACCTCGAATCAGCCCTTGCGGAAGGCCTATAGGTCGTCTCATCACCTCTTCCTAGGGTAGCCCCAGTGGTGCAGTACATCATCAAGCACCCGGTTTGTGGAGACTATTGCCCAGCGGTCATTGTGTTTGAGCGTGGCATGACCTCCAATTTTAGCCTGGTTGCCTTTGTCCTACGTTTATAATGCCCGGTTTTAAACTCAACAAAAGCACAGCGACTTTTTTAATCTGTCACCTCTTTTTGATGTGATGTGATTGGCTGTTGAAAATTCATTCAATCAATCACAGTTTTTGAGCTAACACGTGTTTCACAATTTGTTATTTTAATTTTGCCGTTCACGTTAAGGCGTTGACTCCTGCTGCCATTTGAACATTAATGATCAGTCGTTACGGGTAGTCAGAAGTCAGAAACTATGACAAAGGGTATTGTTTTACCCAGTAACTGGTTTTTGGGTTATATTCAGCTGCGTCCGGTTAGACTGGAAGCCGATAGTTGGGAAGAGGCTAGGCAGATTCATTGATAGATATTATTTTCGTTCCAGGCACAGCTCTACTTTAGACTCACAAAACTATACATGAATATTAACATTACTAAACTCTCACCAATCATTCACCACGAAAACAAAAAGACGTGGAAGCTCAATCACAATCATTCAATTTAAAACAATGAAGTCAAGGCGAGCAATTTCTCTCAAGGCTGGCACCCAATTAAATCTTGAGGCTGGATTCTTCATGATAATGTTAGTGACCTTAATTTGAAAACGTTCATCAACTCATAAGTTTGTTACTTCAGTAATATGAAGTAATGGCTTGTTGAAATTATACTTTATTTTGCAAAAAATGTGAACAAATTTTGGCCTTTTTACTGTTTCGAGAAGAAATGAGTCACAAAAGGGAATATCGTGGAGAAACTGTATGTCCCGATGTCAATGAATTCGAAGATTTATGTGACATTTACCAACACACACTGGGTCTTCTTTTTAGGGTTCCGTATCCAAAAGGGTAACCAACGAAGCCCTATTAGTAATCCTTTGCTGTCCGTCCGTCCGTCCGTCTATCTGTCAGCGGGCTGTATCTCAAGAACGTGTGTTCTATTGCCGTCATAACAATCCCATTCCATACAGGAAACGTGTTTATTTCGGTTTATGGTACGGAACTCGTCGTGTGAGAGTCCGGCTCGCACTTGGCCGGTTTTTTACTTCCTTTCAGACATTCATTTATTCCTCATCATTGCTGAGACGTATCTCAGCAATGATAAAATCGTCTATATGGCCGATATGGGTGATCAGCTGAATGATCATCTTCCTTTATTAGTTCAAAATCGTTTGTCCATTTAATGGTAGGCACAAAAATACTTCAACTGCTGCGGTCGTAGATAAATTATCATGTAATAAGACCAAGTATTTTTATCTCTTGCAGAACCCATATAGTACTTAACGACTATAAATTAACGGGACCCCCAATATGTTTCTGTAAATGTTCCTTTTAATTAAAAAAATATTGCCAGTAATTCCACCAGTCGTTTGTTTTATTTATTTATTTAATATGTGTTTGCGGTTGACTCTAGTCTAGGTTATAGATGACAGAGACAACGTCGACAATGCAGCGAACTTACCCAGAAGAAGCCTATTCACTCTAATTTTGAAGAGATTAGGGTTGTATGCGTTCGGAAACACAGACGCAGGCAGAGAGTTCCACTCTTTTGCTGTGCGCATTATAAAAGACGTTTGGAAACGTTTAGTGCGAATTGGTGGAATAGCAACAAGGTAGGGATGGTAACTTGCAGTGCGTCATTTATGTGTTGATGACAGCAATATCAACTAAAATATTTTCCTTATCAACTCAGCTCTTTATCAACTGAGTCTGCAAACAAGCCTTCTCAAGAATCATCGATGCTAATTTATTAAGACCCATATCGACCGTCCGATCCTGCGGTCTGACCGAATCTTAAGAAACCAACACACAATTTTTTAAAGGTATCATAACTCAACCAAGTGGGCACAAGCGGTAATGGTAAATAAATTGTGTAAAACAACTGGGCGTTCCATGTAAATGATAAATATTTACTTTATTGCATATCATTACTTTTAAAGGATTTCCTTGAGTAATCACTTTTTAAATATAGAGTGCGTACTTCGAGCATTAACTTCAAAAACTAATATATGCGACACATTTAACAGTAATAGCTTTTAATGGGTGGCATGCTTAAAGTTTGTGTACTACTGAGTTAAGACTCCTATAGACAGATACAATTCGACAATGTTACAACGATGTGTGAGTTTCTGAGGAAACACGTCGACGCGTCAGTGTCGTATTATCGTGTCGTACTTGTCTGCGGGGGCCTCAAGACTTAACATAATCGACTTAAAAAAAACAAGAGGTTCTTATTTCGATTGTATGTTTTTTTTGTATGTTTGTTGCCTCATAATCATAACTCTGTCATTTTTGAACCGATTTGAAAATATTTTTTTTTTTATGTGAAAGAATATACTTTCCAATTCATCCCATAGAAATTTCATCAAAATCGGTTCAGTACTTTGGTTTTTAAATCAAAATAGCTGGAAAAAATATGTCATCCAAGTAAAAGAAATTGCGTATTTTGCTTTATAGGCAAAAAAAAAACACTGTTGGGGTACAACTAAAAAGTGAAATGAATTTTGGAAGTCGGTGTTAAAATACGAAGAAACAACCAAAAACACCGACTTACGAAATTAAAGTTATTTTATACTTTGTAGTGTCTTTTATGTGGAAGTCGGTTGTAATTTTTTGAAAAAAAAAAATTAAGCGATTTCAATGTTACTTTACCGACAAAGCTACTACTTAAGTATGATATTAAAAAAGGTTTAAGCAACAACATTTTTGGATAAGCATCTTTAATGTAGCAAGCTTTTTCTTATTGCATTTGCATTAAAAGACAAAGTAACTGTCATTCAGTTGTTTACAATGTCTACCCTAGTCTTGATAACCGGTACACTCGTGACAAAACGGTTCTGTCTATCTACCTGTCTACTATATATAGATATACATCTATTGATAAAATTTCCACTTCACTTCTCTTGAATACCAAGGTAAAATGTTTACGGAATATCATTGCTTTTTTAAGTGATGGGAAATCATCAATTGACTTCTTCCGCTCTGGGTGGAGCAAAAAGGCGTGTCAGACTCTTACTGACTAAAACCCATTCGTGTTCCTCTAAAGCCCTTTGCGTTTCAGGGCCGCGGTGACTCTTCCGAACAAATTCCGCAACCCTGGCAGGAGAATAGCACTGCTGCAGTGCTATTCTGCATGAAGTGAGCCAAGTCAGCGAGATGGAAAAACAGTTCACTTCACTGAAGTTTTTCACTGAACTGCAGGTTTTCTTGAGCATTTTTGTTAAGAATAGTTGTAGATTTGATTTTATTAGCTCTTCTCATGTAATGCAAGCTAAGACCAATTAAAAGATTTAAATACTCAATCCAGATTCAAACTACGATTATTTACACGTTTTGGTAGCAAGTACAGCTTATCCAACTTCATTGGATTGTTTGCGCACATTCTATTAGAATCACAAAAAAAAGGATTAAAGCTTATTTGAGCTCTTTGACTTTTGAAAACTGGCAAAAATATTGAGATGAACTTGATGGCCAATAAAATTTTAATATTTTTAAACTAAGTTCGCATTCGTATCTCAGTCGGGATCTGTCAAAAAAGCCTCAATTTACCTACTACATCTTTGTCGGATTGCGACTGTCATGCGAACGTTTCTGTTATATCTCGAAATCAATACACGCAAATTAATTAATCGCCATTTATTGATACTTGACCACAGATTAAAAACTAACTTAGTATATGTCAGGCAAGCTAATGTTGCCCTCTATAACACAACTTAGCCACTAAATAAAAAACTTAATTAAGGTTCCCACAGTGTCTTAAAAATTTGTAGAATTGGCACCCTGATTAGACTTTCAGAGGCAAAGTATAGTGAAATTGGAACGGACCACGCGATATTTCAGTAGCGCCTGTCAAATTGACAATCCATACACTAAGGAATTTCTGGCAATCGTTATAGCTGATAGAATTTCACTTTTTCTAAGCCCCCAACAGGAGCAACATTTGTTTTGCAAGAACCATCCGTTTAGAAAACAAGAGTATTTTTTTGCAACATTCGCAAGCATTCCATCGTCTGCCAGGGTTGCGAAATTTGTTCGAAAGAGTCACCGCGGCCCTGGAACGCAAAGGGCTTTAGAAGGAACACGGATGGGTTTTAGTCAGAAAGAGTCTGACACGCCCTTCCGCTCCACCCAGAGCGGAAGAAGTCATTTGATGATTTTCCATTCTTAAAAAAAAAAAGCATTTCATCGTGTCGACTGCTCTACTTAGATTTTTTACACCTTCCTTTGTTAAGTAGAGCATATTTGCGTACATACAAGCCGTAAAGGAGCTAACTTGACTACAGTTCAGCCGCTTCACAAGTAGGTCGTAAAATTTAATGACATTCCAACGAGCGGCTTTGGTCGCGAGAAACGCAATTTTTGCGATACCTCTGATCAACTCTTTATAAGTTAAGGTCTTGTTTCTGTAACGCGACTTTTTTGAAGTTCCGATTATTGGTTGTGCGTTTTTTTTCTGTTGTTTCGTGAAATACTATTTTAAGTATCCTGTGCTTAAAATATTGGGTATATTATATTTGGGCAGACTTGTAGATAGGGCCTGACTTTCATTCAAATAGATTTTAAATAAAGTATCGTCACAAGATGTGTCATATTGTCTCGGCTAAAAATACCAAAATTAATGTCTTTCGGAATGTCAAAGAGATGTCAAGCGTTATTATTGCTCATAAAACCCAATAATTAACGATCATTCGTAGTTCTATGAAAACAAATTTAATTACCTAATTGTTATTTGCGTATGTTTGAACATTGTGGAAAATGGGCATGGAAGCTATTTTCAATATGAATCAAAATCGAAACAAAAACCGGTCAAGTGCGAGTCGGACTCTCACACGAGGGATTTCGTGCCATACACCGAAAAACACACGTTTTTTGTAAGGAGCCCCCTTTAATTTTTAATAAAAAAATATTATTTGTTTATAAAGCAGCAATAAAAATACACATTCTGTGAAAATTTCAACTGTCTACCGTATCGGTTCTTGAGATACAACCCGCTGGCAGACAGATGGACGGATGGACAGACGGGGTCCGTTAGTTACCCTTCGGCAACCTAAAAAGTAACTTACAAAAAAAAAGTACTTTTAATTCGTCGCAAATTCGAAACAATGGAACGGCTCTTTAACTAAATTGTCCCGTAATTATTTTAAACGCTTTAACTTAATATTTAAGGCGAACCAGTGGATGCATATTTTTATCGTTACACCAACATGAATTATAAAATAATAGAGCTTTACTCGAAGGTGTAAGGTTTAACGGCAATGTGTTAGTAATTAAGTGTCGTGATTAAGCGACGAGGCGTGTTTCTTTAATATAGAAAGATATATTTCATTATTAAGGACCAGCACGATCGATATTAAATTCTTGTAAAAATACTTTAATTTTACTGCATAGCTGTCATGTAGATTTTAAGTAACTCCTTTAACATTCTCTTGCATGCATCTTCAGTTTAAAGCATTTATTTTCATAAATATCACAATAATAAAATATACAATTTTTTTTAAAAATTTAATATGGGTTTGCTCTTGACTCTAGTCTAGGTCATAGATGACAGAGACAAAGTCGACGATGACAAAGTCATATTTTATTATTGTGATATTTTGTTGTGTTCTCGTTAAAATAAATCCTGCACTTATACATACCTACATAAAGAATGAAAATAGAGAATTATTAAAAAAAAAGAAATGTAAAAGACGAGCGAAGTCAGGACGCAAACACAATCTTACAAAACAAGTCCGATCCACATCGGTGTCGATTTTAATGCAAAAATAATCATGTATTTATGAAGACGTTTCCATAATTTTATCGATAATGTGTTATTATTGAGATTTTACTATAATTGGACGTATAAAAACTTTTTGGTTTCTTTTTCATAAATAAAGTTGAATTTGCGTGTTGAAAGCAAAAGGAAAATGATAATGTGGTCATACAAGTACCTCTGTATATTAGATATATGTAGAGGTACCTACAGACGATATTGTCCATGATACCAATTTGACCCTGACAATTTTTTTTCGAGTTTGCTGACAGGTAGCTAGTAGAAACTGGCGTCACTATTCTGGCTTCCTGATTCTGTGGAAGTTTCTACTGATTCGATAACAAAAAAAAAGTTCAGCTACCCTTTTGCCGAGTGCCCTCGAATAGTAATATTTCATCTAAAAACGGCTGAAGTCTTAAAAATATAAGTTTTTTTTTTTAAATTTAACAATTAGTGTGCGTTTTTAATTTAACAAATTAAAAACTCACAAACATACATACCAGCAGGATAAAAAAAAACAACCTCGTTTTGAAAGCGGATTCTTCCAGTCAGTCAGGAATTGCGAAAAATTCCTTCGTCTTCTTATAGACGCTTAGACTTTACCCACAAAAGCTTTCTCCGACCAATATTGTAGTAACCTCATCGACCCTGTCGTTACAAATCTCCCTACTACTGCGGTTATAGCACAGACTTCTAAGAACCTACGATCTCTTATGGTGGTCCATACAGGAGGCTAACGTTATATGACCGTTTAACGGCCGATGGTAAGTAGAAAATTACTAGACAGTTCCTAATAACAGCTGAGTGTATACTTGTATGGCTTCTCTACTTATATGAACGGGGAAATTAAAGAGTTTTTGTGTTTTTGTTTTTTTTAACACTATTGGACTTTAAGACTAGAGGCTACACTCACTTCCAAGACAGATCTTGTCAATATTAATAAATAGCGGACGTCACGCGGTTTCACCCGCGTAGTTCCCGTTCCCGTGGGAATACGAGAATAAAATATAGCCTATGTTACTCGCTTATAATGTAGCTTTCCAATGGTGAAAGAGTTTTTGAAATCGGCACAGTAGTTTTTGAGTTTATTCATTACAAACATAGACACACAAAAAAATACAAACTTTTCCTCTTTTTTGTTATAGTGTAGATGTAGAAAGGCAAATTGCTCATTATTTTTCTGACAAATGAATGGGAGAATTAAAAAAAAGGTTTAGTTTATCTTGCTAAAAATTATGCCTCTGCCGTGTGCACCAGAACCACACCTTAATCACACTAAGAACCAAACACATCGTTAATTAATAAAAAAACAATTATCTCCAATCATTCTATCTAAAACTAGCCAATTGAATGAAACATAAAACTATCCACTTAGCCAAGAATAGGTACCTGGTTTACACGCAAACTTAAGAACCTAATTTCACCACGCATTATTTCACCTTTGCGAACCCCTATTACCTCCAACCATTTTGTACTGACCCCTGAAAATACAGGGACGACAAACATTTTATTCCTGAGCAAGGATCAAGTTGTACGGGCCGGTTCATAAGTGGCGGCGTCTCTCAAAGCTACAAATTGAACGGCGCCTGCGCATCTGAAAAGGTAAAGGATCGCGCTAAACGTGTCAGCCGTTGATTATGTCAAATTATTTTCGCTAACTTTGACATTTGAAGTTTGTGGTACATTGTCATCATTCATTTGGCATGGTTCTAGTAACTATGGGCCAGTGTGCATGATTGGCATTTTGTTAATCTTTAATCATAATTAATCGAATGAAAATAGGCTAATGATATTTTGGAATATTAAAATAGGTGTGTTGTATTAAAATAACTGAGATAATGTTTACTTGGGACATGAAGTACCTACCTTGATAGATTCTCACTAGGGCACCTAAGTGACTTGAAGATTTTATGTGGTATTTAACTAGAATGAGAGAAACCTAAAGGCTTAATCATATTGACATATCGCACATGAGACTTTTCTCTGAGATGTAGAGCTTTCGTTATAGGAATATTAGGAACAAACCTGAAATCCAAAGGAAAAAATCATTGCTTCAGTACATTTGGTCGAGTGATACACACATAACGTCATGATTTCCGGTTGATCTCCTAGTGGTTCATAATGATGAGCACAATGGACCCCTTTTCAGGTTTATCTGTTATTCTGATACCCGTTGTACATCTTGAGCTTGAGCAATTATCGTATGTTTCAAACATAAATATTAAAAAAAAAAACGTGTGCATTTCGGGACGTCCGACAGAAGTGATAACTTAAACTAATCTAAGTTGAACTATTTAATGTGGGTAGCGTCTGTCAGAAATTCGACTAGCGCTGTGGGTTAGAGTGAGAGAGGAAGAACCTGCCTACCGCTGCCGTATGCGTGAGAGAAAGGGAAGCCAGACCGACTGGCGCCGTAACGCGTTACATTACGAAGCGGTTTGCTCTCCCATAAGAAGTTATCACTTCAAAAATCACGTATTTAAAATGTCTTGCTACTTAAAAACAATGTTGCATCTTCCTTACTCCGGTACAAAGATAACGAGTGTAAAAGCAAGCCGGAAACTAAGCACAAACATAAAATACACAGGTTTAGTAGCAAAAACTCGTGGAAGGAGCTCGTGGCTAAATAATAACAGCCGCACGGGTCGATCTTCAAGGTTAAGCAACGCTTGCCGAGGTTGGTCTGGATGGGTGACCATCTTAACATAACGAGACTCCTCCGTACCTCGGAAAGCACGTTAAGCCGTGTGTGTGTGTGTGGTCCCGGCTGCCATTTTTAGACCGTAACGGATAGTCAGAAGCCAGAAAATCTGACACCAGTCTTACCAACGAGTACCGTGTTACCCAGTTAATGGGTTGTGGAGGTCTGGTAGGCAGCCGTTCCACGTATAATACAAAAAATACTGGTATGCAGCTGAATTCAGTTTGTATATATATACATATATAATTCAGTTTTCATACTTACGAGTGTGGTTTACAAAAATTGTCTACTCAGCACACTCACAACATAGTTTAAAAGGGTTCACCCTTGTTTGATAGAACAACGTTTGATATAATATTACTAAATCGAACAACGTTTAAGAAAATCATCACTTTGTATAATATCGTTTGACAGAATTTTCAGTTCATCGAATATTTATTTGCTATAACAACATTTGCGCTAATGATCAAAGGTATAATGTTCATTTGATGTAATGTTCAGATGGTATAACCATGTATTTAACACTTAACCAAACCTTAAAATATTCTATGCATGGTCGAGGGTGGGCTTGGTCGACGGAGCCCCGCTTCGCGGGGCTCCTACTTCTGGGTGGTTAAATTCGGCGAAATGAAATTAGTTCAAATAAATAATTACGCTAAATAAAAATTTACCAATGAATTATTCGGTCAAATGAATAATTCTTCGAAATGACTTTATTGCAACTAAAATTCGATTTAGTAATATTATATCAAACGTTGTTCTATCAAACAAGGGTGAAGTGTTTAAAAGTAGTTGCTGCCTGCATACCAAATAGCTTTGTTGACTGTACCTGCAATCTGTGCAAATCAATCTTACTTTACTTGTCTTACCAAGGGTTCAGTTGAATACCAGTGTTTTGCCAATCTGAAGTCCACAACCTGAGTAAAACTAAGTGCTAGACATTTCAGTTCTTGCTATTCGTAAGGACCAGTCAAAACTGATTTCACCGGTCTGGAGGTCGCAAGAGCTTTAGCTGAGCCCTAAGCTCTAATGTGACGTCTGAAAGCCATCATGATTCCCCTGTGTGAGAGAGAGAGATAGAAATATATACATGACGCATAGCACTCCTACTACAATGGAATCACGATGGTATACTGGCATGGCATAGTATAGTCCATGGATTTGAGTGAACTGGGGTCCAATTTGTTTGTGCTTGGTTCATGGCAAAACGCAAATATACCAATGGTCACTCTAATGGTAGGTCCACTCGATGCAAACTTCCATACGGACTTGTATTCATTTCAATAGAATTTTATCTGAGCAACAAAGGAATACAGACAAATTTCGGTGTGATAGAATTTTTATTGATCTGTACAGACATAAGAATCGTGTAGATCCACAGTTATTTTCTTCTGCCCTTTCGAGAAGGCCAGGTAAGGTCATGGTGTCTACGCTTGGACAATCAAACTTTTAACCTTTGGAACGCCACTGTCACGTATAGGTGACAAGCAAGCGCGTGCCTTGTACGCCAAACGTCACAAATACGTGCCAAAAAGTACAGTAAATTTGTGGCTTGGCGTCGGAGGCACGCCGATGCGTTTATGTTCTGGCGTTCAATAGGTTAATATAACCCTTGTTTAGTGGTAACAGGCTTTTACGCTTAACTACTTCAAAACGCGACGTAATATCGGTACCTAATTGGAAAAGCTTCGCAAAGATGGCCGTGGTATTACAGTAGCACATTCCGCTTAAGAGGAAGCACCCCACTCATCAAATCCTATTTCAATCACTGTTAATTATAATGTGGAGCTAATAATCACCAAAGCTTCAGACATAGCCGTAACACGCAATGGAGTCATACATATATTATTAGCTCGTCTATCATTTTACTATCCTACGCGTTAGGCCGCGCAGACACCATCACCTCGTCTAAACGTAATGCATAAACAAACAAAACTCGAACCACATCGTAAATGCTAACTTATAAACGCTAACCACGTTAATTTGTAGATAAAAAAATCATAAATAAATCTTGTTAAAACGGAATAGGGATTAAAATTGAGTGGGTTATAGTGTAAAAGTAGAATAAATAACTTTGCCCGATTTGCAGAATGAGTCGATATCGAGATCTGCCTATTAACGCGAAGAGCTTAGGGCGTGGTCACACTGACGTGTTGATTACAAGTTTTGGTACCGAAAAACTTGGTCCCGATTATATCATGGTTAGCCCGAGGTACTTCAGTGCTAATGAAATAATTTCACATGTAATTTAAGACTGTTTAAGACGTCAAATTTTAAATTGGATGGCCGAGAAGGGATGCTTTAAAATAATAAATTAATCGTTTCTGTGAAGGCGTGTAAGTGACTACGGTTGAAGTAAATGAATTTTGAAGGAGGCGGTCTCCTTTGAATATTTTTTTTTGGTGAGGTTAGTGTTAAAATTATTGATGGAGTGATACGGAGTGTTAAATGATGTATGCTTCATTATTGGGCCTTATTATGATGCGACTTAAGGTTATTAACGCACTAGCTTCTGCCAATGGCTTTGTTCGTGTGAAATAATCCCAAGGGAATAATCTCCTGGAATAGAGTATCCTATGTCGTCGCATGCCAAGTTTCATCCGTATCCTTTCAGATCCTTGAAGACGTGTAAAGGTAAAAACAGGCAGCTAAACGTGTAAAGGTAACACCGCGTTAGTTTCGTATTTATAATTTACTAGCTTCAATGTCAAAAAAAATCCCAAAGGGACATATATTATATGACACAAATATATTGTATGAGTTAATTAACTCAGACAATATATTTTATCAAGCGTATAAATTACTATCATTGGCCCGCGACTTCGTTAGCGTATATCCCATTTTTTCCCGACCCCGTATAGCCAATAGCCTTCCTCACGAATGTGGCTATCATATACAAAAATATTTTTCCAAATCCGACTGGTAGTTCAGATTAGCGCGTTCAAACAAACAATCAAACTCATCAACTTTATTATATAGTATAAATAATGTGTACATACCAACTTTCATCAGGAAACAAACATCACTCCATCCTCACAAACTTTCATATTTATTTTATTCTGCCAGCAGCTTCGCCCTTGTGAATGTCGCAAAATATCCCAAGGGAATATACACCGGGGATAAAAAAGTAGCCTATATGCTATTCTAGACTACAATCTATTTCTATATCAAATTTAATCGTTTTTTGACATAATCAATATTACCGATTAAGTAGCACTTTGTCTAGACCCTAAGATTGGAATCAAATAGAAATATTAGAGTCCGCTAATATCCTGAACGAAGAAGAGTTAATTTTAGCCATACAAAACGTTTACACAAAAATAAAAGCATATTAATAAATCAGTGCCAAGCAGTTTTATTTGTTATCTAGCTAACTGTAGTCCGATGAACATTGGCAGAGACAAACAACCACTTAAGACGACACTTTATTAATTTATGGTTCCCCTCGTGTCATATTAGGTAGAAGAATTTAATTTTAAGCGCTGGAATTGTTGCAAACTCGCTTTAGTCAGCTGCTTTGCCTCCGTTGAAAATGATCTCATGGGAATGTTCTACCGAGATCTGCTTCTTATCGTATCGACGGTTTATCAGATTATATTGTGTGAGTTCAGTAGGTGGCCACGTTCATTGTTTCAATGGAGGCTTTTTGACATGACAACGTCTAATAAATCAATGAACGCCTGCTGCACGCAGAAAAGGATCACTCATTGTAACGTTACGCTCATTGTTACGTTACGATCATTTCATCAATGTTTTGTTATGACGTTGTCACGTTAAACCATCCGTAAACCGAATTTACAGACAACCAATTTTTTTTTAAGAGTAATCATCGAATTACCTCTCCGCTCGTGGCGGACCGGGAAGGTCAGAATCTTACTAACTAAAACCCACCCGTGTGTGTTCCTTCAAAATGCAAAGCCCTTTGCAATTCCGCAACCCTGACAGCCACTGGTCCTAGTGGGCGCCGCCGACTATGCTGACATATCGTTAAGAAGTCATCAAGGCTGCATGTGGGATGCTCCAGCAAATGGGCTATTAAAGCGCACCACACACATACACCGGGTGTTTACCGATATCAGAAGTATCCTTTTTTTTAAGTATGGGATATCATCAAATGACTTCTTCCGCTCTGGATGGAGCGGAAGGGCGTGTCAGACTCTTACTGACTAAAACCCATCCGTGTTCCTTCTAAAGCCCTTTGCGTTCCAGGACCGCGGTGAGTCTTTCGAACAAACTCCGCAACCCTGGCAGGATCAGAAGTATCCTGTGCCCATGTATCTGCGTTCTGAATTTTATCCAAATCCGGTAATCCCACAATTCACAAAAGCACAGTTTCAGATGCATATTATAACTAAAAAAAAATACATATATCGTTTATTCTGAACCAAACATTTTTTTAACATTTTAAACATCCACCATACTGCGTTACAGATTTTCGGCGGTATTAGCGCTCGTCTTAATACGTTATTTGGTTAAAATAAGGTTTTTTTAATGTTTTCTATTAAAGACCAGTAGCAGATTCTCGAAATTTGAGCCCGTTTCAGTGTTATTGGGATTACCTCTATTACAGAGGCATCATTACTCTATACTTCTATACTAATATTATAAATGCGAAAGTTTGGATGTTTGTATGTTTGTTACTCAATGACGTCAGAACGGCTGAAAGGATCTTGATGGAATTTGGCACAGAGGTAGATTATAGTCTGGAATAACACATAAGATCCTTTTTATCCCGGGAGTATGTTTCCTTGGGATAATTTTCGACATACACGCCTTCGGCAGCTAGTTACATATAATTGCCAAAACATAGGTGTACTACACCTCCTCCGATCCCTTCAAGGGATACAGGCAAAGCTATTGTGAGAATCATTACTGTTTGCTCACAGATAATTAAAGTTGACACATATGTCTAGATTAACAACTCCATGGAAACTAAATATGTATTCCGAGAATCTATACTGCCATCCTTTAAAGACTTTCGCGAAAACCATTTTAACTAAGGAACATTGCAAACGGTATATGTACTTTTAGCGCAGATGACTAGCAATTTTCAGAAGCCCGATACAGTAAATGACAAAAAGCAATCGCCAAATCAAACTGACTCGTTGGTTTAAGATTAACCCTTACATATCCAGGCCGTGCCCAGTACTTAGTCGTGCCCGGGACGTGTCAGATCACGTTGTGGCAGTCCACGGCCTGAACCGATCACAGGCGATAATGCTAATGAATGAGCGAGCGAGGTAAGCAGCCAAAGTGACCTATGGGATGCCACCAAAATGCCGTGGAAGTGGCGAAGTATTGGCCGAACCAATTTGAGTTACTGTTATAGATCCTCTGCCACCTGGACGTGATGTAGGTCGCTGCAAACACAACTTGACGAAATGGGGTTTCATCGACCTGTCGGTTACCCAATGTGCACTATCTTGTGGCTCATGTGCAGGGGCAGTTTAAAACATGAACCACAAGATGTGCCCCAAGTGCCCATGCACCTGTACTTTGGATTTTGTGTATGCCACCGACTCTAAAATTACTGCACTCGTTTCGAGTCGATGGTTAACTCTGTAGATTGTTAGATCGTACAATCGTACGTTTCGACTATCGTACGATTGTATGGAAGATGGGTTAAATCTTACAATCGTACGTTTCGACTACAGTACGATTGTATGGAAGAAGAGTTAGATCGTACGTTCGTACAATCGTATGTTTTGACTATCGTACGATTGTATGGAAGAAGAGTTAGATAGTACGTTCGTCCAATCGTATGTTTCGACGATTGTACGATTGCACGGAAGAAGAGTTAGATCTTACGTTCGTATAATCGTACGTTTCGACTATCGTACGATTGTATGGAAGATGAGTTAGATCGTACATTCGCACAATCGTACATTTCGACTACAGTACGATTGTATGGAAGAAGAGTTAGATCATACGTTCGTACAATCGTATGTTTTGACTATCGTAGGATTGTATGGAAGAAGAGTTAGATCGTACGTTCGTACAACTGAACGTTTCGACTATCGTACGATTGTATGGAAGAAGACAGACTGACGCGGAGGTGAAGTCGGAGCGAGTCACCAAACCATCCGATATTAAAAAAGCATTATGTTGGCCATAGTTCTAAAACAGGAAACAATTAATAATACTAAAGTTATGAGAGCCATAATATCTATAGAATAAGACTTCCGCCGATATCATAAAGATCTAAGGAATATTTTATAGTGAAACTTAAGATAAATAATTTAAACACATAAGTTATTGGTATTATTGCTGTCATAATATCGTTAAATGGTGATGGAAATAAAATTAATTATTATTATTTATTGGCCACATGTGACACCATCTACATAACATATATAACAAATTTTACGAGCCTTTAGAGGTATCTATAAAACAAAACGTGAACATTGACTTGATGGGGTGTTAAAAGAAGTTTATAGAATCTTACTTGGAAATTTAAATTTATTTTTTGTTTCATTACAGTAGATTTAAAAAAAAAGTCTTCCTAAGATTGGATACTGTGTTTCTGTTTTTTTTTTTGTACTCATGTGTGCCTGAGTGTTACTACTAACATACATTATTTTTTAAGTTTTTTGGTAATACTAACACGTTATGGGCCTACGATGCCTGAAAACCGTACTTTTGAACCCTGCCTTTTTTAACACAATCCAAAACACCTACTTTTCCCTAAATTTTGTCGACTTACAGGAGCAAACATAATTGTTTTTTTTCTTACCAGCCTGCTTTTAGTGTTTATTTTGACCTTTAAACGAGCAATTCTGGTATATATGTAATCTGAATCTCGGAAACAGCTCCAACCATTTAATGAAATTTAGTATGCAGGGGGGTTTCAGGGGCCATAAATCGATCTAGCTAGGTTTTATTTTTAGAAAAAGTTTCCCAAAAAAAAACGTGCAAAGCTCGGTCATCCAGGTACTGTTTTTTTAATGTGCTGTGTCACACTACAGGACACATCCCCCCTTCTATCTTTCACTGTGTTTTGTCGTTAGCTACGTGTGGCCAAACCTTTAGATAGGAGCCTAACTTGTCATGCCATCTCCTTCTGGGCCAGCCGCGGCGCCAGTTCCTGTGGTTTGGAAACCAGTCAGTGACTACTTTCGCCCAATTCTGATGTGACATGCGGCAGATGTAGCCTGCCCCATTCCAGTTTGGCGCCTGTATCGTTGTGTGTTTACGTATAAGTAAATAACATGTTTAGGTCAAAAATAATTTTGCTTTAGAATAAATGATAAGTGTTATACGTTTCTATTAACAATTTTAATATTACATGTCAAATAAGTAGGCAATCAGGTAAATACCACTTAATGATAATAATTATTTACTGTACACTATTTATAATTATTCGCTTATGGAAATTACGTAAAGATGTATATTCTTGACTAGCTTTTGTCCGTGACTTCGCTCGCGATAAAGTATGCTATAAACCTCCAGGGTCCCGTAAAGGAAGGATCTCGATGGGGTCAATGCCTGCCAGCTTTGAGGAATTGTTCTAAAGAGTTACCGCGTCCCTTAAACGCAAGGAAATTGGAGGAACACGGGTGGGTTTTAGTCAGTAAGATCGCGCTCCATTTCGCTCCCGATCCATGAAAGAAGGTTCCAATCTATCTCTGTACCTAAATTCATCAACATTGCTTCGGCGATTTAGGCGTGACAGCGTAACAAACATACTCACATCTCCTTTTACAAAACTAGTTAGGATTAGAATCGACAAGTAATGCTTACCGAGGTCGGTCCGTGGATGGGTGACCATCTTAAGCCTTGGAAAATACGTTATGCTGTTAGACCCGGCTGTCATTTGTAGATCTTGACAGTCGTTACGGGTAGTCAGAAGCCAGAAAAATTTTACCACTGGTTTTGGAGGTGAGATTAGTCGCTCTATGTAAAATACTGGTACTCAGCGGCATCGGTTAGACTAGTACCTGACCCCAACATAGTTGGGAAAAGACTAGGTAGTTTGGTTGATTTATTAAACATCGTAATATTTTTAACCGACTTCAGAAAAAGGAGGAGGTTCCTAATTCTTTTGTATTTTTTTTGTTACCTCGTAAGTTATCGTCGTCATTTATGAACCGATTTGAAAAAATATTTTTTCATATGAAAGGATATACGTTTCGATTGGTCCCATATAAATTTTATCAAAATCGGTTAAGTAGTTTGGTTTTTAAATCAAAATAGCTGGAGGAAATTAAAAATATATCATCCAAGTAAACGAAATTGCGTGTTTTGCTTTCCTGTGACTTTCCAGTGGTGTTGTTAGGTGTGGTGTACCACTAAAAAGTGTAAAATAAAAAACTTAAAAAAAAATACACCCGACTGCCAAATAAAAAAAAAACACTACAAAGTACAAAATAACTTAAATTTCGGAAGTCGGTGTTACAATACGAAGAAACAACCAAAATCACCGACTTGCAAAATTAAAGTAATTTTAATTAGTACTTAGTGTTTTTTTATTTGGAAGTCGGTTGTATTTTTAGCAAAAAGTTATTTTTTAAGTCATAATTAAAACATAGGTTTTAACTATATCAATCTCCATAAACCACCACTATGAATGTACGTGGTCTACGTGCATGATAAAAAAACGTCACTGGCTTTCGGTACAATGAAGAAATAAAACAATTGAGAAACCCAAAATTTCGCCAAAATACATGGTCCCTAATGTTTGTTTTATCAACAGAGCTATGACTGATCAAGCAGTCTAACCAGCAAACACCAGAAACATTGCTAAACTGTAAAAATATTTATCACCGTACCAACCTTCCTCAAAAATTCATTTCGGTCGTGAATAATCAATAAATAATCTAAATAAGATACCGAAGCATTCCTGCAATCCAAATCATTTCATTTAAACTCCAGTTAAAAGTTGCGTGCTACATCACCATACATCAGAATAATCTTTTTCTCATATCTGGAAGTCGATGCTCTGAAATTCCTGAACCATTTATATCCAAGTGTTGGTCTATTAATGTCCTGTGTGCACACATATTTTATGAATATAGTGCATTCGTTAGTTTTGTACTTAGACTTAGAGAAATGGACTAAGCGTTCCCTGTCTGGCTGTCAATTGAACACCGTTTTTTAAGTGCGAACGAGACAAAACGACCGTGCGGTAAATTTTTGTCATTTTCCAAAATGTTGATTACAAAGTTCTGGTTACAAGCTGTCAGTGTCAACTGCGTCCTACCTACAGAAATAGAACTTTGGCCGCACATTCGTATTTCTTTCAATAGATTAGTCAATCATGTGATGGTAATGCTCAGACCAATTCTCTATGACTATGGTTTTGTCTTAGAGACAACATGTAATATTTATTGGTTCTATTAGATTTAATATTGACATTTGAAAGTGTCAGATCAAAGAAAATTGGAGAAATTATTGAATTGGCATTACATCGGACGTTGTGAATAAATTGATGTTATTGTTTCTGGTATCTACTAAGTTATTTCGAATATTTACTCGAAAATAGAGAGCCGCAATTTGTGGGTGAGTACAATGGCCCTTTTTCGGGTATTGCGTTTATTCTGTTACACCTTGTATGTAAGTAGAACATGGGATATCGGGTCATATTTATAACTCCTGTCACTGTGCTTTTTTCAAAGACAAGTGACAAAAGAAACACCTCTTTCTCAAACATCGAAGAAGCAGTAGATAAATCAAAAGCCACACCGCCTGCCAAAACTTGTCTCCAAACAAAAAACTGAAATTAATTCACATCAAAACGTGAATCATAATAACTCAAACAGACACACACGAGCTTTCAAAAGCCAATTTGTATAAACGATTAGCGTGATACATTCGCGTTCGGGCACGTGTGCTCAGTATCCTTGATTTAGATCGAGTGACGGACTGTCCATTGTCACCGGACGGTTTATATTTAAAACTGAACGCGGTCCGTGCATACTGCGCGTGCGCTCCACATTTTTTTCTTCTTATAGAGTTCGATTAATTAAATGGCACATAAAGAGGACGATTGGAAAACTGATAACTCTAAGTAGTTAGGGCTGTAGCTGCTCAAATGTTATTTATGAGAGTGTAATTAAGAGCCGTTGAGATGTTTATTTTTTGTTTGTTTGGTCTAGTTATTTATAGAGAGAAATGGTGGAGGTGCGTTTCAATGTAACGTCGCAATTTTGGATTTGAATTGGGCATTTTAATAGTTTTCTTTCTTTTTTTAATTAGTGTCATTGTGAAAGATTTTTCTATAAAAAAATAATGCTTCACACAGATCACATTCTTCCATAGCTCAAAACCGAGTTATTAAATCATTTTAACTCGAAACAAAACCGCAAAACAACAAACCAGACAAAACTCAACAAAGCAAACACTAAAAACAACAATATCATAAACACATAATATCAACATTAATAAACACATCCGCACCCGAATCGATACCAAAACCGCATCCAATACATTATTGCTTTAATGAAATTGCTAATAAAATTAACATTTCGTCCGAAGCTCGCGCCAAGCTTGAGTTTGCAGTTTTTGTTTATTTGATAGCAATGCATCGCTAGCTTACCGCAGCACACGCATGATCGTTGCAGTCGCCATGCAGCGCGTACGACACGAGCACCGAAAGCTCACTAGATAACAATCGGGATCAGTATCGGTATCGATTATTACAGTGTGACCTCGCCTTAACGAACTAAATTAAATGTCACTGATATTTTTGTTTTTATGTACGCTCTAGAATGTGCAGTGTGTGCTATTTTTTATTATTTTTTTGTAAATACGAAACTTTGAGCGGTTGATGTTTTAGTATTTATTTTATTTTGCTTTGTTTTATAGTAATCAGTGGAGAATAGGTTCTTGAACAAAAAGTTGGACGTTTATGAAAATGTTACATCGACAGACGTAAAGCCTAGAACAGGATATTGCGAAATAAAATTCATGGTTTTTTTTACGTAATAAAAATGCAACCTTCCACTTGCTAGGCGGAGTGCATAATTCATGTTTTTGATTTTGGTTTTAAATTCAATCCTATTTTTCACGATCGCATTGAATTTCAAATATGCCTTTATAAACGGTGAATGTTTTTATTTTTGTGGACTATTTCCCGTTGTGTGTCTCGGGAGGGTGTTGTGTTTGGTACTGTCCTGTCGCTGAGCTGCATTGCAAGAAACCCGGAAATGGGGTAAGTAGATATTAATTGTTTTTTTATGTTTTTTTTTTTCATAAGTTCATCAAATTGTTTGACAGTAAAAAGGATCGATATTATACCACAGTAAATTTTTACCAATTTTTAAAATGGTTATTACGGACGGAGGGCGAGTTTTAAATCCGAAGATTACTTAAACAATGGTTAAATTCGGGATTTCATCTATTAGTTATTTATTCGACCATTGGCCAAGCTAATTATTGATCAAAAAACTCGCATTAAGCCAATTATTGATCGAAACACTCGCATTCACGAAATTTTGGTACCCATAATTATTAACGATTATGACAAACAAAATTTTGACCTGAATGTTTTATATTTTAACCTTTTTTTTCTTATTTGTAATCTGTCAAAGAAAGCTACGTTAAAATAACCACAATTTCTAGTATTTCTAATTTAATCTACTTTCTTTTTTACATAAGCTTATGAGCAGTTCATCCAACCAGTATTATATATCTAACAAGTGCACCTTTCGTAAAGAAAGAAAGAAAGAAAAATTATTTAATTGCCACAAAACGACATGCCCACATACATAATTTTATTTTACTTAAACTAAACCCTAAACGATAGTGTTAGTAGTTCTTAATCGTTCTCGTGCATAATTTTTCGTATTATTTTATTATTTAGAAAAAAATAACTCAGAAGCGAGCGGGAGAAAAAAAAATTACGGGATTTTGACGGGACTTCCACCGGCAGATATGAATCTGTAATAGGGAATAACTTAGGTTACTTTTATTTAAGAAAAATAATTAGGGTTCTGCGCAAAAACGGAAAATTGTGCTGTTTTACGAGTATGTCACGGACGAAGTCGCAGGCAGAAGCTAACTACTTAAAAACCAGAAACAAGATTCAACTACCTGAAGATAACTATAGGGTTATACAGTTCCAATTCAGTTGTTAGACGTTATTCAGTTTTTTCATCAACTTGGTCATTTAGTTGATAGAGAAATAAAAATCAAATGACATATTTATTATAATAAAATTAAAAATAAAACAATGGTTTTCTTATGAAGAAGTCTTCTAAAACCACAAACAATTTCCAAATAAAAAAAAACTAGGTACAAAGTTTAAAATAACTTTAATTTCGGAAGTCGGTGTTTTTTGTTGTTTCTGCGTTTTTAAGGTTCCGTACCGAAAGAGTAAACGGGACCCTATTACTAAGACTCTGCTATCCATCCGTCTGTCACCAGGCTGTGTCTCATGAACCGTGATAGTTAGACAGCTGAAATTTTCACAGATGATGTATTCCTGTTGCCGCTATAAAATAATAACAGTAACTAAAAAACAGAATAAAATAAATATTTAGATAATGATACGGAACCCTTCGTGCGCGAGTCCTACTCGCACTTGGCCGATTTTTTAACACTGACTTCGAATTGAGAACTTCCTCTTTTTTTTGAAGTCTGTTAAAAAGAAAGGATTCATCCGAAAGTACCAGGGTCGCATACAGTTCGCAGAGGTGAATGCAACTCGTAGTACTGGCACTTGATAACTTAGGTCTTCGGTATAAAGGCCACAGTTTCAAGTAGTGACAAGTTACTACCTGTAGGGCTTTGCTTACTTTTACCTACCGGTTTCTTTGAACATGACGAAACAAATGCAAAGTATTATCTTATCATCCTTGATTATGATGTTATTTATCCTAGAGATCCCCCTTCCTACTTACGTCAGCGATTGATTTAAAAAAAGGAATAAAATGCTTTAAATACAAGAATAAATTATTTTGTTTTAAATTCCAAGTTCAACCGGAGCTATCATGGTTCAAAATGACTCGAAAAAAACCGCAACTTAATAGGTGAAAAATACTCAATATTATAAATGTGAACGTAGGTAGCATGTTTTAATTCTAGATCTCTGAATTTGTATGAAGCTAATTACACGATTACGCAAAGCCCTGCTTTAGGTTAAATGATTATCTATTTTTATCCCGGTAGTACAATCCGTGGAAAAATATTCAGCATTCATGCTAGCTAGTTTGTATAAAAAATGAGGTTTTTTTTGAGTAAGTATTTCTTTTTAAAAAAAATTGGTTGTCTGTAAAATCGGTTTACGGACGACAGATTAACGTGACAACGTCATAAAAAAAATTGATGAAATGATCGTAACGTTACAATGAGCGCAACGTTACAATGAGTCATCCTTTTCCGTGCGTGCAGCCGGCGTTCATCGATTTATTAGACGTTGTCACGTCAAAAAATGTTTTAATTCAGACAGAGTCCATTAATTCGTTATTGTAGTGTATTGGTTTACATCCAATCCGCGATTTCTGAATTAAGTATTTTGAGTCGACTATTTCTCATTCTCTGACTGAATTTCTCGTTCTTGACTCAAAATACTCCATTCAAAAACCCGTGTTAAGGCTACTAGGACGCTACTACGCTTATTCTATCCTGTGCCTCAGAAAACACGTTAAGCCATTGGTCCTGCATCTGATGTATCTCCATTCGTGTCAAAATGTCGTCCCAACGGACTATGAGAGTGATGAAACAGAGAGTGCCCCTTGTACATAGATAATTTGCGCACACACTTGTACACTATAATATCTCCCACGCCGTTAGCTTAGATTCACCACCGATGAGGAAATTTGGTCTGAAGTGTTACCAAGGCCTGGACACGTATCGGTCACGGCCCTGATATGTGTGGATCAAGCTGTAGGCTGTGCTTGTCGGCCAGTGAACAAAATAATGAATTTAAGATTTCTATTCAGTAGTTGAGTCGTATCTCAATAATTTAGTTATTCCTGTATTCTCTTTTAATTTTTTCTCTCTGCCAGCATCTGTGTTCCCTTCCAAACACAACCCGTCCATCTTCAAAGTAAGTGTGAAAATGTTCTAGGTACGCTCGCTCCATCATAAACCTCATCCATCGCTTTTCATCAAGCGCGATCGAAGTCAAGAATCCCATTACTCAATAAACAAATAAGAATTTGAAGTATTTGTCCAACTTTACTTCGACAAACTGTCAAACTTTGGCATTAAAGTGCGTGTAAAACGTGTAAAAGCACGTTCTAACTCCAAATTCTGCTTGCTGAAACCATAGTGCAAATTCTATTTTTTTTTTTTAAGCAATGTTCGCCATTTGCATGTCAGTCGTCATGTCATCTGTCAAAAATGAGTTTTTTTTTAAATATTGCGACTGAGATGCGAATGCAAACGTTGCTTAAAAAATAGTAGAATTTATTGGTCCTCAGGTGTTAATCTTTTATAGAGTTATAAAAAGATTTTTGTTTGCATTTGCAATTTCAATAGACAAGTAATATTTTGTGCCTGTATGTATGTCAAAGATGGAATAAGAGCCAATGTATCGACAGCTGGACACCAGTTAGGTCATCGCCTAGATTATGCAACCAGTTTTGTCTGGGAATAATTTAACGATAATCGATAAGTTAGAACATAACCATACATTCCAAGATTGTACACAAACGTCAAATTAGTGATAAAATATTATATTCCAAGCTTGTGTCTACGAGCTTTTGAAGTCAATACAACCTACTGAATTTCGTAAGGTCATGAATTAGATAAGCAGCTTTTGGGTCTAGTTTTGTTATTAATAATAATAATATTTAAACAAACTAAAATCACCTCTTAGTACAGAAACCTTAAAAAAATAACAACCTAAAATATCACTATTATCTAAAATCCCCTCTTTATAAAGAAACCTTAAAAAAAAACACTCTGAAATGGTTCATTCAGATTCAATTCATTATCATCAGCCGAAAGTCATCCACTGCTGGACATAGGATGGATAGAAGGGGTTTGCCATAATCGCCACGCTTGGCAGGCGGGTTGCGTTCGCAATGTAGTGTGTGTGTAAATGCATAAAAAATGCTAATTCTTTGTCGTAAGAGGCGACTAAGGGACTCACCCTTAGTCGCCTCTTACGACATCCACGGGAAGTGATGGGATGGTGCTATTCTTTTACGTCCGACACCATACAGAAAAAAGATTCAATTTACAACTATATTATTTTTAAAGGTTACAAATTTAGCAAACCAAGAAGCTAATTTAAAAGTTGGAAAATCATATTGATGAGTACTATGACCTCCCTTAAGAAGTATTGCGTTAAATCTGTTACAGGTTGTGTAGGTACCTACCGAGTTTCCTCCGTGAAAACGCATAGTCTTTGGTCGTGGCTGTTATTTGAACATCTTGACAGTCGTTAGGGGTAGTCAGAAGCCAGAAAATCTGACACCAGTCTTACCAAGGGATATTATATTACCCAGTTACTGGAAGTAGAAGTCAGAATCAGTCACTCAATGTGAATCAGCTGCATCAGAAATATCCCAGCAAATGTTTTGATTGAAACAGACCCCAACAAATTTGGGAAGAGTCAGGCAGACTGATATATCCCGTAATTAAATAGGGGAGGAAGGTTTGTATGGCATTACATCATTTTTCGTGAAGGGACAGCCCATTGGCGCACGGCTTATAATTTAAGGTTAGTAGAAAGTTTAAGGGACCGCACGTCTTCATTTGAAAACAAAATTAGCTAGGTTTTAAATCAACGTGGGTGATCACAGGATAAGAAGCAAACACTACGGCGTCTTTCCAAGTCTTTGCAACATTTTCCAAGTAAGGGATTAAAACAAACGTGATTGAAGGCGTTTAGCTCGTCTCCGTGTGTATGTGCATCCTGTTTGTATAGCATTGTTGATCCAACGCGATTGATCAAGGGATTTGCGTTTTTATTGGTCTTTTAAAATCAAATTGCAATTTTCATTATATTCGTTGAATCATTTCCTTAAAACTTGAGGATCTAGGCAAATTGAGGTTCTATCAGCGGTAAGGACACGTTTACACCTGCAATCAACAAGCGTGCAAGACAGTATATTACGGGCTACTGAGGTCAATGTGGTTAATCTAGCATGCGAGTTGCTTGCAGTTGGAACCGCAGCTTAACGATTGTCAAATCGTTTAAATGTTTGAGATCGACCACGTGACATTTTGTTTGTTGGTTGCACTTGTCAACGACTATTTGACTTTTTGACAATCGTTGTCACTCGTAGAAAGTCACTTCATTTTTACAATTTTATTCAGTCACACTTCAATTGACCGATCCTCTTGCTTTCTATCGAGAATCATAAATAGAAGGGCATCACCGTTAAGAGTTTGCAACTTTTAAATAAGCTTCTTTGTTTGCTAAATTTGTAACCGTTAACAATAATAAAGTTGACAATTGAATCTTTGTTATGTATGGTAGCAAAAAAAAAAAACACTCAAAGGGAGTTGCAGTATAAAAAGATTGGGAACCCCTATACCCAAGAATATCTATCTATCTAGCCTGTTTTGTCCCACTGCTACACAAAGGCCTCCCTCTCCCTTTTCCATACAACTCTATCATTTGCTAAGCAGCAACCCATAGCCCGCGATCTTCGCCTTGGTCTGCCGCGAGAATACTTCAAGTTTAATAGCATTAGAAAGTAATAAGATAACCTACAGATGGACTTCATTTTCAAGATTGCCATCATAAGTTAGTGTTTTCATTTTCAAATATTTCATACCCAACTCAGGAATATCTTACCTAAATTGTTAAACCTTCAAAAGGGATGTCCAAGATAGCATAGCAACGATAAGCAATTCGTTCCAGATCCAAAAACAAATAAGTTCTCAATATATGAGATTGACATTTCAAATCGAAAATATAACATAGATTTTCGTTGAACTGCTTTACAAATATAATAGCCATTGTTTTGAGTTCATTCTCATGTTATTTGAGCTAAACGGGGCTCGAACGTGCTACAACTTGGAATACTCCGCAAATAAATAACATTTAATATTGTTTCACTCGGTCCGTAATAATGTTGGTATTGTAGTTTCCAAGTGT
Source organism: Mamestra brassicae (assembly GCA_905163435.1). Lineage (NCBI taxonomy): Eukaryota > Metazoa > Arthropoda > Insecta > Lepidoptera > Noctuidae > Mamestra > Mamestra brassicae. Next base: position 4,874,821 of record LR991003.1, on the reverse strand, counting down.
TGATATTTTGTTCAATTTATTTGTACTGAAACGAATTCATGGCTGTATTGCGAATTGTGATTGGTGAAGTATTTTATCTGAGACCTGCGAACTGTGACCAATATATTTTTCTAAGAAAATAATGAAACCAACCTTACATATTTGGCACACATAGTTGCCCACAATGTGGGTACAAATATAAGGATTGTACTTTTCTGATTTAAATGGTGACTAGTTTCAGTAGTATTATTTACATTTCAACAGACCCATTTTATTTTATTTAACGTCAAAAATGACAAAAGACATACCGCCCATACGGGCGCCCGTCACCACTTCCTAGTATTTTGTTTGAGAAGAAAATGGCGCAACAAACTCTCCAGGATACTCAAATGACTAAATTTTCTTTCTCTAAAAAGTATCTTTAACTTCATATTAAACTACTAGCTTTTGCCCGCAACTTCGTACGCGCGTACCCGTATCCCATTTTTTCCCGTTCCCGTAGGAATATCAAGAAATTCTTAGTCTCTTAGTGCTCCCCTACACTCCCCAAGGAACCTACATGCCAAATTTCAGCTTTCTCCGACCAGTAGTTTCGGCTGTGTGATATTTTATATATTAGGATTAGCCCTGCCAATTTATCTTCTTCTTATTGCGTAGCTATATAAATTAACTTTACGTGAGGTATCCAATCAATATTGTTGTCCCCTTGTAATCTGATGACACGAAGCCCTATAGGTAGCCAATTTGTACTGTCATATTTACACCGTGTAGCTGTCAATGATCTTCTCAGTTACAAGGGGTGTTTTACACCCTTTATGGGGTAACCTATATCGAGGTGTAACTACAGTTTCGATTTAAAATGGGAAAATGGCATTATTTTATTTGTAACATCTTTTCTGTCGCTTTTCTGCAATCTGTGGGAGTGATTTCAGAACAGAACACTGAAGAAGCGCTCGCTATTTGATTTTACCAATGAACGCGCACGATTCGATTTGATCAATGAGCGCGCGCAGTTTTCGAGTTGGCTTTAATGATAATGTTGCTTTTTACTAAGGTGAGACGTCAGAAGTTACACATCCTATGCGACTACTGTAAGACTCGCTCGTTTATTTTTCTGGAGAAATTTTCACGGTGGTTCCGGCAAATGTCCTCAAGTTTTGTCCATGTATGGGAATAGGAAACGAAGCAACGGCCTTAAATAAAAAATGTTGTTGTGTATTGAAAAACGCACATTAGCACAAAATTCAGATTCCCATTATTTTTAACCCGTGGTTAACTACGAGCAAAAAAAACTAACCGTTAGTAAACAATTTGCAAGCTTTAAAAAAATATTTTCTAATGAACCCAAAACAACTTTAACTAACTATTTGCATCCAACACGTCATATTCTGCTTCCACTTAGTACCTACCTACCACTTATTTTCATTGTAAGCGAAAATAAAAAGGCGGGTTTCGCAAAACATTAATCACTAACCGATCACAGACGACACTCCGAAATGCAATGTGTATAATTCAATCGTGTCACTTCTGTGAGACAGTTATTCACTAAAATGTTAAAAGCGACTGTGACTGTACGATGCATTTATTTTTCTTTTGTTCTGAATTTGTAACATGGTAGCTTTTGTATGGGGAATCAATTCTCACTTTAGAACGTGAAAATGGCAATTTAAGAACTCGACTTTCGAACTCAAATTCGACTTTCAAATTCCAGTTCATCATGAATTTTGCATCGCAATTAAAGGTTACAGGTTACCCACAAAAAAAAAAAAACATTTAGTACGTTTACTTAGTTCGAAGTTTGTATTTTTATTTTTTTGTGTATAGAATTTATTTTTATCTAGTCATAACTTATTTTCAACTTAGTAAGAAGAGAGTCGTTCATTAAAAATGACGTAAGACCGTCAGTAAAGATAAAAAAATGTTGGACACGTATATTACGTATAAACATACGTGTCCACTGTATCGTCTAATGCATTGTGTTGGAATTTTGCGTGACGTCACATCACACTTTTAAGCTGTAGGTAGATAGTATGTTTAAACAAATAATAATATTATTGCAAAGGGATTTAGTTTTGTTTATTTATTTTTTTGTTTGTAAAACTGGCTTATGGCACTCGGTGGTATAGTCTTTATAATATTGTATCATAATATTTTATCAGTTAAATAATTTTGGTATCGCACAGTAGGAACTTACAAAGATTTCTTATCACCCTATAGCATCGGTTTTTATTTTATTTTATGATTTTAATTTAAGTTTATATTGTTTTTTATTTCTCTTAATAAAAAAATTAATTATATATACATATATATATATATATATATATATTTATATTGGTTTTCATTTTTTAATTTTATTTTAAGTGTACCATCATTATAATCAAATTGATTGAAATAAATGATCATTATTTTTATTATTATAGAAATCTCTAGTATAAATTGAAACGTCAATTAATTTAAGAAAAGTACAGGTAGCATTAATCCCCAAATAAACTAGAAACAAGTGTCTTAACTGTAAAATATTTTATACCACAAAAAACTTTCACAAACATAAAATATTTATGACGTGACTAAAACAAAGGCCACTTTTCTAGCAGCGATTTAACTAGCGAAACTTAATTGCTTCCTCATTCGCATGCCTACCGGTCTTCGGTTCGACCTGGCCCGTAAATCTATCATCGCCCTATAACCCTGCCAAGTTTTCTAATTATTTCTAAATCATTCTTAAGTTTCTTGTTGAACTTTTTATTTTATTGTATGGCCTGTCTTTTATTTACTTCAGAAAAAATATTTGGTTTACCTGATTATCATTTCTTATTTTTTTCACGCAGTTCCTGAATTGAGTCTCAATTTCAAATTTTTAATTCGAAAACTTTTTGCTATAGAAGAATTTGGATAGCCCTGAATTTATAATTTTCAATTCTAAAATCAGATTTTTGTGTTCGTCAAAAAGCAAGGTTTTGATCTTGATTTGAGAGCAAGTGACCAATGAGATATCTAGACGAATATCCCAAGTGACCTGCAAACATTTCTATTGAAACTGTGTTAAGGTGTCATACAATAAAATAAATTTATTTTATTTTATTTAAGTACTAAATTTTGCCCGCAACTTCGTACGCGCATATACCGTTTTCTCCCGTTCCCATAGGAATTTTCCGTTCCCACCTAGTCTATAGTCTTTCTCATGAATGTGTCTATCTCTTAGATACAGCATCTAACTCTTATATACAGCCTAATTAACTACTGCTGAATTCAGAGTCAACAATTAATAATTTTATGTACCTGACCTCTAAATCCAGTCACCCACATGAAATTTTTCGCTGATTGGCAGACGTTCAGACTTTTAACTACTGTTTTTAGATCTTAAACAGTCATCATCTGCTCAGCCTTTTTCTAACTATATTGGGGTCGGCTTCCAGTCAAACCGGATTCAGATGAGTGCCAGTATTTTGCGTAGAGCGGCTGCCTACCAGACCTCCACAACCCATTAACTGGAGAACACGGTAGTTCTTGGCAAGACTGATGTCAGATTTTGTTGCGTAACGACTGCCAAAGATCTACAAACGACAGCCGGGACCAACGGCTTAACGTGCTTTCCGAGACACAAAAAATAGGTAAGTCAAAATGGTTACCCATCCAAAGACCAACCTTAGCAAGCGTTGCTTAACCTTGAAGATCGACCCGTGCGGCTGGTATTCTTTAGTCGCTGACTGTAAAATATGGCAATCCTCGCTGGTCTTCGACTACAGTTTGTAGTTCTTAAACAGTCGCTGTTTGTAAAACATGATAACCCTCGCTGGTTGTCAGACTTTCTGGTATTCGACCACCGTTTGTAAAAGTAGATCTTAAACAGTGGCTGTCTGTAAAACGTGATAACCCTCGCTAGATGTCAAGCTTTCTGGTCTTCGACTATCGTTTGTAGATCTTTAACAGTCGCTGACTCTACAACACGACCCCCTTGCTGCCGGTCGATTCTGTAAGGCTTCGGTGAAGTAATCACGAGGTGAGCTGTCAATCCATATAATCAAGATGGAATGACAGCTCACTCCAAGATCACGTGACATCTTGATTCTATGGATTGACAGCTCACCTCGTGATCACTTCACTCAAGCATTCACTTCTATATGTTTACAGAATCGACCGGCTGGTAGTCAGACTTTCTGGCTTTTCACTACCGTTTGTAAGAATAGAAAGAGGGTGCTACTCAAGATTTTGTTTAAATTCAGTCAGCCACAGAGAGTGCTTGTGGCCTCTGCGTCCCCATCAAGAATTGGAATTAGCTCATGACTACTAAACACAGGAAGCGCAAATCCTGCTAATCCAACATCCTCTAGCTTTGCTCCAAAAAACGGTATTCGCAACTGAACCTGTAAGTAAAAGCCATCGCGTCTATAAATACAAGCAGTCTGCCCGTTCGTCTGTCTGCCACTGTTTTGTATTTCTGTCTGTGTTTTGATGTATTTTACTTTATGCAGGCGGATTCAGAAACGTCTCTTGTTTATAAATACACTCAAGGTTTGTATCGGCTTAGTTCCTACTGAATGGTGCAGTCTCTTTGTATTTAGACTGCTATTTTTGTAACGTTTTCTTGTATTAATATTATGTCTACGTGTCTTGGTGTCAATGTCTGGGAGATGAAAGGAGTGTACAACAATTTGGGCGCGTCATCAGTCAGAAATGGCTAAAACTGCGGTCGGTAACCCTGCCTAGCGTGATGAGTGTTATTCTATAAACAGCTGGTGATGAAGTTTCTTTATCGCACTGTTTTCCTTGAATTAACTATAAGGGTTAGTCTATGTATTTCCAAGTGCAAGATTTTAGTTGTTAATAATTTCTTATTATGATTTGGTCATTTACTATATATTACACCTAAATGTAGATGTTCCTCCAACCACAACTTTTACAGTCAGTTATTTTAGTTATCGAGTAGGCTAAATTAATTACCTAATTAAATTCCAAAGATGAGTTTTAGTCTTAGTTTATAATTATAATTTATAATTATGCATGTCAGTGCTTGTGATAACAAACTTACATTTGACATTTTTATTGATGTGAAGAAGAACTTTTTCAACTACAAAGTTAAGTTAGAGCTATAAATCCTACTTTATACTACGTTGGTACGGAACCCTTCGTTCCGCCCTGAACCCTTAGTCCCAGAGATCGGATTAGTGGTGATTTAGTTCGAATTCGGCCTGAGTTTTTTAGACTCTTGATCCGTATTTTTACGAATTCGAATTGGATGTAATGAGAAAAGTATTATCTTATTCGGTCCGAGTTTTTACATCCGTATTTTCACTGATTCGGAGCATAAAACTGTTGTTTGATTGGTCGGTAATATGTTCCTTTGCGACAACTTTTCACGTCCATTGTGCCGCTGGGAGTAGCTAATAACAATTAGTTACGGGTTCTATTTAATAACTTTTAACAATTTACATAAAACAGATCTAAACTCACATTAGGTAGGTCCCTACTGTTTTAATTGATTTCCAAACAAACTTTAAACATGGTATTAGTTTGGGCGCTAAATACATTTTGACGGTTATGTTTGATTAATTAATAATAATGTTACGCGCCAGAATTAATGTCGGGTACATTAAGTTACTACTAGCGCCATCTAGTATCGAGTAGCAGAACTAGTAGAGTCAAGTACCTTCTAGACATTTCTTTGCCAGAACATTCTACACTTCTCGGTATCTAGTCAGTCGGCAGCGGTAGTTACGAGTACTTTCCAGATGTTTCGAGAATGGAAGTTTCTAGAATAAACTGACCTATAAAAGGAGCGCGTATTCCGCGACCGAGTCAGTATTGAATTTGCGATACAAGCGAATACTTCGGAAGCGATCTTCAAGTGCGAATAAAGTGATCAGTGGTGAACTTGTGTTTAATAATTAGTGAGTTTAAAGTTGTAATTAGTGTTGTTAAATTAAAGTGTCATTTTTGGTTATCTAATCGGCTGTTTTTATTGTCACGAACCCCAAGCTCGTAACAATTGGTGTCAGAAGTGGGATATTTAAATCATGCCGATTCTACCAAAGGACGACACGGAGGGTATCCGTACCCGGAGTCAACGTCAGCAGGAGACGGACCATAGGCGTTTTGGAGGTACAACGCCGCAGACGTCGGAGGGCCAGTTGCCGATCATGGAGGCCGGTCCGTCCACAGGAGCTCCAGCATCTGCAGCACCAGACTTTGCTGCACTGATGATGATGCTGCAGGAGCAGGCCCGCCGACAAGAGGAACAGGCCCGCCGACAAGAGGAACAGGCCCGCCGACAAGAGGAACAGGCCCGCCGGCAAGAGGAACAGGCCCGTCGGTTGGAAGAACAGCTACAGCGAGACAAGGAGGAACAGGTTCGCCGAGAGGAGGAACAGGCTCGCCGACAGGAGGAACAGGCTCGCCGACAGGAGGAACAGGCTCGCCGACAGGAGGAACAGGCTCGTCGGTTGGAAGAACAGCTCCAGCGTGACAAGGAGGAGCAGGCGCGCCGCCAGGAAGAACAGATGTTCGTTATGAAGGATCTACACGCTACTTTCGGCAAAGAAATAAGTGTTGTAAAAGAAAAGGTGGTCCAGCATGAGAACCGCCTGGCGGAAGCCGAAACGCGAATCGACCAAATGAATGATCGAGTTGACAACGTGATTGCTGACGTGAAGAAAACGCTGGACAACCTTAAAGTAGGGGATGGAATTGCCACTTACGTAGCTTCTACACCTTCGCTACGTAGATTCAAAGTGCCACCGTTCGATGGGACATCTTCCTGGTCGGCCTACAAAATACAGTTTGAGGCTGTTATGAAGGCGAATGGGTGGACTAAAGATCAGGCCATGACTGCTCTCACCCTCGGCCTGCGCGACCAGGCCTTAACTGTCCTGGAAGCTCTCGGTAAAGAAGTGACGTACGAGCAACTCCTTGAGGCGTTGGAAGCTAGGTATGGCGACGCTCATCTGGAATATGTGTTTCGTGCGAAGCTCAAGGATCGCGTGCAACGCAGCAGTGAAAACCTGCAGCAGTGGGCCCTCGAAGTGGAAAAGCTGGTACGAAAAGCATACCAGTCCGTACCTGCGCTCATTGAAGGGAACCTGGTGCAGGCATTCATCGATGGCATCCGCGACCTTGAAGTTAGAGCTGCTGTGAGGCTCGGGCACCACGGGACGCTTAAAGACGCCTTGGCACATGCACTGGAGGTGGAAGCTGTGCGACAGGATCATCGTTCCCATCGCATCAGGGAGGTTGCAGCGCCTACAGTTCGCGACCGTTTAAAAGGATACAGCCCTAGGTGCTACGGCTGTGGGGAAAGGGGCCACCTTCGATCCAGTTGCCCTAAGCGGACTGCAGAAAGGGAAGGTAGCCAATCTCCAGAGGGTAGGGCGGCTAACAGCACCGCCCAGCAACAGCAGGGAAACGAGTGAAAGCCAGAACTGCGGGGCGGGTGCTGGCTGATGTTCAAAGAGCCCCAAGGATTTCGATCTCACAAACCCATGACGGGAATAGCCTAATCATCAAAGGCGAGGTCAACGGAATGCCTTGTAAGCTGACTATAGACACTGGAGCTTCTCGCACGGTCGTCAGTTCCCAACTTGTAAGTCGGTTCCTTGGGGACTCCGTACTCAACCGAGACCGCATAAATTTGGTAACAGCCACTGGTCAGCGTATACCCGTCCGAGGAGAGAGAGAGATGGAGTTGAAGCTAGGCAACGGAATCTACCTGCATAATGTTGTCGTGGCTGATATAATGGACGATTGCATCCTGGGCTTAGACTTTATGAGGAAGAATTGTTGTGAGATCGACGTTAATCAAGGAGTTCTGAAATGTGGACAAGAAGAACTTTTCATGGAAGGGGCGTTACCAGGAAATGTGTACAGCCTAAAGAAGATTGTTCTTCTTCCGAGATCGGAAACGATTGTGCCGGTTAGTCTTCCTCGGAATCCTGGGCAGAATCATCGTTGTGTACTCGTGGAAAAGGTAGACAATGACCTTCCATGGAAAGTGGCACGAACTTTGGTCAGAGCCACCGACATTTCAGAGGTACGTGTGCTGAACCTTAGTGATAAGGAACAGATGATAGAAAAAGGCACTCTGATTGGTACTTGCGAGGAAGTGGATTGGTTGCGTCGATGCCAATATCTTTCGACCGGGACCCTCAGCAAGGACGCACAAACGAAAGTGACCACACTTTTAGACGACTGTCGCAGCGCTCTGTCTCAAAATGAACTGGTCAAGGCAAAGAAGATGTTACAGAAGTACGCCAGTGTTTTCTCTTCAAACGATGGTGACATCGGAAAGACTGGCTTAGTTCAACACAAAATAAACACAGGAGAAGAATTGCCTATCCGTCAGCGACCAAGGAGATTGCCGGTAGCACGTGAAAAGGAAGTGGAAACCATGATTGAAGGAATGGTGAAGGATGGTGTTATAGAACCTTCATCCAGTCCATGGTGTTCACCAGTAGTGCTGGTAAGAAAGAAGGATGGCAGCATGCGGTTTTGTGTTGACTATCGTCGTCTAAACGACGTCACGAAGAAGGACAGCTATCCTTTGCCAAGAATTGATGACACGCTGGACATGCTTACTGGAGTGAAATGGTTTAGCACGCTAGACCTAAAAAGTGGTTACTGGCAAGTTGAAATCGACCCTAAGGACAAGGAGAAAACTGCATTCTCGACAGGAAAGGGCCTGTGGCAATTTAATGTTATGCCGTTTGGATTATGCAACGCTCCGGCAACGTTTGAAAGATTGATGGAACTTGTACTAACCGGGTTAATTGGCGATGCCTGTCTGGTCTACTTGGATGACATCATCATCGTAGGCCGTACGTTTGAAGAACATCTTCAAAACCTGGAACGCGTGCTCATGAAGATCCAGAGTGCAAATCTCAAGTTGAGTCCAAAGAAGTGTTCACTTTTCAAACGTCAAGTCAGCTTTTTGGGATACGTAGTGTCGGAAGAAGGCATCCGCACAGATCCAGAGAAAATCGCCGCTGTCAAGGATTGGCCAATTCCAAAAGACAAGACGCAGGTCAGAGCATTTTTGGGTTTGTGCTCCTATTATAGGCGATTCGTCAAGAACTTTGCGGACATAGCCAAACCCCTCCACAAACTAACCGAGGAAAAGCGACATTTCTACTGGGATGAAAGTTGCGACGTCGCATTCCAGGAGCTAAAGGAACGTCTGTGCAGAACACCTATTCTGGGGTATCCTGATACGAACAAGGAATTTATAGTTGACACAGACGCAAGTGATATCGGACTTGGCGGTGTGTTATCTCAACGCAATGGCGATCAAGAGGTTGTGATAGCATACTTCAGCAAGTCATTATCGAAACCAGAAAGGAACTATTGTGTCACGAGACGGGAATTGCTTGCTGTGGTAAAGTCTTTGCAGCATTTTAGCAAATATCTGCTGGGACGGAAATTCCATTTACGTACTGACCATGCTGCGCTGAAATGGTTATTGCAGTTCAAAAATCCAGAAGGACAAGTTGCGAGATGGATTGAACTACTGCAGGAATACGACTTTGTGATTGAACATCGCAGCGGAAGATCTCATGGCAACGCCGACGCATTGTCAAGAAGACCTTGCCCTGAAGACTGCAAGCATTGTACTAGGCAAGAGGGTAAAGAAGTCGTACCTATGAGGATGCTCAAGACAGACCTCAGCAGCGAGTGGAAGGAAAGCCTACAATGTGCACAGCAGGAAGATTCGGACATCAAGCCGATTCTGGAGTGGATGAAGGCCAGTGCTCCTAAGCCCACGTGGAGTGACGTCTCAGCGATGAGTTCGATCACAAAAAGTTATTGGGCCCAATGGGACAGCTTAGTGATTCAGGATGGAGTCCTGTGCCGTAAATGGGAAAATGCTCGGGGAGACAGCTGTCATTTACAAATGGTTGTCCCTAAAGCAAAAGTACCGAATGTCCTACAGCTGTACCATAATGGTTCTTCAGGAGGCCATATGGGAGTAAAACGGACTCTACTGAAGATAAGAGAACGGTTTTACTGGGTCCACTGTCGTGACGATGTCGAGGACTGGTGTCGCAAATGTACAAGTTGTGCGGCTGTAAAAGGACCTCAGACTCGCAGTAGAGGTGCATTAAAATTGTACAACGTCGGTGCACCATGGGAAAGGATAGCCCTAGATGTTGCGGGACCTTTTCCGGAAAGTGAAAGTGGTAACAAGTATTTCATGGTTGTAATGGATTACTTCACTAAGTGGCCGGAAGTCTTCGCCATTCCAAATCAAGAAGCCTCAACAGTTGCAGATAAACTAGTTCATGAAGTCTTCTGTCGTTTTGGAGTACCCTTGGAGATTCACAGCGATCAAGGAAGGAATTTTGAATCCCAAATATTCCAGGAAACTTGTCGAGTTATGGGTACTCATAAAACGAGAACAACTTCTTACCACCCACAATCGGATGGAATGGTGGAACGATTTAATCAGACATTGGAGAGATACCTGGCAAAAGTCGTGGAAAACCGGCAACGCGATTGGGACAAGCATATACAACCGTTTTTGCTGTCATACCGAAGTGCTGTTCACGAAAGTACATCGGTGACACCAGCCTTCGCCAACTTCGGAAGAGAATTGCGGCTGCCTGCAGATCTGATCACCGGAATACCACCTGATACCCCACGCAATATAACCGATTATGCGAATGACTTGCGGAACAAAATGAATGACATTTATGAGCACGTCAGACAATCGGGCCAGCAAATGTCTGAAAAGATGAAAACCCGTTATGACCGTAAAATGAACAATAAAGGGTTCGACGAAGGTTCACTAGTGTGGTTGCACAATCCAGTTCGCAGTAAAGGGAAATCTCCTAAGCTTCAAGCTAAATGGGACGGGCCGTACCGGATTGTGACAAAAATTAACGACGTGACCTACCGTATACAGAAAGGTACAAGAAGTGCTCCTAAGATCGTCCATGTGGATCGACTGGCGCGTTATTATGGGACCGATAATGCTCGGGACGAGCATGTCTTAGGAGGGGGCAGTGTTACGCGCCAGAATTAATGTCGGGTACATTAAGTTACTACTAGCGCCATCTAGTATCGAGTAGCAGAACTAGTAGAGTCAAGTACCTTCTAGACATTTCTTTGCCAGAACATTCTACACTTCTCGGTATCTAGTCAGTCGGCAGCGGTAGTTACGAGTACTTTCCAGATGTTTCGAGAATGGAAGTTTCTAGAATAAACTGACCTATAAAAGGAGCGCGTATTCCGCGACCGAGTCAGTATTGAATTTGCGATACAAGCGAATACTTCGGAAGCGATCTTCAAGTGCGAATAAAGTGATCAGTGGTGAACTTGTGTTTAATAATTAGTGAGTTTAAAGTTGTAATTAGTGTTGTTAAATTAAAGTGTCATTTTTGGTTATCTAATCGGCTGTTTTTATTGTCACGAACCCCAAGCTCGTAACAATAATATAATAATAATAATGTTTACTGAAATAATAAGTTTACATGAAGTGTACATATGGTTCAATATTATATATTTTTATATTGGCCTATAATAGTATTATAATAATCTAGATAAAAACTATGGTATGACAAGTATAACATTACAGTTACAAAAATAAAATTCTGAAGGCAATATAGTGCGTTGCCCGATCTAGGTTTATTTAAACCTGTGTTTCAGGCCATCTCCCTACGACGGTACTTTTTAAATAGGACAGTCATTAATTAAATTAACATATATTTTCAATATCCAAGTAGGAACAATGTTTTGCGCTATCTTATGATAAACTATGCTTATGGTATGTATTTATAACTAAAACTAAAATTATTATAATATTGGGTTAGGTAAATACAGTTAAGTCAGCTACTTTATTTCAGCACCTCTAGTAGTTTTTCCGTGTCCGAGTAATTAAGTTTCGCTAAATAATCAGATAACATTATACTACACCTATTATAACTTAAATTATATACCTTTAGCAATTTGTTAAATTTATTATATAAGTAAGGTCCTAGAAATAAGTAAAATCTTTTAGTGAATGCTTGTTTAGTCTGGGTGTTAGTGCAAACCAGGTCCTTTCTTTTTTAATATGGGTAATTACAGAACGATTATTATTAGAATTACATAATTAAGTTTTAGTACTCGTTGCTTATAAGTACTTAAGTCATCATCATATCAGCCGACAGACGTCCACTGCTAGACATAGGCCTCCCCCAAGTGTCGCTACAACAACCGGTCTTGTGCGTCTCGCATCCATCGGCTACCCGCGACCCTCAACAACGCTTCCAACGCTGCATCTCCCGGTACGCGGTCGCCACTCCAGAACTTTTCGGCCCCATCGACCATCTGTTCTTTATGTTGGCGACAAAACGTAGCACCGTGTGCCACTGCAACGACCAGGGTGACAGCGTCTTGCGGGGAGCGGGGGACGAGGGGCAGAGTGCCGCCGTCCGCAACGCTGCGAAGAAGCTCCGCCATTACTCATGCGACACGGACCAAAAGCGCGCGTTCTATAATCGAATAAACGAACCTACCTATATTTATAGTCCGCTATTTTATTTCTACCACCTCTGAAAATCATCAACATTTAGGTACTTTAGTATTTTGAAGGATAAAGGTCGTAACACCGTTCATCTGAGGTTACGTATCCTTACATCTGCCGCACTATTGATAGGGTCGGTGGGTGTGTTTTGATGAGGAGCATACTTGCTGCTCTTGTCTCTAGCGCGGGAGAACTTCATCTATTTGACTGACAGACTTTGATAATTCAAAAGTGCCTGCAAATGGTCTAGTTGAAATTTTGATTTTGATAATTTTGTTTTATTTCGAGACTTCCATAAGTACTAATTACTATAATTGTTACCAACAACATTATAAAATGCGAAAGTAACTATGTCTGTCTAATAGTTATCTCTTTGCGTCTTAACGGCTGAACAGATTTGGATGAAACTTGGCACACCAGTAGGCCATGTCCCGGAATAGATCAACGGATACTTTTGATTTCGAGAGTATGTTCCATTGAGACAATTTTTGACTTTTATGCGGGCGAAGCCGCTGGCTGGAGCTAGTAGTAGTAATAATACAGTAGTAGTAGTACTAATACTAGTAGTAGCAGTACTAGTACTACTATTGATCTAAAAACGCAAACGAAATTTAGGTGCCCATAATTTTAACCATTGTTCTAAAAATTAACTACGGATCACAAAACTCGCCCTAAATATAGGATATGCAGTTGTTTATCTATATTTACGGCGAGTTTGATCAATATTTAGCTTGGCCAATGGTCAAATAAATAACTATTAGAAAATAAGTAACAATTCATCGAAAAACACATTTTAAAGCAATCTTTTTCACAATTTTAACCATTGTTGATGTTCGAGGACTAGTTAGTACCAGCATATTATTACTGTATTTTGCATCTCCGTACAAAACCATCTTGTTTATTTTAATTGAAATTCTTATCCACAGTTCAAGAGAGTAGCAAATTGGTTGGCCGATAATTGTCCATTGTGGTTTACCGTCAAACATAAAACAAAATAAGGAACCGGCTGTTACTGGTACATTTATTTCACCATTTCGGCGAACAAAACTACCCATACGTAATAGGTACTTCAATCTTCTTACCTGGGTGGCCAGTAGATTTGTTTTTGTGGGATATTTCTCATTTGTTATTTCCTGAAAATATATCACACTAATATTATAACGGCGAAAGTTTGTGAGTGTGTGTGTATGTTTGTTACTTCTTCACGCGCAAACGGCTGGACCGATTTAGATGAAATTTGATATAGAGATAGTTTGAGTCCCTGGAAAGGACATAGGATAGTTTTTATCCCGGGAGTATGTTCCCTTAGGATAAATATCGACAATCACGCGGGTGGAGCCGCGGGTGGCAACTAGTTATAGATAAATGTGAAAGTTTGATAATTTGAGTGGAAATGCATTTACGCAATATATACAACGGTTAACCGAATAAACGCAAAACCTCTTAAGGGGTCATTGTACTCATCATTACGAAAAACTTTTACAAAGTCAAAGTCAAAGTCAATTCATTTATTTCAACTAGACCATTAAAAGGCACTTTTGAACGTCAAATTTACAGTTTAAAATTAAAATATAAGTGACTCTAGTTGTCCATTCGCAAAAAGTAGATTCTTATGGAGAAGAACGGACAAGAAACTCCATAGTTACTATGGGACCAACCCCAAAAAATCAGCTGTCAGTACATTTACAGTTCAGTCGATTTTATTTTCGCGATTTTGTTGTTGGTCATGCGTATTGCGTTTATTCTGTTCACGTTGTATAAAGATTACGTTTTAGAGAGAAATTTCCTTTCGCTATGACATAGTATTCGTAGATGAATGAATTTATGTATGTAGTATATTTATGTAATCTAACATTCAGTAGGTATTTTAAAATTGTACACTAGCTTTTATTGTGATCTCTCTCAAAAGACAATGTGAAAGCAACAGATTTGAGTTTTATTTAGTTACATAAAACCTCAGTAGCTAGTGACATCAAAGTAAGTAACTAAATTTTATTTGTTTAAACATGGTGTACATGATATATTGCACGGAAGATAATAATATGATACAGAAAAGTTCTAACTTGTTCAGCGGCCAGATGGTGCCCACGATTTATACCGTGATAATATTCATCAAAATTACATTTCATCATTATTCATTAAATATTGGGTATCATTACAATTAAATAAGCATATTTTTATATTCAATGTCAATGTAGCCATTAAATAAATTGTTCAATAAAATATGAATTACTGTCATTACAATTTCAATTCCAAATTACAATTATTAAAAAAAAAATAAACAATAAAAAAAATGTTCATGAGTTATTGTGACAAAAAATAACCGGACAAGTGCTAGTCTGACTGGCGTACCGAGGGTTCCGTGAAAAACTCGCGTGTAGATTATTTGTCTATTACGGGAATCAAGTCTCGATATTTTCCGAGCATACGTACTGAAGTTTATAAACTAAAATAGCACTCTCATTACTTTAACAAAAAGATAAGTAAGACTGAAGGAAAACTTAACTTTGCAGTTGAATAAATGTTCTCCCATACATCGATATACGTCACGATTATTTCGCCAACTGCAAATGTAAGTTTATAATAGCAAAAATAAAAGTTTTATGTGATAAAACTATACATTTTCCTTGACCATTTGACCTTGTTTCTTGCCAAACTTTATGATTCGGTTTTGATTTACTTGCGACTATCACAATATGTCACAAAAATGATGCATAAATAACCGTATTTTCTTATTGCGTTGAATTCTAGAAGTTAGATTTTTTTCTAGCTCCAAAGAGCCATAGACCTCTCGTAGCGTTCCGTAGCGACGGATAGACAGACAGACAGACGGTCAACGAAGTGATCCGAAGTGATAAGGGTTCTATTTCTTCCTTTTGAGGTACGGAACCCTTAAAATTGCAGCTCAGTAGTAGTTGTTGAATTTTTTTTACAGAATTAGAGATTTTTCCGTGTTAGTATAACATTTAAAAACCCAATCAGGCTTTTAAGCGGACAAAGCACTTACCAATCTTCACATTTCTATCCACCAATAATTCCTCGTCTAAAAACAACCAACAATGTGAATTATCCCAAACAAATACTAATCCTGGCAACACTACAGAGTACCTACTCGTAAACCTCATCAGTGCTGGCCGTTTAAAAATAAACATTATTGCCTATATTTTCTTCAGAACAAATACTTCTGAGTGTGGAATTGACAGGTTCATTTCTGTTGACCATTATTGAAAAATATTTATTTTTTTACGACCCGCACGATTTATGCGAACGTCGCGTCTCCTGGAGTATGTAAGTTGTAATTCCGAGAAGTTAGCATGACTCATTATTGTGGTGTAAGTGAACTAACATTGCGCTTATATTTCCTATACTGCTATTTTGTAATGAATAATTATCTCACCCTAAAAACATAGGAGATGTGAACACAAAGTGAGCTGTCAATCCAACAATCAAGAAGGAATGACAGCAGCTGTCGATTCTGTGAACATGTCAAAGTGAAAGCTTGGGTGAAGTGATCACGAGGTGAGCTGTTATTCCATCTTGATTACATGAATTGACAGCTCACTTTGTCTCCTAACACAGGCGTTATCATGCTTAAAAGGAGGCTCCAATCATAAACTAATTTAAACTAGTTGGTACAAAAATAAATATTTTGTATTTGTACTTTGTGATCACTTCACCCAAGCCTCCACTTCGACATGTTTACAGAATTGCACTACAGTTCACGTCACTTCACTTCACCTATGTTTTCACGGTGTTATTTTCACACCACCAACTTCCAAACTTCGGGCTGTTGCTGTAATGGAAAATCCTGGTAACAGTTTTTGCCCAAGAGGAATTTAACCTAGGAGCCCTGGGTCAGAAGGTAGTATCTTCATGTTAACATGTTAAATATTGGTACCCAGTTGCATCCAATAAGACTGGAGGTCGACTCCAATATATTTGGGAAATGGCTAGGCAAGTAGTAAGAAATCGACACCTATCATCAAGAAAGAAAATACATTTATTTAGCCCGAGGCACTTTTTTTTTTGTCTGTATCAGTACAACACGTTTACAGGACAAAAAAAAGTGTGTGCGTCTCAGGACGCCCGACAGAAGCGATAACTTAAACTAATCTAAGTTTAACTATTAAATATGAGAAGCGTCTGTCTGAAATACGACTAGCGCTGTGGGTTAAAGTGAGAGAGAAGAGCCTGCCTACCGCTGCCGTATGCGTAAGAGAAAGGGAAGCCAGATAAACTGGCTCCGTAACGCGTTACGTTACGAAGCGGTTTACCCTCCCATGACAAGTTATCACTTCAAAAAAAACAAAATGGTAATAAAACAATAACATCCTAATATATACAATTCTTTCGTTACTGACTGACTGACTGACTGACTGACTGACTGACTGACTGACAGACAACACACAGCCGAAACTGCTGGTTGCAAAGAGCTGAAATTTGTAGCATGTAGCTTCCTTGTGGAGCATAAGGTAGCACTAAGAGAGGATTCCCGAAATTCCTACGGGAACGGGAAAAAACGGTGTATGCGGGTACGAAGTCGCGAGCAAAAGTTAGTAAATAATAAAATCATTCTGTTTCTAAAACATCAAAAAAGTGTGCCTCGCGGCTGCACCTAATAGGTCCAGATATGCCAGGCTAGTGACTGACGCTGGTTTTCAACTGGACCTAAGATTTATCACGCTAAATAATAACAGCCGCACGGGTCGATTTTCAGGGTTAAGCAAGTTTGCCAAGGTTGGTCTGTAGATAGGTAACCGTCTTAACATACCGAGTTTCGTCCGTGCCTCGGAAAGCACGTTAAATCGTTGGTCCCGGCTGTCATTTGTAGACCTTTGGCAGTCGTTACGGATAGTCAGAAGCCAGTAAATCTTAATCGAGTCTTGCCAAGAAGTACCTTGTTACCCAGTTAGTGGGCTGTGGAGGTCTGGTAGGCAGCCGCTCCACATAAAATACTGGAAATCAGCTGAATCCGGTTTGACTGGAAGCCGACCCCAATATAGTTGGGAAAAGGCTTGGCAGATGATGAGTGATACCTTACTCTTTGTAGTGAAGATCTGAGCTAACATAGATCCCGTATCCATAAAGGTTCATAATAATGAAAGGCAGTAATTTGTAAAATGCAAGCAAGTCTTCACGTTTTCTCAATAATCTTTTAAGTGTGTGAACGTTGGAATTTGTAATAACAACGTAAAAACCACTTAGGTGGCCGATCTTTATGGTTATTTTATAAGTTCCCATATATATTCCCTTTAACGGATAATTGCTTGAATAAAAACAATTAGTGTTAGTTCAAGTATTTAGTATTAATTGCTGTTTGTACGTGTCGTACGGCGAGGTGGACGCTGCGATCTTAGAATATGTTTCTGTAGGTATATTTTGGCGTTAGTTTATCAATACAATTCAAGATTTGGAAGTTTCACAAAAACACTATTATAACATTTTTGACAAATAATAATATGGACCGTAATTCAAGTTAAGTCCTCTAACTTTACTCCACCTTGAATTGATATTTATAAATTAAAATTATGACATTAAAAAGGGTAGTGGCCGTTGCAATGGCAACTGAGTCGAGTGAAGGTTGTTCAAACTGACTTCGAATATGATAATTTATAAGTTATTATATCAAACAGAGCGAAAATAAGTGGAATGATATTTGTTAGTTAGCAAAAACATCAGGATGTCATGACAATTGGAACGTGGTAGCTAACAATGGACCTCATCAGAAGGCTGAAAGTCACCCAAAGTCAATCACTTTTCTAATTTTGTTTATTTTATTTTTTGGTATGCGTCATGCTTGTCGCAAATAGAATAGAATAGAATACATTTATTCGATACAGACACAACACAACAGCAACAAAACACAAAGTAAAAAAGAGGACAATCATAAGACATAACAATTATCTAGCAAGCCGCTAGCTGAGCGTGCCTGTACCGAAAGGGTTACCATCTCAGCATTTGCTGGGCGTCAGACACCTAGCGCTGGTTTTCAGTTGGCACCCTGCAGTGACACACAGACGTGGGTAAGAGAAATATACTCTTTTTCTTTCTTTCAAAGAGCAATGGAAAGGGATAGCACTTTCCTTAGAGTTTCATTGCGTGATCGAATTATAAATGAAGAGAGGAGAACTGAGGTTACGGACATACCCCGAAGCATCGACAAACTTAAGTGGCAGTGGGCAGGGCACATTACTCGTAGAATAATAGTGCGATTCTGTAAACCTCTCACCGTGTAAACTTAAGTGAAATGAACATGAAGTGAGCTGTCAAACTATACAAACAAGATGGAATGACAGTGAACTTACTCACTTCACCAGACCGGAAGATAGCCGAGGGAATCGAATGGATCTGAAGTGGCCGCAGAAATCCGCTAAAAGCGAGACTCAGGACCGGTTGATGTGGTGGCACTTGGCGGTGGCGTATGTCTAGCAGTTGGCGTCTTTCAGCTGAAATGAAGATGTGGCTAGACCGTTGTCTTAAACAGGACCTAGGATCCATTGGAGTTTTAATTTCGCGGTTAGCAGAAGGTAGTGCCTCTGGGTATATTTTGCCACAACATAGGAAACAGCTAGTTCAAAGATATACAGGATGTTCCAGAAGTGTGTGGTCATATAACCTTAAGTCCAAACCCTTATCTGCTATACAATTAGTAAACAATACAACGTGTAATAGAATAAACGCGATACCTCTTAAGGGGTCATTGTACTCATCAATATGTACAACTTTTACTATAGGACCAACACTGAAATCGCGAAAAAGAAATCAACGGCTCCATACATTTCTGTGCGCATAACTCGACAAGATGAAGGTCGGGGTCGGGAATTTGTTTCATACTGATGAGCACGATGACCTCTTGAGAGGTATTGCGTTAATTCAGTTACACGTTGTATAAAAATTTAAAAAAAAATACTGACTTTTTTCATGAAACCCGACTGCTTAAAATGATAAGAAAAAATCACTTTTCAAGCTGTGTGATGCAGTAACTGCTGTTAATTTTAGTTCAATCATAGATTTAGCATCAAATCTATGATTGAACTAAAATTAACCTTTTAAGGATCAGACTGCTTAAAAAGTGTTTTTTTTTCGGGTCGGGTTTTTTGAAAACAAAACAATCTTTTTTATTTAATCACTAGTTGCCAACCACGGCTCCGCCCGCGTGACTGTCGGAAATTATCCCAAGGGAACATACTCCCGGAATAAAAACTATCCTATGTCCTTTGTCGGGACTCAAACAAAATTTCATCTAAATCGGTTCTGCCGTTTGCGCGTGAAGAAGTAACAAACATAGGTACACACACACTCACAAACTTTCGCCTTTATGATATTAGTGTAATTGTTTATTTACTCTATAGCAGCTACAGATCACCACCCTGAAATATGACCTCAAACTTCTGGAACACCATGTATTGTTGCTACAAAAAAATATTAATCAATCTTCTTTAATTATTTTCCCTCCTGAAACACCAGAACAAAACTTTACAGATCAATATTATCATGTTCTATCTAATAACCGTGTTTCTCATCAACGACCCATAAACATAAATAACCATTTAATGTTAAACAGTTAAGTGTGCAAGGTTTTAAACAGAACAACCGCCATTTGCAGTCATTTAAGTTTTGAAGTGTATACCGTTTTGTTTTGAAACTTTTACTCGCCAATGCAGTTATTTACGAGTATCTATAATGAATAATAAAGACAGCTTAACGAGTTATTGTGTTGTGTTTCTAAAGGAAAATACCGTTTTCTATTTTGAAATTTTAAGTGTTCTGCCTCTCGAGCCATCGGTTTTCATTTGGTAAGAATAAATCCAACGAATGCGTAAAAGCCCGACCACAAAACAGCGGTTCAACATACCTAACCCATTTGAAGGAACGCATTCAATTACCCATCACACTGTTTCTAAATCAAACGCCGTGTGTAAGTCCCACAAACATTCAAAAACCCAGCCAAGAGCGAGTCGGACTCGCACACAGATGGTTCCGTACCATTATCTATAAAAATGGTAAAAAAATGATTTTTGAAAATTAATATTTAATTTAGTTACTTATTTTTAAAGTGATATTCACTTTAAAAATAAGTAACTAAACAAACACACAACTAAATATTCTGTGAATATTTCTAGCGGCTACCTGTTGCCGTTATCAATATCAAGCAAAAAAGAGCAAAAAATCACGTTTGTTGTTTGGGAGCCCCCTTAAATATTTATTTTATTTTGTTTTTTTAGTATGGTGTTGTTATAGCTGAACAGAAATACATCATCTGTGAAAATTTCAAGTGTCTGTAACTATCACGGTTCATGAGATACAGCCTGGTGATAGACGGACAGCGGAGTCTTAGTAATAGGGTCCCGTTTTACCCTTTCGGTACGAACCCCTAAAAATGGCTCGACCAATTTAAATAATTATGTTGTTTTGTTTCTTTTGCTTCAATAATGGGGTACCTGTTCTATTTTTTATTAGTCTTTAGTGTCCCACTGTTGGACAAAGGCCTCCCCCACATCTGTCCAGACACTTTATTCTTGCGCCACCTAGAACTAGCCCTAGTAGTGTGCGTCCAGGTCATTTCGTCACCGCTTTCTGGGCCGTCGGCCTTAGCGACGCCGTCCATCCTCTGGCACCCATTGCGTGGAAACTTTTGTCCAGAGGTCATCATGAATGCGACCGATGTAACCCGCCCAATCCCATTTGATCCTCTCAGCCTTTTGCCCGGGTCTATGATTCGTGTAACCTAGGGAAAAAAAATATAATGAAATAGGTAAATAGGTACTGTGTCCTCTAGTTATTACAATTCAGAATATTCATAAATAACGTAGTTGGTACGTGCATATACCGTATTGCCCGTTCACGTAGATATTTCGAGAAATCACTCCCCAAGGAACCTACATGCCAAATACCAGCTTTCTACGACCAGTAGTTTCAGCTGTGAATTGTCTGTCAGTCACCCAGTCACTCAATCACTCAGTAACGAAAGCCTTTTATATATATGGATATGAGTTAAACGGTTAAATAGTTATTTCACATCGCAAACATATCCGTAATATAATAAGGACCAATAATAACATTGAAAAAGGTACTAGAAGGACCAGAATAGAAGACACTAGAAAGGGATTCCACAAGAAAAATAGTATAATAAGCCAAGTGCTTATGGTGAAACATTTCTAAACAGGAACAGTATGTAGTTTTTATTGAAGCCTATATGGCAATACCAGTTGTGATATTGTACGTTATAATAATGAAGTTTAACCACCTTTGGCTTTATACGAACATGGGCGAGCGGCCTTGGCTAATTTTATGATTTCTTTGGAAATTAATATAATAATAAATGTATAATAATAAATAAATATTTATTCACAAAAAAATACAGATAGTAAGTATTTATTATATAAAACAGTTGTTGCTAAATCTGTACAAAAAAGTTTTTAACCCTGCCTCTTAAACTAGGATAGACCTGTATTTTAAGACAGTGTTTAATAATATTATTTGGGAATTGGCAGGATGTTGCACAAAATCGGGTACAATCGAAGAAGTGGATGGGAGGCCTTTGCCCAGAAGTGGGACAGTTCAGGCTTGCTATAATAATAATATTAATTATATTATTGATTAATTAATCAAAATTATTGATTAAATTGTTTTAGTTTAAAAAAAAAAATAGAAAAGAAGACAGAAAAAAACGTGCATCGGTATAAATAATAAACTTATTAGCTATAAATTCTATTACCCTAGTGCTTGTCGTAAACATAATTGACTATATTGCTATGAAGCTGAAAAAAAAGCGCGAAATTAGATAAAGGAAAAATCTGAAAGAGTACTTTGATAAGACCTGTCGTACTGTATGGATCAGAATGTTGGGCTGTGAAAAAGACGGATGAGAAAAGATTGCATGTAGCGGAGATGAGAATGTTGAGATGGATGTGTGGAGTATAGAGAATGGATAAAGTGAGGAATGAGTTCATTAGAGGTAGCTTAAAAGTGGCGCCAATAACGGAAAGATTGAAAGGAAACCGCTTATCTTGGTATGGTCGTGTGAAGAGGAGGGATGAAATGCACGTAACTAAAAGAGTTATGAATATAAAATTAAATGTGGATGGATGGACAGGGAAAGGGAGGCCAAAGAAAAGATGGATGGATTGTATTAGGAGTGATATGAAAGAAAAGGGAGTTAGTGATAGCGTGACGGTTGACAGGACAGAATGGAAGAAAAAAACGTGTTGCGCCGACCCCAAGGAAAAGGGCAGGAAAATGATGATGAATACTTTGACGCCCAAATCTACTTATTTTAGTTTTAGTATATATAGCAATAATTTTAAAACAAGCTTTTGCTCACGACTTCGTACGAACATATCCCGTTTTCCCGTTCCCGTATAGCCTTTCTCATGAATGTGTCAGACACAAAAAAAAAATCCAATTCCGACTGGTAGTTCCGGAGCTGGTAGAGCAGAGTAAGCGCATTCAAATTAACAAACAGACTTCAGCTTTATTATATTAGAATAGAAGTATAGATAGATTTAAATGTTAGGTAGGTAGGGTAAAAGCCGGGTAGTTGCCACACTTTTTATAAAAATATATAATTTAGTTATAGTTTAGTATTTATTTAGTTAGTTGTCACTTTATTCATAAAACGGGTAGGTACTTTGGTTTATTATCTTCAAATTTGTGAAAGTAAAGAACATTATTTTTGATATTTCCAGAATATTGGCGATTTTTGTCGACCTCTAAATTTTGTGACATCTATCCCATATGGGGGTTAGTTGCCTAATCCATGTAAATTACGTTTAGGATAGGTGCCCCGCCGAGAAAGAAGATTTATATCGCGCAAAAACTTTGATCGCACCTTGCCTTCCCATGCAATCGCACAGACACATGCAACACGGTCTACTTAGTTGTCGTTGTAAAGTCTCTCGATTGATAAATAAAATAACATGTGATTCATCCGCGAAGCTAGAGTAATTAAAATCGAGGCAACTATACCCCTGGGGCAACTATCCTGGTTTTACCCTATACCTATTAAAAAAGTAACAGTAAAAAATAATAATAGAAACCTTTTTTAAAGTAGACTTCAAATTCAAGATAAAGCCCATGCGGCTTTAAATACTTTTACAAAGTAGAAAGGAGTGTGTTCCTAAGAAAAATCTTAAAGTTGATAAGCGAAAGTTTAGGTTTAAATATCCAGATGGGTACACACCTGATTTGATAAGTGGTATCAAACTTAAGTAATTATATAAAACAACTGCTTCCTTGAGCGAATATGAAGTGTTTTCTTGTTATCGAGCTGGAGTCAAAATTAAGATCGCTTCAACATAATTATGAAGCCTACCAAAACAGACTTCAGAACTTCTAAAATATTATACCTACCCACATTTTCGAAACGCGTGTCAAAAATAATTGCCAAGACCACTGACCTCGTTGCAACTAACCACTCCGAATCGAACAGATTTAAATCGATCCTGTTGTATAATCAGTACACTCATTGAATAATCGATTTATAACAAGTGACATGGGTATCTATTTTAAAAACTACTTTGGTTTTCCTACGCGTTTTCTTTGTTCAAAACAATTGTGCTGGCATTTTGACGGATTGATTTTCTGAAGAACTTATTCTAATGTACCGCTACGTTATTCTGTATATTTAAGAATGATCTAAGAATAAACATCGTGGGGTACTAGCCAATTAACATCTCATCGAATTGGGTTCAGTATAGTACAACCAGTATAGCTTGACCGGTGATGAAACAGGAAACAAAAAAAATGTACTGAATGTGGCCCTTTCGTCTCTACAAACAGCGCCACTGCGATGTTTCAAGAAATTCTGGGCATTCTTTTATAGTACCTAAATATCGAAGGTCATGCTTCCAGATTTTTTCCGGACCGGATGTTTTTCTGAATTAATTTAAAGTTAAACTAATATTATAAAAAGGTCAAACTTTTTGGTTGAAAATGTTTATACAGATTTCTTTTACAGATAGAAAGAGAGCCTTTTACTTTCGCTGAATATCAATTTATATATTAATATACTATGTTACGCCCAAAGACCGAAAACGCTCATTATGCAGCTCACAATGCATAGGGCTTGTTCCAAATTTCCACATCACGAATTTCGCGTTGTGGCACTTCAGAAAACGACCACAACGAGTTGTTGAAAGAGAGAATTGCCATGAAGCGTTCTGAGCCATTACTGATGCAACCACATCGCGAAGTTAGTATTTTGAATAGACATGGCTCTGATATTATCGTTCACCTCAAACCTAAATACGTCGACGGAGCCACGCTGCGCGGGGATCCTATTTTTGTCTGCAGGGTTTAAAGAAACGTATGACGGGAGCTAACTTCGCTCGCTCACTCAAGCTCCCGCCATCCCATTCGAACCTAAAGCGACATGGCATTTTTTTCACAACGCGTTGTGGGCATTTTTTATAAGAAAACGCCTTCTATAAGACAACGCGTTGTGAGTTATTTTTTCGCGCATAGAGCCTTTTCGATCTCTGGGCGTAACATATATGGACATAAAATAATCAGCAGATTAATACAATGAAAATTGTATTCATCAGCCAGCTTCAAAGTGTCCTGAAGAGACAGTACTAACAGTTTCGTCCTCACCCTGGATGATTGTTATCAAACGAATTTGGTCGTTTGGTAGACGAGTAGACTATGACTTGAATTAGGAAGTAAAAGACACTTTTCATTTCGATAGCACGTTCCCTTCGAATAAAAGATATTCCACGCTAAACATAATTGTAACATTAGTGGACTCACGCTAGTGCTACTTAATATTATTATGATACATAAAATTATATTTGAGATTTAAACTTCAAAACATATTTGGCGTCTGCCTTCAATGAACGTTGGTACCGGAGTCCCATATTTTACCAAAACATATTTTCATATTCCTAATGCAAATTCTCTTTTACTTTTTGCCAGACGCTTCCAAAGGGCTACCTTGGCTGCCAGAGACCTGAAGCTAAGGAGATCCTCCTGACAATATATACAGACATAGTATAAAACGACTTCCTCGCATCTAATCTAAACACGATGACATTCCTTTTATACCTGTGGTCATTTTACATCAATTATCTGCTTACCCTTGAAAAGCAGCTCACGATATAAAGGCACGTCCAGAGTCGGTATTGTGTCAGCACGGTACATCGTAGTTTTAGCTTAAATTGTAATTCTAGTGCTTGGTATCTGAGCTTACCGCAGTTGTGAATAGCCCTTTGTGCCTCAATAGGCACAAAGGGCTACCCAGCTCTGTTCTGCCTCCTGCTTGAGGAAGGAACAGGAAATTATCTTTTTCTCACTTCTCCACTGTTTTTTTTCAAGACAGTTGAAGTGTTTCTCCGGGACTCATCAAGCTTCATTGACTCTGGATCTTTGGACTCTTCTGGGTTTTCTGGTCACCACCCTCATTGTAGTGGTTGGAAATGTAGCGTTTAGTTTTTGCTGAACTACCAACCTAAACAGATATCTTGTTCTTTTCAGAAAACTGAGCATCTTCACAATGAGGCTAGCAAGTCTGCTGGTCCTTCACGCGGCTGGGGCAGGCCTGGCGTCACCCACAGTTCTGGTCACCAGGCCCATGTCCAAGGTTCCCGTGGAATGGTTGCCGATTGACAACCAAACTGTCTATAGGCTGGCTGAAGGTGAAAGTAGAAGGTATGTTTACAATAATAATAATTGTTTTAGTCAAACAACTTGACTTGGCTCGCGTCAGTCATCGACTACTACAGGTTGTCGATATGCGGGTTGACTCAGCAATCATTGTACCGATTGTCGTGGCAGCCAATGGCTTTATAGCCATGGGCCCATTAGGAGGCTCTCGTTGGAGGGCTGGGTCTCTGAATCAGAAAGCGGTACTTTGACTTGGCTTGTATTCGATCGAGGAGGTGATAACGGTGGGCACTATTTGCTACATTCTTACATTCAAATATTTGGTGGAGATCGTCGCTCAGTAATACCAGCCACTCGGGTCGATCTCTAAGGTTAAGCAATGCTTGCCGAGGTATGACTGTGGATTGGTCATCGCCCTTACATACAGTGAATCAGATAGGCAGTTGCTACATGTAAAATACTGGTATTTTGAAAAAGGGAAAAGGCTAGGCAGGGTAATAATTATTGATTGTGATAGGTAGGTAATTTCATTCATGAAACAATACGCAAATGGAAGTGTGCGGATTAGGGTCCTAAAGTCACGCTAATCTCCATTGAAAAGAAGGGATCCTCTGACCAGACAGGTGTTGTGTCTAGTGGGAAACTGCCCCATGACTGTGGTCAGGCAGTCAGAGTACAAGGGAAACCAATTACGCGGCCGAGCGGTCTTATACGTTCAAATCGCGCGGAGAACTTTTATTCCGCGAAGTAGGATTTGTGTGTCATCAGTTAACTTCATAGTTCGTATGTTGCAGTTTAAATGCCGCTATAAGGTTCTGCTTCGTCCCAGGTTTACGGAATTTGTCACATCGGACCTGGAACGTAAAGGGCATTAGAAGGAACACGGATGGTTTTAGTCAGTAAGAGTCTGACACTCCCTTCCGCTCCGCCCTGAGCGGAAGGAGTCATTTGATGATTTCCCATCCATAAAAAGGTGATACTTCGTTGCCAGGAAATACCAAATTCAAACAATCTGAAGTACTTATTTATCTGCAACCGATACATGGCAGGTTTTATTCAATCACAAAGAACTTCATAAGTACCATATCCACCATATCAGTTCATAGAAGTATGCGGCTATCTTTGAGTATGAATAACACTTAATGTGTTTATTTATTCGCCATGTCCATTCGTTACAAGAAATTTACAATTAGTTTGATGTAATTCAGATAAAAACTTGATTGGTAAAGCAGTAGATATTTAAAAGTAAGAATTTTATGTTAAACTTGTACATAGAATTTAGTATAATATTTTTAAAAAAATTGAAGCTATTTAGGCTGACTAACCACTGGAGCGGAGAGGAGAAGAGCAGAGCGCAGCTGTGCCAATATTACCCAATGGAATTGCATAAAATCTCCGCTCCGCTTCAGTGAACAGGGATTTGCGAACTAGTTTAAAAATGTATATTAAACCGGGAAGAGGAGCGAGGCTGTGGAGCGGGGAAGTAGAAAAAAACCGCTCAAATTACCTACTCCTTGACCTAAGCAATACATAGACATTATCTTATAAGGGACTAGCTTTGACCAGCGGCTTCGAAATATGGTTCACCCAAAGAAACATGCATTTTTCGGAGATATAAAGTTAATTGTAATATCAGATCGGATAAACTGACTGCTTCAGGAACACAATGCTGCTGCACTCCGAAACACAAATCACCCGACACGTCTGCCGCATGTCGAACGGTTGTCCGGCAAAATCGAGGCAAACCCTGGCAAAGACAGCGAAACGAGCTTGACGTCTATTGGCAAGATTGGTTCATATTGGCCAAAAGCCGGGAGGAATGAAAGGGTGACCTTTGCCCTTCTCTGGGACAGAAGAGGCTTCAAAAAAAAAGAAAAACATAAATTAGGAACTGTTAGCGTCGAAAATATATTGACTATCGCACACTGTTAACCCGGAAAAACAAAGAAAATTAATCTTGCAACAAAAAAAAAAATGATTTTAAAGAGTGTCCGTACAGTTTCTTGCACGTTTTTCTCCATAGAAATCTAAGCTTTGAAACGTGCAAATAGCTTCATCTCTTTTAACTGACCAACCTTGACAATTCAAAAGTGTCTGTAAATGGTTTAATTGAAATAAATAATTTGAATTTGAGTTTGTCTGGTAAATGCTGTGTTGAAGTCTTAAAACAAAAAACCCTTGTGCCATTTCAAATCCATACTGAAATGTATTGTAAATGCGATAGTAACTCTTTGTTTGTTACCTCGTCAAGTCGTATCGACTAAACGGATTTGGATAAAACTTGGCACACGCGTAGATGATGTCCTGGAATAGGAAACAGGATAGAATAGAAGCTTTTCGTCCCATGAAAATGTTCCCTTGAGATAGTGTGGGATTTTTTTATTTATAAATTATTTAATGCTAGCTTTTGCCCGCGACTTCATCCGCGTGGAATAGTTACTGTGGACAGCCATTTTTACTAAAAGATACTAGTTTTCAAAAACGCTTGAACATATTTTCATTTATTTTTATCAAGTGCCTAAATACAAAGGTTCATGTTTTTAGCTTTAATAATGACGAACTCCCATACAAACTTTCATCCCCTATTTCAAACCCTTGAAGCCTTTTTCTCGCAAAAAAAAAATCTATCTCTATAATAATTTCATCTAAATCAGTTCAGCAGTTTAAGCGTAAAGAGGTATCATACAGATAGACAGACACACTTTTTCATTTATTATATTAGTATCGATAATAGAACCTTACAACCTGCCATAATACAATTATTTTTGCAGTTTGGAGCTGAATACCTCATCCATATCCCAGACGGTGGTCTTCATCACCATCAGTCCATGTTCCAGAGACTTCCACTGGGCGTTGTACAACGGGAAGGCTGGAAAGAATAATGGTTCGTCAAATTTTAAATTTATTTGTAACTGAGAAGTTTCCACTTCCCCAGATTTCATCTGGGCAGATTTAGTACAAACGTTTTTCTCCTTTTTCATCCCTCGAAATATTCTTTTTTAACCGGAATCAACTTCCTAATTTATTAGGAAGTTGATTCCGGTTAAAAAACTTCCTCCTTTTTAAAGGAGGAAGTTCTTAATTCGGTGGGTATTTTTTTATGTACGATTTTTGTGATTATTATTTACAAA
This sequence comes from Mamestra brassicae, assembly GCA_905163435.1. NCBI lineage: Eukaryota > Metazoa > Arthropoda > Insecta > Lepidoptera > Noctuidae > Mamestra > Mamestra brassicae. Next base: position 4,845,616 of record LR991003.1, on the reverse strand, counting down.
AAAAACAAAAATACAAAAACAGTTTGGTCCAGCAGTTTTTATTTTATGAGCATTTTGTTTACTTGTTGTTTACTTGGATGATGTAATAACGTCGTCCAAGTAAGCAAAATCGTCGAGTTATTGGTATAACAACTAAAAAGTGAAAAAAAACTTTATAAAATAGTTTTCTAACCTTAAAACCTTTTGCTTACAGGTCAACTTATTCTGCAAAAAGAAAGCGGCAGCGGAGAAATGAGCACATTCTCATTAAATATATCACAACACGACAAATATGTTATGGTTGTAAGTATGACACATACACAACCTTACGTAACACTCTCTAAACCCGAAGACCGTAGTTTCGGGCTTAGTTGCGGGCGTATTCTACTCCGTATCACCTATGGACTTACAATTAGTTCCGAACCCGAACTAAGAATGAATGACAATACGATTTGTCATTAATTCTTAGTGGTTAGGCGATATGGACTAGAATACGCCCGAAATTAAGCCCGAAACTATGGACTTTGGACTTAGAGAGTAACCTTCCAGGACTAAGGCCTAGTTCTTAGGGCTATCATGATTCCGATGTTGGAGTAAGACGGAGCTATACGAGACGTAATGGGTGTCCCAAATGTACGCGAGATTTGAGTCTGTCGCCTTTCGTGCGGTAAAGTACTGGCAACAAAACAAATTACAGTTGGATAGCAGATAGTTAAGGGTTAGTAAAAATGGACCACTACACTAGAGAGCAGCGTCTTTGTTGTCTACACTAGTCTACTAAAATATTAGTACAAATTTTCCACTTCATAATAATGAAGTGGAAAATTTGTATTTTTGTATGTTTTTAATGAATAAACTCAAAAACTACTGTGCCGATTTCAAAAAATTCTTTCACCTATGGAAAGGTACATTATCAGCGAGTGACATAGGCTATATTTTATCTCTTTATTCCCACGGGAACGGGAACTACGCCGGTGAAACCGCGTGACGTCCGCTAGTATAATATAAAAAATGAAATTAATTTTGGCGATCACAGTTCACAAAATCTATCATTTCGGTGATCAAAATTGGACTGGTTTTTTTGTGTTATTTAAAGTCAAAGGTACATAAACAAGTCCACAGCCAACAGACAGACAGACACCGAGTGATCCTATAAGGCTTTGCTTTTTACAGATGTTCGGAACCATAAAAACTGTGTTTTCTAGTTAAATCAAATCTTGCGTAAATTTTAGGACCCACTTTATCACTATCCTTTTTCACATCGAAAATCATGATGGCTTTGGCTTGTCATAGTAGGGTACTGACCTCTATTAACTCACAACTCGGTTGAAGGACCTCAGAAATCGGGTGAGCGTTTTCTGGTTCATGATTATCCGGAACAATAGCAGTTTTGGACTTAAGGTAAATCACTGATGAATAAGCACAAGCTGTGTTTTTTTTTCTTCTACCAAAATATCAATCATTATAATAAAAAAAGAATATTCTAAGTCCTAATCTTTAGGAAGCTTCTTCCACTCCACTCAACTACGTAAACTACGTCGGCAAAACAAGGAAAAAACCCTTGAATCGAGGTCGATAGTGTCAATAAAAAACAAAAAAATTAACAGTTTATAGCTCGCTATAAACTGTTAATTTTATTGAGAGTATCCGAGTCGAGTCGAAAACAGGAAATGACATAGACAGATATGATTATTTTTGCTGTTGGAATTTTCAAAGGTAACTGACCAATTTTCTTCTCTAGCTTTCATCGACAAGGGGTGGTGCTGCCGTGGTTAGTGTTCGAGGAGAGGCCACGAGACAAGTGCGCATGCGCCTTAGGGTGCGCTCGCGAAGACGGCTAGCAGCTAACTGGGAGCCCAGGTAAGGTTCTTTGGGATGTCATCATCTTTTGAGGTCGGAATTATTTCGTTATCATTGTCATTTCAGCTGAAAGACGTCCTAGACATATACCTCCCCCAAGTGTCGCCACATGAAAGAAAGAAAGAAAGAAAGAAAAGAAGTTTATTTGGCACACACAGGTACACACAATACATGTACAAATAAAAGGAAACTTAATTTTTAAACAATTGTATTGCGTGTCCCTCGACTGCGCCAAATGGGTCCAGTTCAGCAAAATGCCAGACGACTAGTAGTTCCCTCACACGGGTTTTCAACTGAACCTTATGTTGAAGTGTACGGATGATAGAAATGATATAGTAAACGATATAAATATTATGTTTTATATTTTGGTGTCCACTGATAAAAAAATGTGTGTTACACATCAACCGGTCCCGTGCACCTTGTATGTAGGGAATTCCCGCGGCCTTCACCAGGTCATCTATCCGCCTGGTGGGAGGCATTCCAACGCTTCGTCTCTCGAAACACGGTCCTGAACCTTTCGACCCCATTGAATGTTTGTTCTGCGGGCAATGTGCTACTTACTGCCACTTAAGTTTAGCGATTCTTCGAACTATGTCGGTAACCTTGGTTCTCCGAAAACAGTCACTGCTTATTGTAGACCTCTTTTCCTTTCGTGCATCGCACATCTGGATATATCCCGGGCTTCTGAACTTGTCCTTCGCCCATGCATTTTTTTGGGTTCACAATGTATGACGAAGGGAGATAACTGCTCCGTTAATCTTGCGGTCGCAAGCGCAACTGCCGATCGTGGAGTCCTGGGTTCGATTCCCAGGTCGAGCAAAAAGTGTCATTAGGTTTTTCCAATAGGAATTTCTCTGTGACAGCCCCGAAACATCGGAGTTGGTGGTGTGACAACCCCGTGCCTCGGAAAGCACGTTAAGCCTGCGACAGATCTCTCTTCGGTCGTATCGGGTTACCGCCTGTCGGGATATGAGAGTGTTGGAAGAAGGAGCGTGTTTGCGCACACACTTGAGCACTATAAAAATGTCCGGCACCGATGACGGTCAGGAGGACTCTAAAAAAGAAGGGAGATGATGAAAATGACTAAAGCCAATTTGACAGATTCTTTGCGGTGATTGTTTTAAATTCCATTGTTTAAATAAGAATAACGTATGTTAGTCGTAAAAAAATGCATTTAAACAATTAAGAGTACAGGCGCGTCTCAAAGGACCAAAGTTTAATGCTAACCATCTCTTTAAGTTCTCAGTAACCAAGCCTAGTAACTTACCGATAGCTCGTTACACAAGTCATGTGTTATCTGGTCTGCTATCTGTAACTCGTAATAAAGTAACTATGTGGCCGTTAAGTGAATTAAGTATTGGTTAATCTTGGACTGTGTCGTTTGAAACTGGTTAGCGTTGGACACGAGTTCGAGGTTTCTTTTAATACAAGCTGTTCGCCGATGGGATTTCCTATTGGGAAAAAACTTTCATCGACTTTTTAACCGAAAAAAAAACACTACAACGGATTCACTGACAAAGCAGGCAAGAAAAATTTTCACTAGTGTTCCGAATGTAACAAAATAATTTCTTTCTTTTTAAGGATATTTTACAACTATTAATCTAAGGAAGTAAAACCACTTTTTTTTAAACATACAGCCGACTTCCAAATTTAAGAAAACACTACAAAGTAAAAATAACTTTAATTTCGGAAGTCGGTGTTAAAAAAATAAAATACGAAGACACAACAAAAACTGTTTACATTTTTTCACTGTTTTTCTTAAAAGTTTTAATTTCCAATTTCGAAGTCCTATTCTAAGAGGACCCACTGACCAAATGGTCACTTCTAAATCACTTCTACCTCGTAGTTCGGTGTAACATACCTCAGAATCAATCGAACATGCTCTTAAATCACATCGTCAGTTGACACTTAGAAATATCTCAATAAAAACAAGTTGTACCGAGGCACCGTTAGAAATAAATGTCTAACATACATGTGTTCCTCACTAGTGAACCGATGACTTTACTGTGCGGTTTAGAGCTAAAACAGTTTGCAACGCGAAATGATGAATTCGCAAAAATAGTATTGTTTACACTTTGTTACAAAAAACTAACTTAATAGGTATTATATTAGTATTTTGTGGTTTAATTTTAAGTTTGGGTGTGTAACTTAGCTATCGCATTAGGCTAAGACCTGTAATGTAGTTTTAAGGCAGTTAAATAAATAAAAAATGATAATTTGAATGTAGCCTCACTGATTAATTCATTCATTCATCAGAGAGGTAGTGTATTGTAACATGAATCATCATTTGCCTAGCCTTTTCCCAACTATATTGGGGTCGACTTCCAATCAAACCCGATTCAGCTCAACACAGATGTTTTATGTGGAGCGACTGCCTATGAACCCAGTTACTGGGTATCACGGTACTTCGTAACAAGGTCGTTGACAGATACAAAGACACGTGCTTTCCGTGGCATGGTGAAATCTTGATATGTTAAGATGGTCACTCATCCACGGATCGACCTCAGAAAGCATTAATTAATCTTGAAGATCGAAACGTACATCTTTTACCTACTATTTAGCTACGAGCTTCTCTACTATAAAATTAATAATAATAATAAATAACAAATCTATTTATTCAAACTAAACTGAGAATCAATATTTTTGAACTTTAAAAAATTCCATGAAGATAGACCCCGAAATGCGCCCGTCACCACTTCCTAATGTTTTAAGAAGTGGAGTAATAAACTCCGCAGCTGTTCACTTAGGTACAAAAACAGCGAAGGGAAACCCTTTCATATCTCAACAGTTTGATGGGAATAACTAGGAATATTTCATACTGATCACAGTTGCGAACGTTTCCTGATGTGTTTTTCTGTCGAACGTTTTCATTTGCGGCTCACGTAGCCTATAAATCATCGACGCTGCTAAACAACATTGTATATTGGAATTCCAAACGTTATAATTGTGTAAGATCTATGGACAAATGTGATCAGTTATAGGAGATACCAATCTCTACTGTCCCGTTATGATAGGCGACAGGGTTGTCATTAGTTTCTTCAAGAACTTAAAAAAAGAATCCACGCATAGTCACACTTATATAATTATATCACACTAATATTATAAAGGCGAAAGTTTGTGTGTGTTTGTTACTTCTTCACGCGCAAACATCTGGACCAATTTTGATAAAAAATTGGTATGCAGGAAGCTGACACCCTGGATTAACATATAAGCTACCGCTACTTTCACCGCGGGTAACACTGCGGGGCACAGCTAGTAATATTATAAATGCGAAAGCGTGTCTGTCTGTCTGTTACCTCTTCACGCTTAAACCGCTGAACCGATTTAGATGAAATTTGGCACAGAGATAGATTAGACCGGACGATAGAGAGGAGAAGGACATAGGCTACATTTTGTCGCGAGAAAAATGCTTGAAGGGGTTGAACTAGGGGATGAAAGTTTGTATGGGAGTCCATCATAATTGAAGATCAAATCATGAACCTTTGTATTAAAGAGACTTGATAAAAAGTAAATAAACATATGTTCAAGCGTTTTCGAAAGATTAGTATTGTAAAAATAAAAATGGCTGCCAAAGTACAGTTACTTTTTTTTTTGCTAGTCTAATTTGTGCACCACGGCAGTGCAAAGGCCTCCCTCCCTCGTCTCTTACCAAACCCTGAGTAAACTAGGCTCAACGCAATGCACGCATTCTGCCAGAGAGATCGCCGCTTTTAATTCCATTTTCAAAAATAAATTGTTCTTCTTTTTTCATGATTATTCTACTTATGAATAAAGACTCTTTCGATTTTGTAGGCTCGTTGGTTACAAACAAATATAAAAATGAACTTTTTCCTCTAGGTGATAATATGCTATTTTATCCCCGCTCTGAAACGCTACAATGACGCACTTTTTGAGAGGAGTGATTATTGAGAAATTTATTTAATAATATCGCGAGAAAAGTATCGAGTAGGTATAAATGTGGACAGTTATAAGGACGACCAATGAACAATGGATGGAATGTGTGAACTATGATATGTCTAGAAAAAGCGTCACTACTGGGATGACGACTTACTGAGAAATATGGAAGACCATGATGATGAGAAAAGGGCAAGTCATCATCTGCCTAGCTTTTTCCCAACTATATTGGGGTCGGGTCCAAGTTCAACTGGATTCAGCTGAAAACCAATATTATACGTGGAGCGGCTGCCTACCAGACATCCACAACCCATTAACTAACACGGTACTTCGTGGCAAGACTGGTGTCAGATTTTCTGGCTTCTGAAAATCCGTAACGACTGCCAAAGATCTGCAAATGACAGCCAGGACCAACAGCTTAACGTGCTTTCCGAGGCACGGAGGAGTCTTGGTACGTTAAAATGGTCACCCATCCACAGACCAACCTCGGCAAGCGTTGCTTAACCTTGAAGATCGGCCCGTGCGTCTGTTGTAATGTAGATATGAGCTCCTTCTTTAGCCACAAACTCCTCCTGATGATATCAATTTATCTAACCTGTAATGTCTCACTGCCAAGGAAAGCCCACCATATGCCGCTTTTTACTTCATAGCCTTAAGAAGATACTTAATGAAGTTCCTTTATCTTTATCAAAAACATCTTATATTTTATTATACAATTATTAATTATGTTTTCCAACCTGGAAACAATCAGATAGATCTAAATTACATATTTGTGTACTTTTAAAACTCTCTCTCTTGCTTATAAAATTTTACAAGCTTTTGTTTGAAAACTTAGATTGTGATAATTATCATAACAGGCATGATTTCATAACAGACAGACATCGAAATTGGTGAAACTAAATAAAAGCTTATAAAATGGATAGTCCCTTTCATAAATCGTTCCCTGACTCAACATCACCTTAACATGTGGCTTGAGAAAAAATTTGCAAAGTCAAAGTCAATTCATTTATTTCAACAGCTAGACCATTAAAAGGCACTTTTGAACGTCAAATTTACAGTTTGAAATTAAAATATTAGTGACTCTAGTTGTCCATTCGCAAAAAGTAGATTCTTATGGAGAAGAACGGACAAGAAACTCCATAGTTGCTCTTTTCAAATATAAGTTTTACAATATTTTGTATACAAACATTGATCAATTGATTATATTATGTGAGCACAATGCACTCAACATTACACTGATATACAGCACACACTATAATATACTAATAGGTACAACAAAGCCATACCAGCAGATATAAAATTAAGTTTGCTAGCAAGGGACATGGTACTCACATATTTCCAATATAATTAAAAACAATGGATCAGTGTGTGAGTTAAATTACATATTTAAAAAAAAACAGAAAGTACTCCAGTATATTTATTTATTTATTTATTTATTATAAGGCTTCTCAACAATGAGTACACCAAAGCTTTAAAATTTGTACATTGCAATCTTAAGACTAAGTGCCTCATCACTTACAGAGAAGCACAACATGCACTAAATTATGTGCAGATAATAACATAATTATATATATATATATATTGTAACACCAGCGACTCCCGCTAGTGTTACTTATTAATATTATTATAAATAAAACTATATTGGAGATTTGAACTTTAAAATATATTAAGCGTCTGCCTTCAAAGAACGTTGGTACCGGAGTCACAGCTAAAAACAAAACATATTTTTACATTCCTATTTCAAATTCTTTTAGTTTTCGCCAGACGCTTCCAAAGGCTACCTTGTCTGCCAGAGACCTACAGACAAGGATATCCTCTTTACAATATACAGTAAATAAATGACTTTGACTTTGATAAATCATTCCCTTTTTTTTTATATCGGGGGGAAATCCTCATGGAAATCCTCCACCCTGGGCCGGGTGGAGGGGTCTGTCAGACTCTTACTGACTAAAACCACCCCGGTGTTCCATCTGCCACCTACGCCGGGGATCGCGGGAATAAATCATTCCCTTTTTTTTTTTTTTTTTTGATCTCGGGGGGAAATCCTCATGGAAATCCTCCACCCTGGGGCGGGTGGAGGGGTCTGTCAGACTCTTACTGACTAAAACCACCCCGGTGTTCCATCTGCCACCTACGCCGGGGATCGCGGGAATAAATCATTCCCTGACTCAACATCACCTTAGCTTGTGGCTTGAGAAGAAAATTGCCAAGCAAACGGGGCCGCCGTTTGCTAATCGATATTACTTCATTATTCATTAGACTTTGTTAACTAGCTGTTTAACCATAAAACTGAGGACCAAATTCTTCTAATTAACCGACTTAAAAATTTTCTTTTTATGCTTTTTAGCTCATAACTCCCCATTTATGAAAAAATTTCAAATTTTTTTAAAGGATATACATATGTTCCAATTGGTCCCATAGAAATTTCATTAAAATCGGTTCAGTAGTTTGGTTTCTAAATCAAAGAGTAAATAGAGTAAACGAAATGGCGTGTTTTCCTGTGACTTTCCAGTGGTGCTGTTAGGTGTGGGGTACCACTAAAAAGTGAAAAAAACACTTTTTTACAAAAAGCATAATCGACTTCCAAATAATAAAAAAACCACTAAGTATAAAACAACTTTAATTTTGGAATTGAGACTTTCTTAAAAGTTCAAATAATTGGCTCCTTGAGTTTTGTTTATCTCTCTCTTGTTAGTCTCTCAAAACTATACTTAGTGATTTTAAACGAGTATTTCTGACAGTATTTTGTCTGACTTTTTTGGTACCTTTGCTGTATGATTCTTGTGTGACGTATTTTATGATATAGACATGGTATCTACCTACTTTATCGTAAAGCAGGCGCTTTACTTTCATTCAAAAATATCATGATAATAAGCACAAATGACTTATGATAACTTTTTTTTTGCCTTATCATACGATTTATGTCATGGAATTTGATGATGAAAGATAATTCTAAGAAATATATTAGTTCACGGTAGAACCAACTTCAAACGATTCAAACTTCCTAACAAAACCATAGCATTTTGTTGGAAGACAAAAAAAATGATGGACTATAGCGCTATATACTTCTTGGTACTTTTTATCTTCATTTTCTAGTAATATACCTACTTAATCAATATGACAGCGAACAACATTTTAATTAAGGCTGCGTTCAGGTATGCATAGAGTCTTGATTAAACATGCGACAGCATGTCTCAGTTTTTGCCTGTTTAATTGTATGGATGCCACCGCACAAGTGATAACTTAACCATTGCTTTAAGCGAACTAATACTATTTTTAAAGCACTCGATATCGCTTGAGATTGCAATCATTATTTTGAAGACATTGAAATATATTTAGTTTTTTTTGTTTGACAAACTTTCAAAATTCCTAAAAATTTCATGAGGTAGCACAAGGCAATATGAAGGAATATTGTTAATTAAAAAATCTGCCACCGAAAAAACGCGTTTCTTGTTTGGGAGCGCCCTTTTATTTTTAATTTAATTAAAATTTTATTATTTGTTGTTATAGCGGCAACAGAAATACCTACATCATCTGTGAAATTTTCAACTGTTTAGCTATCACGGTTCATGAGATACAGCCTGGTGACAGACAGACAGACGGACAGTGGAGTTTTAGTAATAGGATCCCGTTTTTACCCTTTGGGTACGGAATCCTAAAAATGAATTGATCTAGATAAGGTGTTATCTATTGTGAGGTGTTTCCCAGCTGATTACTATGAGTAAAAATACATAAACAAAACTCAGAGGTAAAAGTTTATCTTAAAGTTAATCAATGTAATAACTTAATAACATATAACTTACTTAATTTTTTTTTTTTATTTATAACTTCCTTAATTGTTTATTTTTTAGTTTTTTATCTACCAATACAGCAATCCGTGTAATTTATTGCAGAATTTAAATACTGCCCGATTTTTATGTTTGTAAGTCTCCGATTATAATTTTACTATGATATATTTCATCATAATAAGTCCAATAATGTACCAAATAATTTCCCGAGTCAGAATTACATCGACATACATAAATAAGTACTCCGCTTGTAATGACGTGAAGTTGAATCTAGAATTAGGGCGCAATGTCTCACTACTAGACAGAAGCCTCCATCTCCCTTGTTGCATAGGTCTGCTTTCTGTCATTTTCAGGTCAGTCCTTCCGGTAAGAAAAAAATAAAATATATTTTTTTTGTTGCGGACGTGTTCCAAGAGACAGTCAATTTCATCTCTCCATCGTCGTCTTTGTCTGCCGCAATATCACCTAGCGTTTAATAGGACCCATTAAGCGTTTCTTTTAACCCACAGCTTAATAGGAAAATAATATCGACCGATAAGTTCAAACATCCAGCACGTTGAGAATCATCCTCGTGTAATGATCAAACAACTTTTTATACACTAAACACGTATTGAAGCTACCCATACTACCATTAAAGCAATTCAATAGGATTTTTCAACGTTTCAACGTGCGTCGTCAATTTAACTTCAATAATTGACTCCATCTAAGGGTCGTTTGGAAAGTTGCGAGTTTTCTAGTTCTGCCTCGATTATAAGTGTACAATGTCTACTTTTCTTCAGTTTTTCTTTGAGTTTAGGTTTAATTAAGAGGTTGGAGGTTTCTCAAGTGTCCAATCAGTTGCAAAACATTTTTGGGAGCGCTTTTCGTTTTGTCGAAGAGGGAAGAAGTCATTTAGTTGTTTTAAGGCCGAAAAGTCATTTGACGGCGTCAAATGACTTTTCTGACTCTGGCCGGAATGGAAGGGTGTGTTAGAATCATACTGTCAAAATCCACCCGTTTTCCTTCATATATCGTTAGCTTTCCAGAGATGCGGTAACTCTTTCGAGCAATTCCGCAAACCTGGCAGACACTGGCCCTAGTGGGCCCCGTTAGCAAGGCCGAAAGGACTGAAGTTATTTTTGAGTTTTACATTTCAATTTTAAAATTAGAACGAGAACTATCACTAGTAAATAAACGCACATTAAAAATATAAAAAGGTTCACTCATCATCAGTAATCAGATAATCGGGAGCTAATATACCTAAACTTCACATTTGTTCCCACGTAAGTATAATACGGACATGCTTTTCAGAATCCCGGATACCGAAATCGTTCGAAATTCTTGAGATAGCTAAATATACCATTTGTTTTGAATAAAAAAAAATACTAAATCCAAATAACCACTGCCATAATTTCATTAAGTTTGTTATAGCGGTTTTTACAAAATTTTTCAATCCTTGGAACCCGGGATTCCTATTCATTCCGAAAGGAATGTCCATATTATTCTTTCGCGGGAAGAAGTTTAGGTATATAAGCGCCCGATTATCCGATCACTGCTCATCATCATTGGATCCTTATTTCCTACCCCCTGTTTATCTCATTAAAGGAACCTCTGTGCACTTTTTCGGTTGATGGGGTTTTGTCTGGAGGTTGATGTGTCAGTGAATGAGCCTTCCTTGGTTTCAGCCCCATCGATCCGCAAGCAACAACATACTGCGTAGTAGCATCACACAGAAAGAACTACACATCCCTCTGTGCCGCACAGCACGACATTAAAACCAGCCGTTTGGAAAACAAATCCAATCGGTTAAACCAAGAAACGGACCGTTTGAAAGTCAACGAGCGGTTGGATAATGGAACCCGTTTGGACATATTGACAGAAGTTGATAACAAGATCAACGTAGATTCGGACACTTTTAACATTTATGAAGGAAATATCAACAACGTTTTCAGGAGGAAGAAATTTGGTAAGACCAATTACAGTCGTCTGAAAAACATACGGTAGCTAAACATAGTACTAAGTTGTAACAAATTTAACGTTTATTAACATTTAAACTATAAAACGTACAAGTAACAACTAAATACTTAAACAACTAGACTAATAATCGTGAAATTATTTATTTTTTTATTTTATTTATTAGGGAAAACAAACAGTGACACATTACTTGTTTTATAAAACAATACAAAAGAAAATGATCAAAAGTGTCACCAACAACATTTTCCACGAAATACAAATTATGTACAGACGTCACCATAAAGGTACCCGAAACTGTCAAATTTTCGCAATAAACCTTGGACCTAATGCTTTACCGATAGAGTTGAAAATGTAGTAAAGAAATTTGACAGATTTTTGTAACTTGATGTGCTGGCGACTGTACAAACGCGTATAAAAACAAAATAAATCATTGGGCATCAAAAAAATCTTCCATATCCAATGGCAAAAGTGCCCAGAACACTGGCAGAATTGCCTCGTTGAATGACAATGCTAATTCTTTGGCCGAAGAAAAGCCCAGCCCTCTGGTCACGTGAATGGACGACAAGTTGTTTGCTGATGTCCCGAAAGACTCGGTGAGCACTCGGACCCCATGGGCCTAATTTTTCAACCCCAAACGGCTCAAATATATAGCTCCCAATAAGATTGTTATATTTGCGCCGTTTGAGACTGTATGTACCACCCCAGCGCAGCACATATTATATTATATTTAAATTATTTACTTTCTAGGTCGTAGTACGAAGGTGACAGATGAAGATCCAGTAATTGTCTGCGTAGGAGGGAGAACGCACCATTTGATCGAAAATTTGGACCCGAGTACGGTAAGTAACTCCAGACACCTGTAAAAAAACCATATACCTACTTAATATTTTCTTCGAGATATTTATGTATGTAGCAATGAATATAGAAAACTAATTCCTGTTTGGATTGCCTTATCGTTGAATTGATATTGCGTGCTATTTGAAAAGATGGTCACCAGGAAAAAAACTCACGGAAATAACTACTTTCGATAACATGACTTAAACACTAAATTTTTGTACATAAAATTCCAAGTCCAACCGACGTTACCGTTGTTCAAAAAGTTGTCTTAAAAACAAACGGCAATTTAATTTGTCATATCAAAGACTGTGAGAGAGAGGTTTCTCCCAAACCGTTGGCGTCGTCATGGAGATACACTCTAAAAAACCTGTATCATTTATTTTGTCAGTAGTCGCTGTATGCAAACGTGGAAGTAGTGGCAAAAATGCTCAAGGGGCCAAGGGGTAACGGCAATACTGACTTTAATCTTTTTTTTACAGACGTACTTCGTAAGCGTTTTCGGAGTAGCTAAGGACCGTCGCTCGGGGTCTTTATTGGCTACGGGCAGTGTGCGTCCACGCACATCCACTGCTAAACGACTCCGAGAGAATATTCCTACCAAAGCGGATATACGGGGGAGAAGCGTATTTTATTTTAAGGTCGGTTCGTCATTATCATGTTTATCCCGATTATGCCCACTGCTGAGTATAGGCCTCTCTTTTCCCTCCCTTCCCTTTTTTATGGGAAATCTCCAAAGGAGGCCTTACGCTAGAGCGGAAAGGAGAGTCAGAGTCTCACTGACAAAACCCAAAACCGACCCGTGTTTCTCCAAATGCCCTTTGCGTTCCAAGGCCATGGTAACTCTTTCGAACAAATTCCGCAACTCTTTTGCTATCCCTACGCTCCTATGTAAAGATATCCAAGTTCTACCCACAATGGTAAAAATGTTATCACCATCTCGCAACCACCCGGTCAATACTTCTTCTTCCAGTTCTCAAGTACCAAGGTTTAATCTAGACTTTTATCTAGTGGATGTCACAGTTGCTGAGCGTGAGAAAAGAATTTGAAAACAAATATTTGTTATTACAGTTGCCTTCTTTATAGGGGATGTCACATCACTAACGCGATCTGCAATGCGATTTTGCAAACATGTCGAAGCGAAAACTTAGGCGAAGTGAACGACAAGTGAGCTGTCAAAACATACTGCCGGTCGATTCTCTAAATATGTCGAAGTACAGGCTTGGGTGAGGTGATCACGAGGTGAGCTGTCAATTCATATAATCAAGATGCAATGACAGCTCACCTCGTGATCACTTCACCCAAGCCTTCACCGCGACATGTTTACAGAATCGACCGGCTATTAACCGATTCATGGCCAATGACGCCCCAGGCGTGTCATATCGAACTTACTTAAAAACAGATTTTAAAAAATTGAGATAAAGAGAACTACCTCTTTTTATCCCAAATAAAACATTGAAGTTGACAATACCCTTGGCCATTAATTTAAAATACATATTTTATAAGTCAGGGATGGCAAACCTTTGGTAACAGTTTACAAACTTATACGGGGTGATGCTAGCATTATACTCAAGTCATGTTCAAACTGAGCATAAATTGGAGATAGTTCGTCTTGTGTATTCAGTACTGTTTTTAAATCTTTTGAGAACAATGCTTTAAAATATTTTTTTTGCTGCACAACAATCGGGGTTTGACTTATTTTTAATGGGCGACTTAGGTTTCTCCTTAGATGTTCTTACTTTAAACTTTTTCTCACATTCGTCTTCTTCAGAATCCATAATTTCTTCAATGCTAGTGTCTGAATTATAATTTCTATATTGACTATTGGTCATGGTACATGGTCCCATGAATTTAAGCTTCTTTGAAATATGCAAAATCGATTGACTACATTCAGGAAAAACATCATTTTCTTTATCGTTATCTTGTTGGTTATCTTCATGCTTATTAGTAAATAATGCTTGACTACATTCAGGAAAAATTTCGTCTTCTTGCTGATTATCTACAAATAATACGTTTATTATCACAAACAATTGACCTAATACAAATAAATTTACACAAATTAATGTTGACTACCCCCGTCACATTTTACTAAAATAAATAAATCCTACCTTGGGAGGCCATATTTCCTTTGAACACCAACGAATAAGAATTGAAGCCCACACAGAACTTTTTCTCTTAGCGTATCGACTCAAGATAACGGCGAAATACGCATAAAACATCATAGGGTGCCAATGACGCTCAAGGTATGTCATCCTGTATGTAGGCCCATGACGCGCCTGGCGCGTCATCGTCCAATGTTCGGGGCCTGGCTAAAGTATGCATGAAAATGATGGTGGCAATGAGTCGGTTAACAAGATGGAATGACAGCTCCCTTGTCGTTTACTCAATCTAAGTGTACTACTTAAATTTTGGGCACCGTAGCATCATTTGTTTAATCCTTTATTCTTTCTTCTTCTGGGTAAGCTCGCTCCATCGTCGACTTTGTCTCTGTCATCTATGACCTAGACTAGAGTCAAGAGCAAACCCATATTAAATAAAAAAAATAAATAAAAAAAAACACCACTATACTTTCATCAAAAACATTGCAGGCCACAGTAGGCGCAGGAGGAGGCCTCTGGCTGACTTTATCAACTTGTGGAGGTGCAGTCGACGTTGAAGTATTAGTTCGGGGGAAGAGGCTCCACATGGCAAGAAATATAGGTAAGTTATAAAAGTCCTCCAATAATATCGCCAAAGGGCGATATATGTATATTTATTTAAACTTTCCTCCTGGGCCTAAGTCCTTCTCCATCAAATATACCAGTCAACCACTATACATTGAGTGGTACCTATAGTATCTGTGATCTGGGAATATTACTATTGTGTAATTTATAGCGTACTTGCGACAGGGTCCCATCTATGTCTAGACCAAAATTTATCAAAATCGGTTTAGTGATTTAGGCGTGAAGAAACAGGAAAAGGATGAGTGTGTCTCAAACACAGAACACAGGAGAACTCTCTCTCTTAGTCCCATGGGATGATAACCTGACACGACCGGGTAGAGATTCGGGGGAGGAGAAAGGCTTTATTCTTTTCGAACCATGGGGTAATTACTTTTCACTTATTCATTGTTTTAATGGTACTCTCCCAACTTATCATAAATTGCAGTTTTTGATATAGGGTCCTTTTGTATTTGTTTCTGCGATCCTACCATAATAGATTACCTAAACATTATAAGGATAAATACACAAAAACTAACTCAGAATTGATTGCGAACACAAGGTTAAATAACAAATAATAAAATTCATAAGTTGATACATAGGTCTGTATTAGCAACTAACTTGGAGATAATAAGATATCTAACTCTGGCTGGTGCAAGTGAACCTAAGTTGTTTTTTTATTTTATTTATAGACCCTCACTCTAAATTCTTCGTGCCAGCACCAATATCAACATCTTCAATCCAAGAGACCAGTGACGAAGGGTCAGTGCAGTTCGACTCTAGTTCGGAGGAAGCCAGAATGAGATACGTCATCAAAATTATGCCAAGCAGATGGGACAGAGGTGGAGCTGTTGGCATAGAAGTGAGTAGATTCGGTCTATCAAACTAAGAAACATAAATTATTAAACCAGTTATAGATGTGCTTTAGTGGTATGCGGAACAGGGTTGAAGGTCCCACGAATTCCATTGAAAAGGAAGGATCCTCCGGCCAGACGGGTGTTATGTCTGGGAGGCAACTGCCCGATTGTATATGTTTAAATCGCGCAATAAACTTTTATACCACGATGTAGGACTTTGAGTGATGTTTTTTTTTGTAACAGTTCATATCTGGCGGGATAGATGGCGCTACAGTGCAATGTTCTTTTGGCACGTGGCCGTTTGTTAATCTGCCTAGCATTTTCTCAACTACGTTAAAATCACTCACTCTAACTGGGTTCAACCAAGACCTTACTTAGAGCTTTTGTGACCTCCACAACCCATAAACTGGGTAACACAATACTTCATGCCAAGTCTGTTACATTTTCCGGCTTCTGACTATCAGTGACGATAGTCGATGAACTACAAATCACAGCTGAGACAGACAGCGTTAAGTGCTTTCCGAGACTCCTAAGGTGTCTTGGTTTTCATTGGACGGGCACCCATCCACAGAACGACGTTGGCAAGCGTTGCTTAACCTCTAAAATCAATCCATGCAACTGTTTTTATAAGACATAAGCTCCTAAAACCGCAATCGTTGTATATGATGTAAATTAAATTTTATGAAAACTTTTATTCAAGAAAAATCAAACTTTTTCAGTTAGCAGCATCGACCACACGATGGGGCGTAAGTACTCCAGAGCTGACTGAAGACGGGGCATACGTCAGGGAGCTTCGACCAATAAGGTCCTGCCGATCAGTGGACGTAGCCTTCCTGCCAGCCACACACAATGCTACTGATGTCATCAGGTAAGATCTAGGATTGACTAAGAATGCAGGAGACATAAAAGGGCTTGGGTGTGCGTGAAAGGATATGGTATCGTAAGTAGTCACGAACTAGAAGACGCCCCGGGCGTCGGGAGTCGCAGGGCAATCCCCGGCCACCGTAGGCGCGGGCCTGCGAACGGGGAGCGTTGGGTGGCTCGCTGTCCGATCACCACCAGGTGATTTCCCATCCTTAAAGAAAAACGAACTGCATTGGCCATTACGGAAGTGGCTGCAGATCTGCGAAATGACGAAATGCACTAGCACTCCAGCGCCCAGGCTGACAGGATATCTGCCGAAATTTATGTGGCGTGAATCAGTCAAACTGGCCAAGTGCGAGTTGCACTCGGATGCAAAGATATCCAAACGAATCTCAATTTTGTAACATATTACTTTCAAAGCATAGACTTCTTATAGGTTTTCCTGTTTTCTTCAGGCAAAGAATTATTATCAATTTTTTTTTCAATACTTTAGACCCAGTTGTTTCGGAGATATCATTGTCATTTTTCATCTTATTTCTTGAATAACTTCAAAACCATTTATTTTAAAATTATGAAAAAAAAAACGTTTGAACTTCTTATACCCTTTCATTTGATATGCCAAACGATACAGTTGGAAAAACATTTTTTTTAAGTTTTCTAATTTGCACCCCAAAAATTAAAAATTTAATATTTTCGTTACACGTCCGTGTTTGCGTAACAAAAAATGATGTGTACCAAAATTGAACAGAATCAGTCCAACAGAGTCAGAAAAGTTTGACACGCCACTTCTGCTTCCCAGCTAAAACACTTGGAAGTGGTGAAAATTTGACGTCTAAAAAGTGCTGGCACTAATCCTGATTTAAATAAATGGCTTTTTATTCTTGGTTTTGAATCGTTTCTTTTTTTTTCAGATATTGTATCCTTGCCCGAGAAACTATGAGTGGAGAAGCATACGGATGCTGGTCTGGTAGAAAAGCAGTCAAAGGCCAATGCGTAAACCATACACAAAAGACGTAAGTTCATTTTATGTTCATTTAGGTAGGCCTAATAGGCGTTGTGTGGGTTTTAAATATATTTTTATGTTATTTATTATACCTGTTTTCACTATTATACCACGAATTATATTATTTGGGTAGGTACTTAGCAAAACATCGCCTTTTATATCTATTACCTACTAGCTGTCGCCAGTTGCTCCACCCGCGTGAATGTCGAAAATTATCCCAAGGGAACATACTCCCGGGATAAAAAGTATCCTATGTGTTATCCTAGACTATTGTCTGGAATAACATATAGGATACTTTTTCCGTTCAGCCTTTCTGACGCGATTGAGTAACAAACATCCAAACTTTCGGATTTATAATATTATAAAAGTTTATAGATATTATATCTATACTGTATACAATACTATACTACTTATTTATGTTTACTATATAACTATCGAATTATATAGGTTGCATGGATTAGGGCTCAGAATGCGTCATGGAATTTCTTAATGTCGCCAACGCGTTGTGGCTGTTTTCATAAGCGCCACGACACAAAATTCGCGATGTGAAATTTTGAAACAAACAAGAACGCGTTGTGAGTTGTTTTTTCTCAATGAGCGTTTTCGGTCTTTGGGCGTTACATATACCTTTACAAGATGATTGGTAATTAAGTTGGTAATCCATATAATCAAGATGGAATGACAGCTCACTTCGTGACCATGTAACATCTTGATTATATGGATAGACAGCTCACCTCGTGATCACTTCACCCAAGCCTTCCCTTCGAGATGTTTACAAAATCGACCGGCTGATACTTTGAGGATAGCTCTTGAACGAATGGATCCCACGGAAATGAAGAGTCGTAAAGTTTAAGCTATGAAAATTTCATAAAACATCTTTTGGTTATTGAGACAGTTTAAGTACTTAAAATTAATTTATGATATTTGACGTAAAAATTACAAGATACACTACCTTGTTCTATAATGCGACTGGTTCTAGACGATCAAATCAGGTAAGATTTGTCTCTAACAGATGTTTTTTACTTATGCTATCTATCAGACGGTGAAAGCAGTGACTTTATTTATTTATTTATTTATTTATTTAAACTTTATGTACAAAAGTGGTACATGGGCGGACTTAATGCATCAAGGCATTCTCTACCAGTCAACCTTTGGGTTATAAAGACTACTACTCGGTCGATTCTGTAAACATGTCGAAGTGAAGGCTTGGGAGAAGTGATCACGAGGTGAGCTGTTCAAAAAGTTCGCATTTTTAGGGTTCCTTGTTCACTACGGAACCCTAAAAATGGAGGAAACGGAACATCGATCTGAACTTTTCAACGTTACATTTTGATTCACTTACAAGCACTTCTTGCCTATAGATACTATTTCAATAAATACAACGAGAATGAAAATTATGTACCGACCTATTTGTTCAATTTTTCTCTTTGTTGCTTTAGCATCGGCTTTTCAGGGCCCATCTAATATTCACCCATAATTTGGGAAATATTAGGCCTATAATATTATCACATTTCGCTAAATTTGTACAGGTTTTATTGTTTCGTTTCCTACCTTACCTATTTATTGTTTCGTTTTTTTTAATTTCAGATCCAGGGTTATAATGCAGAAAATCGGAGGTTTAAAAGCTGGAAGAAAGTACGCCATTCAAGTGACCGCGTCGAACAAAGGTTATTCAGTACCATACAACACTCTTTACGTCGACACCAAGATTTCTTGCAAGGAAGACTAAATTGTGACGTCACTTTTTGTTACGCAAGAGAGAGATGTTACAGTCAGTGAACGTAATTGCTTATCACCTAAACGAATAAAGGTCCTAGAAAAAGTGACATTCTATCAGCGAGTAACAGTTGGCCCGCGACTTCGTCTGTGCAGATTTTTTAAACACGATTTCCCCCCTTTTCACCCCCTTAAAGGTTTAATATGTAAAAATCCTTTCATAATAATCACCTACACCACATAAGAAAGCCTTATAAAAAATGTCATGTTCCTAGTCTCAGTTTTTTATGCTGCGCGCTGATATGTCAGTCAGACAGTTTTCCTTTTATACCTACACGGTGGTAATTAAGCGCGTCCTTTCAAATGACGTGTTCTAGAGTAACAATTTTGACCCCGATAACTTGGGGTTCATATTGGGTTTTTTTTCAAATCGTAGAAGTTTTTAGAAATTTTCTAACTTTAGTCCAAAAACTGCAAATGGTGAGAAATTTCCTCCAGTCTGGAAAGTCATCTTTTTTTTAAGGATGGGAAATTATCAAATGACTTCTTCTGCTCTGGGTGGAGCGGAAGGGCGTGTCAAACTCTTACTGACTAAAACCCATCCGTATTCCTTCTAAAGCCCTTTGCGTTCCAGGGCCGCGGTGACTCTTTCGAACAAATTCCGCAACCCTGGCAGTGGAAAGTCATCTGATAGGTACTTTTCGGATAGCTCATAAACGAACAAATCCCTTAAGGGCTTGGTCAGGATTGGACGATAAAAATCTGTGGTAGACACGCAAAAGGTTAAATAACAATTTACTTGGAAATGCAGCGTCGTAAATATCAAGTTATGATTGTTTTCCTAAACATCTCTTGGTTATCGGGGGAGTTTACTCGAAATAAGTATATGGCACTTGACATACAAACTACAGAAGACACTTCCTTGTTTAGTAAGCTTACTAAACTACTACAATAGTATCCACTTTTGGCTAGTGTTGGAAAAAAAAACTCAATTGTTCCCGAAATGGCAGGACTTTGATGGTTCTTGAAAGTACACATTTTTGCGGATTTTCTCAACCTTTTGAACGCCAGAGCAGAAACGCATCGGCGTGCCCTCGACGCCAAGCCACAAATTCGCCTTACTTCTTGTCACAAATTTGTGACGTTTGACGTACAAGGCACGCGCTTGCTTGTCATGTATGTATACGTGACAGTGGTTCGAATGTTTCTCAAAAGGTTAATAACGGCGTGCAATGACAGCTGTTAGACTTACTACTACCGATTCTGGTTGATCAAACATAACATATTTTTTACTTAAGCTAGCAAATGGTGAAAACAATGTGTAACTTTCTTTCGGTTGTCATGTTAACGGGTTTAAAATCTTTGCAATTTAGCTCTATAACACCCCATTTGACGGAACGCACTTAATTGAAAGTCACCCTGTATAAATAACCATTGCAGGTAGGTCAAATTGTTAGGGATTGCCTCGTTAGTTTCGATAGTACTTCCCATCACTGTTTGTCTGGCAGAATTTCGCTGACAGAATGTTACCGTCCATGTGACAGATAGTTTTGATTGTTGAAACCTTAGTTAAGTTTAGATTAACTGAGAATTTTGTTAAAAATGGTGAACAATTAATTTTCCTAACTTTCCCTATGCCCGATATATATTCCGTTGAAGGATTAAACACAGCTTTTAAATGATAATTGCGCCACATGGGTTCAAACTTGACGTTTAAAACCAGACTATTTCACAAAATATTGAATGTGTACAGAAACTCCTCTGTTCACGTTGCAGGGGCATGACAATGACATCATAATTCCGTTGTGAAATTTTTTTTGGTGCAGCCGGTTTTTTCTGTCAATCTATTCAAACAAGATGGAATGACAGTTCACTTCATGCTTACAGTCGGTCGATTCTGTAAACATCTCACCGCGTACACTTAGCTGGAGTGAACGACAAGTGAGCTGTCATCCCATCTTGTTTATATGGTTTGACAGCAGTGAGCTGTCAACTTCGTCGTTCACTTCGACATGTTTACAGAATCGACCGGCTGCATCCAAGCTTACACGGTGAGCCGTTTACAGAATCTCACTGCATATAGCTCCGCCTTTTTCTTACAAAAGAACAATGACGTCAGAATGCGGCCCATACAAAAATTTTGTAAATGAATAACAGATGCGGTTTGACTACAAGTGAAACATTTCAGCAGTGAAAAAAACAATGTAAAAGATATGCTGGAAATATCCTACTTCCTACTAATATTATAAACGCAAAAGTTAGTATGGATGGATGGATGTTTGTTACTCTTTCACGCAAAAACTACTGAACGGATTTTTATGAAATTTGGGACAGAGATAGATTATAGTCTGGAATAACACATAAGACTTTTCATCCCGGGAGTATGTTCCCTTGGGATACTTTTTGACATTCACGCGGGCGGAGCCACTAAAATACTTACTTAAATACTTCTCTTGCGTAACAAAAACTACCATTGGTAACAGTATTAGTAGATTAAAAGAATTTGAGTGTTTTACTAGTATGCTCTAAATATTTATATTCTAGCTTGGTCTAAATGCTTTACGTAGCCCATTAACCATAGTCCAAGTCGCAAGGCATATTTTATCGAATGGTACTTAATGTATAGGCTTCTGTACCAAAATAGTGAAAAAGGAAAACCGGCCAAGTGCGTATCGGACTCTCACACGAAGGGTTCCGTAATACAAAGCGAGAAAAATGTTTGGGAGCTGCCTTTAATTTTAATTTTAATTTAATTTTATTATTTGTTGTCATAGCGGCAATAGAAATACATACTATGTGAAAATTTCAACTGTCTACTGATTACCGTACCTACTTGAGATACAGCCTGCTGGCAGACGACGGACAGACCGCCGGACAGAGGAGGCTTAGTAATAGGCTTCCGGTGGTTATCCTTTGGGTAATGCACCCTAAAACTATGTGTCGATCGACGTTGAGAAAATCTGTAGGCAACTTAAGGCGTCATCCTAATATAAAGTGTTAATCGCGAAATACGCAATCGTCGTGATAATTTGTTCGCAAAACAGAAAAGCCTTGCTAACCCCCTGTTAGCGCGACAAAGCAATTGGGTTACAACGATTGCTTTTGCGCGATGATTTTTGGCTTGTTAGTGGTGTATATGTCACCGGAAAATTGCAAACGCCGTAAGATTGTAAAATATCGCGTGAAATTGTAAACCATTTTTTCTTAATAAAACACGGATATATTGGAAACTATTGAATTTGGATGGAATTTATTGTATACAAAACGATTTTTCATAATATATCGAGAAATATTAATCTAGTAATGATTTATTACCATCTTACGGAGTCTGCATTTTTGAAACAAAAGCACGATAAACATAATATGTAGTTATTACCTTATACATATGTATAAATTATATTACTTTGAATTTACCTGATATACCAGAAGTGATGTCTACGTTTAACACGACCTAAATTCTTTAATTCTTAGTCATTTCCTTCCCTCAACTTCAACTATGTAAATCAAAATCAATAGTCATTTATTCAAAATTAGGCTAAGTGCCAGCACTTTTTGGACGGCAAAGACTAAAGACAGTCCCTCAAAACGACCGCCCGTCACCACTTCCTATTATTTGAGCTGGGAAGACAAAGTGGCGTAACAAACTTCCCAGCAACACATATGTTTGTAAAGTTTTAAAAACTTGAACTAATACAGGAGTATATAAAATAGTTAACAATACTTTACACAGAAAATAATTTATTCTCACAAAAAACATAAAAGAAAGGAGCGGAAGTTCTAAAATAAATTTTAACAAATTACGAAACATTAGGTACAACTAAATTATAAATTTGTACTATTTTATCCTGAATTTTCCAAAAGTACTATAATCTTGGAACGATTAAAAACAAATACTATAATACAAATAATATTTCTGCCAATAAAAGGTGACAATCCTAACTATGGCTGTAACGTTGATAAAAATAATATTCAATCGTCAACAGGGACGATATCTATAAAATCAGGTAAATCTGTAAGCATTCACACAGATCAGGGCCGGGTCATGACCAGGAAGTGTCCGGGCCGTGGCCCGTCACAACGTGATCAGACACGTTTCAGACAGGTAGTAGCGTAGTTGGGGGACCTATTCGAGGCGGTGTGCAAAATTTTTCGAGCTCGCCTTAGCACACAAGTCTAAAAACAAATAGTCTATATTGTCTTTAACAAGCAGTGATGTAAGAGAACATTCTTGAAAAAATACTGCAGCACAAATGTTGAGTAGGGGGGGGGGGGTACGGATACCCCGAAAAATGGGTCTTGACTGCCGTTACCAGAATTAAAACTGCAACTCATTTGTGGGGTGACACCACATTACCCGAACCTATGCTAGCTACGTCACTGCGGACACGGATCTAAAATGTACGCACGGTCCGGTATGCGTACCCAACCTTTAGCGTGGTGTCCAATCCGCTGGTATACAAACAACAAAAACAAAAAATGTAAATAAAATGTATTAATTTAAGTTATTATAGGTGTAGTAACATTTTATAGTATGCTCGTACTTCTTATACCTAGTACATAAATTAAGTCAAAAGTTGGGTGTCTCAAGCCTCATTCACACGGGATCCGTATTCGTCAAAAAACACGATACGTCATGGCGACTGGACGTTCACATTGCATAAGAAATCGAGTTTTTTCCAAAATACCCGGTTCACTTCACATTCGTTTCGTGATTCAGCCTACTGAAATGTGCAGGCGCAGGCGGGTGGGGTGGGATTCGTCACAAAATCTTCACGATTAATATTTTTTGACGAACGTGATTTTTAAAAGACGATACGTGATTTAATACGTATCAGTTATTTTTCATGATTCGTGATGCGTATGAACACGGGCTTCTCAAAAGTATTGCCGCCGTCAAAAACAAAATCGAATCGTGAAAAAAGACGATTCGTCAAAAACACGAATCGTCCTCGTGTGAATGAGCCCTTAGAATAATAATAACGCATAGAGACCGTGTCTAGAACAAAACACGAGCGATATCGTGTGTTTACTTAATAACTTTTCTCAAACGCACACAAATATAGCTTTCAGTGATACCATCACTAGGCCGTTACCCACAAAATATGGGAAAACGAAAAATCTAAAATCAGTATCCTATCTACAAAGACTTATATAAAACAACTAATGCCAAGTTATTTTCTCGATACTGGCAACATATTACATTGTATTAACTAGCGTAGGTAGTAGGTATATACAAAAATGTACCTATTATGATAAGTTAGGTAATTTGAATTTTTGTTTGATGATCGATTTACGGATAAAATGTAAGTAGGTACTTGTGAAATGTCATCACATTTTTTCTATTTTCCTGGAGTGCTATGACATCCTTCTTGCTACAAACTGTAATTTTCAATTATTTACTCGCGAGCTGCGAGACGGAACGTGACCTTTAGAACTGACGGCTCGCTGAGTGAACTTAGCCATTATGCCTAAGTTTAAGTTGCCTCATTTTTTTTTTGTACCCGAAATAGGTTTCTATGCGTTATTATTCTAAGTTTTGTGTATCTTTAAGTATCGTTAATTGTGGCATTTATATTTGTTTAAGATATTATTAATTACACAACTTGCCGTCGCTGTATATTTTCGCTTGCTTTTTGTCGTTTTTAAGGTACCTATTAAGTCGTTGTCATTACTACTACTTATGAATCTGATTTGGGCGAATTTGTACATTACGTTCTTCAGTTTAAAAAAAAATTAGAAAAAATTAAATCTTAACGTTTGGTATGGCAACATTTAGAAACAGTACCTAATTGTGTAACGATTTTGTTACAAAATGTATCAGTTCCTATTATTTTGTATATAAATAGAGTTGATAAAATAATAATTATTGTCTATAATTATAATCTACTTATACTTAAATGAAATAAAAACCAGTAATGGAACACGTTTGTTTTCTTTATTGGTATTTCCACGAATGATCAATTACCCTACACTAACAATCATAAAACAGAAACCTTTATTGTGCCAAGATTTCAGGAATTTTAAGTACTTAATAAGTAAGTTAAAACAATGTTTTCCGCTTACCTAAACATCTAGTAAAATTATAAATAACCGGCCAAGTGCGAGTCGGTCCGGCAAAGCACAGGAAGGGTTCCGTAACATACACCGAAAAAAAAATCTTTTCTTTTATTTATTTTTTTTAATTTAATTATTATTTGTTAGTAATTTAATTTTCATTTATTTATTATTATCTAACTTTATTGTACGCCAAAAGTAAAACAAAAAGGAAACTTAAAACTAAAACTCATACAATGGGCGGCCTTATCGCATTCCCCGATCTCTTCCAGACAACCAGGGATGGACAGTTATTGTCTCTATCTACGCAATTTTCGTTGTCCTTTATTTTTTGTTTCCATTTATTTTTAATTTATTTTATTGAAATGTGCTCAGCTGCCTTTTTAGCAGTTAAATGTTTTGTAAGTATTGTAAACGGAACGAAGGAGCCTGTTTCTCACGACACAGGGAATCCTAGTGTGAGTTCCAGGAATCAACTTATCGATTGTAAATTCTAAAAACAATAAATTTTGCTATTCTTTTCTATTTTATTCCGACAAAAAAAGATTACAAACTGTTAAATTTGAAACAAAATATCAAATTGAACACTTTGTAATGTTTAAGGATTGAACAAACCTTAGGGTCGAGATGTTATGTATGTATGTTCGAGCAGGGTTACCATAATTTCAAATAAATTTGAGAATACGTAAAACTGGAGACTAGCAATTTTAATGGACATCTAGCTCAACCTGAAAAATTAATTACGACCCATTTATAAAAATAAAGCATAACTCAAAATTTGGCCTACCAACGATTTTTTTGAGATTTTTTTATTATTATTATATATATATTATATTATTAGGTATATATTATCTGTGTCGGGGTGCTCAAAGCTCCCTGTGTCCTATGCTCCGCTACTTGGCTAGGCAAGTCATTAAACTGCCCATTTCATCATTTAACTGCCCATTCCATCATTGAACTACAAAAATCTGAAAAAAAAATTAAAATTTTTGAACCTGAATTTGTAGGATGAAATAACCGCTTGTTTTACTGTAGGTAATTTATGAACCACCAGACAGTGAAATAACTGCCCTTCATTTTTTCAAGTGATCATAGTACCTACCCAACATACCTAATGTTTAAATAACAGTTGTATAAAATATTAGGTAGGTTCCTAATCTTTTTTTTAGTCGGTTAAAAAGTGTGCTGTCGCGTGACACTACGCAAGTTTTTTAAAACACATTTTAATGTCCATGTAATTTTATATTGACGTGGAAAAGGATAAAACGGGTACAATCATTTTTGGAAATCTATTTGACGGACTAATTTGATTTTTGTAGTTCAGTTTTAATAATAGAGTAGGTATTTTACCCTATTATTGATGGCATCTCCATGGCTGTTAGTAATCTACCAAGTCTGCATAGCACACAGATACGTAGGGTCAAGGCGGCAACAGTGGCTATAGCGGAAACAGTGGCGCAGGCGCCATTAGAGCGAAAGTAACACAGATATCTATCCTTCTCCCTCACTCCTCGGAAGCTCTCGGGATACGAACAATTATAAACTAGTCAAGTTGCGGCTGCCGCGACCATATGGCGTGTTGTGAGACATTTTACGTTTTTACCGGAGAAAATTTGTAATTTAAGGTAAGATATACTTTGTTTTTACGCCCTAGAGTTTTGTTGTATTAATAAAACAATGTTTCTGATCAAAACTATGTATAAATGAGATTGCTTTGACGCGTAATCCATCTCTCAACAAGCAATAGCGTGGCATGTGGTGCGTCATCAATTAAAAATGGCGGTCAAGTACTAGGTGGATCAGACCGCTTGAGTACACAGTGGATCACGAGCCACTGTGTACTGTATTGAAATCCATTGCAGATATGAAATATAAATTGATCTTACATCTTTTGTTATTACTAACCAAATTTATTAATACAAGGTTATAAGTTTGTCCGTTGAGCATGTATTATATTTTTTTCAGAATGCCACGTCCTGTAAAGCCCCGTAAAATCGGGAATCATACGGCTCAAGACATGAAAGAAGCTCTAAAAAATATAAAAAATGGAATGAGTGTGAGGAAATCTTCCCAAATTACGGGCATTCCCTTTACGACTCTGAGGCGTTATAACCTTAAGACTCGGAACTTAAATTTAGATGAGACACGATTGACGCCAAATTACACAATCAATAAAATTTTTACGACGGAACAGGAAAACATGTTGAAAGATTATTTTAAATACTGTGCATTGCTATTTTACGGGTTGTCTACAAAGGAATGCCGAAGAATTGCATATCAGATGGCACAAATTAATAATTAGAAAATGCCAAATTCGTGGAAGGAAAAAGAAATGGCAGGGAAAGACTGGTTGCTTAGCTTTAGGAAGAGGCATCCGGAACTAACACTAAGAAAACCCGAGCCATGGTCGAATCTCAATTGTTATTTCGGATATTGGATAATGTTATGACTGAAAGAGTCACTTTTTGCTAAGTTGATTTTTATTTTTTTAGACTTAAAGGAGAAGTTTAGATTTTTGTACTAGTTTTATTAGTTTTTGAGACCAAAAGTGACACTTTTGCTAAGTTGATTTTTAATTTTTGAGAATAAGAAGTGTATTTTTTTTCTAAGTTTAGATTTTTGTACTTGTATTTTTATTTTTGAGACTGAAAATGTCATTTTATGTTTAAGTTAAAACAGTCACTTTTTGCTGAGTTGATTTTAATTTTAGAGACCAAAAAGCGTATTTTTTTCTAAGAAGTTTTAGATTTTTGTACTTGTATTTTTATTTTTTGAGACTGAAAATGTCATTTTATGTTTAAGTTACCAGTTAATTCTTTGGGTCAAATTACCCACCTAAATTAAGACTGGGAAAATTTTATGTTATTTTAAGTTTATATTTTTCCAGAAGAAGGGAATTTATGTTTAATAGCAGTTGATTAATGTTAAGGTTTAAAAGACTGATGATTAATGTACATGGTACTAAGTTCCTATTGAGTAATTAAACTTAATAACAAACTTAAAATTGCATTTTATTTTAGATTTATATTTAAAGAGCCACTGTGTACCTACCCGATTCACTGTGAACTACAGGTATATTCACTGTACCCGACCCCCGGTACACAGTGGCTCAGTGGGACTTTTTTAAAAAAATGCCTTCTATCTCCTTTTTCATTTACCGGTTGGACAAAATACAAGAAAAAATATAAAATAGATTAATTACACTACGTACGAGTCCTATTTGTAACTTCATAACACTACTACAAATAAAGAGAGAGCTGTCTAAAAAAAAAGTGAGCCACTGTTGCCGCCTTGACCCTACCCCTAACATGGCGCGAATCGAAAGTTATTTTCATCCCCAAATCGGGGAAAACAGACTACACACAACCCAAAGCATATAGACCAATTAGCCTACCTACCTTCTTATTGAAAACCCTGGAGAGGCTGTGTGACAGATACATCCGGGATTGACCCCTACGCCAATACCCACTCCACAGACAACAGCACGCCTTCTCCGCGGGGAAATCAACAGATTCTGCGGCGCACAGCGTGGTTTCAAAGATCGAAAGCGCTATACACCATAAATGCTCCTCATTAGCTGTCTTCGTTGACATCGAGGGCGCCTTTGACAAAACCATGTTTCAGAGTATTAGCACAGCGCTCGGAAAGCACGGCGTAGACACGACCCTGAGCGGCTGGATCACAAACATGCTCAAGCAAAGAGCTGTACAAGTCACAATAAATAACAAAACACGGGCCATTGTGGCGAAAGGTTGCCCCCAAGGGGGCGTTCGCCACTACTATGGAACCTCGTCGCAGATAACCTAGTTAAAAGACTCAATGACAAAGGATACTTTACCATTGAGTAAAGGTGCATGAGGTTGCATGTCGTCAACGTAGCCAACGGGCTACACTGACGACATGCAACCTCATGCGCCAAGCCTTGAAAATAGTAGAGGACTGGTCCAAAGAAAATCAGCTAGCAGTTAACCCTGCCAAAACTGAACTTGTCCTCTTTAACAAAAAGAGGAAGTTGTCAACACTAGAATTACCACGGTTCTGCGGAACCACCCTAAGCCTTTTAACTGAAATCAATTAGTTACCTGGGCATTTATCTGGACAAGGAGCTGAATTGGGCGGAGCACACTGAATACATTACCATAAAAGCCAGTATATGCAAATGCAAACGCATGCTAGGTAGGAACTGGGGCATTAGTCTCAATGCAACCCACTGGTTGTACACCACAGTTATTAGACCAATAGTCACATATGGCTCTCTAGTCTGGTGGCCCAGGACTGACTTGAGCACGGCACAGAAAATACACCACATCGAAACAAATACAAGAATGCCACATTACATCTAGAACGCGTCACGGTAAAAAACCGCAACACTGTGACGCTGCAGTGGATAAAAGGACACCGCGGTTCACTAGGAAATGACGCGGCCGATAAGCTGGCCAGGAGGGGATTTGGTATGGTGGCTGTTGGACCCGAACCCAAAGTGCTACTCCCTTTCACCCAGCTTCGCACATAGCTACAAGAACATACCCACACACACAAGCGGAACGCTGGTGAGCCTCGGCATCAGGCTGCAGGCAGTCCAAGGAGACTATGATCCCTAGACAGGAAACTTACCAAGCGCCTTCTGCGACTGGAAGGGGGCAGCCTACGAATGGTGGCGCCACCATCACCGGGCATGCTCACTGAACAAACATTTCCACACTATAGGTATAACGGACAGTCCTCTGTGCAGAGCATGCATGGAGGAAGAAGAAACGGTATCGCACGTGCTCCTTGAGTACACAGGCGTCGCCGAAATACGGAAACAAACAATAGGGACACCGAATTCACTCACAGACATCCTGAACTCACTAGGAGGACTGATCTTCGGCCGCCGCCGGTACCCCGTCTCTCGAGAGTGTCAGGAGAGGACAGGGGTGCGTAGCAGCACGGTTTGGGGAGATTGTAGTAGTGGGGGTCTACTTCTCTCCGAACCGATCTCTCGCCGAGTTCCACAACTCCCTTAGGGAGTTGGTTGTCGTCGTCGCCGGGTATCGTTCCCTCCCCGTGCTCGTACTCGGGGACTTCAATGCCAAGCACTTGGCTTGGGGTTCCCGTTATACGGACACGAGGGGTAGGATGGTGGAGGACTGGGCTCTGGAGGCAGGCCTAATCGTCCTAAACCGGGGTTCTGTCCCCACGTGTGTGCGGATGCAGGGTGAGTCGGTGGTGGACATTTCGTTCGCCAGCCCTGCTCTGTCACCGCGTGTCGTCGACTGGCGCGTCATGGAGAAGGTGGAGACGTATTCGGACCACCGGTACATCCGGTTTGACGTCTCCACCCAGACCTCAACCGCGCCAGTCCGAGAGACCCCGAGTGGTCCGCGGTGGGCGCTGAAGCAGCTGGACCGGGAGCTTCTCCTGGAAGCCTCGATCGTGCAGGCCTGGGTGTCACCACCAGACAGGCCTGCTGACATCAACGACGAGGCGGAGTGGTTCCGGGAGACCATGTCCGAAATATGTGACGTGGCAATGCCCCGGGTCCGGCCAGGACGCGCCCGCCGCCAGGTGTACTGGTGGTCGCGGGAGCTGGCATCGCTGCGCGAGGCATGCGTTGCTGCACGGCGCCTGTACACCAGGCATCGCAGGCTCCGCATCCGGCCTCCAGATGCGCAGGCCAGGGAGGCGGAGCTGTACGAGGAATACAGAGTTGCGAAGGCCGCCCTCCAAGCGGGGATCCTGCGAGCCAGGGATCTGGCTCGTAAGGAGATGCTGGAGTCTCTGAACGGAGACCCGTGGGGACGCCCTTATAAAATGGTGCGGGATAAACTCCGCACCTGGGCCCCCCCGTTGACGCAGAGTCTCCGGCCCCAGCTGGTGGAGGACGTGGTGAGCGCTCTGTTCCCTTCGAGAGGGGAGCATGCTCCCCCGCATATGGCTCCGCCACCTGCGGTGCCCGATGCGGACCACACCGACGTCGGCGACGACGATGACGACGCTCTGGAGGTGACTGAGGTAGACCTGAGAGTGGCGGTAAACAGGCTGAAGGCCAAAAATACCGCCCCAGGACCCGACGGCTTACCTGGGAAAGCCTGGGTCCTGGCCTTGGAGGCTCTCGGGCCTCGACTAAGGGGGTTCTTAAGCGCATGCTTGGAGAGAGGCCAGTTCCCACTTCGTTGGAAGACGGGGAAACTGGTCCTCATTAAGAAGCCTGGGCGCCCTGCGGATTCTCCGTCCGCTTACCGGCCCATCGTGCTGCTCGACGAGGTGGGCAAGCTCTTTGAAAGAGTCATAGCAAACCGCCTCGTCGGGCACCTGGTGAGGGTGGGGCCGAATCTGGCGGAGAACCAGTTTGGTTTCCGCACGGGGCGCTCAACGGTGGATGCCATCATGCGCGTGAGAGCCCTCACGACGGGGAATGCGGTGTCCCGGGGCAGGGTCGTCTTGGCGGTGTCTCTTGACATCGCCAATGCCTTCAACTCCCTGCCCTGGACTTGCATCAGGGAGGCACTCCGGTATCACCGGATGCCAACCTACCTCCGTCGCGTGGTCGAGGCCTATCTGACGGACAGGGCCGTCATCTACCCCGGTCACCGGGGAGAATGGAACCGGCGAGAGATGTCGTGCGGTGTTCCACAGGGTTCGGTTCTGGGGCCGCTCCTGTGGGACATCGGCTACGACTGGGTGCTGCGCGCCGACCTCCCTAGCGGCGTCAACGTAGTCTGCTACGCTGACGACACGCTAGTCTTGGCACAGGGGGGGTCGCACCAGGCGGCGGCCGAAGTGATGACACGCGGGGTTGCGACAGTCGTTGAGAGGATCCGGCAACTGGGTCTCGAGGTGGCCCTGCACAAGTCCGAAGCCATGTGTTTTTATGGTTCTCGGAACAGGCCACCAATGGGATCCCAAATAACGGTAGGAGGGGTTCACATCGGCGTCGGGTCGACGATCAGGTACCTGGGGCTCGTTCTCGACAGCCGATGGAACTTCGAGGAGCACTTCCGACGTTTGGCTCCAAGACTGGAGCGGGCCGGGGCTGCCTTCAAGCGGCTCCTGCCCAATCTAGGGGGTCCAAACGCCTCCTGCCGGAGGCTCTATGCGGGGATCGTGCGGTCCATGGCCCTTTATGGGGCCCCAGTGTGGGCACTGACGTTGAAGGGGCGACCTGCCCGCCAGCTCAACGCATCCCAAAGGGTCATGGCCATCCGGCTGGCCCGGGGATACCGCACGGTCTCCGGCGAGGCGGCGAGCCTCCTTGCCGGATTAACGCCATGGGATCTGGAGGCGAGAGCCCTCGCGCACGTTTACGCGTGGCGCTTGGAGGCGCTTCGCCGGGGCGAAACTCCGCTGCCACGGCAAATTGCTACGCGGCGGACGGAGCTCCAGCAGGATACCATGGCGATATGGAAACGGCGACTGTCGCAACCCAGCGCTGGGCACGCCACAATTGCGGCGATAAGACCCCTCTTTGAGGAGTGGCTGGAGAGGCGCTACGGCGTCCTCACCTTCCGCCTGACGCAGGTACTAACCGGACACGGCTGTTTCGGGAGGTACCTGTTTCGGATTAAGCGGGAGGACACGCCCGGGTGTCAGCACTGTGAGGATCGCCCGGAGGACACGGTGGAGCATACGGTGGAGGTCTGCCCTGCTTGGGCTGAGCACCGCCGTGTCCTGGTCGAGGCGATCGGCGGCGGCAACCTCTCGCGTCCGGCCCTGGTTGAATCCATGGTCCGGAGCGAGGAGGCTTGGGAAGCGGTCACCTCCTTCTGCGAAGCAGTAATGCTAGCGAAGGAGGAGGCGGGCCGCGCGAGGGAAAGGCAAGGCCTTCGTCCCAACCGCCGCTACAGGAGAAGACGCCCCGGGCGTCGGGAGTCGCAGGGCGATCCCCGGCCACCGT
Source organism: Mamestra brassicae (assembly GCA_905163435.1). Classification (NCBI taxonomy): domain Eukaryota; kingdom Metazoa; phylum Arthropoda; class Insecta; order Lepidoptera; family Noctuidae; genus Mamestra; species Mamestra brassicae. The sequence continues at coordinate 4,812,239 of LR991003.1, read as the reverse complement.
AGGCGCGGGCCTGCGGACGGCGAGCGTTGGGTGGCTCGCTGTCCGATCACCACCAGGCCCGGGTCGATGGCGCGTTGTGTTTCACGCGCGCCTCAAAGAGATGTCAGCATAAAAGACGGGGCCCGCTAGGGCCAAAGCCTGCCAGGGTTACGGAATCTGTTCGAAAGAGTCACCGCGGCCCTGGAACGCAAAGGGCTTTAGAAGAAACACGGATGGGTTTTAGTCAGTAAGAGTCTGACACGCCCTTCCGCTCCACCCAGAGCGGAAGAAGTCATTTGATGATTTCCCATCCTTAAAAAAAAAAAAAAAAAAAAAAAAAGGAGGACTGATCTGCTTCTGGAGGGAGGTTGGCTGGTTAGAATGACGGCCGCCGCGGTTCACGCACAATGGGTCATCAGCAGAACTAAGTGCGGAAACCATACCCAATAGATAGATACCCTATTATTAAAACGTAAGTAGCTATAACAAATTATTTCAAAAACAACCTCATCTAATGAACTATCCAACGAGCTATGAATACTTTTTTTAAATAATCAGGTGTTCCTGTCAATTGTTTAATGAATCTGCCAAAGACAGAAAACAAAACTAACTAAATTTTAAGAAAACACTGAAAGCAAAGTCGTTATTACATCGCAAACAGTTTTAGTTAGTACTTTTAAACAACGTTGTTTTGACTTTTTTGTAAAAGGCTTCGTCCTCCCGCCAGATACAAATAAATTCACTTTCAGGAGTGCTCAGTAACATAATTGCTCAGAATATATTTTTATTCGCCATAAACATCCTTTTAATGATAATTATTATTGTCCAAATCGGAGTTTTCAAAGTCATCCGTTTTGAGGAAAGCCCAAACTATTACCGCTTTTTAAGTTTTTTTTTTGCGCACGGTCCGAGTACGCAAAATTAACGACATCTGAAAGTGGGCCCATAACTTGGATTCGTATAGCACGTAACTATACGGTAACGTAAATTGAATAAGGTCTTCAACTTGACGGTAGAGGACGTTATTTTAGTCGAGGTATTGCAATGTTCATTTTTAATAGCAAAAGAAAAACAACCGCTAATTGGCCACACCGGCCCACCGGGCCCGATCTGCCATATGGCCAATCCGGGCCTGGTAATAGGTACAAGTTTCTACAAGGTCCGTATAATAAACAACTCCAGATGTAACCTGAACTCTACCAATCTAACGTATTATTGCATTCAGTTTGTCAAAGAATACACTCCCAAAAGATATGATGCAGATACGGATTGTTCGTATTTAAGTTCAAGGTCAAATGTTGAACATCGACAGAAAGGCGAAGTCACAATGGAAATAATAACTTAAAAGACTCAGAAGCCTTTCCCTAAAAAAAGAGGTATCAGCTGTCAATGCTGTCATGTTATGACCAGACTTAGAGTTTCTTTATCTCGATCTAATATTATTATTGAAAAATCGTTGATTACTACATAAAATAGCGAAAATCAACATTACAAGATGTCTGTGAAAGAAAAAGAGTTCTTTGGTCCGCTAACACTTCATCAGAAGAGCGAAAATCCTTCAATTTTCAAAAGCGATGAATTGTTTGACTGTTCTTGTATTTTGTGCAAAGCAAGTTTCACTTTACCGGATAATGAGAAGCAGTTACTAACTCATTTGTTTATGGAGCACCGTCTTGTTATAGCTGATGTAAACCAAATCGCAGATTTGAAGGAATACATGAGGTATTGGCGACTGAGATTTAAAGGTTAGTTTTTCTTTTTTTTTATGAATGGCCTCTCGCAGTTCAGCCTAGTATGCCGTTGTCTACTTAACCGGTCTTGCTTGTTGCGCCCTTAATAGAAAACAAAGCATCTAGCCAGGATAATTACTTGTTCAAAACATTATTGATTTTTTATACACATATCATCTGCAAATGGTGCTTAAAATACTTGAGAAGTCAACAAGACTAGTACAAAACTCAATAATCTATAGAAAGCCTTATTCAAGCAGATTATTAACACCATTTTTGTCATTAATAGCACTATCTAATCACTCTATGAGCTCTGGTGCTATGTACTACTGAAATGAGTTACTGTGTTATTGCTGAGGGGACTTAACATCTATACTAATATAGCAAAGAAATTCATGGGAGAAGCTTTACGGGAACAGAAAAAAACAGGATATGTGCATACAAAGTCGTGGGCTAAAGTTAGTGTTGATTATATGAAGGCACTTGAGGATTGTGGTTCTTTAAGATAGGAAATGTTACTTTTACGGAAAGGTGTAAATAAGGTGTTATCATACACATGTACGATAACACCTTAGTTGTAAAAGCAGCAGAACAAGGAGTAAAAAGAAAAAGTAGGATCTTTCAACCAGATGGGTCTTAAGTAAAGAATGCCTTGTTTACTCAACACCAGGCATTCTCAATGCAACACAAAAAAAAACCGTTTTTGTTTGTGTTGCAGAATGTATTTTTGTGTGATTTTACATCTACTTTTAATTAATTCGATGAAATTTGTGCATGTTGTTAAAATTGTTTTCTACTCTTTGTTTTTTTTTTGTTATTTACACAAACTTGTCTATCACTAGGCACCAAATATGTGTATTGTATTGTATTGTTAAATATATGATTGTTTACTACACATTAACATATATCTATTTACCTGTATATTTAACACCTTACAAAGCTGATTTATATTTATGGAACTGGACATATTTGTTGTAGCTGCGGGACACCATAAACTAGTTTTCAATCTTTATTTAAAAATGGACATAAAGTTAAAATGTAAAGGGCTTTGCCTGGAATGTATGGGCAACTGGTGCCTTTTATTTTTTTATGAAATACTAACGCCACCTTGTTATATTTGTCAAGTACCATTTCAGCTACACTATTGCTAAGTGCTATAAGCTACTAGAAAAAGCAAAATCAATTCAACCCTAAAAAAAACCTACAATGCCTTTATAGATAAACAGGCTTACTAATAAAAAAATCTGAACATTAGCTTAGTTTAAGTGTGGCTTAGCAGATTTTAAATTTAAATTTTTAAATGAAAATTTGAATTAAAAAGCCATATTAAGTTGATTGAAACGGAAAGCAATTCTTCTCTTTGCATAGACTAAATTTCTCAAACTATAAATCACATGACCCCCAATTTAGTTAATTCAATGTAGGTTTTGCATTGAATTAACAACCTGGTGCATTTTATTAATACAATGGATTTATTTTTAATTTTCTTAAATTACAGATCAAAACCTGGGCTTCTTCTGCACTACAATGCTCCTTGACAGCAAACCAGATGGAACCAAGTCAAAAAATGAGGAATATTATTTACTCAGTGATGTTTTACCAGAAGATAAAGAGCTCCGCACTAATCTTCAGCAAACAAGGCTAGAGAAGCTGTTAGAAAGACACCAGTTTGAACGAGAAGACAAAAACTATGTGAGAGAATGTCTCTTCTGCCGGAACGTATCAACAACAACCAGAGCCAACTACCTCAATCACTTGTACGAAAAACACAATTTTCACATCGCCAAACCAGACAACCTAATATTCATTGATGAATTAATAAACACTATTGCAACTAAACTGGAGAAATTACAATGCATTTTTTGTGAAGGACACTTCAAAGATCGGACAATACTCAAAGAGCATATGCGTAAAAAAGGACACAAAAGGATCAATCCGGAAAACAAAGAGTATGACAAATACTTTCTGGTTAATTATGTTGGTGAAAAGCACCAGCACAAGCAAAACTACAGGCTCAATAAAAATCAGAATACAAAAAAAACATTGGAGTTTGAAAATGATTCCAATGTAGACAGTGATCCAGAATGGTCTGACTGGACCGAAGAGAATGGTCCACTTATAACCTGCCTCTTATGTGAACATACAGAAAAAGATTATGATATAATTCTACAGCATATGGATCTACAACATGAGTTCTCATTTTTAAAAGCTACGGAAGGAATGGATTTCTATCGCAAAGTCAAAATTGTCAACTACATACGTCGTCAGATACACTTAAAGCAGTGCTTGTCATGTGAAACAAAGTTCGATGACTCAAAAAATTTAGAGAAACATTTAAGAGAAACTAAACATTGGGTTTTGTGTAAGGAAAAGTGGGATCAACCCGAGTACTATTTTCCTACATATGAAGATGATTTGTTCCTTTGTTTTATCCAAGACGATGATGAGAGTTGGTGGTCAAGTGACGAACAAGATGTTGAGAAACGGAACAGTATGTCAGATAGTATATCTAAAGAAATGGCTATGGCGGTTCTGGATGATTGAATGTGTTTATTTGAAAGGCTGGTTCTGGCTTCCATTAAAACCTTAAGACATACAGTGCATGGTGAACTGTTCAAATTTAATGATATCTAGTCTATTGTAATGAATTATATTTTCTTTGTAAATAAATGATGTTGTAACTGACTAGAAGAAGTGTCGGTAGTCCGGTGACTAGATAGGCAGTCGGCATTGTTGTCATCGTAGGTAGAACTTGGATGAGGCTCGCAAAGGAATGCGGGGATTGGCAGAGAAGAGAGAGGCCCAAGCTCAGCCACTGAAACAGTCAAATATCTCTCTGTTCTTATAAACATGTGAGCGTGTAGAAATACACATTCTTTGAAAATAAATGTATGGGATTTATTCAAATAGTGTTTTAAGACTGTACGATAAAATGTATTTATTCAATTAGAGATTAAGTTACTTACTGATTGTATCTGCACTATATTTTACTCAATTGACTACACTAACCAATCACAAATCAGCGCGGCATTGAAGCGTGCAATATTGACTTAGATTTTTTAATAGATAAAACTTTCTGTTTCTTCTTTTTATTTGTTGTTACCTCACTGCTCCTCAGCAGTGGGGGATTCTCTCGCAATCCACTTCGCGACCACATACGATGCGTCTCCAAGCCATGCGGTCTGCAGTGTGAACTGCTCTGTACATGCTCCCTTTTTTATAGCGTCGACTATCATGTCTATGTTTACGGATTAAGATGAAATTTTACGCGTGGGTTGGCCTACAATAGGATATAAAATACTTTATATCTATCCCGGTAGTAGCTAGCTTCCCGTGGGATTTTTAATCCTTCGTGGTTGTTTTTTTTTTAAACCATAGAGTCCGACTTCGCCTTTTGGTGAGAATTTATACATTCTGGCAGGTATTTCGAATTTTTTTGGTAGCCGTTTAAACACAAGCCATGAGGTCTGGCAGCTTTGGGATCTTAGTCCATAGACAATCAGAAATATTTCATACCTACCATTCGTTTCTCAGCAGTACCTACTAAATAAGCTTTATATCTTCATATTTGCATTTTTCACAGCATTGTCAATTGTTTAAAATGAAGATATGATTTAATTTTAAGGTCTCAGAAATGAATTTGTTGAGTTGTCTTTTAAAAGTGATCTATGTTTACTAGTTGTAATAGTTAAGTAATAACAAAAATTTTATATCTTTTTACTAGATATCCCAACTAATATTATACTTTTAAAGTGAGTTTGTTTGTAAAGTGTAAATTAACATAATATGGAATACCTACTTACTATTTGTTGCAAAAATCTGGGTACATTAACGCGAGTGAAGCGCGGGAGAAAGCAAGTTCAGTTTTAAAATAACCCATGTTACCTGTAATAAAATAGTACATTGTTCACCGAGAGGAGAAAGTGACCGATTACCGTCGAGGGTGTCGTTTGAAGCCCGAGCCGTAGGCGAGGGCTTTAAAACACCCAAGATCAGGAATCGCAGTTTCTCTCGAGTGATACATAGTGCTTTATACTACACCTACAAGGAAAATAAAAAACGAAATCTTTACTAATTGAAATTTATATTGAAATTGTTGCAGTTAGTGAAGCTTAATGTAACACTTTTTCCATTAATGTTTGTTTGAGATGTTTGCGACAATGTAGGAGGAATAACTGGCTGTGCTGTTGGCACTGCGTTCGTAGAAGGCTGTGGTGCCAAAGGGGCAACTGGCTGCTGAGGGGCATTTGGCATCGCCGCGCTCGTTGATGGTTGAGGAGATGAGTCTTGATGCACATTAATCGATCCCGATATTTGGTTATTTATTCGTGTTTTGTTTTCTACGGAATTCTCTATGTAACCTTCTGCAACAGCGGACGATTTCCAACCACCGTGGCGTTTTATTGTGGTTAAATCAGCACCAGTATCTGCAAGAATAGTCGCTGAAGTTCTGCGAAAGCAGTGGCCAGTGTATTCTAGTGGATTGAGTAAATTAAGGTAGGAAGCTATTTCTCTTGGCACAGTACTTATTTTGTTTTTCCCAATTACTTGTTTCGTACATTTTTTGTTTTTATATTGTAGTAAAAACCGATTGGTTTTGGGGTCACTGGGGCGAATTTCGTTATATTTCTTTATTATCTCATAAAATAAGCCCGATATAACAAATGATCGCTGAATTTTGGTTTTTGTGTTAGGAATATTGACAATTATTCGATTTTCGAGGATTTCGATATCGTCTGTTGTCATATCCACAAGTTCTTGCGAACGACAGGCCCCATTTACTCCTAAAATCAAAATAACCTGTAAACAAAAATATCAAACATGAAAACCTAGTAGATTTCTACTCATAAATAGGTACGTAATAAATCATAAACCAGTGCATTTTGTTCATAAACTTACCTTCATCAACAAATATTTGTCATCTGGAGCATTCTGCAAAAAGGAATAAACATCCTTTGTAGTAAGCACTTTTGATTTCTTACTACGGAATCCCTCCGACTTTCTTTTCAGAAATGCTGTAAGTTTTTTGTATTCTTGAATATTTATGTCGTTTCTTGTCAATATAGTACTTTTCAACATTGAGTATATAGACCATAACGTACTTGGTTTGTATTTATAACGTACTTGGTTTGTATTTTTGCGCTTTTTCACTGAAATACGCTAGCAAAACAGTTTCTGAAGAAGATGCATTTTTTTCACTTTTCCATTGCAAAAAATCGTCATAAGTTTTATTATATTTTTTAATTGATTTCTGTGGTAAAAGGTTATCAATCAGTATTTTTGCTGTTTCCTTCAACTGCGGCGGAGTTAAAAAATCTTCATCATCACTATCACTACTTATCATTTTGATAGTTTTATTTTACTTTCTACGAAAACTGAATCCTCAAACAACACACAAATTGGAAATGGCGCCAATGGCGTCTGCAATTTTCACATGTTCTTTTTTCAAATTGTTTATCCTGCCGCCGCAGGGTCGCACTGCCAGCCCGACACCATCCAACACACAGCTAGTGGCCAGTGTCATTTTGCGAACTTGGAGATAAAAACTCACTGTAAAAACTTTTTGGCTTTTGATATTTAGGTTATCGGCGCATAGTCTTACCCAAAATTAAAAAAGAAAAACCACGTAAGAAATGGATTTTCATACACTTTTCTCTCCCGCTCAGATGCGTTTTCTCCCCGCATATTTGTTCGATATGCAATGACGTACTTTCTACCGTAAATTTGATAAAGTATCAAGGTACTTTCCAAGCAGGTGTAGTATAAAGGTTTTAGTTGCCTCGAAGCATCCCAGAATTTATTTGTGTAAATTTTGTTTACTTATATAATGTGTAAATTACAGTTGACAAAAGCATACCTACCTATGTTATGTAGGTATATCTTGTAAATAAATGACGTCGCTTGACACAAAACATATCGATTTTGTATTAAATAATTATAATATCTCCTATATTAAGTACCTATCTAACTTTTTACCCAGTTTTTTTTTTGTTTTTTTTTTTTTTATGATACGTAGGTTTCTCTGTCGTGTTGGCCTTTTGGTAGCAAGCGCACTGAGCTAGGCATCTGAGGTCCTGGGTTCGATTCCCAGGTAATTCTATCAGATATTGTCAATAGCCTCTTGGCTTGAATTTGTACAGATGCAAGCATGTCAAACAACCATGAACCTAATGCTCTAGCGATAAAGTTGAAAAATCTATTAAATGGACTTACCTAATCTAACTTAAATAATGTAGTCCAATCACAAAATATACTCATATCTTCCTAAGGTGTCGAAATCTCAGAAGCTCTCACGCTCAGAAGCGCGGTAGACCGATTGTACGGTACGAAAATCGACTATACTGCTTCGACATAGAGGCTGTATGGACCTAAGGGTTAGCTCACACAGAGACACGACCGCAATTTTAAAAAAAGAGAACCGGTCCAGTGCTAGTCGGAACTCGCATGCAAACGGTTCCTAACGAATCGTAATTGAATCGATTCTGAGCAAATTGTTTTTTTTTTTTCAGTCACATAGCGAGGAAAGACTGACATAACCAGAGGGCGTATTGCGAGTTTTTAGCGCACTCGATCGCGTTAACGTAAACGTTTGCTTATGTTAAAATGTATGGAAAAAAACTGGCTTTCCGTGATTGTCACCAGACGGCGCTTATTCAGTTTCAATACAAATGACATATTTTACGCTAACGCGATTGAGAACGTTAAAAAAATCGCACCAAGGCCACTGGAACTCCCAATGTTAATGGTCGATGGGAAACGTCCGAGGTCGCCGGCCACTCCGATGGTCGAACCAAATTCGCTAATTCCTAGACAATTCCACGAAGCACTTCATAATACCGTGGATAGGCACAGATGGCGAAACATCGTCAGGAAAATAACTTCACGTCGCGGGAATCACGACCCTCAGTAACGAGGAATACAACGCGCCGACGAGGAGCTGACAGACAGACACGACTGATCCTGCAAGGGTTTTGTGTTTTCATTCTTACGTAAGACATCATATCAACCGAAAGACGTCCACTGCTGGACATAGGCCTCCCCCAAAGGGAGGGGAGCCGTTGCCATAATCGCCACGCTTGGTAGGTGGGTTGACGGTCGCACTGTAGCTGTTGCAATGCACTTAGAATGCTGCTGCCCATTATCTGGTGAGTCCCTTAGTCGCATCTTACGACCTCCTCGGGATGTGATGGGATGGTGCTATTCCTTTACGTCAGACACCATACCTACATAAGTTCTTTCGTAAATACGGAACCCTAAAAACTAGCGAAGATAATTTGTAGGTAGGTACCACATTACTTAGGTACCTACCTATATTAAATTATACCAAATATTGTAAAACCATTAATTGAAAAGAGTAGGTAACTATGGAGTTTCTCGTCTGTTCTTCTCCATAAGAATCCACCTTTCCGAATGGACAGTAGGTACCTAGTTATTATTTTACTTAACTGTAAATGATGACGTTCAGAAGTGCCGTTTAATGGCCTAATTGAAATACTTAAACACTTAGACTTTGACTAAAAAATGGTTTAATTTGTAGTCAGTCTCTTTCACAGCCGCCATTAAGTTTGAATAAGTAGAACTACAGCGTGGAACAGAATAAACGCAAAACCTCTCAAGGGTCATCAATCAGCTGTTCAGTACATTTTGTCGAGTTTTTTTTTTCTTCTTGGCTTCGCACGGTTTGTTTTGTCGAGTTATGCGCGCGTAAATGTATGGGGGAGTCGATTATTTTTTCGCGATTTCAATGTTGGTCCCATAGTAAGTAAAAATTGTTCATTATGATGAGTGTAATGACCCCTTAAGAGGTATTGCGTTTATTCTGTTATAAGTTGTATGAGTAGATACCTATCCCTGTCATTTGCCGTAGTAAATGCCTACTTAACACATTGATTTTTTTGGCTAGTAATATCCAAAGGATTATTTTATCAATGTAATTAATCACAAAAAAACGTGAAGCCAAATAAACTTGAACATTTTTAGGTTATCTCCCCGCCACATTCATTTCCGATTGCCTTGAAAATAATGTTTGTTTCCATTTATAATTTCCGTCATTTGTTTGAATGATTCTTATCGTTCATTGGCAATTTGTTTTAATGTCTTTGCTTGAGTGATATCGTATTTTGTTTTCAAACTTAGCTTATTGGGGCACGCACATGAAATTATGCAGCAAACCTACTGCAGATCTTAATTAATAAGTAAGTAAATTGGTTTCTACATAAATGTCTACTAGGATGTACCTCGGTACTTTTGTACAAGTTATACCTACTTAAGTCTGGGAACTGTAATTTATTTTGCAACCTAAAAAAGGGTTAGGTACCTACCTTGTCTCGGATGTTCAAAGTGCCGGGTGTTAAAAGTAGGTTACCTACCTACCTATAGGATCCTAGGTTAAGGACGTAGTACTATTATATATTCTGTGGTTAAGGTCCCTATACTTTTATGTAGGTAAGGTATTTGAGTCGGTGTTGTTGACACCCGTTGTTACGGAACCCTCATAATAAGCAATCGTCTAAAAATATTTTTTTGTATTATTTTTTTCCTTTAGAGAAAGATACAGTTCTCCTGTTTCCTTAAAAATCAATTTAGTATTTCCGTTTCTTAATTTCTTGGCTGAAATACCTGCTTCGCCATTTGCGTAGTTTATTTTTTGTTCATTTTTTTTCGTTATAAGATAGTTACCTACCTAGATTTAGTATAACCTAGCTACCTACCTATTTTTGACGAGTACCACTCTTAGTTCAGCACACTCAGGCTGGTTACCTACTGCTTAACCGGACTATCTTGTGGTGGCCCCCACTACACTTAAATACTCCCAACCCACAGATAGCGATCGTGCAACGCGACAATGGGACACCAAAGCGAAAATGTTATACATTTTTAAGCAACGTTCGCATTTGCATCTTAATCGCAATCTATAAGATGTAGGGAAAGGACATTGGGAACTTTATGAGCCGCTTTTCGAAAATTGCGGACACCAATAAAATCTATGTAGGTAGGTACCTATACCTATAAGTTGTTCACGTATCTACTACTTTAAACACAGGTTTTTTTTTCTCTCGCTTATAGGACTGCTGAAAAAATGGGGTAAAGTTTTGGTTTATTTTCATTATACCTAAGTACTTCACAAAATGTTAAAAGTTATGCTAATACTCACACGCTTATTCTGACTACGGAACCCTTTGCTGTGTATGGTCCTACACGCACTACACAAAACTGTAAGTAAATGGTTTTAAACTGAGCATTTTTTCCTGACTGTTGTACCTACTTAGATACCTATAGCACCAATTGAAAAAAAAAACAAATTAAAATCTATATAAAGTCATGGCTGAATAGACTATTGTCTCTGACATAAGATCTTGGCATAAAGACAAAAAAACTGGTCAAGTGCAAGTTGGACTTGCACACGAAGGGTTCCGTACCATAAGCCGAAAAAAACATGTTGCTTGTGTGCCCCTTTTATTTTTAATTTTATTTCATTTTTATTATTTGTTGTTATAGCGGCAACAGAAATACATCATCTGTGAAAATTTCAAATGTCTAGCTACCACGGTTCATGAGATACAGCCTGGTGACAGACAGACAGACAGACAGTGGAGTCTTAGTAATAGGGTCCCTTTTTAGCCTTTGGGTACGGAGCCCTAAAAAAACAAGTGTTTTTCGTAGGTACGGCGTATAATCTGGCATTCGATTTCTTTTCATTCGTCCCAACTCGTTGCCAAATTGATTTTGTAAAATCGTTGCCGAATTTAATAGATGTCTACCGTGAAAATACGATCTTCATTTTGTTCAGGAAATCAGACTTTGTAGGAAAATGTCTTTATGCCATTAGTGAAATATTCGGTACAGTCAGCATCAGAAGTAACTTAGCAATAGGTAGATATTTGATGTCCACAGACTCAAAATTCAATGTGCAAAGCTCATCATTATTGTATCTATAGGTACATCTAGCAGGTTTTTCCAAATCAACCTTGAACCTTAATAACTTAGCGATGAAGTTGAAAATCTATTAAAGAAATTTGACAGATTGTAGACATTGTAGTAGCTTGATGTGCTGGCGTCTGTACTTCACTGAAAACAAAATCAAATCATCAAAAGAAAACCAATTGGGGACCTACCTAAAGGAGAGTTTTCTAAATGAAAAAAGAAATGCTTGACCTATGGTCAAATAAATAACTCGATTCGAATCGCATTTTAACGCATTGGTTGAACGGGTAGTGTTAAGTGCCTTTTTTTTTCTTTTTCCGCTCTGAGTGGAGCGAAAGGGTGTGTCAGACTCTTACTGACTAAAACCCATCCGTGTTCCTTCTAAAGCCCTTTGCGTTCCGGGGCCGCGGTGACTCTTTCGAACAAATTCTGCAACCCAGTGTCAACTAGTCCGTTTTAGGTAAATACACTGCTCGCTAAACTAATCATTCAACTTTTTCTTAACAAAAAAAAATAATGACCAAGAAAAATAAAATGAACAGATAATATTTTTAAATTCGTAAACTCATCGGCGTGAAGTCAACATTTTTATTGAGTTGTTTTGTATTGTAGGTATTGTTTGTGTTGTTGTAGTTGTGTTGTATTAGTATTGTATTGTATTATCTATGTGTGAGACCATTTCATTAAACCGGCGTACAAAAGATTAAGTGATTTAAACCTTTTATTAAACTCTTTCGATCAAATACCTATCTAAGTATGTCACATTGGGTTTGAAGAGAACGAGTCAGTTCAAAATAAATGTTTTTAATAAAAGGTTCCGAAAAAAATTGTCCTAAAACTTTCATTTTGTATCTATTCTAACAAGATATATTTACAAGGTATCCTGGGAGATAGTGCGCATTTATTAGAAATAATAATATTCTTCCATGCAATCAGTAGGTATATTTATTAGAACATATTTCACGAGAAATAAATAGTAGATTATGTACCTACTATGTACCTACGTATAATTTATTTTATAAAATTGGCGTCACTATCTACAAAAAAACGAGAATGGGAAATCATCAAATGACTTCTTCCGCGCTGGGTGGAGCGTGTTTTAAACCTATTTACAAAATAAATATGTATCATCTTAATTGCCACTCCCTAACAATTATTAATTATATTTACTTTCCTACTACCTCCATAATATTCATGCCACTGGTCCGTTACTCCGTAAACTGAACAAACTAAACCAGGTAAGTATTACCCAAGAGGCTGTAACTCAAACAACGAGCTTGGTTATGTGTGTCATAAAGGGTTAACTTACCCACATATTTGTGCTCTACACCCGTTCTAGTCTCGGTGTTTTTGTCTTAGATTTCAGTCTAATTTAGTTGGTACTTAGGTGGACTTAGGTGGGTATATCTAATTAGATTTAAAAAAGCTTACCACTGATATGAGGTCCACTACCACTGAGGTCTTGGAAAAAAGTACCTACTTGGAATAAAACCACTTGTAGGTATGAAATACACTGGATTCTGAACCAGTAGCGGCAATATAATCCAGTTTTCGAGTGTGTTGAAACATAACTTTATTTATTTATAATAATCACACCAACAGTACTTATAATTCAAACAATATTAGATTTTAAATCAGCATTTCAGTAACCATGCAAATAACAGGTATGCATGACATTGAACATAATGTAATGTAATGTACCTACCTACTTAAAAGTTCAATGAGAAACTTAGAATATTCATATTATAAATTCTGTTGGGTTTACCCTTTCGAATTTATTCTTTTTTTGACGTGACAACGTCTAATGAATCGATGAACGCCGGCTGCATGCACGAAAAAGGATGACTCATTGTAACGTTCACATTACACGTTACATCAAACATTGATGAAATTTGATTGTTATGACGTTGTCTCGTAAAACTATCGTCCGTAAACCGACTTTACAGACAACCAATTTTTTTTTGTACAAATTAATAAAGTTTTATATTTTAAAGCTAACCCGAACACGAAACGCATTCACAATAATTCATCATGTCAGAAAATTACGAATAAAAAAACACATTTACTTTAATATCCCTTCGTTCCTAATTGGGCCCGACATGAACGTAAATGGTTATAAATGTGCCGTATCATTTATATTATTCTCTGATACATTCGCGGGAAACACGGCCCGTATTGTTTTGAAAGATAAAGGATAATGATCCGTTTTGCATGAAAAGTTGCTTCGAAGGCAACCGTTGAAATGTATCATTAAATGAAATTGTGTCCCGTTTTATTTCTCGTATATTTCGACTGTTGCATTTTGATGTAGACAATTCTTACATTTATACAGTACGTATAGTTAACATAGGCAGAAGAAAGGATTAAATATAAGATAAAGATACAGAAAAGATAGAAGAAGAAAACGGTACATAGGGTGACGCAATGGGCGGCATTATTTCCTAGCATAAGTTAGGTTAAGCTAAGCAAAATAAGCATAAATTCTCATGAATAACAAAATGTCTATGATTCTTCTGGAAAACAATATTTCGTAAATGGTGTGCGGCATAATCCATAATTTTCCAGTGCCCCATAGGAGCAGTTCTTACAAAATATATGGCCACAGGGTAAATACAAGGCTGAAGAATCTCTTCTAAGCAGGCCACACAAGATTTACTACTGTCCATCTCATTCGGAATCTCTTTCATTTGATCCATGTGTGTTTTGGCTCTGTTATAACTTTGGCCACAAGAGACAATAGCATGTACCTAACAGAGTTCAAAGACTCTTACGGCCGGTTTCAATAACGTATCTGTCTACCTTTAACCAACTGTCAAATTAGCAACAGTAGCTGAAACGTTATCTTTGCCTTTGTAATATGACGTTACAGCTACTGTTGGTAGCTAATTTGAGAGTTGGTTAAAAGTAGATACGTTATTCAGACCGGCCGTTAATTGTGCATAATAAGCTGCAGCAGCCTGGCCTTACATGCACATAGTCTATTCCAGTCACTGTTTGACCTATTTGTAGCGGTCCTCCATTGATAAGCTATTCCTCTGTGAATACTTTGAATCTGAGGCACAATACTGCTCAATGTTTTCAGACCAATTAAAAGTATAATTTGTGCTTCTCGGTACCGTTAGGGACGGATTTCGTTCAACTCGCTTTTCTATATATTGAAGCAGATGCCTAGTGATGTTCTCTCCAAAAGTTGATAGAATGCTGCTGTGTCATCTGCTGTAGTATGACGGTAACTTATTGTAACTCTCGTCAACTTGAACGATGCCGGAGTATTCTTCTCCTAGAGTTTGAAGGTCTTTAGTGTCTAGGGACGTGACGTCTACTTAACCTTCTCCTAGAGTGGATTTTCCAGTAGTGGAGATGTTTCAGGCTGATCATGTTTGATTTTTATAAACCACAAGGGATCAAACACATACCCATCAAGAAAACATATTTGGTATTAACCACTTTAAGGGACCCGTATCGGAAGAGTAATCAACGATACCCTATTTACTTTACATAATCTGTCCGTCTGTTTGCAAGCGAACTATATCTTATGAATCGCAAGGTAGAGAGATGTAGATTTTACAGAGTGTCTGCAGTCAAATGAGCAGAAAATAAAGGTCAACCTCGGAATGCGAGATAATAAACTGGAAATTCGTATAAACCTTCATTTTGGCGTTCTAAATGTTGTGTCAAAAGTCTCATAAAATCTCGTGTTTGCGTCGTAAGTTATTGTAAGTCAAAGGTGACAAAAATAGGGTTTTCTATAGCTCCAATGATGGTGACAACTATGATCAAAATTGAAAAAATCGTGCTTCTCACTACCACTAAAAAGCAACGAAATTTGAACAAAGTATCCTGGAAAATACAGAAAACATAAAATAAACAAAGAGATAACGCTATCATGTTCTTTCTTTCCCAAAAACCTATTTCTGTTCTTTTCACTCATGACGTCAAAGTTCAAGGCCATAGAAAATGGATAAAGGAAATGAATTGGAACCGACCCAGAGATAAACAATGATGGTCCACAAGTTGTTTCTCTATAGGTATTGCCACCATCAATCTTAGGAGCGAAATGGAATGCGCCAAGAAAAACAATGCTACCAACTGTTTTTAAAAATATTTCATTTTTTTTGTGTCAGTAAAAAGAGTTTTGTGTAGGTAAATCTCATTTACACGAAACACTTTTCACAGTACCGGATTTAACGAATTTTAATTATATGATAATAATATAATAATATAATAATATTTTGGGACAACTCACACACGGTCATCTGATCCCAAACTAGGCAGAGCCTGTGCTATGGCAACCAGACAACTGACAAACATACTTATATATTTCTAAATACATACATATTATAGATGAATTACACCCAGAGTGACCCAGACACAGAACAAATGATCATGCTCATCACACAAAGATTTGTCCTGAGTGGGAATCGAACCCACGACCTCCGGTTTAGCAGTCAGGGTCACTAACCACTCGACCAACAGGCCAGTCAAAATTAAAAAAAAATATTAATTACCAATCAAATCATTCTGGAGCAGTCCACTGTTGATAATGCCTTGACTTGAGCTGTTGTAGAGCCCTGCCTCTCACAAGCTGCGCCTCTGTCAACTTCCGCATCTCTCTGCTCCAGCATTTCCAGGGCTGCCGCACATCTAGCTGGTGGGCGTCTCATGCTCTGCGCTGGCCGCAACGCAGTCTCCATTTCAGTCCTCATCAGCTCCACCGGCCATTTGCCCTTCGACAATCGTGGCCGGCAACACTGGCACTTGAGCTCAAAAAAATAGGAGTTAAATGTACCTATTAAATTACACTGCCTCTTAAGTATATTATATAGTTTTTTTATGTGGTTTTTGTAAATAGTGTTTTACTGTAATTCAAAGTCAAAGTTAAAGTCAAAACGTTTATTTCAATTAGGCCATTAAACGGCACTTTTGAACGTCATCGTTTACAGTTCAGTAAAATAGTAATGTTACATTAATAAAGTGACTCTACTGTCCATTCGGAAAATTATTTCCCAACCGTTGTAATTAACACAAAATAAAAAAACCGAGCTAAATTAAAGTAAGATAGGTTATTATCTCGTAAAAAAAGAATCTCCTTTTAGGAATACCAAGCCGAAAACAGCATTTCGCAAAACAATATGAAAGCTAGACAAAGGTCTGAAGCACCAAAGAGGTCAAACCTTCCAATACCACCGCAGCTGTTCTATTGTATTTCATCTGCTCGATATAGTTAATGATTTTACCAACTTCGACGGCCGTTTTTGCACTAGTTTAATCTATTTCGATTTTCAAAAGCCCATAAATAAACCAATTTATCATTATAGACTGAGATCCCAGAGATGCCAGACCTCCCTTATTTTCTTACTAACAAAATATGTGGGTTTGTATGTACTTTTAACATACGAATACCTGCTAGCATTCAGGAGTCAAGGAGATAGTTTTTCATACTCCCAAATCCTGGCAGACTTTAGCCTTCGTTATTTGCACCTACTAAATAAACTATGCCCAAATTTAGCCTTGTGTATAAGGATCTCACTCGAGGTGGCGCCCAGCTCTTAGACTATTACAATGACTAATCAGCCGTTAAAATATTATTTAGTTAATAATTATTTAACAATATTCAGTAAAACATACAGATACAAACCAGCACCCAGACGGAGTGCCGGCAGAAGAAAGAAAGAAAGAAAGAAAAATGTTTATTTGGGACTCGCACAAGACTAACAAACCAGTATACTTAATAAAATTAAAACCTAAACAGTATAATAAAATAATTATCTGTGCGAGGCCAAAATGGTCCCTATCTCAGCTTATGCTGCGATATCTAAAAAAAAAATATGGTCCAGAAGTGAAAACTTTAACATTAACGTTGAGCATTTTTGATATTTTGGAATGGTTAGGGAATACTTTCGCACGAATTGCTTTATTTATCAGTATAAAAGTACTATCACTTATGTGGTAACATCCAATATTCATTTATTGCGCTATCGTACACAAACATGACAATTTATATAAGGTACATTAAAAATTTAACACTTCAGAATTTTCCCTCCGTCTTACGAATTTTCGATCAGGTCACGTGTCCTGACGCGAGTTTAACATTTTTTACCCATCCCAAAAGTGCACAACGCCGCTAAAGAAATTTTCACTTCAAAAAAGTGATTTAGTGAGTGAGTGGTGATCTGATACCTGGAAATCGGCTGTCTGTCGAAGCTAGCTGGTAAGCGTAGGTATGTTAAAAGTACATACTAACACTACTCTATCCCACACATTTTGTTAGTAAAATAATAAGAGAGGTCAGGCAGCACTGGGATATTCGCTCATTACCTACTAACAATACCTACCTGTTTACTTAAACATTTGCTTAAACTAAACAGAATCGAGTCTGGTGGAGTTTGACAAGTTTACCTTGTCTTTCAATTAATGCTTGGCTGGATGTATTCGGTTATTATTTGTTTAGGATCAACCAATACTACCTCAATGTAGAGATGCTGCGCTATTATTGGCAAAACCGAAGTTGCGATTAACACATTAAGGCAAGCTGATGTTTGTCAAAATTTTGTGGCCACGAAAAGTGATGTCGTACATTTTAATGGTTAAGTGTGCTTTTAGCTTTCACTAGACACACACATAGGTACACATAGATACACACACACACACACACTTATTTCTTTTCTTTGTGTTATCTATAAGTTTATAATGTAAGGGAAGATTAGTAGTAAGGGAAAAGTACTTTGGAAGACACTGCTTTAGATGTTTTAACTTAATTTTAGGGTATAGGTATCAAAACTTGATTTTTTACATAAGAATTTAAAAACACTTTACGGGATTAATTTTGATAGCAATAAAGATCACGACAGGAGTATATTTTGTGTAGTAAATTATGTACTTAGTGTTTGTTGTCTGTGCGAATGTTTTCGTCGTCGATTTTGCTTCCACCAGTTGTCAAGCAAAAGGAGACATAAACCGTGCCAGTGTGTGATGGACGTAGCTCAGAAGCCTGATGGATATCCTCCGTCCTAGGGCGGACGGAGGGGTTCGTCAGACTTCTGCTGACTAAAACTACTTCGTGTTCACTCGCAAACTTGCTCCGGGGGTTACGGGAGCACTTAAGCAATCTTCAACGCAGCCCCGACATCCCGCCTTTGCGGGCCCTGTCTGCAGTGCGATTCCATAAAACTCTCACCGTGAAAACTTAAGTGAAGTGAAAATGAAGTGAGCTGTCAATCTATACAAACAAGATGGAATGACAGTTCACTTCATGCTCACTCCACCTGAGTTTACACGGTGAAATGTTGACAGAATACACCGGCTGGTCAAGTTGGGGAGTGAGGTGTTTAACTCTCCCCGCAACGTCTAAGAGGGACGCGCGTGAAACAATACGCGCCAACACACAGCGCTTAATCTAACACATCCTTTTTACCTGTATGCCCCAGAAGGAGGTTATGTTACGATGTATTATGTCCCGAAGCTAATAAGTATGTTTGTATGTCTCTTTCTTTAGCACGCCTTGTAGCCTTAACGGATGTTTAAATTCATCTTAAGTGCCGAAGTGGCATATGCTATATGAATGACAAAAAAAAAAGACAAAATGGAGAGTCTCTTTGGTAAGTAAAGCCTTATTTTTTCGTGACATAGTTACCTAAGTGGGGTATGTATCGAAATTAAGGGCTCGAGGAGACGATTATCATCATAATGTTATTCACAAAAATCTAGCAAACAACAGCAACTTGTACGGAAAAAACCGAGTGTACCACATTACTGCTACAAACAAAATCCCGTCCAACGCTATCTCGATCATTTTTCCGACCTGTAGTAGACTGCCAGAACAGTAACCCGAAGCTCTCCACAAGTGCTGGCTCTTCCAGCAGAAACCTGTGTCAATACACAGAAAAAAAAAAATATTTTTTTTGTGATGAATTTTGGAAAAATACTACACAACTACCTAAGCCATACTTTTACAAATTTATCATAGTTATCATAATATAACTTTTAAACAAATGATTAAAATAATTATAAATTCAAATCTAGATGTCAGTATTCTTCAATGGTTTTGCTGTTAGGAAATAGTACTGGTATTACCAGAAAGGACATAGTGGATGGTGTTGACTCCTTACTTAATTTAAAAATAGGAAAGCTGATGTTGTGTGCTTTTCCTTACTCTGATAATTTTTCCGATGAACAAAATGATAATATTTCAAAGCTGAATAATGTTATTCACTTGTTGACATGTCGTCATAGTGACAAATTATTGTATTTTGACACTTATAAGTTTGTTAGTGGTTTTAGGTTAACTCAGGGAGCTTCATCCCTGTCTGGTAGATGTAGACATATGATTGCTATGATGATAGCATATAATATTAATGACGTTATAGCTAATATAACACATATTAGGATTAGTGACGAGTCTGTGTTGTCTAGTTGTACTAACAACATAGTGACTAATTATTATGATTCCTTGTGTACGAAGGAGGACCCACTTATAGTACCAACATTCTTGGAGGCCTCAACCAATCAGATAGAGTATTCTCTTCCTGATGGAACCCATACAGACATTTTAGACTCCTCAGTTGTAGCTGTGGGGATCGCTCCGGATAATTCTTTAAACTGAACTGCAAGACAACAGAAGTTACCCCTTCAAATAACCAATTATTATTAGCGAATAATAACAAGGTATCTTCTGGCAATTTAGTTCATTGTAAAAATCACTTAATCATTAAAGTTCACTTTAAAATTATTTAATCAAAACATTCAAGGTTGCTCTTCCAAATTACTGGAGATAGAAATGTTTTTAAAAAAAATCAAGTTTGATGTAGTTTGCCTAACAGAACATTGGTTAAAAGACCACCAAGTAAGTTCCATTAATTATGAAAATTAATGTGTAGGTAGTCATTTTAGCCGACAACGCATGATACATGGTGGGTTATTGATTTTAATTAAAACTTCGATTAAATCAAAAGAAAGAAAGGATATTGTTAAACTGTCGGTTGAGCACACCATTGAATTGTCATGTGTTGAGCTTGATAAGCATGTTGTGGTATGCGTCTATAGACCTCCGAGTTACCAGAATCTACCTGTGTTTGATACTGTAATGGAAGAGGTGTTAAAAAAAGTAAGTCCTAGAAGTAAATCAATAATTATTTGTGGCGACTTTAATATCAACTTATTAGAAACAAACTCGAATACTATCAGGTTGTTGAGTCTTTTTAATTCATTTGATTTGTCAAATGTTTTTATTGAACCAACCCGTGTGACAGCTTCTACTTCAACTTTTATAGACAATATATTTTGTAATTGTGATTACTTACATAAAGAAATTGTAAATAAGTTACCATCTGATCACAGCGGACAAACAATAACGTTTTGCACTTACATTCCTTTGCAAGAAATTCTAATAACATTTAGACCAATAACAGATAAAATTTTTGAAAAACTTAACAATACTTTGGCTAGTAAACTAGGTGCTCATAGTATTTTTCCAATTTGAAAGAGTTTTTGCTTATGTTTTTAAGTAAGTCCAATCTTTTTTCAATAAAATCGGATTGAGTTTTCAAACATGTGTCAAAATAAAATGTACCTAATTTAAATTAAAAGCACTAAGGAGTATTGATATCAACTTCGAAGCAAATCACCGCCAAAATAACTTTCTACCCCTTTTTAACCACGTTTGAGGATGAATTTCAATAAAATACGAAACAGGTCTTCCATCAATTCTGTTAAAAAAGGTTTACGCAATATTGTAAGTAGATTAGACAAAGGAATCACGTTGTCCCATACAAACTTTGCCCCAGTTTTTCACACCCTTTGGGGTAGAATTTCGGAAAATCCTTTCTTATCGGATGCCTACGTCATACATAGAACACACCCTTCAAGTTTCAGGTCTCTACGATCAGCGGTTTAGGCTGTGCTTTGATTCATCAGTCATCGACGTAAGACTGGTGGATGCCAAGCTTCACAGCATGGCTCATCACCGCAAGGTTGCCTGCATGTCGGTCTTCTACAAGTTGTACTTCGGGGAGAGTGTCCAGGAACTCCACGACCTCATCCCACCGGCCCTCTTCTACCATCGGACATCTAGACGCTGTACTTCGGGGAGAGTGTCCAGGAACTCCACGACCTCATCCCACCGGCCCCCTTCTACCATCGGACATCTAGACGCTGTACTTCGGGGAGAGTGTCCAGGAACTCCACGACCTCATCCCACCGGCCCCCTTCTACCATCGGACATCTAGACGCACTGCAAGTTACCATCCTTACCTTGTTGCTATTCCACCAATTCGCACTAAACGTTTCCAAACGTCTTTTATAATGCGCACAGCAAAGGAGTGGAACCCTCTGCCTGCGTCTGTGTTTCCGAACGCATACAACCCTAATCTCTTCAAAATTAGAGTGAACAGGCTTCTTCTGGGTAAGCTCGCTCCATCGTCGATTTTGTCTCTGTCATCTATGACCTAGACTAGAGTCAAGAGCAAACCCATATTAAATAAAATAAAAAAATATTCAAGACAAAGCATTTTATATGTATATAGATAGTAATATAGAAAGAGTCATGAGAAAGAAAAAAATGTAATTGTAACGTTATAAGTAAGAAACTAAAGACTATTTTATTTTGTTTTATTTATTTTATAATAAAACCGAATTCCCCGCGGTGAAGTCGCGGGCAACAGCTAGTAATACAATAAAATAATACTATCATATTATTTAACTTTTTCGCTTCGGGGAAGGTGTTTTCTATACCTAATCTATGTTCTAAGTTAATACCAAAACTTATTAATAAATGGGGGAGTTATCAACTAGCAGTCGAGCGTTTAATTCTCCTCCAGTACCTTTTTATTTTAACCTCACTTTTTAAAGTCAACTCCGGTGATCACTTGAGGAGCCCTTTTTTTATCAAATGACTTCTTCCGCTCTGGGTGGAGCGGAAGGGCGTGTCAGACTCCTACTGACCAAAACCCATCCGTGCTCCCTCCAAAGCCCCTTGCTCTCCAGGGCCGCGGTGACTCTTTCGAACAAATTCCGCAACCCTGGCAGGCTCTGGCCCTAGCGGGCCCCGACCTCTTTGCTGACATCTCTTTGAGGCGCGCGTGAAACACAACGCGCCATGAGGAGCCCTACGAACTATTAAAAGATCACCCTAGAATCCCCTCTGTGCAACGCCAGTTAGGGCACATCCCTGGGAAGACGAGTCACTCCTGAGCCTCGCTGTGCACGGCAGCACGTGATCACTGTTCCACCTTCTTTCTTGGGGTCACTCGGTGGACGGACAGAGTCCCCTTTCGTCTTAGTCTTCGCGCCACCACTTCTGCTACTTCAACGCTATGTTTTTTTTTTTTTCAAACATTGGAAATTATCAAATGACTTCTTCCGCTCTAGGTGGAGCGGAAGGGCGTGTGAGACTCTTACTGACTAAAACCCATCCGTGTTCCTTCTAAAGCCCTTTGCGTTCCAGGGCCGCGGTGACTCTTTCGAACAAAATCCGCAACCCTGCTAGACTTCAACCTTACTACAGCGTTTCCTGGCACGCCAGTGCCACCTTGGAGTATGGCACGACTGCGTTTTTAAGAGTTGAATAATATGTAAGTTCAAAGGTTGGATTGGTTAATTTTTTATAAATAAAACTTAAATGTTTCTTGTAAATTTATTTATATTTCATTATACAAATTTGGAGTGTCGTAAATTAAACAGGATAAAATGCAAGTGCTAACGCTTCAGGGCTATGGTCACAAATGCCTATTTTTGGATAGAGTATGACAGGTATATTCGGGGGAAATTTTAAAAAGAATGCGCTAAGTGGATTGATTGAGTTTTTAAGGATGAAAAAAAATTTCCAAAACAATTTTTTCACTCTCAACATAGTCATTTTCATACTGCCTGCTGGCTCGGGTACAAATTGATTTTTAGCAGCCGCATTAGCCGCAGCCGCATTATTCGTATTACTGTTATCAAAAGGGTCGTCCATTTCCTGTCTTGCTGGCGACTTCTCCTCGACTGCTTTTTTTGGTGATGATGAGACTTGTGGCGAAAATATTGCCTGTAAAAGAAAGTCATATTATTTTGCACAAGGGAAAAATAATCAACCAAAAAAATCCATGGATTACTGCAGTTTATTTGGTTCAAAAAGCCTTAATGTCGGGCTGTATTCCATGTCTATTGACTACAAGTAAGAAGGGTAAACAAGAAGGGTGACAACTCATTTGAAAATATTTTGATTGTATTAAGTTCGAATTTGTTTATAAACGCGCGAAGCGAATCGATAAAATCAATGACAACGTTGCATTTTATGTTTGCGCGCATTTTGTACCGACCGTTGCGCCCCCGCGCCGCTTGGCTCTTCTAGTTGCCGCAAAAACCGAGTCGCGAGCGGGCGTGTATAAAACGCTCCGGCGTTCCCGTCAATTCTGTCAATCTGTGTGTAACTGAGTTGAGTTGTATGAATGTGAACAAACGCCTTTTTTACGTAGTGACCGTCTCACTGTGCAAAAATCCCGTCCTAAATAATATAGGGTATATGCAACCCATTAAAATGAACGTGCTCTATTGCATGTGGGTCATGTAGGAACATTGTTTTCTATCAGTAAACGGCAACATGTTTTTGTGGTTATTGTCTACAAATACCACTTCAATAGATAGAAGGACTAGTGAGTACAGTTCGTTCATAGTTCGTTCGTTCGTAGTGGGGACAGTTCGTGTTAGTGAAGTGCCTTGATATGAAAAACCACAAAATTCAAAAACAGTGATTGAAATGTTAAAATTCAAAATCGAATGTTTAACATATTGTTGCATAAAAAATAAAACCAAATTGTAAGTGCAATTTATTTCACGAATACAAAAAAAACGAAAAATAAACAAGCAAAAATAAAGCAAAGCCAAAAGGTTCTGATGTTAATAATAATATAATATATCTTTGGACAACTCACACACGGTCATCCGATCCCAAACTAGGCAGAGCCTGTGCTATGGCAACCAGACAACTGATAAACATACTTATATATTTCTAAATACATACATATTATAGACATACGTTTTTTTTTTGAAGGATGGGAAATCATCAAATGACTTCTTCCGCTCTGGGTGGAGCGGAAGGGCGTGTCAGACTCTTACTGACTAAAACCCATCCGTGTTCCTTCTAAAGCCCTTTGCGTTCCAGGGCCGTGGTGAATCTTTTGAACAAATTCCGCAACCCTGGCAGGCTCTGGCCCTAGCGGGCCCCGTCTTATAGACATACTACACCCAGACACAGAACAAATGATCATGCTCATCACACAAAGATGTGTCCTGGGTGGGAATCGAACCCACGACCTCCGGCTAAGCAGTCAGGGTCACTAACCACTCGACCACGCGGGTTGACCGATACTCGCAAAACCGCATGTTCCAGAGCGACGAGAGGTCGGTATACAGAGCTTGGGAGCGACCTGAACAAAATGTGACAGACGTTTGCCGCCCGGATGATTTCGCCACAAGTACATTCTGCCGCAACATCTGGTCTGTGCCCATCTGTCACGCTGAGGGTGGCTGGATGCGCGACGTCGAGCTCGTGTGCGAAGCTATACCACAAATGGAAAAAATTACCATATGCATAATAGATGTAGCCAAAGCAGTCCGTCCGTTACCGAATTGGAAATCTCCTGGACCGGACGGACTGCACAGCTACTGGCTTAAGTTGTATAGCAGCTCACACGCGCTCCTGGCATCTCAATTCCAGTCATCCTTAGAGTCTGGGTCGTTACCACAGTTTCTAACAACTGGCGTTACCCACCTGCTCCATAAGACAGGTAGTCCCGCGGAACCCAAGAATTATAGACCGATTTCTTGTTTATCGACGGTCTATAAACTTCTTACGTCCATCCTGAGAACGAAAATTAATGAGCACATTGAGAGTAATTCAATTATATCCGCCTCTCAGAATGGATGTAGGAAAGGGTCCCGCGGCACTAAGGAGCTACTCCCCGTAAGCCAACAGATTCGTCGATCCCGCAAGGATCTGTCGACTCTGTCTGCCTGTTCCCGATACCGGTGGGCTACTATTTTTATATTTAAAATGTTTTCTTTTTGTTTTTTTTTAATTTTTAAGAAATATTTAAAAATGTAAAAAATAAGTTAAAAAAAATGAATAAACGGAATAATAATAATAATATCTGTGGCTCGACTGTCAACTAAGTGACACAATTTTTTTCACGTCCAAATTTTATCAATTTTATATACCGATACTTAAATCAGTAAATAAATGAAAACAAAATGGAAATAACAAGGAAAAAAAGCAAATAAAACTGTAATGGTATCACCTACAATAATAATAATATTTATAATATTAATATTTTATTCAAATTATTATGTAAAAACAGTAAATACAGTTTTTCTTAAATCTATGTCAAATTCACTAGTGTAATTTGCCTGAACTAGGATATCCTGTGTTTCAGGCGAGAGGAGGTAAAACAATATGAAATAATCACTGTAACTATATAAAATAAAATTATCCTCTAATAGGTACGAGTATGTAATAAAGGTGTAAATAGTAAAAGAGTCTTACTTCCTAAAATCTTAGTACCTATACTAACTAAGCGAACTAATTAAAAATAAATAGCACTCCAAACAATCTTTATTTTAATACAACTAACAACTTCTCTGTATCTTCATAGGACAAACTTTGAAGAGCTACCTTGAGAGTTTTCTTGCAATTTCCATAATTTTGGGAATATATGTTTGCTTTTGCATTTAGTCTGTTATAGAGTAGTGGTCCAAGGAAAACATGAAATTTCGTTGTGAAAGCATGTTTTGTACTATTTGAGCGGCAAACAATGTCTTTTCGTCTCTTTTTAGTAAATTCAGTGCTGTAGCGAAGGGCTGCGTGTTGTTTTAGTACAGTGTTAATTATGAATAATTGTCGAACTGTTAGTACTTCACAAGATTTATACAGCAGGTTGGTGGGAAAGAGGAAAGGGCGGCAAGTAGACACCTTGAGAATCGCTCTTTGAGCTCTTTCGATGGGTAGTAATAAAGTTTTACATGCTCCACCCATGAGGTAATGCAGTACGTCAAAATTGACTGACATAGAGCAAAGTAAACATGCCTAATTATTGTTGGGTCTGCAATATATCGTAGCTTTTTAAAAACGAATATCAGCTTACGAATTCTATTATTTAAAGTTTCCAGATGTTGTTTGAACGTTAGTTTTTCGTCAATCATAACACCCAAGTATTTAATTTGATAAGACTTATTAATATTGGTACACATAAACGTGTAATCTGCAGGTACTGTACAACAATGGGCATACAACGTTGAAGGATTATTAGAAGTTTGTTTGCGGATCGAAAATTTTATATAATTTGTCTTTTCTGCATTTAGAGTTAGTGAGTTATTCTGAAGCCATTTATTTACAACACTGAAACCGTCTTGCGCGAGCTTGTAGACATCATGTTCCAATTCAGCCGAAAAAAGAAGAGCAGTGTCATCAGCGTAAGATATTATTGTGCCATGCTTTAGCTTCAGATTACAGAGGTCGTATATTTATTATGTATATCAGAAACAAAGTGGGCCCTAAAATACTTCCTTGGGGAACACCAAAATGACGTGTTTCTTGGTCTGCGCTGAGAACACTGTCAATCTTCACGCACTGAGTACGATTTTCTAAGTAACTTTTGAAGAGTTTCAGCTGAATGCCTCTTATTCCTACTGTCTCAAGCTTGCGCAACAGAATAGGAATGGAAACTGTGTCAAAAGCTTTGGCGAGATCCAGGAAAATTCCTATTGTATGGTTACCCTTGTCAAGTTGTCGAGTCAGATAGTCAGTCAGATGATTAACCGCATCGGCAGTTGAAAGTTTAAGTCTAAATCCAAATTATCGTTCCGACAAAATTGATTTGTCCTCCAGATATTTGAATAACCTTTTGTTTATAATATTTTCCAATATTTTAGATATAGAAGGCAGGAGAAAAATTCTGTAATTAGTTACTTGCTCTTTACTGCCTGATTTATATAAAGGGACAACAACTGCTTTTTTGAGGCACTTCGGGAAAATGCCCAAAGATACTAAAATTTTTAGAGTACTAAAATTTTCCTGAACTGTTTAATAATTTTATTTGATATGTTATCCCAGCCAACTGCACAGTTGTATTTCAAAGTCATGATTATACTTTCTAGCTCAGTCTCGTGAGTATCTAGTAGCGCAAAGGATGTTAAATTGGAGTTACCTATAATCCGTGAGATAAGGTGCCAGACACATTCCAACATTAACAAATAAATTATTTTGCTATGTTAGCAGATGTCAGTTTTGATGAGTGTGCTAGTAATAAACCTGAAGATGACTCATTTTGTTTCGACACATTTCGTTTATTATATTTTTAATACATTTCCAGATCTTTTTATTACTTGTTCCAGCCTTTTCTAATGCAGTTTATCGTAGTTGCTTTTAACTTTTTTGAGTAGATCATTACAAAAATTGCATATCTTTTGTATGACAGTTGCAACATAGCATTATCTGGGTGAGATTTAGCTTTTATGTGCAGTTTATCTCTATGCTTCATACAGTGGATAAGACCTGTTGTGATCCAGGGTTTTATTTTGCAATTTTTGTTGCTCAACTGCGATATAACCGTATTTTTCTCAATTGCATGTCTTACATTTTCTATTACTTACAACATACAGTACGGCGGGTCAGCGGACTTATAGACTGGATCAAAGATGATGACGCGCAAATCTTCCTCAAGTTTATTTTATTCAATTTCAAAATTGTGCGAGTGTTTTGTTTAGGTATGTTACAATCTAGAGTTAGTAGGGCAGCATTGTGATCGGTTATTGTCGAGTTAACAACAAGTGCAAGTGAGGGGTAATTTGATTTTAGCATGACATGATTCAAGCAAGAGCCACTATGATGTGTTGAGGTAGTCCTGCGGATGCATCAGTACTTCCTGGAAGAATATTGATATTAATATCTCCAATTACAATCGTGTTTTTGATTGATGACAGGTTGTGCAAGACATCATTCAGCGATTCAGTATAATTGCTAATACTTTTAAAGGAGGGAGGTCGATATACTGATAATATTGCAAAGTTTGATCCGATCTTCACTAATAAACTGTTGCAGTATGCAAGACTGCAACAGTTTAGGGTTCGTCAACAGAGACCTTCAGATGATTTTATTAATTCCTATTACTTTTGTACATATTCTGCGATTCTCAGCTTCACAAACTTTTGACTCAGATACAGAGAAATTATCTAACTCATAAATTATATTGTTAATCATAACTATGCTACTAAAATACAAATATAAATATAGAAAGAGAAAAAAAGTCTTAATAAATAACTTACTTACGGCGCTCTTAAGCGCCTGCATAATCAATAGAATTGGTGTACCCTTTTTCGGCCATTATTTTTGCCGGGCAGTCAGCAGCGCCTGTGTTGTGCTTGTATGTCTATTTGCAATGACAGCAAGTAGCGCATTTTGGCTCAACTCCCTTTTTTGGACATTCTTTGAGTGACCTTGATCGCCACAGTGACCGCAGGTATATGACGTCTGCCGATAAAACTTGGCAGCATGACCATACTGCTGGCACTTATAACATCGTGTGACTAGTGTAAAGTCCCGCACAGGGCACGATGACCAATTTACAAACTTCTTCGGTCTTTTGAAATCAGAGCTTTGCGTATGACTGCAGGTACTTCTACTACATAGTTGCAGTTCTCAACGTCTTTCTTACCTGACTTATGGCTTAATCTAATTGAGGTCAAAAACGTCTCAAGGCTGTAGTCCTGTAGAGTCTCGGCCAGATTTTGGTGATACAAACACGCAAAAACCTCATTTTCCGCCATGGATTTCGGCAAAATTTCTAAACGGTTAACATTGGTGCATAAGTTGTTTCGATTATCCTCGTTACTTTTTTTAATTTGCACTGTAACCACAGATACATTTTTAATGTGATTTTCAACATAATTTTATTATTTTTTATACATTTTCGGTGTTTTTTTTTCTACAAAATTATACGTATTGAATGTGGCGAATTGTTCCTTTTTTATTCACGCTAAAATAGGCAGAAATAACACTAATACCCGACCACTGGTGGTAGAATTCTGTATCCGTATGTATGTAGTCGGTATCTTAATTTTTAGACGAAAATTTACGTAAGGAAATACAACTAATGCGAGTGGAAATGATAAATGCAAGAAAGAAAGGTAACATGCAATAATAAGAAATAATCAGTGATACGTACATAGTAGGGAAAGTCACTATTTTAAGTGATGAAACACACAAAAATCAACCCAGCTACACAGAAAACGAGAAAAACAGTCATACTAAAACTTCTCGCGACACCTGCCAACGAGATGCAATAGTCAGAAATGAAGTTACTGGCAGTAATTCCTTTCGAAAACACAGACCGACTATTTAAAATTCTGTTTCAAAATGTTCATAATAGTCTCTACAATAAACAACACATGCTGGAAACTTTCATCGTAGATAACCCGACTTATAATGCAATATGTATATCATAGTCTTGGTTACCAAGAGAAAAATTAAGTATGATAGAATTTAGTGGATATAAAATAGCAGTGTCATACTGCCGCAGCAAGCCATGGGGAGGCGGCGTCTGCATCCTCCTCCAAGATCTTATCGACTTAAAAAAAAGAAATGATAAAACGAATATGTCCATAGAAAATATTTTGGAAGTATGTGCTATCTAGTTACCTAAAGAAAACATATTATTAGTGAAAATGTATTGGAATAGAAGAGAGGAACAAAATATGTATTAGCCAGTTAAAATGTATCGCAAATTATATAAATAATAAGTATTATAAATGTAATGGAGTTACAGGTGGAGAATTTAATATAAATATCTTAGAGAGAAAGAATACGAAAGCTAGAATACAAACTAACACAATACATATAACACCCACACAAATAACACAAACTACATCTACATGTTTGGACTTCATATTTACAAACACGAACAAAAATTAAGGATATACAACAGTAGAAGAATTACATTTTTCAGACCATAGCAGAACAATTATACACATCACCATACCAACACCACCATTAGCTACACAAACAAGTTGGTATGTTAAAAAAGGACTATTTAATAACACGAACATTTTAAAGTTCAAGTCTAAATTAAATGAACACGATTAGAAAAAAATCCTACGTCAAAATCAAAATGATAATTACAAGGCATGTAAAAAACCAATTAAAAAAACACTGGTGAATGATGGGCATTAAGATCTCCTGTAAAAAAAAAGTTTAAAATTAGAAATGAACTTATAACTTATGAAGTAATATATAAAAACAAAACACGATGAAACAAATGTTTCGTATTAATATTGTATATATAGATACTGTTAATATAGGAAACAAGCACAATAATTTGTAAACTAGAATAAATAGTAGGTTTATATTATATAACTATGTTAGTAAGATAAGCGCATTGTAATTATAGATACTGTTAATATAGGAAACAAGCATAATAATTTGTAAACTAGAATAAATAGTAGGTTTATATTATATAACTATGTTAGTAAGATAAGCGCATTGTAATTAAATTAAGTTGTAATTAAGTAACGATAAGTGTTTGTAGAAATAAGTAAATAAAACCGAACCTACACCAATTATTTACCTAAATATTAGCAAAGAAAGTATGGAAATAAAAAAAGTAGAAAAATAGGAAAAATTTCAAAAGTGGGATTCCCACACACTGGATAAATGGTGATGGATGAAAGAAAGATAAAGTATGAAGCAAGAAAGTACGAGAGGCATGTTACGCGAGAACTGGTATGGAAGAGGAATGTATAAAGAATAGCCAATTATGTTGGCGGAACTAGTCCAAAAAAAATAATTGTTAAAAATACTTACACTCAACACAAAAAACTGCATCAAAAAAGATACAATACATAAATAAAATAAAAAAAAACAAAACCATGTGGAGTATCATAAATAAGGGACTAACAAAAATCATAAAAAGGAGCATAGTAATATTAAATTGCAAATAGATTACGAGTTTATATCTAAACCTCAACAAGTAGCCAACATATTTAATCATTTGTTTGCGTCCATTGGGGAAGTCAGCGTCATTTCATCTAATAGAAAACCGGGGAGCACCTCTGTACTAAATCCCGCAGAGAACACTATGTTTCCCTGACCAATAGACGCGTGGGAAGTAAACAAAATAATTAAAATACGGAAAAATAAAAGTAGTCACGGGATTGATGAAATACCACCACTGTTTTTAAGACAATGCGCAGATGAACTTACCTTGCCGTTTTACCAGCTACTGAATCAGTCATTTGGTCCCTGATTTATTAAAACAATCAATAATAAAATCAATCCACAAAAAAATATACAAAAACAGATCTAAACAACTATCGTCCAATAGCTCTCTTACCAGCCATCAGCCTCAAAAATTTTCGAAAAAGCTATGTGTGACGGCATTTATACATTTTGCGAAAAATATAATATTTTTGATGAATGCCAGAATAGCTTTCGAAAAAACGGTTACACCACCTTAGCAGTCTATAAGTATATCCATGAAGCCCTTAACATCATTAATAACAAAAAATACGATATAGGTATATTACTAGACATGACCAAAGCCTACGAAGCACAATTTGAGATATTGCAAAACAAATTATACGAAATAGGTATACGCGAATGGTTAACATTTTACCTAAAGAACAGGAAACAATTAGCTCAAATAGAATACTTTTACCATAATATAAAGAAATTAAAAAAATCGGTCACATAGTAAATCAATTAACGCCTCAGTCTCTCAAGGAAGCGTCATAGGATTTTTAATTTATGTAAATGATCTACCTAGGACAATAGAAAAGCCTTGTGTCTTATTCGCGAACGACATATTCATATTAGTCTCATGCCAAAACATTGAAAATATAGGAGAAACTCTCAATTCCATACTGACTAAAACATGCAACTAGATGAACGAACATAACCTCGAGATAAACTACTCCAAAACCATATTGATAACTTTCCACCCTTACCAAAAAACCTCTTTAACTTTAGATTTTATTTCAACGACTCAAAATTAGAAACCGTCGACGAATTTATCTTACTCGGACTAGACTAGACAGAAAAAAAAACAAAAAAAAAATCATCACAATGGACGACTTTAACGCTTGCATTGGACAACGATAGCCGGAGGAAGAAAGAACACAAGGATTATACGGCAACCGGAATACAAGAGGCGACAAACTAATACAAATTGTCCTTCAGAATATACAAAAAGAATACTTATAGTATGTGGACATGGAAATCACATAGAGAAACTAAATATCAACTCAACTATATTATGTTTAATACAAAAAGTTTACGAACATAGATATTTTAAACGAACTCAATTTTCCAAATGACCACAGTCTAATAAGAAGTGAACTGCTAATAACAACAACCAAAAAAAGTATATTAAAATGTAATGTAAAAAACTGCACTTTGTAAACAATAGATGATGGAAACCTATTCCTGGAAAATCTGAAACAGAGATAAGAAGAGACCGACTTATCGACATGCGCAAATATATAAATATATTATTCAAACATAAAAAAGCTATCACTGAATCCATAAATACTGTAAAGAAAACAATTAACAAATAAAAAATATCCGAAGACATAAGACTACTCTTGAACAGGAGGAAAGATCTATAAAATAATAAAGCACAATCAAAAGAAGAGAAACGGGAACTTCGTGACCATTACAAAAGTATATACAAAAAAACTAAGAACGAATACGAAGCCCACAGACTGAAGATAATAGAAAAACATATGTATCTCTGACACCGGAAGTCTGAAAAAAGGATACAAAGAGCTTTTGACAAAAACTTGGATCCCGACTGTGAAGAAAAAATCGTCTGATAGAGAAATATCCTCGAGGTTAAAAATAATAGAGACAGCTACTAATTTTAATAACTCTTCAAATAACCATCTATATATTTATTTATTTATTATTGGGTACACCAACAGCAGTACATACACAACTACGAGCAAAAAACAAAAACCAGAATATGAGTGCATGTCTATTATAGGCTTACACCATATTATTATGTTCAATAAAAGTACTATCTAAAGAAAAAAATTAAAAGTTTGAAAACGTGTAAAATCTATGTGAAATATCAAGAAACGAATCATAACGAAATCCTTATGAAAATTAAAATCTCTAAAGAAAGGTAAAAGCAGTGGCCCTAACAACATGCCCAGGAAAATATGTACTGACACCCTATTTGACAGCACTACTCGAAACACGACTCTAGACAGATTCCAAAAGAATGGGCCAAATCTGACATCATTTTACTTTATAAAAGAGGTGATCCTACAAATATTGCAAATTATCGACCAATAAGCCTACAATCATGCCTCTACAAGTTATTCACCTCATGTCTAGAACGACGTATATCAGAAAATAATCTGAAAACATCAGAAAAATTCCAATCAGTAGAACAGGCGAGGTTCAGGAAATGTTTCTCAACAATGGACCATATTCACGTTCTAGAGTAAATAATAGAAAAATACGAAGAACAAAGACGACCCTTATACTGTGCATTCATCGACCGTACCAAAGCTTTTGATTCAATCTCGCACGCTAGCATATGGTAAGCTCTACACGAGTGTTATATGCTATTAGAAACAATTAAACTGATAGAAGACATCTACAAAACAGCATTAGCCCAGTGAAACTGGATAAAACTGGCCCCGAAATAGACATCTGCAGAGGTGTAAGACAAAGCGACCCCTTGTCCGCGACATTATTTATAACTGTTTTACAAGACATCATGAAACGACTTAATTGGTAAAAAAAAGGTATAAATATTAAAGGAAGTTGCATTCGCAGTTGACATCGTATTGCTCCCAAAAACCGCATCACAATTTGAAGAAATGATCAACGAACTTAACTACGTCAGTCGCAATATTGGTCTAAAATTAAATATCGAAAAAACAAAAATCATGTGTAACAAAACTCAAACACCCATATTTGTGGAGAGTCGACAGATGGAATATGTTTATGAATACATATATTTAGGCAAACAAATATCTTTCTCAAAATCAAGACACCGTGACGAATTAAAGAAACGTATTAAAATGACATGGAACAAGTTTTGGAGCCACAAAGAAGTTCTAAAATCTGATTTACCTTGAAGAATTAAAAAGAAAGTCCTAGACTCCTGTTTTACCTTGCCTCTCATATGCTAGTCAAACCTGGATCTATAATACGTATACGAAAGAAAGAATTGAAGAATGCCAAAGAGCCATTGAGAGAAGCATTCTTAACTTGAAACTCAGAGACAAAAAACGACACAGCGAAATAAGAGAAAGGACAAAAGTTATTGATGGGTTAATCCACTGCAAGAAACTTATATGGATGTGGGCTGGTCACATTGCACGTCAGGATAAAGAGGCATGGACTAGAAAAATTACTACATAGGCTTTTTGAGACTTTCCTATTGTACTATCTTACTACTACTTCAAAGTATCCCTATATAGTAAACTAACTTAAACTTGTCTGTCTGTGATGGGAGAAAAAGATATAATACTTAAAAAGATATATTAACCAGTGCGTAATAACCGAATTCCACGCGAACGAAGTCGCGGGTAACAGCTGCAATATGTTACAAAGTTCAAAGAAGAAGTATTCCATAGGAAGAGTTCAAATATAATTAACATCAAAATCCAGCCGGGTTTGCGGAATTTCTTCGAAAGACTGACCGTGGCCCTGGAACGCAAAGGGCTTGAGGAGGAACACGGATGGGTTTTAGTCAAAAAGTGTCTGACACGCCCGCGGGGGTAATGGGCTAAATTCCCAGGTCAGGCGAAGTGTGGGTGTTTCGCTTAGGATTTATATATGGGTAGAGGACCCTTAAAAAACAAAATAAAATAATGTTAGCGACATGGTGCCCTAAAGTGTCACGTTGCCGAGATATTTGGAGGTAAAGACGCTATGTGAGAACAATGAAAATCATTAAAAATGAACTAATCACGAACTCATATCACACTAGATTTTATTTTAATAATTAATTATTGTTCTCGGCTTTATTTAACCATTTATATCAATTGTTCACTATTATTTTGCGACGTTCATATACATGTCACGTTTCACCGTGCTATTTTGAAATAAAATCAAAATGGCGCAAAGGAAGCTATGCCACAAAGGTTCTATCTTCTTCCGATGGTAAATAATAATAATAAGTTAGACTTAATTAAAAGTAAATATAGTAAATCAAAATAAACATTACCTACCAAAGACAAGAGGATCACTATTCTCCAGTGCATCTTTCTTTACGGTACAATGAATACTGTGCATCAATACCATGCGTTGAGCTGCTTTTATACTTTTATGACTGCTTAAGGGCGGTCCTGCAAAGCGGTATTTAAAAAATTCAATCTTACATTGCAGACTAGCGCAATGTAAGCCCGCGGCTTCGCGCACGTGAAAAGTATTTGATCATCACACGAAACACATAGTACCCTATATCTTTACCAAAGTTTAATTTCCACCATAATTCATCTAAATTGGCGCAGCGATTATTTAAGACTGCATAGTCAGCGGCGCGGGCTAGCTCGAGCAAGGATCGTGTGGACATCCACGGGGACGTTGCGGTGGGTCTCGGCGACGGGTCTCAGTTTTAAACTACCATTTTCAAAAACTCAATTTTGAAAATGTGGTTTATAAATCTTTGTATATTGGGTCTCTAATACCAATACAACTCGTCGAGGCGATCGGCGGCGGTGACCTCTCGCGTCCGGCCCTGGTTGAATACATGGTCCGAAGCGAGGAGGCTTGGGGAGCGGTCACCTCCTTCTGCAAAGCAGTAATGCTATCGAAGGAGGAGGCAGGCCGCGCGAGAGAAAGGCAAGGCCGCGGGCGTCGGGAGTCGCAGGGCGCGGGCCTGCGGACGGCGAGCGTTGGGTGGCTCGCTGTCCAATCACCACCAGGCCCGGGTCGATGGCGCGTTGAGTTTCACGCGCGCCTCAAAGAGATGTCAGTATAGAAGACGGGGCCCGCTAGGGCCAGAGCCTGCCAGGGTTGCGGAATTTGTTCGAAAGAGTCACCGCGGCCCTGGAACGCAAAGGGCTTTAGAAGGAACACGGATGGGTTTTAGACAGTAAGAGTCTGACACGTCCTTCCGCTCCACTCAGAGCGAAAGAAGTCATTTGACGATTTCCCATCCTTAAAAAATAAAAAAAATATCAATACAAAGATTTTTAAACTACATTTGTCGCATATATTGTCGGCTTAGAAATGTACTAAAACTTTGCTGAAGGATGTCTCCTAGCTTACTGATAAAGTAAGCTAGGAGACATCCTTCAGCAAAGTTATTGTTTCCTCCTGTTGCTCCTGTTGCTTTCGTTTCTTACTTTATGCAATAGGCATGCAATATGCATAAAAAAAATATTTATTATCTAAACAATTTGTCTAGAAATATACAAAAATATACAAACGAAATTGTCCGAAAAACAAACGAAATAAAACTAACAAATATATATGTCCTTCTCGCGAAAACGATGTTCTGTATGGCAGCTGTATAGGTGACATAGTATTTGACGTCAGAGTTGGTATCGGACTTCCCTTTCTAATTGTCAACTTTGAAGCTTAATAACTTCATCGCTGATGAAGGTATTTTAAAAATTCTTTCATTATTGTTTACTAGAGATAATAAGTATTTTATTTTGCAAATAAAAACATTGCATGCATATTCCCTATTGGAGACCAAGGTGATGAGACCAAGCCGCTGGCAGTAGTATTCAAATATAATCAATAGTTCCACTATTGATTCTATTTGAATACTACTGCCAGCGGCTTCACTCGCGTGAAATTCGGATATTATCCCAAGGGAACATATTATTCCCGTGATAAAACGTTTCCTTTGTCCTATTCCAGGACATGGTCTGCATTATAGTGCCGCCCTTTTTCAATCTTTGAAGCGTTAAGTTATAGAAAATGACGAAAAATCTATTTGATTAATTATATGATACATCATTAGGATCAAGTTTCAAGGAAATCTGACCACAAACAAATATGTTCCATACTTACTTTTTATTCCTTTTTCACCGTTTAGAGGGTGAAATTTACAAAATATTCATTCATAGTCCTTGTGCACAAAATGTGAAGATCTCTAGGTTCATGGGTTTAGCCTAGGCAATAATATGACAATTGAAAACCTAATACTTGGCTTAAACCTTTAAATTGATAATTATTTACGGGAAAATCCGACTATAACAAAGAAGGTATATTTTGGAAAAACGATAATTTTATCAACGTAGTGTAATTTAGGTGCAAAGTTTTTCTACCGCAAGAATGAATCACCGGCAAGGAAGGTGTTGTTTTAAGAACGCAATTATTTTTAAAAGCCTTTTGATCAAATTACAAAATCAAATTAATATACGAAAAATTCTAGGTTATTAATATTAAATACTGACATACATACAATTCAAATAGTTCATACATATAATTTAAATATACACCTGACACGTTTTAGATTTTTGATAAATGTGTAATAGAAACAGGTTATTATTTTTTCAAAAATATCCATAAAATATAAATTATAAATTTAATTATTTCATAACAAGAACACATTCTACATTGTAGATTATAAATTTTTCATTTGTAACACATCTTAATAGATAGAGTTCAGCCATACGGGTACAGTAAATATTCTATAACAAGTAAAACAGTGTCGATGTTATAAGTTAAAGGTAATATTAAGAGTGTTCCGCGAATAATTCAAAGTATTTGTGATTCAATTATATAATAGATAATAGAGATCGCATTAACTGATTCTTAACCAGTTGTATATCGCCCGTATAGACTTTCATATCCAGTGTGAGAACTGGTGCGATCCATGGTACAAATGAATGTTTGGAAATGATTGACTGAATGAGACACACGTACTCTATATTTTGTAAATTGACATAATGGATTGGATTTCCACAGCACAAAGCAACGTTGAGGAAATAGGGTAAATCAGGGAAATCTTACGTGACAAAATTACAAACCATATAACCGATGTGCAAAAAAATTAACAGTTTAAAGGTAATCATATATATAGAATGGTCGATGATAAAAAATGGGGAGTTCCAAGAACTGTTAGATGGCTAATTT
Source organism: Mamestra brassicae (assembly GCA_905163435.1). Classification (NCBI taxonomy): domain Eukaryota; kingdom Metazoa; phylum Arthropoda; class Insecta; order Lepidoptera; family Noctuidae; genus Mamestra; species Mamestra brassicae. Next base: position 4,773,530 of record LR991003.1, on the reverse strand, counting down.
TGGGAATGAATCACGACAGTGTAGGCCGTTTTAGTTACGAGAAAATATTAAGTTAATGACGCAAAACATTTTGGGTTTCCAGAAGATAAGATGCGATGCTCTACTAAAAAGTACGTATCAGCATGTCTAGATTGCGCGCATCATAAAGCTCCAGATGGACGTAAGGAAGGGATGCTTCATCCCTACCAAAATCAGATATTCCTTTTCATACGCTTCACGCTGACCATTTAGGCTCGTTTGTTAGCTCTAAGAGAGGCAATATCTTTATTCTGGCGATAATAGATTATTTCACAAAACGTTGGTACTCCATAACGTTTCATAACTGATTGCGGGTCTTGTTTCACAGGCTGCAAATTTATGTCATTTATGGAGAACGCACATATTAAATATATTATAGTTGCTACTCCAAGATCGAACGGACAAACAGAACGTTGCAATAGAACAATATTAGATGCACTGAGCACAAAAATCCACGGTAAAAGTAATAATACTTGGGATGAATACGTCGGTGTCATTCAGTTTATAGCCACGGGCAAGAGCCCATTCAAACTTCTATTGGGATTTAAAGTTTTAAATTCATCAGAAAATATAATTAATGAAGTGTTAAATGAAGTTGTATGTCGTGTCAATGAAGATTGAACGCTAATAAGGACCCAACGAACGCGAAAGGACGCTAAGGTTAGGATTAGGAAATAGCAACATAATTCGAAGAAGGATTTTGATAGTCGTAGAAATAGAGCGATGTCTTGCAATATAGGTGATGTTGTGAGAGTTGAGCGTAATAGATAAAGAGCATCTAAGAAAATTATATCCAAATTTCATGGCCCATATGATTCCATTTTTTTTGGGAAACGATAGATTCTTGATTCTTGGTCCCCTAAATAGGAGAGAAAAAAGAAAAACTTTGTTATTTTACCGTTTGACATATGACATTTTGCAATCCTTGTCTAGTTACCATAAACTCAAACATGGAACGCATTATCTATGACCAATCATATTAATAAAAACATCACATATCACACGTATTAATTTTAACTTGTTTACGTAACACACATTTATTATATGGTATAAATTAACAGTACTAACAAATATCAACACTATACAAATTATAATAAATAGGTTGTGAGCGGTCAGTGCTGAGAGCGAATGGTGTCAAGCAATTGACATCGCACAGGTGACCGTAGATCACAACAGACAGTGCGAAGTGACGGGAATAATGATGTGCAGTGAATGTAATGCCAAACCGTACTTATCACACGCACGGTTTGGCATTACATTCACTGTTTTAAGTTAATAAGTAATAATATTGTTTAAGAAATTTAGGAATTTTAATATAATAATAAAACAATTATTTCAGAATCAATATAGCTAGTTGTTAGCCTACATATTATTTTGTCGGGTGGAGCCACTTTGATGCTATTATATATTGCTCTTTGCTTTGATGACAGTGATAATCATTTTAAATTTGACATTTGACACGTTACATTCGTGACAGGTGTCAGATGTCAAGGTAGTGTCAATATTAGAGACTAACCTTTTGGCATTGAGTTGACTCACTTGATATTCAACCATTGAATTGAACACATTAAAATGAATTAATTGTACGCCTGCCGTATTTTATTGAAGAAACCTGCACAGATCATTCATGTATTAAATCTATCTATATATATATGTCGGAGTTGACAAAGTTTGTCATATTTTGTAATCAGAATTGCTTTGTTTGTCTTATTGTTAATTTCAGTGATTTTTACAATTAATTATTCTCTAATAAATCAAACCATGATTTATTGAGTACTCGGTGTACACACCAATTGATTTTTATCAACTTATTTCAAGAATAGTAGCCGTTTGTCTTCTAATATATTATAGGTATTAAATTTATAATGATGACTTTGTTAAACTTTGTTTATTTAAATTATTATACTTGTACAACTTTATTAATTTACAATGTAAGTCTTATTAGATTTGGCTAATTTTAGTGTTTCGTATCGTATATTTATATATATAGAATGAATCGCTGAAATGTATGAACGCGTTGTTGCATGTTATATTGTCAGAACAAAAGATTTTTTTTTATTGTTTATAATGTTAGTGGAATGAAGACTGAGGAGGACGTAGAAATTCAGAGCCATCGCTGCGTTATGACAGCTCAAATTTAGCTCACTACTACACCAAACAGTACATTCATAGTAATTTTAAAAAGGCATTGATTTTAAGCGGTAGTTGTATTTTGTAGAATTGGTAAGTTCAAAATTACAAAATGCAATTTTTTTTTTATTTTTTTATTTAATATGGGTTTGCTCTTGGCTCTAGTCTAGGTCATAGATGACAGAGACAAAGTCGACGATGGAGCGAGCTTACCCAGAAGAAGCCTGTTCACTCTAATTTTGAAGAGATTAGAGTTGTATGCGTTCGGAAACACAGACGCAGGCAGAGAGTTGCAATTAACAAGTTCAGCAGTTAAAACCCCCGACAATAAAATTTAAAAATGAAAATGAAAGATCCTTTTAGTTTAATATAGGTACGATTCTTTAATTTATCAATACATTTAATATTTTTTTTACTTTTTATGGCGGGGGTTTTTGTTAATTTTGTATTTAATTTTTATTTCATGCTTTTTAAACTTAATTTACCTATAATGTACTAAAAGCTAAATAAAAAATAATTCATTAGGCCCTAGGTACCAGTCATCACTCCACTTTTCTCATCATCTACGGCATTGATCTGACAAATAATATTAGTATCTACATACATAACATACATACATACAAAAAAAATTATTTTCATTTCATTAGTTAATATTTCTTTTTCCTTTCAATATAGTGTACATTATTCTACTAGTCACGCCCAGAAGGGCTTGAAATAGAAATTTAAAACCCATATTGAGGCAGTTGTGAAAAAAATATGTAATTCGCCATTTTGTGGTGGCGGACATCTTGGATTTGAAATTTGTCATAGTGTATAGTATTATTCTAGTCAATCCCTTTCATTGGATACCCATATTTAAGGAGTTGTGATAAAATATGTAATCCATCATTTTGTGGCGGCGGCCATCTTGGACCGATTTTAATCAAGCATAGCTAAGAACACTCCCGACTAATTCACCTTTCAAACAAAAACAAACAAAATCAAAATCAGTTCATCAGATCGAGAGCTACAATGCCATAGACTGACACACACACTTACACCCCGTCGTTTTTGCGTCGGGGGTTGAAAACAGAGCAGTAGACTAAATAGAAAATATTCATAAAAATATTTTAACGCGCAGCAATTTGACGGAATGGGCAGTAATATGACTGAATGGGCAGTTAGTTTGTGGTCAGTTAGCCAATTGGAATTAGTCGGTAAGATATCTAAATTCAAATAATAATAATCAATTTCTCCTACTTCTATCTGCAGGGTTTTAAGTAACCTGTTGCAAAATCTGTTCGAGAGACTCACCGCAGTCCTGAACGCAAAGGACTTTAGGAGGGACACGGATGGGTTTTAGTCAGTAAGAGTCTGACACGCCCTTCCGTTTAATTCAGAGCGGAAGAAGTCATAATACTGATTTCCCATCTGGTTAGTATGACGGGAGCTCTTTCACTGTAGCTCCCGTTTTCAAACCTAACTTATCCGTATCCAAGTCGGGGTGCCCTAAGCTTCAAGTGCCCGACTGTCCATTCCATCATTTATGTACCACTTCCATCATTTCATAACTGCCCATTTAATTTTTTTCAACTGATCATAATAACATCCCTAATGTTTATTTAAAATTTATGAAAACTTAACACTTTTCGGTAACAATTTCGCCGCGAAAACTTAGGTGATGGATTGACAGTTCACTTCACTTAAGTTGTCACAGTGAGCTGAAGCTTACAGCAGTGAGATTCTGTGTACCTCTCAACGTGTAAGCTTAAGTGAAGTGAACACAAAGTGAGCTGTCAATCCATACAAACAAGATGGAATGACAGTTCACTTCATGTTCACTCCACCTAAGTTTACGCGGTGAAATGTTGACAGAATAGAGCAGCAAATTAGCAATGCTAGTTCAGAACTCTTCTTTTTACAGATTTATTTATTTATTTACTTATGATCTCCAACAAAAAATATACACAACACACACATAAATGACAAATTACAATTAATACCGAGTAGGTGTACTCCTTCACTTACAGAAGACTACAGCATGCACAGTAACAACTAAGTTAACAAAGTTAAATTATTAAAAAGGAATAAAATATTTAGAATTTAAATCACTTACAGCAAGACGTGATATCTTAAAAAAAAAACATAATTGAAACAAAACAAAATTAAACAAACAATTTAAAAAGTGAAAAATAAAATAAAAAGGGGAACACAATAAATAATAATCATTACATATAACTAATGAACTCACGATTTTTTTTCTAACGTCAGTATAAGCACCCTTTAATTGATCACGTTCGAGCAATGTCATAATATTATTCATTGTAAAACAGATATAATAGGAGCATTGTCTAGCATTGCATATTTTTTTTTTCATCGTGTTGAAAAGCCTCATGGATGTTCTTCAACCTGGAGCAGACGGAAGAATCTGTCAGCGCAACTTCTGCTGACTGAAACCACCCTGCTCCGTCTAGTCAGTCCGTCCAGTCAAGCTAGGGGAGTGAGGTATTTAACTCCCCCCGCGAAAACCGCCCAGGTGTTAATGGCTCAATATTTTCATAATCCAAATCATCTTGGGGGCACAACGGCGTACAGTTTAAGCAAGCCTCTATCTTACACAACACTGTCGACATCTCCTCGTAAGTTAAATTGCTAGTTAGTTTCCGTTTCAAGTGATATTTCGTGGATTTCACTCCTGCCTCCCAGAGACCACCGAAGTTTGGGCTGTACGCAGGAATGAAATGCCATTGTGTGCCATCAGATGCAAGCGAAGGTGAAGATCTGATAAAGGATTTCGGAGGTAGGCGACGGAACTCTTCAATAAATAATAACAATTCCCCCCGGGATTGCTGAAATCGCATGTCTGTTCATTGATTACACCAGTTCATAATATAACATCAAGCTGGTACGCTGTGAAGGGGTACGCAGATGCAAACAAGTCAACCTGAATTAACATGTTTTTGGGGTTATCTATCCGGGTGTAACTTTATTGTTCATTAACCGATCTTTATGATTCTTTTTGCATTTGGTTTAGTTATAGCTATATTGCATTTGCACTGTACTGTGAACTTCAAAGATAAACCAGTGACCTCCTCACCTTAATATCAGTAAAAACTAGTACCAAAGCAAAGTTGATATTTAACTATGAGCTGGTATGGACCGTTTAGTCCACTCTCGACCCCTCGAGAGCCCCTCAAAAAAAGTTAAGGTACCATAGGTAACCAAATTCGCCGTACTTTTTGTCACATATTAGTGACGTTTGACGTACAGGGCACGCGCTTGCTTGTCATGACACTTGCGTTCAAAAGGTTACTTAATTAGTTAAATTCCTTGATAAAGTTACTGTGTATGTAAGTTCCGATTACTACGGTGTGCAGGGAAAGGATTTTGTGAATAAAAAAACAGAAATACAAGGCTATATATTTATTGCAATTATGTAATGAATAATTAATAAAGTAGCTGTCCGTTCTCAAAACTAAGTCACAGGGAAACTCCATGGAAGTTATTTCATATTTAAGTAGGTACCTATTTATCAGATTTTTTACACTTGCATAAATCACAGTTATCAACTGGTCTATTCTACGATGTCTCACCGTGTAAACTTAGGTGGAGTGAGCGTGAAGTGAGCTGTCATTCCATCTTGTTTGTATGGATTGACAGCTCACTTCATATTCAATTCACCTAATTTACAAGTTAAGATGTTTACAGAATCGCACTACTGTTACTGTCTTGGAAGTTGTAGAACTTAGTCATTTTGCATCAACAATAATAATAATGGAAAAAAGCAGGTCATGAATAAGTACCCTCTATAAAAAAGTTGGTAATATTAATTTTAATTATTATTGCTAGAGGTACAAAAATATTTATATTCAACAAAAATAATAAAGCTTTAAACTTCTATAATATTTAAGCACTTAAATAAAAAAAAAAACATAATTAAATGAAACTTAAAAAAATCTTATTTATTGATAACAATTACTCTCTACACGAATGGGGTTATTTCGATGCCTAAGGAAGTGTCTTTATGTGTCTGTTTTTTGTTTTTGTTTTATGCTGTCCCACTGGTCAAAACTCTCCCTATAAGTTAAGGAAGTTAACAAAAACAATTATTTTTTGTCTCAAGTCTAGTGTAAAATTTTTAATTGGCAGTCCAAATACTTAATATATGTATAAATATTTTTAAGTGTCATACAATATTTGACAGGTTAAATATATTTTGTTGTAACATTATGTATGTCACCAGAAAATTGCAAACAGCGTTAGATTCTAAAATATCGCGTGAAATTGTATTCTCGTTTTTCTAAACAAGATACAGATATACGTATTGGAACCTAATGAATTTAGATGGGATTTATTGTAAACAAAACGATTTTTTCACAATATATCGAGAAATTATAATCTAATAAAGATTTGTTACAATCTTACGGAGTCTGCAATTTTTCAGTGACATATTTATTCAAAATTTACGGTTTTGTATTGACAAGAGTATTTATGTAGGTAACATTTACTAGTAATTTATGAAGAAATGCTCAAATTGATTTACATAACTTCGTATATTAAACAGATTAGAAAGCTCACTAATATCAACCATATCGGTAATATTAGTATTTTCAATGGCAAATTCGATTGTTTTACTAAAGAATAATTCACATTGTTTTAAATTTTCGACCACTGTGATAAGGAATGGGTAACATAAAAATTTACGCGATTTGTTTAAATCATAAACAATATGCGTTTTTGCCCATATCCAAGAGAATATTACATCATGATTGCCTTCCAAAATACTCATCAACGTCCTGTCAAACTTCATTTTGTGATCGAAAATTTTACGTATGTTCATTAAAACACTTGTAGTAAATAGTACGGCTATAAATATGAGACGATAACCATTATTTTCATCTTTCAAACAATCACTAACATATTCAACTGCAAAGTATTCAGTGAATGACATATGTGTAAATATGGGGATTCCGTTTGCCACACTATCGACGAGACCTGTCTTCTCTATTCCCTTTTCGACGACTTTTATCAGCTCTTTAATTTCTTTCAAATCTTTCTCACTAAACAATAACTGACTATATTCATTAAACATAGCATAGGCACCCAATCTTTTGTGATTGAAAATAGACTCTGAAAGTTCTTTTTCGTAAGCAGTAATAATATCAGAATTATAGATGTTAATTTCGTTTTTCTCTTGGTACCGTCTTTTAATTTTATTTTCCAAAAAACGTCTGTAAACGATAAAAGTTTCAAAATCTACATACCATTTCTTACTGTGTTCTTTTTTTAAACTGTCTGCGACATAAAATGCCGCTAGGTACAGAAATAAAGGATTCGCATCACAAATTTCGTCACGGAGGGACGGAGCGGAATCAGACTTGTAACAAATTGTCTCGTTGCAGTTTTTATCATATTTCCATAACGGAATATGCGTGTTCATGATTTTGCTACTCAAATAACAAGTTGCGATTTTAATGACATCATATAACGGTTCTGCCACAGGTATTCGTTCATAATTAACTACCGACATGTATTCAAGGAATTCCTTAACATTTTCGAGTTGTGGGCTGTTTAGATCCTTTAATCTCAAATTAAATTCCCAAAATGTATACAAATAATTTTTCATTTCCATTCTTGAGAAGTAATCTATTTCGTAAGATGGCCCAAACTCTTTCTCTAAAATGGTTTTCACTTCGTTATACGATCTGCTTGTAATCCACATTCTATGCTTACGAGGATAATTTCTAACACATTTTATACATTTTATGACCACATCTGTATAATGCGGACAGATTTCATCGAAACCGTCAAACAGAAATATAATTTCTCTTTCACAATAAAAATGTAGAAATAAATTTAACTCAAACTCGATGAGAGGATCTGCTATGCAATGTTTTAGATACACGAAATCATCTTTTTCTTCCAGCGTAATTTCGACATCATTTTTTTTGCCAAGTTTCTCGCGTAGTAAAACTTGGCACATAAAATTTAAAGTTTGTAATAAGTCGATGGCTGTTTTTTCCTCCTTCCACTTACTGAATTCTTCCGAGTATTCCAATAAGTTTATCCTTATGATCCACACTTCTGGTTTTAGCTCTTTTGTCTTAATCGATAAGTGTGTGAGCAGAGTTGACTTGCCCATACCAGGTTCTGCTGTAACAAGTACAATGTCTTCTGTTATCTCTGATGTAATGTTAAGGCTTTTAACAACTACTCCCGAAAGACTTGATTTTTCTTCAAGGGTCTCATCGGAAACTTCGTTTCTGTGCTTTTCATCTGAAGAATTGTCAAGAGTTTTAACAAGTGCTGTCGAAAGACTTGATTTTTCTTCAAGTGTCTCATCGGACACTTCGTTCCTGTGCTTTTCACCTAAAGTATTGTCAAGAGTTTTAACATCTGTAGTTGTAAGACTTGACCCTTTTTCAAGTGATTCATCGGAAAGTTTTTTATTCTGATTTTCACCTAAAGTATTTTCAATAGTTTTAACAACTGTAGTTGAAAGACTTGAACTTTCTTCAAGTGTTTCATCGGAAACTTCATTTATTTGTTTTTTGTCTGAAGTATTTTCAAGAGTTTTAACAACTGCAATTGAAATACTTGACTTTTCTTGAAGTGTTCCATCAAAAACTTCGTTTCTTTGTTTTTCATCTAAAGTATTTTCAAAAGTTTTAACAACTGCTGTCGAAAGACTTGAATTTTCTTTATGTTTTTCATCGAAAACTTCATTTCTCAGCTTCTCATCTAAAGTATTGTGAAGATTTTTAAAAACTGCAGTTGAAAGACTTGAACTTTCTTCAAGTGTCTCATCGGAAACTTCGATTCTGTGCTTTTCATCTAAAGTATTGTCAAGAGTTTTAACAACTGCAGTTGTGAGACTTGACCTTTTTTCAAGTGATTCATCCGAAACTTTTTTATTCTGCTTTTCACCTAAAGTATTTTCAAAAGTTTTAACAACTGTAGTTGAAAGACTTGAACTTTCTTCAAGTGTTTCATCGGAAACTTCATTTATTTGTTTTTTGTCTAAAGTATTTTCAAGAGTTTTAACAACTGCAATTGAAATACTTGACTTTTCTTGAAGTGTTCCATCAAAAACTTCGTTTCTTTGTTTTTCATCTAAAGAATTTTCAAAAGTTTTAACAACTGCTGTCGAAAGACTTGAATTTTTTTCAAGTTTATCATCGGTAATTTCATTTCTCTGCTTCTCATCTAAAGTACTGTCAAAGTTTTTTACAACTGCAGTTGAAAGATTTGACTTTTCTTCAAGCGTTTCATCAGAAAATTCCTTTTTCTGCTTTTCATCTAAAATATTGTCAAGAGTTTTAACAGCTACAGTCGAAATACTTGACTTCTCTTCATGTGATTCATCGGAATTATCATCACTCTGGTTTTCGTATGTGGCACTGGTAATAGTACAAGATGTGGGACGGTTATCTTTATTTTTAGACAAATAATACATTATTGGTTTTGGAGGTGGTTTTATTTCCGTTTTTTTAATGCGTCTCTCAACATGATATTGTTTAATTTCATCATAATTCCTTTTGACAGTTAGTTTACCTACTGCAATTGTTTCTTTATTGATAATTTTATGCAGAACATCTCCTTTTACAAATACCTTTGATTTTTCATCGATTATCAAGCCCAATCTTACTTCCGTGCCTTGAAAAATTACTTTGGCGCTCTCCATTATACTTTCCTGTGATTCTTCACTCATGTTATTAAGACTATTATTTTCGTCTTGTATTATATAAGGTTTTGGGAAACATTTCTGAAATATTTCAAGAGATGTATGCTTTGTAACAATAATAGTGTTTTTATTAAGAACCGTTTCTGTCATGTTTTCTAAATTTTTTATTTTGTTTTGTTGTGTTTTATCGCATACTAATATAAGAACTTTATCTTTGTGTGTATCTCTCAACTCTGTACGTAATATTTTACGGTCTTTTGGTGGTAGGTTTATAACATACTCTAGATCTAACACAGTATGGCTTCTATTTTTCAAATGCTGCATCACTTTAACAACAGTCAGTACGCTGTTCTCTGTGGTAATAATAGTACTTAAGTTCTGATCCTGCAAGTTCAATGTCTTTATCGCGTTTTCAGAAAACGTATAGTGAAAATTGTTTATTTTACTACAATACATTACATTTACTACGCTCAGCAGTTGATCTTTTATAATATTTTTTGCCTTTTGGAATAAATCGCTTTTTCGCGTAAGGTACGGCGCTTGTTCTGGTTGCATCCACCATTTCTGTATTTCATCATGAAATTTTGCAAATATCGCGTCAGTTTTAACTTGAAAGTAGTTTGGTTGATTGAGCTGGTTTTCTTCTATTTCTTCCTTCAAATTTTCCTCTACGCCTGACTCATCAGCTTGGTTCGAATAAATTATCAATTTTTTAAAAAAATCTCGTGCCTTTTCTTCGTGTTCACTACATTCCAATAAAAGTTTAGGAAATTTGTTTACTTTGAAACTAAATTTGTATTCGCACAAGTTGAAGATTGTATTATTCGATTTGTTTTTATTTATAAACTTGACTTCTTCATTTAATCTTTCATACAGCTGCTTAGCAAGAGTTCCTAAAGATTCTTTATTATTTGTTATCTTCATCAGCTTGTTGTTATCATCAAGCACGAATATATTTCCGATAGCACCAGCTATACCTCCATTGAGCTGCAGGAATCCATTACCCAAAGATTCGTCTATAGTTATTATTTTACTGGATTTACAATTAACCAATAAATCAATGATTTTTAACACAAGATAATTAATTCTTCTCTTTTTTTTCGCATCACTACCGCTGAGTGTAATATCTTGATTTCCGAATGCAGACGGGACTCTCAGTTTAAACTTCGGAGATAATAGTATTTCTTTTGATGCCAGTTCTACTGCTTTATCAAAAGTCGAACGAGAAACGTTTATTGGTTTCATGTCTTGCATGAAATCTTTTGTTGATTGTTTATTAAATTCTAACTGACCATTATTGTATATTGTAGCAGTGCTTATCAATTTGCTAAGTTTTAAAGCATTAGTGGGCTCAGTTAAAAATTCAGATAGAAAATATTTCATGTCAACCGGATCGACTTTTCTTTTCTTTAAAATCTCTAAAAGCAGCGTATTTTTGAAAAGAACGAGATATTCTTCCTGCGTGTCAAAAAAATCGTGACGAAAGGTTGCCATTCGACAACCTTCAGGTAGAAGTTCGGAAACATTAACTACTTTTTCCGCCAGAATGACGTGATAGCACAGCACTAATTCATCAATCAGCATCATTTGAAAATTGCTTTCATCGTTTATAAACTTTGCCATTCGTTCGGCCAGGGCAATCATTTGCTCTTTCATAGCTATTTTGCATAGAAACTTGATATCCTCGTCTTGCTTATACGGTTGCTTGGCCGTACCGGCTGTGCCAATTAAATCATTCAGAATGAAGCAAAAGTTACTTTCTACTTCCGAGTCATTAATAAATTCATCTCTTGCAGTCGTGTATAAAACGAATAAACATTCTACTTCATCATATGTACCCTTAAAGAACAAGTCCTTTTTAATCGGATCGAAATATTGTCTTATTTTTAAATAACTTGTAAAGTAAGTGTCTAAATCGATTTTAAATGTCTGTTTCTTGTTTTCCTTGTGTTTAGCTTGTATGAAGACTGCAACAGGTTTATCGAATCCCTCCACTTCTGCTTTAAAACAAATATCATCAAAAGCCCCTATATTGTCGACATTTGAAGCTAATTTAAAATCTGTAATCCTTTCGTCATGAAGCGCTCTAAAGTATAATAAGCTTATAAGTTTTGATTCGTACAACTGTCCGGAAATCCCTGACGTGCCTGCACGTTTACGATACATGGTAGAGCTCCTCGTTAATCCCGGGGTACTTCACTTGGCCACACAGTGTAAAGGTGGCACTCACGACGTACGGAGCGGCGAGTAGTACCAAACTTAAGCAAATACGGCTGGCAACCTGTATGTACCTGCAAACAAAGAGAATAATGTTACGTAATGGGGTATCTCAGAAGCAGTTTTGGCAAAGACAAGACTTCTCAAGTCTTTAATAGTTTATCTTAAAGTCAAAGAGTGCCTTTATATATTATATTGGATACATACTCGGTTACTCGAAAGTACGATGGATTTACTGCTAGTCCTTTTCATCACTAGACGAAGTAGCGTGGACATTTTGAAGTGCGTGCGCCAGAGGCTGAAGTATGCGCCGAGAGTGCAGCTGCTGGTGTCGCATCGCAACGTCAACTTTAAGGCGTTTGTAGTGCGCATACCAACATGCTACCTGCATCAAGTGGTCGAAGAAAACTTTTGGCCACAGGCTGAGGTATTCCGCCGCTTTCGCGGAAAAGTGGAAGTGGACTACCTTTTAAGGTAAAGCTAAAGAAGTTTCTGCTTCAACACCAAAAACAGAATAAGAAAACTCAAGGCACCTGCTTTTTGATCTCTGGTTGCCACCTCGCTGTTATTAAATGGTTGGTTTGCGAGTCATAGTTGAATTATTATTTACTATTTAATATTATACAAATTCTTTTATTTTTTCTCTATTTTTAATTACCATCATTTTAATTAAGTGTGAATCGAAATTTATTAATTTTTTTTTAGAACTGACTTTATTTTATGACCAGTGATCGAAATAGGCTGAGTATATTTACCTACAGTGCATAACATTGTTAGCACTCGCGGTAAGTGCTTACCTGCATATCGCAGATGTTCTATGCTTAAGCTGTTATGTCCAGGCAACTTACCCCCCTTTAAATTTCGTATGACAGTAGCTACATCCCCGGCTGTGAACCTAATAGGCAACTCTTCGGACCCCCGCCACCACCTCTGACCCATCAAACGACGGACCTTAGGAGATGCCAGCTTAAAGGCTCTGAAAGGCAATGATGTTCATTTTAATTTGGTCTTTATTATTTTGGCTCCATGTCTTCCTAAACAACTTTCTGCTTTCCACAATTGTATCGTACAAAGTACCACATTTAGGCCTACGGAACAGCCAGCTTTGAAAATTCGACGACACGGTTGGCGCATTGCTTGAGCGATTGACTGCTGCGCTGCGTGTCACGGGTTGGATTCCCGCACGGATCAAGTATTTGTATGAACTACAGATAGTTGTTCCGGGTCTGGCTGTTTGTGTATGTGAGTTTGAATGTTTATAAACGCACCCACGATACAGGAGAAATTTAGGAATTTCTCCTGTATCGTGAGTGTGTTGCACTAGATGGGGCTACATTAAAAATAAAAGAAAATCAAGCCGAGCCTGTCCGTGTGCGTCCTTTACATGCTTATTCCGGCCCGTAATGTATCAATTTTTGCGCTGTATTCCCAAATTACAGTTAGTGATTACACCCTCACAAAGAATATGCATAATTGGCGCATAATATTATCTATAATTTAGATTTTTTATTAGAAAAAATTATAGAATCTACATCTAATATGACTACATCCGACACTACGCAGTGGTCTTACCAACTAGTAGAACCATGTGCATCACTTACATGAGTATACGTGTCCAATTTGCTGACGAGCACAAGCACACGTCAGCGCACCGCCACTACACTTCAGACGAAAAACTCAATGGACGCGGTATATTATACCGCGTCCACGCCACTAATGTCAATAATTGACATTGAATCTCAATGAAACACAACACAAATTCACCAAGATTATCAATATATTATATTTACCGAGATTCAAATGAATACCTATCAGAACTTAAAAATAGTAATAAAATTGAATTCTAAAACCTTTTACTTGTCGAATACAATGTATTTTTTTTATTTCTGATAGATATTAATTTTAAACGTGTCATATTTTTATCGATCCATAAATAGTCACATGGGTACGCTTCATGGCCGTTTGATAAAGTAAAATGAGTATAAGAACTGTACATATATTATTAACTCAATGCTTACCATTTGTTTTCAATAGTCAGGTTTAAGCAGTGTGCCACATCATCACTGTCGGGTAAACCTAATGCGCAAAACTTCTTTTTTTTTTAGTAACTGATTTGTTGTTAACTATTCTGCCAGCATCATGTCGTGATTAATTCCGTTTATTACGTGGCAGGAACACAAACGAAGACAGGTGTACTTCCTCACAGAAAGTCCAAATATAACTGCTGAAATAACACTTACTACACCCGTGGCTTACATGTTCAAAACAACCATGCTATCATATAGTTATGATACTAATTTAAGTGTAACCTAATTTTTCCTTCCTCGTTACTATTACGCACAGCCAAAATCAACTCTGATTATACTGTGCTAAATGTTGCTTGACAATTAGTGGAATTGGCGAGTGACAATTATTCTACTAATCAAATTCAATTTGAGATTTTTTTTTTTTTTTTTGATTTTGCAATTTTTTTAATGTTTTTTTTTTTTTGAGTTATTGAATTTTATTTGAGTGCTAATTCTTCAAATTGCAATCTCTCAATAATGTTTGAAAAATTTGATTTTGCGACTGAGATGCGAATTCGAACGTTGCACACGGTGTTTAATGAAGCCCATTTTTACGACATCACATTTTTATTAAAAAAAACTGATGGAAATAATCATTTAAATGCGAGATTTTGTATTGTCGTTTCGCTACCAAGTCTAGTTTTTGAGTAATATTTTTTTGAAAATCGTCCTTTTTCCATCCGGATATTAAGAAAAAAATTAATTACGCTTAAACTAAGCATGATACGAAATAATGATGTGATGTACATTGATGGCGTCTCATATGCTGAGTATTTTAGAGCACAAATGAACCTCTTAACTTTGTTAGATCCGGTTATATACGAGTTTTTTGGTTTTTAGTTTTTCTTTTTTTCTTAAAAATTCCGCCATATTGGGAAGTTTTTTTTTTTTTTCCTTAGCCTATTGTGCCTATTGTGTGTATCTGCTGGGCAAAGGCCTCCCCCATATCCTTCCAGACATTCTTTTCTTGCGCCACCTCGAACCAGCCAGAAAGTTATTTATACTGAAATTATTCTGTTTACTTCCCCAACACACCACATAATTATGACATCCCAAATTAATGGAACTTAGAAACTACAACGTTTTGTAAGTTTGATCCGGATTTTCGTTGTCAGGGTTGTCACGTTCTCAAATAATGATTTATCTGAGAAGAGTCCATTTGCCATCATTTATTGTGGAGAACTCCTCAATAAATGATAGCAAATTTATTGAGGATTGCCTATCTACGAAATTCTTTATCAGATCTTCAACAAATTGAAATGGGTCTACTCCCAGAAAGTACTCTTCCAAAAACTACCCAAATCGCTTCAATTATGCCTATAAAATTTGAAGAGTTCTCTCTATGTCTCCAGGATCCCATCATCAGATCCTGACTTGGTGATCATGGGACCATCTGGGAATTAGCCCATCAAACAAAAAAAAATCCAAATCGGTCCAGCCATCTTCGAGTAATCGGGGAAAAGACATAAAAAAAAAATAGGTTCCGACGAATTGAAAACCTCCTTCTTTTTTTGAAGTCGATTAATTAGTAGAATTGGCTCTCAGGTATGTAGCGAAGTTTAAACATTTTATTAATACACAAACCTTCGAGCATCCAAAAACTTACTTCTTCATATCCCTTCTCACCGCACTGGGGTTTTGTCTAATTCCTACGCTATTTCTACTTAAACTCTGGAATATGCTACCCCTTGACAACAAGAAGGCTGAGTCTAAATTTTCCTTTCAGCGTAAAATCCGAAAACACTACTTTAAAGCTTGTCATTCTTAGTTGTTCTTCATCATGATTACTATGAATTCTCTTAATCGGTATGATTATTATATATCATATCTATTAGTTTATTATTTTAGCATGTATATGTATTTTATTTGTATATTTTATCCAAAATGTTAAAATTCAACTTTGTATCTTATTTTTATTTATTGTACACCTACCACAGTCTTTATAACCCAAAGGTTGACTGGTAGAGAATGCCTTGATGCATTAAGTCCGCCCATGTACCACTATTGTACATAAAGTTTAAATAAATAAATAAATGATTCGCCTGAAACAATTTACACAAAGAAGAATAAAATAAGCAGAACACAGAGTTGCCTTTAGCCCCAAACTTGACACAGCCCCTATCTTTGTGGCCTGTGACTATAGAATGGGTAGATAGAATGGTGACACAGCACAATGTTACTATTCAGGGTGGTCCAGAAGTGCGAGGTCATATTTAAGGGTGATGTTGGGAAGCTGAGACATATAACGGAAAAAAATAGCAAAACAAAACAAAAAATACTTAAAAAAACGAAAACTAGTTTTGAAAAAAAAACCTTTGTTTTCATGTTTTGATATTTTATTCTTAATGTAAAAGTCAAAGTCAAAATGTTTATTCCAATTAGGCCATCAAAAGGCTCTTTTAAACGTCAACATTACAATTAAAATGATTGTTTAAAAATAAATTGACTCTACTGTCCATTCACAAAGGTAGATTCTTATGGAGAAGAACGGACAAGAAACTACATAGTTACTCTTTTCAAATAAAAGTTTTACAATAAATGGTACTCACATATTTACAAATATTGCAAACAATTTATTTTACAGTGTGTGAGTTATTTAACAGAAAAATAAAATTAAAAAAAAAAAACAGAAAAAAGTACATCTATATAGTTAAATACATTATGCTAACCAGTTTGATTTACTCTACACTCTTGATTGTCCTATGGACCAAGACCAGCATGCTTCCAAGCATTCTTATCCTGAATGTAATCGTCTAATTTGTAATATGCTTGTGTACAAAGTGTGCTTTTAATATAACTTTTAAATGTTCTTTCATTTAGTTCTATTACGTCACAAGGTATTTTGTTGTAACATTTAACATAATACCCCATGAAAGATGTGCGTACTTTAGCTAATCTATAAAATGGTTGATCTAATTTGTCTTTATTTCTAGTATTAAAATTATATCCATCACTATTTTTACTAATAAAAAGTTGACGATTTTTCCTTACATACGTAATATTTTCATAAATAAATCTGGTTTCAATAACGTATCCACCTTTAACCAACTGTCTAATAAGCCACGTCAAACGTCATATTTGCCATTCAAACATGACGTTTCAGCTACTGTTGGTGGCAAATTTTTAGTAGTAGTTTACTAGAAAGTGACGTTACAAGCCCCCACTCCTTATCTTTGATGTTTGTTTTATCTTCGTTTTTTTGTATTGGTTGATAAAAATAAAAAATACGGATCCAATATTTTTGAACTGACGTACTAAATAGAATCATATTTTTTTTTACCCAGGCAACATCCCTATTATATGAGGCCCCGACGACATATTTCTTTACTTAAGAAAAATGTGACTAGAGTCTGGCAAACGAAAGCGTGATGTGGAGTTTTTTTATAAGTTTTAATACGGCAACATTATTAAGCTGTCAAGGGCAAGTCAAAGTCTGTGATTGCATTTGTTAGTATTTCGTGAAAACCTTTCTTTTTCAAAACATTTGCTATAATTTGGGTAAAAGATACTATGATTAGTAAATTCAAACTAAAACATAAGGAGAAAGTTTTTGAAGATAAACAACAATGTTTGGTTGTGTTGCCAGCTTTTTAGGTTAGTGTGACTTTATAATCTTGATCCTAGTTGATGCTTACTTGATATATTTACGATATGATACCTTTTCTTATGTTTTTAGATAATCTGAAAGATATTCAAGGCCCATAGCGAAATTAAAAACATTGTCGAAAAGTCAAGGAATTTGGAAAAAAAAAATAATTGAAAGTCAGACTAAGTTTTAGAAGAAATATCTTCTAAACCAATGACATTCCAGTTGTATGTTCCTTTTTTATTTTCAAGGATGGGTAATCATCAAATGACTTCTTCCGCTCTGGGTGGAGTGGGAGGGCGTGTCAGACTCTTACTGACTAAAACCCATCCGTGTTCCTTCTAAACCCCTTTACGATCCAGAGCCGCGGTGACTCTTTCGAACAAATTCCGCAACCCTAGTTGTATGTACTTGCATCGGTTTAGAGTGTAATATGTGTTTGTTCTATTTAATAAAGTTGTGTTATTTTATGTTATCAAACTGCTTGAGTATCTTAATCATTAAAATTTTATTCTTTGTTTTTCAGAGGTTGATGTCACGACATGTAGGATCTTTGAATGAAGGGATGTGGAGCACCCCAGGAAAAAAATGCCTCCACAAAAGCACAGTGTCGAATTTAGATATTTTTGATATTGATGCAATAAGAAATAAAATCAGTGAATTTAATGTTGTGAGAAAGGCAATCCCGACATTGCGACCATTGTTGTTAAAAGAATCACATTCTAGCATTGGAGCAGAGAAACTCTGTGTGAAATATTAATTGCTAATGGATATGAGTTCAAGAAAAATAAAAATGAACGACTGGTTCTCGTCAAACGGTTTTGATATTGCTGTTTGGAGACATCTTTATCTACGAGGAGTTTCTGTTAAACATATGTACACAAAAACTATAACATTAAAATGCCATGGCAAGGTCCAACAACAAGTAGTGCCCCGCAACCAAGCCCACTGGAACATATCCCTTAATACATGCTGGCTCTGTCAAGGACTGTCACCATGATATGAATGCTGAAAATGGTTAAAAGAAAAATGAATACCTAATATAAACGAGCCCGGTGTCATTGTGATGGATAATGCGAGCTACTACACTGTACAACAGAATAAAGTTTCTACGACACAAACACGAAAAGCTGAAATACAAGAGTGACTCGATTCCAACAGAATAAATTACGAAGATTGTCTTATAAATGCCGAATTGTCATATTTAGTTAACAAACATAAACCCGAACCCCTGTACGTAGCTGACGATGATATAATATGGCCATAAAGTACTGAGACTGTCACCTTACCATTGTGATCTCAATCCGATCGAGCTGTTATGGAGCTTTATGGTAGAAAAAAGGACAATTATCTGCCAGCAAAAGAAACTGAAACACTGATAAAAACCTCGTTTGGGCGAACAACTGCAGCAGATTGGAAAAAAAATTACGGAACCTGTAATAAATATAAGCAAAGAGACCACATAACAGAATAGGTATTGGTAACAAAATCATAATAAGTGTAGGTAATAATGACTCCACTGATACAGACGAATCCTTCGAGGTTGAATTTTTAGACTCTGATTTTGAGTATTTATTTATTTATTGTACACCTCATAATAAGAACAGGACAATCAAACATAATGATGATTAAACATTTAATTAATTCAGCTTGTAGTCGATTAAACATTTTGTTGAAAAAATTTAATAACAATTATGTACATACTAATAAATTAATGTTCAGACTCGTTTTGTTAACTCACACCCTACACCCATGACAGTCAAAAATCCGTCACTACAAACGAAGCCATTAAAAATAAAAAATAAATAAAAATACTCAAGTATCAAAACATTTAGCTAGAGGTATAATTAGTAATACCACATTGTTATTTTTAGATTTGCCGTGTTTTCTCAGGTCACGCTTTCGTTTGCCAGACTCTATCTTTTTTGGCTTCACTGGCAAAAGACCCCCAACAAGATATTTTGATACGGGCCCCCAAAGTGGCACGCACTATTTCAAGATGATGCATAATAAACAAACTTTTATCACATAGGTATTATATGTATATTTAGGTAATAGGAACTACGTAACAGATATATCACTCCCATACAAAAGCAAAAATTCCTACGCCATATTAGCTTAAATTTAAATATTGATCCCAGGCGTTAGCTGCAAGCTGAAGGTACCTTCTGCACGCATACCGAGAATTTACTTTTTCGAACTATATCGAAAAAATCGTGTGATATATCAAAATAAATAATAGGGATCATTGTATGAGCTTCAGAAGTATTTTTTTCACAATTTTAAAATTTTCGTTTCGATGTTATTAAAGAAAATAGAGATCATACCCCCTTATTTCCAAAAGTACTGAGCCTAACATTTTCAAAAAATACGGGTAATAGGTCTTTACCTATAGATTACGAAAGAAAGCCTATAAGAAGACTATGACTTTTAAGTTACATAATAAAAAAATATTCGTTCGAAACCCTTTGCAGATCGACTCGCACTTGGCCGGTTTTTTTTTTTAAACTTAGCCCCTCTAGGATTTCCTCCTGTATCGTGGGAATCGTCTACAAATAGTTCATAAACACGTACCTAGCTCCCAGACCAGAAACAAATATCAGAATCTGGGTATCGAACCCGCGGCACCAAGCGCAGCAGTCCGATTGCTCAGCCACTCCGGCTGATTCATCAAAACATTGTCAAAATTATGTAAGAATTAAATGTTAAGAACTAATAAAATAAAATAAAAGAATTGAAAGCGGGTAGGATGACTATGCTTACTAACTTAAAATAATACATTTTAAACCAATTTAAATTAAATTAAATGATACATCATGTTTTATTTACAGACCAAAAGGAGAACTTCTGTTTCTCCGTATGAGATGATAGTAAATATTGAACAATTATCTTTTTACAGCTATAATAATAATAGAAAACTAAGTATTAGTTTTCTACTAAATCTATTATTAAGACATATTTTGAAAACGCATTAGAAACGATATAATTTCGACTCTTATCAGTACTTTCAGCGTTGTAAGGCTGCCATCAGACGGACTGCACCACAGCAGCCGCACGTTAACGATACATTCAACTGCATGAATTTGAATTGAAAAATTTGAATATTGAATTTTGCATGTGGTTGCTGAGTGCAGCCTGTCTGATAGCAGCCTAACGTACTTTAACGACTCTATGTACTCGGGATAGGATTCACTATCCGCAACCGACGCTTATTCTGTTCCTTGACTAACTGTACAGTAACTGTATGTGGTTCGCGATGGACAACGTGCGTCGACACTACAAGATTGGCTGGAGCCGACCGCGTGAAGCTGAAGTCACGACTGTATGCTGTTAATATCGAATCCATACGACTGCAGCCGACCGTGTGAAGTTGATAGCACGACTGTACAAAATCGAACGTACATGCCGTTTAATATATCAACTACGTGCGGTTACTGCGGTGCAGTCCGTCTGATGGCAGCCTAAGAAACCATGGTGTGCTGTTTAAATACCAAATGCATTATAAAAGCTGGCGAACATGATTTTGAAATGGCTCTGACGCATTTCAAGAAGCAGTAAGTTAGTTTTTGGTGCTCCACCTCATGAAGTGAAACAGTATTGAATTTATAAATTGACCTGGGGCCAAATAAACTTACATGATTAATGTTGAATCTGTTATTGCTTGCAGTGTTTTTTTTTTATTTTATTTGACGTCTTCCAATCTCCGTTTAATTTTTTAGTAGTATAATGAGTACGCTGTAAGAACATCTTCACGTTGCTTACAGCAGTGTTTTTTTAGTTCCGAACTTTATTTCAGTCACATTCTGGATCCCATGCTATAATTTGGCACTTTTATATTTCGACTGATCTCTGAAATCCACGAATCATCATTTGCAAATAAAAAAGACTTCTTCATATTTCATGATTATTAATTTATTTTACGAGCGTTTTTTATCTTATACTTGTTCATAAAAATATAACTAAGTGTAAATTATTCTAAAAATTTTACAACGATCGTCGTTAGTTTTAAAAGAACTGAGAAAAGAATATTTTGGCTAACCGTAGATTTTATATTTTTGTTGAATATGTATTAAATATCTAGTTTTGTCTTTCTGTGCTTTTATTACTTACATCTTTTCCCTACACACCGTAGGTATCGAAAACTAACTTTAGCAATCAAGGAACTTTACTTTCTGAACTACCCCAAATTAAAAAAAAAACATACTGATATATATTTTTTTAATATAAGCGTTATAATAATTATGATTATGACATTTATTTGTTTTTCATTACATATAAATGATAAAGGTATTTCATTAAAAAACAAATTTAAAAATATAAAACAAAACGGTCAGTAGTCTGCCAGTGGCGGCAGTAGGGTTCAAGATACCAGTGGTTAGGGCGAACAAGTTTTCGAAAAGTACTGCCTTCTGTATCAGGCCTTATATCCAACCGCGCAACGCCAGTTTCTACCAAGAGTGGCGATTATGGGAAAATCCCCCCTTTGGGGCAGGCCTATCTCCAGCAGTGGACGTCTTTCGGTTGATAATTTTGTCACTCGCATGAGATGTTTGACAAAATTGTATGAGGTCAACCCAATTTCATGTTAACTTTGTAGCGTCGTCATCTAGTTATTTCAAAAACTAAATTTTTAAATTTAAATAAATAGCTACTACGTCTGTTATTTTGACTATTCATTTAAAATACTAATTTTAGTCTCATCTGGTCTGACTGTGCCTACATTTTGGGAAAAGGTCGGGAGGAAAATGGGTGTTATGATTGTGAATTTTAAATTTCATGTTCCGGCTTGGTCACAATGTCACTAAAAACCTGAACATAAATCAGTTTTGTTTGAGATGAGCAGAGACCGGAATTGGTAGGCTAATTACCTAATTTTCGTGGAAGTAAGTAACAAAGAGTTGATAATACCTCCTGTAAAATCCCGGAATCATAAATTGAATCATAATTATTAAAACCCGGGATTATAAAAACATGAACTGGACTTTGAGTATAGTTACAAATTATTGATTTGAAGAATCAAAAAAAGAAAGAGTTGTGCGAAAACGAAAGCTATTTAATTTAACAGTTTGTAGGTACGTAACTCCAAAAGCATAATAAGATTCTTCAATATACTAATTTTGTTCAAATGTATTCAAAGCGCAATAAGTAACTTGCAATTCCTTAAATCCCGGGATAAATCGTCATGTTTATGATTCCGGGATTTTAGAGGAGGTATTATCAACTCTATGTTACTTACTTCCACGAACATTAGGTAAATATAGTCTCCTTATTCCGACCTATGGAGATGAGACACAGCATAATAACAACGATATGTAGGTATGCAATAAAGAGAACGGAATGTAAATACATTAGATATTGGGAAGTACTACAAGAAATCTCCATGGTTACCTTTTTAAAACAAAGCGTTATGCTAAACCACTACAGTTTAACAACTGCCCATTAGTGCATTTAGCTCGAAGGCAATCCATTTTCGTCAGACTTAATACGATTATTATCTACGTGATAAGCAAACCTTTGTGTTTCTTTAAAATTCATTGTGAATTTATAAAGATTGCAAAGAAAACATTAGCAAGCGGTATGCTTGCTTTGGTTGGTCTGTAGATGGGTGACCATCTTAACATGCCGAGACTGCTCCGTGCCTCGGAAAGCACGTTAAGCCGTTGGTCCCGGCTGTCATTTGTAGATCTTCGGCAGTCGTTACGGATAGTCAGAAGCCAGATAATCTGACACCAGTCTTGCCAAGGAGTACCGTGTTAACCAGTTAATGGGTTGTGGAGGTCTGGTAGGCAGCCGCTCCACGTAAAATACTGGTATTCATTTGAATCCGGTTTGACTGGAAGCCGACCCCAATATAGTTGGGAAAAGGCCAGGCAGATTATGATGGTATGCTTGCTTTGCCCCATCAGTTTTTATAAGGGTTTAATAGAAGGCCACGAGTCCTTATATCACTTCTTTAAGCCATTTCAATGTTGACGTGGCAGCAAGACAGCTATACAAGACGCATAGCACTATCTTTTTTTCATATCGAAGCCATAATGGCGGTGATTCCCGCCACCGTAGGCGCGGGCCTAAGGACGATTAGAACAGGCCCCAGTTGACGTGTGCCTCAAAGAGATTTCAACATAAGAGATGAGGCCCAGTAGGGCCAGTGCCTGCCAGGGTTGCGGAATTTGTTCGAAAGAGTCACCGCGGCTCTGAAACGCAAAGGGCTTTAGAAGGAACACAGCAGGAAGGATCTATAAAAAAAGCGCTGTTTTTTTTTGCGATTTTCGAAAAGTCAAATGTAAACACATTTGACTTTTCGAAAATCGCAAAAAAAAATCACCGCTTTTTTTATAGATCCTTCCTGGCGTTTTGGCATTATAACAGTAGTTATCGCAAATATAATGTCCCTTAGTCCTTAAACATTATTTATGGCGCTTTTTGACAAAGTTAAGGTCCTTCATGTTTATGACGACTATATTTTTCGATGTCATCGAATTCATTGGATAACGCATTAGCGATACCATCACTCAGCCATCTTTCATGACAACCATCTCTTTTATACCATGTTCTCCTGGTCTGTGCAATATCTAAAACCAGAATTAGAGGCATTTGATACAATATGGAACAATAAACTCTATGTCGAGGACGCAAAGGGCATTAGAGGGAACACGAAATAGGTGCCAGACAGATATTGCCTAACGCTGCTCCCCTATGACAGCCTATAAAGAGTCATTTGATGATTTCCCATCCATATATACAAAGTACATGGATGGGAAATCATCAAATGAGTTCTTCCGCTCCGGGTGAACCGAAAAGGCTTGTCAGACTCTTACTGACTAAAACCCATCCGTGTTCCTTCTAAAGCCCTTTGCATTCCAGGGCCCCGGTGACTCCTTCGAACAAATTCCGCAACCCGGGCAGGCTCTGGCTCTAGCGGGCCCTGTCTTCTATGCTGACATCTCTTTGAGGCGCGCGTGGAACACAACGCGCCTAGACCCGGGCCTGGTGGTGATCGGACAGAAAGTCACTCAACACTCGCCGTCCGCAGGCCCGCGCCTATGGTGGCCGGGGATCGCCCTGCGACTCCCGACGCCCTAGGCGTCTTCTTCTTTAAACGCAACTTATGCTGCATCGACTGGGGTGTGTGCAATTGTGCTTAACATACTTTTTATTCTGATCCATTTCTATATTTAAGAAATTACTCAATAATGTGCCGAATGCGGTTAGGTAATATTGTTGTCCGTCAAATTAAAGTGCATTGCCATAAATTGATCCAGATTTTCAAGGCACAAAACATTTCGTCAACGCGACTAACGTGAAAAGCCCGTATACAAAACTCGCCGAATGGCAAGGTTCCTCGGCAAATTTTGCCGGTTTTTTGTTTTTTTCGGCTTGCCCGGGTCGCTTAAGATTATTCTTAGACTCAACTCGACACCTTAATTTTGTAAAATGCTGAAAAAAGATTGGTACCAATCCTTTGTGACAAAATGAAGAAATGTGAGGATCCTTTTCGGCAGAAAGAATAGTTGAAAAAAAGAATTCATTTAAAATATTCATTACTTCAAAGAGTTAAAACGCAATTCATCAAAACTTCCCAATTTCAATTAAGATGAGGCTTATAAAAGACGTTGAGTTATTAGCCAGGAGTGTAGTTGTACTTAGCCGGTCTTCAATTCTAGAAATGGAAGAATAATAACCTAGTTTTGTTCACTGTTCTCTTGTTTTCATTCCATTTTCGTTTTACTTCAGAGTCATAGACGCGTTGTTACTCCACTAGTTTTAAACGATACAAACGAATCACAAACACAAACAAGTATGAACCCGTTTGCTTTAACAAATTTTAGTTTAGATTTGTTCACTTTTTATTAAGCCAATGTTTTATTCATTCTCTTAAATTATTATGTTTGATTCAAATCTGCTGCGTAAAAAAACACTTTTTGGTTAGGAACAAAATAAAAAACTACTTTTGGAAAAAATCAACTGTTTCATACATTTTGTCAACAGCCTATGCAAGAAAAAAAATGCAGGATTTTGCCTGAAATAAAATTGTACTGTCATAAAAACATCAGGCAGTGCGAATAGCAGTCATGCAATCTAGTACGTAGTCGTGACAGAGTCTCGCAATCTGCTACACTGATACACATTGCTCCCTCTATCTTCACCGCCACTTGCTTCACTCTTACGCTGGCAATCCAAGGAAATAAAGAAAAGGAAATGAAGAAAACTGAACAAATGAATATGACTGTATGTCTGCCACATGTTCTTCAAAACGGTGGACCCCCAAAACACAAAATCGGCGCCTTGAAATGGCTAGAAGGGGCTGCGCCGACCACGAAAGAGACGGCGGGACGACTTGGATGTCTTCCTAAGGAAATTACAAGAAGTGGTATAAAATCGTCAAATAACCGAATTTTGGAACCTTGATCTGTTCACCGCAATTTGAGGCTGAAGCTATTCATTCATATTAAGCGACTTTTGTTGTTTTAAGGTGTTGACGACTTCTGGAACTTTTAGATGCTGCGAAGTTTGTCGCAGTCAGCGACAAAATTCACTGAGCTGACTGTCTGACTCAATTGTGCTGACTGTAGAAGAATCAAGCTGAAATTGACATCAAATACTCAGGTCTGCTAACTCTTGGAGCTGTGAAAAGATCAAACTTGTATGTCACCGCAATGTCAAGATAAGGCCGTTCATGCTCCATTTATGGCGCATTATTTGACGCTCGTAAGGGAATCAAAACCTATAGGGTACTTTCTGTTGACCTAGAGTAAAACTAAATTTTACAGTACGCACGCCAATTTCTAAAACTGAGATTTTTTTGTTATATCATATAAAAACACATTTACTGCGATTACGAACTTATATAATCGGTTGAAGAGTTGACCATTTTTATTAGTGCGCAGAATTTATTTCATTCACCCTGATCATAGTCAGATAGGCTTTTCCTGAGGAAACAGCAAAATTTCTTCGGAACATTTACCTTTTTTTTTGTTTTTAGGGATGGGAAATCATCAAATGACTTCTTCCGCTTTGGGAGGAGCGAAAGGCGTGTCAGACTTTTACTGATTAAAACCCATCCGTGTTGCTTCTAAAGCCCTTTGCGTTCCAGGGCCGCGGTGTCTCTTTCGAACAAATTCCGCAACTCTAGCAGGCTCTGGCCCTGGCGGGCCCCGTCTCTTATACTGACATCTCTTTGAGGCACGCGTGGAACACAACGCGCCATCGACCCGGGCCTGGTGGTGATCGGATAGCGAGCCACCCAACGCTCGCTGTCCGCAGGCCCGCGCCGGAAGGTTTACCTACATATGTCATTTTGAATCTGGCAGCAGGCCCGATCAAATGAAAATGAATAGCACTGAATAACACGTTAAAATTTTTCTGCGGTAATCTGAAAGTGGTACCTGACCACTGGGCTCGTCTTTGAAACTTTTCAATTTTCGCTCAGCAAGCCGCACCGTTTCTATGGATATGGTTGTTCAAAATCCCTCTCGAATCCCTTTGCTAGTTTTAATTTAATTTGACTCTGTACCTCCGTTTCAAATCACGTGTTCTTTACAAAACGTTCAGACCATAAAGACACCTCTACGGTTGTTCGTCAATGTTATTTTATTTTATCTTTACTAATATTCTTCCTAGTGTCCTCTCAAGAAACTCCTAAAATATTTTTTTAAACATCCTTCCATGAAATGAAAAGTATACATATAGGAAAATATTTTGTTAAGGTAAGGCTTTCGTTTGGCATTTGGCCCTTTCACGATCCTTTTGTGATCCCAGATCCATAAAATCAACAAAACGGACTTGAGATAACAACTGTTCTTAAGGTATACTAATCTGATTCCAGATGTCGCGGCAAAATAACAAAAACAAACTATTAACATATGTGTATACTACATACCTACTATTTCTCCACATATATATTATTCTCTCTGTACATTTTTGTGCGTATAGTGTTAATAAACAAATAAATAAATACTTGATAACGACTTACTATTTCTTTGCTCTACATAGCTTACATAAGGGACTTGTGACGATGAACTGCGTGTAAGTTTAGGTGAAGTGAACATGAAGTGAGCTGTCAATCCATACAAACAAGATGGAATGACAGTTCACTTCATGCTTACTCCACCTAAGTTTATACGGTAAAATGTTGACAAAATAGACCGGTTGAACTATTTTGATATGAATTGGTTTATAATAGCCCTAAAAAGAAATAAATTGAAGGACTGTACTGTAAATCCTTCCTCTGCAGTGATGTCTATGAATTAAAAAATGTACCCCATTATGTCCACAACAGTCGTCCCTTTATTTCTGCCCTTTGCGTGCCAGTGAAATTACAGAACACGATTCTTTAAAAGTAAATCTAAAGTACGTGACAGGCAGGTGTATAAGAGGTAGAAGACACACAAGGGTGATATATATTTTTAATTTTAAGCATACGAGCTGCTCCCTTGGCTTTGCTTCCGTGGCCGGTCACATAAATTTTATCCGGCAGAAAATCAGAAACTAAAAAGAGATCTCGTAATGAGGTATGTGCTTCTACAGATTACTCTTTACTGATGTTTATAAAGAAATATTATTTTTAATTCTTCAAAGTACTCGTACGACGTACAGTTGCATAGTTACCAAACATTTTCTCAAAATGTGATTTTGTTACAGAATTGGAGTGAACACGCCCCTATGAAGCCCTCAACTATGAAAAGTCAATTCCATCATGATTCCGCTGTTAGAGAGAGACGGAGCTACATGGGACTAGTAGAACCATCCCTTTAAATGACGGAGTGACGTCATAGTATTTTTGTATCTAGGAATGGGCTAGCTCTTGACCTCGGTCACGCCTGATGGAAAGCGATCGATGAGGTATATGCTGGAGTGGAAACTTAATACTGATCTATGACAGATACTATAATTCAAACTGTTCTGTAAATGTTGGACCAAAATAACCATGAGGATTCTGAAACTAGCTGGTGGTAAGGTAATACCGAATCATTTGGCGCCAGAAGTGTGGGGCGAGAAGTAAATATAGAACTCGACAAGAC
Source organism: Mamestra brassicae (assembly GCA_905163435.1). Lineage (NCBI taxonomy): Eukaryota > Metazoa > Arthropoda > Insecta > Lepidoptera > Noctuidae > Mamestra > Mamestra brassicae. Next base: position 4,744,829 of record LR991003.1, on the reverse strand, counting down.
TGATAATAAGTACAGCACCGGTTTATTCGGACTCAAAGGAGGTTGGACTCAAAGTACGGATCTGGTGTCTGTGGTGACCATCGGCTTGTTATAACCGGGGTTTCTTGAAATCGAATGTCGTTTCCTCGAAAAACGAGTGAAGAAAACAAAGGCTCGAAAATGTTGGCTCGATTGTACAGACGCCAGCATATCCGAAAGGAGAGGTCAACCTCAAAATTGTTGAACGAACTTTGTTGATATTGAATAAAACCTTTTTCATTTTTTTTTTTCATCCAGCTACAACAATCTGTCAAATTTCTATATATATTCTATATAGATTTTCAACTTTATCGCTAAAGTATTAGGTTCAAGGTTGATTAGGAAAATTTGACAGTTTCGGGTAGCTTGATGTGCTGGCGTCTGTATTTATAATTGTCAATTTTTAGCGTTATAGTTCACTACTACGATGTGTCACATCTTGAAACATGATTTCTCCAATCGATCAAAGATTCGAGTACGAAAATGGCATGGCATGGCGGCAGAATGACATTACTAGGAGTTTATGTGCGGACAATAGGGATCAATAATGATTTATTGATGATGTTGTTTTTAAGGACGTGTAGACATAATACGGAAGTGAGAATCATTTGGGAAAGTTTTCTGGGTTTATGGCACCGAACGAGTACGTGATGGCAGTCATTCCACTAGTTTCCTACAAAAGGCTCACAAGTTAAGGCGCCCAGTAACGTGACAAGAAAACCAATGCATTAGGACCGGAATTTCGGGGCTCGCGAGTCGATAAAAAGGCATTAAAAATGCGCAATTTTAAATTATGTCATTTCTATCTATAATAGCTTCCGCCCATAGCTTCGCCCGCGTGAAAAGTATTTCTATGGGTTTTATTTTTTTTTGCACAGGACGCTAATCAATTTTCTAAAGTTATTTACTGCTTATAATTAGCAAGCTATTTGGCAGTGAAAGTCCCGTCAAAATCGGTCCAGCCGTTCCAGATATAAACCGGAATAAACAGAGAGACAGAACAGAAATAACTTTTAATTATTTGTATAGACAATTAGATACACAAATAAATAAATGTCTGTTTATAATAGCATAATATCAGCTTTTAACTTAATGCAAATGAAAAAATAATATAATAGGTAAGTACCTACAACAAATACAATTTTTTTTTTCATTTATTGTTTATTTAGATCAAGGTGCTTAGTGCCTTAAGGGTACAGCTATAAATAAATAAATGAACTAGGTTGATATTCCAAGACGTCAAACACAAGAGGAAATTACTGTTTGAAGAGTCAAAGTTTTGTGAGTTTACCTACATCTTTGATCAAGATTGAAAGCCAATAACGCCTATTGCATTAATCATTTCTGAAATATAACTTTCTTACTTCCTTGTTATTTTTGGTTGATGTATACCTCTATAAAATGACAGTTCCCTTCAACAGAGGGACAGTGTGTAAAGTTCCTCCATTGAAAAGAGTGGGTTCTCCTAACAGACGGGTGTCGAGTCGGTAACTGCCCGATAGTTCTTGGGAAGTTGTGAAGTCCCCGTAATGGGACATTACGAGCGGTCAAAGAGCTTCACCCCCTGTCCTCGGGTGCTATACCTCTGGCTCTGACCGTAGCAAATTTGGGAGTGCGCCTGCCAAAAAGTGTTTAGCAACGCATGCCTGTGTGTATAATTGCAAAGTATTGTAATGATCGATAAATAAGTCGCGGGCCTAAGACTAGATGGCGTTACTAGGCTCGCGGTAGTATTTATTATCGCATACGACCGTTGACGAATGACGGTGGGAGAAAAATTAAAATACCGCGGGGTCGTCAATAGGAAAAGGAGAGGACTGACGGTTGCTCCGTGAAGACGAGATAAATTCGAGCTCTGGTTCAAACGTATTTTGGAAGTTAGCCACTTGTGTGATTGTTTAGTACTTTAGGCTAGAATTCCGGGAATAAATTTTTGTAAACTAGATATTGTGTTTGTTTATCTACCAGTAGCCAGTTTGCTCAGAACCCCGGTCATCACAGTATTTTACTACAGGCGCGCCGCGGTTCTGGCCGTATATATTCAAGTCACGCGGAGAACTTTGATAGGTACCACGAAATTGTATTTGAGTGACGTCAGATGTTTTTGTGTTGTTCGGATGTGGCGGTATATAAGCCACTAAAATTCCACCACACACCACATTGTGGTTTAACACCTCACTATGAAGTTTAGTGAGGTGTCAATCCATCTAACCAATTATTATTATTTATAATTTACCTGAATTTTCACGGTGAGATGTAGATAGTGTAGAGGAACTTGAAGCTGGCCTAGTGTAGAATTTTCCCCCGAGGTGGCGGCGCGTGGTGTTCCCGTGCGCCCCTCTTTGACGTAGCGGGGGAGCCAAACACCTCACTCCCCCCGCTGACTCGAGGTGGCCCGCAGTGGCGGACCAGCACCAGCCGGGGATTGCGGATGTCGCATTCGTTCCCGCGATCCCCGGCGTAGGTGGGAGATGGAATACCGGGGTGGTTTTAGTCAGTAAGAGTCTGACAGACCCCTCCACCCGCCCCAGGGTGGAGGATTTCCATGAGGATTTCCCCCCGACAAAAAAAAAGTGTAGAATTTCCAATTTAATAATAGGACAGACTTTGCTGATTTTGATAGCACTTCCGAGAAAGACTTGCGCAAATCAATTCACGCGCATACTTTCGAAGCCATCTGCAATGACAAGGTTGTTAACTGACAATGGGCTGAATATTAAAATCTAGGCCATTCACTTGAGGCATTGCATTTTGATTATCAGTCTTCGTAAGGATTTGCAGAAGTGTGCAGGTGTAAGTCGCACGAGACTTTGACGTCATAGTTCATGTCGGACTTCTCTTTTTAATAAATCAACATCGTTTTTTATTTACATAGATATTTACACCTGTTTTTATAAATACTTACGAGTAACTACCTATATACACTAGAAATAAAAATAAAAACTCCTAACTAAATTAACCCTAAAATATGGCGTCAAAAATTCATCCGCATTTTTTTAATTATAAACTTTGAAACTTTTTCGCTGATGAAGATATTTAAAAAAATAAATATGAAATCCTCCTGTAGTCAAATCTGTTTTTTTTTTGAATTTGGCTACGATTACTTATTAGTTTTTATTCAGCAAATAAAAAAAAATACTTGCATATTCCTTATAGACATGGTTTGGACATGTGGAGTGGATGAATTAGGAAAATGTCGTGAGGAAAATTATGATTATGTAGAATTGTGGATTGATCAAGCAATGGATCGACGTCCACAGCTGAACAAAGGCCTTCCCCAGGTGTCACCACATCTACCGGCCCTATGCGTCTCGCAACCAGCAGATTCCAGCGACCTTCGCCAGGTCATCGGTATACCTTGTGAGAGGCCTTCCAATGATGGGTCTACTGGAGCGGTATTTATTTATTTATTTATTTATTTACACTTTACGCACACAAATGTACAGAGGCGGACTTAATGCCATAGGCATTCTCTACCAGTCAACCTTTGGGTGGTGCAGAGAATGGTGGTAGGTGCAATGTGGTGAATAAAAATCGATTGATATTTAATTAATACATACAAACATTTAAATAAGTAATACGAATATATAAACTATACATACAATATAAATATATAATAAATACTCAAATTAACAAGATAAATAGGTACACGAAATACTTAAACAATTACAACAAATCTTGTTGACTGACAGCTCAATTCGTGTTCACTTCACCCAAGCTTACACCGTGAGATGCTAATCTCACTGCTAGGAAGGGATACTACTGAGATGAAGACAAAGAGAGATGATAGAGAAGATATGTTGCGCAGACCCCAAAGAGTTGGTAAAGGAATAATAAATGGAATAAAAAAAATACATGGAAAATCTTCGGGGAGAACTTTGACCCGCAGTGGGACAGTGTATATTGATTGACAATAACAGCGTTATAAATTCAGAAACATTGTTTTTCATACTTCCTTGTTATTTCAGGTCAAAATGAAAACTTGCTTGTTAAAACAAAGGTCTAAAAAATATTTATTGTTCTCATTCATAACGACTACATTAATTTATTTTAACTCAATAGTAAGTAGGTATATTGTATGAATTTTCAAGAATCGTTTTCATTGAATTATAATATTATAAAGAACAATCATCATCTTCCTGCCCTTATCCCATGTTACTTGGGGTCGGCGCAACAAGTTTTTTTTCTTCCATTCTGTCCTGTCAACCGTCACGCTATCAGTAACTCCCTTTTCTTTCATATCACTCCTAACACAATCCATCCATGTTTTCTTTGGCCTCCCTCTCCCTGTCCATCCATCCACATTAATATTCATAACTCTTTTAGTTACGTGCATTTCATCCCTCCTCTTCACATGACCATACCAAGATAAGCGGTTACCTTTTAACTTTTCCGTTACTAGCGCTACTTTTAAGCTACCTTTAATGAACTCATTCCATATTCTAAAGAATAATACAATCACTAGATTAATTATCCGTAACTAGTGGCCCGCCCCGGCTTCGCCAGATGTATTTAAAAAAACATCGTTCATAAGAACCTTCTCCTGACAATAACAAACGCAACAAAAAAATAATTAGCGAAATAGGTCCAGCCGTTGACGCGTGATGCCGTGACCAAGGGAAATAGGGATTCATTTTTATAAATATACCTACTAGTGGACCGCCCCGGCTTCGCCCGGATATTAATGTTTTTTTCATAATTTTCTTTCATAAGAACCTTCTCCTGACAATAACAAACACAACAAAAACATAATTACCGAAATTGGTCCAGCCGTTTTCGAGTTTTGCGCTTAGCAACACATTGAGCGATTCATTTTTATTATAAAGATTAAAATTAAAAATATATAGATAGATTATTGTGCTTTTAATATCACAATGTCAGAACAAATAAAATAGGAGAGAGTTCTAGGAAAAGTTAGTCTTGATAAATTGTTTCGCTGAAAACTTATGAATTTTCAACTTGATGAATTTACAAGATGAAGGGACGAATGGCTGCTTGAATTAAATTGTGTCTGTCTGCTACAAAATTGAGAGATATTTTTGAATAAATTCAGAAGTTAGTAATGCAATCACCAACTGAAGCTATATTATACAGGTTGTTAAAGAAATAACGCAATACCTGCAAAGCGTCATTGGACTTATAATTATATGGATAACTTTTAGTTAGGAGCCAATCGTTAATTCACGAAAAACAAGTCAACTGCCCTGTATACATATGTATGATTAACTAAAAAAAATAAAAAAAATAACTAGCTTTGCCCGCGACTTCGTTCGCCTGGATGTAAATACGCTGCATTACATGATCGTTTTTAGAATAAAGAATAAAAGAAGGTTATGCAGAGCACTGACTGTAATAATACGAACCAGTTATAAAATGAATGAACAAACCCAAGAAATTCTTTTATGACATGGAAATTGCGAGGAGCTCGTGGCTACATAATAGCATCCGCGGAGATCGATTTTCTCGGTTAAGCAACGCTTGCCGAGGTTTTACATAGGATGGATGACCATCTTAACATACTGAAACTCCTTCGTGCCTTGGATAGTACGTTAAGCCATTGGTCCTAGCTGTGATTATGCTGAACAGGGTGTAGAGCCCCGTTTTTTTTTTTGGCGTCTTGGTGTTCATTTTATGGGATTGTCGACTGCTTAACCGGACTTGCCTGTGGCGGCCTTAATTAAAATATTAAAGCCTCCAGCTAGGGCTTATTAAGTGTATAGTACTATTATGACGTCTTTAAAACCATAATGATTACGGTGTGGGCGAGAGACGGAGCTATACAGGACCCATAACGCTACCCCTTTTTCAAAGCTTAATTATGATGGCATTGACACGTCATAGTAGGGCCCCTGCAAAGCCCTATTGAAAAGAGAAGATCCTCCGACCAGACGGGTGTTATGTCTGGTGGGCAACTGGTTGATATTTGGGCTTATGGCATATGTTCAAATTGCACGGAAAACTTTGATGCCGCGTATTTGCAGGATTTATGTGACATCAGTTTAATAACTCGGAGTAAGTATGTGGCGGTATAGATGCCTACCTATGTATATCCTATACCTATGTATACCTATGTATACCTGGGTATTACATCTTGTGATGCTTGCCAGGCCACTGGAAGGCTGGTTCCAATGAGACGGAACTCGCATAGTTAACGGTAAGTAGGAACTGGATGAAATCCCAGTAGGTCGTGATGATGCCCCGGTAAGTCGGGGTGATGATGTCCCAGTGAGTCGAGATAAGGTTGCAGTTGGAGTGGTGCTGCTGGTTCCAGCGGGTCCGGTGTGTGACGTAGTTGACTGCTGGCGTTGAACATGAGAGGTTCTTCAAGGCTCGGCAGTTGTTCAGAATAATCAGTACAATGGCCTTTTTACATATTTTGATCATTTCAAGTAAATCAAAGCCTATGGGGTACTCCCCGTTGACATAGAATCATGACATTTGGCAAGAAGCAAGGTCTTGCAGCAAAAGTATACGAAAAGGTCTGAAAATTTGTTATTTTGTAGTTTTATCACATAAAAAAAACACGTTTAGCGATTGTCAAGTAATATTAACTGTTGAAGAATTGACCGTTACGTAATTCATCTTTGTTAATAAGAACACTTTTTAAGTTTTTCCTTCAATCCTACCAACTTATCTTTTTGTCTTAAATTCGGAAAAAATCGAGACTCAATCTTTCAGAATTATCTCTCAGTGCGCGAGTCAGACTCGCACTTTCTAAAATAAAAGTTTTTTTTCTAAACTAGAAAGTTTAATGTATTGAAATTGTAAAACAATTTATAAATTCACGATTTCAAACAATGAAAAAAGTTAAATAAGACTGCGCCACGACAATTTTTTAAATATAAAAAGATTAATTCAAGAGAAATCACCTAAAGTTAAAAATAACATAAAAAAGAACTGTAGTTAAAGGTCAACAACAAGTTGATAAATTATATTTATTTGTCAGTAGGTTAAACATAACACTATTACACGTCAATCTTTTTTGGTCATTTTAAACGAGATGAAGCCGGTGCTAGTTTAATATCTGAAGTGGTCTTTTGAGTCGCACACCCAATTCTAAATTCCAAATCGTCCAATTAATCCAAACTTTTCTAAACATCTCTCCATGAAATAAAATTGCAAATTAATCTCTTAATTCGAAACATTCTTGAAACATTTTGATGTAAAAATAAAATAAGGATCATCCTTGGGTTTGTATTTTAAAGAAACTTTATCTTTAAATCCGAACTTCTTTTTTAGGGAGCCCGTTTTAAAGGTTTATTTTCAAAATTAACGAAACCCTTTTGTGTTATATTCTTGTTATAAAATTTCTAAGACTCCAATTAAACTGCCCATCCTTTTCCCAATAAAGATGACTAAAAATATAAATAGTCCATCAGATTTATTTCCAAAAAATATTGGATTATTTTTTTATTTTTTTCAGGTTATCAAAAAAATTAAGACCATACAGTGCGTTCATTACTCGTGTGACGTCTCATTTGAGTACACTTTTTACCTAAACGTGACGTCATTAGGCCCCCACTCTTTGAAGCGTTTTATTTTTGTCAATTGTTATTGATTTGATAAAGCAAAATATTATTGCCTATTTGGCACAGCCGCGGGGCATACAATGTTTTTGTTTTAAAATTAAGCTGTCTTTTATTTGCATCTACAATGTGTGTGTGTGTGTGCCAAATAAACTAGTTTTCTTTCTTTCTTTCTATATGCCCAATATTTTTCGATAATCTAACTGACGGATGTATATAATCATCCCTATTACATTATGGCGGGCTTCCAGTCTAACCAGATTCAGCTGAGTACCAGAAAATTTAATGAGACCAAAAACCGTTTGCTTACTTGATTTCCCAAAATAATTAAGTGATTGAGTTATTTTTTTATCATACGTTCGAGTTTATTTATTTATTAACACTTTACGCACTTAAATGTACAGAGGCGGCATAGGCATTCTCTACCAGTCAACCTTTGCGTGATGGAGGGAATGGTGGTAGGTGCATTATGGAGAATAAAAAGCGATTGATATTTAATTGCATACAAATATTTAAATACATAACACAAATATATAAACTATACATTAAATATAAATATATACTAAGTACTCAAACAAGATAAATAGGTACACGAAATACTTAAACAATTAGAACAAACTGAAAACATTAGCGATGTGATGATACTACTGCCAACTTCTTACGAATGAGTTCGCGAACTTTCATTTTGAAGGCTAATCGGTTGGTGACCATCCTGATTTCCTGGGGTACATACGTTCGAGTTATTCAAGTAAAAAAAAACATACTTGCAAACGAAGAAAAGCTTGGGGATAAACGTCGCTTTATCAAAAATAGAACAAAGGAATGTCTCGTACCATTACGAGGGGCGGACTCTTCACAATTTTTCTTGTCAGTTGGTAAGGAAGCCCAATTATTCTTTTCTGAGCCTCTGGGCAATTTTCATACTTCATCATCATCTACCTAGCCTTTTCCCAACTATATTGGGGTTGGCTTCCAGTCAAACTGCATTCCGCTGAATACCAGGATTTTACGTGGAGCGGCTGCCTACTAGACCTCCACAACCCATTAACTGGGTAACACGGTACTTCTTGCAATTTTCATACTTAAATAATGTCTTTAAAATCATCTCGGCGATAAAATCAATGTGAGCAACTTGTCAAAATTTAATGAAATATTATGAAGTGCTTTAACAGGTTGTATCTGCGATGCGAATGTGAAAGTTCCTTAAAAATATGAGAATTCCTGTGGGAATTCTAAGAGCGACAGTATTTTTGTTTTGTGTTTTTCTATTTTTTTCTTGCTTGGGAAGCGGTCGCCTTCTTCTGCAAAGCAGTAATGCTAGCGAAAGAGGAGGTGGGCCACGCGAGTGAGAGACAAGGCCTTCCCCCAACCGCCGCTATAGCATTGGAGATTGGGCCCGCTAGGGCCAGAGCCTGACAGGGTTGCGGAATTTGTTCGAAAGAGTCACCGCGGCCCTGGAACGCAAAGGGCTTTAGAAGGAACACGGTTGGGTTTTAGTCAGAAAGAATCTGACACGCCCTTCCGCTCCACCCAGAGCGGAAGAAGTTATTTGATGATTTCCCTCTCCCTCTCTTTGAGGCGTCCCTTAGTCCTTGAAACATTATTTATGGCGCTTTCTGACAAGGTTAAGGTCCTTCATGACCGACGACTATATTTGCCGATATCATCGAATTCATTGGATAACGCAGTAGCGATACCATCACTCAGCCATCTTTCATGACAACCATCTCTTTTATACCATGTTCTCCTGGTCTGTGCAATATCTTAAACCAGAATTAGAGGCATTTGATACAATATGGAACAATAAACTCTATGTCAACAAGAAAAAGTTCTTATTCCATAGTCAGTAGTCTTATGCAGATTTTCTTCACGATCTTGTGTGAAAACCAAAAGGACGATAAAAGACGAGATAACAAAATGTACTTTAATAACTATTTTCCCAATTTACTGACTGTACCTAAAATATTCGGTGTTTCCCACTAATTTCATTAATTTATTGCTGTTCGTGTTATTAATTGCTGTTGTAAAGTGTATCTCGTATTTATTATCCCCTTTGGGCTCGAATATCGGTTTTGTTATAGAAAACATTTATTTTGTTGCGCTGATTTTCGAGGACGATCATAACAATTTACCAAAGTACCTACCTACTCCTTATATATTTTCAATCAAGGTTAGAACAGTACTCCGAAATCTTCAAGCCATCATGGTTCCGTTTTGTTCCTGCCATTGCCATGTTGAAAGAAAGAAAATTGTATTTATTGGTACAATACAAAAAAAACTCTTTAGTGCTCAATCAGACTGCACTAGAGGGGCGGGCGCGGGCGCTCGGGTCTTGGCGTCTGCGTATTCACAGTGCCGAACGAGCTACGTACGTATTTAGAAGACATGGAAGGAGATTTGCTTTTATTAATGGAAAATTCATACTTGAAATGGAAATTGCAATATATGAAGCTAGGCACACACGATTTAAATCAAATAAACTAACCGTTACTTCCAGGAAACAATTGTTTTATTTCTTCCCATAATTTATTTATGGCTGCCCCATTTAAATGTTGCAGATGTTTGCTTTGCCAAATAGCAGTGCGATGTTGTACTACAGATATAAATTCTTCCGTATTGTCCTATCCATGACGATTGACGACGCTTCGGCGGGTGAATCAAAATGGTTTAGAACTACAAGCGTAGTCACCTAACAGACGCTATATCACTGTGAACGATACGGGCGGATAGAGCCATTAGAAACTCCCGCGCCACCCGCGCCCGCCTCATGAAGACGCGCGGCTCGCGGGAGCACTGTGAACGCAAATGGCGTCTGCATACATTTTGAATTACACGCGTCCTCGCTAGCACCCGCGCCCGCCTCCACTCGGAAAGAGTTCTTAGAAATAGAGAATATTAAAAAAAATAGTATTGTCCTGTATAGCTTCGTCTCTCTCTCGCACTGGAATAATGTTGGCTTTAATATGTACTTGTAAGGCTTCAGGTTACAAGGATATCTTTAAGGAGTGTTTTCATTCGCATCACAATCGCAATTTGTCAAAGGGACCTAAATTTTTTCATGCATTTTTGACAGATTTCGACTGAGATACAAATTCGAACGTTACTGAAAATTTTGTAAATAGGCATTCAGGTCAGAAGGATATTTTCTCGTGTTTTTAAGGAATGCTCGCATTATAATCACTTTCGCGATCAGTCAAAAACAACTTTAAATTTATTTTTTTTACATTTTGACAGATTTTTGACATTGTTTGCCGCCATTATGAGAAAGAACTACTCGTGCGAGTTAACTTGACACCTGCCTCGAATGACGTTTTGATGTTTTAATTTAAATTGAACGATTCGAGTAAAATAATGTAAACGCAATGGTAACACTGAAGCTAACGTGTTTATATTGTTTTCGTCGAAATCAGATTGTTCAATTTAAATTGGACTGGCCTGTTGGTCGAGTGGTTAGTGACCCTGACTGCTTAACCGGAGGTCGTGGGTTCGATTCCCACCCAGGACAAATCTTTGTGTGATGAGCATGATCATTTGTTCTGTGTCTGGGTGTAATTTGTCTATAATATGTATGTATTTAGAAATATATATCTATAATATGTTTATCAGTTGTCTGGTTGCCATAGCACAGGCTCTGCCTAGTTTGGGATTGGATGACCGTGTGTGAGTTATCCCAGGATATATTATATTATATATTAAAAAATTCAAACGGCAAAACGTCATTCGAAATGTGTCGAGCCAGGTGTCAAGTTAACTCGCACGAGTCATAAACGCTTTTTGAAAGGTTCCGATCTAAATGTATAAGTCACCGGAAAATGGCAAACACCGTAAGATTATAAAATAACTTGAGAGATTGTAAACACTCGACAAATTGTCAACTGAACTTTTGGAATACTTTTTACGCATCAAAATTTAATAGTCTACAATAATATCTCGAAGTCATTTCGAGAAATTGTAGACTGACATAAAATGGCGACCAATTAGAGCACAAGTCTACAATTTATCCATTTTCGTGTGTATAGTAAACCTGGAAACAAAGCTCGCATTGGTCTGTTCAGATATGAGCTCACACCAATAAAGACCAATGAGGAGCCACGTTTCCAAGTTATTTTATAATCTTACAGAGTTTGCCATATTCCGGTGACATTTACATATAATCTTGTAAGTCCAATTACAACACACAACTCTGCTACCCTTCTGGCTTAGTTATTTCAAATGAACCAGCCTAGCCCAACGATGATGAGGTCGGCTTTCTGTCGAACCAGATGCAGCTGAGTACCAGTATTTTACATAGAGCGACTGCTTATCTGACCTCGAAAACCCAGTAACTGGATAACACAATACCCTTTAGCAAGACTCGAGTCAGATTTTCTGGCTTCTGATTACCCGTAAAGACAGTTAAAGATTTAGAAATGACAGCTGGGACCAATGGCTTAACGTATTTTCCGATCCACGTAGGAGTCTCAGTAGTTATGTAATGGATGGTCACCCATCCCCGGAATTACCTCGGCAGGTGTTGCTTAACCTGGATGGTTGACGTGCGGCAGCTATTACCATGATTTGTTCATCATAAGCTCAACGTATCGCAGTTTTTGTTGGTTAAATAAATTATTCACATCATGGCGCATGACAGCTGAAACACAATTAAACCAGTCTGAGTGACAACGTTATATGAATTTAATAAATAAACAATATGGCTTGCATGACAGCTCACTACACTTCAAGCACTAAACATGATTAAAGATCATTTGGGCCAAAGACAGATTGACGGTTTAATATGTTTTGTTCAATTGGTAGGTACCTATGTCAAGGCAATCTAGAACTTTAGAGTTTAATCTGAAAAAAACAGGTAAGAAATTGAGAATCACTATTTAATTGTCAAATTTATTGATTTTGGTCTTAACCTATTATTTAACCATATTTTTTTTTAATCTGACCAATTAAGGAATGTGGTTTTGTGAGCCGTGAACGGCTATATATTGTTATACATATATATAATAATTATATATATATATATATATATAATTATTTTTTCAACTTTGACAACGTTCATGCTTTATCAGGCACGCAGCGACGTCCACCAGTCGCGCCTATACGGCACCCCAATGCCATGGGATTAAAGGCATTGCCTATGCCCGCTAGCCGCGCCCCCTTGCGGGGACGCCGCGAACACTTCACTGTTGCTTTCATTTCGCACCTTTAAAGTAAAACCGTTACTAAACGAAATTATGAAATTGTATAGGGGAGCCAATTTTAGAAAATAGTCACTGTTTTTAGATAGATGGCATTGATACCTCAATTCATGAAAATTTTCGTTTAGTAACGGTTTTACTTTAATGGTGCGATTTGCTTTTTCAAAAGCGCTGGGTAGCATTTCATTTATACAAATTTGTCATGTATTTTTACAAATGTGTCGTTGTTGCCTTGTCGCTTTGTGCCTATCTTCGGGCGTTTTTATAGGACAGCTTTTGTGTACAAGTAACAATATTAATATATTAATAATAAATATTTATTTCTCACCACAATGTAAGTTACATTTAACAGGGTATCAAGAACAATACATAACAACTACAGTTTAATAATTATATTGTGGGAGACTGATACCTGAGCTAGACTTAAGGCCTGTATTCGGAGATAGTAACATTTGTAGATGATTATGTACTCACACATTGTCTCACTCAACTAAGTATGTTTACAATTATTAATTGCAGTGTTAGTATTTGAGTGAATATGTGTTATTTATTTATTTATCAGTGCTAGTTACTTATATATATAAAACACAATACATATATAAGTAACTAGCACTTCACTCGCGCCCCGTTAAGGGATTATTATTAGTTTAGATTATATACTTCTGGACACATCTATTGGCCCACCTTGTATTTTCAGTTTCATTTGGTCCTAGCTAAAATTTTATATTAGGTCGAGCAAAAAGTTTTTATGCAGTTTTGAACCTGGCACATTCACAATTTCATTCAATAGTCTTTTTTTGAATTTCGAACACAGAATTTAAGGAAACAAAAGACAATTTGGAGCCTGTTTGTTGATATCAAACAATCGAATACTAAGAAAACTTGGTTCTATTGGTTCACTTGGATTTAATTCTTGAAAAAGTGATTGATATCTTTGGTTTTGCAACAAACATTACTTATTCTTAACATTAAGGTGAGGTTCTATCAATAATCTATGGATGCACCTGAAGTCGCCGCCCAAGCTGTGGCACTTATTCAGGCCAGACACAGCCAAAGAAACGTGAGTGCTCAACTTAATTTAAGTCGATCTGCGGTCCGAAATGTTTATCGGAGGTACCTAGAGACTGGCGGCTTTGTTCGTCGCCAAGGAAGGCCACGATCTCGGGTCACAACTGAAAGGCAGGATCGATTCATCGTGACGACCAGCTTGAGAAATCGTCACCTTACCTCCATTGAGATACAAAACCAACTTCGCGACTTCCACGGAGTATCTGTGAGCGCTCGAACTGTTCGGAGAAGGTTAAAGAACGCGATATGGTACCACACAAGCCAGCTAATGGGCCCAAACTAACGCGAGCCCACCGAACAGCGCGCCTTCATTTCGCACGCAGTCATTTAAATTGGACACAGCAAGATTGGAGCCGTGTACTCTTTTCTGATGAGTCTAAAATTGTGTTACATGGCAATGATGGAAGGCAGAAGGTCTACCGACGTAAGGGAGAGCGTTTCGCACAATGCTGCTTTGAAGAGAGGGTTGCTTATGGCGGTGGCTCATGGACTGTCTGGGGCGGTATATCCGCGAGCGGCAAAACTCAACTTGAGGTTGTTACAGGACCACGGCTGCCAACATTAAATGCTGAAAGGTACATTCGTGAGTGCTTAGAACCTCACGTGATACCATACGCGGACTATGTGGGCCCAAATTTCCTTTTTATGCATGATAATGCAAAAGCCCATGCGGCCGGCATCGTCAGGGAATATCTTCGGGATTTGAACATCACAGTTATGGACTGGCCAGCCAGAAGCCCAGACATGAACCCCATTGAGCACATATGTGGGACGAGCTAAAAAGACGTGTTAGGGCTCGTCAGCCAGTTGCCCAGACGATGCAGGAGTTGAAAACTGCCATAGAAGAGGAATGGGAGATGATCCCTCAAAATTGCATAGAGCGGTTGATAAACTCTATGCCTAATCGTATGAGAGGTGGTAGATGCCCATGGAGGCAACACGCGTTATTAAATTAAACCTTTATTTGATAAAACATGTTTTTTATTCAAAAATCAATTGCCTTTAACAAGGCGCATATCCGACTTGTTAGGCGTAGCTCCATGTCGTATGGTATTCTGAATTCAAATTTAAAACAATACGATCGAAAAAGATGGTAAAATGTATCAGGTTTAAAACTGCATCAACAGTTTTTGTTCAATCTAGCAATCATATTTCGGTAGGGGCCATCGAAACCTAAACTCTAAGGTGGGCCAATAGATGTGTCCAGAAGTGTATTAAAGTGAAAATAACTGTAGGTGAGATACCTACTGTTAAATTTACTATAAAGGGTCTTAAACTTTTAAACATTATGGTGCAATAAATATTTTGAATTTTAAATTCCCGGAGGCCAGAATCCCTACATTGCGACGCAACGGCCGGACCGAACAGATTAAAGTAACTATGTTTTGTTGAGTAAGTACAATTTTTTTTTTTTTTTTTGTGAGTGGCTTCTCGCAGTTCAACCTATAAGGTTGTCGACTGCTTAACCGGGCTTGCTGTGGTGGCCTTAATATAATATTAAAGCCTCCAGCCAGGGCTTATAAAAAACTTACAAACTAAGCGACTACACGCTAAGGGCACCCCCTGAGGGGTACGGGCCTCGGCTTAGGGCGTCGCTGGGGAGAGGACAGCTAGGGACGGGCTGGATCGAACTGGAATTATTATTAAGGGGCGAATTTAAGACTACAGGCTCAGCGGCGCGGGCTGGCTCGAGCAAGGGTCGGGGCGGATTTTGACGGGGACGTCGCGGCGGGCCTCGGCGGCGAGGGCGGAAGGACGGCGGTCGTGGTTTGCGAAGAGTGCTGGTCTCTTTGCGACTCTCTTGGAGGAGAGTGGTAGAGTCGTCGGGCGTGACGAGGGTTTGCCTCGGTCGGCGTACCTTGGAGATGCGGGAGGGTTCGTATCGGGCGGCCGATGCGATAAGGGGGTTACGGTGATTTACAGCAGTGTCGAAGAAACGTTTGGCTATGCGTTTCATGAACTGCTGTATGGTGGGCAATTTGAGATCTACATGTAGAGTCTCATTTCGGACGTAGAAGGGGGCACCCGTGATTTTGCGCAGGAAACGGTTTTGGAGCGTCTGCATCCTGTGGAGATGACGTGGCTTTGCGTGTGCAAAGACGGCGCAAGCGTACGTCATGATGGGACGGATGACCGCGGTGAAGAGTCGCAATTTGCACTTGAGTGACAATTTGCTACGGGCGGTCGTGATATAATGGAGCCTTCCCTGAGCGAAGGCGGCGCGAGAACGGGCCTGCCTTATGTGCTCAGCAAAGGTGAGGTGGCTGTCCAGGATGACCCCCAGGTATTTGGCTTGCTTCTCCCAGGGGATCGGCTTGCCATACATGGTGATCGGACGAGGGGGAGGGGGTTTGTGCCGCGGTTTCGTAAACAGAACCGCCTGACTCTTGTCGGGGTTAACCTCGATTCTCCATTTCCTGAACCATCTGCCCAAGATGTTTGCAGATGTTTGGAGAGTGCGAGCGAGAGCGTCAGGTTCGCGACCGGTGTAGTAAATGGCGGTGTCGTCGGCGAATAGGGCTGGATATCGCTGGTGAACAGCGTAAAGACTAGGGGGGATAGCACTGAGCCCTGGGGGACTCCTGCTCGGATGGGGTGAGGGGACGAGAGTGCACCCTCGATGCGGTAGCGAAAGGTGCGGTTCGACAAAAAGTCTCGCAAGATGAGCACGAGACGGTCTGGCACGCCGAGTTGGTAGAGCTTGTAAATTAAGCCATTGTGCCAGACTTTGTCGAATGCTTTCGCTATGTCGAAGAACAAGGCACCCGTCATCGAGCCACGCTGGAAACCAGCGCTTAGATGCTCGACGATGCGGTGAACTTGTTGGATGCATGAGTGTTCGGTTCGAAAACCAAACTGCTCGTCGGGGATAAGACTCTTTGCTTCGGCATAATCCTTGAGTCGCTTATAAATAAGCCTCTCGTAGATTTTACCGAGAACGTTGAGTAGACTGATGGGACGGTAACTGGCGGGATCAGACTTGGGCTTGCCTGGTTTGGGGATACCGATAACGGTGGCCTGTTTCCATGCTCGGGGGAACATGTTATTGCTTAATGCGCCATTGAAGATGGCAGTCATAAGCACTATTAGTTGGGCGGGGAGGAGTTTAAACACCTTGTTGGTGATGCCGTCGGAGCCTGGGGCTTTCCTAGGTTGGAGCCTTTTGATGATCTCCTGTACCTCGTCGGGCGAGTAAGTACATTATTACAATTGCTGAGATTTATAGTCCTCCTCTCTGAGAGTACAGAGGGAGTGAGGTAAGTGGGGCAAGCGCGGCTTTGTGAATCTATATACATCTATACTTAATATAATACAGCTGAAGAGTATGTTTGTTTCAACGCTCTAATCTCTGAAAGTACCAGTCGGATTTGAAAAATGATTTTTGTATATGATAGCCACATTCATGAGGAAGGCTATAGGCTATACGGGAACGGAAAAAACGGGAAATGCACGTACGAAGCCGCGGGAAAAAGCTATTAACTTATACCACTAATTTGGGTTCCGTTCAAACAGTTAACACTACCGCCTTATAGCAAGCCTTCTTTATTTCTTTCTTTTAGCAAATTAAGCAGGTTTTTCTGTCTCAAACAACAAACTTATAATACCGATTTTATTCGTACCATAGGTACTTTTATTTGTTTGAACAACAACTAACTTCTATTAAAACCACCATTATTTTGCTGATAAAAAACTTAACGAATGGCTTTACTGCTCAAGAATAAGAATCACAATGCCATAGCTATTGTTTTGGCGAATTAATTATAAAGATTGTTCTATTTACTGTATTAGGTTCAGCATTATAAGTTTTTAACTAATTAATAGTTGATATTGAATACCAGCAAGCAGTATTAAGTGGTAACTAAAATTAATGAAGTGTTGTGAAAGTAAGCACTGTGTTTTGTTTAACAAGTTTTTGGTAGGTACTATAAGAAAGTAACGTGGTTTAACTTCGGTATGTTAAGAAAGTAAATGTTGTATCTTTAATTAACCGTACACCTACCTATAGAAAAACAAATCGTTAGATTAAATACTGCAGTGCAATTCTGTAAGCCTCTCACCGTGTAAACTTAAGTGAAGTGATCATGAAGTGAGCTGTCAATCCATACAAACAAGATGGATGCTCACTCCTCCTAAGTTTGACAGAATAGACCGGTTAATTAGCAGATGCTTTATTGCATTTATTGAATTCATCTTTTGACGTAACAACGTCTAATAAATCGATGAAAGCCTGGCCAGGCTGCACGCACGAAAAAGGATGACTTATTGTAATGTTACGCTCATTGTAACGTTATGATCATTTCATCAATGTTTTGTTATGACGTTGTCACGTCAAACTATCGTCCGTAAACCGACTTACAGACAACTCATTTTTAAGCTCTTAAAAGCTGAACGGATTTCGATGAAACTTGGTACACGGGTAGACTATGCCTCAACCAGGGTTGCGGAATTTGTTCGAAAGAGTCACCGCGGCCCTGGAAAGCAAAGGGCTTTAGAAGGAACACGGATGGGTTTTAGTCAGTAAGAGTCTGACACGCCCTTCCGCTCCACCCAGAGCGGAAGAAGTCATTTGATGATTTCCCATCCTTAAAAAAAAAAAAGGGTATATGATCCTTTCCAGATAAAGTTTTCGTCAAAATTTTAATAGTTGATTTCCCGCAGCGAAATGAGTTTGTCTTGGTAATACAATCGATTTATGAAAAATAATAAATTTAAAATCAAGAAATGGCAGAATAACAATTGTGATAAACAAAAAAAAAATAATACGCGTGAGAGCTTGTTTTGCTCTGAACATTTATGAATCGCTTTTCACTTTATCGGCGCGCCGCACGGTGGGCTGAAAATCGGCTTTCATAGACTTAGGGATTTCAATTTGCAAGTGCTTGTTTTTATGTCGGATATCGCTTCTATTAGTCATTACTATGTACAAAAATGACACCCGAGTTAATTCTGCCCAAAAACGAAGGAAATATAATTTTTTTACGAAAAATTTGTATGAAGCTAGTATGAAAAATCGAATTATCTCCTAAACGGCATGTTTAACCGTATTATCCTTGGAGGTGGTCATAGTGCTAATTATTTATGATTTTTTGGTTGGCGATCGGACGAAAAATTTAATGCCGTTTTTTTTTTAAAAATCGTCAAAATATTTTTATTTGTTTTTACGTATGAAACGATTCCTTTTGGTGTTTATGTTGAAGAACACGGACTTTTAACTACACATAACATAAAATAGCATCACTCCTATATTTTCGAAGGAGTTGGCAGAGGTTTATAGTACACCCACACGTAGACAACTATGTTTGAGCTAGATAACTATCAACACAAAATGAGTTTTAAAACTTTTCATACAACCAAATGACCAATTGTTTACTCTTCTAATGAGTCCAAAAAGAAGTAATTAAGTAACTACACTGATTAGGTCTTCTAATGAGTCTTAATAGGTGATTTAATGATTTTCAATATCTCACGACAATGCCAACTATGGATTACATTCAACATTTCCTGATAAGTGAGCTAATTTGTTAATTAGCAGTGCTATGAGTTCTAAGAATAGTTAGTGACAATTATAGATTTTCATTAGCTAATGAGGAGATAACTAATGAGGGTAGTTAAATAATTATTGGCGTTTTGCAATAAAAGGGCTAAAGTTTTGTTTTATAATTTAATTTGTTCACAACTGTGTAACTGCTAACACTAAATCAGCGACTATAAAATCTTAGAATGGAAAGTTTAATCACCAATTTAGACTTGTTTGTTCTTCTACGAAGTGAGAGTACTTCATTTGATCATGAAGTATTTTTCAGTGCAGTTGTATCCTGCATAGGCGATTGCCTGTCTGACGAAGATCGTGTTGTTCTCAAAGAATTTTGTCGGAGATTTACGCGAGCCGCTTTACAAAGATGGCAGAAATCCAACCGATTCTTTGATAATTTCAGGAGAAAGTACGAGAATTGGTTGGGAGCAAATATTGATTGGCCGAGTTTTGTGCAAACTTTAGTTAATCAAGAACCAAGTGTTGATAAGGCACCAAGAGCGCCCTCAGTCTCTCCAGAACCGTCGACATCAACGTCCATTGGAACAATGACGAAAAGATCCCGTAAACCATTCGAAGATCTGGGAAGTAAACAAAAAAAGAGAAGATCTGATGAACACACAGGCGAAGATTCCAGTGAATTGGCATATGCAGCTGCAGCACGTTTAAAAGAAGAAGGGCATGGAGATATCGCCTCTGTCATCGAATACATGATAAAAATCCTGAAGTAGCCGCTAAATTAAATGAAACGCTTAAGAAACCAGCGAAAACAATCATATTTACGCCAGAAAAGGCACTTGGATTGCTTCTTTCGCTAAAACTCTCAAAGTGGCAATATATTACGTTGCGTGAGGCTGCCATTCGGGAAGGTGCTAAGGATATTTATCCATCTTACTATAAAGTGCAACAAACTAAGCTTGATTGCTACCCTCCGAAGCAATCAGTGACAGTTACTGATTCATCGGCTAGGATTACACTTCAAGCTTTACTTGATATCACGGTTACAAGAATCCTTCAAAGCCTTTCTAACGAAGAGCATAACAAGCAGTTGAAGCTGATATCCAAGTGGGGATTTGATGGTGCTTCTAACCAAAGCCGATACAAGCAGAAAATTGAGGGTGAGGAAGATGACTCGAGCATTTTCATGACCTCCTAGGTGCCACTAAAACTCATAGATGGAGACAACATTTTATCGACGAACCCAAAACCATGCTCAGTTTTGTATTGTCGTCCAGTTCAGTTTACTTTTGTAAAGGAGAGTGAAGCAGTTGTCCTTGAGCTGAAAAAACAAATTGATGAAGAAATTGAGGCCCTTATCCCCACAGAGTGCAATAATAATAATAAGGTGACTCATCAACTAATGATGACGATGATCGACGCTAAAGTCTGCACTTACCTTTCTGAAGCTAGATCAAATGCATCGTGCTACCTGTGCTTAGCAAAGCCTACAGAAATGAACCGCTTAGATGCTGTAACATCAAAAATTGTGTGTTCGGACCTGTATGAGTTTGGCTTGTCATCCCTACACGCCCGTATAAATTGTATGGAATGTCTGTTACACATTGCATACAGGCTCGACTTCAAATGGTAGGCAGCGAGAAGTGATGAGCACAAAGAAATGCTACAGACAAGGAAGAAAATAATTCAAAATAAATTCAAAGATGAGCTCAATCTGTTGATTGATATAGTAAAACAAGGCTCGGGAACCACCAATGACGGGAATACTGCAAGAAAATTCTTTGAGTTTCCTAATAAAACCGCAGCTATAACCGGTTTGGATGAAGACCTCATCAAAAGATTTGCTGTAATTTTACAAGCAATTACATCTGGAGAGCAGGTCGATATAATAAAATTTAGAGATTATGCTCGCAAAACAGCAGAAAAGTACGTATTATTATACGACTGGTACTACATGTCGTCAACCGTTCATAAGTTATTAATCCATGGGGCTGACATAATCGAGAAAAATAATATTGTGCCGATTGGGACTCTCTCGGAAGAAGCCTCAGAGTCTCGAAACAAAGATTTTAGGAGGTTTCGAGAACATTATTCGCGGAAAAGAAGTAGGCAGGATTCTAATCAAGACATTTTAAAAAAATATAAATATGTACATATTTGTAAATTTGTATTTGAGTGTGTTTGGGTTTTTTTGTAATATTTAATGATATTTTTTATTTTTTTTATTTTACTTTATTTTACAAATGCGTAGTGTTAATTCCTTAAATTAAATTATTTTGCATATAATATAACTTTTTATGTTACTTTAATAATAATTTGATAATCTTTTTTTATTTAAATTAATATAAATGTGTCAAAAACAGCAATTTTTTTATTTCATTTTTCTTGATTCGTGTGTATATTTGGGTTAATAACATATCGAACTTTTTAACTTGGACACTAAAAGGGATCGTTTTACATGTAAAAATAAATAAAAATATTTTGACGATTTTTTAAAAAAAAACGGCATTAAATTTTTCGTCCGATCGCCAACCAAAAAATCATAAATAATTAGCACTATGACCACCTCCAAGGATAGTACGGTTAAACATGCCGTTTAGGAGATAATTCGATTTTTCATACTAGCTTCATACAAATTTTTCGTAAAAAAATTATATTTCCTTCGTTTTTGGGCAGAATTAACTCGGGTGTCATTTTTGTACATAGTAATGACTAATAGAAGCGATATCCGACATAAAAACAAGCACTTGCAAATTGAAATCCCTAAGTCTATGAAAGCCGATTTTCAGCCCACCGTGCGCCGCCGCTCTGCCAGTACCTACGTCACGTCTAGTGCGTTACTATTGCTTCTCACGCTTTCGAGTTTTTTTTTAAATTTTGAAAAAAAAAAATATTTTTAAGTTTAACTTTCTGTTTTGATAGTACTACTGATTGCTAATTGTTCTACCTCGGAAAAACAACCATTAAAATTTCTGCGTGTATATTGGACACTTTTATAAAATTTACTTAACACAATCTTTTTTTTTCATTATTATTACTTATCTAATCTCTTACTTATTCAATCGAATATTTACGAGGGCATTGTTGCTAGCTTTTGTTAGCATTCCATAATAATAATAAGCTTAATAATAAATTAATTCATCCAACAAAACTACAGTGTTTTCATAAAAAAAATCAGATCACATGACATTTAAAATTACAACATCAGGTAGGTATTGCATAATGTTTAAATATTTATACTAAAGCGTTAAATACAAGTCTGTGAAGGCTGCATTAATATATTATTAGGGGCAAAAGCTAAACAGTTGCACAAATGTAAATTTACCCCAATTTTACACGTCAAAAATACATTTCACTAAATAAATACATATATATCCTATTCCTTTAATATTCATTTCTGGAGGCAAGACGCTGTAACATCAACAAAAACCGGGAGAGATAAATAAATAAAGACGACACGATATTCGATAGGTTTATTCAGTTATCTACGTAAATATTGAGATGTATCGGCAAATGTACCGAATGTAAGCGATTATCTTCTTTCATAGAAAACGAATAGTAATGGTAGACTGACAATTTATTAATAAATGGATCTGCGGATATATCAGAGAGCCTAGACCGAGTTTTATGTCTACCAATCGCGTTATTATAAACGTTTGCTTATGTCTAACTGTACGGAAACAAGGAAGTTTTCAGTCATTGTGTTGTGTTAAATAAGCGCCATGTGTTGGCGCTTATTTAATTTTAGTACGAATTGACGCTTACATTAACGCGTTAATATGTAGATACCCATGTTTGGAAATTCATACTAAGATCATTGTAGACCAATTCCTTTGAAAAAGAAAAAAGAAAGAAAAATTTTTATTTGGGACTCGCACAAGTCAAACAAACTAGTAAAATAAAATTAATAACTAAACAGTATAATATATAGTATATAGTAGTAGTTTATTATACTGTTTAGTTATTAATTTTGGCCTCGCACAGATAATTATCCGTGCAAGGCCAAAATGGTCCCTATCTCAGCTTATGCTGCGATATCTAAAAAATATATAACGCAGCGCTGGTATTCTGATAGGGCCAGTCAGTGATGCCACGGATACACTCACGGAGCATACATATCAAAGAAATATACAAATAAAATAATAAGTATAAATATGGGTAAAAATGCAAAAACGTCGTATTGATATCATGCCAATCTGTAGAAGCCTTAAGGTGCTCCACTCAAGTATTAATTGTGTCCTTAAACATTTTTCTTTTAAACAAATCACGACTGCTTATCAAAGCGAGCTTCACGTTTCTGTAATTAATTAAGTGTATCAATTCATTATACATCTTGGACCCTCCTTTTCACAATGGATATCTAACATATAAAATACTCATTCTACATTGTAAAATGTCCCTTTGAAGTTAGTTATTAAGGAGCTTCCATATTCCTTTGCCGTAAACGTTTTCATTTCGAAAATATGAACGTTAAGTTGCCTTCCGATTTGTTCAACTTTTGCAGATCAACATGAGTCAAGAAAATCGAGGAAAAATAAGCTAGGTACTACAGACGATTGACACTTAACTTTTTGTCGTACGCCCTGACTGTGGGTCATTTTTATCGATCTTATTATACCAGACTTCGGAATGTTGTTTTAAAAAATAAAGACAATTAATTAATTGGAAACAGAGTTAATTCTTTTAAAGAACTTGGAACAGGAATTACAGAAATATAATGATTTAGGAACGACCCGTACCGAGTTTCTGAATTCAGGTTTTGATTCCCTTGCGAGCGTCAAAACATGAGCCATAAATGGAGCATAATCGGTCTTATCTTTAGATTGCATTGACTTATAAGTTCGATTTTTTTAACTGCTCCAAGGGGTAACAGACCTGAGCATATGATATTCATTTCAGCTTGATTCCTCCACGCGTTCTTCAGAAAAACGGTCTTGACAGACGGCCAGACGAACGATACGGAACCCTAAAATACAAAAATGAAAAAGTAATCGCAAAGGTTGAAATAAGGTCAAGAAGAAAAACCCGGCCGGACTTATGCAAATTAAATTCCGTGGGCGGTTTGCCTGCATTTATAATATTGGGTAAGGACATGGAAGCTTACGTATTACGCTCACCTGTAAATAAAATTGCTTCACCCATCCGATATTTGGCAATAATATCTAATAGAAAATAAATCATGATAGCAAAGATTGGGTTGGGTTGAAATCAGGACCGGATAAATTATATCAAAGCCTTACTCACATTTCTCGAATATCTTACCGGGTTAACGCCCGTAAGTTTATAATAAATCGCGTAAAATTGTTAACTCTTTTTTCTTAATAAAACACATACATATTGTAGACTATTGATTTTGGATGGGATTTATTGTATTTTAAATTATTTATTCACAATAAATTTAAAGTTTACAATCTAATAAAGATTTATTACAATCATACGGTGTAGGTAATAATCCGGTGACAACTGAAACACAAAATATCAAATAGACAGTAAGAGCGGTTACGCACTGCATCAGATCCGAATCCGCGAAAATACGGACCGAGCTCGGATATTGCTTACGCACTAACCCGGTCTCTGATCCGAATCCAAGCTATTTAGGGGCCATCTTTGGATATGTCCGATTTGAATCCGAGGTAATGCGAAAGTGTTCATACAAACGTGCTATGGCTACAGCATCGGTCCATCAATATTTCTTCAAAATTGGAGATTCACGGGTGATGGAGAGAAATCGAATGACGAAAAGTCAAAGTCAAAGTATTTATTTCAAATAAACCATTATCAGGTACTTTTGAATTGTCAAAGTCAGTCCGTCTAAAACATGAAGTTATTTGATCGTTCCAAAGCGTAGATCTCTATGGAGAAGAACGTGCAAGAAACTCCACAGACACTCTTTTAAATCATTTTATGTTTACAATAATCCTGGTTACATTAACCTTGTTGCTTCTATATATGAGAACAATGTAAAGAAAGAAAAAACAATTTATAGTATCAAATATTAAAATTAGGAAGTGGCAACTTAGGGATGACCAGTCTCCACTGACGGCGCACGTTCACGAACATGAGGCGTCCATCAGCACCATTCAGCTCAACCATTTTGAAGGGAACTGAATGTTCCGATACGAAATTCGAATCCGATACGAAATACGAAAGTCGGATCTAGTGCGTAAGCTACCATACGAATAGTTCTATGACTACTTCGGAACGTATTTTCACGGAGTTGAGTGGAGCAGTCCTTCTAATTGACTTGGTATATAGGCCCAGTTCCTGGGCCTTTTAATTAATTTCAGGTGGAATTACTTATGATCATGAATAACAAGATTATGTGTTGATTGTACACTTAAATATAACATCAATATATATTTCTAATAAGCTACGTATATAATAAAAAAAGTAAAATTCACTTGCGGCGAAGTACTCCTCCACATCGCTGTCATCCGGAAACGTGCTCGGAAGACTGGAAGCATTTTTACGTTGAATGACAATGGCAATATACACATACATTGAATGGCATTTGAAGGAACACGGGTGGGTTTAAATCAGTAATTCTGACACTCCCTCCCGCTACGCCTTGACGACGCATTTGATGATTTCCCATCCACAAAGAAAAGGGTTATCACTAACAGACCGTTGAACGTAAGAAAATATTCCACCAACATATGTAATTAATTAGGTACAGGTATTTGGTATGGTCAGCCATAAACTTCTGGAATACAAAAACAGTTTCTTTGAAACAAATAACTTTGATTTCGGCAGTCGGTGTTATTTGTTGTTTTTTCGTTTTTTGACACCGAATTCTGAAATCAAAGTCATTTTATACTTTGAATTGTTTTTTATTTGGAAGTCGGTTGTATTTGATTGTAAAAAGTTTTTTTATTTCACTTTTTAGTAGTTCACATGCGCTTACCCCTTCACAGCGTACCGGCGTGATGTTATGTTATGAACTGTTGTAAACAATAGACAGACATGAGATTTCAGCAATCCCAGTCCATTTGCTATCATTTATTCAGAAGTTCCGTTGCCTATCTCCGAAGTTCTTCATTAGATCTTCACCAAATTGAACTGGGACCACTCCGAGAAAGTACTCTTCCAAAAACTACCCAAATCGTTTCAAGTGTGCCTATAAAATTTGAAGAGTTAACTCTATTTCTCCAGGATCCCATCATCAGATCCTGACTTGATGATCATGGGACCACCTGGGAAGACAAAAAAAAAAGTCCAAATCGGTCCAGCCATCTTCGAGTAAGCGGAGAACATTCATAAAAAAAAATTAAACAAAAAAAAGGGTTCCGACGAATTGAGAACCTCCTCGTTTTTGTGAAGTCGGTTAAAGAAGCGTAAAAGTAAAAATTTGAATTCTATTACGATTTTCCATTAGGTGCTTCTACTTCATATTTTAGAAAACACTGACAATCATGACAATGGTTTTACTTCCAAAAAAAAAACAACTACAATCCTGAAAGCATTTGTCAATTGTCACAATATTTCAATCAGCTAACAGAATGAAACACTGCTGCCACCCAAAACGGAAAAACAACAATATTTTGAAAAACCAGAGCTTCAGTCTTGATTGACGGCCGCTTAGGTTTTAATTTATCGTTGACACTTTGGCTCCAACTTTTTAATATTACGATGATGGATAGCGCGGAGCGGTGTCGAGCAATTTTTTAGAAGACCGTGGTACAGCAACATAAACAGGAAAATTAAGTGTAGGATTCTTTAGTAGTTCATATACACAACGTGTAACAGAATAAACGCATTACATGAAAAAGGACTCATTGTACTCATCATTATGAACAACTTTTACTTTGGCACAAACACTGAAATCGCGAAAAAATTCTCCTGTTCAGTTCATTTTGCCGAGTTATGTGCGCATAAATAACTCGACAATATTAACTGAACAGCAGATATTTTTTGACATAAATTTTGCCCCCGACTAAATACGATTACTACTTCTAAAACGATCTCTTACGGTCGGTTTCAATAATGTATCTAACTTTAAATGATGACGTTCAAAAGTGCCGTTTAATGGCCTAATTGAAATAAACGTTTTGACTTTGACTTTGACTTTAACCAACTGCCAAATTAGCTTCCAACAGTAGCTGAAACGTTATGTTGGCCATGGGGGACATAAATGAAACATATATACCTCTACAAGGTCCCATTAAAATAGATGGACAAACTGTTAGAAATCATTCAGAACACCAAAATAAGGACAATGGTAAAAAAATAAGTAAGAAAAACGCATTATATACTTACAAGAAAAAATCAGCTTCTTAAGCTGATTTTTTCTCGTAATAATACACTAATACACTGATTTTTTCTTGTAATAATACACTAAAAACGATAATTCCTCAAAAATCTAATACTTACTATAAATGTGCAGGTGCACGTTTTTTGCTTGGATGTCTTCGGTTAGACGTACTGAACGCTGTGTTAATATTTGTCCATCTATTTTAATGGGATATTCAGCGTCACAGGAGACGAAATCTTATTCCAGCGTTAAGATAAGGTAAGAAAGATAAGATCATTTATTTGTCCAAAACATGAAGATACTCACATGGCAAGCAAGATGTTTATAATGAAATAAGGTATATCAGTCATGTTTTGCCTTAACGGCGTACAAATATAAATAGGTAGGTTATTACATAAACATCAAATTATTATAAATTTATCCATTATTCAAATACTAAACAATCCAAATACTACAGAACAGAGTCATTAACACTAAGAGTTTAATACACCATTCAGCGACTCTAGATTTTCAAATTAAAATATTCTCATCAAGCTATTTGAATATCGTGGCTTCTTCGCAAGGATGCTTACAGAATCAAAATTATATCTTCAACCAGTTTTTCCTTCCTTCAATTTCAAGGTAAAAAGTTAATTGGTTTGTCCCTTCCTGTCACGGGTTGAATGCGTTAATCGACCCTCAAAGTAATTAAGAGGTTGACAAAAAATGTGAAATGGAAATTTTTGTATCGGCAGATACGGTACGGTTTGGATGTAACATAAATCATGTTTTGAAAGGGAAGTTTATTAAATTAACCAGCACTTCGCCCGCGACTTCATGCGCGCGGATTTAGTATGTACTCCAGAACAATCGCTAATATTCGGTGTAGTAAATGATATTTATTTTGCACAACAAACATAACACGTTTACACGTCAATCTTTTTTGGTCATTTTAAGCTAGATGAGGCCGGTGTTTCCTAGCTGACTACCCTGAGAAGAAACACCGATACAAACTCAGAGGTCAAAGTCTATTTTAAAGTCCATACAATCCGCACTGATCAAATCATATGAGAACCATGTAGGTTGAGGTGGCCTTTTGAGGAAAGTTCCACACAGTTTTGAGTGAACCTGTCCAGACAGTGCAAGCATTTGTGAGTTATCGTGTAGCTCAAACTTAGAACTTTAATCGTTTGATATTTCATGATTACTTCGATAGTTGTTACTCATACGTTGTTATTAATCCTAATAAGGTGCTAATGTTATAATTATTTGAAGAATTATTATAAGACACTGATTGTGTGACATCCTATAAGATTTTGATTTAATACCCACGCCACCGCTATGGCTGATCCTGAAGATAAATCCTGTTGTATATTTATTTCTATGACTATGACACAGAAAATAAACACTGAGTTTTATTGCAAGTCACCGTGCCACCCAAAACCAAAGTTTACCTACGAGCATGACTAGTCCATTCCATAGTTATCACTCAAACACGACTATGCTTTCGCTAGCTACATAATTATGTATATCTATTGTAACCTTCTAGAATTAACATGGGCGTGCTGTAGACTACAGTAAGGGTAGGCCAGCCCATACATAATGCCCAAAAAAAAAACTCACCACATTATTCAGGGTTGAAATCACGATACTGACGATGCGAATTTTCATCCACTTTGAAAGTGGACGAAAAACTTTTATTGGACATTATGTATGGGCTGGCCTACCCTTACTACTACTACAGGCGCATGGGAATTTATGCCAGTTAGTTGAACTATGGTTCAACCACAGACCAAGAAATGGGACCAATCCTATTTAAGAAATTTTAAAAATATTTATTTATTCATCTAGACTTTTGATAGAAGGTAGCCAACTACCTTCTATCAAAAGTCTAGATGAATAAATAAATACTTTTTTGAGAGAACGACTCGAATAAAAAAATCGGGAGAAAAATAGAGAAGTTATACTTTTTGGATGTTTTTTCTATCTTTAGGCGCGAGACAAATTGCCATTCTTTTAGCGAATGCGATTGTTGAAATGCAGAAAAATACAAGGGATTGATCAAGTTCGAAGGCGTTTTTCGATCCTGAACATTTTTGACGTTTTGACAATCTCCTTTGCCACGAGTCAAACAAAACGTCAGATGACGCTAATTCATCATAGCGTGACTTCAAGTTTCGTCACACGAAATCAGTACTTGACTTTAATACGTTCACAACACCGTCATGTTTAGGATCTTTTGTCTTTTCTCTTGGTTTTTAAAAGTGTAATAAAATTCCAAACATATAACCTATTGCGCCAGCCAGAGACACCATTACTTATAATATTAATATCCGCGTAATTCATGGGCGGAGTGTCAATTCAACAATTTTTTTTTTGTTGAAAATTGGCCCTCAGTTTTCTTCTGTCCTCCTTTAGCCTAAAAACCTGTCAAACTTTGGCAAAAAGAGTTTGACATGTCCTTAACATTTTTACAAACCGTCCCTTTATTGTCAGAATGGTCATGGGCCGTCCATTTTTATGAGTAAAGGCAATTATATTATTATATAATAAACCTTCCTTTGTAGCAATTGTTGTAATTTGTCATATAGCAATCTATTTCTGTATCATACTTTCCGTATTATCTATCGTAGTCGTACACTAAGTATATTTGAGATAAGAACGCAAGGATATTTGAACGCCACTCAGTACGGACGTAGCGTATCTTTTCTTTATAATATCATTGAGTAAAGGTAAACTTCCGAGCAAAGCGGCTCTGGCATCACTAGCATAGCGACTCTGATGCTGCGACAGAGCGGTAGTATAAAATGCATTATGAAAATATATTTGACAATTTAAAAAAAATATACAAATGTATATATTTATATAAAAAATTAAACATATATTTCGAGCGTAGCGACGGTGACGCTGCGCCCAGATGGAGCCCCATACATTTCCATAATGCGATCGATACTTTTTTTTTTTTAAGTGTGGGAAATCATCAAATGACTTCTTCCGCTCTGGGTGGAGCAGAAGGGCGTGTCAGACTCTTACTGACTAAAACCCATCCGTGTTCCTTCTAAAGCCCTTTGCGTTCCAGGGCCGCGGTGACTCTTTCGAACAAATTCCGCAACCCTGGCAGGCTCTGGCCCTAGCGGGCCCCGTCTTCTATGCTGACATCTCTTTGAGGCGCGCGTGAAACACAATGCGCCATCGACCCAGGCCTGGTGGTGATCGGACAGCGAGCCACACAACGCTCGCCGTCCGCAGGCCCGAGTGCGATCGATAGTTTTTTTTTTTTTTTTTTTTTTTCACTTATCCTAGTGTTCATCAAATGGATGGACCCTAATCTTATTACAATCTAGCCTTGTATATAGACTAATAAGTAATTTAATTAAAACTTAAACTGTTATTATTGTCTTTACTAAGAATGTGTCCAATGGCACTTTTCTTATTGTCTCTATTAAGGCGAATACACTTCGTTCTTGTGTTTATTTGGTAACACTTGTGCTACATTACACTATTCACTTTCACAAACACTAAACACTAACTCGAACGGTTTTATTCTTTTTAGTCTTCTCACTATGTCCGTGTGGTCGAGAAGCCGGATCGCTTCGACATTCACATGCTGATGAAGTCTCTGTTCGTGAGCTTCTGCAGATTTTTGTATCACTTTCTCGATGAACTCAACTTTTAGGTCCCGATGGAGATCATCATTTCGTATATACCAGGGTGCATTTACAATTTCCCGTAGTACTTTGTTCTGGAATCGTTGGATGATTAAAACATTCGTCTGTTTCGTGCAGCCCCACAGCTGAATACCATAAGTCCAAACTGGCATCAGGACTTGTCTGTATAACAACAATTTGTTTTGCACGGACAGCACGGAGTTTCTTCCAAGCAGCCAATACATTCTTTTGAACCGTAGGTCGAGTTCATCTTTTTTCTTCTTTACGTGGGCTTTCCAGCGTAGCTTTGCATCAATGGTCATACCGAGATACTTGGCTGTATTCTCATATGGGATTTGTTTGTTATTAATATAAACTGGAAAATACTGTTGTTTTTTGTTAGTAAAGTCTATGTGTACAGATTTGGATTCATTTAATTTAATCCTCCATTTTTTTGTCCAGTCATAAACTTGGTTAACAGCCATTTGAACCTTTTCTACTGCTTCTTCATGGCTGTTTCCAACATTATTGCTGTATCATCAGCAAAGGTCCCAATAGTATTGTGTTCTGATTCAGGGATATCGCAAGTGTATAGAAGGTACAGGACCGGACCAAACACGCTTCCTTGCGGTACGCCAGCTTTTATTTGTTTCAGTTCTGAATAAGCGTCTTCTTGTCTTATTCTAAAGACTCTGTTTAGAATGTAGGATTCTAATATTTCCACAAACTTTTTCGGTAGCAGGCTCTTTAGTTTATGTATAAGGCCTTCATGCCATACTTTGTCAAACGCTTGAGCTACGTCCAGAAAAACAGTAGCACAAACTTTCTTGTTTTCTAACGCGTCTTCTATTACGTTTGTGATTCTGTGCACTTGATCGATCGTGGAGTGTTTTTCTCGAAAACCAAACTGGTGCTCTGGTATAATGTTCCTGCTATATATTATTGGTTTAAGCCGTTTAAGTAGCAGCTTTTCAAACAGCTTTGACATTATGGGTAACA
Source organism: Mamestra brassicae (assembly GCA_905163435.1). Taxonomy (NCBI): domain Eukaryota; kingdom Metazoa; phylum Arthropoda; class Insecta; order Lepidoptera; family Noctuidae; genus Mamestra; species Mamestra brassicae. Next base: position 4,712,661 of record LR991003.1, on the reverse strand, counting down.
GGGAAATCGGTCTATACGATGTTGTTTCGTGGGCCGGTTTTCCAGGCTTTGCTATCATTATTACTTCAGCAACTTTCCATAAGTCTGGTACATATTTAAGTCTCAGTGCGGCATTTATAAGGGTTGTTAATTTAACCAGACCCTTTCTTGGTAAGTTATGAAGTATTTCCCCTGTTATTAAATCGTAACCTGGCGATTTTCGTGGGCTTATGTTCTGTTTTATTTCTAGTGCGACTTCTCTCGGTGTTACTAGTTTTATGTCATCTACATGATCTGACATCGCTATATTAACCAAGGTGCGGTCTTCAATGATTTCCCCCTCATTTGGCTGAAAAATATTTTCTAGGTGCTCTGCAAACCTCATAGCTTTTTGCTCATTAGTAAGTGCCCATTGCCCGTTCTCACATTTGATGGGAGGGATTTGGGCTATCGGCTTCTTTAGATGCTTAGCAGCTTTCCAAAGGGAGTAGTCTGTCCTTTGGTCGTTACTTAGTTTCTGAAGGTAGGTTTTGGTTGAGTCGTCTTTATAGTCCTGGATTAGTCTTCTTACTTTTTTTGTAAGTTTGTTTAATTTACGTTTGTCTTCAGGACACCTAGATTGATGCCACGTTTTTCTCTGTCTTCTTTTCTCCATAATGAGCTGCTTGATTCTGATGGGGTAAACATTTCCCATCGTCCTTTTGTTGAAGTCAGGTGTATTTTCCCATGCTGCTTGTTGGATGTGCATTATGAACTTTTCAACTTCGATATTTAGATGTTCGGGAGTTTTTAATGGAACTTTAAGATCTATTTGGTCATTTAATCTGGCCTTAAAGCTCTCCCACTCCGTACACTTATTAACAAGAGTGAGTCTGTTTTCTTTGTATAGTATACTCTCGCTAATTTCTAAATAAATTGCAGAGTGATCGGAGTTCAAGTCATAGCTTTGTTCCGTTTTTATGTAACTAGTCGATAGATTTTTGGTTACAAAAAAATCGATTAAGTCCGGAATTTTATTTGGATCTGTTGGCCAATAGGTGGGCTTTCCAGTAAATATAACGTCACATTTTAGCTCTTTAATGGCACTCAGTAGTTCTTTTCCTTTGGTAGTTGTTAGTCTGGAACCCCAATACGTATTTTTAGCATTGAAGTCACCTCCTAAGACAAATCTATTACCAAGACGGGCTAGGAAACACATATAGTGATCTTTTTTTATCATATGCCGTGGTGGACAGTAGATGGCACACACTGTCAAGGGGTGTTTTTTGGTTTGTAGACAAATTGCCACTGCTTGGATATCTTTCTCTTCGTAAATAAACACTTCATAGTGCTGCAGATTTTCTTTAACAATAACGGCACTTCCGCCTCTTGCAGTATTGTCTGGGTGTAGTGCATGGTATACTTTGTATCCTTTAAACTTAATATGACATTGCTTTGTGAAGTGCGTTTCTGATATCAGGCACACATCAATTTTTTCTATTTCTAATACTACTTGTAACTCATTCCGATGTTTTTGTAACCCATTTGAGTTCCACGTCATAAGTTTAAGTGTAGTATTCATTTTTTTGTTTTAGAAGTAGCGGTTTTGTTGCTATTTTCAATTTTTTTTAATCTCTCGTCGAATGATGACATTAACTTTAAGATTTCATCCAACTTTTTGTTGCTGTTCATATCAGTCAAAGGCGCTTTCGCTATGCCTCTTGTAGTTACTTGAGCGATCGATAGTGAAGTCTTATTTAAATGATGATGATACTCACTATCACGCTTGGTTTGCTTGCGAGGCTTCTCAATGCTCTCTGGATTCAACTATGTCATAATTATTTTAGTCTGAAAATATCTTAGTTCAAAAACATCATTTTTCATCGCGTATTACAACCGAATGATGAAGCAGTTTTCTTGTCAAGGAAAATGCTTCAGGAGACAAAAATATTTTGTTTCGAGAGCGACGTGGATGATATTTTTATTTTGAGAATGTGTAAAAATAGTACCTAGTTAGATAGATTAGAGTTTTGATATTTGACCATCAAAACCATACGTATTTGCTAAGATCTTTTTTGGCTTGAAACAAAGTGGCTTTATGATTATATTTTCAGCAATAACGAGTGTCAAAAATTCACAATATTTAAACACGTAAATCACGTGACATTACGCTAGCACCTATCTATGCTTTATTATTTCAATATATTAAAGCTGAAGAGTTGAAAGTGTTAATCTCAGGAACCACTGGTTCGAATTGAAAATAAATTTTGTGTTGGATAGTCCATTTATCGAGGAAGGCAATAGTATAATAAGCTATAGTAGGCGCCAGATAAATGTGGAATAAAGTATATTGACCTTTCCCTAATAACTGCTCATAGGTACTTGAACAATTAAATATGAATCGTTTTTCATTATTAGAAAATGTTAAGGATCACGAGAGATGATGATTCGGGACATTTTTGTGTCATTAATTCCGTTTTTCAAATTAAAAATGTCAATAAATGTAGGTGGGTCAATGACCGATATTCCACGATTATCTGGCGCCTACTATATATAACATTATGCTGCGACCAATAGGAGCGGGGCATCAATGAAAAATCTTGCATATGTGACGCAGACGAAGTTGCATGGGTAATCCTAATCATATATGTATTGGTCTATTTGACAATTATTCCGATTGATTAAATATCACTTTGCGTATGAAGCGAAACAAACGCACCTAATAAAGTTATATCAGAATATTTAATTATCTTAAACGCTTGAAATTACCTAAAAGTATTGACATAATCAGCCCAGTCGCGTTTTCAATACAGGACCAGAAGCATCTCGGTCGCAATCCGCCAAAAACACCTCAATCTCCCTACATTTTTGATAGATTGCGGCTGTGATGCAAATGTTGCTTAAAAATAGTAGATTTGGCCCTTTGACTTCTAAATTTGTCAGTCATAAACTAGGATCAATGTTACTTGTCATAGTTTTTAGATTAAATAACCACTGACATAAAGAGGTTAAATTGCGTGTTCTTAATTTTGATTATATTTTGTTATTTTTTTTTTTCTTAAAATCTAAGTAGGTACGTTCTTTGGGATATGGGCCCCTCCACGGGTGGGAAATTAGAAACAAAATATACGTTTAAAATGGGAAATGGGAAATAAAGGCTATTTTATTATGTTTGATTGCATAATGTTCATGGAAAATAATATAAGTGGGAAGTTCTGATCCGATTTTGAAAATTCTTTCAGTTATAGAAAACTACACGAACGCTGTTTGTTTTATTTTATACTTTATATCCCGGCAGTCACGCTCCCTACGGGATAGACCGTGGAAGCGAAGCCAAGGGAAAAAACTATTACATAAATAAAGATATTAAAGGTGGCGCGGGCCGTTAATAAATATCGGTTGGTACATTTTATATGAACTCGTTTACATGCGTCCGTGACAGGGCCTTGCCCGGACGTGTCAGACCACGGCCTGGACAGTGGACACGTCCCGGTCACGGCCTTGATATGTATGAACCATATCGTCTCGAACGTGACATTTAAATAGCTCTCTTCATATGTTTAAAGCAGATACTTGAGATTATTGAATTCAATCAGCTCGGCGTACATGAAAATTAAATTAACCTTACTTCAAATATTTTACTCGAACAATTAATTATTTAAGAGCTCATGGTTTTATTGTTTAAGGCTTGCTGCACACTGGACGCGTTTTCTATGATTTCTTGTATATTTCGTAAGTTGACGCAAAATAGGTATTGATTCTCCAATAAAGCACAAAGAGTACTAACTTCAGCTTTATTATATTAGCATAGATTATAAAATATTATTTTAGTATAGATTTAAATCCGGCACCGCGAGAGGCAAGGGGATCTTGCAGAACCTGACACTTAGAATCAGCACACAAGATACAAGCACTACAAAATATACATTTGCATCACACAAAACCTATCAAAATTGAATCGTATCCGACGGACGATGGACGACTACCCTATATTTTAAACCATGGCATATTAAATATTTTCTTGAAATTATTAGTAACATTTCAGTTTCTTTACTTACTGCAACCATTTATCTTACAATATTCGAAAATTTAGACATTAATTTTAATTAAAACTGCGAATATTAGTACCTAATAGAGAAAATTGGAAACGATTTAGTTATGAAAATGATTTATGACAGATCATTAAGCTTAATCATCTTATAGTCTTCAATTTTGTGCATTCCATAGGTTTATTATATTATACCTATACTTTTATATATATCTATACTTTTATACTAATATTATAAAGAGGAAAGATTTGTATTTTTGTATGTAACAAATAAACTTAAAAACTACCAGACCGATTTCAAAAATTGTTTCAGCAATTGTTAGCTACATTATCAGCAAATAAAATAGGCCATATTTTATCCCCGTACTTTCACGGGTTTGCGTATGGGCAAACGTAGTGTGGGACAAGCTGCGGTACGATGGATCGATGACTTGAAGAAGGTGGCTCGCAGCGGATGGATGCGGACCGCTCAAACCGGGATGGTTGGCGATCTTTGGGGACGGCAATTGGCTGATATGACTCTCACGGGAACGGAAACTACGCGGGTGAAACCGCGTGATATCCGCTAGTGAGTTTATAAAGATCAGCTAGCAAATGCCATCATGGTTACGTTGTGTGAGAGAGATGGAGCAAAACAGAATGAATAAGCAAACAAAAAAGAAGTATGCCTTTTTCATTCACAACGTGTACATGGATAGCAATGAAACGTCATAGTTTTTTCGAAAGAGTTACCGCGGCCCTGAAACGCAATTGGCATTTGGAAGAACACGGTTGGGCATGAGTCAGTAAGAGTCTGACGCTCCCTTCGCTCTCGACGCTCCGCCCGGAGTGGAAGGAGTCATTTCATGATTTTTCCCTTCTTTTTTTACTTACCTAATCTTGAGAAAAATATTACAAAAATATATTTTTGTAGTGTAAAATAGAACATAAAAAAACCCGCTAAGTTCCAGTCGGACTCGCACTAGAAGGGTTATAGTGTGTGCCCTTCTTTATTTTTTTATTTTTTTCCTGCTTGTCGTTACAGCGACAATAATATGAGAAACTCAATCTGACCATTTTTTCAACTGTCTTTACCTATTGCGGTTCATGTAATACAGCCCGCTGACAGACGGACGGACGGTTAGTTATAGGGATCCGTTGGGTAAGGAACCCTAAAATCCATAACTGTATTTAGCATCAGACTCAAACCCGCATTCTCGTACTTAAAAATCAGACGGCCATTTGCTGGGTGCAATTAGCAACGATCAACATTTTCGACGATACTTTAAAAAGATTTAAAAAAACACACACAAAACGGTGTTTACAGCCCGCATCTGCTTTGTGTAAAAATTTAAGTGAAATTAAACTATTATTCGAGTGCAAAAGAGTTTTTTTTTTTTTTTTTTCATACAGTTGTGAATCGCAAATACTGCAACGAAGTGTCAGTCCCTATACTGCGTCCGATTCCTAAATACGGGAGTGAATTACATATATTTACGAATATAAATTATTTTACAACAGTCGATCCATTGTTAAGAAATCTCATCTTAAAACATCTCATCTTTTTATTACATTTTAAAACCATCATGATTGCTTTGTGAGAGAAAGACGAAGCGATACAGCTCAAATAGCACTATCCCTTTTCCACGACGAAATCATGACCATTGGCACTTCGTAGTATAGGCCTTGCAGTGTCAAGTTTGATACTTCAAAATTGAAAATATAAATTGCTTTTAATTTGAGCTTCAGTTGATTTTGCTTAAATTCTAAGGATGAACAGCTCACTTTACCATATTTCCACGTCGAGATTCAGAACATCATTCATTTGCCTAGCCTTTTCCCAACTATATTGGGGTCGGCTCCCAGTCAAACTGGATTCAGCTGAATACCTGTGTTTTACGTGGAGCGGCTGCCCACCAGACCTCCACAACCCATTGATTGGGTAACACGATAATTCTTGCCTAGACTGGTGTCAGATTTTCTGGTTTCTGACAATCCGTAACGACTGCCAAAGATCTACAAATGACAGCCGGGACCAACGCCTTAACGTGTTTTCCGAGGTACGGAGGAATCTCGATATGTTATGGTCACCCATCCATAGACCGACCTTGGCAAGCGTTGCTTAACCTAGAAGATCGACCCGTGCGGCTGTTATTATTTAGCCACGAGCTCCTCCAATTCCTTCCAAAAAGATTTAATCAGAACAATAGGACTACTATTCTTTAGCTCGAACAAATCCTATAAAAGACATTGACAAGACACGCTTGTCTGTGGGAACCTTAAAAACTTATGTTGAATACGGCCCACCGTTGGGTTATTATGACTGCGATGTAATTCTCTTATTGTATTGTAACTAATATTGTACCCAAGAGAACAATGTGGAAGATATTCATGATTATGAGCTTAAAGGAGGTTCATTACGGTTGCGGTTCAAGCCGGCGCGGCGGTACGTTGTGTCCAATTTTATAATTTACTAGCTAGCCCTGGACTTTTATACATAAAGGTAGTAAGGAATAAGTTCCCACTTATTTCTCGCCCATTAAAGTTGATATTTCCAAAAATCCTTTCTATGTTTACGTTATTAAATGAATCTATATTCCTATGTTTCTACGCTTAGTAGTTTTGGCTGTGCGTTGATAGTTTTTTAACCGACTTCAAAAAAAGAAAAAGGTTCTCAATACGGTTGCACTTTTTTTGTGTTACCTCATAACTCCGTCATTTATGAACCGATTTGAAAGAATATTTTTTCATGTGAAAGAATATACGTTCCGACTGGCCCTATAGAAATTTTTTCTAAATCGTTTCAGTAGTTCGGTTTTTAAATCAAATAGCTGGAGGAAATAGAAAATATTTCATTCAAGTAAAAGAAATTGTGTGTTTTGAGCTGTCCAGTGGTGTTGTTAGGTGAGTAGGTTTTTACAAAAAAATACAACCGACTTCCAATTTAAAAGAACTTGTCAAAGAAGTCGGTGTTTTTGGTTGTTTCTACATATTTTAACACCGACTTCTGAAATTAAAGTTATTTTATACTTTGTAGTGTTTTATAATTTGGAAGTCGATTTTATTTTTATTATTATTATTGATAGGGTCTTGTTTGACCACAATCGCACCTGATGGAAATTCCAATCCTTAGTTGTACAAATACTAGTATTACCAAAAGATTTATGCATAGCTATGGGTGGGTCCAGCATGTACCGGTTGCGCATCGCCTTACGTCTTGTACTGCGATGATGGATGAAGTCAGTCAGAACCATCGATTTTATAATTATCTACAGGTTGACTGACAAATAAATAAAACGGTCGAAACGAAAACTTTAGACATTACAAGAAATTACGATTCTATCTTCGAGTTAGGTTTTATCAAAACACGATATTTCAATTCTGAGAAACAGCAAATAATTGTTTCTTGTGACATCATTTTCCGTTTGCAGCCAGAATTTCCATTTACAGTAGCTTCGTGGCTTTCCACGAAGCTACTGTAAATGGAAATTCTGGCTCCTCCTTTGAAAATTTTAGTTTGAACATTTTAATTGGGTGTTTTATTATATTTATATATTTATTTGCTCTCACGCACACAACACAATTGTCACAATTTTCATTATTGTTGGTTTGGCACAAAAACCCTGTTAGTGCACGGCAAACAAACGAACGATGGCTCGCTGCTGAGAATGTGAGTCATCAGAATTATAAATAAAAATGGATAATAAAATGGATAGCTAAAACACTAGGAAGTGGTGACGGGCGGGCGTTTTGCGGGACTGTCTTTATGTAGAACTTGGACGTTCGAAAAGTGCTGGCACTCAGCCTAATTTGAATAAATTACTTTTGAATTTTGAATTTTGAACAGAAAGGTCATCAACATCATGCACAATGTATAAAATTTCGTGAAATGTCAAAATGGAATCGAAATAACATAATACAATCATAGTCTGAAAAATAATAATAAATAGTCAAGACAAAATTACAACGAAAACACAGCACAAAAGAAGAATCATTATTGATAATATGTCATGTCAAATTATTGTTAAAAGTAAATTATTTATTAAGTTAGTTTTCAATAAAATACAATACAATACAAGTAGGTTCGATAAAAATAGATTTCAAGTCACAAAGTAGGTACATGTCATAGGTCACAAAGTAAGGACATGTCATTGGTCTCACCGGGTCGCTCAGTCTACCTGCATCTAGAACGTTTTATCAGTCATGAATTCGTCTATTGTGTAGTAGCATTTTTCCACTAAGATTGATTTTAATGATACTAATATTATAAACGCGAAAGTTTGTAAGGATGGATGGATGGATGGATGGATGTTTGTAACTCTTTCACGTCAGAACGGCTGAACGGATCTCGATGAAATTTGGCACAGAGGTAGATTATAGTCTGGAATAACACATAGGATATACTTTTCATCCCGGGAATACGTTCCCTTGGAGTAATTTTCGACATAAAAGTGGGCGGAGCCGAGGGCGGCAGCTTGTTGGCTATAAAATAAATGGCCTTTTCTTCATATTTTACCAGATTTGGCAATTTATTATAAACTTTAGATACGAATACTATTATCACAGGGTTATTTTCCGTAAAATTGTCAGTGCCCTGATAGGTTCACTTACGTGAAGTCCTATTTGGTACGTTCAACTCGCGAAATTGTGTAAAGATCCCAAAAAGTTCGGCCTGTTTTCGGACGTTGGACGTGTACGTACGACTTATGCCCGGTTTCTGTGTATTTTATCGGTTGTTTATCTGTCCGTTAACTTCTAACCAACCAATGGCATTATCTAGACTATTCTAGACTAACACTAACTAGTCTGTCGCTGTCTGCGCGCTTCCATAGTACTTAGAACGTCGGGATCGTTCGAGCGTGTTCGTGCGAAAACGCGTCCAAAGTGCCATAAGGAGGTACTAGAGATGGCCCGATTATGGACTTAAGTAACTAGTCAACCAGGGTACGCGCTCTCGCTTATGACCATGGACTGGCCCATGACTAGGAGATTATCTGCAGACCACTCGATTCTCGGTTAATTGGCGACTTGTCTGTCCATTCCTAAATGTTCTCAGTCTCAATTGTTATAGAACTCGTAACTAAAAAACGACAGCCACACGGGTGGATATTCAAGGTTAGGCAACGCTTGGCGAGGTCGGTCTATGGGTGGTCCTATATTGTTATGAGTTTTTTAATAAAACGATTAATATTTATATTTTTTGGATTTTGAGTCCTTATTGTCCTTTAGTTCGTTTTTATCTTTGTCACTTTTTAAATTTATTTTATTTGAATGTCCTACTGGACTGTCTTCATTTAAATGTTTTTATAATATTATATTATTTAATTCATACACCTGCAACCGTTTCAATGCCCCAAGGGTATCTTTATACGTAACAAACAAGAGAGCTTTAAACTCTGAAATTTACACCCAATATCGTATAGAGTCAAAAAAGTCTAAATATTTGTTTTAACTTAGAATGCTTGAAAACTCTGGCGTAAATTGAATTCTAACAAAACTATTTCAAAAACAAACTGTCATTTATTTAAATATCTGCTTTGTGTCGTTTAACTTTAAAGACTTCGGACTTTTGGTTGAGTAAACTACGGGTCACGGCGTACGGCCGTTGACTCCTTATTCAGCCGAAGTTAATTGTTTTTTTCGTTTTTTCACCATTTTGTATATCGGTTTAGAGATACTCATAACGTTCGTGTATGTCCGTTTAGTTATTTAGTTTGTCTCCGTATTAGTTTCTGGCCCTTTGCCACTTCCACGGCATCGTTAGTGCCAGCGCATTGGTCACTTCTGCTGCATGTTTTGGGACACAGAAGGCATGATAGTAGATGGAACACAATGTGCAACTCAGCCACACATCCACACCCTGCTGTTGATTCGTCAAGCTAGCGCCACTTTTCAAGGTTGAGTTACACCTTCCAATTTGGATTCTGTGGCGGTTCAGGGACTTCCAAGTGGATCACGGAAGTTAAAACCCTGCTGGAAGATTTTATGTGATATTTGTTTGGGGCAAAAGTGTCCTGCCACAGTTTGCAGCGGGCGTCAGCTGGGTTTCCTGACAGTGGAACTGCCGAGTTCAGAAAGCTGTGCCTGCTACTAAGTTTTTCCAATTATAGTTTAGCACCGAATAGTGAGTGTCTAGTTACAAAAAACTGCTTTTGTTTTTCTAATACACTCGCAACTTCTCTTCGGACTTGTTTGTCTATTTCGTCTGTGGTGCCTATATAGTGATAGTGCACTTGACCGGGGTCAATTTGGGGCACCCTTTAAATTGGCACGACGTTTATTTCGTTATAGGCAACATCCACCAACCTACTTCTACAAATTTGCCCGTAGAGAATCCGTCTGCTAAAACAGCCGGTCTATTCTATAAATATCTCACCGTGAAAGCATGGCTGAAGCGAACATGAAGTGAGCTGTCAAACCGTCCACCGAAGGTGGAATGACAGTTTACTTCACCTAAGTTTTCATTGTGAAATGTTTAAAGATTAGACCGGTAGCTGTCCGGAGAATGTGAGGTAAAGCCCTCCAGGAGAAATGAGGAGGAAGTTAGGCGCTTGAGTTAGTAATTACGGGGCCCATTTTCGATTTTCCTACTGAGCACTTACTTTAATTTCTCTTCGTATTTCTTCTCTATTATATTTCTACGTGTTTTCCTAAGACATTTGTATACAAAAGTTCTTGATCCTGAAAAAAAACTTAATAATAAACTTATTTTGCGGTTTAAAAATATTTTTTCGTCATTGTTAAAGTTGATATGTTGGGTGTATCTTTTGTCTTTGTCATACATTCTGACGTCACGGGCTGGAGAAAGGAAATTGTGATGTAATGACTCCGAAAACTATACAGGCTGAAAGAAAATAAAATATCTTTTTTCTTTTATAAGCGTAAATTGTGTGTAGTAAACAAATAAATAAATATTAATTATTAATATCTGCGCCTATTTGATTTTCAAAGCAAGTTAAACTGTATTCTTTCATTGGTTGAATAAAAATAAATATATTCGAAAGAGATAACTATTCATCATTCAAATGCAAGATCGAGACGTACGAATTATTTTTAATTGACATAAATATAGATTATACTAAGATATTGGAAGCTCCTTTTCAGTTATTACTCTTAATTTTACTTTATTATTAGGCTACGTACCTAACTATTAATTTATATTATTTATAGAGCGAAACAGTTTTCTTTGCGTTTTTATATTCTTGATTTCCGATTCCTGCAAAGGAAAGTAATTAAACTTCTAATCCAATTTCTCAAAAATAATATAAAGCTCCTTAAACGATTTAAACCAATTTAATTTGACAAACTTCATGGTGTATTTCTGGCGTTCGTTTCTCCCACCCTGTATAAGTTAAGCGCCAAGTAATGGCTCATGCAATTAGCGTCCTTCCAATTTTGAAATGAAATATGACATTGGAGAAATTCTGAGTCATGCTGTTTATTAATGCCATCGCAAGTACTTTTGAAATAAGTTATCTAAGACTACACAATCTAGAATTAGTCAGATAAATTTATTTTAAAGTTACAAATAAATTTTTGTCTGCTTCTGGTCTACATAAGTACCTTTGTTTTACGGAAGATTCTTGACATATTCCGAATAAAATGAAATATATTTAGTTATTTTAAACTTATATACAGTAGTGGCGGATTTAATGCGTCAAGGCATTTTCTACCAGTCAACTTTTGGGTTAAAAAATACACTGCTAGGAACGGCTAAAAAACATTTTAAATTGAAATCAGTTTCTTAAAGCGTTACGTTATTTTCGTATCATGGACTCACACAGAACGATAAACACAGTAAAAAAAAAACGCTAGAGAAAAAGTCTATCTCATCGTGGTGGTTAAAAAAGTATTAATTTTTTTTTTACCAAAAAATATTTTCAAGAATCGATTAATTTTATTCGTTATCCACCTTCACCTTAACTTAATAAATTTGAATAACCTAGAAAGCCATAATTTGTGAACTGAAAAGATTTCAATGCGCAACCTTAAAAATGTTTAAGCATCGCTTAATGGAGGGTGTGGAATATTTGTGTTACTTTTTAGGGCAACCCTTTGTTGTATTAGGGTAAAGCCTGCGTTGTTCGTTTGTTTTGTGACTATAACTTTGAAGGTAAGACGTGTTTGCCGAGGTGGTAGATTTGTTCGTAATTAGCAATTAGCATGGCTTTCGTTCTAATGAGTTCATAGTGAAAGAATTCATTTTGATGGCGCGTTTGTATTGTTTTAGAGCTAGGAGAAATGCCAATCTATTAGCAAATGTGATTTTCGATATGCCAAAATACAAGGGATTGACCACGTGACATTTCGACAGCGCAGTGTTGTCATTCTCATAACAACATTTTTGAGGTTTTGACAATCGCCTCCGCCGCGATACCGCTGACAGAATGACACTTTTCCGGAGTCTCGGGTCAGACTTAAGGTGCTTGGTAACGTGAAAAGCACACTGTAATTCTTTTCAGCGCTCGGCTCAACTCTGACTGTAGAACGTCCAGCCGTGAAAGTATATTATTATAAAGCGTTAATTTTATACGTTTTCCTATATAGTGAGAACAAGTACCTACCTATTAATCTTGAATTTTCAGGAGGTAGGAATACCACTCGTAATATCCCAGAGTCAAATACCCAGAGCGGAAGAAGTCATTTGATGACTTCCCATACTTAAAAAAAAAAAAAATATGCATTAATAACACCTTATCTAACTGTCCTAAAACAATGTTTTTATATCCCTAGATCATGGGATTACGAAATTGTAATAATATTTATGGTGTATTTTTAATTTCTTCATCATCATCATCATCATTATCATTTCAGTCGAAAGACGTCCGCTGCTGGACATAGGCCTCCCACAAGTGTCGCTACAACTACCGGTCCTTTGCGTCTCGCATCCATCGGCTACCCGTGACCCTCACCAGGTCAGACCTTGTTGTTGTTATGATATGGGGGGGTTTGCCTAAATCGCCACGCTTGGTCTGGTGAGTCCCTTAATTGCCTCTTACGACACCCATGGGAAGAGATGGGATGGTAGTACTCTTTTACGTCTAACACCATACGGAACATTTTTTGAAGTTATACTTCTTTTTTCGCGATGGAGAAAACTGATGAGAGTGAATTTTTACAATGCGCGCGCACACCGACACCTGAATTCTACATAGTGAAGTTAGTTCTAGGTGGCATGAAAATCGATAACTATGTTCAAGTTGTACATTCTAGTATTTTTTGATTGTCTTTTATGTTTGAATTTCGAAGAAGAATGTGGTTTTAATTTCGAAATAAAGCGCCAAAATATGTATAAGATACAAATATTTTGATAAAAGTAATTGATTAGACACTAATTTTTCCCGCGGCTCAGCTCCTTTTATTCTATCCTAGAAGATTTTATTGGAATATGATGATTTTTCGAAGACTAAAAACAGCCTCTTCATGAATGAGTTTTCTTAATCGGATCTGTATCTACAGTAGAACGGAACAAAGAATTTTACCGTTTATAATAATTATTAGTATTGACTATTTTGAAAAAAGGAGTCTCGTAACTTATATGTCATTGTAAGTAGGTACCCATAATCTTCTCAGGTACACACCATCCAGAATAGAAAGTTGGTATTAATTTCAAATACTACTAACAAAACATTCGAATAAAAAAAAATTGCATGATATCTGCCCTATTTTATGAACAAACAGTTTTAAAACTATGAAACGTATCAGTTATTTAGCGTAATAAACTTAATTGGCGATCGTTCGAACGCAACAAATTGAAGCTGAAAACAATACAAATATTTTAAAACTTTTATATTTTTTTAGTTGTGAATGTTTTTTTTAGTTATTTATTTTCCATGCGCCAAAGAAGTATAACTTCTAACGCGTGTACATAAGTACACACACTCTTTTTTTAATATCACAACTATTTAATTGTATGATGTGTAAAATCATTCCTCTCGCTTTCCTGCAATCTGTGGGAGTGATTTATTGAAATGGGACGGAAGTCAGGAACAGGAAGCTGAAGAGCGCGCTATTTGATTTGACCAATGAGCACGCCCTATTTCATTTGACCATTGAGCGCGCGCAGCGGTCGAGTTGGCTGTCAGTTGGTACTTTTTATGTTAATGTTGCTTTTTACCAAGGTGAGACGTCAGATGTTACACATTATATGCGACTACTGTGTAAGAGTCACTCGTTTTTCTTCCAAAATATTAGAACTAACAACTTATAAGTAACTGTAAGTAATTCAGCTGATAAGTAACTGTAAGTAATTCAGCTGCATCCAGCTAGACTGGAAGCCGACCCCAACATGGTTGGGAATAGGCAGATTAATTGAGCACTAAAAATCAAACACCCAGTATTGTCTATATGACAGATTTGTCGTTAAGCTCCCTTTGCTTCTAAATCTAAAAAAAAAAAAACGATACTTTCAATTTAAATTTAAATAACAGAGTCATTTGATGATTTCCCATCCATATAAAAAGAGATATATATATGTATATGGACCACCCAAAGGTACCCAAAGGTTGACTGGTAGAGAATGCCTTGATGCATTAAGTCCGCCCATGTACCACTTTTGTACAAAAAGTTTAAATAAATAAAATAAATAAATAAATATGGGGCAATTGTTTTTTTTGGCACTTTCTGAGTTAGTCCCGCTGGTCAATGATGAGTTCAATGACCTCTTTTTAATTGCGTTTTTTCAGGTACCTACACCTTGTAGGAAAAAACTACTTATTATACTCATTGCAGCGCATAGTAACTTTTAATAACATACTTGCTTGTCGTAGGACGTGACCCAAGCTGCTTCTATAGAAGCATACGCACCCCTGTTCGTCTACATCCACTTATAGGTATAGGTAGGTTACGCTTGACCCTTCCAAAGACTTGGAATAGATTATTGCGAGGAATTTCCTCTTATCCTCTATTCGTAGGGGCGTAGCTCAAGTCAGGAGGACCTCCTTGGCTGCAGGTTTCTGAAAGATAAACGCACTGCAAGTTACCATCCCTACCGTGTTGCTATTCCACCAATTCGCACTAAACGTTTCCAAACGTCTTTTATAATGCTCATAGCAAAAGGAGTGGAACTCTCTGCCTTCGTCTGTGTTTCCGAACGCATACAACCCTAATCACTTCAAAATAAGAGTGAACAGGCTTCTTCTGGGTAAGCTCGCTCCATCGTCGACTTTGTCTCTGTCATCTATGACCTAGACTAGAGTCAAGAGCAAACCCATATTAAATAAATAAAGACAAGGTAGATCTTTGGAAGCGTCTAGTAAAAGTAAAAGAGAATTTGAATTAGGAATATGAAAATATGTTTTGTTTTTATATGGGACTCCTGTTCCAGCGCTTGTTTAAGGCAGATACCAAATATATTATGAAGTTTAAATCTCAAACGTAGTTTTGTTTATAGTAATAATATTAAGTAGGAAGAAGTAGCGTGAGTCCGCTAGTATTATAATATGACGTGGAGGGTTCCTTACCATATAGTGCTTAGTCATCGAAAATATAACAAGAATGCCTTCTGTCAGACATACGCTTTACAGTACATTATACACTAACACCTCTTCAACCTCCTTAGAATTTCTCATTTAGGGCGGGTTATACTTAGTACTTAATCTTCGTTAAAATTTGACGACTTCATTTATTTATTTATTTAACAGTTTATGTACACACATTTAAAAAATAGATAATAAGAAGGGAACAGAAAAATAGGTACAAAGGTGATGCTTATTTCTAAAGAAATCTCTTCCAGCATACCTGCGAAAGGAGAGTCGAATAAAAGAGATGTAGACAACGTGTGTAAAAGACTTTGTTTTGCTTTTTTTAAAATTCACGTATAATGACAGTATTACTGACCTCTCGCTGTGTGGCAAGCCTATTGTTAGTTCAACTTGGTTGTACACGACCTTAAAAATACGACTGGGACGCGGCTTCGGAGAGGTAAGTCCAGTCAAAATTGAGTGGAAATGAGTTGCTTGACAACATTGTCGTCGAATATACCTAACTACTATCTTAAACGTTCGTTAACTTGTGAACGAAATACACACAAAAAATCCCTTTTTTTTCGACTACGGCTAATGAAGCCGTTTTTCGAACCTTCGTTAGATAACAAGCTACATTTTCTGCAGAAAACGCTGGTCTCCGCCTTCGCTATCTCGGTTATATTACCAAGATTAAACATACCCGCTTTGTTTCGCATGACAGATAGACTACCCGTTCGTGCCATTTCTAATTCTGTCTCCATTAAACCCTTTTGCGTTCAGTAAAAAACATGTGGATAATTTCGGGTTTTACTGTTTGAGACACGCTAAAGGTCACTATTAAAACATTGGCAATCATTTTAATCCTTATTAGTTTTATAGGCCATGGCAATATGGTTGGTCACTCGATAGATTAAAGTAAAAAATGTTGTTGCCGGTCCCCGATAATACAAATCTGCTTAAGAAGTATGGCGTGATATTAAAAATGTGCGAGTCGGACTCTTACGAAGGGTTCCCAAAATCCGAAACGGAAAAGAAAACACGTTTCTTGTAACCCCTTTAATTTTTAATTTAATTAAATTATATTTATTATTTGTTGTTATAGCGGCACTAGAAATACACACTACGAAAATTTTAACTATCTACCTATTAAGGTTCTTGAGATACAGGCTGCTGACAGACAGACGAATGGACGGACGGACAGCGGAGGCTCAACAATAGGGTTCCATTGGTTACCCTTTAGGTACGGAAACCTAAAAAGTAGTTTAGCAAGTATTTTGCCAATGCTCGTCTCGAACGCAAGGGTTAAAGTAAGATTGTGCAAACGGCCTTTAATTTGTTCCTTACAGAGCCTCATTATACCGCTTGAGAGTAATTCATCAAGCCGCTTACACGCAATTAGACAACTGATTACCTAATTATGTTAATATGAGCGACGATAATTTACACAGGGCTATTGTAAGCAAAGGTTAAGCACGGATAAGACGGCGAGCGTTAGCTGGCGGGATGTCCAGTCACACTGGTTGTGACCGGATCGGCCCGGGTCGATGGCGCGTTGTGTTCCACGTGCGCCTCAAAGAGATGTCAGCATAGGAGACGGGGCCCACAAGGGCCAGAGCCTGTCAGGGCTGCAAAGGGTGCCGGAATTTATTCAAAAGAGTCACCGTGGCCCTGGAACGCAAAGGGACATGGATGGGTTTTAGTCAGTAAGAGTCTGACATGCCCTTTCGCTCCACCCAGAGCGGAAGAAGTCATTTGCTGATTTCCCTTCCTTGAAAAAAAGGGAAGGATAAGTCGGTGGGGTACTTGTCTTAACCTTACTATTCATTTTTACAATTAAACGCCGTTGTACTATAATTGCGTTAGTTTTTCCAGCAAATTTTTCAAACTTATTAATCTGCCGGTTGATTCTGTAAACATGCCGAAGTGAAGGCTTGGGCAAAGTGATCGTGAAGTGAGCTGTCATTCCATATTGATTACATGGATTCGTGATCACTTCACCCAAGCCTTCACTTCGACATGTTTATAGAATCGCACTGCTGATTGGATTGGTGAATTTTTTTCAGCATACGCAGTTGTATGTCCGTAAAAGAAGCAGAAGGAGTATGCAAGGATCTTAGTATGTGGTGTTCCGCTGTGCGATTTTGTAAACATCTTACCGTGTAAGGCCATAAAATTAAAGAAACTTACCTAATTTCTTATTTTTAATTATTTTTTACCAATCCAAAATACTTTCAACGTGTTCTTTTTTTAAGTTTTTCCTAAACAACAAAACCGTACTTAAAATAACATCGTATCTTTCACGGCTCGTTGCCTTAATGTTTTAATAAAATTAGTGCCGTAACACAATAAATAGTGGGCCTGTAAGGTCGCTTAGGCCGAGGATACACTGGTGGGGGCTTTCTTAGGTGCTTAGAGAGGCGTTGCTTGATGACATGCTCTTAACGAACTAACACATGGTTACTTGGTTATATCACCGGAAAATTGCAAACGCCGTAAGATTGTAAAATATCGCGTAAAATTGTAAACTTTTTTTGTGATGGGATAGGATTTATTGTATACAAAACGATTTTTTATTGATATATCGAGAAATTATAATCAAATAATGATTTAGTACAATCTTACGGAGTCTGCAATTTTCCGGTGACAGTTACACCATGGTCTTATAGAGGCTTGGTGTCACCTGAATAGCCTTTTCCCAACGATGGAATGAGTTTCCAGACTTGGATGTCCCTCACTACTTTTGGATATTTTTCATGGAGTCAAATCAAAATCAAATAGATTTGTTTCAAATAAAACATTTTGTAGCATACGCACCAAAGCCGAAATAGCACGGGTGTCTTTCTGCTACTAAGGAACAAAACGAGATGTTCAAAAACTCCACAGAATCCATCACTCAGATCCAAGAAAGCTGTAGGGAAACCAGCACGCTTCGTAAACACATAAACAGACCGCGTTCCGTTTTCCGGACTCGCCGTCGAGGCCTGTCGCGACGTTCCTGTAAAAACCCTCCCCGACCTTTGATTACCGAGCCAGTCCGCATCGCTGAGCCAGTAGTTTTAAACTCCCGAAATGACGCCGCTAAGCCGAGGTCCGTATCCCATAGGGGATGCCCTAGCGAGCGGTCATTTAGTTTAATTTAGCTTAGTTTTTAAGCCCTGGCTGGGGGCCTTTAATTCATTTGAGGCCACCACAGGATAGTCCGGTTAAGCAAGAACTAACCAGCCTTATTGAGCTGAAATGCGAGTGGTCACGTCAAAAAAAAACTGCACAGAATGCCAATAGCAAATACAATGCACAAACCTACCTTGGACTGCACACGCACACGCTGAGCCTTCCACCTCCGATTGTCCCAAGGGAAGAACACAGAAATTGCGGGATGCGAGTAGGAGATACACGCGCGTAGAAGTAGAAATACGATAATTTGTTCAGTATTAAGACTTGAGAACGATAGGCGCGAAAAAAGATGTTCACACACACACGGCGGATGCGTCAGTGGTTTCGCGTAGCTCAACTTAGAACTGCAAATAAAGTCTCATAATATTCAGCAGGGCCAACAAGATATTTTAAATCCAAATTCAAGTTTTTGCACCCTAGTGGTTGAGTATCTTACTGGGCCCTACTATGAAGTCTTAAAACCATCATGATTCGGTCAAGAGAGAGACGGAGCTATACATAGCGAATAGCACTATCCCTTTTACATCATCGGAATTGGATGGCATTAGCACGTCATAGTAGGGCTGCGGACCTCTACAATCAAGTTTTTGTGCAATACGATGCCCTTGATAAAACTGGCTGTCAGACGGCCACATGACATAGTTATTCTGGCCTGTTGGTCGAGTGGTTAGTGACCCTGACTGGTAAACCGGAGGTCGTGGGTTCGATTCCCACCCAGGACAAATCTTTGTGTGATGAGCAAGATCATTTGTTCTATGTCTGGGTGTAATTTGTCTATAATATGGTATGTATTTGGAAATATATAAGTATGTTTATCAGTTGTCTGGTTACAAAAGCACAGGCTCTGCCTAGTTTGGGATCGGATGACCATGTATACTTATATATACATATGTAAGATATTATTATTATTATTATTCCTTCCCGCACATCTGCAAGATGCAAGTTGTGTACAAAAACGAATCACCGATATTCTAGAACATGACACCAACTTCGCTCCTCGCTATGTGGCTTCAACCTTAGAAAACAGTTCTTAAAGTCTCGTAAAAATGTTAAAAGGATTACGTTACATCGAAATTTACGTTCAATTAATTTGTAAAGAAGTGTTTTATCGTAAACTTCTATCTATTGTAGAGGGGAAGTGGAACCTTATTAAAAATACTTTTTAGTGGGTTTTCACACTCTGTTGGCGTGGTACACGGGCCCCTCATCAAATTTGCTGATTCCCATAGTTTCCGGGGTGTTTTCTAGAAGAGGAGGTTTTGCGTCTTTTTGTGCCTATTGGCCTAAGTCTGTTCTGTCTTCTGGACTTCTGAAAAACGGGCCAAGTGCAAGTTGGACTCTCACACGAAGGGTTTCGTACCATAAACTGAAAAAACACGTTTCTTGTGTGCCCCTTTAATTTTTAGTTTAATTTAATTTATTAATTATGTCACCGGGAAATTGCAGTCTCCGTAAGATTGTAATAAATCTTTATTAGAATATAATTTATCGATATATTATGAAAATATCGTTTTTATACAATAAATCCCATCCAAATTGACTAGTTTTCAATGTATCCGACAATTTTACGAACAGCACATACAAATAACATTAAGTGCTAAATAAATATGATTCATTCTTTATTTCTTTCACCGGAAAATTGCAAACGCCGTAAGATTGTAAAATATCGAGTAAAACTTGCTAACTTTTTTTTCTTAATAACACACGAATATATTGAAAACTATTTAATTTGGATGCTTAAAACTAAGTGTGTTTATCACGGCTGCACTAAAAAGGTCTAGGTGACAGATATATATATAAAGATTTACAATTTATTTTGTTGTAGTAGAGGCAATAGAAATACACTCTTTTTGAAGTAAGTTGAAAATTTTAACTGTTATTCCATTACGGTTCTTGAGATACATGTAGCCCGCTGACAGACAGACAGACAGACGGACGGACGGACTGGCGGAGCGGATAGTGGAGGCTTAGTAATAGGGTTCCGTTGGGGACGGAACAATAAAAAGTTATGTTCCGCAAGAATATGTTCTTCTCTTCATTTTTTACTATGGCCAACTCTCTATGGTTATTCTCTGACAAATTACAGAAGCTCTAAAAACTTTTTCTTACTTATTTGACACACTGTGTGTATAATAATAATAGTGGACTTGTGTAGTGTTGTGTTTGTGTAGTGTGTAGTTGTGTCAGCCAATGGCTTAATAGCCACGAGCCTCGACCAGCACCTCAGGAGGCTCTCGTTAGGCAGCTGGATCAAGGGCCTGATACAGAAAGCGGTACTTCTGGACACGGGTCGTATTGTTAGGAGGTTCCTCTCTCTTGAGCCCTGACCACCGGTAGCTTGGACCCTGTTCCCGATACCGGTGGGCTACTGTTTTTATATTTTCAAATGTTTTTTTATTTTTGTATTTTTTTAAGAAATATTTAAAAATGTATGAAATAAGTTAAAAAAAATGAATAAACGATATAATAATAATAATATTATTAATAATAATAACAAAATATTCGAATAAAAAACGTCTACAAAAATGCACGTGTCACTGTTTGTGATTACTATTATTCTTTTAACCGACTTTATAGTTAAAATATGTTTTAACTAAAACTTACTAAAATGCTGTTAGTCGTGTCAACTCATTGGATCAGTAAATCATCTCTGTATTATCTTATCTAAGTGCTGTTGGCTGTTGTGCACTTCCGAATCAGTAGGTTCCTGATAATAGATTGATTAGTCTCTGGTCTGAATCTATGGTCCATTCGCCTTGTGTTCTGTGTATGTGCAGTGAGAGAGTAGTATTTATGTTAAACTCTAAGGCTGTCTTGAAGTCGTTGGTGTACATGAATCCTTTGATCCCATTTCCGTGTTTAGTTCGAATTGACGACGGTATTATCGCTTTGACCTTTAGTTGGCCTAGCGTAATACGGAATCTCAGTAGTATACGAGGTCATACTGGTTTTCTATCACTGACGTGTGGTCTGCTGTAAGTGTGGGAATTTCCTGGAATACACCTTGTTAGGGTTCCGAACATCCGTAAAAACGGAAGCCTTATAGGATCACTACTGTGTCTGTCTGTCCGTCTGTCACAGCTATGTTCTCCGAATATATTAGACCGATCCAATTATTATTTGTTTTTTTTTTAGACTTAAAGCAAAGATAATACTCATCTTGATATTTAGATTGATATTACTACTATAAATACATGTAACTTTCATCTGCTTTCTAACATGCGCGTCTATAGTTGTCAGTGGTTCGAACCTTCGTTCGAAAATTCACATTTTGTACTGCATTTCAAATAGTGCTATTTTGAGGTGACACAATATCTATCTGGAAATATTTTTTACAAATACATAAAAACGTACTATGTAGAGGTAGTACAAGCTAGTAAAAAAACATGTAATGTAAATTGACTGTACAAGCGGGATAAAAAGGGGATGGGAAGAATTTATACAGAATCAAAAACTTCGTACGCTGTCAACAGGAAAAGTGCTCAGAACAATGGCAATTGATTACAATCTATGTTATTTATAGTTGTTTTAGGTACAGTTGAGTCTCGGTAACGTATCGGCAAAATACGTAACAAGTAAAACTCACTGGAAAGGAAAATCGCCGTGATCTCAGGTGGGACTTTCCAAGCAATAATGGCCTACTTTAAAGATCTCAAGTACAGTGTAGCAAATATATATACAGGGTGACTTTATTTATTGGCAATCTAACAGGAGTGAAACTACTATGGGAAATTTTGTTCCTGAATTTATTACAAGTATTTTTTTTAATTTTTTTTTTGTTTAATATGGGTTTGCTCTTGACTCTAGTCTAGGTCATAGATGACAGAGACAAAGTCGACGATGGAGCTTACCCAGAAGAATCCTGTTCACTCTAATTTTGAAGAGATTAGGGTTGTATGCGTTCGGAAACAGACGCAGGCAGAGAGTTCCACTCCTTTGCTGTGCGCATTATAAAAGACTTTTGGAAACGTTTAGTGCGAATTGGTGGAATAGCAACAAGGTAGGGATGGTAACTTGCAGTGCGTCTAGATGTCTGATGGCAGAAGGGGGCCGGTGGGATGAGGTCGTGGAGGACCTGGACACTCTCCCCGAAGTACAATCTATAGAAGACTGACAAGCAGGCAACCTTGCGGCGATGAGCCAAGTATTCTCATATAAAAGCGCGATTGCCTATCAGACCTCTACAACCCAGTAACTGGTGCCTAAGCTGGTGACAGTCCTGGCTTCTGCCTTTCCCTAGCTACTGTGACAGATGTACAAATGACAGCCGGTCTGAGGATACGTTTCCACCAGGGATGTGCAAGGAAAGCCGTTCCCACTGGAACTGCCAAGAGCGAGGCTAGTTAAACGAAGCGATTCTATTGGTTCTTAACAAATATATCCCTCGCTAAACATCCTTGCACATCTGCGGTGGAAATGTATCCTTAATGTGCTTTCCGAGGCTTGGACGAGTCTCGGTATGAACTTATTGGATGATCAGCTTTCCAAGGTCAGCCCTTGGTAAGTGTTGCTTAACCTCGAAGATCGACAAGTCGGCTCAGTTATTATTTAGACGTGAGCTTTTTTACGTTTATGTTCGCAGAACTCGAGAAAACGTTGTTCACGATTTTAATGTACCTACATCTCATAGTAAAAGAAATTTGTAAAAAACTAGCTTTTGCCCGCGACTTCGTACGCGCATATCCTATTTTTCCGGTTCCTTTAGGAAATTTGGGACGAATTATACACTTAAACCTTCCTCATGAATAACCCCATCCATTGAAGAAAACTGCATGAAAATCTGTTCAGTAGTTTTTGAGTTTATAGCGAACCGACTGACAGATGCAAGGGACTTATACACGAGTACTTTTTCGCTCCCTCAAATATTTCCATTGAATTCAAATTCACCCTGTATAAATGAAACATCACATCAATTTATCATATTGTAAAAGCTTCCACAGTACAGCATTATAAACCAGATAAGCTTAAAGTATGTGACCCACTTGCGAGCTACGTTGAGCGACGTCGTTGCGATAGACGTTGATTAATTATAATGTATGCGGGTTCCGCTTTCCTTATTAGTAACGGTATTGCGTTTGTGTTTGTATTAAAATCGGTGGAGCACAAGCCTTTGATGTTTTGGCATTGATTGAGATGATGCGAAGTTCCGAGATCATGCATGACTTCAAAATTGATTTACATGGCGTAACAAGGGAAGACGGGTGATGGGGGTACCTCAAAGCTAATTGATTTCACTTGTAAGGGTCTAAAGTTATTTGCCTTTGAATTATTTTAGATTAAACTTCAAAACTGCAGCTTTTATGTTTGTTCAAAGAAAACTTTGTGTAATTTATGTCGTTACTGCTCTCCAAATATTGAAATAAACATACCGAGGAAACCAGCATAACCTAAACCTAAAAAAAAAGAAATACACACCTAACAACACCACTGGAAAGTCACAGGAAAGCAAAACACGCAATTGCGATTACTTTGATGATATATTTTCTATTTCGAACTACTGAACCGATTTTGATAAAATTTCTATGGGACCAATCGGTACGCACCTTTCACATGGAAAAATATTTTTTCAAATCGTTTCATAAATGACGGAGTTATGAGGTAACCTCCTCATATTTTTGAAGTCGGTTAAAAAGTATTGGCGCGTGCGACTCTTATTATGACAAAAAGAAATATAATAATAATAATCAAGGGTGATTGCTAATCAAATTAAATGTTTTTTTTTTGAGGAAAAGAAAATTTATTCACGATACTATGTTAATATTTCCGAGAAAACCACATGACTTAGACAGACACGAGTAACCTCTGAAAACCTTTATCACAGTCGGTAGAAAGAAAAAATATTATGGATAAAAATTGGTATAATTTTTATTGGTGGTAGGTAGGCGTCAACTATGTATGTATGGAGTTTTCGACCCAAAACTTGGGTACCTACTTTCGGTTGACCTAGAATTGTCAATTTTGGTTAAAAGCAAGGTCTTACAGCTTGTGCTGTAATCCAACTTTTTTTTTGGAATTTTACCCATAGGTAATGGTGTATACGAAAAATCCCAAAAAAAAAGTTGAAAATTAAGGTAAATTTTGGTACTTACACGTTTTTGCGAAAATCTAAATTTGCCCATATCTTTTTATCGAGTTGACTCAGCAACTTGATTTTTATACATTTGATAGGGACTATAAACCTCAGTATCTGGTACAAATTTCAACTTGCCGTTCTTCTCCATAAGAATCTACCTTTCCGAATGGACAGTAGAGTCACTTTATTAATGTAATATTATTATTTTACTTAACTGCTGAACAAAAGTGCCGTTTAACGGCCTAATTGAAATAAACGTTTTGAATTTGACTTGCTAGGTCCACTTGTTCCTGAGAAAATTGGTGGCGACACACGGACGGAAAGACGGACAAGAGAGTGATCTTATAAGGGTTCCTTTTTTACCTTTTGCGTCGCGGAACCCTAAAATTATGAAAAAAGTCAATGGTGAAAGCTTTCATTAGTTCAAAATGATACCCTGAATGATAATTTAATGTTATCTAACCCGTTACGACGTTGCAAAAGGTAAAAAAGGGTTTAATCTGGCTTCAAAATGTCCCATGAATGGGAAATGTTACCCACGAACCGTTTTATCGTGGTATATCTGTAATTACCCACTGAACGCCGAGTAGAAAACGTTACGTTTTTAGGGTTCCGTACTTGTAACTAACAAACCTTGTAATTAAGTTGGGTTATGTTGTTGGTTTATTACTAGTACTAAGCGTCCATTGTCCGTCCGTCTGTATGTCAGTGAGATGTAACTCATGAATCGTAAGTTGAAATTTTCACAATGTACATTTTTGTTGCCGTAGTAAAACAAATAGTGCCGCATTTAGATACTCGCAAAATATATAATAATAGTTATCATTGATTAAAATACAACAAAGATCCATTGGGATATTAACGATAGTCTTCACCTATGTTAGTACTTAAGGTACATGTGACGCTGAGTTTTCTTAAGAAACTGCATGAGTTTACACAAATAATAATTCATTGAAAGGACTCTGAAAAAACGACAGAAAGAGTATGCGAAAGGTAATTTAGCTTAATATCGGGGGCTGATAAGATGTCGGCTAATAGAGATTAGCGGAAACAGATTTTGTTACAACTGATAAGGTAGCTTTTGACCAAAATATCACCTGATGATGGTGTGGTCGACGATGGAGCACCCTTCATCATATTACTCGAAAAACGTCCACTGCTGGACTTAGGCCTCCCCCAAGTGTCGCTAACACAACCGGTCCTGTGCGTCTCGCATCCATCGCCTACCCGCAACCCTCACCTTGACCGCTAACGGAGACAAGGGTAGACGGGCTGCAGGGCACTAGGGGCCATTTTTTTGTTGTGGTTATCATATGGTTGCCATAATCAGGCGGGTTGGCGATCGCAGTGTAGCTGTTGCAATGCACAGAGATTGATGCTGCTCATTCCGTGGTGAGTCCCTTAGTCGCCTCTTACGACACCCACGAGAAGTGATGGGATGGTGCTATTCTTTTACGTCTGACACGATACAAAACGCACGCTTGCCTAGAAGTAATCTTTTTACTATTGATTTAAAGACCTCCAGTTTTAAGTTCAGGAAACAAAGACTCCGGCAGGGTATTACACTCCTAAGCTGTAAGCATAATATAAGTATTAATCCCTATTCCCAAAACATTTTGTGCGTATGAACGTAGTACGTGCTGCGCCGACCTCAAATATATTGAGATAGGGGCAGAAAGATGATGTGTGCTCTTCATAATAGACTACTTCCGAACCCTTCTGGGAACAAAAGCCTAATGTTATGTTATATCAACAAATCGTGATAGGAAGTGAAGGGTCCTGTGGAGTGCAAACAAACAACAACTTGTACAAGATGGGTTCTTTGTTGAAAGAAGCCATTTATGCGAACTAGCTTAACGATTACGTAACATAATATGCCTCTTGGTCGTGAACTACAGTGGCTTATTTAAAAAGCTCTGAATCGATATCGTACTCAAATAAGCCGCTGCAAATATTATTTTATGATTGATGTTCTTATCTTATCTATATTTTCTTATAATAATTTTATTCTTATTCTTAATAAAAATAACTAAATCAAATAATAAATAATGACAATCTTAGGGGGGAGGAAGGAGGTAATAGGCAATCATCTTCATTTTCTCAAAACGTTGATTTTGGGCTCACCCGTGCTTGCGGCTATATCTTATGAAATTTCATATTCCATAATTTATTCACACGATTTCGGTTGGCTGATTCCCTTCGACCGTCACACGAGCCTTATTTATTGAAGAATTTCCTTAAAGGCTAAAAAAAGGGGGAACTTTTAAGTGGACATTTTAGGATTATTGTGATACTGCCTAAGAGTTTTAAGCTCGGTAAGTTAATTTATTGTTTTCTACTTGGTTTTACAAATAATTTTGAATAGAAAGCGTTTATTTATTGTTTCAATCTCGTAACTAAACTACTGAAATTCTCAAGTAAAACTACCCTCTAAATGCACGAGTCATACTATGAAGAAATCATCCCCCGATACAGGGTATCCTTTTGTGGGGTAAGGTGAATTTATTACAAAGCAAATAAATTGTATTTAATGGAATTACTCAAATTCCCAAGCATAATTTCGGAAGTCTGTGTTTTTGGTTGTTTCTTCGTATTTTAACATCGACTTCTTGTAGAGTATTTTTTTATTTGGAAGTCGGTTTTTTTTTTTTTAAAGTTTATTCTTTTACACTTCTTAGTGATACCACACCGCACACCAATAACACCTTTTTATTTAAAAATCGCTATTTTGATTTAAAAACCAAACTACTGAACCGATTTTGATGTTATTTCTGTGGAACCAATCGGAGTTTTTTTTCAAATCGGGTCATAAATGGCGGAGATATGAGGTAATAAACATAAAAAAAAAACAAATTGAAAACCTCATTTTTTTGAAGTCGGTTAAAATACTTAGCGATTCACATTGCCACCTCGGTAATTTGATCTTGAAATAGGTTTTCCCATTTAAAAACACCTAAGACCTGTTTCACTTCATAAAATACATGTAAGAAATCATAATATCAAAACAACAATTTCCCGTCTATATAATTATACATTTATACGTGTGATTTTCGGCTTTCGGCGATAAGCAAGGGATGTGAACCGACCGAAAAATTGGCATCCGGCTAATTCAAGCGAGCAATCGCAATTTCAAGACATGTCTTGAGTGCAAAATGGAGAAGCTTGTAGCTACATAGTAACAGCCTCATTGTTCGATCTTCGAGGTTAAGCAACGTTTGCCAAGGTCATTTTTGGATGGGTGACCATGCGATAAATAGCGAGTCTCCTCTATGCTTCAGAAAGTAAGTTAAGGCGACTGCCAAAATACTACAAATAACAATCGAATCCAATAGGATCCGACTGTTATTTGTAGTATTTTGGCAGTCGTTACGGATAGTCGGAAGCACAAAGACCTGAAAACGGTAATACATAGAATTGCATAGTTTAATTTACTCCAAGCCCGTACCATCAGCGAAGACACCCACCCATCCACAAGACGTACGGCGATGCGCCACGGGTACATTGTGGACATCCCACCGACACGCACAAAACGTTTTGGGAACACATTCATTGTGCGTACAGCTAAGGAGTGGAATTCCCTGCCTGAGTCTGTGTTTCCTGATAGCTACAACCTGGGAGTCTTTAAGTCAAGAGTGAATAGGTTACTTCTAGGCAAGCGTGCTCCATCTTCACCCACATCGTCGCTTACCATCAGGTGAGATAGTGGTCAAAGAGTCTCAGCTGTTATGTATTGTTCATTTTTATTATTAAGTTCAAACAAGAAAATCTTAAAAGGCTATTAAGCCACGTTTCTCATACCCCCTTCCCTTTTTTTTTTTTTTTTTTTTTTTTTTAAGGATGGGAAATCATCAAAATGACTTCTTCCGCTCTGGGTGGAGCGGAAGGGCGTGTCAGACTCTTACTGACTAAAACCCATCCGTGTTCCACTGACTCGTACAACCATGTAAATGACAGAATCTACCAGAAAATCTTAATTTTGTTCATTTGACTTCTGATTTCTAACTTCGTTCAACAATTCCTTCAAAGTTGGGCGATTTTTGTTACAACTTTACCAATAAGAACTTTTCGATTTCGGATAGGTACTTTACTTTTGTATTTATTGTTCTAGATAAGAATAAGATTGTCTTATCATCGGTTCAATGTAGTTGGCACAATTATAATTAACGTGATACGTTACGTCTGTAATCCTTTTAAATAATATTTTTGGTCTCATTAGTTCATCATTCTCATTAATTTTTGTATAATAGTCATCACTTGATTGCTGCGCCTTAAGAGGTGAGATGGGATATTATCAAATGACTCCTTTCGCTCTGAACGGAGCAGAAGGGATTCCTTCCGCTCCACCGAGCGGAGGGAGGGAGCGAGAGCGGAAGGAGTCAAACTCGTATTGACTAAAACCCATCCGTGTTCCTCCTAATTCCCTTTACGTTCCAGGGCCGCGGTGACTCTTTCGAACAAATTCACCCTGGCAGGGCCTTACGAGTCTAATGTTTTCATTAATTTAAGTATTGCCTGTAACTGTGTTAACATTTTGTGCAAAATAAATAAATACAATTTAAAAATGATTTACCTTGATGGCTTTAGATCGTTTTCAAAATCCAGCAAAATAAATAAAATTAAGATCGTTTTTCGCACGAGCCAACATTATTAAATTATGACCTGCTCGTTCGGAATTTTCAGCAAAATTTTAACACTTTTGCGGCAGCCATATTATAGTAGGAGAAAATAGAGTCTCGCACTGCAGGGCAATATGGGGTTCAACCGTTTCAAAAACAATTCTGTTCACGTTTTTTCAATTAGCTCTATCACTTTACTTACTTTGTTAATCAAAATAACTGTTACTTGATACGACCAACGCTTAAATTTTATTAACGGTTTTCCTATCAGTCCAAAGGCTGTCTGGAGGTCATTCTTTTTAGTGACTAGCTATTGCCCGCGACTTCTGACGCGCATATTCCGTTTTTATCCCGTTCCTGTAGGAATTTCCGGGTCTCGTTGTCTATAGCCTTCCTCATGAAAAAGGATTTTTATTATTAGATCTAGATATTAATGCATTCAAACAAACTCTTCAGTTTCATAATATTAAATTAAGTATAGATTCCCACGTATAAACACAAATCTATACGTGTGACTAATCTATCCCCGCTACTTGAATGTTTGTAGGTATTGGGTACTACTCGTTGCCCGCAGCCAGAATTAGATATCTGCCTAGGTAGCACGATTCCTTTTGGCATGACTGGTGTCAGACTTTCTGGATTCTGTCTGCCAATAACGGCTGTTAACCCTTATTTCGACAGAGAAGGTGATAGTAAACTTATTAAAATTTTATTGTATAACCTAGTTTCCATGGTTTTTCTGAACCTCCAAAAAAAGAAAAAAAAAATCTACCCCCCACCCTTATGGAGAAAAGCGATGTCCGCCACACCGGACATTATCGAAACTTAGTAAAAAAAGTGTTAAAATGACTTGTCCGTCCTAGCGGACTTAATCGAATACGTGAATGAAGTTGCATAGTATAAAGTAAAAGAATATAATAGTAAAAAAGCCTTTATTTTTTATAAAAGTACAAAGAAACTGTAAGGGTCTGTATTATTTAACATGAAAGCTCAAAAAACAGTTGCGAGGATTTTTGCCCGTCACAAAACAAAGGCGTGTATCACATTTCAGGCAGTAAACCGTAGTTTTTTTATTGCAGTACATACAACGACCTTCTTCCTTCACTGACGGAAAGTGTGAAACTCCATCGTAGCGTGAACTGTCTGCCGGTATTGTTTTACAAAGGTGCCTGATCGTGCTTTCATCCGTTTTCTTATAGGTAACACTTTTGTTTGTGCTGATCAAACTGTGGTACACTTCATAGCGGAAATCTTTCAGCCGCATGCATTTAGTGGCAGGGTTTGCATGTTTGCGATACAGGATCCACGCATTGTCGACGCAAATATCAATAATTTGTGCGAACATCGCCATGTACCAGCGCTTACTCCTGAACGGAGTTCTATACAAGGCGATCAACATGTCGGCCAAGTCTACACCGCCCATATTCTTGTTATACTCTTTCACAATATTGGGATAATCAACATCGACTTACCTCTTGGCATTCTTGCAATATCTTTTAATCCTGCTAACTGGTTTAGCGTCAGTATAGGAACTGATTAGAGTAGCAGCTTTGTTGTCATGCCACCTTATAACCGACAACTTGTTTTTGTTACAGACGGTTTGACTGAAAGATCCCCTTGGTTTCTTTTTCAGTGCCTTTTCGCTACTCAATTTTTCTTCGGCTCCTCTGAGGCGGTTGCTTCTTATGGTGCCTACAGAAAAAATACCATAATTTTCACGCAACAGGTAAACAAGTTCAGGTGATGTAAAGAAATTATCGAAACAAACCGTTGCTGGTTTCTTTTTGATGGTCTGGCAGAGTCCAAGCACGACTTGGCTACCAAATCCTAACGTTCGCTCTTCATCGGTGAACTTGTGATACCTGAATGTATCATCCCCACCGTAAGGCAGAAAGTCGTAAATCATGCCCGAAGTTCCAGCTCGTACGTACATCTTGAAACCCCATTTGACCGGTTTGTCTTTCATGTACTGTCGCCTTTTGCCTGCTTTTCGTCCTTTATACGGCACCATCATTTCATCGATACTGAAAGTGTGTTCGCCTGTTACACTCTCCTGAGCCAGACAGTTTAGTCGTATTCCTTCAAGCAAAGAGCGAACTTTGTAATACCGGTCAGAGCTTTCAAAGTTATTGTCCGCAAAGTGTAAGTTTTGGCGGATGGCTTCATACCTCTTCAACGACATAACACTAGCAATTTTGTCGTACCGATATTTTTTGGACCAGTAATCTAAATACGATGGTAGCGGCACAATGCCCATCAAAATTAGGATAGCAAGAAAGTCGCGAAACTCATCTTCTGTCAAATTTATAGAGCGGCCTGTTTTTAGCACGGAATATGAGTTTGTTTCTTGTACAACATTAGCAATCACATCTTCAGAAAAAAACGTCAAAAAGTAATCTAAAGGTGAACGTACTACGGGAGGATCTTCAACTATTGCAGTATCTTCTATCTGGGCTCTATGCAAAAAGGTACTATGTTTCCATTTGTACGAGAGGGAAAACTTTTGAATTTGCTTGGGTCTCTTTTTTGTCACAACTGATGGTTCTCTGAGTCTTCTTTTTCTATGCACAGGTATTGGCAACGAGGGTAAAGACGATATAGAAGGTAAGCTTGCAAAATTGGGTTCCTGCGACTGGTTCGGGAAAACTTGCTCTATAATTGGAGTCAAAGGAGTCGGGAAGTCGTTGTTGAGTTCAAAACTTGTTTCAGAAGGGTTTTCATCAGGGCTGTCTGCAATATTCAAGCGCTCTAGCGAAGATGCAATAGACGGTGCAGATAAACTGAAGACAGAAATGGATGAGGCTCATTTTCGGCGCCGGAGCTATCACCTGTTTCAGACGGTGCACTTTCTGCAGGAACGAGTGCCAATATTTTTTTCGAGCGTGCATGGGACGAAGACTGAAGCAAAAAAAAAGAAATACGTGCTAAGCAAAACACCACCACCAATAAAACAAATAGTTAATACGAAAAAGTAATGGGGTAAGTACACACAAGATACAGAGACTCATGGTGTACATTATAGAGATTGACTCTATAATGTACACCATGAGTCTCTGTAGTTTTGTAAATTAGACAGTGAGTAACCAGTTCTTACATAAGTAAGTAGTTCTTTAGGATTAAAAGTTAGTAGGTACTTAGTTTTTAGCATGTAAGTGTAACGTACAGGCTAAGCAAATAAGTAGTAGGTATATAAAATACACCAGTGAGTACCTATTGAGAATAGGTGTAGGGTTCTTTTCATGTAAGTAGGTAGGTCAGGTAAGTAGGTAGACTAAATTTTAGTAAGTAGTTTTTAGCATTTTAGTTTTATGTAAAGGTAAGGTAGATAAGTAGTATCTAACAAGTTAGTTGGTATTGAGAATAGATGTAATTTTTTGACAGTACCGACAACTCAAATCTTTCACCTTTCATACAATATTTATTTCGACAAGGTCCGCCGTGACGGACAAGCTATAAGACACAATAAATACAGGTGTTTCGACGCGGTCCGGTGTGGCGGACAAGTAAAAAACTCGATAATTATTATGAATAACGTAAGCAAAAGCTATGAAATCGTATTATTTGAACGTTAGTACACTAAATTCACAAAACACAAATAAAAAATCAACGCAACATAAGCAAAAAATAATATTTTTTAATAAATTACCTGAAAGACTTTCTTAGTGCGCGGTTTCGCCGACATTTTTTCGCCAACTGTCAAACTCTGTGTTGTCACAAGCAAAATTTATTTTTCTACTAAAATTTAACCGACCTCCCAATAGCTTAGTAGTTTTTTTGTTGCAAAAATAGAAATAGACGGGGCGGTGGATTTTTTTAAAGTACTTGTCCGGTGGTACGGACAAATTCGAAATAAGGGAGATGTTCAAAGTAATTAATTCAAAGTAATTAATAAAGTAATTAATTAAATAAGATAATTCATCCATAAGCGTCATTGCTATTAGCATTGCGTAATCTTACCTAGGAAATAAATTATTTATACTTAAAAGTTTTTCTGTAATCTATAAGCTAATTATAAGAGAATTATAATTAATTCTCTGTATTTTCTTCGAAGGTTACTTTTAGGCAAGCGTGCTTCATCTTCGACCACATCATGGCTAATCATCAGGTGAGATAGTGGTCAAACGAGTGTCTGTAAAAAAAAAATTACAACAAACTACCTAATTATCTAAAGGTAATGAACATTAATTCATTCAAGAGAGAACTAAAAAAATTGCTAATTAGTAAGGGGTACTATAATATTACGGAGTTTTTAAATGACAAATTTTGATCATTTAATATGTGATAGTTTTATTCATTTTATTGTTTTAATTATTTTAGGATTGACTGTTATTATATATTTGAATTAATTTTGACTATTGTATAATTTAATTATTTAATAATAATATTTTGACATGCGTATCATATTGACGAATTTTAATGTATTTTGACATGAGAGATCATTAATTTATAATGTATTTTTGCATGATAAAATAGATTTGGTTTGGATTAGATATTAGTTAATGAAAACATATAAATATGCATATTGTACGCCCTATGGGTATGTTACAGCGATCTACATATTACGTTGATAAGAACTGCTTTAAACCTGTGACAAACAATAAATTATTTTGACTTTTGACTTTTGACTTTTGAAAAAAACAAAAGATTTTGGCTAAATCGTTTCGGAGAGAGGGTAATTTTATAACGACTTATTCCATTATATAATTCACTTGACATAACACATAAAGAAAGAAATTAATTACCTAATAAAATACAACCATTTTGGATTAAATCTTTCAAGTTTAAACTAAAAATTGATGCCAATTGCTTGATTTAAATTGAAAAATAAAAACTGGGCAAGTGTGAGTCAGACTTGCGTGCAAAGAAATAATATTCAAGACCCTTAATTTAATATTTCGCTCAATACATTATAAATGTATAACAAGCTTTTAAAGTGAAACTTTTATTACAATCTCAAATTTTTTGGTCTCTGTATCGCATGTCGCGTGACGGTCGGCCGCGGAGTAGGGATAAAGTGAAAGGCGCTCGTCAGAGCAGACGAAGCCAATATGGCGGCGTCTATAGTTCCATCAGCTGACCGTGTAGTGTATATACTATTACTCATTTGTGCCAGTGCTCCACGCTAATTTGTTTGTTTTTGTCAGTGTTTTTTTATACCCTTAATGGAATATTATTCCGAAAATTTTTAGTTAAGTAAATATCTATAATGTGAAATAAAGTTTCACTTTTACCGTGGTTTCATAAAACCACACAATCCTTTTTTTTATTTCGATATTTTTTCTCCGAAAAGTGTCCTAAATTTATTTATGAATTACACAGCCGGCCGTGTTTGGATCACCCGATCAATTCAAATTCAATAAATCCAGCAAATTCGGGACATAGGGACAAACGCATAAACAGGCAGACACGAGTGATCCTATATTTTTTAACTTTAAGTTTATTGCCGTTATACGGAACCCTAACAAAGCGAATCGTGTTAATACCAGCATTTAGTAGTTTCACAATGATGATTAATTAATAATGTGTTGACCAAAACATCATTTAATTTCATCTAAAATTAAATTAGAAAGCTACTTGCGTTAATAACGTATTTACTGAAGCAATATATTTCGAATTGATACTATTATTTTGCACAACGTTCTTGAAAACAAAGGTATTCGAACAAATAATAAAATTATTCTGTGAATGTAAAATTATTGTATTATTCGAAACTATCAGGTATTACAGATGGGTACAACTAGGTAGAGATAATACGCTAACAATATTATTAAGTAGTTGAGTGATTAAAACGATAAAAAACTAGTAAAGTATAGAAGCGTCAATGGGTATACATATTAATATTGGTCAACAGGACCTTATTAAGTGGCTTGAATACAACAATTATTACCCCGTAGGGTCTTGTCGCTTGGGCACGCCACAATTGCGGCGGTAAAACGGCGTCCTCACCTTCCGCCTGACGCAGGTACTTACCGGACACGGCTGTTTCGGGAGGTACCTGTTTCGGATTAAGCGGGAGGACACGCCCAGGTGTCAGCACTGTGAGGATCGCCCGGAGGACACGGTGGAGCATACGGTGGAGGTCTGCCCTGCTTGGGCTGAGCACCGCCGTGTCCTCGTCGAGGCGATCGGCGGCGGCAACCTCTCGCGTCCGGCCCTGGTTGAATCCATGGTCTGGAGCGAGGAGGCTTGGGAAGCGGTCACCTTCTGCGAAGCAGTAATGCTAGCGAAGGAGGAGGCGGGCCGCGCGAGGGAAAGGCAAGGCCTTCGTCCCAACCGCCGCTACAGGAGAAGACGCCCCGGGCGTCGGGAGTCGCAGGGCGATCCCCGGCCCCCGTAGGCGCGGGCCTGCGGACGGCGAGCGTTGGGTGGCTCGCTGTCCGATCACCACCAGGCAAAGAGGACGGGGCCCGCTAGGGCCAGAGCCTGCCAGGGTTGCGGAATTTGTTCGAAAGAGTCACCGCGGCCCTGGAAAGCAAAGGGCTTTAGAAGGAACACGGATGGGTTTTAGTCAGTAAGAGTCTGACACGCCCTTCCGCTCCACCCAGAGCGGACGAAGTCATTTTGATGATTTCCCATCCTTAAAAAAAAAAAAAAAAAAAAGGGTCTTGTCGCTAATACACAAATCGCTTTTTTGCTTCAATAACGTGATAAATCCGACAATTCGTTTGTATTTTTGGACGTTTTTTTTAAACAAAAAAAATCGGTCACGGCGGTTTTGCTTCAATAAAGTGATTAGACCGACAATTCGTTTTTTTTCAATTCAAAAAAAATAATCGTTGGACTTATCACTTTTTTGAAGCAGAGAGGCGAAATAGTTTTACACAATAAGCTTAATACGCAGTATGTAGCGGCGATATAGAACAGCCCTGCCCAAAACCACTGTCTTACTGTATAGACACGGACAAAAGCCATGCGTTATTATGTTCTATGTATTTATAACTAGCTACGCCCCGCGTTGTTACCCGCAGTTTATCAGATACTCCGCGTGAATGTCGAAAATTATCCTAAGGGAACACACTCCCGGAATAAAAAGCCTATGTGTTAATCCAGGGTATCAGTTTCCTGCATACCAAATTTTATTAAACTTGGTTCAGCCGTTTGCGCGTGAAGAAATAACAAACATACACACACACATTCACAAACTTTCGCCTTCATAATATTAGTGTGATATGATAACGCTGCAATCTATCAAATATAAAAGCACTTGGCAGAGCTACAGTACAACCTAACATTCTAAGTAAAATAGTAAATAGTCCAAGAAAAAAAAACTCAACCAGAAGGTGCTTACACTAATAATCTTATGTAATACCTTGTAGACCCATTTCTAGGCAAAAAATATCGTCAAGAGCCTACTTTCTCAGGCTTAGGACTCGTTTACGGTGACGCGGCCCGCACTAAGTTCATATAAATGGCGTTGTATGAGGGCGTTTACGGAGAAGCAATTTTATACGCGTTTGCATGCAATGCAGACGAAGCCCGTGGATGGCGTCGCCGCGTGGTACGCGACATTTATCGCGGCGGTGCACGCAGAGTTGCGACTAGCTATTCCTGCAATTCTCCATTCATGGTAAAACGAAGCGACACCCGCGGCGTGTATTGCCATATGTGTGTGTTTGCGCGTGTGATGATGCTGGACGCTGCACGTGCCATCTATCTGTAAACGGAATAAACGTCAGACACGCCGCGAGACGCGACGCGTGACGCCCCGCGTCTCCGTGAACGAGGCCTAACAATTATCTCTATATTCAGGCCTTTGGGATCGTACGCGAGAATTGACGTCATAGATATCTATCCTGTCATTTATTTGAGCACTACGGGTTTTTGTCAAACGTCTTATCCTTTTTTTGGGCGAAAATTGTCTAAGATACCTATAACTATCTATCTGGGGAAGAGTATTTTAAAATCTGTTTCTACTAAGTATCTGGGAGAAAAACCGGGTCAGAAATTTAGAGTTATTTTAAAATTGCCAGGCAACTCACTGCTCGAGAAAGTCTGCTTCTCTGATGGTTAATAATAACAAATCTGCAAAACATCAACAACATCATGTTTTTTCTGCGTAGTGCATTAGTACCAGCCCCGTCTCTACTAACCTGTGGCTGTAATCTTACACGCAAACATCTTAACATTAGTTATAAATTATAGTTAGTTAAAAATGTATAATTTTCACAGACAATCCCACGAATATTTTTTATCAGCGTCTTTTTGACAACTGCGTGGAAGCGCTTTTTTTTAAGGTTGGGAAATCATCAAATGACTTCTTCCGCTCTGGGTGGAGCGGAAGGGCGTGTCAGACTCTTACTAACTTAAATCCATCCGTGTTCCTTATAAAGTCCCTTCCCGTCGTCCCTTTGGGTTCCTGGGTCGCGGTGACTCTTTCGAACAAATTCTGCAACCGCATGGCAGCGCTAAAGGGCAGCACTATGTATGTTGCACTGTCGTCGGTCCGGTACGCATCCGACAAACTGAACAAGTGAGAAGAGATTTATATGTTCTCATTCGTACCACAGCATGATCAACGCTTTCAGAATATATTTTGAACTAAAGAAAACAAGATGTTCATTTTGTCTGTTTTCAATGAAATACAAACAAACGCCCACGATGAATTAATTAATGTTGTTTCAGAAGATAGGTACAATTGATTGTACGTTCATTCAGATGAGATTTTGATTATTTAGTGTAAATGTTTTAAGAGATGTTTTGATATTGGAATATCATGACGTGGAATTGTGATGATAGACAATGTTCGCGATATCTACTGGGCTAGGCTAATATTTGAAAAGCTAGTGGTGAAAGGGATTGTCAAAATGTATGCAATTGTCGAACGTTGTCGGAATGTCACATGATCACATTCTTAAATTTTGGCTTTTTGAAAATCGCGTTCACTAATGAAATGGCTTATTTGTATAGAACCTCAAGACTATTAGAACTGACTCCACTCAAATAAGTCGCGATGACAACGACAGAAAAGGCCTCGATTGATGACAAAGTATACAGGCTGGAACTGTCGATTTCCTGATTCCAGGAGAGTCGAGTGTTGCGGAATTTATTTGAAAGAGTCACCGCGGCCCTGGAACGCAACGGGCCTTTCTTTTTGTGAGTGACGTCTCGCAGTTCAACCTATGAGGTTGTCGACTGCCTAACCGGGCTTGCCTGTGGTGGCATTAATATAATATTAAAGCCTCCAGCCAGGGCTTATAAAAAACTTACAAACTTAACGACTACACGCTAAGGGCATCCCCTGTGGGGTACGGGCCTCGGCTTAGGGCGTCGCTGGGGGGAGGACAGCTAGGTATAGGCTGGATTGAACTGGGAACGCAAAGGGCTTTAGAAGGAACACGGATGGGTTTTTGTCAGTAAGAGCCTGACACGCCCTTCCGCTCAGAGCGGAAGAAGTCATTTGATGATTTCCCATCCTTCAAAAAAAAAGTTGGAGTCGAGTAGGAGAGCCTGATTTGGAATATGGGCCCTAAAATCTTACCACCAATCTTTACAAAGGATATCCCATTACACAGTAAGGAGGTTAGAAATGCAGTCTTGTCATATCAAAAGTTTTTAGTGTTTAGTATCACCTGGGAGGAGCACATGGCTAAATAATACCAGCCGCACGGGGTGAATTCGCCAGGGTTACCGGAATTTGTTTGATAGAGTCACCGCGGTCCTGGAACGCAAAGGGCATTTGGAGGAACACGGCCATCCGTGTTCCTCCAAATGCCCTTTTTCCGTTTTAGTCACTAAGAGGCTCACACTCCCTTCCGCTCCGTCCAGAGTCATTTGATGATTTCCCATCCTTAAAAAAAGCTGTACTCACGCCATGAAGGAAACGAAACAAAAGGAGCTGGTAAAAATCGTTGCATGTTACATTCTAAAGTTGCTGGGTTAAAGGCGTCAGTTTATGTACATTTTCATATGATGTGAATTGTAAAAGTAAATTGAGTGCGTTCCTTGAAATTGGTTGCACTGGAACTAATTTGCTATGACTTTCATACCAACTTGGGGTCCATATTGGGTTCATTACCATTCGTTTATTGGTCTCGGATTTAAACACCAGAACCCAACACTAGAAATCAGGCTCTACCATTAGCAGTTCAAAGAATTTCAGGACCATTTTACTGCAGCGTTTCCGAATATTCCGACCTGACTTTTAAAAACTCCATCAAATCAATTTCCCATACTGGATAAAAACAAAAACCGTGGATCACGTACGAACGCTAATTCCAAAGCGATTAGTCCATTCGATCGAATTTCAGTTTTTGTCGAAAAAGTTAGTGTTTCTGATTATTCCACATGTATTGGTGTTTTTTTTTTGTATTGGGTAAACGGTTTGTGGCTGCCATTGCGTAGAATTTTTGGTTCTTAACTTTTTTTTTCTTCACTTCGCGCCGTTTATACTCAATGCGGAGGGTCGTGACTTCGATGAATGATTTTCACGTGGACCACCACCCGTCCCGTTCCCGTCCACCATGTTGTTCTATCTACGGCAATGCGTTTAACATTCCAGACGGTTGACTCTAGAGTTGAAAGTATTAAGTACTCATATAAGACTAACTTCTCTGAGTTTTTTTAATCTAGGTTTTTTGCAGGAGATCATAGAAAGAGTCTACATCGTCATCAGTAGCATCAGCCTACAGCTGCCAGACCACTGCGGGATATAGGCCTCTTCAATCTTTCGTTGTGGAAATTATGATATGTCTTAAGTATTTTTCTAATCTTTCAATATTAATCTAAATTCTCGGCAATTCTCATCCAGCTGCTGCCAGCCACCCTGTGAAGATCGGCGCTCCACATAGCTAGAAGCCTTACGTTTGCCAATTCGCACTACAGTCTCTACCCAAGAACACGTCTACCTCAAAAGTTTCCGGTTCTTCGGTTAATATTTTAAGCGTAAAAATAATGAAAATACCGATCACAATAAATTATTCCATAATAAACTCGTTTTTTGTTTTGAGAATACATGTTCATTTTTATGTCATTATACATGAGAGCTCTAGTATTTCCAAAAGTTATAAACGAACCATGCTGTAAATAGTGACGCCTGACAGATTACACCTCAGTCGAATGTTGATGAGAAACCCACCTCAGTTGCAGAAGGTTAAGAAGGACTTGAAAAGACCAGGCGCGTTGAAAGTTATGCAATAATTGAAAACAGCGTCGAGAAACAAAGGATCAATTTCGATCACACCTGTGCCAAATTATTATGAGAAAATCAAATCATACCTACCTTTTTGCAACACATGGTCCTAATTTCAAATCCCAAGTTTCAGAGGCAAAAAAAGTATTTTTCAATATAAGTTTTTATCAACATTTCAAAGGTAAAAAATATGATAAAGGCATCCTAAAATCATAATCTGATTTTGTACCAGTATTTTTAGGGCCGAAGCGACAATGCAACAATGCTTTTTTATAGAAAGTAGGGTGCCGCGCATTAAGAATAAGAATATTTAATTTATTTTCAAAAGCTATAACGCTCAAATGATATAACTACATCTAACAACATTTCACAGAATTATCACTTGATATAACGCTTTGTTTGTATAACAACAAATGTTATAACAACACTTTCTCTAACGTTCGTTTCGTATATACCTATATTTTCATAATATGGTATAACTTTCTTTTGATCTAATTTTATTATCATTTTGTATAACTACCATTTAACACCGCTGAACAAACAGCGAGTAGGGCCGGGTAGGGAACTTAGGGCAC
This sequence comes from Mamestra brassicae, assembly GCA_905163435.1. Lineage (NCBI taxonomy): Eukaryota > Metazoa > Arthropoda > Insecta > Lepidoptera > Noctuidae > Mamestra > Mamestra brassicae. Next base: position 4,671,645 of record LR991003.1, on the reverse strand, counting down.
CCCGACACGGATAGGTTAGGTTCGAATGGGGTGACGGGAACTAGAGTGAGCGAGCAAAGCAAGCGAACGTAGCTTCGGTCTTTTCATTCATGTTAGGTTCCTTTAAACCCTGCAGACAGAAATAGGAGCCCCGCCCAGCGGGGCTTCGTTGTTTTTCCTTGGTCACGACAGTAATTTAAGCCTTATTGACATTTGATATAATTATAGAAATGATCATTAGATCAAATAACTATTATACAATATGAACATTATAACTTTTAATCATTAGTTTAAGTGAATGTTATATCCACTGAAGCTTGTATGAAATTAAAATATATCTAATGGAGGTACATCATAAGATTTTATAAAAATAGATGATTATAACAAGTGAAGATTATATCAATCATTGTTTTAAAAATACCTATATCAAACATTACAAACCCATGTCTGTGAGACCCTTTAGCTATGAGTAATACTGTAGAATTTAAAATAAAATATTAATTAGTCGAGACTAAATATAAAACTGTTTTTATTTTTTAATTCTTTGTAAATAAAATAACTGTGCCCTGACACCATGTCTGCTGCTTGACTCCAAGTAAAACCTTAAATTACCTCACAAATGCAATAAAAACATGATTTTGAGTTTGAGTTTCTAGTGATCTAACTCATGACAGTCATCACGAACTTTCAACGAACTATTATTATAATCACATTATATCACTGACCTTTACAAACACTTTTAATATAATTTTGGAAACATTAAACGAATATTATTAGCATGAAGCATATTTTATACGACTGTAATTATTATAACTTTCAACTCCCACTAGTTTTAATGAAGCTATTACGAGTTTATTTGTCTCTCCGGCAACTTTAAACCAATGATTCGCAAGGGAAATTTTAGGGATGACATTCTACAGTTTTTGAAAATTTAATTGTATTTCTTGGAAATACGGAAAAGTAAGTTAAAGAAGAAGATTGTTGATGATGGATGATTTCTAAAGTTTTTGACATTTTCTTTCGGAATACGTCTATTACATTGTCGATTTAATATTTTCTATTGTGACGACTGACGCATTCATTTGAGGAAAGCTAATTTATACAATCGGAATTAAAAATCCTATACTACTTCATACTGTAATATTGTAATTATGAAAATCGGTATGTTTGTTATTCAATCCTCAACGTCAGGACAGATTTGAAGATTTGAATGAAATTTAGTATATGGGTAGACCATGACCTTTTTTTTTGAGAATGGTTAATAATCAAATGGCTCAACCCGCTCTAGACTCTTACTTAATAAAACCGTCCCATGTTCCCTCAATTACCCTTTGCGTTGCGAAAGGGAGTGTCAGGCTCTTACCGACTAAAATCCATCCGTGTTCTTCCTAATGCCCTTTGCGTTCCAGGGCCGCGGTGACTCTTTCGAACAAATTCCGCAACTTTGCCAGGCTCTGGCCCTAGCGGGCCACCGTTATTAAATGGATTGACAACTCACTTCATGTTCACTTTATCAAAGTTTTTACGAAGAGGTTTTATAGAGAATATCAACACTGTACTCAATTCGTATTATTTTTAAGTAAGATGTTATTAGTGTGATTGTGTAACTTTGATTGGTGTAATAATCGCAGTGTATCAAATGAGATTATACCTCCTGTCCATGCCCACACCCGATGTCCTATTATAAGGGAATAAATCCTGACGTTCCGACAAGTATAATAATATGATGACACGCTACAATTTGTATCTCATGGGTTCAATTTCAATAATTAATTGTTATAGGTATGATTGAACCGCACACAACACAGCAAAATCATATTACAAGTCACGACACGAGAACGACACGTGACAATGACCCAGGTCCTAAAAATAATAATTGCTAAAAGTATGTCTAGGCTGTCACAAACTCCTGCCAGGGACCGCAGCCCTGGAACGTAAAGGGCTTTAGGAAGAACTCGGATGGGTTTTAGTCAGTAAGAGTTTGACACGCTCTTCCGCTCCACCCAGAGCGGAGGAAGTCATTTGATGAAATCCTATTTTTTTTTTAAATAAGGCTTGTCTCAACTAAGTTCGTGGGTATACAAATAACGATTGTACCACATTACTCCGACAAACAAAATCCCGACGAACGCTATCTCGACAGATCATTTTACCGACCTGCAGTTACGAGACCGACAAAACAGTAAGCCGATGGAGTTTACCTCGACAGTACGCTATCTCGACTGTCATTTTGTCGACAAAACAATAGTTCGACTAACAGTTGACTGATTGAATGCCATCCCGACGTACAGTAGACCGACAACAGGTAGATCAAAAAGGTTTATCACGCTTGTACAGTATTAAACACACAGCGGACCGTCAAAAAAACAAGCGGAATAACTTTGAATTCAGAAAAATAGGGTTCAATCATAAATTCAATTACGAATTTAAACTGCCCTATGTGTCGATTTTCGATTTGCTTTGGTGACCATTTAATATTTATAATGTTTGAACAATCGTTACGGATTGTCGGAAGCCAGAAAATCTGACGCCGATCTTGTAACGTGTTACGCAGTTGCTGGGTTCTGAGGGTCAGATAAGCTGTCGCTCTATAAAAAATACTGTTTTAGCTATATTTGGTGGGCCTGGAAACCGAACCCAATATAGTTGGGAAAACTGGCCAAGTGCGAGTCGGACTCGCAAAGAGTTCCGAATGAATTTAATTTTTCTAATATGTTATTTTAACACTATATAGACGTATTATAGTCTTTTCTTATAATCTGTAGGTAAAAACTATTATAATATGCATTATTTTCAAATTATAGGGTCAGTAGTTTTGGAAATAAGGAAGAATGGTCAGTTTTCGTCTAATTTCTTGAATAACTTCAAGACTATCTATTTGAAAATTATAAAAAAAAAATTGAAACTCTCTCAATAAGCCTTATAATTTTATATGTCACATTACCATTCTCAAAATTTATTTATTTTCGTCACGCGTCCGTGTTTGGGTCACATACCTGTGTATGAAATTTCAACAGAATCGGTTCAGTAGATTCGGAGAAAATTGAATCCGACAGACGGACAGACAGAGTGATCCTATAAGGGTTCCGTTTCTTACGGATGTTCGGAACTCTAAAAAAAGTAGGCAGATTGTTTGTTGGGATAGTCACACAGCCGGATGCAGTTTTTAACATGGAGCGGTTCCGATCTATATACGATAGCCATTTGTCAAACTATTTATAATAGATTAAAATAACAAACTTTTTGAAATTCGCTGTTAAAAATTAATGAGCGAGATAGGTCGTAACGTGTAGTGTGTAGGGTGGTTTACGATCTGGGTGCAGTTAATGAGCTGATTTCGTTTTATGGGAGACTAGCTTTACCCCGCGACTTCGCTTATATGGATGAATAGAACCAAGATTTTTGCAAATAATGTTGCATAATCTGTGTCCAGGTGCTTATCTATTTTTGTACCGCAATTTTAAAAATCGATTCAGTGATTTAGACGTGACAGCGTAACAAACAAACATATTAGCTCGGATATGGCTGGGATCAAAAATTACATTTTACAAAAGTTGAAAAGTATTGTTCTTAAACTGTAAATAGTTCCTGGGTGCGAATTGAGCTTTCAAACGTAAGAAATAACAATATTTTAATAATAATAATAACTTTATTTCGGACGCACAGATCCATAGTGTTAGTAACATATAAAAAAAAAAAAACTTATTACCTAGTGTTAGTACCAATCAACATCTTCACAAACTGCTGCACAATTGGAGAGCCGAGGCTCTCAGCTACCGTTTTCAGAATGCTGTTCTGACTGTCCCTCACTCTCCTCAGAAGCGACGCTGTTTTTTGCGTATAATCGAATGAAAATCATCAATACGCGCTTGCGCAAACATCTCCGACGCGCTACAGTAACGGGGCAGTCCCAACAACATCCTGAAAGCATTGTTACATTGGACGCGCAGGACATCCAGCGATCTCTTAGTATAGCTGACCCACAGACCGCCCGCGTACAGACTTTGGCAGTAAGCCTTGAAAAGTGTTACTTTTACTAGGTCTGTACACCGCGCAAATCTACGGGACAACATATTACTCCGGACCGCTAGTGCCCTACGCTCCCTCTGGATGTCTACCTCGTCCCTGAGGTCGGCGGTAATAAAATGCCCTAGGTATTTAAAAGTGGACACCCTATTAATTTTGACCCATTCACGAGAAACTCGGGTTCTCCACGGCGTTTACCACCGACCTCAAAGACCATGTATTCACACTTCTTTTCATTATATTTTAATCCATGTGCGGCAGCGTAGGTTTCACACGCTTTTAGCAGCTCTCTGATCGCTCCCGCTGACGGACCTAGCAGCACCATGTCATCTGCATAGCTGATGTTGTTAATTCTAACCCCACCAACACTGCATCCGACACGCATGCTGCTGAGAGCGACAATAAGGTCATCCATGTAGAGGTTGAAGAGACTGGGAGAAGTCAGACCCCCCTGCCTCACCCCGCACTCCAACCTATACGATTCAGAGACTGTATCATCCCATTTCACAAGATTGCTTTGGTTTCCATACCAGTACTGAGATAGACCACATATTTCCGCGGGTATACCCCTGTCACCCATCTTCCCCCAGAGCATATCATACGAGACAAGATCAAATTCCCTGGAGAAATCAAGGAAACAGGCGTACACTGGCGTCCCTCGATCTATATAATATTGCACAGTATGCCTGAGACTTAAAATAGCACTTTCAGTTGATAGTCCGGGGCGAAACCCGAACTGTGCATCATGAAGATGTATGTGGTTACCTAAGTAAGAATCAAGCACACCGTCCAATACCTTAGCTATTATTGTCTCAAGAGAAATGGGACGATAGTTAGCTTTGTCCGCGATGTCCCCAGTCCTGTTCTTGGACAATGGGAACTACGATGGTCTTCATTAAATTAGCAGGTAGATACGCGTGACTAATACACATTGTGAAAAACATAGACCAGACCCGCGGCAGATGGACACCTGCGTGCTTCAGATGCTCAATGCTGAGCCCATCATGTCCTGGCGATTTGCCTCGGCTCATGCTGTTTATGATTTTACGTACTTGCTTGGCTGAGAAACGTATCAGAGGTTTCACGCCACGACAGTCGGGCTCACCATCATTCACCAAAGTTGAAGGGCCGAGTGGGGATTGAACTAAGAAATGCTCCTTGAACATATTCGCAATTCCTTTCTTATCACTTATCCCTTCGACACCCGCAGAGAGGCCCGGCTTTGCATTTAACTTTGCAGTGGACTTCCAAAATTTACCAAAATATTTATTAGCTCTTTGTTCTGCTAACCTATCCATAACAATTTGCTCAGCGTTGTTTTGACAAAATTTAAGTCGATTTTTAAACATTTTACACTTCTCACGCATTTCATCATAAACCGGACCTGACGCGGGACGACTGTTCACCAGCCAGGTCTGAAAGCTACACCTAGCCTCTCGGTGAGCGTCTTTAACATACTCATTCCACCCACACACGCGCTTACCCCGCCTCGGACCCCCCACAGATGTCCTTTTAGATTGCCCAGCCGCCGCACATAGGATTTCTACAATCTGTTCATACAAATTATCAAGAACAACTTTGTGCTCAGCCACACTGCATGATCCAACGCTGCACTTATTAAACTCCTGGGGGAATCAACGCCTCGCAACTTACTGGTACATAAGTTATGGTAACTTTGCGTTTCTGACTTGTTTCTTTCACCCCAAATGACAGAATTACGGCCAGCACCCCCTGTCATCAACTTAGTCCTCACAACTTCTAGGTCACAATCCAGATGCAAAGTTAAATGATCCGAAATGTAAACATCTTCGGATACATCAACACCCGCAATAGACCGCCAAGCTGATACAGACACCACACAGTGATCTAGCCATCTCCTGCTTCCGTACACTTATAAAAGTGTAGGTATCACTATCAATCCCCCGTTTTTCTACATCAGCACAAACCCAGGATTGGTCAGAACAAAAGTTCATTAACTCTTTATAGAAGATCTCTTGGGGGTGAGCGTTGAAATCACCTAATATAAAAACATTCTCTATATTACAGCTGGCTATAGTAGCACTAATCTCACTTAATACATCTGTAAACGTAGGCAAGTTGTCTGGACAATTTGTAGGCATGTATACAGAAAATACAATAATAGTTCGACCCTTTGATATGGCTTTGATGGCCGCTAACCGAGGACTGCTACATTCAACGACACCGACCTTCTCAAAAATGCCTTTCCTCCAAAGAATGGCCACACCCCTATGGGGTCTTCCTCTCAACAAACCCTCAGAAGTGTCCACAGCCGACTTACCCATAAATTCGAAGTCAGGGCTTATTGTTCTTAACATAGGAATGTCCTGGGGGAGCAGCCAGGTCTCCTGTAGGGCCACCAAATCAGACCATCCACAGATATCCTTAATATTATCTATAGATCGTTTAGCCGACTTTCAATTGAAGCTAGTTAACTTAAGATACTTATTAATAATGCCAAATAAAATAAATTAAAACAAACAAAAAATAAAATAAAGATATTTATTATTTAATTGTTTTAATTATTTTATATGAGAAGATTTATATCATAGATTTATATTATTTTAGATTAATTTGTTGTTTTTGTTCATCGTATTGTAGCTATACTTAGTCTTCACCTTTATTTTGTACAAAACCATATTTTTTCGAATCGGCGGGCGACCTTACCTAGTGATACAATAATAATTTAATTTATCTCAGACTAAGATAACAGATTTCCGAATGCCGACAAACTGACTTCAGATTGGGAGATTTGTGGTTATCCTATATATGTACTTTTCTTAAATAAAATAAAGAAAAAAAAAGATCTTGCAGACTAAAAGTCCCATTTTCGCAATTAAATTATTCATTGCATCATGACACAACCCAATAATATATGACACTAGTACAGTTCATTACATTTGGACGTTGACATCAGTGGAATTGGTATGATAATAAAATAAGAAATTCAGCGAATTTAAAATCAGAGTACTAATTTGACTCTACCTAAATTTCATAGAGTATTTACCGCTATCAAAAATCTACTTGAATAACTATGTACTTATTTTAAAAATGTCTATAAATTGTATTAACTTAGGTATTTTATTTATAACCACTTCCACTTTTGCTTTGTTTACCATTGATCCTTGACCTTGTTATTGTAATTTTACTTATTCTACATCTGCATACTTCGTCATTAGACGACGATAAATTAATGTTACAATTTAAATCTCATATACCTAAGTGAACTGTATATGTTCTTATGAGAAATAAAGATTCTTTAAACCTAAATAAAATAATTTAAAAAAACGGTGGCAAAATTGAGAAATTACACGACTTTGCATTTATCTATACTTCTTTCTATACTTATATTATAAATGCTAAAGTTTGGATGTTTGTTACTCAATCACGTCAGAACGGCTGAACGGATCTTGATGAAATTTGGATCAGAGGTAGATTTTAGTCTGAAATAACACATTTTATCCCGAGAGTATGTTTCCTTGGGATTATTTTCATTTTTCACATTCACGCGGGCGAAGCCATGGGCGGCAGCTAGTTCGTCTATATTTATTTACTTCGGGAAAACAAACAGTTACACAAAAATGGTACAATCAAATTAAAAACGGTCAAATTTTAAAAACAAACAAGAATTAATAGATTTTTTCTTTTTGTTAAAAAAAAATAACATTTAAAATCGAAAATTATAATAAATAGCCACAACTAAAATCAAAATAAAATTAACATTCAAATAAAAAATAAAGTTAAGAAGAAAATAAAAACTAAAATTAAATATAAAATAAAAATATAATTATATTTTTTACCTAAACGTCGTTGCAAGCGACGTCACATGCAATTGGTGCTATCTCAGTTAATCATACATTTTAAGACGCTAAAAACTAGATACTTACATACTTACATACTTAGTTTTTTGAGTTTTTAAGCATTTTTTTACACGGGCTTGTCTTTCCTCTTGGTTTTGAGAAATGTGATAAAAAATCTAGTCAATCACCTCCTCTACTGCTTTATTTTGTTCTAAGATTATTATAAACCATTTTAACTGTAGGTACTACTGCAAGGTTAATATCTTTTTCATACTAAGGCACAAACATTAATCATCAAGCTTACTCGTAGTGGGTTGGCAAGCGGGTTGGCGATTTCAGATACCTTTTTAGGGTTCGGTACCCAAAGGGTAAAAAGGGACCCTATTATTAAGACTCCACTGTACGTCTGTCTGTCTGTCTGTCACCAGGCTGTATCTCATGAACCGTGATAGCTAGTGATAGCAGTTGAAATTTTCACAGAGAAAAATGAAATACAATAAACTTATTATCTATTTCTCATTAGTAACTACTTACCTACCTACACGTGTAGTTACAACTCTACCCTTGTTTAACATCAAATTTATTCAAAAACAAACATCACAGGAGATAAAATTAGAGTAATTTCTTGATTCATCCATTTAAATCGTAGAAATCTGAAACGTTCTATATTAAATTTGAAATCTTATTTACTCTGTACTTTAACTCGTAAATTAACTATTTCTCTGTCTGGGTCAATATTTAAACTACATTAAGATTAGACACATTTCTGTTTTATTGAATTCTGAGGTTAATATTAAGTCTAAGTTTTGTCTTTGGCCAAGTCTTATTTTTTTTGTTCTATTATATTGTAAGACCCATATTCCAAGTTACTTTGAAGGAACTCTACTCGAACTCGAACATGTAAAAATCCCCCTTTTAATGCCAATAAATAAAACTATTACTGCCAATATTATAAATCGAGGAAGAGTCTAATTTGGGGATATGATTAGAAACATTCGCACACCTAGATCTAAACAGGGTTAACTCAAAAAAGCACTTTTTTCAGAAAAGGCGAAAACTTATAACTGTGTCCCTGTCCACTGTATTAATTTAAACTTTTATGCAGCTGGAAGAAAGATATTGTGGGAATTCAATGTTGTATTTCAATGTTGTTTTGGGGCAAAAAATTTGATTTTTGTAGTTATATCCCTATTGCTTATTATTTTATTTATTATCCCTATTGTTTTTTTATTTATTATTTAATATTGAGTCCGTGTTCGTGTATTTAGCCATCTAGCGTCGAGTTGTTGAGATATGTTTAAATCTGTTTTATTGGTGGGTAGGTATTGAGATAAGGAATAAGATGGTGAGAGTAACTAAAAAATCTTAATTTTTGAGTTAGCTACCTTTAGATCTAGGTGTGCTAATTAAAAGGTAGATATATGTATGTACGCAATTAATTCATGAAACAGATCTTGAAAAATTGGAAACCATCTAATTTTGCCGGCCAGTGGGCACTACCAAAATATTTGGAAATGGAATCTCTCTCTACAGTCTAGAGATTCAATTTGTAAAGCATTGGACAAACAAAAAACATAGGTCTATTTGAGCACTTATAAAACGTCAGAATCAAATCACGGTTCCAATCTTTGCAAAAGAGAAAGGGCAAGAAACGCCACAATTACTCTTTTAAAACTCGATTGAAATAGAGTCTACTATACTAAACCAATAATATGTATAACTACTAAAATGATCTTAGATAAATCATATTAATTAGGAATTATTACATGTAAAATCATTTATTTTTCATTGTATCAATTCCAATCATCATTTTAATAATTATTATTATTTTAATAAATTATTTTATGTTTTATCAACTATTATTATCATTTAGGTACTAAGCAATAACAATCTTAGCAGTTTTATTTTTAATAACAGTGTGATTCTTATAATTCAAATAACTGTTATCGGTTTAATCTAATTCTATTTTTATGTAATTTGTTATGTAATATTGGTGTGGAAAAAAGAAAGCTGTGTTATTTTTTATTATAATTACGCAACCAACCAATATTTGTACAGCATTCAACTGAGTTAAACTGGAAAGCAACTAACATGCAGAAGAAATATTCTTAGTGGTTGGAAAAACCAGTGTGCTAGTGTGCGGACTCGCGCATCGTTCATTTTTGTATAATTAACACTATTTTTAGGGGCAATTCCCGTAAGTACGTATAATGGAACGTTTACTTTCGTATCTTAGTTGTAATCTGCTCTCATCTTCTTTTCCTTCATTTTGACATTGCGACTGTACCTATTTATTTATTTCTTAAAACTTTATGTACTCGTACAATTAGTGGTACATGGGTGGACTTAATGCATCAAGGCATTCTCTACCAGTCAACCTTTGGTTTAAAAAGACTACACTGTTGTAGGTTTACAAAAAAAATTGGTTGTCTGTAAAGTCGGTTTACGGACGATAGCTTAACGTGACAACGTCATAACAAAACATTGATGAAATGATCGTAACGTTACAATGAGTCATCCTTTTTCGTGCGTGCAGCCGGCGTTCATCGATTTATTAGACGTTGTCACGTCAAAAAAAAAATAGAATTTTGTTTCGGGAAGAATATACAAATAATACATAGGTAAAATACTAATAAAATGCATTATTGTACATACCAAAATAATAATCTAATAAACTAATGTTTTAAAATAATATTTCTGATTAAGAGAACTCATAATAATTATGACGAACACAAAACTAAAAATGACAGGCTTTTGAGTAGTGTACTCGACTGTGATGAGAATGTTACTTCAAAGTTACGGTTGTTGATGTACATCCTCGAAACCGGCGCGACCTTCACAAGCTTGTACTGGATGTCATGCCAAGGCTAGCTAAATATAATAAAAACTGTTTGTATAGGTATATGTGTAGAACTTTTTAATAAGATACCGAGCGACCTAAAAATTCTAAATATATACCAGATTATTTAAAAAGTAATTTGTACGATTGGCTCTCCACTAATAGTTTTTATAGTGTGTAAGAGTTTTTTGACAAAATAAATATACTTAATTGTATGCACGAAATATTTGCACGCTTATAATGTTAAGCAAAAACATGTATTCTCTGTATTTAATTTTTGTACTATATTCTATGCCATGTTTTTATGCAAATAAATTTTATTCGATTCTATTCTATTCTAGGGCCTTTTATTAATAAAAGGTCCGTTGACACACTTTGAGTTCGACCAATATGCCTAGCCTGGTTGGAACAGCATCCAGTTTTACCAGTTGCAGCTGAATACATGGGGCCTTTGACGAGATTGGGGTCAGATTTTCTGGTCCAACTACCCGTAATGACAGTCAAAAATGTTTAAATGACACCCGGGACTAACGACTTAACTTGCTTTCTGAAGCACGGAGAAGTCGATATTTTATAAATGGTCACCCATCCACGGACCGACCTCGGCAAACGTAGCTTAACCTCGAAGTTCAACGAGCTTCTCTAAGTACGAAACACTTTAAGTAAGAAACCTTGAAAAGAGGTCAGCAAAAACCAAATCTTGGATCAATACCAGGAAATCAGGAAAAACAATCTCAAATTAATTTCCCTTAACAACAAAAAAAAAATCTTGGATTTCATAATAAGGGTCGGATAAGGGTAATTGGACAATCGTTATTGTTTAGAGGAAGGTTGACCTACATTGCTTAAATATGCCCAAGTGGTTAAAAGCTTTGTTCAGTTCAAGGTAAGGTAGATTTTAAGGTAAATCCCACTTGATTGATATAATGTAATGAACGATAGAGTACCTAAACTTACCTAGAAAAAAAACCGGAGTCTGACTCGCGTACCGAGGGTTCCGATCGAGTTTAGATTTTTTTCGAGTATACATTACCTACGGAAGTTTATAAGCTATGAAAGCAAAATATTGCAGATAAAATCGAAGGACAAACTTAACTTTGTTGGTGAAAAAATGTTCTTCCATACATCAATGTACGTCACGGTCAATTATTCAATCGAAAATATAAGTTTGTAATCGTATTTTTTATATGATAAAATTATAAGTTCTCAATTTTCAGACTTTTCCTGTACTTGTACTCTAAGATCTATCTTCTTGCCCAATTTCATGAATCTAAATCAACGAAAAGTACCCTTTAAATTGAGATTCCCTTGAGAGTGGCGAAATATACGTTTTTTGCGACATATACGGCCGTATCTTTTTTTTACGTTAAGTTAGCAGTTTGATTTTTTCACAGCTTCAAGGAACTGTAGACTTGAGTATATGGTTATAATTTCAACTCGATACCTTCACGCGTTCCCGAGATAAAGGGTCTTGACAGAAAAACAGACGGACGGTCGAACGCACAACAAAGTGATCCTATAAGGGTTTCGTTTTTTCCTTTTGAGGTACGGAACTCTAAAAACCGACTCACTCTTATTTTAAAATTCCCCAGGCTTTATCTATTGTGATATCAGACTTCAGCAGGGAATTCTACTCAGTGGCACAATGATAAAAATTAACTTATTCAGCATCAATCTCCTTGGCTTTTTAACCGACACCAAAAATAAGACAATTTTTGAAGTGAAAACTTCTTTAGCGGCGTTGTGCACTTTTTGGGATGGGTAAAAAATTTTAAACTCGCGTCAAGACACTTGACCTGATCGAAAATTCGTAAGACAGAGGGAAAGCAGACCGCCAGCGCGGCGTTGGAGAGGGAGTAGTATCCCCCTCTCTTTCTATCGCGCGGCGAAAACGCATGCCTGCTTCTGCTATTTCGTTTTTCCACTTCTGCCAGCACTCCCGGATTGCAACCCGTTGTTTTTTTTTATAAGCACGAACTACAAATAGAAACTAATCCGTACCTAAAAACTGATTGCTCCGTTACTGAAACAGTTTTAAATATGAAATAATTAGCAACACTTTTTAATCAAAACAAAGGAAGCGCGAAAACTACAACAATATCATAATTCCCTGCAATATTAAAGCTATTTTAATTAAACCATGATGCTAACACAGAATAGATTGATACAGAAGGTCGGTTTTATACAACGAGCAAAAACGCACGAGTTACGAGGCACCTAGCGAGTAAGTAATTATAATGTAGGTCATTGTCGTTACACTACATTTGTCATCTTAGCATAATTTAGCTATGTAACTGGTATCTTTAATATTTAAACATTATTTATCTTTGCTGTCACTCTGTCGGTTAAATAAAGTTATTTTTATAAACTCTCCGACTGTCGTTAACTTAATTGGCGCAGCCGGTAGGATTCGAACCTACGTTATCCTACATTATAATTACTTACTCGCTAGGTTTGGAAGAAGATGTACTGCTGACAAAGCTAATTGTAGTAGGGTTACAACACTTAACTTACGCACACATAGACACGCTTTACGTACAACGAGTGCAAGCGCACTCGCGAGCGGCATTTGTTTGAGATCGTCGTAGGTACAAACACGCACGCACACATAAACAAGCTTCACGTACAGTCAGTGCAAGCGCACTCGCGAGCGGCATTTGTTTGAGATCGCCGCACGTATTTATCTAGGTGTGCGTGCGCCTGTTTTCACTAGTTATATAGAGCTTGCCTTCTGTTACTATTTTGGCACATACCGCTAAAGTCCCTTTATATTTTTTAATAACACTGTTACAACTACACCCCCCGTTGAAACGGCCGTGGTTCTGAAAGTTTCATATGTGTCTTAGATGAAACTAATAACAATTTATAATACAGAAACACTGCTTTATTATACATACATATTAAGTTCAACATGGTTTAATTAAAAGGTGGGAGACAAGATTACTATACAAAAGTTTTTAGCTACATTGATGACACTTATTTATTTATTTAAACTGTATGTACAATAGTGGTACATGGGCGGACTTAATGCATCAAGGCATTCTCTACCAGTCAACCTTTGGGTTATAAAGACTATACTGTGGTAGGTGTACAATAAATCCTGCCAGGGTTGCGGAATTTGTTCGAAAGAGTCACCGCGGCCCTGGAACGCAAAGGGCTTTAGAAGGAACACGAATGGGTTTTAGTCAGTAAGAGTCTGACACGCCCTTCCACTCCACCCAGAGCGGAAGAAGTCATTTGATGATTTCCCATCATTAAAAAAAAGGTGTACAATAAATAAAAATAAGATTCAAAATTGAATTTTAACATTTCGGAAAGAATATAATAATATATATATAATACTAATAAAATACAAATAAAATGCTAAAATAATAAACTAATAAAAATGATATCTAATAATCATATCGATTAAGAGAATTCATAGTAATTATGACGAAGAACAACTAAGAATGACAAGCTTTTAAGTAGTGTTTTCGGATTTTACGCCTAAACTAAAAAAATAAAAAAACTTAATAACAGCTTTAAGGCTCTTCTTCGAGGTTAAACGACGCTTGCATAGGCCGGTTCGTGGATGGGAGTCTTCAGTACCGAGGCACTGCCGTGCCTGGGATAGCACGTTTAGCCGTTTTCATTTAAAGATTTATGATAGTCGTTACGGATAGTCAGAAGTCAGAATATCTGACACCAGTCTTTCCAAAAGGGTGTCGCTTCCCGCGGTTACTGGGTTGAGGAATAAAGATAGGCAGTCATCATTATCATCATCATCATCATATCAGCCCAAAGACGTCCACTGCTGGATATAGGCCTGCTCCAAAGGGGGGGGGGGGGGTGCCATAATCGCCTCGCTTGGCAGGCGGGTTGGCGATCGCAGTATAGCTGTTGCAATGTACAGAGAATGCTGCTTCCCATTCTCTGGTTTCTAGTCCCTTAGTGGCGACTAAGGGACTCACCACGACACCCACGGGAAGTCATGGGGTGGTGCTATTCTTTACGTCCGATACCATACAGATATCGCTGCATGTAAAATACTGAAACTCAGCTGCATACAATTGGACTGGAAGCTGATCCCAAAATACTGAGTTGGGGAAAAGTTACGCAGATTGATTGAACCATTATCAGTGGTCGGAGTAGGCAGAGCTATTTTTGGTACTTGTGACAAGGTTTCATAGTATGGACATGCCTGAGATGCCGCCGGGATTCACTAACACTGGGATTTAAAAATATACTTGTTAAGGTTGGTGATGATTTTCAGAGGTACTCGTGTGCATATTTGAACTTAAATAAAACTAGAATTAACCGCATAAAATTAGATTATTCCTAATCTAACGTGAAACAAATCCTGATGGTACGTAAGTTAGGTCGTTTTTATATAGCTAAGATTAGGTAAGGTAAAATAGAAATCAATTTTACTTCTTAAATCCTTACTTTCAGTCAGCGGATAAATTTAAAATCCCGGGATCCCAGTGTCATATCCACATTAATATATACATTTGAGGCCATTGACCCCAAATAGCTCTACCTATTCCGATCACTGATCATTATGTTTTAAAGTTGGCAATGACCTTGAATCTAGAATATCAAATATTGAGACCCTATCCCGGAAAAAATGCAAGGTTAACCTATCAGAGAGGCCAAGCAACCAAAGGGGCAGTATACAGTTAACATATTTTTCATTTATATATTTTTTTAGCAAATGACCAATTCTTGCTCGGATACGACGCAAACCTTGAATTTATGTATATTTTCTACATTACTTTCATTGTTAAAATGTTTATTATTGTTTTGTTTCCATGTCGTCGCTGTCAGTCAGTCGGGCGTCATGCCATAGACAACTGCTGAACTGTGTTCTGTTTTGCCTGTGGTGTGACCAGAGACACGTTTTAATTAATGTCCGGTCCTGACAAAAAAAACCGCATCACTCCCATGTGATGCGGTTTTTTTTGTTTTTATTTTTGTTATAATTGCAGTTGATAAGTTTTTTAGTTTTTAGTATTTCTGTGGGTTTTTCCGGCAGAATAAACTGATTTTCTTTTTTTTTTTATATCTTCAACAAAACATTGAGAAACAACGTGTTATAGCGTGAAAATTAAAAACTAGTAGTCACTAATACCACAAGTCGTTAGTTTAAATTATATTTTAACTGGAAAAGTTAAGTTTTATAGCGGGGACGCTGTTAAACCGCGTACGAGTAACATAGATGCAGTGTGCGTGGAAAGTACCATTTTTAATACTTTTAGTGCTTTTATTAGTATAATAAAATACTTAAATGGCACTCAATATGAATTCGTGGCATTGGAATGAACTAACTTTGTCTATAATTTTCTTTAATTTTGTAATATTTTATACTGTTATAATTGGCTTATGTTTTATTCAGTCGTGTATTTTTCTGAATTATTGGCTTGTATTGAAATTCTATTTGGTATATGTAGGAAAGTTGTTTGTTTTCAAGAATTTGTCTTGCTCCTTTAACGATTTCAAACAAACGACGACTGTAATGAATAATACGCTGTATTCTTTTTTTATTTTAGTTAGACGCTAGAACTATTTCTGTAATTAACTAAAACGCACAATTTTTTTTTCTTAATTAACACTTCTTTCCCATTGCAGGGCAAAGGCCTCCCCTTTCTCCTTCCAAATCTCTCTCTCTCTCAAATTTAAGAGTTAAACATTCCTTTTTCCATGGTTTTAAAGAAACATTTTTAAAATGAGTATTCGTTATTTGTAATTCCTATAATACATATTTTGAAAAAAGATTGAAGTACATACTTTGTTCCGACAGAAACACCCATCGAAACCCATCGCCTGCCCAGAATAGAATAGAATTGAATGCTCAAACTCAAAGCATTTATTTCCATGAAACCATTTACAGGCACTTTTGAATTGTCAAGGTCGTAGATCTCTATGGTACGTGTAAGAAACTCCACGGTGCACATACGGTTTATTACTTACACCCTATAAGTTACAGAAAAGATAGATGAAAAAACATTCGATATATAGGGTTTATGACACAAAGCGATCTTTTACAGACAACTCTAGATGGATTTCAAAGAGAGAAGAAAAGACACTACTGTGGGTAGTCTAAGGTACACGCCACGACACGCCCTTCCGCGGAAGAAGTCATTTGATGATTTCCGATCCTTAAACAAAAAAAAAATGTTTAAAAAAAGACACGTTTTAAAACTTACACCTAAGTAGTTTTAAATAGTTTAATAAACTGCCATCAGTTTCATCTCAAACATTGAAGTTAAACTATGTTCACTAACTTAACATAACTTAACAAGTTAAAGCAAGCCGCCAAGAGTTTCGTGCTCACGTCTACACTTACTTAGAAGAGAACAAGTAAGTTAATGTATGAAGTTTAAGTTATTTTAATGGCTTTATGTGCTTTATAAAAGGGATGAGAACAGTCATCTGCGATGAAAAATTAAAAGCTATAGAGAAAGTGTTTTTTTTTCAGGGAATGCGAGGATCGAAAAGCTATCCTTATATTTTGGCTTTTCGATCCTCGTATTCTCTGATAAAATTAAAAATAGGTAGGTAGCCCTTGGCTAGTCCCTTATATTTTGACAGCTTGAGCAGCAGAAAATAAAAATGACGCCTATGTCCTTCTCTACGGTTGAATGTATCTCTGCACCAAATTTCATCAAAATCGGTTAAGTGGTTTAGACGTGAAGAGGTTTTTTTTAAGGACGGGAAATCATTAAATGATTCCTTTCGCCCTGGGTGGAGCGGAAGGGCGTGTCAGACTCATACTGACTAAAACTCATTCGTGTTCCTCTAGAAATTTGCAATCCAGGCCCCGGTGACTATTTCGAACAAATTCCGCCACCCTGGAGACAGAGTTATTTTCCCCTTTATAATATTAGTATGGATTGTTCACTTAACATTTTGACAGCGTTAACATTTTTGACTGTGTTAAACATAATTCATACCTACTCTATGGCACCCAAAAGTAACTTTCGGTTAAGGAATTTCCGTTATCGGATTACGGTATCGGTACAGACGTCAACACATCAAGCTACCCAAAACTGTCAAAGTTTCCAATCAACCTTGAACCTAATGCTTTAGCGATAAAGATGAAAATCTATTAAAGAAAATTGACAAATTGTTGTAGCTTGATGTTCTAGCGTCCAGACAAACACTCCTCTTTAATAACCGACTTCAAAAAAGGAGGAGGTTCTCAATTCGTCGGAACCTTTTTTTTTTTTATGTATGTTCCCCGATTATTCGAAGATAGCTAGACCGATTTAGATTTTTTATTTTTATTTGATAGGGTATTCTTCCCAGGCGGTCCCATGATCATCAAGTGATCATCGAATGATGGAATCCTGGAGAAATGGGGAGAACTCTTCAAATTTTATAGGCACACTTGAAGCGATTTGGGTAGGTTTTGGAAGAGTAATTTCTCGGAGTGGTCCCATTTCAATTTGGTGAAGATCGGATGAAGATCTTCGGAGATAGGCCATGGAACTCCTCAATAAATGATAGCAAATGGACTGGGATTGCTGAAATCTCATGTCTGTCTACTGTTTACACCAGTCCAAAACATAACATCACGTTGGCCGGTAGGCTGTGATAGGGTAAGCACATGTGAACCACTAAGAAGTGAAAACAAAACTTTTTCCAAAAAAATACAACCGACTTCCAAATAAAATACACTACAAAGTATAAAATACCTTTAATTTCGGAAGTCGTTTGATATTCATAAAGTAATGTAAACATTTGTCGTTGCCGTATCTCGGGTCCATAACGAGTCGCCTTCGGTTCGGTCATCTATTCCACCTCGGCTGCAACGACAAAATTTGCCGACTTGCATCAAAATGTACAATTTGTGAATGTTTTGGTTAATTTATTAAACTTTATGGACTAGTAAGAATCACTTTATAAAGGTGAACTTAATTAATGCCTTTGGCATTTTATACCATTCCAGTACCAGTTTATGTATGAGTTTTAAGCTAACACGTCGTTATAAGGCGCCCATTACACGGTAGGTATTGTTGTCAGTTTAACCACAGTGAAGGCTGTGATTGAAGGATAACCTACCGTCTAATGCAGTGACTGATGTTTGCATGTAATTGATTGATGAAAATCTGGATATTTGATTAGTCACGACTTTTAAGTGTATGGGTCTGTTTTCTATACGTTTATGGAAACTTCCCTGTCCTTTTTCGAAACCCGCATATCAGCCAAAAATATATCATCGCCATATTTACGACTATTGAAAGTTTAAGGTAATGTCGATTGCATTCCATCACTCACCATCAATCATTCGTCAATCATGACTTTTGAAATTGATTAATGTTTGCATGAGCGTGTAATGGACGCCTAACAGTCTACCCATTAATCTGGAACAAGCTGCTTTGTAGCAGAATCAAGAATTATTTTCTAACAATTTCAGCAAGCTCTCGTTAACAAGCTACAGACAAACTTGTCACTCCTCCAATCTTGAAAAAATCACATTGTTTCAAATTTTATATTTGTACGACATGTTTTGGCACCAGAAGTTCAGCTGTAGATTAATATTCGTAACACTAACTTTGGTTTTGAACAGAAAGACTGTCCCAAGACAAGCACAGTTCAAACAAAACTTCGTTCCTTCTGAAGTAGGAAATGCAATAGAGAAAAGAAGTTATTGCGGTCGCATACGACTTGTTACTTTTGTTTTGTACTTCTTTTGAAAGGATTGGAGCATCCAGACCCCACACTTCGCTAAATTGAAATCGTGAGCTGGGGCTCTCTTTTGACATCTTAAAACCATTATGATTGCAATGTCAAAGATACAGGGAGCTATACAATAAGAATAGCACTTCTATCACAACGGACTCATGATTAAACTAAAAAAATCGACTGCCCCATACATTTCTGTGTGCATAACTCGACAATGTGAAAAACATTTTTTGTTTCGCGATTTTGTGTTTATTCCCATAGAAAAAGTTGTTCATAATGAGTACAATGACCCCTTTACAGGTTTTGCGTTAATCATTTATATGTTGTATAGGTATGTCACTGGAAAAAGTTAAACGCTGTAAGATTGTAAAATATCTCGTAAAATTGATAACTATTTTTTTCAAAATGAGACACGAATATTGGAAACTATTGAATTTGGATGGGATTTGTTGGATACAAAATGATTTTTTCTTATATATATATTTACCCATCCACCAATCTATTAAAACCATCTAAATAAATTGATAACAAGTGCGTGTTGGACCACTCACCGCGTTAAGTTCCGTGGTTACCCTGGCACTTGACTCTAGCAAAGATTTGCACTTTAAACTTAAATATTCCGCAAACGGATTCTTGGATGAAAAAATGGTTTTAGCACACACTCAATATTTGTTTACTATATTTTTACCTATCCAACAACACCCCAAACCATGGGATAGACGATAAAAAACCACGCAACTTTACTTGAAAGGATATTGGATTTCTAATTTAGTTTTAATCTTGAACTACGTTAGCTCGGCGTCTGCTCCTGAAGGTAATGCTCTAAACACGATGCGGAAGTTTCCACCGCGCACCGTGAACTTCTACAAGTGCAGTATAAACTTAGTAATTAAGGCTGCAATACCTAATTAATAAGCAAACGATAGACGGGATCGAGTCAATACTTAGTTTAATATTTTAATGCTGTGGGTATTTCAAATCCTTTGATAAAGATTTAAGTTTTTAAGTTAAGTCGAATTTCCAGTAGGTTATCCTAATATGTGATAGAATTGTCAGGTGTGTATGTTTGTGTATCAATCACGCTCGTTGGATTTAAAAGAATCGTAGGGAACACGTCTTGTCGTGTAAAAAAACAGGCCAAGAGCGAGTCAGACTCGCACACGAAAGGTTCCGTACCTAAACCGAAAGTCGCGACAGCCTCTTTCTTTTATGAGTCGTAAATAGAACTAGAATCATAAAGTAAATATATGCTTTAAAGAACTAACAAAGTTAGAATACATAATCCTAGATATCAGTTTCTTGAATTAAGAATAAAATGATTAAGTTGGCATTATTTAGTAGCGTAGGAGTTGAAAACGGGCGGATAAGAATATCAAATTGTGGGCGACCCTTGCCATCTTTAACTTAACGCCTACGAAGAGTTTGATTGAGCTATCTCGGGTAACTTACAACGAGTAATAACACTTGAGAACAGTTCGTTTAGCTATTAATACTTGCAAGAAATACAATACAATCTAAAGAAATCAAATCAAATCAAAATCCTTTATTTCAAATAGACCATTATTAGAGGCAATTTTGCATTGTCAAGGTTTGTCAGTAAATGGATGAAGGTAGTTCAGCCACGCTAGTTAGCGAAAAGAGCAGCAATTATGGTCTGCAGCTAAACACTCACCGCCCTATCTCCAGCGCGGCAGTTGCTTCCAAGGAGCTCCAGATAATTTGACTGCCTTGTTGGTCTAATGTATCGAAATCATTCAGTTCCCTTCAAAATGGTTGAGCTGAATGGTGCTGATGCACGCGTCATGTTCGTGAACGGGCGCCGTCAGTGGAGACTGGTTATCCCTTAGTTGTCACTGGCTCATTTTAATATTTGATACTATAAATTGTTTATTCTCTCTATAAATTGTTCTCATATATAGAAACAACAAGGTTTATGTAACCAGGATTTTTGTAAACATAAAATGATTTAAAAGAGTGTCCGTGGAGTTTCTTGCACGTTCTTCTCCATAAAGATCTACGCTTTGGAACGTGCAAATAGCTTCATGTTTTTGACGGACTGACTTTGACAATTCAAAGGTACCTGATAATGGTTTATTTGAAATAAATGGTTTGACTTTGAATGGCGTAAGAGAGCTGCTAAGCATGAGCTTCCTAAGCCGGGCAAAATGTTATTTAGTGTGTTCCTCTGAAATTTCTCAGTAAGGGCGAATTCTAAATTTGTGCACTCTATTACATGAGGCTTAAACATAAAAAATGTCTGTGTGGTAACCCTGTGGTTATGATGTGTATAAAGGAAGTTCTCGGCATGAACATGATTAATAATTACTCCTGTTTTCGGTCACTTTGGCCAACGTCAACGAAGATTCGTCAAAAACTTACGATTCCCTCCCTACTCTTATAGTCCAATGAAATGCAATCAGTCGCAGGACCAACGGTTTTACGTGCTTTTCGGGAACGGGGAATCACACCACCAACTTCCAAACTCCAGGCTGCAACTAAGAAACTTCTAATGGAAAACCCTATAAAATTCTCGGACTTGGGAATCGAATCCAGGACCTCACATTCAGCAGTCACGGTTTGCAACCACTAAACGAGGCATAAAAAAATGGAAGTGATCAATGAAAATTGATCAATTGTATGTAATTTACGGCAACGGTTGCACGCTTCAATTTTGCAAAATGTTCTGCAATTACAACATTGAGCGATATAGCGAAACTCCAAGAAACTAGGCAATACGCGAGTTATTTAGTTGACAAATAAAACAAAACACTATGGAATATATGGAGCAATTAGGAACAATATTGCCGAAACAATTGTCACATTTTATTGAAGTTGCGCCACATTACTCCACAAACTGCTTCAGATTGCTCCATGCGTGTTGCCAAGAAATAATTGCTCAAAAAGTTACCCGTTTAAACGCACCATTACCCAAACAAGGGTCCATAAGTTACAGGTTATATTTCCATAATCATCACGTCCTACCCACCAATCCCTGTAAGTATCCCTGACAGTACTAAAATATAACTGTTATTATCTCAGACAAGGACGCTGCTATCCATTCTCTTGCCATAATCCTTGAGGCACCATTTACGACTGCTACATTTGGCGTTAGGATTGCCCATTACTTGCCGGAACAGAAACCTTTGCAGGCTTTACTGAGATCTGAGCCAAGATGGTGTTTAGACAGAGTATCCGCCTTAGAGGAAAGGTTACCGAAAAATGACTGCAAAAATTGGTTTGACTTCTACTAGCTATTGATGAAATTTGGATCCCGCCTGGTGAATCACGTCCCATTTTCTCGCTCATGGAAGGGATCAGACCTCTGTCACAGCAGTAAGAACTTTATGCTATATGTTTTACTCATTTTGGGGGGTCCCAAAAGTATCTTGTAGTTACTCACAAAATTAAAATTTTATACATTTTTCAAGCATAGTTCAGGTCAAAGTGATGGTAAACCACATATGGACACCCGCCATATCCTTTTTTTATCAAAGTATAGGCTGCTGGCAGAGTCCATGGCATTCAAAGGACCTCCACATAACACGGTCACGATGACAATGGAAAAATAACCCTCGAGTAATGTCACTAAATGACGAGCTATAACTATCAATTTGATGATTCGAGACGGAACGATAGGTCTTAGAAAATCGAAAAATTCCTTAGAAACTCCTAGTTATGAAGACAAAACTATCGAGTGTGCAAGTAGCTTCCAACTTTTATAGTTTTGTGTATGTATGTGACAGGCTTGTGTATTTATGCCTTTACATTGTTGACTGGATCCTGTACATGCATTACTTGTACTGCGTCCTGTACTCACAGGTATAAAGGTAAGGTATAGCTAAAGGTCAAGCACTTCAATATTTATTCTTTATTTTTAAGAACTTGCTAAAAATGTGCTCTTTACTTTTTTTTATTTGAGATGAGTTTGCTCTTGACTCTAGTCTAGGTCATAGATGACAGAGACACAGTCGACGATAGAGCAAGCTTACCCAGAAGAAACCTGTTCACTCTAATTTTGAAGAGATTAAGGTTGTATGCGTTCGGAACCACAGACGCACGCAGAGAGTTGGCACGTAAATTGTGGAATAAGCATTTGCTTGTTATCTAGTTCGTGTCTACAACTAACACTAGAGTGTGCTCACTATTTTAAAGACATGTTACGCTGTCTCTTCATGACGCTCTACATGCATGTAGCAACTAATAATGTGCAATTACGGTCGTCGAAGAAGGTAGTCTACAGCAATTTATTTTAAACTAACTTTATTGCCTTGCTTCTCCCGTATCTTAACGATACATCGTGAGGCAAAGTTGTTGTTTTAATTCTTGTTTAAGTACTTAGAGCTAGCTCTTTTTATATCCTCATTCTCTTATAAATTTCCTTGTTAATAGTGTTTAACAAGATGCATTATAAGTTGTGCCTTTGCTTTTGTTTTTATTATGTTTAGTGGTAGGAAATTTAACGGGTTTACATTATTTGGAAATTCATCATCATCATCATATCAGCCGTAAGTCGTCCACTGCTGGACATAGGCCGCCCTCAAGTGTCACCGCGATCCTCACCTCATGCCAGGACATCGGTCCACCTTGTGGGAGGCCTACCAACGCTGCTCGATGCCACCACTGCGTCTACTGTCGGGAGGACACGGCGCGGCATACGCTTGCAGAGTGTGCAGCTTGGGAGGAGCCGCGCCGTGCCCTCATCTCTGTTGTAGGCGGTGACCTCTCGCTGCCGGTCGTAGTCCATGCTATGGTCGGCGGTGAGGAGTGCTGGAACGCGGTGGTCTCCTTCTGCGAGACAGTTATCGCGCAGAAAGAGGCTGCGGAAAGGGAGAGGGAAATCACAACCGCTCTCCCTGCCCGCAGCAGGCGCATCGGGCGTCGGAGGATACGCTGCCCTCTTCCGGCCCCCCTAACTGGGTCCAGGGGCGGCGGACTTGGGGATGTCCGTCGCCCCCCACTCATCCGGACCCGAGGTGGCGGCGCGTGGTGTTCCCGTGCGCCCCTCTTTGACGTGAGCGAGGTGAGTTAAACACCTCACTCCCCTCGCCGACGCGAGGTGGCCCGCAGAGGCGGGCCGGCACCAGTCGGGGATTGCGGAAGTCGCATACGTTCCCGCGATCCCCGGCGTAGGTGGCAGATGGAACACCGGGGTGGTTTTAGTCAGTAAGAGTCTGACAGACCCCTCCACCCGCCCCAGGGTGGAGGATTTCCATGAGGATTTCCCCCCGAGATCAAAAAAAAAAAAAAAAAAGGCCTACCAACGCTACCGGTACGCGGTCGCCAGAAAAAAAGCGTGTTGTAGACATCAGACAAGCAATCATCGTAATCATCATATCAGCTGAAAGACGTCTACTGCTGGACATAGGCCTCCCCCAAAGGGTGGTTTGCCATTATTGCCACGCTTGTTGGCGATCGCAGTGTAGCTGTTGCAATGCACAGAAAATGCTGCTGCATCCTCTGCTGAGTCCCTTAGTCGCCTCTGGGTGTCGTACCACGGGAAGTGATAGGATGGTGCTATTCTTTTACGTCCGACACCATACAGAACGCAATGGCTCCATGTTAGACTGGAAGCTAGCCTTAATGGATGTTAGAAGGCATATTGACTGACAAGCGAAATAACGTTTTTGGAAGGTTTTGAAGCACGAATTCTGGAATATGATCGTACATGATGACTCAAAGGACTTAATTAAAAAAATGAATATCTGACATTACTTTGCTCTCATTGTACTGAAATTAAATGAAAACAAAGAATGTTGATGAGTCTAGTAGCCACAAAATATCATAATACAGAAGGTTCGAGACCTTGGCCAGTAGGAAAGAGAAAGAAACCTGTTTAAGCAAGGGAATAGAAATCGCGGCCGTCCCCGTCAAACCTGGTGACGCACCGTGTTGGCAGAAGCGACGAGTATCGGAATTACGTGGAGCAAGGTGAAGCGTGAAACTCATGATAAGATCTTAAGTTAACTAAGTCATGTGCTATTTTAGTACGTGGTGGTCGTTGGTAAGATAAATATTATGATGGTGATGTCCCAGAAAATCAATGAAACAACACAAAGTAAAAGATAGATTTACCTTCTGAAAAATATTTCATATAAAATAACCCTGTCCTGCCCTATTTGAAATGCAAGAGCTCGTGCCAAAAGATTGCATTATAAACCCTCAGTGTTGCCACGATTAAGTCAGTTTTGTTATTCAAATTGGCAACACTAGAATATTCAGTTTTTTATACCGTATGCAGTACATTAGTTTAAGCTGTATAGAAACAGTTTGTTTTTATTTACTTGACCTTTTTCTAAAGAGGCGAAAATAATAATGTTTTATGTTTAAAGTTGAAGTAAACTTATTTTCGTTTGAGCTGAATTAATAATTAATTCCATAATCTTTTATGGTCTGTTGTACTTATGTATGTAAATTTCTATTTTAATATTTTGTTTTGTTGGAAAGACTTGGGGGAAGACGTCAACCAGCAGTAGGATATTAAAAAAAAATGTTTTAGTACTACATTTTTTATATGTAATTTGTATCAACGTCATATATCCGCACCAAGTGCAGTTCAAAATTCCATTCATGCCATTTCGTGTCGAGGCTGCCTGGAAGCAACTTTTTTTAAGAGGTATAACTAATCTTAACAGTAGGTACACTACAATCAATTAGAATTGAACAAATACATAATAAGAATGCAACCCTCATCTTTTAATATCCATTTACCTCCTTGAAATCACGATTTACGTAAGCAATAAATCATTAGCAGGGATCCGAATAAGTAGACTATATTTAACTAATGTTCGTGGAAGTAAGTAAAAGAGTCTTCTAAAATCCCGGAATCATAAACATGACGATTGTATACCGGGATTTAAGAAATAGCCAATTACTTATTGCGCTTTGAATACATTTGAACAAAATTATTACATTAAATCTTATTATGTTTTTAGAGTTCCGTACCTACTAAAACTGTTAAATTGAATATCTTTGTTTTCGCACAACTCTTTCCTCTTTCATTATACTCAAAGTCCAGTTCACGTTTTTATAATCCCGGGTTTTAATTGTCATGATTCCATTTAGGATTCCGTGATTTTACAGGAGGTATTATTAACTCCATGTTACTTACTTTCAAGAACATTAGGTAAATATAGTCTACCTATTCCGATCACTGATCATTAGTGACAGATTCCCAAAACAATAGGTAGGTACTGACTCAACGAGGCGATTGAGGAGAAAATATAACCCCAACTTCCCGATTATGGTTAATAAAGGCGATGACACGCCTGCCGAAGCTTATCGGCCGAAACCCCATTTGTCAAAATCTTTCTCGTCGATTAAACGCTATGGGGTACCATAAATTATAAGGACACATCGATCAAAAATCGTTTTGCATAGCTTGTTAACGTCAACGTAGAACTGTCTTGCCTTTTGTCAAATAGCTGTGCAAGCAAAGATCTTTTCTTATCAAAGGGGCAAATATATAGGAATCGTATTTTTTAGGATTGTTCGCGTTAGATTACAGTCACAAACTGTCAAAATACCCATAATTTCACTAGCAGATATCTCATGTTATAAGAAGTAACTTATTACAGAAAAAAATAAGTGTGTTTCCGAACGCATACAACCCTAATCTCTTCAAAATTAGAGTGAACTGGCTTCTTCTGGATAAGTTCGCTCCATCGTCGACTTTGTCTCTGTCATCTATGACCTAGATTAGAGTCAAGAGCAAACCCATATTAAAGTTCCAAGGAAAATGTGTGGACAACAGATATTCCAATAAAGACTCTCGCAGACAGGTGTGTCGCAACGATATACCACTCATGCGACGACCATTTTACATTTAAATTGTTCTAACAACTTTAGCACTATTTCTATTATGTATAAACCAGAGCTGTGGCTCTGTCTCGCACACGAGTCCTAGCATATGCTGAGCGATGGCCGTTTTACGCGAATGTGACGCATATCTTCCCAACTTGAATAACTTTTGAAATTTTGTTTATTTTATTTTTTGGTATGCGTCATGCTTGTCGCAAATGAACTCTTTTTCTTTCTTTCTTTTCTATAAATTAGCCATTGCTCGCGATTTCAAACTCGTAAAACAGCACACATGTTATTACTCTGCTCGTATTCGCACATCATCAGGTTTTTATTTTCAAATATAAAAAATAATCAACTTTACATCAGCTACATGCCAATGAAACTAGGGGAAAGCGGGGCTAAACGTGCCGCGGGGAAGTTGTTCCGATTGAAATAGGCTTTACGAAATAAGAGATAAACATATCAAGTCAATTCGTCATATTTTTTTTTTCTTTTTAAGGATGGGAAATCATCAAATGATTTCTTCCGCTCTGGGTGGGGCGGAAGGGCGTGTCAGACTCTTATTGACAAAAAACCCATCCGTGTTCCATCTAAAGCCCTTTGCGTTCCAGGGCCGCGGTGACTCTTTCGAACTAATTCCTGACACGCTGCAGCGCACCGATGGCATCTATCTTAGTTTGGCCAGTGACGTCCGGTACATTGTAAAATTACATCGGAACAACTTTCCCGCGGCACGTTTAGCCCCGCTCTCCCCTACAGTCAAAATTGGATAGCCATTTCGGAGATAAGCCGGAATAATAGAGACAGGCAAACATTTTTTTTTTCTTTTAAATATCTTATGTGCGTTCATATCATTATCTGCCTGGGTTTTTTTCCAACTATATTGGGATCGGCTTCCAGTGAAACCGCATTTAGCTGCATTAAATATATTATAATAATCTTACTTACTGTTACATGCATTTAGTAAAAAGTAGTTATTTTGATAATATAAATAGTCTGTACTATTCAATTTTACTATTTGTATACCCAGATTAGAGATGGTCGTCACATCGTCTCGTCTGTGGAATTCTAATACTGGGATAGACGCTTTATATAAACTATAGATGCGATAATCGCACTTTTTGTGGATGGAATATCATAAAATTACTTCTGCCACTCTGGACGAAGCAGGAGGGAGCGACAGACTCTTGCTGACTTAAACTCACTCGTGTTCCTTGAAGTGCCCTTTGCGTTCCAGGACCACGGTAATTCTGTTGAACAATTCCGCAACCCTGGGCTAACCACACTTTGGAATGGCTACATAAAATAAGGTAAGACCTCCATCTTGCTACCGATTAGTACCGCCGTGCCGGGCTTTACGTTGTGTTTTAGAGCCGTGATGTTGGCGTATGTCGCGTCTTTATGATATAATATGTTATTGACTATATCCTACTATTATATATTATTCAATACAGGATCGTTATATTGAGTGACAAAGTTCAACGAGCCTTGAAATGACTATGTTGAACGAGTATTCCTTTTGAATTGCCAATAAGATTACAGAATGATAAATAATTCGTAGTAAGATAGAGCGAACATTATCCGGATGCTGATTTAAAAAAACATATTTTTCTTTTGAGCAGAAGGGAGTCTCAGACTCTTACTGACTAAAACCCATCCGTGTTATTTCCAAAGCCCTTTGCGTTCCAGGGCCGTGGTGACTCTTTCGAACAAATTCCGCAACCCTGGTAGACTCTGGCACTAGCGGGCCCCGTCTCCTATGCTGACATCTATTTGAGGCGCGCCATTGACCCAGGCCAGGTGGTGATCGGTCAGCGAGCCACCCAACGCTCGCCGTCCGCAAGCCCGCACCTACGGTGACCGGGGATCGCCCTGCGACTCACGACGATTTTTAATTCAGAGGCACTGAAGAGTATAAACAACTTTGAAATCCACACCTAAATATGAAAAAAAAAATCTGTTTCCTTCTTCAAATTTTTTTATTTGTTTATGTTTAATATTTCAGTATATTCATGAGTTTATGAGACCTATAAAAATGTTCAATAAATTAAAATTCTGTTTCTATCAAAAACGGTTTTATACCAAAATATATCGTTTGATTTTTTTAGTTTTATGTTCCATAAATATAAATCAAGTATCTCTTTTCAAAACACAATGACATCTTATACAAATTACGTTTCCGCTTCCTGAAAATGTAAATAAGGGGCAAGCCGCATCTTACGATAACGAGGCGAGGAAAATTCAATTTATTTAAAAATCGGACGATCCGTCTATTTGATCCGTGTTAGAGATCCGCAAAGAGAAGTTGGTGGCTAAATAATAACAGCCCCACTGATCAAGCTTCAAGGTAAAGCAACGCTTGCCGAGGTCGGTCTGTGGATGGGTAACCATCTGTTATGTAACATACCGAGTTTATCCGTGTCCCTAAAAGCACGCTAAGCTGTTGGTCCCGGCTGTCATTTGAACATTTGTTGACAGTCGTAACCAAGCCAAGGGGTATCGTATATCCAGTTACTGGGTTGCCGTTGAGGTCAGAAAGGCAGTGACTTCTTGTAAAATAATGGCGTTCAACTGAATCCCGTGAGACTAGAAGCTGACCTCGATATATTTGGGAAAGATTGTATGAATTGACAGCTCCCTGTTCACCTTGGTTTGACAGATGAGCACTACTTAAGTTTTAAACAATATTTTCTTCCCGTTGTAAAACAACACAAGTCAATTATATATGTTTGGAATTTCGGGTGCTGCGTGTCACGGGTTTGATTCCCGCACGGAACAAATATTTGAATGGCCTAGAGATAGTTGTTCCGGGTCTGGCTGTTTGTGTATGTGAATTTGTATGTTTGTAAGTGCACCCACGATACAGGAGAAATTACTAGTGCGGGGCAAAGTTATTAAAAAAAAAATACAAGCACGTTCAAACGTCACCAAAAAGTACGCCGAATTCGTCGATCGCCGATACGTTTATGCTCTGGCGTTCAAAATGTTAATGTTGCAGTCATAAGGTCTACGGATAACGATAAGGGAAAACTATGTATGGTCTTATCTACATCCTAACTAAGTGAAATCACAAATGTGTTGATTGGCTTTAATTTTTTTTGTAGCCCCGGGGGTGCAGTCTTAATTTTTTTCCGTTTTAAGGTTCCGAAACATCGTATGGAGCACGGAATGTCAAATCACTCGTTTGTCTGCCTGTATCAATTTTTCTTTTTTCGCAAAAATATAAAACTAATTAGTTAGACAATTTTAAGAATAATAAGGAGCTTCACGGGCTCTTGTATAGGGCTCTTCACGAACCCGATGTACATAGGCTACGTTTCGGCGACCTCTTTGGGGACACTGAAGGTTTTGTCAGTGCAATTATGTGCGAAGTTATCCTGACGAATAACTACCGGAGGTATATTATGAAGGATGGGACGGTTGACGTGTGCCGGGCATGCCACCGTTCTCGTCTGGCTAACGGCAAGTACTTGCATAGGTATAACCAAGTGGCCAACATAATCCATATTTTAAAATCAATATATTAAATAATACAAACAGAAGTGAGTGCCTCCTCCTTTTTGGAAGTTGGTTAAACAGTCATGCTTCTTCTCGTCTTCCTACATTATACACTAGTTCATATTAATACTATAGTCTATAACTATGTCTGTCTGTCTGTCTTTTATCTCTTCACGTCTTCTTTTCGTGTTGACTGACTCTATCTTATATTTTGTCCGACCAGTATTGAGCAACCTGTCCAGCTCTATCATTGGCCTCGTTCATATCTTGGATGGTGCAGGTAGTTGTGCACGACGGGCAATTAAGGAGGTGACGCATGTCCTGTGAAGTGGCTGTGGTGTTTGCGCTGAAGAATGCCCCATTTGGCCAGATACTTTTTACATGATATTGTCAGGAGGATATCCTTGGTCTCTGGCAGACAAGGTAACCCTTTGGAAGCGTCTGACGAAATATAAAAGAGAATTTGAATTAGGAATTTGAAAATATGTTTTGTTTCTATATCAGACTCCGGTACCAACGTTCATTGAAGGCAGATGCCAAATATATTATGAAGTTTAAACCTTAAACATCAGTAAGTAGCAATAGCGTGAGTCCGCTAGTGTTACAATATAATGGATGATACCTAGAATACAGCTAGTCTACGTCCTGACTGCCAATTCTACTATTTTTTAAGCAAAGTTCGCATTCGCATGTCGCGGTCGGTCGCTATCTGCCAAAAAAGCCTCAATTTCCATACATTTTTGGCCCTCTGTAATAGGTCATAAAATACTCCGCCGCTGGCAGAAGTTACTTCAGATTAAACACACAGTCAGCAACAGTGTTACTTCCAGAGATTGCCTTTTACAAACAAATAAACAGGCATTCAATCAAACTCTTTTAATACAAACAAAGTTAAGTAAAATGCCCAGTGTTTCCTGAACACGTTTTGCAAAATTCAGGTCAATATTGAGCGAGGAAATTAAGTTCTGACGATTGTCGACATGAACTAAATTAGCTTGACTGCGTCGAGTTCATAGCAGAAGATATTTGTGTTGAAAATATTGGCAACTTGCATTTTATTGAAATAGTTGCTACGTGGTCAGTATTGCTATGGCATGAAGTATATGTAGTACCTCAGAAGAACGAGATAACTGGGAGTCTTTTAGTTCCCCTATCAATAATAAAAACCGGCCAAGTGCGTGTCAGGGCACGCACAGTGAAGGGTTCCGTAGTTACCCGTGTCTAAAACCATTATAAAAATTAATGGCTAAATTTACTATAAGATTGCAATGTTACAACTGCATTTAGTCTTAAATCAATTTCAACGGAATTATTACGAAATATATAGTAATCCAGTTTATATTTAGTTATCCAAAAACAACCGTTTAGCTGGCAGACACACTTGACTCTAACAAAAACTTGCACTTTAAAACTTAATATTACGCAAAAGGATCTCTGGATGCAAAAACGGTTCTAACACACCCTCAATATTAAAAAACAGACCCATCCAACGACACCCTACACTATGGGATAGACTATAAAAAATCGTTGTCACATAACGTGTTTTTTTTTTAGATTTTATTTTACCACTTTGTTGGCGTGATTTATATGTATACCCATACCAAATTCTAACTTTCAAGTGCTAAGCGTCACTGAGCTAAACCGCGGAAAAACAGACGGACAGACGGACGGACATGGCAAAACTATAAAGGTTCCTTGTTGACTACGGAATCCTAAAAAAGGAATTAGTATAGTATATAAGCTAAAATAAACCAGCTCTCTGCTAGCACGTGCCAATGCCATGATCCCGCTGTGAGAGAGAGAGACAGGGCTATACAGGATGAATATCACTATCCCTGTTTCACAACGAAGTGGCAGTTCGAAAATGGTTTTAAGGAAGAGAATTATGCCCTTAGTGATGCACACACCTAACTTGTTTTTTTTACTATTCGTCTTTAAGTCGCGTAAAGTTTTGGCTGTTAATATCATAGCCAGAGACATGATATGTACCTACATATCATAATAGTGTAATGAAGTAAAGTTCAAGCAAATGTTGAAATAACATCTCAAACAGAGAGTCCTACCATTTTTCTTTTGCCAAAGAAAAATCAACAAGACAAACATAATGTAATTTGAGACATTCAAAGATACTTGTCGCTCTAGGCCTTATAAAAAAACAATCCTTTAAATTATGAAAAAATATGGAGATGAAACCAACTTTGATCGCGAGATTATGCGGATCCCTCCCTCCCTCCCCCGAGATAAATATTTGTAGGCCACTTATCATGGCAGAACACAGAGACCCATTAATGGGCCTCTTACCAATATAATTGTTTCACTTTTTAGTACCAGTGTGCACAAACAAACATATTTAATTAATTCATGTTTTGTTGTTCCCACTACTAATATAAATATGAAAATTTATTACGATGAATAGAGAGAAGTCTTTCACGCGAAAACTACTGAACGTATATGGATGAAATTTGGCATACTTATATTCCGGGAGTATGTTCCCTTGGGATGATTTCCGCCAATAATGAAGTCGGAGCCGCGGGCGGCAGCTAGTAAAATGTTACGAGTATGAGACAAAAGAAATTGAGTGAATAGAGTGTTGCCTGCTTTTAGTTCTTTAAGGGCGTCCGATAAGGACGACGCATTGTGTTCCCCGCGCGCCTCAAAGAGATGTCAGTATAGTTGACGGAGCCCACAGGGGCCAGTGCCAGGGTTGCGGAATTTGTTCGATAGAGTTACCGCGGCCCTGGAACACTAAGAACATTTAAATGAACACGGGTGGGTTTTAGTCAGTAAGAGTCTGAGACTCTTCCGTTCTACCCAGAGTGGGGAAAAAATAGGGCGTTTACTTGCAATTTGATCATGGAAATTAATAAACAGATTTTAATTAAACTTGATACGCATACACAAGATACCTAGGTCTAACAATTCAGTTAAAAACATTTTAGAAGAAGAGTTTAGAGAAGAAACAGTCACAGCAATTTAAGGTTTCCTATAATAGTGAAAAATTCTTTTCCGAAATCAGTTTTACAACAATAAGGACATGCGTGTTTGTATGAAACACCCTGAAGTGAGTGCTAGTAAAGGGTTTTCATCATATATTATTATGATTACTAGTGTTTTTATTTTATTTATTTATTTATTTATTTGGGACAACAAACAGTATCACATTATATCAGCACAAATAATATAAATAAAGATGTTATATAAATGTGAAACTCACACCGTTATTCACAGCATATAAATTCATAAAACTATACTTATAAACAATATACGCGAGTAAGACTACAATTAGACTGCTCGAATAACTATACATCGGAATCCTTAAGTTTCTTTAACAAAGCAGAACGAAATCCATTTGCTGTCACTGAGAATAAATCTAATTCTGTAGTTTCTGAACAAAAGTCATTATAGTTTTTGCACAAGCGACGTAGAGGCGCCCGCAGACCAGCATTGGTGCGGCAATGGGACACAGCAAAAAGAGGACGTGCGCGCACCTCTCGTTTAATAACAGTTCTTGGGACACAGTAGCATATTTTATTAGTAATCTCAGAGCAGTTATACCTGTTATAGCATACGTCGAAAAGAAACATAATTTCTAGATAAAAACGTCTAGACTTCAGGCTCATTAGATTGTATTTATTAAGAAGATTTTTATAGGTTGGGAAATTGTGGCAGCACCTGTAGTGCATCGATCTAAGGAATTTGCGCTGCACTCTTTCTAGCATCTCAACGTATTTATTATAAAAAGGGTTCCACACCACCACTGCATATTCGAGTTGAGATCTAACTAGTGCTTTATAGAGATGAGAATAAGTGCTTGCGTGTTTAAATTCAGTAGCTGATCTCATAACGAACCCGTACATACGATAAGCCTTTTTGGTGATGTTATCAATATGTTGATCAAGGTGAAGTTTGTTATCTAGCAGTACCCCTAGGTCTCGCACGGATGGAGCTTTCAATAAAGTTACACTGTTTAGATTATAATTATGATTTAAAACGTTTTTACTTTTTGTGAATGATATCGTTAAACATTTAGAAATACTAAGGTAAAGTTTGTTTTGAACACAGTATTCAGAGAATCGATTTAAGTCTTCTTGTAACTGACAACAATCTGCAGGTTTTATTTTATTTTATTTTATTTTATTTATTGGGGACAAAAAACAGTTACATGCTTAAAATAAACAAGGAATTCTTAACATTAAAATCTCAAACATGCAACCCACACCATTGTCCACATGTTCACAAAAAAATAATTGAAGTGAAGCACTGTGTGTGTGAGCTCACAGATTACGGATCTCTGTGATAGCTTCATAATATAATTTACATTGTTCAGTTAAAATTCATTACATTAAATTTTGTTTAATTCAATTATGTTTTGTTTAGTCATATAATTTAATTCTATATTATTTTAATTTTAATCAGATCAATATTAGGTACATAATTTTTCTAACTTCTTCTCACTTGCTTTTTAGACAGAATTTCTATTGCTTTTTTTTTAAATAGCTGGTTAGATAAACTGAATATGTCAAGCTCCATAAAGTGCGTATTGTATGTTTCAACAAGGCGACGAATGGGTGCGCGTACTCCAGCGTTGGTCTTACATATGTCTGTGTGGAACAGTCGAGGCACGCGCACTCCCCGTTGGATAACAGTTCTGGGCACTGTGTAACATAATTGATTAGTAAGCTCCATACAATCGAACTTATTGTTACATAAGCCATGTAGTGTCATAACACCAAGAAGTAATCGCCTAGACTCCAAACTTAGAACGCTGTATCGCTTCAGTAGTTGCTCATAAGGAACTTTTGAATGATAGCATTTATAGTTCATAGATCGTAAGAACTTTTTTTGTACCATTTCCAATCTAGAGCAGTATTTGTCATATAGCGGGCTCCAGATCTGGATGGCATACTCTAACTGGGATCTTATCAAAGTTTTGTATAGCAATAAGAACGTAGAGGGTCGCACAAAGTCACGTGATGATCTCATGACGAAGCCATACATCCGAAATGCCTTATTCACTATATTATCCACGTGTATGTCGAAATGCAAGCACGAATCCAGAGTGATACCTAAGTCCCGGACAGATACTACTCTGTCTAGGCGTACGCTATCAATATTGTAATTAAAATTCAAAATGTTCCTATTTTTAGTAAATGAGATGGTATGACATTTTGGAAGACTGAGATAAAGTTTATTCCTGATGCAGTAAGCATAAAGCCTATATAGGTCGTCTTGCAGGAGTTCACAGTCATGTATATTTTTGCAAGACCTATAGACCTTAATGTCATCTGCGTACATTAAG
Source organism: Mamestra brassicae (assembly GCA_905163435.1). NCBI lineage: Eukaryota > Metazoa > Arthropoda > Insecta > Lepidoptera > Noctuidae > Mamestra > Mamestra brassicae. The sequence goes on along the minus strand of LR991003.1, from coordinate 4,635,719 downwards.
AAGTTGGAATTTACGAAACAGTTTTTAATATCATTTATAAATATGACAAAAAGAAGAGGACCTAGAATGGATCCCTGCGGAACCCCAGACTTAACCACAACAGGCTCCGACTCAAAACCATTAACTACGGTTATTTGGGTTCTATTATAAATGTATGAAGCAAACCATCTCAGCAAGTTGCCACGAATACCATTGAAGGCAATTTTTTCCAAAAGCAGTGAATGATCCACCTTGTCGAAGGCCTTCTGAAAGTCCGTGTAAACAGCGTCCACTTGGACACGTTGGTCCATTTTTTTAAAAAGAAAATTGGTAAATTTTAGCAGATTTGTCGTGGTTGAGCGACGTTTGACAAAACCGTGTTGTTCATGTATAATAAGTGGATGGAGTTGGGAATACAAGGCACCGTGGACAAGACTCTCAAAGACCTTAGACAAGGTGGAGAGGATTGAAATGGGCCGATAATTCTCTACATTATTCTTATCGCCGGATTTATAAACGGGAGTGATAAAGGCCCGTTTCCAAATTGTGGGAAAGACACCCTCTCGCAGACATTTGTTAAAAACAATGTGCAAGGCTGAAGTCAAACTGTCGCATGTCTTTATAAAGAAGCTAGGCGGCAAGCCATCAGGTCCCGCTCCTTTATTAGGGTCCAGAGATTTCAACTTCAGTCGTATTGCATCCTTAGATAGGTAAATTTCAGTTATGCAAGACGAGTTATCAGCAAAGTTGCCAGAGGGTTGCCATTTGTCCGGGTCGAAAGTAGAGGGTACGTAAACAGAAGAAAAGAAAGATGAGAATAAATTACATATGTCCGTGGGGTCATCAGAGGAAACAGTTTTGAGATACATACTGGCTGGGTAGTTAGCTTTTCCCTTTCTAGACGAGACGTAACTCCAGAAATGCTTTATATTTTTAGGAATACTATCTTCCACCGCTTGAATGTAATTCTTATAACATTTAATGGACTCCACGTGAAAAAGCTTCCGATAGCTAGAAAAACTAAAATAGTCACATTGATTCCTGTACTTCTTCCACTTAATCCACATGCGTTCTTTAGTCCTGAATATCCGGATAAGAGAAGGTGAAAACCACGCAGGAAAGCTTGAACTTTTGGTTCTAGTTACCGGAACATGCGATTTAATAATTGTGTACAATGCCTCGTAGAACACGCTAACGGCCTGCTCAGACTTGAGGTGATAGAGTGCCAAGTGCCAGTCAATTGTATCCAGTTCACGTTTTATAGCGTCGTAATCGGCTTTATGAAAGTTATGTCTGTGAACCGTGCGGCATTTCAGGGGAGTGTATTGCATACTCAGACTAGTTAAAGCGGTAAAAGCTGGATGATGACTATCAGGATCAAGTAAAGCATTACATGCTATCGCCTGACAGTCTACATTTGATATAAGTAAATCTAATATTCGACCTAACTTATTTTTTATGCCGTTAAATTGGAAGCCATTGATAAAATTTATAAAATTTAAAAATGCCCGACCCACTGAGTTTGATACTTGCGCTATTGCATGGTTCCCTTGGTCCAACCAAGTAATGTCCGGTAGGTTAAAATCACCAATAATAAAGTACGAGTCAGTAGTGGGAGCGTTAGCCAAACCTTGTAGCATGTCCAGGTATCGTGTGTACAGCTCTTCACTTGTTTTCGGAGGCATGTACGTGGCACTGATAATGTGGTGCTTATTGTGTTGGGAAGCAGGCAGTTTGACAACAACGTGTTCGACTTCAGGATGGACAAACATGGTTGGGATCTCAGTAGGACGCAGTTCGCGAAGTACTGCTATTAGAACTCCACCACCGTCTTGTTTCTTAGTGGCAGATCGATCGCGATCATACCTGAACACTATGTACCGGTCGTCAATAAATTCGCTATCATGAATGCTTGGAATTAGCCAGGTTTCAGTCAGTATGATGACGTCATAGGAGCAAGCCATTACGTTCATGAAAAGAGTATGCAGCTTTGTACGGATCCCTCTACAGTTCTGGTAGTAAATTATAATGTTGTTAGTCGCCATTGATTGAAAAATTTATGTCAATAAGGTATAGACCAAAATTATTATGAATGTGGAATTGAGACAGTAAATCTAAGTTTGCAGTCCAAAGCATTACCACCCAGTAAAACATGTAGTCACTTGTGTTTATAATTACTAATTTTGAAAAAGGAATATTGTATAAGTGATGAAATTTAAGTAATTTACAACTAAGGCGCAACCTACGTGAAATATAGTTGTAGAACTTAACGAAACATTCTATAATTAACAGCATACAGACTAGACAAAAATAGCAGCAATTCATACTAAGCACTGAGGAAGTGTAGATTTGAGAAAATACCATACCATACGAAAGCAATAAACCGACAATTAAGGCAATATGTAATACAATAGTGCAACAATTAAATTCACAAGTTTGTGCCACCGGTACCTGTTGGTGCGCTAGTGACAATCTTTTTGAGATCTTCAGCGGAGCGAATCGCAAATGACTTTTCACCATCTCGTTCACGCACAAGTACCGTCGCGTTCCTGACCCATACATACTTGAATCTATGTTTATTCGCAAGTAATTTAGCCTCACGAAATAACGACTTATTTTTAAGAGTCAGATGTTCATTTAAATAGACAGGAACAGTGGCGCCTGATATTCCTACTTGATCAGACTTGAGGCCCTTCACATTTCGGTAGGCGCTGAGTATGTTGTCCCGAATGATCCGCGACCTGAGTTTAACAATAAGATTTTTAGGCTTGGTATCCTCCTGGCGCGCGTGTGGGACTCTATGAATCGAAATGATGTCATTTTGCGACACCGGTGAATTGATCGCACTACATATCGACTCCATTATGGTCACCAAATTCTCATTGCGTTTTTCGGGCAGGTTACAAATCTCCATGTTGAACTGGCGTGCTTGCTGTTCCATAGAGTCTATTTTTGCCTCAAGTAGGGCCACCTTATGTTCGCCACTATTGTTAGCCATTTCATGGAAGCGTTTCACATATTCCTTATGTTCAGCCTCTACGACGTCTAAGCGAGACTTCATCACCTCATATTCTGCGTTGAAGAATTTAATAGATTTTTCAATCTCCGAGTTGGATTTTTGAATGGAGAGATTCTGGTGTCTTAATTCAGAAACGTCAGAAACTAATTTATTGAGGGTTTTATCCTGATCGGCCTTCCAAGATAGCAACATGTTCTTCAGTTCCTCGAATCTATCCGGCTCCGTGCTACTGTCATCGCCACGAAAACGTTTATAACTCGGCCTTGTAGTAACATTGACTGTGTCAAAGAGGTTGCCATGGGATGCCGACGCAGCAGGAGAAAGGTCAGACTCTGAACGCGTCTGCGATAGTACACAAGCATTTGGAGAACTCTGTGGGGGTGAGCGAATCATGCGAGGCATGGTGAGCAGAATGAAGCAGTTCAGAATACAGCAACAAGCAGGGCAAAATAGTCTGACGGCTTGGCAGTTGATATATAATAACTATTTCGATGCCGCGGCCAGATGGTCAGTTGGTCCAGTCCGGAGAAGCGTCGCCACAGACACGCACTAACCAACACGACGCAGGTTCAAATCTCGGCAGACACAAAAATTTTAGAATTTTCAAGATCGTTTTAAAATTCTTACTATGAAGTGTGAGCTGACAGAAATCTTCTATCCCTCTTCAGCTCCGCCCAGTGGGCGTAGACCACAGGTAAAAACACTGCAGGAGTGACAAGGAATCGCAATTATAAGCAACATCCAATCACAGTTCAAAAAGTCACACACTATTTAAATCACAGCGCGATGTGTCACACGTCTGTCCGCTTCAAAGTACGAAAGCTAACTGGTTTTCTTATAACTTTAAAGATTTTTAGGTCGTCAGCATAGAGCAAAAATTTTGAGTGTCTGAAATAATTTCCAATATCATTTATGAACAAAATGAATAAAAGAGGCCCTAAAATTGAGCCCTGGGGTACACCAGATGTTACGACAGCAGTCGCCGAGTGGAATCCCTTGATAACAACCCTTTGTGATCTATTACTAACATATGATGCAAACCAGCGAAGCAAATCTCCTCGTTTAATCTCTCCGTTAAATGCAAGTTTGGTGAGAAGCAAATTGTGGTCTACTTTGTCGAACGCTTTTTGAAAGTCTGTGTACACTGCGTCTTCTTGTACTTGTTGATCCATATTGTTAAAGAGAAAGTCGGTAAATATTAATAGATTAGTAGTTGTAGATTTACTTTTAACAAACCCATGTTGTTGTTCTATTATAATTTTGTAAATGATCTTATGTATTTCCTGATAAACGAGCCTTTCAAAAAGCTTCGACAAAACAGACAAAATAGATATGGGGCAATAATTTTCGACTTCTTGTTTGGACCCTGATTTATATACAGGAGTTATATTAGCCCTTTTAAATTGTTCAGGGAAGGTGCCCTCTGATATAAACATATTAAATATAATGTGCAGGGGTCTGTATATACTCTTAGCAGTCTTTTTGAGGAAATAAGGGGGTAGTTGATCCGGTCCAGGACCTTTAGTGGAATCTAAAGCTTGCAATGACTTCAAGACCTGATGCTCACTAAACGAAATGCTAGTAATATGAGTGCCTTGGTCACTACTCTCTTCAGGGGGTAGCCATTCGTTCAAATTTAGGTTTGAGGGTTCATAAACTGATTGAAAGTAGTCCATGAACATATCGCAAATCTCATCCGGATCACTGGATGTCCGGTTTTTAAAAAACATAGTGGAAGGAATACCGACATTACCCTTACGATTATTGACATAGCTCCATAGGTATTTTACGTTCTGTTTAACATTGTCCTCAACAGAATTCAGGTAATCAGCGTAATTTGACTTGCATAAGACCTGAAACCTATGCCTTAGAAGCGAAAATTGTTCATAGTCCGAAATGTTATACATACGTTATATATACGTTTTAAATTTAACCCAGGCTCTGTTCTTGTTTTTTGAAAATGCGAATTAGTGATTTAGAGAACCACACAGGGAATTTAGATGACTGTGAGTTAGAAAAGGGTGTATAAGTTCTTATAACATTGAAAATAACATCGTAAAAAGTATTCAGACAATCCTCCGATGACAACCCCTGCAAACGATTAGTCCAATCTATATCGGCCAATTCTTTGTTTATGAGTTCGTAATTAGCTTTATAATAGTTATACTTTACAATTTTTACAGTATTGATTGTCTGTAACGTCGTTTTATACTTATATCGGCGCAAAAGGGTGGATGATTTATATCGGGAGGTAACAGATTACATGAAGGTGTATAAGTCGCGCACTCGCTATTGGATATTAGTAGATCCAGAATACGCCCCTTATAATTTTTTAAACTATTGTATTGATAAGCGCTAAGCAAAGATAGGAAATTACTCATATGTCTACAAACAAATGATGAGCCAGTACTAATAAGTGCAGTCGTGTTATTGTATGTAGCAAGGAGCCACTCAATATGCGGGAGATTAAAATCTCCAAAAATATGAAAATGATTAAAGCCGAATTTGTCAATCAGATTTTCTGATGTTTCAAAATAATCAACATAGACTTCTTTGGCCGTGTTGGTTGGAATATATACCGCGCTAATTAGAGATTTTTCGCGTCCAGCAAACGGTAATTGTATAAAAACATCTTCAATATGAGAACTGGCCTGGGAATCGAATGGTACACAGGTGGAATGTAACGTTTTTAATACAGCTATAAGAACACCTTCCCCATCCTTCTTATTGGTAGCAATACGATCGCGATCATTTCTGTAAACTACGTAGCGCACATCAATAAATTCATCGTCAAATATTTCAGGGGTTTGCCAGGTCTCTGTTAAGATAATTATGTCATAGCAATTTGATAATATGTTCATGTACAAGAGATTCAGTTTAGAACGAGTACCCCTACAATTTTGGTAGTATACTGTTAACTTATCTAACACGGTGAAAGTGAAACAATACTAAGAATAAATCGGTAGTAAAGCACGTAACCAATATGAGACCTGATTCCAGATTATGCATGATATGTATGATTGAAATGACTATTTTTATGAAAAGTGATTACAACAAGTATAACAAGTTTTAAAAAAAGCTACTATGCCATTGTTTAAGAATTACACTATGTAAAAATAAAAATAAAACATGAAGACATAATATGAGCCTTAATTGCTGTTTAGCAGAACAAAGCAAATAAACAAAAAAATACTTAGATTCTATAAAGTTGTGAAATACTAAACAGCCAAAGCATGTATAAAAAAACACTTCTAAACATGATCGGTACCCGGTTTGAATTTTGCCATTTTAGTCTTGATTTTAGAAATGTCTTTCTCGGATCGTATGGCAAAAGCTGGTTCGGAGTCAATTTCGCGCACGAGAATAGTAGCATGCTTAACCCATACATATTTGAAGTTGTTCTTGACGGCGGCATCCTTACATTGTCGAAATAATTGCTTCCTTTTGAGCGTTAAGTGTTCATGCATATAAATGCGATTAGAAGGTCCAGTAAGTTGCAGTTGGTTAGTATCTAGTCTTTTTGCTAGTCGGTAAGCGCTTAATAAGCTATCCCTTAAGATGCGCGAGCTCAGTTTTACGATGATATTCTTAGGCTTTTTATTTTCTGTGTGTGCGTGTGGCACTCTATGTATAGCAAGGATATCCTTAGGACATATTGTAAACTTTATTTTTGTGCAAATATTTTCCATAAGAGTAATCAAATTTTCATTACGCAGTTCCGGGACATTGCATAGCTCCAGGTTACACTGGCGGGCTTGTTGTTCAAGAGAATCGATCTTCGCTTCAAGGCCAGTAATCATTTCAATTCTTTTCTACAAGAAAAACTAAATAGAATTGAATCGAGTACCAGTAAATTATTGAAAGACATTTCATGACAAGAAGATTTCATAATTTTTTTTACAATAAAACATCATTTTCGTGGGTTTCCTACCTTTTAATAGTTTAGCACTATGTTTTACCCTTCTTCTTAGCGTGTCGGTGGCGAATACACTTATCAAATTTTATGTTTAGCCCAGTACTTAGCAACGGCAACACCGTTCGCTGACGCAGCCATAAGGTCCTCACATGTACAGGTGACAGGGCATGCGGCGCAAGACAGGAGGTGGGCCATGGACTGCGGAGCGACGCCACACAAACACTGAAGCTCGGAGCTATCCGAGAACTTCCACTTGAAGAGGTTATCTTTAGTGCGACCGACCTGAGTGCGGAGTCTATTTAGGGTTTTCCAGATCGGTCACGGCAGCGCTTTCCCAGGTAGGAGGTTCTCCGAGGCCCCCATGAAATAATCAGGAGGTTTGAGCTTTTACCATTATATTCCGACTCAAAATGGGATTGTTAGGGTATTATAATCCTGCCAGGGTTGCGGAATTTGTTCGAAAGAGTCACCGCGGCCCTGGAACGCAAAGGGCTTTAGTAGGAACACGGATGGGTTTTAGTTAGTAAGCGTCCGACACGCCCTTCCACTCCACCCAGAACGGAAGAAGTCATTTGATAACTGGCCATCATTAAAAAAAAGGGTATATTATATCAATTACGTCTTTTCACTTAAACATTGTATTTTTCTCTGACTTATACCTCTAATTAACTGAAGAACAGATTGAAATAATAATTAAGAGTTCGTGGCTAAATAATAACAGACAAGCTACGAGGTCGGTCGTTGATGGGTGACCATTTATTACATACCGAGTTTCCTGTGTCTCGGAAAGCTTGATAATCCGTTTGTCCCGGCTACCATTCGAACATCATTGACGGTTGCTACGGGAAGTCAGAAGTCAGAAAATCTGCCAACAGTCTTGAAATACTGGTATTCAGCTGCATCTGGTTTGACTGGAAGCCAAACCCAACATCTATCATAAGGCTAGGCAGAATGATCAAGTAGGCAAAATTAATTCCTGACTCGTTTTTTACTATAGACACGGTAGGTAAGTCGGATTTTAAATAAAAATAAATACACATAACATATAAATTTCCTTAGCAAAAACTAATTAACGATTTATTAAGACAGACACAATTAGCTTAGCCATTTTGCTGACATAAAATCATTTCACTATTCTACTTTATAGTATGTTTGTAAAAAAATCGTATATGTTTTTGACATACATTATTGTTCTGTACTTCCTTCATACAATAAGCATACAATTCGGCCGGCCGATTCTGTAAACATATCGAAGTGAAGGCTTGGGTGAAGTGATCACGAGGTGAGCTGTCAATCCATATAATCAAGATGGAATGATAATTCTTGATTTAATAAATATTAATTAAATTACTGAAATTTACTACGTTGACCACAATTCTCAAAACTGCGTGAACAAAAAATAATAATATCTTTATTTCGGAAATACTTCTATAATTTTACAACAAGAAAACTTTCAAGTTTTGGCGTTTTCAAACGAAATAACAGTCAAAGGGGTCATGAGTAAATTTCTCCGAAAGTACATCTAGGTATCCGTAAACGTGTCACGCTATATTATCCCTTTGGAAGCCACAAAACAACCCTCATAGTGTTGATTACGAGAAACAACTTACTTTGTGCGTCAAAGTGAAAGGATTTGCTAACAAGCCAACTGGGATAATTTGAACTAATTTACAACCTTTACGCGTCCCTACTTCTTATCCATATGTGAAGAGGCCTATTCAAATATTAAAATAAATATTGCTGTTCGATCCAGCCCGTCCCTAGCTGTCCTTCCCCCAGCGACGCCCTACACCGAAGTCCGTACCCTACAGGGGTGCCCTTAGCTTAGCGTGTAGTCGCATCGTTTCTTAGTTTTTTTTTTATAAGCCCTGGATGAAGGCTTTAATTTTGCATATAGGCAAGTCCGGTTTAGCAGACGACAACCTGCGAGAAACATAATAAAAAAAAAACATACATATATTGCAATAAGGGCGATTTAATGGAATTAAACTAAGATTTTGATTATTTTTATCCGATTTAATATAGGATATATGTGTTGTGTGTGTGTCACAGAACTGACATGTATACAAATTAAAAATTTAAGAAAAAAATCCTTAACTCTAGTATTTATTAGCCATTTATAAAGATTTATATTAATCTGAAAGAAAAAGAAAGGAATTCAATCCAGGCAGATGCACGTCGTGTCTGTGGCAAGAAGGTTCCTATTCAGCATAATGCTGTGCCATAGGTAAACCCACAGCACGGTGCTGATTTTGATATGTTGTATATTTTTCTCAACCACACGAAAACGTTATACGGCTTTGACTTAAAATTGGAACACCGTTAGACCATGGCTGCATGGTCGAGACTCTTCGACCATGGTCTAACGGTGTTCCACCTGTAACACAATAAACGCAATTCCTCTTAAGGGGTCATTGTACTCATTATTATGAACAACTTTTTCTATGGGACCAACACTAAAATCGCGAGAAAAAAACGACTGCCTCATAGGGGAGGTAGGGGAGGGATGGGCACTTTTTCACATAATAATAAATGAAAAAGGACATATTTAAAATAATCGACCACCATACACTTAGCTTTAAGCTTTACTAAGAACAGACTACAAATTATAATCAGTCTCAAAGTTACAAAAGGATTTCAGAAATTTCAAAAAATACTATGGTAGGGGGAGGCTCAGACAGATGTGGGAGGTTAAGGCATGAAGTATAAAACACTCAATATCCATTATACAAGCAAACATTAAAAGTTATATAATCTTAAATACCATCTAAATCACAAAAGTAGTAACAGAGAGTAAATAATTTAGCTTATAACTTGCTTTTTCAATCCATAATTAAGGACAGAAGAAACCATAATGTAATTTGAAATATTGAATTTTATGTATTTGTTATACTTAACAGGTTCACAGTCCACAGGCTGTGGACTATCCACAGCAACCAGTCCGCAGCCCGTATGTGGGCTGTTTACCCGTACATTGTCTATACTTTTTTGTGAGATGGGACTCATTAGGTTTGGAGCTTACAAAAGTGGATTTGATAGAACAAACTATAAGCTATCAAAAAAGTGCTGGGACATGAACATCGGCCTTTTTTTATGTAAAACTGCAGAAAATAAAAATAAAACCAAAACAAAAGTATATTTTAATGGTTTATTCAATAAAAATGTGACAAAAACAATAGAATAAGGTTGCAAATAAGATAAAAAAAATAAAAACTAAATCTCTAAGTATGCGCCTGTGTGAAACAACTTAGGCAATAAGGCTTCAAACACGTATTGCAAATCGTCGAAACTTTCTTTGCCTTATTAGTGGCAGCCTTTGGTGTTTCACCATTCTGACGATGTATATTGTAACATCCCGCACATCGACGTCTCTTGTTTTCCCGTTCTTGAAGGAAATGTTGAGCTGCTGTTGTTTCTCGTCATGACGAGAAACAACAGCAGCAGCAGCGATCACAGCAATCTTCAAGCAGTGTGTCAAGCTCATCAGCTTGACACACTGCTTGAAGATTGCTGTGATCGCAGGAGATTTGTTGACACGTGTGCTTCATTTAGGTCAATTAGTTTTTTTGCTATGTCTGTTTGGGCATGTAAAATTGTGCACTTCTGTGAAGGGTTCAATTTTTTATGTAAATAAATAGAATTTAGTCCTTATAAGTCCACAGCCCGTATATGGGTTGTAATAAAAAAAAACCGGTTGGTATTTTTATTTATACATCAAATATCCTCTGAGACCTAAACTGACACAAATATCACAAAAACCTACTTGGACTTGGGGGTCATATCTTATGATGCTGGCTTGGACTGTGAACCTGTTAAATAAAATACATACGTTCTTAGTTAGATTCATCTTCATCATTTCAGCGAAAAGACATCCACTGCTAGCGGCGCTCCTCTAAATATCACCACATCGACCGGTCCCGTACGTCTCTATAAGTATTTAGTAGAGTAAGTGATACTATTTATTTTATCAAAGCACTGTTTACCAGACACTATTTTCTTTTGTTTCTTTTTTTTTGACGTGACAAAAGGATTACTGGCAACCATTTTTTATCGGTACCTAGGTTTTTGGAATTTCTCCTGTATCGTGGGTGCGTTTACAAACATACAAAGTCACACACACACAAACAGCTAGAACAACTATCTGTAGGCAATACAAATATTTGTAAAATTACTCCAATTAATGATTTTGTAAAACCCGAGTATCCATTCATATCGATATTTTTTTCAGCAAAAAGGGGCCAGGTGAAGTTTAAAAGATTGCCTTTTAAAGCGGTCATTGGGCTGACCCATTTCAAACCGACCACAAGTGTCTACAGGATACCTCCCAATTAACGTTGGGGCATGTAATAGGCCCCATTTATTAAGTTGTACCTTAATGTTAGGTGATTTATCTCTCATGGACTTATCATACGGAAAGGACATTTGGTACTTTTTGCCTAACGATAGGTGGTCCCTGTGACCATTGAAAATGTGCACAACTAGAGTGTTTTATGCTCTTCATCTCGTTTTGCTGCAATCATTTTAATAAGTATATATGTATATGTCACCGTAAAATACCAAACGCCGTAAGGTTGTAAAATATCGCGTGAGATTGTAAACTATTTTTCCAAAATAAGACACGGATATATTGGAAACTATTGAATTTGGATGGGATTTATTGTATACGAAACGTTTTTTTTCATAATATATCGTGAAATTGCAATATATAAAGATTTATTACAATCTTACGGAGTCTGAAATTTTCCGGTGACATATATATATATAGATTAGAGTATTATCATAGATCCATTCATGCCTCCCTCACGTACTATACAAAACTGTGACAATCGCAACGTGTAGGACGATTTACCAGCTATAAAGCAAATACGCGTCCAACGGAAATTGTGAGTAGAATGATCGATAATTTAGAAACGTGAATTTCCTCTCACGCGACTAGGGAAGTGAGCGGTTTTGAAGGCACTCTCGAGGAGCGAGTGAATGTGTGACATTCCTAAATCAAGTTAGCGGTTTTTACTGGGAACCATCTCACCTCCACCTGATCCAATAAACGCGAGTCGATTTGGTCCCTTTTGAGGTTCAACGGGTCTTTGAATATTTCAAATATTTTGCAATAAAGCGTGAATTTTACCTGTTGCGTTTCTGATCGTTACTTATAAATTAGGGTTTGAGGATTACTGTGAAAAGTGAAGCCTGATTATTAAAAAATAGGGTTAAATTGAAATTTGTGTTCATCCTGCCTTATCTGATAGTTTCACATTCCCTAAAGAACCGTCGTGCTTTTGATTCGAACTCTGTGCTCTAAACAAAATGACAATTATTATTTTTTTATTAAATTGACAATATTGTTTCAAAAGACTAATGAAAAAAATGAACTTTCTGGCCATTTCCACTTATAGAGTACCTACCCACATTATCGAAGCTCTCTCTTTGTTACATGAGTCGCTCATTTATTAAATTTGTTTTACGTTGAAATTAAATGGCCATCGGCCAATGTTTTAGCTAGCGACGATTCCACCTCCAGAAATACCTAACTCTCAATTTTTTATAAGTTTGCGATCAAAATATAGTCGCACCCAGAAACTTAATGACGCAATCGGCCAATAAACTTAGTAAAACTAGATGATAAAACTAGCTAAGTACGTATAAATCAATATTTTTTACCTTTAGGTGGCATAATTTTAATTAGCACTGCCTGGCACAAAAACAGAAGTTATTGTGATTAGAGATGCCACAAAATATTCGGCTACGATTCGGTATTCGGCCTATTCGGCTACTTTAATTTTGGATGTAACAATAACGTTTGAATGTTAAAATAATGCGTGTTGTGACACGGCCAACTTTCAAATAAAACGAATACGCCCACGGCGTAGTTATGGCATACATTTCAATGATGCGGATCGGTACCTGTCACCTTTTTTTTTTAAGGATGGGAAATCATCAAATGACTTCTTCCGCTCTGGGTGGAGCGGAAGGGCGTGTCAGACTGATTAAAACCCATCCGTGTTCCTTCTGAAGTCCTTTGCGTTCCAGGGCCACGGTGACTCTTTCGAACAAATTCCGCAACTCTGGCAGGTTCTGCCCCGTCTTCTTTGAGGCACGCGTGAAAACTACGCGCCATTGACCCGGGCCTGGTGGTGATCGGATAGCGAGCCATCCATCGCTGTCACCTGCAAAATGTAGTCAGTATCACCGAGTATTCTGCGCTTCGGCCGAGAGCATAACCGAATATTCGGTATTCGACAAAATGACTAGGCATTTGTGACATCTCTAATTGTCATACAAACCACTCATCGACCCGCCCATAAAATTATGGAGTCACTTAAGCCCAATTATAACATTGGTTTCACTATATTGAATTTATAGGAAATATTAAACGCGTTGGGTGGAGCTCAATATAAATATTTGTTGTGTCCAAGTATTACTATGAAGCGATTCTACTAAGCGCTGACAAATTGGCTCTTCATCTACTTTTATTTCATTGTGTACGACGGCGACGGATTGATTTTTAACCAACTTCAAAAAAGTAGGAGCTTGTCAATTCGGTTGTTTTTTTTATGTTTGTTACCTCCTGCGGAGTAATCCGTCATTTATGAACCGATTTGAAAAATAATTTATAATGTGAAAGGATATGCTTTCCGATTGGTCCCATACAAATTTCATTAATATAGGTTCAGTAGTTTGGTAGTAAATCAAAATAGCTGGAAAAAATATTCCGAATTCCGTATGTTGATTTCTTGTGACTTTATAGTAGTGTTGTTAGGTGTGGGGTACCACTAAAAATTAAAAACTTTTGACAATTTTTTTTTTTAACTTTTTTGAATTTGAACTATCGGTAGATCTTGTAGTCTCGATAGATTCAGTTGAACCCGCCCTAGAAAACAATATTATTGGTAATACAATGATGAGCGGGAAATGTCTCAAGAGCCACGAGTAACTATTGTCCATCGTTGTTTATAATAATTAAATACATGGTTAAAGGGGATTTTGGTGGGCTTCATTACAGTGGGTTCTGTAAATTTTGCTGAACTGGACCTATTTGGCGCAGTCGCGGGGCACACAATATAATTGCTTTAAAATTAAGTTTGTTTTTGTACATAATATGTTGTGTATCTGTGTGTGCCAAATAAACTACTTTTCTTTCTTTCTTAAATACTGACATCCTTTCAGTACAAAAAAAAAAATGCGTTCAAATACACTTTTGGAAAACTTCATATTTTTATAATGCTTTTATCACATTCGCGATACATGTCAACATGTGTTGGACTACGCAAATAAAGTCAAATCAATTCTTCAGAATTATGTTGACACATAGATATTCAACGAAAATACACAATGTATGAAGATTTGTGTAGGATCCGTCATAGGAAAAATAGATTCGACACCGTTAGGTCTATTTTAGCTTGCTTTATTCATATCAGAATCTGCTTTACTTGAACGACTTGTATTAGCATAATGGCAAAAAATGTGATTTATGTGTTGCGGATACATGGGGTAACATGTACTGGTTCCGTATCATTTAAATTTTAATTGGTTTGGTGGTTTGGTTCACCCATAGTTGGGTAACCACCAGTGTAAAATAATATTATAGTGCATGCAATGTTGACGATTTTCCCCCAAACAAGTGAACTCATTTTTAAAATGTAATTATTTTTGTAACGCGTCCATGTCACAGAAGATTATATGTGTACTAAATTTCAACTGATTCGGGTTAGTAGATTCGGAGAAAATCGGCTGTGACAAACAAACAGACAGACAACGAGTGATTCTATAAGGGTTCCGTTTTTCCATACAGAGGTTCGGAACCCTAAAAACATCATGTGAATTTTATGATTACTGCAGTTAGTCGTAATAATATCTACATTTAGAATAAAAAGTGAAGATCAAAACAATATATAAGTGTCTAAGCAGACTTCAGAGGGTTAATCTTCAACCATGACAGTAAAATGGCCTCGTCCCCGTATGGGAACACCTACAAGTTACCATAACGCAACGCTGCTCCAGCCTCAAGGGAAATAATGCTGAGACCTTCTCGAGGAGCGAGATAGAAAATATCATCGCAAATGTGGGTCTAGACGTACGTTTAACTTTATGACAAGCCTCGGTGGATCAAAGAAATAGGAATTAATGTTCGATTACGTAATTGAATACTTACTTAGAATTATTATACAGCTGCATTTTTACATGTATTGATTTATGGCAGCAACTTTTTATTGTAGAATTGGTCAGTTAAAATAAAAAAAAAAGGCCAACACAAACTTATTTCATTAGTAGAAAGCTACATTATTATCGATTGCTATAAGCTACTGTTCTTCCCAAAAAAGATTTTCAAGCGTTTTTAAAATACCTATTATTGACGTCAAATGTATACGTGGCGTTGATCTATAGCGGCAGTTATATATTGTGGGATTGGTCAGTAAAAAATTACAAAATTCCAACCGCCGCTACAGAAGAAGACGCCCCGGGCGTTGGAAGTCGCAGGGCGATCCCCGGCCACCCTAGGCGTGGGCCTGCGGACGGCGAGCTTTGGGTGGCTCGCTGCCCGATCACTACCAGGCCCGGGTCGATGGTACATTGTGTTTCACGTGCGCCTCAAAGAGATGTCAGCATAGAAGAAGAGGCCCACCAGGGCCAGAGCCTGCCAGGGTTGCGGAATTTGTTCGAAAGAATCACCGAGGCCCTGCAACGCAAAGGGCTTTAGAAGGAACACGGATGGGTTTTAGACAGTAAGAGTCTGGCACGCCCTTCTGCTCCACCCAGAGCGAAAGAAGTCATTTGATGACTTCCCAACCTTAAAAAAAAAGTAGTCTTACCGCGAATGTAAACGTCCTTTGGTGCCTATTGGCCTTGCTCTGTTCTCCTCTGTTCAAATTGTTGCGGAATCCAAAATAGTTGAGTTGTTTCTACGGGACTCGTCAAGTTTCATTGATTCAGCGCTATTCCTTTGGTCGCTACTATTGACTCTGGCTTTCAGGAATTGTAGTGGTTGGAAATGGTGTGACAGAATGGTCCAAAAAATATCCCGTCAAATGCGCTGTTCCTGGTGATGGTTGATCGTGTTATTTTATACTTTGAAGGTAGACTTTCAAGAAAAAAACCTAACAATTTGCGTATATCTAAAAAAATTATAAATAGGGCTGCCAATCCTTGACTGACTCAGTGACCTGAAGTCCACACGTACGTCTTTAGATCAAAACAATGAAAATGTAACGACCATCACATGGCTTGATGGAAACAATCCCGATCAAAGTTCTTACTCAACGTAAATAAACAAGGATTTGTAAACTTTGTTTTTTTATAAGCTAAAGAGTTAAGTAGTTTAACAGATTTGTTTTTTGTTTTATTTTAGGATTCGGCAGAGGAAATTGATTTCAACACAAGCAAGTTTCAAGCAGATCAAGGCCTATACATCAATTTAATGTAATTTCTTTTATAATCTCGTACATGTTCTTGAATTGAACTGGCCTATTGGTCTAGTGGTTAGTGAACCTGACTGTTAAACCGGAGGTCGTGGGTTCGATTCCCACCCAGGACAAATCTTTGTGTGATGAAAATGATCATTTGTTTTGTGTCTGGGTGTAATTTGTCTATAATATGTATGTATTTAGAAATATATAAGTATGTTTATCAGTTGTCTGGTTGCCATAGCACAGGCTCTGCCTAGTTTGGGATCGGATGACCGTGTGTGAGTTGTCCCAAGATATTAGATATTATAATTATGTTTGATTACCAAGGTTCATTTTGAATAATGATTTTGATCAGAAGGCTTAAAGTTATTTAAAAGACGATAGAGAGGGCTTTCTCGGAATTTCCTTGCGTTATCGAATCAAAAATGAAGATAATCGCTGAACAAAATGTGTCAGTGGGCAGAACAGGTGGTTGATGGGGCTGAAAGGTTCTGGAGAGGCGAAGCAGAGACCTGGTGAAGGTCACGGGGATCCATTGGATGCGAGACGTATAGGGCCGGTAGATATGGCAACGCTTGGGGGTGGCCTGTGTCCAACAATGACTGACGGCTATTGGCTGAATTGATGATGAAGATGATATGTTCCTCGTGTACCAGTAGAACAATTTCTATGAAAAGTGGTCTAAACATACGTGTTGCGTTGTCGCGTCACGCCTTTCTGTGGGCACATTAAATATTATTTTTTTATTTTTCTGTTAACTCAGACACTGTTTAATTATTGGTTCCAATATTTGTAACTATGTGAGTACCATTTACCTAAATTTATTAAGAAAATTAATAAGTCTACCTGCATCGTCTTCACATAATATAAAATTAATTTTTGTGCACCAAATTTTGTAAAACCATTATTTGAAAGAGTAACTATAGAGTTTCTTGTCCGTTCTTCTCCATAAGAATCTACCTTTCTGAATGGATAGTAGAGTCACTTTATTAATGTACCTAATACTATTACGTATTTTACTGAACTGTAAATGATGACGTTCAAAAGTGCCGTTTAATGGCCTAATTGAAATAAACGTTTTGACTTTGACTTTGACTTTGAAAACCTAAAACTGTCATAAGCGCGAAAGTATTTCACTTTTTTGAGCTGAAACGAAACAAAAAATGAGGCTTAAAATTGACTTGGTAAAGTTCATGTCTTTCCTACATACACAAATTAAACGATGCGTATCAGAATGTAGATGGCAAACGATACCCACCACCTGTTTATGAGGAAACAAAATATATTGTCGTCAGTACAAAACTTAAAACACAAAATGTACGGAACTCCATAGTCACAAACTCCTCTTCGAGCTGACAGCAACAGTTTATCAGACACATCTCTTTGATGCTCGACTCAACACTCAACTTTAGTACCAGGCGCATGCAAACTTCCTCTTTATAACAATGTAACGTGTAAACAGCGTTAGATTTTGTGTAACGTCTAAACATTGGTCGTTGTACTTGTTAGTTTAATAGCACACTACCCGTAGCCCCATTTTGCGGCGCGATGGAGAAAACTGATGAGAGTGAATTTTTACGATGCGCGCGCACACCGACACCTGAATTCTACATCGTGAAGATAGTTCTAGGTGGCATGAAAATCGATAACTATGTTCAAGTTGTATATTCTAGTATTTTTTATTGTCTTTTGTTTCTCTTATGTTTGAATTTCGAAGAAGAATGTGGTTTTAATTTCGAAATAAAGCGCCAAAATATAAGATACAAATATTTTGATAAAAGTAATTGATTAGACACTAATTTTTCCCGCGGCTCAGCTCCTTTTATTCTATCCTAGAATATTTTATTGGAATATGATGATTTTTCGAAGACAAAAAACAGCCTCTTCATGAATGAGTTTTCTTAATCGGATTTGTATCTACAGTAGAACGGAACAAAGAATTTTACCGTTTATAATAATTATTAGTATTGATTATTTTGAAAAAAGGAGTCTCGTAACTTATATGTCATTGTAAGTAGGTACCCATAAACTTCTCAGGTATACACCATCCAGAATAGAAAGTTGGTATTAATTTCAAATACTACTAACAAAACATTCGAATCAAAAAAAAATGTTGCATGATATCTGCCCTATTTTATGAACAAACAGTTTTAAAACTATGAAACGTATCAGTTATTTAGCGTAATAGACTTAATTGGCGATCGTTCGAACGCAACAAATTGAAGCTGAAAACAATACAAATATTTTAAAACTGTTATATTTTTTAGTTGTGAATGTTTTTTTTTTTCCATACGCCAAAGAAGTATAACTTCTAACGTGTGTACATAAGTACACACACTCTAGTTTTTTTTTATGGATGGACACGCCCTTCCGCTTCACCCAGAGCAGAAGAAGTCATTTGATGATTTCATCAAATGACTTCTTCTGCTCTGGGTGAAGCGGAAGGGCGTCTCAGACTTTTACTGACTAAAACCCATCCGTGTTCCTTCTAAAGCCCTTTGCGTTCCAGGGCCGCGGTGACTCTTTCGAACAGATTCCGCAACCCTGGCAGGACCCGTAGGACGTAGCCCCCTACTTCGTCCGCGTCAGGAGGGCTACTCTCTAAGCCCGAAGTCCGTTGTTTCGGGCGTAGTTGCCGTCCGTATCACCTACAGACTTACGAATAGTTCCGAACCCGAACTAAGAATGAATGACTCAATATAATAAATTCTTATTGGTTAGGTGATACGGAGTAGAATTATACACCCCTAAGCCCGAAATTACGGACTTCGAGCTTAGAGATTAGCCCCCCAGACTCGTAAAACGGCACAAAAATGGCCATTCCATAGGTTTTTCTGGGCAGAACCAAACATTTTCAGTTTGCGAAGTTGCGAAATCGTTGATCGATGACATTGATCAGTCAATTAATTTGTCGCTAGCTTTTAGAATAGTAGGAATCAGAAGAAAATATAGTGTTTTTAAAGAAAAATGGAATGTAATGGTTATACTTCCTCCCACGGATATTTTTTAATCATGTTTTTTAATATTAGTTGTTTAGTTCTTTTAGGAAATTAGGTGGATATTCCAAGTTTAATATTGAACATTTTACACGGTCCTAAAATCCTCAGTTTGTGCTTAGTTAAGTTCTACTTTCAGGAGAATTTTCCTTTAATTAAAACCTTCATCGTCAAATAGTTTTGACATAGCATGCCTGGTCCGTAGGTCTTACTGAGAAATGAGGGGGAAATGGTCCTACATGTAATAAATATCCGTCATTCGTCTTCGCTCGTCCTAATATATACAATAAAATGGGCTAAGCATTTTCTTGAGAAATTCTGAATGTCGCAAACGACAATCTTCTATTGACTATAGTAGGCGCCAGATAAATGTGGAATAAAGTACATTGACCTTTCCCTAATAACTGCTCATAGGTACCTGAACAATTAAATATGAATCGTTTTTCATTATTAGACAATGTTAAGGATCACGAGAGATGATGATTCGGGACAGTTTTGTGTCATTAATTCCGTTTTTCAAATTAACAATGTCAATAAATGTAGGTGGGTCAATGACCGATATTCCACGATTATCTGGCGCCTACTATAGCAATGAAAATTTTATTGGATAGAACATTATAAAAAGGCGTAAGCGCCTTGAAGACTGATGGACCATAAAGCCGAACTTGAATTGATTTCAATAACAACTTAAAATCTTCAAATGGATTTTATGGCTATATTTGAATGTATTTTATATCTACACTAATATTATAAAGAGGAAAAATTTGTGTGTGTGTATATTTGAAAAATTCTTTCCGCAATGGATAGCTACATTATCAGCAAGTAATATAGGCTATATTTTATCCCCGTACTCCCACGGGGATCTTTTTTTTCTTTCAATGTGTAAATGAAAGCATATGCGGCCGAGTTATCATCATTATCATAATCATCCGCAGCCCGACTTCGCCCACTACTGATAAGCCTCTCTTTTCTTGTACCGATCCGAACTCCTGTGTCAGCCTCATCCAGGTTCTACCCCCATGGCAACAATGCCGTTTGCCCATCTCGCTGCCGGAAGACCGACACTACTTCCAATCCACGGACACTAGTCAGTCACTGACACAGACAGTCACCGCGCCTTGCCAGGTGTCCTGCCCAGCTCCATTTCAGTTCTATACTAAGGTTTTCCGATGAGATATTTGTGAATTGCGCTGAATACAAACTTCAAGTACCCCGAGCCGTTAATTTCTAATCGGTGTCACTCACTGACACGTGTTGTTTGTATGACCAGTATTTACATCACTGTCTCAAGCAGTGACCGCAGAATTATCGTCATCGATGGTATCAACTTAATCAAATAAATTTTATTTTATTTTATTATAATGAAATGTATAAAATGATGTGCTTTTATATTTTATTCAATTTATAAGTAATGTTTTGTAATTTATTGAATCTCTTGTATTGTTTTAATTTTAACTTAAATTAATTATTTATTTAAATTGTGTGTTGTTTTAAAATTTTTAGTTGTAAAAATTTTACTCACTAACCAAAAATCTTACTTCTTATTTATATGAACTTTACGTATCTTATTTTTATTCATTATTAATGAGGAGCTCTTATTTTTATTCATTATAATAACGGCCGCACGGGTCGATCTCCAAGGTTAAGCAACGCTTGCCGAGGTTACCATCTTAACATACCGAGACTCCTCCGTGCCTCGGAAAGCGGTTCCGGCTGTCATTTGTAGATCTTTGGCAGTCGTTACGGATAGTCAGAAGCCAGATAATCTGACACTAGTCTTGCCAAGGAGTACCGTGTTACCCAGTTAATGGGTTGTGGAGGTCTGGTAGGCAGCCGCTCCACGTAAAATACTGATATTCAGCTGAATCCGGTTTGACTGGAAGCTGACCCCAATATAGTTGGGAAAAGGCTAGGCAGTTGATGATTTTTATTCATTATTATTTTCTCAACTTAGATTTTAAATATTTAGTAAAAATTAATATTTTATATTTTTTTTTAGAGTTAACAATGTGAATAACCACAAATTGTGCATGAAGTGTTAACCTTTAATTAATTGTTGCACTTGTATAAAAAGATGGAATGTAACTGTGATGTGATGTGTAAACAATTAACCAAATAAATAAATAAACTAAGGAACACTTGCTTATGCCTTCCTAAATTTCAGCGAATAAATCAGCTTGAATATTCTCTTTTTTTTCTAAGATATAAGGCATTTTTTTATTGTTTTTCTTATCTTTAGGCATTCACTTATTTCGTTCTTTTACGAGACAGCAACACCATAGCGGACTTATCTTTGGTAATAAAGGTTTATAGCCTTTTGTGTTGAAGAACTGAGAGTAATCTTGTGATTGCAAGACGTAACTATAGGTACTCTAAATTTGTTTAGTGCCACTGACATGCGTATGTTTGAAGCCACTGTTAGAACCGGCATTGTCAATACTTTATTTCTATACAAACTAAGCGTGTCCCTGTTTTTATTTATTTTCAGGCTGTTGTGCCCCATTGCAGGGTAATCAGCGATAGGTATCAACGTCGTCCTTCTTTCCTGGGTCTGCCACAAGATTGCCAGACATTTTTAGAGACTCACTTAATATTAAACCTGACGGATAAAATGAACCGCCTAATTCATAATTATGTAGAGCTTTTTTTATAATGATGGGAAATCATCAAATGACTTTTTCCGCTCTGGGTGGACCGGAAGGGCGTGTCAGACTCTTACTGACTAAAACCCATCTGTGTTCCTTCTAAAGCCCTTTGCGTTCCAGGGCCGCAGTGACTCTTTCGAACAAATTCCGCAACCCTGGCAGGCTTTGGCCCTAGCGGGCCCCGTCTTCTATGCTGACATCTCTTTGAGGCGCGCGTGAAACACAACGCGCCATCGACCTGTTGGTGGCCTAGTGGTGATCGGACAGCGAGCCACCCAACGCTCGCCTTCCGCAGGCCCGCGCCTGCGGTGGCCGGGGATCGCCCTGCGACTCCTGACGCCCGGGGCGTCTTCTCCTGTAGCGGCGGTTGGGGTGAAGGCCTTGCTTTTCCCTCGCGCGGCCCGCTTCCTCTTTTGCTAGCATTACTGCTTTGCAGAAGGATACTTACGTAGAGTTACAAGTTGGTTTTATCATGAACTAAAACCATTCACACAGCTGTTTTTAAAAGAGAGTGACAAATTTTATCAACAGTGCTTTTACAAAATCAAAAACACTCGAACATTATTCCTGACGCAAAAACGCTACAAAGTACAAAAGTCAGTATCCATGTTAAAATCTTCCAATATACCGGAAGACGGTAGCAATATCGTATCCTTCAATGAATTTGATAGCAAACATCACTTTTCCCTGAGAACACTTGACTTTGCACTTCACAAAGTGATCAATAGCTTTTTGCTCCGCATAGTGATACCGAGCAGGGTACCAGGGTACGATGAATCACTACAGTTCGTAGTACTAACTTACACGACACAACTAACTGTCACCAATGAAATTGAAGTGTCTCTAAGCGTTAGCTTGGAGACACTTCAATTTCATTGGTAGTTGACTGAGTTGTATTACGAGTACGCCTGTGTACTGTGCATAAAGTTGTTACAGCTTTGTTTTAACTTGCAATTTTTCTTAGTTTGTCTAGGTCAAATCTTGCAAGCTGAATAAGTACCATTTTCTCTTATACTACAGAGTTCAAATTTATATGTTGGTTTAGTTCCAATGATGTTTTTTTAAAGAAAACTTTGACCTGATTCTCTATCTAGGCTTGGCTCCAGACGAAGCTGCTCCTCAACGGACAACTGCATGGACACGACCTTTTTCTTCTTTATAGTGCATTAAATTGAGAAATGTTAAAATTTTAAATAAACTATTATATTAGATTGACCGGGTTTTTTTCGTTTGTTTTCGTTTTCTAAAAATGAAACCTGGCTAGATCGATTTATCGCCCCCGAAACCTCGCTGCATACTAAATTTCATGAAAATTGTTGTAGCCGTTTTCGAGATTCAAATTATATAAATACAAGTGTTAGATAATTATGATACATTCATATTTTCGTATGATACGAAACGTGTATGCTGGGTTGTAGATTTTTAAATTCAAAATTCATTACGTCGGTCATCCAGGTACTAAATATTATTGCGAAACAAATTATATTTAGTTATAGTAAAATTTTACGTTACGTTACTATACGTCAAGAACATTCGTGCTACTGTCACAGTAGACGCTATATGGAGATACGTTTTTTTCTGAAATTCGATTAATTAAGTTTAACGGCTGTTTACTGCCCGTAAATATTAGGGACAAACAGAAGAAAATGAGGAATTTAAACAGGAGTGGGGTTGAGGTTCTTGGTGAAAAAATCAAATAAACATCGTCAACATATGCTGATAAAAAAGTAGCAACATTAAGCCACGTATCCACTAGGCAACATTTGACGCGCAACACCTGACGCCCAACATGTTCAGCAACGTTGCACAACAACGCGCGACGTTGCCAGCAGGTGCGCAACATTGACAATGTTACTAAATAAAAGTTTTTCGTTGCCGTTCAACATGATGAGCAACATGTTGGGCATCATGTTGCGCGTCAAATGTTGCCTAATGGATACGAGGCTTAATTCCACGACACATCCCAGAATTTTCCCATAAAATCGTTTAACAGAAGTTTTCCTAACATGACACAATGAAACTGTTTCAATCAATTCCAGCGCTCCCTGGATTTATTATGAGTTTTAGAGGGACCACCTTCACGTAACATAAAAGCTTATTAAGGAGCCCTGTTGAGATCAAACGATATCATATTTGTCATAAACGATTCAGCAGATTGCCATTCTCAACACACAAAGGAGGAAATTCATAACCTTCCCTTTTGATGCTTTTGATTGATAAATGGATAAGAGAGCGTGTTTCTAATATTTTGATTATCTATCGTCATGAACCGATTTTCGCGTTACAATGTGGGTACACTTTATGGGTTATACAGACAGGTTAGAAGTGATATTGCGAAGAATGTTTTCATGGATTTAAATTGCAGGTAGAACAATTTCTATGAAATCATTTAAGTATGTAGGTAATCTATCGATTAAAAACTAAAAAACCCACGATAGATATCACCACTGATATGTAAACACGTAAAATTTTTCGATTTGATATTATCGTGATAATTTATGTTTAGAACTGAACATTTTCTCCTTTTAATTTTTGAGGTAATATCGAACACATTCCAAAAAAAATTAAACAACGTCGATCAATTGATCGAGGACAGAGAGAGAGAGAGTGTTGCGCACCCGGCTGCGCACTCACTTGCTCGTGTGATTATTTGCTTGTAGTAGTCCGTTCGCCGCGCACGATCACACTTTTCGTAACGCTCTCGACACGCATTCACCAGCAATTTAGGGTGAATGACCTTAAACGTTGTATTAATATGAAAAAGCTTTGTGGGAAGTGGGATTTTATGATTTGTTGTAGTAAAATATTTTTCTTCTGACACAAAAAAAAATGACTTCATTGCTATACATTGAAACTCTTTACTATTTTAAAATTCTTTATTATAAAAATAATTTTCCGGTTTAACCAAGTCCTTTTAAACATTGTGAACCATTTAAAAAAACTTCTAAATCCTTTATAATAAAGCATTAAAAATATTGAATAGGAAAGAAAAGAGACAACGCTTACACATATCGCCACAATTAATAATACATTAATCAGGCCAATTCCATTGACCGTATTAAATTGTGGCTTATCGCCACAAGGTTGCCTGCTTGTCGGTCTTCTACAGATTGTACTTCGGGTAGAAAGAAAGAAAGAAAGAAAGAAAGAAAGAAAGAAAGAAAGAAAGAAAGAAAGAAAGAAAGAAAGAAAGAAAGAAAGAAAGAAAGAAAGAAAGAAAGAAAGAAAGAAAGAAAGAAATAAACTCTCTGCCTGCGTCTGTGTTTCCGAAAGCAAGCCTGTTCACTCTAATTTTGAAGAGATTTGGGTTGTAACCCAAATCTCTTCAAAATTAGAGTGAACAGGCTTCTTCTGGGTAAGCTCGCTCCATCGACGACTTTGTCTGTGTCATCTATGACCTAGACTAGAGTCAAGAGCAAACCCTTAATTTTTTTTTTTTTACAAAGCTTAATATTTACAATCACATAACTAGAAAGAAACTCAAATACAATACTGTACGTGAGCGCACGTGTTTACGTACCGCGCGGGTGTAGGTAATTATTTCAAGGATAGGGCCGAGTCACAACACGTAGATATCTATACTATACTGTGCTAGTGACTAAAAATTATATGGCTCCACTTTAAGGCCATATTGCCCAAAATTCGCCTAAACCCTAAGTCATATTATGGTCCTTCATATTATAGTATGTGTTGTACATATTAGATGAAGTCCTTCAAATTATGGCATAACTTATACATATACTTAAAATGTGGGTCGAGTAAACATTACAAATTATTTACACTTTGCCTGGCCAGGGTAAACAGTTGAGCCTTAACTATCTTATTTTAGGATTACCTACAGAACTTGGCACCCATTTAAATCTCAATTTTTTTGTTGCTGAAGTCGACAGTCACGCATATTATTATCATTGAACTTAGCTCCCATTTTAACATGTATTTTTGATGGGATATTATCCAGCGATATCATTTTACTTTATGACAAACTCGCGAAGGAAGTCGCGGGCAACAGCTGGTAAGTAATATAACTATAGAGGAGTACAATAAAAAAGACAAAAAATTAAATAACACGCCTGCCATATCTAAAAATGAAAATTGAAAAACAACTATTTTATTGCAGTCGGGGGACTTAATCGTTTCAAGAAAAGTTCCAGGGAACTGTCCCCCAACTGCAAATACCTACAAGTTGTTTTTCAGTTTTCAAGTTTTGGGTCCAATGCTTGTTTTTAATTTTTAGTTAATTTTTAAATATGGCAGGCGTGTTTTTTAATTATCATACGCTTAAAAATTTATTAAATAATAAATTAATTAATTTAATTCAGGCATAGCCCCTAATTATCACATAATACAATTTAAAATCACACATTACATAAAACAATAGAATTAGATATGGCATGTCAAATTAAACCATGTCACAAATATCATAATTATAACAGTAGTACGCCTTTTTTTTTTCTTTAATTATTAGGGGTTTTTATCCACACGGATACGTCAACCCCACTGTACCTATACTCTATTTACACACCATACAAATATTACTATCTTATTATTATGAATCTATGTATAAACTATCACTAGGAAAGAGAATTATTGCCTGAAATTAAGCCACAAATTACACGTTTAGTCCTTTCTGATTTAGGGTATGCCAATATATTTTGGATAAGTCCAACATCCCACCCACATGTTTAATTTGAACTCCCTAGCCAAAGATTCCCTTTCATTTTTATTATAAGCATATTCCATCAAAAAATGTTGCACATCTTCAATTTTGTTACATCTCAGTAGTACGAGTATGTCGAAAAACGTGGCATGGGATGTCAGTTTGATAAATTAAATAATATTTGATTAATTTTTATGTCAATTGATGCATACTAATGCGAAACTAAATTGCCTTACATATTTTGACTGATAACACATTAAAACTAAAATTTCTGAGGCGATTTATTACATTTAGTAGTGGTTCATGGATAGCGTGAATCTAAAATGGCTATTGCTAAATATTCTAGCAATCACATGCGACCAAATGTGACATAAGCTTGGCCCTTGGTAAACATTGTAGAGACAGGAACTACGCCGACTCTGTACAGTATCGTCCCTTACAACTTGTGCACTTTCACAGCCCGAAATAATGTGAGTGGTAGCATACGCTACTCGAATCTACCTAGACCCCGTTACATCAGTTTCCATCCAGTTTCTACCACGCATCGTGCACTCGTCATACGGGTTTTCAGCGACGGTCATCCGTCACTGAGATACCCCTTCAACAATCTTTCAGGACAAATTGTACCAACGTGATCTGTAAACGAGTTGAATTGCCACCGATGTGTTAGCAGATGAGACTATCTGATCAGAGATGGTATCCAACTGGGGAAACGTGGTGGATTTCAGTAGGATTTAAATTGCTAACTTTCCTCCAGTCGGTGATCATTTCTCCTGGTTCGATGAGAGATTTACATTGTTGAGTATAGTTATATCAAGAATGTCGGGACTATGATTGGGATCATGAGGGATGTTAGTAGAACACATCGGAGTCATGACATCAAAGTCCTCAGGCATTGTTCGTTCCATGCCGGATGTGTGTCAAAGTCAAAGTCAAAGTCAAAACGTTTATTTCAATTAGGCCATTAAACGGCACTTTTGAACGTCATCGTTTACAGTTCAGTAAAATAATAATGTTACATTAATAAAGTGACTCTACTGTCCATTCGGAAAGGTAGATTCTTATGGAGAAGAACGGACAAGAAACTCCATAGTTACTCTTTTCAAATAATGATTTTACAAAATTTGGTATACAAAAATTAATTTAATATTATGTGAGGACGATGCACCCAGAGTATGCTACTTAAAGAACAAACTATCACCAGCAGAGGTAAACTTATTAATTTCCTAAAGAAATTTAGGTAAATTGTACTCACATATTTACAAACATTGGAACCATTAATTAAACAACAGTGTGTGAGTCAACATAAAAATAAAAACACAAAAAAGAAACAATATATCTATAAAGTTAATACATTAATCAACCAGTTTGACCTTCACCCTTGATTGTCCTATGGAGCAGGACCAGCATGTTTCCAAGCATTCTTATCCTGAATGTAATCTTCTAATTTGTAATATGCTTGTTCACAAAGTGTACTTTTAACATGAGTTTTAAATTTTCTTTCATTTAGTTCTAATATGTCAGAAGGTATTTTGTTGTAACATTTAACACAATACCCCATGAAAGAAGTGTGGACTTTAGCTAATCTAAAAAATGGTTGATTTTTCCGCACATACATAATATTTTCATAAATGAATTGGCAAGGGACTGTCATAATATTAATCTTTTTTAAAAGTTACCTAAAAGAATCACGGCGACGCAGATTATAAAGGGCTCTGACAGCTCTCTTTTGTAAAATAAATATGGATTCAATGTCAGCAGCCCGACCCTACAGCAAAATACCGTACGAAATAATGCTGTGAAAGTAACTAAAGTAGACCAAACGTGCGGTTTCTACGTCTGTTAACTGTCTTATCTTTCTAACAGCATACGCAGCTGAGCTTAGACGACCCGCAAGAGATGTTATATGAGGCCCCCATTGTAATTTCTCGTCCAATGTGTTACCTAGGATAACCGTCTGATTAATGAACTCCAGTTTTTCTCCATTCAATATGATGTCACATTCGCTACTTTTAACATTTGGTAAAGAAAATCTAATACATTTAGTTTTTTTTTTAATTTAAAACCAAGTTATTTGCCGTAAACCCATTTTGGACCTGATGAATAGAGCTATTGACGTCGTCAAGATTTTGAGGACGTCGGTCTATTTTAATATTAATGATGTGTCATCCGCAAATAATACCATCTTTGTTTGATTTTTAAGTAATTGGGGCTAATCATTTATGTAAACTAAAAAAAGGAATGGACCCAATATCGAACCCTGAGGAACGCCCAGTGTCGTTTCCGACCCTATTGAGTTTACACCGTTTATCTGAACTTTAACCTGTCTGCCCATCAAGTATGAACTAAGTAAATCAAGGGCTCTATTCCTAATCCCATAGTGCTCAAGTTTCAACAAAAGCGTCTCATGGTTAACGCAGTCGAACGCTTTCGAGAGGTCGCAGAATATTCCAATGGCATCTTGCGACTCTTCCCAGGCGTTAAAAATGTTCTTTATTAGGGTGATACCGGCGTCAGTTGTACAACGCCCTTTGGTGAAAGCGTACTGGTGTTCATGAAAGATGGAATTTTTATTAAAGTGACGTAACATCTGACTAAGCATTAACTTTTCAAACACTTTACTGAGAACTGGCAGAATTGACACCGGCCGATAATTGTTGGATTCTTGAGAATCGGCCGATTTGTCATTGAGATCGCCCGCTTATATAACAGAGTTATGTGATGAGATTATCTGTCAAGTAAAACGAGGCCAATGGTAGATGATACAAAGCAGTAACAATGGAGATCGGTTAATAACCAGACACACCTAGCCAACAGGCGAAGTAAGGTGACACACCCCTGTCTCACCTTACTTCGTGGTAAGTTGCCGGGAGGCGCGGTGCAGTTCTTTCCTTTAATACATAGGATACCGCCGCCAACTGCCGTATCAAATCAATCGAATCGTTGCCAACTGAACAGTAGTTGGCAATTTTACTTTAAAACTGTCTGCCTGGAGGATGTCTAGTTGACGGTCATGGAGGAATTTTGCGATCGCATTACATTCTTTGGAAATGCCATAGGCATTGATGAAGCCTAGTTTGAAGGTTCGGGTTTTGGAAGAGCTAATCTTTTGTTGATCCGTTAAATCATACATAGATTAGTTAATCCAGGTCATACGTAACCAAAACTGCAGGTGCAGGTCTGCAGGTGTTTAGGATTGCTGCTTTCTGTAGGGTTTGGTAGGTGGAGGAAGCTATGTCTAGCATTTTTAAAGATTTAGAAACGACACCCGCAGTCGAGATCACTATAGGGATGATGGAATCGTTGCCTAGTCGCCACATTCTACATATTTCTATTTTCAGGTCTGTATATTTAGACAGCTTTTCTGCTATAGTACTTGGTAAGTTGTGCGTGTTTGCTATTTCAATAATTTGCACTATTTTATAAATTTTATGTAATAGAGTAATGTCTGGTCTATTGTAATGTGTTGTTTTGTCTGTGAGAATGGCTCGGTCAAAGTTTGACTTGTGTTGCGTTTTTCAGCACCGTTTCAAGAACATATTTCTTGTAAGCTACCGGGGGTGTAGTAATGAATTTATATTTTATAGCAATTTTTTTATTTTATCGTGTCTGTTTTTGTAGTCTGTCTGAACTATTGCTCATGCTCCAGTGACATGTTGAACAGTTTTTTTTTTTTTTTTTATTTATTAGGGGTTTGCTCTTGACTCTAGTCTAGGTCATAGATGACGGAAACAAAGTCGACGATGGAGCGAGCTTACCCAGAAGAAGCCTGTTCGCTCTAATTTTGAAGAGATTAGGGTTGTATGCGTTCGGAAACACAGACGCAGGCAGAGAGTTCAACTCCTTTGCTGTGCGCATTATAAAAGACGTTTGGAAACGTTTAGTGCGAATTGGTGGAATAGCAACAAGGTAGGGATGGTAACTTGCTTGTTTTAGAATAGCTGTGACACCGCCCACAAGTATTTGTTGAAAAGGAACTCGCATGATATGCTTTTGATAGTTATTATTATATGTCAAACTATGATGGTTAAGTCACAATGACCGCTTTTCGTTCAAATTATAATTTGAACGAAAAGCGGTAATTGTGACGTAGCCTTATTGACCTTACTTACTTTAATCATGTAGTACATTATTTTTACGTATTATCAATAGCTTTCACAGCGCACGCTAATAATGAATTGATTTGAAAAACTTAAAATTCTTCCTTTGCCATGTCTATATATTTTTAAAATATGTACTATTGTAAAAATAAACTACAATTTATTCAAAAGTAGCACTGACAGGCCAAATAGCCGAACTCGGCATAAAGATAGACTTCGGCTGCCATCAATAAAACTAAAATAATTTAAGAAAAATGTCGACGATTTATTATTTACAATCAAGTACCAAATAGTTTTCAAGACCTACCGCTGACAATGTTTAAAAAAATACTTTTCAAGTTATTATTCAAAAGATATTACACCATTAAGGATTATTTAGAAGACAAGTCAATAGAGTCTGCAATTTATAATTTAAATTAATTAATTGATATCGATTATTGTGAATACATTTGCACGCTATGTTATGGCAGGATATGCTGAAACAAATTTAGTGTGACACCATACTGTACCATATTCTAGCAAATAAAATATTTTGATTGATTGATTAGGTACAACTTTACTACTCTGGGTACATTATTGCGATTTTCGTAGGGATCTCTATTTTTTCTTAAATAAAATATAGTCTATGTTTTAAGTTCATGATGAAGAGGAGCTCGTGGCTATAGAAAAACAGTCGCACTAGCCGATCTTCAAAGTTAAGCAACGCTTGTCAAGGTTGGTCTGTGGATGGTTGGCACCTTACCATACTGAATATCCTCCGTGCCTCGGAGAGCACGTTAAACCGTTGGTCCTACCTTTTTTGTATTGGTAGACAGTCGTTATGGATTGTCAGAAGCCATTAAATTAATGAAATTGAGATTGTCTGACTCCAGGCTTGCCAAGAAGTACCGTGTTACCCAGTTAATGGGTTGTGGAGGTCTAGTAGGCAGCCACTCCACTTAAAATACTGATATTCAGCTGAAGCCGGTTTGACTGGAAACCGACCCCAATATAAATAGTTAGGAAAAGGCTAGGCAGATGATGAATGTCAATTCAATTCAATTCAAACTCATTTATTGTTTGTCACAGGTAGAAAAGCAGTTCTTATCATAATAACATAAAGATCGCTGTAAAATACCAATTGGGCGTACAATATCTTATAGTCATTCCAAATCTATTTTATCATTAATATCAAAGTTCATTGTAATTAATTAATCAAAAAAGGTAAATTTTGTAAGGGCAGTGACCATTCTACTTTGAACGGAATCTGTTCAGTAGTTTTCTCGCCAATTGGAAACATACACCTTACGATTTTACAATTTTATTATATGTATAGATAGATATAAAATAGCAATACATCTGTTGCAGTCAAAACTCATAACTAATAAATTTAAAAGTACCTTAAACTAGCAAAATCAGTCAAAAGTACTTTTGTCTATATGCTCTCGACATTCGTACTTTTGACTGAAATTATAGTCAAAACTAGTTTTGTTCAATGGAGCAAAAGTAGTTTTGACTGGTCCTACAGTCAAAACCCTTAAAAAGAGAAGGTGGTCGACATAAATTACGAAGAAACGCACATAATATAAAGTAAAACTAAATATAATTATATTGTATATTTGGTCCAACAGATATTTTGTGAAAAAAGAGTGATTACGAAAACAAATAACGTTTTTCAGGAATAATTTTAGCGATAAATGATATGAAAGATAGTCAATTCAATATTATGACAACAGAACAATTTGAAAAGTTTTCTATGGAAGTGCAAAATTTGCAGAAAAGAAGACACCGTTACAGTACAGTAGACTGCAATGCTTTACTTTGAATTGTAATAAAAAAAAAGAAAGAAAAAAATTCTTTGTTTCGGACAATTTAAATCCATATGTAGGTACATGGGAAATTTTAGAAAAATAAACTTAAAATTAAATGACTTCGCGAACCAATGACCTCCACAATGGGGAAGAGATCCTGTCCTCTACAGTCGTCAGGATTTTATTGCGGCTGCCACGCATTCTGCAGATCAGGGATGCCGTTTTTTTGCGAATGACGGCATGAAAGCCATCAGTGTGATATAGTGCGAACATCCCCGATGCACTACTACTAGTAATCAGTGGTATAACAAAATTAAGTAGATGTTAAATATGTTTTACCGAGTGAACTGTTGGGTATGATGACCGCGACCGACTTAAGAATGAATCAGCAAACAATATATAGATAAGAAATGATTATCATCAAAGAAAGAAAAGCAAGAATGAGAGGGGTCTGGTATCTAAATGAATCCAGCACACTGATAATGAACAGCCGCTGCCATAACGTATTGTGATAATTTTACTGTATTTTTAGGGTTACGTAGTCAACAAGGAACCCTTATAGTTTTGCCATGTCCGTCTGTCGGTCCGCGGTCTAGCTCAGAGACGCTTTGCACTAGAAAGTTGGAATTTGATATGGGTATACATATTAATCACGCTGACAAAGTGGTAAAATAAAATATTGAAAAAAAACCATAGTAAAGTGGTGATGAAAATATTAATAGATAGTAGTATTTATAACAAATATAATAGGAAAACTATCACAGCTCATAGCATCAAACAAACAACAGCACCATTCTAAGTCGGCAATTGCCACGTGCAACTATAGAAATCTACACTGCGCGTGGCCCGACATGCACTTGCCCGGTTACACTAGTCAACAGTCACAAGGAATGTGCTCACTAATTGCGAATAACCTACCTAGCCTTATTCCAAAATCATATTTATTTTGTTTTGATCAGGTCTAGTGTTTGTGTTACAGCTACTACCAGTAACATAATTTTTCCTTTGGCTTGTAAATTCCGATTTTTTTATTTTTCATTAAAGTAGCAATTTTTTCAGTTTAATGAGTTATTTTATTCATATATAATGTAGAAAAAGTGTTCAAATGATTCTGTCAAGTTTCTTTACATTTATGGTGAAATTATTTTTAAAACTCAAAAAATAAATTATGCACCATCAGATTTTAAAAAAAGAGTTTTATTTTGGTTTTTTTTTAATATAAAAGGAAAGTTGAGTATACTGACGTGCCATCTGCTACACAACCAATCCTTTAATATGATAACGTGCCTGTATTAGAATCACTTGAAAACTTCAGTTTTCGCCTAAAAGGACCACTTCAAAATCATATTACCGGAAAACTGTTCGTGTCTCAATAATTCTAATTTCAGTTCTATGATACTTAAGCATGTTGTTAACATAATTAGTTTAAAAAAATCTTGTGACACACAAAAAGTGTTTTGTTTGTTGACCAGTGTTATTTTTTTATTTGTGCTTCTAACATCTTCTTTGTATTAATTATATAAACCTTAAGCCAAACCTTCGTAATAAACGAGTTTACAAAATTTAGAATCTTTAATTAGGTACATACTAACAAAGTGATTTTAACTGATGCTTTAGTGGTAGTAAGTAATTTTGACTATGAGCATCAGTTAACATCACAATGAACTACAAATTTTCAGACAAAACAACTTTTGACAAACGTGTTCAGTCAAAAAATTAAATAAAAAATTACAAAATCCTTGGCACATTGGATATTAAACTAAAAGGATCAATACATTTATATTTTTACTTTTTAAAGCTTTTTTGTCGGGGGTTTTGTAAATTTTTTATTTAATTTTTATTTCATGCTTTTTAAACTTAACTTACCTATAATGTTCTAAAAGCTAAATAAAAAATAATTCGTTAGGTCCTGGGTACCAGCCATCACTCCACTTTCCTCATCAATCTAGGGCGTTGATCAGACAAATAATATTAGTAAGGACATACCTACATAACATACATACAAATCTTTTTATTTTCATTTCTCATTCTCTTTCAATATAGTGTACATTATTCTTCTAGTCCAGCCCTTTCATTTGATACCCATGTTGAGGCAATTGTGAAAAAAATATATGTGATCCGCAATTTTGTGACGGCGGCCATCTTGGACCGAT
This sequence comes from Mamestra brassicae, assembly GCA_905163435.1. NCBI lineage: Eukaryota > Metazoa > Arthropoda > Insecta > Lepidoptera > Noctuidae > Mamestra > Mamestra brassicae. The sequence goes on along the minus strand of LR991003.1, from coordinate 4,601,060 downwards.
TTTCATCAAACATAGCTAAGAAAACGCCTAATTCACCTTTCAAAGAAAAAACAACAAATCAAAATCGGTTCATCTGTTCGAGAGCTACGATGCCACAGATAGACACACACACAAAACTTATAACACCCCGTCGTTTTTGCTTCGGGGGTTAAAAATTACCTTTTTCCGGATTTTTTGAGTTAAAATTACTTTTGACTGATTAAGCCTTTTGACATGTAGATTGTCTTTCTCGTCTGCATAAAACACGTTTTAGACAGTAACGTTAAATAATAATATATTGTAACATAGACAATGACAATGGCTCGGTTAAGCAAAGGGTTTTAGACTACGCATTTTTATTATTCGGTTAACCGAGTAGTTTGGCAAGTGCGAGCGCTATTTTTTTTACAACATAAAGTGCATACGAAGTTTCTACCGACCCTATTTTAAAAATCAGATTAGCATACCTGATCTGCATATAAGCTACTTTGGTCGGATTATCCAATAACGTCGCCAACGTCTTTAAATACAAGATAAGATACCAGAATTGGTTTTCTTGACGGTCCGATAAAACGGGATCGTATAAAACAAAGTCAAAGGTATACATTATGTCGCCAGAAACTTCACTCCAAAAACCTTTAAAACGGTCTTCGTGCCACCTCCTAAGCTTGGTATAACATTTTTTTGGGTAAGGTCTTATGTGTTTTCTTAATAAATGTAAACAATCACCAAACTTCTGAGCTGAATCGGTAGTTAAACGTTCTTCTAGGGTTTCAATTACTACATGTTCATATTTATATTCTCTTCTTGTCTCTGAGACATTAGAAAGACCAACATAAGTTTCTGGGACTATCTCATTATACCATTTCTGTTGAATGATACACAAATCATTCATTATTATTGTATTCATCGCTTCCTTTGACATATTCATCTGTTGACACTGTGAAAAATTCAACTTCTTGTTTAATCTTTGATGGTTGTTCAAAGATTTATTTTTTGGGATTTCATTTTCCGCTTCGACTTTTATCCAAATTAGTGCAGTCATAATAGAACATGAAACATATTTATTTTTCAAGAAACATTTTGATATGACTCGGCCAACGATTAGGTTTACCAGCAACACACATATAAGAATCATAATCAAATTATGAAACGAGTTTCACTTTGTGCGGCAGTAGTTATTTAAAGTATTTTATAAAGATTTTAGTTCCTTAAGCCAGACTTTCGCAGAAATAGCATGGCGATATGAATTGCAGGCTGTGTTTGGAATGATCCATGTTGATCGCTTTTTATACCCGCAAAGGGTATTCCTTCAATGACTATTTTAATAACAGTTCATTGTTGTACGCTTCTTATAGCAAATAGTCGTATGACACATCATGTATGTCACTAATAATTTCTACAGGATGGGCTAAGAATAGGCTTACTTTTGAAATAAAACTCTTGCGAAAAGTATGGGGCTAGAGGGGCTTTATATCCCATCAAGCACTTCGCCCGCGACTTCATCCGCAAGTATTGATGTTCTCCACGAACTTCAATGACCCCTCTGGGTAGAGGTGTTGAAGTTTAAAAATTACCCTTTAAAGGGTAATTTTTGGAAAATTTATAACAACGATTTTTATTCAAACTCCGCTATTTTTGCTGCTGAGACCACAGGATAAGTGCAATGTGGGACATTCACTCCGCTGAGGGTTGATCATGAAAAAAAATGTTAGATCCGTTTCAATCTTTCAAATTTATATTGTTTTTTTATTTTTAAGTAAATTCCAACAAACGTAAACACCTCCTAAACCGTTGAGGGTAGTTTTGATCGAATAGAGACATTATTGACTGTATATTTAGGTCAGCTTGTGAAATTTAGCACGGAAGTTAATTATTAGTAGGAAACTCCAGCTAAGAAAGGAATTTTGGAAACTCCTTCTGTACAGGTGTGAAATAGGGGTGGAAATTTGTATGAAGAATCTTATATCTTGAGCCACTAAATAGGTTTATATCTAAGGAAGGAAATTTTTGCATGCAAACTTTAACAGACCGTAAATCGTCTTTAGAAAGTAGTTTTGCGAAACGAATACTGACAACTTTTATAATTCTTCACTTCGACCAGTATTCGTACCAAGTTCCCTATATGTTTGCCCAAGATATAAGATTTTTTACGAATTTCCATCCCCTATTTCACACCTTTACAGAAGGAGTTTCCTAAATTGCTCCTTAGCTGACGTCTCCCACTTAAATTTGGCACGGAGGTAGATTATTATCTCTTAATCTGTGAGTGAATGATTGAGTGAGTGAGTGACCTTTCGCTTTTATATATTATACTAGCGGTCCCGACAGACGTTGTTCTGTCCGAACGTTTCCTTTGTGTATGACGAAAAATTATATAAATCGATTGCAGCGCCACCTACCGGATCCAATTGTAAATTTAATCCATTTTCGAATCCTCTGTAACACACATAAAAAAAATCCTTAAAATCGGTCCAGCTGTTTAGGAGTTCAGTCACAGATACATACACAGACGATTTATATCGATATCAGAAATATTAATTAACGTAAAGGACATTTTGGCATTTTGCGTGAATGAATACCTGAATTGTCGTAGGGGCAACTTGGGTAAATGTCCCTTACGCCAATTATTTTTTTTTTTTTTTTTAATTAACTCTTTACGCACACAAATGTTCAGAGGCGGAATTAATGCCATAGGCATTCTCTACCGGTCAACCTTTGGGTGATGCAAAGAATGGTGGTAGGTGAAATATGGGGATTAAAAGCGATTGATATTTATAAAAAATATAATATTAAAATATAAAAATATATTATAATAATAAATAATAATAAGAAGAACTGGCAAATCTCGATCATGACAAGGTGTCTTTCATCACGCAATTTTTAAAAATTACCGAAAAACCGTTGTGATTTTCGTTTAAGCACAATTCAATCCCTCAGAGCCTCCTACAAGCAATAATACCTATAGCAAAATTAAATAACCATAAGCCGAAAAGAAATCTTGAAGTCATCTTTCTGTATTTTTAACCGACTTCGAAAAGAGGTTCTCAATTTGGTTGTCTTGACGAAAATAGAAAAAGAAAATGCACCCCGGACATGTGACAGATGTCACTCATGATATACTTCGAAAATATTTACGATGGATGAAAAACTAACAATGCAATGATTACGAGAGCAGCTTCACGACGCGCACGCCCACCACCTCCGGACCCGTCGCTCAGCTCCGCCTCGCCGCCGCCGGACATCGGATCACCATTGTCACCGGCGGTTGCAGTCGCGTCGAGCTCGAGCGACGAGTATTTCTGCCCGCCGACGTCGCCAACACCTATACGTCGACAGGGGAGAGGCCGGCCACCGAGACGCTTGGGACCTAGGTGCCAACCGGCCCCGAGCCGGGTCCTCGCTACCGGTGGTTGTGTGCAGCGCATGAGATGGACTCAGTCCATGAACGAGAACGTCATTCGCGCATATTACGGGTGTACAGAGGGGGGAAGTAACCTCACTGCGTACCGTGTCAGGATGCTGTCTCTGTTTCAGGACCTGGAACCAACTGTGAACGTCTCGGCCCAACGATTGTCGGATCAGGTGCAGGTCATCCAACGTAATCACAGGTTGGACGATGCCGCACTTGAAAGGCTGCGCTCAGAGATATTGAGCAACCTTATCATCTCCACCCCAACACAGACCGTAGTTCGGGCGCCAGCCAGTGGCGCAATCACACCGTGGTCCAACACCGTTAGTGATGAGGTAGATGATAGGGTTGTCACGGTAAGTAACCAGTGCAACGATAGACTGAGGAGCGCACTGGAGGATGCGCTTCGCGAGTATAGATTAACACCGACCGAACTTAGGCCCCGACTACCACGTTTACCAATGCACAAAAAGAATAGGGCTTTGGTGTGTGCTTTGGACTCGCTACTGCAGAACATCTTTGAAAGCAGCGAGAGCCTCGTTGATACGCACTCAAACCTGTTTTGCGGGGCTGTTGCGGCATGTCGTATAGCAAACGTCAAGTTTCCTAGTTGTGACGAAGCTATACGACCGAAGCCTGCTACACCGGCCTGGCAGTGCAGGATCGAGCGGCGTATCGATGAGGCTAGGGCACTCATCGTCAAACTACTTCAGGGAGGGCAACACGCGACCACGTGTGATGCGCTTTGTGAGGCGGGCGTTTTTGGGGACTGGAATCAGCCCTCGAGAATACACGTTCGTGTCACAGAGCGCATCGACTTCCGGAAGCAGTTTGTGCATGGGCGAACTATTCGGCGGTATAAGCGGCGGGTTGACCGATACTCGCAAAACCGCATGTTCCAGAGCGATGAAAGGTGGGTATACAGAGCTTGGGAGCGACCTGAACAAAATGTGACAAATGTGTGCCGCCCGGATGATTTCGCCACGAGAACATTCTGGCTCAACAACTGGTCGGTGCCCATAATATATGTCACGCTGAGGATGGCTGGATGCGCGATGTCGAGAACGTATGCGAAGCTATACCACAAATGGAAAAAATCACCATAACAACACTAGATGTAGCCAAAGCAGCAGTCCATTACCGAATTGGAAATCTCCTGGACCGGACGGACTGCACTATTTCTGGCTTAAGTGGTATAGCAGCTCACACGCGCTACTGGCATCTCAATTCTAGTCATCCTTACAGTCTGGGTCGCTACCACAGTTTCTAACAACTGGCGTTACCCACCTGCTCCACAAGACAGGTAGTCCCGCGGAACCCAAGAATTATAGACCGATTACTTGTTTATCGACTATAATATACTTGTCTATAAACTTCTTACATCCATCCTAAGAGCGAAAATTAATGAGCACATTGAGAGTAATTCAATTATGTCCGCCTCTCAGAATGGATGTAGGAAGGGGTCCCGCGGCACTAAGGAGATACTCCTCATAGACATGGCCATAAGCCAACAGGTTCGTCGATCTCGCAAGAATCTGTCAAATTGTTGGATAGATTACAAGAAAGCCTATGATTCTGTGCCACATTCATGGCTCATTAAGGTGTTGGAGTTGTACAAAATAGATGCAACTCTACGCACCTTCCTTGAGTCATGTATGAGGCAATGGAAAACAGTCCTTCGCTATCCAGGATGTCGACCGATCCAAGGGTGTGATGAGCCTGTATGGATTAAACAGGGAATATTTCAGGGCGACAGTTTGAGTCCACTTTGGTTTTGCTTAGCTCTGAATCCTCTAAGCACACTGCTGGAGGATTCAGGCCTAGGCTATCGGTTGAGAAGAGGTGGTCAAGCCATATCTCACCTTCTGGATGATCTGAATTTGCCCCCAATAATTTGCGACTGATGGAGCTACTAAAGGTAACTGAAACCTTCAGTAGTGCCGTCAGGGTGGAATTTGGTGTGGACAAATGTGCAATCATGCATGTAAAGAAAGGGGAGATTATGGAATCAGAGGGAATTCAACCGAAACCTAGAAGTATTTGGGTATGTCGGATGCGTTGGGCATTAACGGTACTGACATGAAGCAATCGTTGAAGGAGCGCTTCTTTGGCCGCCTGAAGAAGGTATTCAATAGCCTTCTATCAGGCGGAAACAAGGTGCGCGCCTTCAACGGTTGGGTCATGCCGGTATTAATGTACACTTTCGGCATACTCAAATGGACTCAAACCGAACTCGACGCCCTGGATAGGAGGATCCGTACACTGCTGACCGCAAACCGGATGCATACCCACGATCGTCGATGATACGACTGCACATCCCGCGGAAGTGTGGAGGTCAAGGCTTTTTAAATGCTAAGACTCTCCACAACCGCGGGATGTGCAGTCTCAGAGAATATTTTCTCAAAGCCGATGTGGGTATGCACCGACATGTGGTCGCAGTGGACAAGGCACTCACCCCGTTGTCCATGGCTAAAGAGAACTGGCGCAAACCTGTGATACTTACAGATGACCGCAAGGAGGTATGGAAAGGTAAGGAGCTTCACGGGCGCTTCTATGGGGCTCTTCATGGGTCCGATGTAGATTTCTCAGCGTCCGTGGCCTCGTTACGTTTCGTGATCTCTTCGGGGAAACCGAAGGTTTTGTCTGTGCGATTATGGATGAAGTTATCTTGACGAATAACTACCGGAGGCATTTTATGAAGGAAGGGACGGTTGACATGTGTCGGGCATGCCACCGTCCGAGTTAGTCTATCAGACATATTATCTCTGGTTGTTCCCGTCTGGCTAACGGCGAGTACTTGCACAGGCATAATTAAGTGGCCAGGATTATCCATCAGCAACTTGCTTTGAAATACAAACTTGTGGATTCTGAGGTACCGTATTACAAGTATGTGCCCGACCCGACCGACTGCTTTATAGAATTAATATTTTTGGAAAATCAAATTATTATATATATATATATATTTTACAATTATATGCATGGACATGAATATCTATAATATAATATATGCATGGAAATCTTTGGAGGAGGCCTTCACCTGAGGGAGGTGAAGGCCTCCTCCAAAGATTTCTGTTTGTCTCTGTCTCTGGCGACATAAATCCAGTGCGGACTAGCGACTTTTCTAATGTTTTCACGTTTTATGTTGCTATGTATAACTTGTTATTGTTGTTTATTGATAGATTTCTGGATTTTGGGCTAATTTCTAATTGTTTCTTTGGAGGGTAGTGGTCAATCTCTTCCACGGTGACCAGCCGGTTTGGAAGATGGTTTTCTGTGTTGCGTTTTTTTATCTATTTTAGTTTTGAGAGGGGGTGCTGATTGCTATTGGTTCAAATTATTTTTTGGCAGAATTTGGTTACTTGGATTTTTATTCACTAGTTAGTTTAGGATCCCCGGCTTGACTATGTTTTCAGTACAACTAGTTGTGTGTTGTGAGGTGCTTGATCTAGGTTTATTTTCTTTTTTGGTTGAGTTCTAGGTGAAAATTCATTGCGATTATAGGTTTCTTGAGGTGAACTCGGGAGGGATCGTTTGTTGTTTCCTGATGTATTATTTATTTCTTGTTTTCCTAATATAACTAATTTATCATACTTTAATATAGCTTTGTTACCCTTCTCTCTTTCAATTTTTACTTGTTCCTGTAGCATTCTCCTTTTCTCTAGAATATGTTGTGGGTAATCTTCCATAATGTAGTAGTTTGTATCCTTTAACAGCTTCTTTTGTTTGAAGATTTCAATTTTCCTACCAACCGTGGTCAGTGTCATCACAATGGGCCTTGGTTTTTCTGTATTTTTCTGATTTCTTGAATTTCTTTAAGATCTAGTTTAATTCCGAGATATCTTGGTATGAAATAAATACCTAATTTCTGTTTCTAAATAAAAAACTTCATTCACGTCCGTCTCTAATAGGACAAAAGAGTTCAGTGTAGTATGAGTCATAGATGGACTTTGAATAGAAGAATTATTGTGTGATAAAGTTTTTTCTGCCAGATTTTTCCCAACGTTAATAAAGAAATTGTTTGCTTTATTAGTCGCTGCGAATAGGTTAAATTCGTTTGATAAAAGTTCGAGCGCAGGCTCTGAGTTTTTAGTTCTAAATGTTTACTGTTCCAGATATGCTTAAGTACTGTTTTTTCCTGCCTTCTGTAGCTGGTCTTTGTCATATTGTTTTTTTTTTTTTCCACAGATTGTTACAGAAAGGCGAACGGCAGGGCTGTATGGGAGTTTCGTACACCTAATAAAATATCGTGTTTTGGGATATTTTTTGTTTTAATTGGTAGTCAATACGATAGGCAAGCCCTTTTAAAATTCTTAGATTTTTAGAAGTTGGGACCTAAAAGTTATAACCAGTTTTATTTTTGAGGTTATGTCCAAATAAATATTATTACGTGTAGGCACATAAAATTGTTTTGGTGAAAAAGGATATGTTCTAGATAGTTGGTGCTATCTTTGTAGTGTTTTGCTTATCATTAAGTTGGCAAATTGACATGAGAATTGTAACTATTCAGTAGGGTGCTTAAGGAGAGACCTACGTCCAGCAGCGGTCTGCAATAGTTTGATGATGATGATGAAGTGCTGATGGAGTTTTGAGTGTGGGTAAATAAAACAACTTTGTTTTTGTAGGAACTTACATATTTTATTTAATTGTTCTTATAATTACTTAATCGATTCTTAATTTTATTTCATCTAAGAAAGGGGCAGGTAGCTCAACTCAACGTAAAAATTACCAGATAATTTGCTTAATTGCTCAGATGCATTTACAAACCACAATCCAAAACAACAGCAAAGAACTGTACAGAGACTCGGAAAGATTTTCCTAACCTGTCAATAAAATAATTGCCAATACAAAAAAAAACATTGATGGCGAAAATATATATTTACCCTATAATTAAATGGTTAATTATTAAGATTGTATGCAATAATTATTCATTGTAAGGTATAATGTATAATTGGTTAATTATATTTACTGTTATTTCTGTTTTTAAATATTACTTAAATCTTTTAATTGCTATAATTAATTAATCCGGACTTCTAAAAATACTAATGTTACATGAAAATTAATGGTTTAGTTGCCTTAATAAGTGGTACAAATTCTATCACAGAACTACAAAAAAAGTATGTTGTACGAATTCTGCCGTTCGCCTTTCTAAATCGCTTATAAGTGACTGAGAGTATTTCATTGTCTAGAACAAGTTTCCATTTTAGGTGTAGTTTGTCTCTTTGTCTGATACAGCGAACAAGTCCGGGCGTAATCCACGGTTTAATGTTATTGTACTTTTTGGGTATTATTTTTGTTGAAGTGTTTTTCTTAATCGCAAATTGTATCAAATCAATAAAACACTGTAACGAAATATTGGGGTCACTGGAATTATTGTAAACAGGGTCGAAATTAATAGCTCGTACGTCATGTTCAAGCTTAGTTAGGTTGAGTTTAGAATAGCTGCGCATGCAGTTTTTTCTAGGTGAAGTAATTTGCAATGTTAGTAAAATGGCTTTATGGTCGGTGAGTGACGTATTAGTAACCAATGTTTTGGACGGTGTTTGTGTCTTTATGATGATATGGTCGAGGCATGAGCCGCTCTGATGCGTCGGGTAATAATGAGTTGAAAGTCCATGAAATGTGCAAATGTTCAGATAGTTATGTGCATTAGTATCGATTTTCTCGGAAACAATGTTAATGTTATCACCTAAAAGTATAATGTTTTTAAATGATGATATTTTTCCTAGGTTTATGTTTAGCGATTCTTAGAATCTTTCAATGTTCTGAGATGGTGGTCTATAAATAGCCATAACTACCGTATCGGGGGACATTTTATTTATCAAGCAATTACAGTCTTGAAATAACCTTCTTCTACCATTGCTTCTAAATTATTTTTAATATCCACAACTAAGCCAATATTTTGGTTTATATGGCTATTGGTTTTGTGTAAATTGTACCCGTGTAGACATGGTATATTCGTGTTTTTTTTCGGAGAGCCAACATTCTGTTAGTACAATAATGTCACAGTTTATTTCAAGATCCTGTAATAGCTCTTCAAAACCGTTAAAATTTCAGTTAATACTGCGAATGTTTTGTGTAAGCACGGTTAACATTTTCTTACCAGTGTGAAGAAGATTTTTGCACTCCCCAATATTACAAATTATAGCTTCGGACACTGAAAAACTGTCAAGATCAGTGATAAGCCATGATATTATACTATAAACTAACTTATCTACTGTTTAACAAATTATTCGATGGAGCTCTTAGGCGCCTTCATAGTCTATTAAATTAATATAATTGTCTTCAGCGTATTTGCGTGCTGGGCAATTTACATCACCAGTTGGCTGACCATGTTTTTTCTTGAAACGTTTGCACGTTGCACACTGAGGAGGAGAAGTTTTTGTCCTGTCTTTCCACAGAGGTTGCATGTTGGAGATGTTTTGCGGCAAAACTTGGCTGCGTGTCCGAACTCCTGGCAATTGAAGCACCTGGTCACTATAGTGAAATCTCTTACTGGGCATGGTGTCCAATTTATAAAAATACGGCCTTGGTTCACCAGGATTTTTCTGACGCAAGGAGGTACTACTAGAATATAATTACATTTAGGGCGATCTTTCTTTCCTCACTTATGGCTCATTTTCATTGTTTCTAGAAAGACCTCTCGAGTAGTTTTCGGCAATTTGTCAGATAGGTTTTGCTCGTAAATGCAATCCAATACCTCAGTCTCATTAAGAGCTACGGGGACACCAATTATTGCTGTCCTAGGGCGGCGTTTAGATGGTTCTTCAATTTTAAGGCCCGACGAAACAAGTTTCTCCGAACTGTTTAGTTTAGCAATGTCGTCTTTGTTATCAGTGTTAATAATGACGCCTCCATTTCAAATTTTTCTTACGCTACGGGACCGGAGTTTCAGTTCCTCCGGCGAGATAATTGTACCAGATTGTACTCTGTACCAGAGTTTTGGTTTTGTCACTAGAACGTATCTTATCGCTAGGATAGATGGCAACAGAACTTAAATTTTCTGGGCGAACTTGTCTGTACCCTTTTTAAAAGTACTTTCCGGTTGCGTTATCTTTTTTTGACGACCTCTTTGAATTGTTGCAGTGAGTTTGCAACAACCTGCTGTTCTTGAAGAAAAAGGATAGTGCTGTAAGCATGGATGGATTTTTGCTTCAGGGATTGGTATAGGACAGCCATTTGAGACGTCCCATGTGCGACCTTTCTACAAAGATTGGTGTCACGGAGCTTCTGATCGGAGTTCATTTTTCTTTCGGCAACCGTAGAACAAACTTCGTTTAAAATGGTCTCTATAGATCCTAACCATTTCTGGATCTCCGGCGTAGCGACGACATCAGCCAGTAACTCATCTTCCGTGGATGCTGGTGGCGCTGCTTCTCTTGGTTGGTTTTGGTCAGTGGGTGTTGGAGTAGGCGGTGGACTTTGCTGCATTAACTGGCTACGACCAAAAGGGCTAAACCCTTGGTTAGCCATTACTGATTCAAAAACTCACTATTTTTGTGTATAAAAGTAATTAGTTCATTTCGCTCTATAAAATTAACACGCGCGACACTCTTTACTCAATATTACTCCGCAAATTGTTTCAATATTAGTTTTCGTAATTATTTATAAAAGGTAATTCATTATACATAACACAAAACACGTCCGTTTAGATTCGCGACTAAACTCATATCATCACCAATGCAAACTGTTCAGTAGCAAGTCCCTAGAAGAGAGAACAGAGCTTGTACAATCCAAAGGACTTAGCTACAATTGTTTGTCGTCAAACCACAATGTGAGAGGCTGTCATCAAGCGACATGTTGCCGTCGATGCGGCAGGAGACACCACACGTTGCTCTATTTTGACAGAAGTCAAGCCAAGTTGAAAAACTTGTAGTATCTGATTTGGCAACAGAGGAACACCAATCAGAGGTGTTATTGGCTACGGCGCTAAAAAAGTCTGGTTGCATTTAATTTAAAGTCATTAACTCACCCTAAGTTTTATATAAGACTTAATGCATTTGTGTTGAGTTCATTAACGTCGTTTCTTCCATCAAGTAAAACAACCATGTTGGATAGGCCTGAAATTTAAAATGTATCCCTTGCTGATCCTCACTATAATGTTCCGGGTATTAGGATTGACATCATTTTAGGTGTAGACGTCTATAGTGAAATACTGTTGGACGGCCTAATCAAACACCCAACATTATCCGGTCCTATAGCACAAAGAACAACGCTAGGGTGGATTTTATCTGGGAAAATAAGTAAACAAACTTTTCTCAATCAAAGACTAATCAATTTACATCTACAGATTAAAGAAGATGAAGTTCTAAAAATTTGAGAAATAGAAAGAGAGCCAGATTTGATTGGAAATAAACTTACAAGAGAAGAGGAGAGATCTATGAGAAAACTACAGTGAGAACCAAAGAAGGCCGTTATAAGGTAAGATTACCATTTTGAGAGTATAATTTTTCATTATCAGGCAACAAAGACTCATAGATAAAATACAAAAATTAAACACAACAAAATAAAGTAATACATATTAATCTTGCTTAGATTTTTCGTGGACTTGGTCATACTTGTCCATCAGAAACTACGTTTACGAGATATTCAATGGACCGTTTGAAGAAACTGCACTTGTCTTGCTATGAGGATTCGTTCCAGGTGTGAGATTCCTTCAGGGAAATCTACACGTTTGCTCAACACGTCGTCTTCGTTGACTTGTGCAGCTGTTCCCAGCAATGATGTCAGAGCTCTATTGATGAATCGCTGGTAAACTGATCAAGCATTGCTCAAACTAAACGGCATTATGAGGTATTCGTATAGTCCATCTGGCGTGATGGAGGTAGTCTTCTCTACTGAGGTCTCACTAATAGGAATCTGGTGGAAACCAGCCGCCACGTCAAGACTTGTGTAGAAACGATCATTTACCAACTGGTCAATCTGGTCGGAAATCATCGGGAGTGGGTAATGATCACGCAGATGGGGCTTGATTAGAGAGATTTGCTCTCTAGAATGATGTTATGTTCCAGAAAATCTTTGATTTTGATGCGAACCTTCTCTCGTTCATCCAGTGGAACGAGAGAACCATATCGCCTCAGCCCAGGCTGAGGCGATACGGTTTTCTTTCTACGAATTTATGGATTTTTCAGTATGATTTCAAGCTCACCAGTGTTTGTATTTATTCAGAAGTTGACGTACTCGTAGTTGTATGATTTCCTCTTCATTGGTTAGGTCCCAGTCCAAGTTGTTGAAGAGAGTAGAAATCGTACTCACATGATTGACGAATGTTCTGTGGATTAGCTTCGTCCCGTTGGATGTGATTATCAGACTTAGATTAGTGTTATAAATCAGGTTCACACCTACTAAAATTTTTGTTGATATTTCATAGTCGGGTAACACGTAAAACTCTGGCTCAAAACTGATCAGAATCAGAATCAGAATGCTTTATTTGTGATTCAATTCTGATGACGACTACAACGCATACAGTTGTAAGTTTGGTTTAAGATAAAGCGAGGAATTTGCCAATCCCCTTCAAATAATTGACTACTGATCTCCTTTGACCAGGTAAAGCTGCAGTAACGGATTCTCTGATAATTGAGCACTCCGGCCCGCGGTCAAAGATGGCTTGCAAAAGCTTTTCACGTTCGAAGTTAATGAACGTTCACGTTTAAAGTAAGTTTCGTAAGTGTGGCCTGATTTTTGCAATAGGTACAAGCAATTGTATTTGTTGTTTTTGAACCCTTGTTGCCAGCTTCAGGTTTAGACTCCGAAGATCTGAATTCGCAATTGTCGGTAGTGTGGTTTGTCTTCTTTCATATACGGCAGCTTGATGTAGATGGATCATTGTCTGAAAAACGTGGACGATTGTTCTGTGTTGTGGAACTGGAGCTTGGGTGAGTGCGCTTCATCCGTTTGGATGTTGCAATTGAGATCAGCTCAGGAACAGTGGTTGCCCTGGCATTCAATAGTTCGATACGCAAGCGCTCATTGTTAACGCATCCAATCACTGCCTCCGTAGCGTGTTCGTCTCCCAGTTTATCTTTGGTGACTCTCTCTCCCCCATAGGATCCAGGCCTGTGACAAGAACTCCGCGATGTTTTTTGTAGAGTCGTAAACATGTTTTCTGAACATGATATATCCCGGGAGTATCGATTTTCTCGTTCAAACGTGGTAATGAGGTTTTTCCTCAACACTTCCTATGTAGTAGTAGTCACCATCCTATCATCTATCCACATTTTTCAGCCCCCTTCAACAGGCTGCAGACTTTCGAGAGGTCACGCGACTTTCATTCCTTGCCCGCGGCGGCTAACCGCGGTCCGTAAATACGGGCATTAGGGTTGCCACAGTATAGGCAAAAAGATGATGTCGTGCGCCTGCCAAAACAAAACAGCCACGCACGCCTGTGAGTGTAGCTGCGAGTGGTACTGCAGGCGCGCCGCGACACTGTTACTCAGTGCCACTTCTTCACGACGACACCACGGCGGTCAGTCCCTGCCGGGTGAGACTCCCAGTGACCTGGGGGAGGCCCAGCAACAACGACCAGCGACAAGGGTGCCGGCTTGTGATGAACCTGCAGTAAGTATGTGGCTTCCGTCCGCCCCGTTTTCAGAGCTAGCCGGTCATGATCCAGACAGCAGAGCCTTCGTATTTGTATGTGTGAGTGGTGATGCAGTGGGGTCTGCTGCCCAGTGCGTCTGCACCGAACAGCGAGTCCACATTACCATATTCGTTGCGTGAGTCAAGCGCCTGTGGAGAGATGCATGTATGAGTCGGAACGCAACTTGCCTATATTCACTTAGCACATTTGCGCACCGAGGTGCGAGTGGTATGAGCAGTGTTACTGTTTGAGTAAGCCGCGTGTAACCTGGGGCGACTTACTCAGGCGTCAATCCAGTATGATGGGGTCGTCGACGTCCGCTACCAGGTCGCGGGACAGGCGTCTCGCGGACTTAGAAACTTAGTGAACATGATAAAGATGTAGTGACTCTCCTAGATATACATTCATATAGTCACTATACAGTGTGATTGGTATTTTAATGCGTTCCATGAAATAGGACGTTAAAGAATAATTTACTACGATTTTGAACCCATAACTTGGTGACGAAATTGGGTTTTTTTTAGTTATCAAAAGTTAAGAGAGTGTAATTGTTAGCTTTTTAAAATTATTCATTACATGCATAATTACAATTGGTAAAACTGCCACCTGCATCTTTAAAATAACCATTTGGAATCCTCAAGTAATTAGAAGAAATTAGCAGGATAGAATTTATCCTCTCTAGGGAGCATTACAATATTTGAACCTTATGCTAATGTTTAGGAGAAACTCGTGTCGAGGATAGAAATAATCCTTTGAAAAGTTAATTGAACCAGCTCGACAGTTTGTAAATTACCTGATTTATAATGAGAAGTTTAGGTAATGTCTCGGGTTTTTAAATAAGTTTGGTTCGGTTTTTTTTAGGATTTCAACTTGAAAACTACGGAAAAGCGAACTAAGTTGTAACCAACGAGATATTTTCAGGAACTTAAGATAAAACTGTTTCAAACCATACCAGCTGTACGCGCCCACACTAGGGTGAGCGTGGCGGTGGAGAGGGGCGAAGAGCGACGCGGACGACCGATCACGTAGCACCACAAAGTACCATGGCTTAAATACGGTGTCATATTATAGGGTAATAGTACAGACGCACCCACACTATTCACTCTACAAAAAAACTTGTAACAATTGTAGTCAATTTTGACCCAACAGACCTTACTTCGCCTGTTGGCTAGGTGTGTCTGGTCACCAACCGATCTCCATCGTTACAGCTTATTATCATCCACCCTTGGCCTCGTTTTCCATGACAGACAATCCCACTGAAATCCACCACGTTTCCCCAGTTGGATACCATCTCTGATCAAATAGTCTCATCTGCTAACACATCGGTGGCAATTCAACTCGTTTACAGATCACGTTGTCACAATTCGTCCTGAAAGATTGTTCAAGGGATATCTCAGTGCCTAACCCTATGACGATGTGCGAGTGCACGACGCGTGGTAGAAACTGGATGGCAACTGATTTTACGGGGTCTAGGAAAGTCGAGCAGCGTATGCTAACACGCACATTATGTCGGGCTGTGAAAGTGAACAAGTTGTAAGGGACGATACTGTACAGAGTCAGCGTAGATCCTGTCTACAATGTTTACCAAGGGACAAGCTTATGTCACATTTAGTGGCATTGGATTTCTAGAAGATTTGCAATAGGCGTTTTATATTCACGTAATCCACAAACCACTACTAAATGTACTAAAGCCTCAGAAATCTTGGTATCAATGTGGTATCAGTCAAAATATATAAGGCAATTTTTAGTTTCGCATTAGTTGGTAAAAATATCGTCTCATTACTAAAAGGTATGAAATAAAAAAAAAACAAATTATTTTAAATATTAAAAAAACGCCTGCCATGTCTAAAAATTAACTAAAACATTAAAAACAAGCTTTTTTGTTGCAGTCGGGGGGACTTAATCGTTTAAAGAAATGTTCCAGGGAACTGTCCCCCGACTGCAATACAAAAATTGATTTTCAGTTTTAAATTTTTGGGTCCAATGCTTGATTTTTTTTAGTTTGTTTTTAGGGTGTCGTACTCAAAGAGTAAAACGGGACCCGATTACTAAGACTCCTCTGTCTGTCTGAAACGTGTTTTTTTTTTGTTTGAGAGTCCGACTCACACTTGCCGGTTTTTTAGACATGGCATTCGTGTTTTTTTTATTTTTTAAATTAATCGTATTTTATTTAAACTTAGTGCACAGTAGTGGTACATGGCAGCCTTAAGGCCGGCCACAAATGTACGGTTTTCTGATTAGGTTGTCCGATTAGGAATTTAGATTCAGAATTCCGTGAGACATTCGATTTTGCGTTCTTCTGACCTTAACACAAGGCTTTCTTTCTTTTTTCTTTTTTCTGAATACCGTACTTATGCGGCCAACCTTAATACAACAAGGTATTATCTACGAGACAACCTTCACGCACATTGGAACGAATGGACGGAAAACGAAGTCCCGACTCTACCGGTTAACCATTGGGTGAAAAAGTGTACATCTAAAAATGTATATTACAATATTTCTAATTTTAATTCGACTATCGTATACAACGACGATGACATGCCTAAAATAAGATTGAAGATTAACCTACTAAATACTCTGCTTGTCAATAAGCAACAGTTGAAATTTTCAGGATATACCATAAAATATAGTTGGTCTATCTCATCGTTAGGAGACACAGTGTGAAAAAAAAACTAAGGGGATAACTCAACGTCGTGTCGGTAGTGACGATTAATGTACCCAAGTGTAGTCTTTGATATATGGCATCCCAGCCTTAAGACAGCGAATAAAAGTGAGAATGGATTGTGTGGCTAAAGATATTGACAGAGGAACAGGGAAAAATTTTGTTCGCAATCAATAATCTTGGTCAACTGAGTCGGTAGTATTTTAAACAAAAAGAATTAGATTATAGAGCTTGCGCTGTCTATAATATGGAATTGGTTCTTCTAGCGTTTTGTGGGGTACGACATAAATAAGAAAAAAACATGTTTCGATTGTAATAGTATATATTTATGTGACCGAAAAATTGGAAACTATGTAAGATTCCCAAATATCTTGAGAGATTGTAATTTCTCGATAAATAGCAGCTAAATACCAGTATTTTACATGGAGTGACTGTCTTTCTGACCTCCATAAACCAATTGTGGGAAATACAATCAATCAATCAATCAAACTTTATTTCTAACAAGAGTCCATATGGGTTAGTAGCGAGTATTTAGGAGCTATGTTAGTACGACTTTAAGAGAAAACAGTTCTAATTATAATGATTAAAAATCAATTTAAAATAAACACTAATTCAACAGTCCAATTTAACAACCCAAAATGATCTAATTTCATCAAATTCAATTCAATAACACTTAAATAATTTAATCTCATTTAATTTAATTTTACTTACTTAGTCTAATTTACCCAAAACTTAACTATTACAGAACACATAAAAACTAGTTCAAATATCCTTTCTCAGTACCAGGCCCGCAGCTATGTCTACGGGACCAGTGCATCAGAAAAGGGCAGCCTAGCCTCTCCACAATAACCTACAAAATGCTGTTGGAGCTTCCACGTATCCTACGCATTAGGGATGCCGTTCTTTTGCGCATGACAGCCTTGAAACTATCTATGCGAGCCTCGGCAGACATGCCCGACGCACTACAGAACCGCGGCAACACCAGCATCCCCCGAAAAGCATTGTTATACTGAACACGAAAGGCTTTGTAGGCTCTCAGCCCATACAACCCATACACAGGCTGCAGATGTAAAACGTCTGGCAGTATGCCTTAAAAAGCGTAATTTTCCGTCTTTAGTACACCTTGCAAACCTGCGGTCCAGCATATTACATCGAACCGACAACGCCCTTCGCTCTCTTTCTATATCCTCGTCATCTGATAGGTTCTCGGTCAAAATGTGCCCAAGGTATCTGAAAAGAGACACTCTTTTAAGTGCCACCCCATACAAGTCTACAGGAAGAACTGTCACTGGTTTTCTGGAACCTACACGAAACATCATAAGCTCACTTTTCCTGACATTATACAGGAGGAAATACGAGGAAACCCCTTGGTAAAGCTGGTGTACGATTTTCTGGTTTTTGACTACGAAGGAAAATCGGTGTGCGTAGCTGAACCTCAACGTTCGTGCCCGTGCGGTTGTCATTATTAGAAGAACATTATTATGTTTTAAATTATAGTCGCATCGTCGTCTCCATCATGATTTTGGAACAATTAGTATTGATATAATGTCAAGCCAGTCAAATTCATACTCTGTAAAATAATTCAGAAATGAATATGTTCAAATAATTAACATAAATTAACTTTTCCTTTATGTTGGCAAGTCACTACAACCACAACACAGCGGAATAGCGGTAGTTTTTCAATTCATTTAACTTTTGCCATGTAACTGCAAACCACAGCTGCGGTGCTGCTCAAGCGGTGTTAGTTTTTCATAAATGAAACAGTATTTTAAATAAACTTAGGTCAGATTCATTTTTAATGCCATTATATCTGTCATCTGGTCTAGCACTATCGCCATATTCAGTTATTGGGTTGTGGATATCAGACAGGCATTCCCCCCATGTACAGTGAGTTACAGTAATTAGCTGACCCACCTATGCATAATGGTTGAGGTTTTTTAGAATATAAATCGATAGAATTTTATAATCTAAATCGAAATTAACTAATAATAAGGTTGACATATGTCGGGCATGGCACCGTCCGGTAGAATCAATTCCCCCTATGTAAAGTGAGTTACAGTAATTAGCTAACCCACCTATGCATAATGGTTGAGGTTTTTTAGAATATAAATCGATAGAATTTTATAATCTAAATCGAAATTAACTAATAATAAGGTTGACATATGTCGGGCATGGCGCCGTCCGGTAGAATCAATTCACCACATAATCTGGTTATCGTCTAGCTAACGGAGAATACTCGCATAGACGTAACCTTGTAGCCAGGATTATCCATCAGCAACTTGCTCTGAAATACTCTCTTGTGAACTCGGAAGTGCCGTACTAAAGGTATGTGCCCGACTCAGTTCTCGATAATGGCAATATCGCATTGTACTGGGATCGGTCCATCATCACTGACAGGACTATTGTGGCCAATAAGCCTGATATAGTGGTGGTGGACCGAATCGAGAGGCGTGCAATGATTGTAGACATCACTGTCCTGCATGACGAGAACCTCGTAAAGCCGAGAAAGATAAACAAATCAAATATCTTGACTTGGCTCGCGAGGTTGTCGACATGTGGGATGTGAACTCGGCAATCATTGTACCGATAGTCGTGTCAGCTAACGGCTTAATAACCACGAGGCTCGACCAACACCTCAGGAAGCTCTCGTTAGGCAGCTGGATCAAGGGCTTGATTCAGAAAGCAGTACTTCTGGACACGGTTCGCATTGTTAGGAGGTTCCTCACTCTGGAGCCCTGGCCGCCGGTAGCTTGGACCTTGTTTCCGATACCGGTGGGCTACTATTTTCTTTTGTTGTATTTTTTAAGAAATATTTAAAAAGGTAAAAAGTAAGTTTGAAAATGAATAAACGAAACAATAATAAGGCAGTTTTGTGGCGAAGTATTGGGCAGTAGCGACTCCATGAACCTGATTTCCCGGGAGAAATCGTGTTCCTTATCTCCGGTTTGCCTTTATAGGCTGGCCAGAGTGAACACTGACAAGGAAGCTCCCACCTCTTTCTTACCTTAATTCACCGGTCTGAGTGGCGATTCGCAAGAGCAAACATGCGGGGGAGAAGGATGTATAATCCAGTAAGATGCTGGTAGGGATCTTGGCCGTACTTCCGGGATTATCCTGATAGCCGTGGTATACCTCTCCACTCCTCTAGCACACCAGGAAATGTTCCCCCTTGGCAGTACGGTACTTTGTGTGGAAAGTCACCCCCTGCCATTTTAAAGCCGTGTATATTATCAGTGGTCAGCCAGGGGCCAATAGTTCTTCCATAGAATACGATTTTTAGTTCACTAAAACGCCCAAATCCATTAGCGATTCAGCTTTGGTTTCCATATTCTGCAAGTCCGTGAACGGGCGCCGTCAGTGGAGACTGGTCATCCCTTAGTTGCCACTGCCTCATTTTAATATTTCATACTATAATTTTTGTTTTCTTTCTTTACATTGTTCTCATATATAGAAGCAACAAGGTTTATGTAACCAGGATTTTTGTAAACATAAAATGATTTAAAAGAGTGTCCGTGGAGTTTCTTGCACGTTCTTCTCCATAGAGATCTACGCATTCGAACGTGCAAATAGCTTCATGTTTTTAACGGACTGACTTTGACAATTCAAAAGTACCTGATAATGGTTTATTTGAAATAAATGCTTTGACTTTGACTTTGAATAGTCTTATCTGTTTTTATATTTATATGTCTTATACCAACCGGAAATTATTCTTGGGTATCATTGTGCATACAGGGATAGTCGTCGGTTGGTAAAATTCTATCGATTCGTATTGTGTTCGTATAATAAAATACTGTTATTCAGTGGTATCCGGTTATACAGAAAGTCTAGGCTAGGTAGTTTGGTTTAATTTAATGGAAAATTAAGCTGAATGGCTTGTGATTGGAAAGCCTATTAGGTGATGATGAAATGACCTTGTTTACCGTTTCCGAAACATCTATCTTCATTCAAAAAGGGTTGTGACAAACTTTTAAAATAAAACAAGGATTTCTTTTAAATTCACAAACGTCAGTACAAAAAACGGAACCTTTATATCATCTCACGAATGTTTATCTGTATCTCTATTTGTTACAGCCAATGTGCTCAGAGCCTATTGTACCGATTTAGTTTTTTGGCACACATTGTGAATTTCTGTGACCCAAACACGGACTCGTAACGTAAATAAATAGTGGTACAGTGGTATGCAAAACAGAGAGTAAAATCCCGCACACTTACCTTGCAAAGGGAGGATCCTCCGAACAGACGGTTGTTGTGAATGGTGGCTGATATTCGGACATATTGTACATGTTCAAATCACGGAGAACTTTTTAGTCCGTCGCTGACAGGATAGATGGCGTTGCGGTTATTTTTGTTGCCGTACAAATTTCATTTCATGCATTGATGCTGTTACAGTGGTATTGAATTTGGGGTCAGTTTTAGGATGAAAAAAACAACTTTAGAAAAAGGATGCTTTTGGCAAATTTTATTTTTTCGTAACTGTATAACATTTTTCTATTATCGACGGCGTTATTTCTAAGGACGCTGGCAACACTAGCTATTAGTTTTTACGCGATATTTTACTAAATCTGAATATCCTTAAATTTAATTAATTCTTTCGTCTTGACTACAGTCTTTTATTAAGGTAAACACAATAAATATGAACAAAGTACAAACAAAACTTTTCTAAACTCAACATTAATTTATTTAAAGTTGAAGTTATTTATTCCGCAGCTTTAAGATTTATTGAAGCCAGGCTTTTCAATTGTAATTTATCGCAGAGTCTCTTAATTATTCGCTGAGTTATTAATAACTTTATACTGTCCCTTGGTTTATTTTGATACCTTACGGAATTTGTATTAAGATCGGACCATAAGGAGAAAAACAGAAAATTACATATATATAATATGTGAAAAATGGGATATGGACCGAAAAGTTGAACTATTTGAAGGGTATTATATCCGATAGTTGCTTTGAAGGATTAAATATAAATATTGAGAAAAAACAAGGTTTTTTAAATATGCACTACTGGTGGAGCTTTAAAACCATTTATTTGGCTGCTTTTCAGGGTTCCGTACCCAAAGGGTAAAACGGGACCCTATTACTAAGACTCCGCCGTCTGTCCGTCTGTCACCAGGCTGTATCTCATTAACCGTGATAGTTAGACTGTTGAAATGTTCACAGATGATGTATTTCTGTTGCCGCTACAACAACAAATACTTTTAGTATTTGTTGTTATAGCGGCACAGACTTAAATAAATATTTAAGGGGGCTTCCATACCACAAACGTGATTTTTTTGCCGTTTATATAGATAATGGTACGGTACTATTCGTGCGCGAGTCCGACTCGCACTTTTTATTTTTACCCGGTTTTATTTTTATTTTAGCGGAGATAAATAAGTCCAGCATAAAATAAAGTTGTACCACCAAACAATAATTCACTTGGGTAATCTAGTAGGTGGTAGTAACATGGCACCAAAAACTTCAAAGTTAGAGTATAATAGCCGAAGATTTTGCTTTTTGGCCTTCATTACAACTCCGTTAAAAAATAACAAAAATCCGATGAGGATCTATCTTTTTTTGCGGAACCATCGCGTTTGCGGAGGCGATTTAGGTACAACACTAGTTACGAGTACCTACCTATAGAAGACGTAAACATAGTACTGTAACAGTAGCGGACCTCACGCTAGCACTACTTAAGAATTATTCTTATATAACAATAGTTTGTGGTTTATTTAAACTTCGTAATATATTTTGCATCTGGCTTAAGTCAGACTCTTATTGACTAAAACCACCCCGGTGTTCCATCTCCCACCTACGCCGGGGATCGCAGGAACGGATGCGACTTCCGTAATCCCCGGCTGGTTCCGGCCTGCCTCCGCGGGCCACCGCGCGTCAGTGGGGGGAGTGAGGTGTTTGACTCTCCCCGCTACGTCAAAGAGGGGCGCACGGGAACACCACGCGCCACCACCTCGGTTCCAGATGAATGGGGGCGACGGACATCCCCAAGTCCGCCGCCCCTGGACCCAGTTAGGGGGGCCGGAAGAGAGCAGCGTATGTCCTCCTCCGACGCCCGAAGCAGCCATGCCCCGAGAGGACCTGCGTCGCACGAAACGACAGGGCGCCGTGCCTTCTTCCGAGCCAGAACTCGAGCACCGGATGGCCTCGACGGTGACGAGGCCGGCGGAAGGGCTTGAAAGCAGTCCAACAAAAAATATTTTTTGTTGTCCGGCTTATAGTTTTTCGGATATGCGTGGACAAACATACAAAAACCGTGCAATTCTGACAATATTACATACAATCATACGTGTCGAATTGATAAACTCCTTTTCATGAAGTCGGTTAATAAAATGGATATATGGTACATGCTTCGCCAACAGCTACCCGTTTGCTAAGTTTTATCTAAATCCGTTCAGTCGTAAAGACGTGAAGAGTGAAAAGACAAACAGACTTAACTTTCGCATTTATAATATCAGCATTGATAGTTAAAACTAATTTAAGCACCCACTCCTCACCTTAAACATTCCTACCCTTTTACAACACCTACACCAAAATCCAATTTACTCACCGGAAAACCACACGGCCTAACTCTCCAGGTAATTTATCGAACAAAACTTATTAGTATTATCTCGTTATTATCAAGATACCGGGACATGTGTAATAGAAATAGTTTGTAAATTATCCGCCTCTATCTTAACGCGATGCTCCATTCAGACGTGCGTGCTTCCTTCCAACTAAATCACTGGAGGATATATGAGTGGGTTAGTACATACGTATATTGTAGAGTATGTACGGACGGCAACGAAATTTGCATTCAAATAATGCGCTTGGTTGAGTGGTTCAGAATGTCTTATAAATTTAGCCGCATTTGGACCTTTATGTTGAATGAAGTTGTAATAAATAAATGGAGTTTCTTGTCCGTTCTTCTCCATAAGAATCTACTTTTTGCGAATGGACAACTAGTGTCACTTATATTTTAATTTTAAACTGTAAATTTGACGTTCAAAAGTACCTTTTAATGGTCTAATTGAAATAAATGAATTGACTTTGACTAAATAAACTACTTTTAGGTATCAAGTTTTTATAGTTACTACTACTTTTTTTTCAAACTTTAATACTTTGTTTCCCTGTACAAAATAATTTTCATTTTTTTTTGTACCTTCTTTATACTAGAAAGTCTTGTGCGAATTGTCATGATGTTTTATGTTGCCCAGCGTTTAAACCTATGCGTTTACTATTAGTAAATTAGTTAAAGAAAATGCATTCATTCAGTCACGATTTGAATCGCTGAAGTTTTACTTTCTCATCTTTTATTTCTAAGTGTACCTGAGTACTGTTTTAGCTCGTATAACATTAACTAAGAGCAGAAGCGGGAAGATTATCAAAATAGGATTACTTACCCTTCTACAAATATTGAAGGTTTCATAATAGGAAGGTTGATGTATGTTTGATATTATTCTACAGGTAGCTAATATTAGAGAAGTTCAGGCCTAGAAATCCTTTATGCGGCTGATTTCTCAAACACTATCTTTAAAACTACTGATTTATCAGATAAGTTTAATTCTATGGCACTCAGTTCCAAAAGTCATGAATCATCATCATCAGCTGCTGAGCGGCTGGAGAATCCGCCACGCTCCCTTTGGGAGCGTCAAGCCCCTCGTATTCTGGGGGAGGGGGGGGGGACGTATGTCCTAATCCGCTTGCCAGTGGCAACAAGAGCCGAGGAGCTCCCGATCAGCGTCCTTTAAGGACCTGATTCGGTACAATTTTAAAACGCCTGACAAGCTGTCGTTGGGCATGGCGCGAAACATCCGGCCAAACTGTGGCGGAAGATCCCGCTGACGTGTGGGGGGATGTGGGATCAGACTCTTACCCCGCATCTGGCGTCAGCGTCAGCTCACCGAGCTCAGAGCTAGAGGGAGTCGAGGCTGCTGCGGAGAACTCTAAGTTCTGCCGCAAGCGCCCTAGACCGGAGAACGACCGAGGATAGGTGGATTGGACCAGGGACGGGAGAGGTCGCTGCCACCGTTCGCCGCTACTATAGTAGGCGCCAGATAATCGTGGAATATCGGTCATTGACCCACCTACATTTATTGACATTGTTAATTTGAAAAAAGGAATTAATGACACAAAACTGTCCCGAATCATCATCTCTCGTGATCCTTAACATGGTCTATAAATAATGAAAAACGATTCATATTTAATTGTTCAGGTACCTATGAGCAGTTATTAGGGAAAGGTCAATATACTTTATTCCACATTTATCTGGCGCCTACTATAGAACATGGCGGTCCTCCGCCTGAGCAGAGCACTTCTTCCCTGTATGCTTCAACGTGTTCACCGGGTGATCCACACAGTGGTGACCACCGAGCGTGTCCTACTGCCGAATCCGAAACAGGTCCCTCCCAAAGTAATCGTTTCTGGTGAGGACCTGCGTCAGGCGGAATGTAAAGACGCCGTGGCGCATCCTTAGCCAACTCCTCAAAGACAACATATCGCCACGACAGTGGCGTGCCCATAATTTACTGACCTACTTGTAAAACTCAATCTCTTCTACAAATGCACCAAACAAACAGGCCAATCAATAATTTTCCATTGAGTTGTTATTGAAATTAGAAGTAAGTAATATTTAAAAAAAATCGAATCCGCAGGAGTTACCGACTTCAAAAAAAGGAGGTGTTTATCAATTCGACTGAATTTTTTGTGTGTTTTGATCAGCGATATTTTTGCCAATTGTAAACCGATTAGGTTGCTTCTTTTGTTTGAAAGATTTTTTTTCCGGACGGACTCCATTTCTATTTGGTGACGATCTAATGGAAAATTTCGGAGATAGGCAACGGAACTCTTCTCTTTATGGGAATAATGTCAATTTAGTTGTATTACCACTAAAAAATGAAAAATAAAAATATATTTCGGAAGTAAATAAAAGTTATTTTATACTTTGTGGTGCTTTTTACTTGGAAGTTGGTTATATTTCTTTGTATTTTTTTTGCGGGATACATTTTAACATACTTCCCTGCCTACACTCTACACGTTAAAGGTAAAGTCAACCTAATTTGCTGCGTAATTTGTCTGGACTATGAATGCATGTCAGTTCTGTGATAGTAAATTATTTTTCTTTCAACTCAGATTGGAGACAGAAAACCAGTGAAAAGTTCTGCAGTTGCCTTCATAACTAAGCAAATAATATCTCAACGAGTGGTCTTCGCCAGTTATTTCAATTTATCGCTCTAACTTCAAATTACTTAACTTGAACAATCAAATTACGTTAATTAGGCGATTCGATACACGGATGTTGAGTCAATATTTTGCGTATCATAAAAATGTTTTATTTGCGTCCGTCATTGTATCTATGATTTTATTAATTTATGGCACTTGGTCAGCTGTATGTCAATATCTGTTTAATATAAGACAAAGCGCACACTAGAGTTTTGTCTAACGTTTAAAGTGGGTTTGGCATGTGGTGTGTTTAAAGGGTGGGAAGTGTTTATCAGTATTTTTATGTATTGCGTCTCTCTATTCTATGATGGAACAAAATAAAATGGCACCAATTTTTTTTTTTAAACTTTGCCCCACCCTAGGAATTTCAACATATAAACTCACATACTTACACAAACAGCCAGACCCGGAACAACTATCTGTAGGCCATACAAATATTTGTTCCGTTCGGGGATCGAACCCGCGACATGCAGCGCAGCAGTCAACCGCTCAACCACTGCACTAACCGTGTCGTCTAATAATCAGTAATTGCATCAGACTGCTTGAAAAGTTACTTATATAGAACTTGTTAAGTCGTTTTTGCGGTTTTTTTTATTCATTAGTTCATAACATAACAAAATATCATGCTGGTTGGGCAAGGTGTACCTAGTAGCGACACCCATATTTTGTCAGATTAATAATAACAATATTTATTATTTATAGCAAGACAACCTTTTGTCCACATTAAGTGTAAGTAGCACTTACTTAATACTGTGTTAGGTCAATTTATAAGTGTGACATATTCTATCCCTTGTTTGAAATAAAATTATCAGTTTAAAATTGAAATCGGGTTGAATAGTTGAAATTATTTTGAATTGACAATAAATAAAATAAAAATTGTTAACAAAACTTAATTTGACTAAACTGAACTCAGTACCACTACCACCCGACATGGGAATTGAACTTTACACTTTTCTAGTTCAGGAAAATAATGTAATTAGAGCGTTGTTTGCTCTGTTTTTGAAATAGAGCATTGACAAGACAGTTCTGACTCAAGTGAGCGCATAGCCTTATGAACGATTAAATGATACTTTATTTTATTGACATAATATTCCATTGACGCAAAAAATGTGATAAACATAATTAATTGCCCATGGTTTGACATGATCGACATCCTTACATTTAAGTTTTTATTTTTAGCAATGATAAACTATTTAAAGTAGTTAAAAAGTAACTGTTTGCTTTTGTAAAATAAAACTTATCACAATATTAAAATATTATGATTGACTAACCAGCAAATTTTCTAGATTGGACACCAGACTTATTAGGGTTCCGCACACGAAGGGTCACTTAGGGCCTTTACACACGGCGTTTTTTAACGCGCCGGCGACGCTCAGATGACTCTGGCTAAAGCGCTTTAAGACGGGAAACCTTTGCACACGAACAAAAGTTTAGTAGCACATGTGTATCGATATAAACTCGCTGATACGGCGATACAGTCGCGCGTATGTATTGTTTCTGCTATGTTTCTCCGACAAACAAACGCGATACAGACGCGCTTTGAACGCTCTTCTCGTGCACGTTGTACCGATTTGAACGCGTGTTTGTATCGATACAAATGCGACAATCTGCTTTTTGATCATCTACAGCGCCGTGAGCGCGCGTTTGTAAAACGCTCGTCGTCGGCGCATATAAAATACATCGTGTGTATAGGCTCTTACGGATCCCTTATAGTAGCCTCCGCTGTTCGTTCGTCCGTCTGTCTGTCAGCGGGCTTTGTCTCATAAACCGTGATAGGTAGACGGTTGAAATTTCCTCAGATAGTGTATATTTATATATTACCAGCTATAGCAAGCAATGAGAAATGGTAGACATGTCGTGAGCCACTCTTATTTAAGATACTGCATGCATGTATTATTTTAACTCTGTTTAGGGTGTGTAATGTTTGGTGCGGAGGTGAACATGGGTGCCTATCCTTTGTTACGTAAGGGCGAAGGGGTTGCACTTCCCGCAGCGCCATGCAGAAGTAACTTTAGTGTTTTGAGGTTAGGTTACAATAATAAGTTTTTCTCAAGAACGGTGCGTTATCTCTAATTGTGTTAAATGAAGATATATAAAAGAGCATTATACAAATTGAAAATTATATGAAATGAACGTTATACTAAATGTTATTAGAGCAGTTGAAGGTTATGTGAAATATAACATTAGGTCACATGAAATTAGGTTATTTGTGTTTATTGCATATGAAAATTATATCATGTGAACGTTATTACAAGTGATATTATACTGTTATTATACCAAACACTAAACACCCTTTTAAACGACACTTTTGAACGACATAATTTACGATTAAAATATAAAAATAATAGAGTGACTACAATCCATTAGCAAAGGTAGATTCTCATGGAGAAGAACAGACAAGTAACTCCATAGTTAGTATTTTCAAATATTTTTTTTACAATATTTGGTGTACAAAAATTAATTTAATATTATGTGAGGATAATGCACCTAGAGCACTTATAGGAACAAAGTTTTATCGTCGTGTGTACCATCTTAGTCGTGTGGATCCACTATTATGGCACGGAACCCTTGGTATGCGAGTCCGACTCGCACTTGACCAGTTATCTATATATTCTATACAAATAAAAATTAATCGCTAAATGTGTTGCTAAGCGCAAAACTTGAGAACGGCTGGACCAATTCCGCTAATTATTTTTTTATTGTACGTATTGGTTATTGTCAGGAGAAGGTTCATATGAAAGAAAATTAACTTATAATAATAAAAAATAAAAAAACATTAACATGGGGCGATCCACTAATTTATTATAAAAAAGGATACTCACTATGCAATGTAATTCACAAATTTTAAAGCCCCAACAAGATATGATTTTTGCAAGACTCCATCCTCCATCCTCCATCCGTACAATATGAAATATTCACGAATATTTTTCATTTCACAAAATTGCACATTCTTCTAGGAACAATTTGGCGGGAAACATAATGAAGGACTCTGGAATTACCAACCCTGACGCAGTTTACAGGGCTGTATTTAAATAATGTATACTTTTGGTAAGAATGAGGAGTTCATGACTTCATTCATATGAGTTATGGCGACAACAATAATGTAAAAGCTGTATATGATTGATGAGTGCCTACGAATAATTATAATCCTCCTGACTCAATTTCGATCGCAGGGGTCTTTTGCAACACGAATTAAAAATTCAACAAAATTCAATTTATATTTTATTTTATTTCTTGTAAACCTACCACAGTGTAGTCTTTTTAACCCAAAGGTTGACTGGTAGAGAATGCCTTGATGTATAATATTGTCCGCCCATGTACCACTATTGTACATTAAGTTTAAATAAATAAATACATATTTGCCTGACCTGGCTATCGAACCCAGAACCCCACGCTCGGTAGTCTCGCTTACGACCTCAAGACTAACGTGACTTACTATATAAGTTGAATCCACATTTTTGCAACACAGTCTTGTGCGATAAACTTTTTCAGTAGTTACCACTATTACGGGGTAAATAGAAACTGAGGGGTGAATAGAAACAAAACTTTGAAGGGGATATTTACGTTTTTTCAAGCTTGTTTGCAACATTTACGGGCTCCAATTTAATTGCATTGATATAAATAAAAAAACCTCATCAAAGTTTTGTTTCTATTCACCCTTCAGTTCCTATTCACCCCATTTTATCGGTACTGAAAAAGTTAGGTTATAAATTCACTGTACCACTTTTGCTAATGCCCCGTGGGTTATAAGCGACGATAATGACCGTCGATGTGCCAAAGTGTTTGACAATTTGGCATTTCGTTAGCGCATGTTAATCCGATAGGTAGGTACATTTTTGAAGTTCAGAAAGAAATAAATATTTGTTTATTCTTCTCAAACAAAGTCGCATAACAGAAAAGGTTAAAGTTTCATTTTAATTGTTAGTACCTGAATGACCTTTTGATTGATGATTTTTTTACCTACCTAGACCCATACTAAATTTCATGAAAATCGTTGGAGCCGTTTCCGAGATTCAGTTTATATATATACATACATATATACAAGGATTGCTCGTTTAAAGGTATGAGATATGTAGATTACATATTTACTTACATACTAGTGGTTCCGACAGACGTTGTCCCGTCCGAACGTTTGCTTTGTGTCTGACGAAATATTTTAGAAATCGATTGCAGCGTTCCGGGTCCGATTGTGAATCTAAACCATTCTCGAATCCCCTTGAACACACACAAAAAATTCATCAACATCGGTCCAGCCGTTTAGGAGTTCAGTGACATACACACGTACACAAGAAATATATATGTATTTGATTTTATGTCAGGGACATTATAGTAAGTTGTCATTGAGTTACTGTTGAGGTCCAGCAGAGGAAACTCTTAGTCTAAGAACATCGGTGATAGTACGAGTATGAGAAACCGCGACTTTTCACAATAGCTATTGTTTCGACTCTTCTTAGACTCTTATTGAGCTCCCTGACTATTTTTAAGACCACGAGCGTTTGCCCTTTTCTCTAAGTGATGCCAACACAACGGCAAATATTTATTCACAGCTTCCAATTTACAGCCCTGACTCCTACGGATACACAATTTTACTCATCGCCGTGTTTTTATTTCACATTATTATCCAAGTAACATAAGCTTAACTTAACGTCCTTTTTGAAGGCGCGTGGGATGTGACGAGAGGCTTTCGACCCACGCATGGATAACATTTACACATTTTATACTTCGGACCTTACACAGATCCTACTTAGCTTGGGCGCCATTGAAGCACTATATAAAAATAACTAGGAGACTAGGAGTTATGCTAGGGAATTTGGCTAAGTTTACCTTTCAACTAGGAAGATAAAAACGCAACTTTGAATTAACGTTGGACACAACGGTGTAGCATGTTTTGACATAAAATGAAGACCAGAATATTTAATTCAAAGGTACCATGGCGTTTAACAATAAAATAAAATGATAAAGCAGCTGAAAAAGTACCACAAATATCTACACTCCGTTTAATTGTACATATTTAACTCTCATCAGTTGGAATGCATTTTTCTGTTTTATATCATTGTATAACGTAGTACGATACCGGTAATGTAATAATAATAATTCCATTCAGTGGTTCTAGATAAACTATAATAAAATGTTATCAGCGAATGCGACTGTCGGAATGTCAAAATTTAAAAACAGATCACGTGACATTTCATAAATTTTTGACTTTTTTGCAATCGCCATCGCCTCACTATAACTGACAGAATGTCATTTGTCTAGAGCAGTGGTTCCTAATCTTTGGTCCGCGGACCAGTGGTGGTCCCCAAGGGCAAAAAAATGGTCCGCAAAAGGTTTAAAAGGCGAACGGCAGAATTCGTACAACATACTTTTTTTGTAGTTCTGTGATAGAATTTGTACCACTTATTAAGGCAACTAAACCATTCATTTTCATGTAACATTAGTATTTTTAGAAGTCCGGATTAATTAATTATAGCAATTAAAGGATTTAAGTAATACCTATTTAAAAATATAAATAACTGTAAATATAATTAACCAATTACACATTATACCTTACAATGAATAATTATTGCATACAATCTTAATAATTAACTATTTAATTCTAGGAATTATTTTCGCCATCAATGTTTTTTTGTATTGGCAATTATTTTATTGACAGGTTAGGAAAATCTGTCCGAGTCTCTGTTCAGTTCTTTGCTGTTGTTTTGGATTGTGGTTTGTAAATGCATCTGAGCAATTAAGCAAATTATCTGGTAATTTTTACGTTGAGTTGAGCTACCTGCCCCTTTTTTTTTTTTTTTTTTTTTTTTTTTATTTAATATGGGTTTGCTCTTGACTCTAGTCTAGGTCATAGATGACAGAGACAAAGTCGACGATGGAGCGAGCCTACCCAGAAGAAGCCTGTTCACTCTAATTTTGAAGAGATTAGGGTTGTATGCGTTCGGAAACACAGACGCAGGCAGAGAGTTCCACTCCTTTGCTGTGCGCATTATAAAAGACGTTTGGAAACGTTTAGTGCGAATTGGTGGAATAGCAACAAGGTAGGGATGGTAACTTGCAGTGCGTCTAGATGTCCGATGGTAGAAGGGGGCCGGTGGGATGAGATCGTGGAGTTCCTGGACACTCTCCCCGAAGTACAATCTGTAGAAGACCGACAAGCAGGCAACCTTGCGGCGATGAGCCAAGCTGTGAAGCTTGGCATCCACCAGTCTTACGTCGCCAATGAGCCTTTTAGCTCTGTGTTCCACCGAGTCAAGCGCGGCAAGTTGGTATTTAGCTGAGCCATCCCAAAGGTGGCTGCAATACTCCATGCAGGATCGGACTTGTGCTTTGTAGAGGGTTAAAAGCTGTCCAGGCGTGAAGTATCGCTTCACTCTATTTAGGATGCCCAGCTTTTTGGCCGCAGTTTGGGCTTTGTGCTCAATGGTGGCACCAAAGTTGAGACTGGTTGTCAACTCCATGCCTAGGAGCTCGAGCCGATCGGTTACAGGAACAGATGTACCCCGAAAAGTCGGAGTTAGGTCGAAACGACTCCTTTTCGCGGTAAAAAGACATGCTTGTGTTTTGGTGGCGTTAAAAGAGACCAGATTGTCATCACCCCACTGGGAGACAAGACTTAAGGTCAAATTTGTCCGCTCTACCATGGCCTCTCTCAAGGAACGAACTTCTTCCCCGCTGGTTTTTGCGCTAGACAAGTATCTCTCTGAAACCGAACTGTCATCTGCATACCCAACAATACCAGGCTGAAGCAGGTCATTGATGTGCAGCAGGAAAAGAGTTGCAGAGAGAACAGACCCCTGAGGAACTCCGGCATTAATAGCCATGAGGTCAGAGAAGCAGCCGTCAACGACTACTCGGATCGACCGTTCACTAAGGAAGTCTGATATCCAGCTACAAAAATCAGCTGGGATGCCATAAGCAGGAAGCTTGCTGAGTAGACTTGCGTGCCACACCCTATCAAAGGCCTTCGAGATATCGAGCGATACAGCAAGTGCTTCGCCGTGTTTCTCGATGGCTTCGCCCCAGCAGTGCGTGACATACACAAGAAGATCGCCAGTTGACCGTCCCCGGCGAAAGCCATATTGACGGTCACTGAGGAGATCATTGCCTTCAAGGTAGGTCAGCAACTTACTGTTCAGTACCCTTTCCATAACCTTGCACAGAATGGAGGTAATGGCGATCGGTCGATAATGAGCAGGGTCTGCACGGTCGCCCTTTTTTGGCACAGGCTGTACATTCGCAAGCTTCCAGGATTTTGGCACCGTTCTTTTTTCAAGAGAGAGGCGGAACAAGCGTGTCAACACAGGAGACAGTTCAGGCGCCCTTTCTTAGATGAAATAAAATTAAGAATCGATTAGGTAAGTAATTATAAGAACAATAAAATAAAATATGTAAGTTCCTACAAAAACAAAGTTGTTTTATTTACCCACACTCAAAACTCCATCAGCACTTCATCATCATCATCAAACTATTGCAGACCGCTGCTGGACGTAGGTCTCTCCTTAAGCACCCTACCACAGAATATATAATAGTATGACCCTACTGAATAGTTACAATTCTCATGTCAATTTGCCAACTTAATGATAAGCAAAACACTACAAAGATAGCACCAGCTATCTAGAACATATCCTTTTTCACCAAAACAATGTTATGTGCCTACACGTAATAATTATTTATTGGGACATAACCTCAAAAATAAAACGGGTTATAACTTTTAGGTCCCAACTTCTAAAAATCTAAGAATTTTAAAAGGGCTTGCCTATCGTATTGACTACCAATTAAAACAAAAAATATCCCAAAACACGATATTTTATTAGGTGTACGAAACTCCCATACAACCCTGCCGTTCGCCTTTCAATCTTTTCACCTCAAAAATTACATTGATGCAAACTGATTCTAATTTTTATCAATGCTCGTTACTTTTGGTTTCAAACAATAGCTATGCACAAGTATTGAATATCTTTGCTATAAGTTCATTATTAAGATAAACACAGTTTAATTTTCTTCTTGATTTGTGGACCCTGCTTGCAACAAAGAATTCAAAATGGTCCCGTGTCAAATAAACGTTGGGAACCACTGGTCTAGAGCCTCAGGATCGGTTTCGTGCAAGGGAAAATCCTCAAAAACATTATCTCTGACTAGCTATTTTGTAGGGTTCACCCTTGTTTGATAGAACAACGTTTGATATAATATTACTAAATCGAACAACGTTTAAGAAAATCATCACTTTGTATAATATCGTTTGACAGAATTTTCAGTTCATCGAATATTTATTTGCTATAACAACATTTGCGCTAATGATCAAAAGGTATAATGTTCACTTGATGTAATGGTCAGATGGTATAACCATGTATTTAACACTTAACCAAACCTTCAAATATTCTATGCATGGTCGAGGGTGGGCTTGGTCGACGGAGCCCCGCTTCGCGGGGCTCCTACTTCTGGGTGGTTTATAAAAAAAATAACCATTTTGTAGATACATCTAAAGTTTATGTCGCAACACTCACACAACCTCGACATTTGATGGTGCAACAAGGATCGTCTCCGCACAATGAAAACGGTACGATTAAAATTTGCAAGTGTTGGGCTGAGAAGGCTAAAAGGAGAAGTTATGTTGCATAGTTATATGTTTTGCGTTAACTTTTACAAGTACCATGTAGATCGCAATATTAGGGGTTCATTTCATGTTAGTCTGGCAGTTTGAGTTCTTTATGCGGCCTACCCCAAATGTCCTTACTTTAGTATTGTTCGTCAAATGGTTGAGCTCCTTTTAAGTTTGAGCTACACGATAACTTACAAATGCTTGCACTGTCTGGACAGGTCCACTTAAATCTGTGTGGTTCTTTCCTCACTTCAGACATTAACCTACATGGTTCTCATAGGAATTAACCAGTACGATTGTATGGACTTTAAAAGAGACTTTGACCACTGAGTTTGTTTCGGTGTTTCTTGTCAAGGTAGTCAGCCAGGAAACACCAGCCTCATATCGTTTAAAATTACCCAAAAATATTGACGTGTAAAAGTATTATGTTTAACCTACTTCCAAAATAAATATAATTTATCATGAGCTGAAATAGGTTTCATATGGGGAAGCGGAAACATGAGATATGAAACACGAAAGACCCCACGCCTTAATACTTCCAACTGGTGCACGCCATTCCAAAAAATCCTCATTGCAGAAAGCACTATTTTACCATTTTTAAAGATCAGATCATATTTTTAAACGACTTCCAAAAAAGAGGAGGTTCTATGTTCAACTAATACCTATTTTTATTTTTATGTATGTGTGTGTATGTGTGTGTTCAGCGATTTCTT
This sequence comes from Mamestra brassicae, assembly GCA_905163435.1. Lineage (NCBI taxonomy): Eukaryota > Metazoa > Arthropoda > Insecta > Lepidoptera > Noctuidae > Mamestra > Mamestra brassicae. The sequence goes on along the minus strand of LR991003.1, from coordinate 4,565,930 downwards.
CGCCAATTGTGGACCGATTTCCAAAATGCTTTTTTATTCGAAGTCAGAATCTGATGATGGGATCCCAGAGAAATCGAGGGCTACCCTCAAATTTTATAGGCACATACAATATTCATATACTTTCTAACGCACTTCAGATATTTGTGCCTGGTAATTATCATCTCATGTTTCTGAGCTGATAATGGAAGGTATAAGTCAGAATCTGATGATGGGATCCCAGGAAAATTAAGGGCAACCCTCAAATTTTATGAGAATTGTTTGAAATAGTATACTTTCCACGTAGTCCCATGGTCATCAGTCGGGATCTGATGATAGAATCTTGGAAAAATCGAGGGAACTCTTCAAATTTTATAGCCACACTTGAAGCGATTTGGGTGTTTCTTGGAAGAGTATTTTTTCGGAGTGGACCCATTTCAATTTGGTGAAGATCTGATGAAGAACTTCGGAGATAGGCAACGGAACTCTTCAATAAATTATAGCAAATGGACCGGAATGCTGAAATCGCATGTCTGTTTATACGCAGATGTGAATGTCAATTTAGTAACTTTTTACTAAAAAAAGAACCGCCTCCCAAATGATAACACTAGAAAGTATTAAATAACTTCAATTTCGGAAGTCGGTGTCAAAGAATGAAGAAACAAAACCAAAACGTCGACTTCCGAAATTAAAGATATTTTATACTTTCTAGTGTTTTTATTCTCATTCTTTGCACGTATGCAAAAGATATGTGTGAGAATTTTAGGGCATGACGTACTGCTAACCCTAAACAAAAGAGCCGTGAGGATCTTATATACCTAATATTAGATTTTGAAAGTAAAAACACAATCCTGTATTCATCGACCCCCATTTTAGGCGACAGCAAATCAAACAATGCCCGAATAGATATCTTTTAGACAAAGATCTTTCTTGTGCGGACCCTCGATGGACCCTAAAGGTACGGTTAGGAAGAAAAGTCACACATCTCTGTTCATTTTATAAAATACTTGCAACCTGTCCCTGCTTGGCCCGTTTTTTGGTACCCGTGTACCAGAGCATATAATTATGTAAAGCTGACTACATGTTTTTTTTAAGATTGTAAAAAAAAGGATATATTGACTGTCATACAATGTTTTAGCCAATTTACACAAAACCTTAATGAATTATACACCTCCTTATGATTCACTCCTCCTATTGGTGTAAATCCGATATGAAATAATTTAGATTATCGCGTACAGACAGACAGTCGCGACGGAGGGAATTTGTATTATAACATTTTTTTTTTAATGTTTATTAACTAATAAGATTTTTTAAAAGCGTATCTTGAACTTGAAAAACATTTTTTTTAACAGTGGTATGGCCAGACACGCCAACTCGGTGCTACAACATATTTTTAAATTACGAGTTAAGGAGGTAGGTACGTATATATAATTCGTCACTTAAAGAGGCACTTTCTAGATCGTCTTGCATTATCTCTTCAACACTCTTGAGCAGTTTTTCGCCTTTATTGCATTACAGATGTCCAGAGGTAAGTCATTCATATAAGATGGTAGCATGCATTCCCACGTTCGTGCTCCATAATGATTATTAGATTTTGGTACGGTAAATGTGGGTAAATATGTCAAGCTTCGCAACGATTTTAGCCTTTCGTATTTACGAATATAACTTAGATTGTGGTAATATTCGCTTATAACACATAAACATACCTTATCAAAGACATTTACAATTTGACAGTGCCTAGATAAACCCATTATCATTATTTTGTCATTATTTTGGAATTCTTGTTTTATTCTTGTGGGTACAATAGTTTTTAAAATACGTAACTGTTACATGTAGTGATTGTGCTATTTTTATAAGCAAAAAAATATTACTAGAACAATCCAATCAATAATATACTTGATGCCGAAGAGACGTTGACTTTATTTCAGCACTGCGAATAACAAATAGAAAAAAGGGGTACAAAATTCTGTGATGGCCGGATCACGGAATGAGAATTTTTCCCACAAAATTGGTCAGATTGGTTCAGAGGCTCAATAGACGCAGACAAATTCCATTAGCGATAACTATTGTCGCTAATATGACACTCAATTGGTTTTATTATATTTTTACAACAAACGTTTGTGTCTATAGGTGCCATTGTTCTGCCAGCGTTATTTAAAACTAGCTGTCGTCCGCGGCTCCGCCCGCGTGAATGTCAAAAATTATCCCAAGGGAACATACTCCCGGAATAAAAACTATCCTATGTATGTCCTTTCCCGGGACTCAAACAATCTCTACATCAAATTTCATCTAAATCAGTCCAGCTGTTTCCGCGTGAAGAAGTAACAAACATACACACACTCACAAACTTTCGCCTTTATAATATTAGTGTGATAACTGAAATGTTAGCCCAACTTTCGTTGCTGACTGTAGATTCCTTATTATTTATAGCTCGCATTACTCGTAGGTCTAAAAATAAGTGCGGTTTATGTGTGAAATGGAAATGGTCTACAGTTGTGGCTGGGTTTTAGGTCTAGATTAGATCAGGCCTTTCGTGTTAGGGTGTAGTTTCGTTACGGGTAATATGTCTAGTATTAGGTTTATTTATGGTGTTTGTGCGTTGTTTTGGTGTTATCGGTCTTTATGGCTTTGCTAGTGTTTTGTAAAGTTATACAACAGTCGGATATTTTCATTTTTCACATTGTGCCTGAACTGAAATTTTGACTAGGTACCTACTACTTGCTTGCATTTTGTTTAATCAATGTTCTTCATTATTAGCTTAGCAATCACTGAAAAGCCTTAAGATTCTTGTTCCTTGAAAAAGCTCCTGCAGACAGAAGCGACGTGACAGTGTTCCGAACAATTTTCATAGAAATTGATGAGCGGCACATTGTTGGTTGTCGCAGTGTTATGTCGACTACCTGAAGGAGCTTTAAAATTTTATTTGGCTGCTTTTCAGGGTTTCGTACCCAAAGGGTAAAACGGGACCTTATTACTAAGACTCCACTGTCTGTCCGTCTGTCACCTGGCTGTATCTCATGAACCGTTATAGCTAGATAGTTGAAATTTTCACAGATGATGTATTTCTGTTTGCTTGGGTTCTGTCTCCTACATCCCGGAGGCTGTTTACTTTTTTACTTACGTTACACAAATTTAATGTCATCCTAACGCGTCAAGGTTTACCTACCCCCATTTCGAATCTTTTTTTTTCTACCGTTATTTATTTTTATTTATTTGTTTTTTGTTTTTGTTTTGTTAATTTTGTTTGTAAAAATCACAACCCTACAAAGCGGCTTTGCGTCCGTTGCGTCACAACTAAGGTCAGTTGAAAACCAGCGTCAGTCACTAGTTGTCTGGCATTCATGCTGAACTGAGCCTGTTTTGATGCAGTCATGAGGCACGCAACTTTATTGTTATCTTTTTTTGTTTGTGCTGTTTTTGAAACTTTTTTGTTATTTTTATTCATTTTTATTTTTTTTTATTTTTACGTGTTACCGAGCTTTTGTGTTTGTGCCTTATGCTGTACCAAATAAATTATTTTTCTTTCTTTTCTTTCTTTCTTTCTTTCTGTTGCCGCTATGACAACAAATAATAAAAATAAAATAAAATTAAAAAGAAACCCAACCATACAAGAAACATGTTTTTTTCTGCTTATGGCACGGAACCCTTCGTGTGCAAGTCCAACTTGCATTTGGCCAGTTTTTTAACGATCGGTAGATAAAACAAATACTTACCTTCTGTTAATTTGAAAACAAAAAAGTTTTTCTACTTCACCTTACTGGATCTTTTATCTACGGAAGTGTTATTAGATTTTTTATCGTATGTACAAGGTTTTGTTTTTTTCCCTTATACTGTTCAACTCCTGGCTGGCTTCCAGTAACACTGTTACAAACATACATTTGGAACATTTGCCTGCTCTGGCATTACCCCCAAAACGTAATGATCATTCGCTGTTCCAACGAGTTGCGGAAATGGTCTACATTCACGTCTAAATATTTTAGTAGATGTGAAGATTAGATTCCAGTTTCTTAGGGCTGCCATTCAAGAGAGTTTTGACAATTTCTAGGTTCTATAAGCATATCGACAGTCAAAAATGTTTGGCTGAAGGGTGTCGTGTATCGACGTTTCCGCAGCCAGCTGCGCGACACCAGTCAGCGAAACACGACGCCGTAACTTTATGTGCAGTGTTATACAACGTGTAAAAGAATAAACGCAACACCTCTTAAGGGGTAATTGTACTCAGCATTATGAACAACTTTCGGTGTGAGACCAATACCGAACACGCGAAAAAAAATCTACTGCCCGATCCATTTCTGTGCATTTAACTTGACAAAATGTACAACAACTGATTTTTTTAAACCAACTTCAAAATAAGTAGGAGGTTCTATGTTCGACTGTTTGTATTTTTTTTTAATGTATGTTCACCGATTTCTTCCCCATTTACGGGCCGATTCTCAAAATACTTTTTTTATAGTTATTGTTTGATGTTTATGTATTTTATTTCTGGGCCCTAGATGCCTGAAATAAAGGATTTAATTAAAATGAAAACTTCTAACATTTTGGACTTTTGACATTGGTAACTGTTGATAGAAAGTCACTTTGTTTGATCAATTTGAACGGTCTTACTTGCACCAGGTAGGCCTGGCCGGATGCGTGTACGAGTATGTCAGCGGATTATTAGCAAGCACTGTAAGATTATAAGAAATCTTGATTAAATTATAAACTCACGATACGGTGAACCGCTAATTTTATATATCTCATTATAATAAATCCAATCAAATTCAATAGTTTAGGATATGTCCATGGGCGCCGGCAGGACCATCAGTGGGGTGCATCTTCATAACCTTGCCACGAATAGGATGGGTTTTCTTTTGCCTACACAGAGATAGATCTAACTAACCTATAAATATAAGGTTAACAAACCTATGCAGAAAAGCTTGATAATTAAAGAAGACGGGTGGAAGGGCGAGCAAAGTGAACTCATTTTGTACCCCGCCTCGGATTTACTTGATCTTTTTCCATGCCGAAATCATATTTAATAATCTGATTAGATTATGCTAAATTTTTTTGATTCTTAAATTTTTTTCCTGATATTTATTTATATATATTTTTTTATAAATAAATAATAAAAGTTTAAAAAAAATATTCTAGAAATATATAATATTTTTTGATCGCCCTTCCATCTGTCTTCTTTAATTGTCAAGCTTCTCTGCATAGGTTGACAAATCGCTCCGGCAGTGATTTTGTTGTAGAATCTCCCACACACCATATGGATTTTAATGTGGTTAGACAAATTAGGCACTTGGACTAACCATAGCCTGCCACCAATAAAAATAATACCAATTTTATTATGGCGGTATAATGGGTAGGTACGGAACCCTCGGCGCACAAGTTCGACTGGTACTTGACCGGCTTTTTATGAGAATGCTCACTCCAAAGAACTGAGCATTATCATAGAAAACAATAATGATTTTGAATTTCAAATAATAGTGATACAAGTTTTGAATATCTATATGAATATGAAGTCTATTGTTAGATTAATACAGCTTAATTTTGGTCTTGATTTCTGGTCCCTGCTAGAACAAAGAAATCAAAGTGGTCCCTTGGCAAATAAAGGCTGGGAACCACTGCTCTAGAGAGAGTGACATTTTGTCAGCGACACCGAAATGTCACATTAGGCTCTAGAAGAGTGACACTCGGACCACGATAGCGGGCTGGGTGATTATCAAAACGTCAAAAATGTATTGGATTGACAATCGCTGTCGATTGTCAATCCTATGGGATTAATTCCTTATATTTTGGCTATTGGACAATCGCGATCACTGAGATAATGTTGATTGGTCTAGAGCCCAACCTTTATAACATTTTTTATTTCATTTACCTAAAGGTACAAAAAAATACACCCATATTCTTAAAGAAATCATAAATAATTGTATGTTTGCTTTTCTTTTACGATGTCCAAAGGAAATTATCTACAATTACAGTGGTATATTGGTATAGGGCAGTGGTCGTCAAACTGCGGCCCGCAGACAATATTTGTGCGGCTCGCTACGTAGCAAACAATTTTTAGTAGACAGTGATCATATCAAAACTAATTTTGCACATGAACCTAGCTAAATACAAGTGCGCGGAACAGGAAAATGAGTAAAACTTTTCTCCCGGGTTGCGGAAATGTATGGGACAATCGCGTTTTCACAGCTCATATAATATGTCAATTGACGGCACGGTTGGCGAGGTTGAGTTATTGGCTACTGCACTTCGTGTTGTTGGTTCGATTTCCGCACGGAACAAATCTTTGTATGGCCTAGAGATAGTTGTTCCAGGTCTGGCTGTTTGTGTTTGTGATTTTGTATATTCATATGTTTGCGTGTGCGGCAACGTTATATTTTAAAACAAAAAAAATGATTGATGCTGTCATTGTCAACTACCCAATCCAAGCATGTGTCCTCACTTTGTCGTACGTGGCCCTAGATCAGAAAAGTGTGACGACCACTGCAAATGCAAGATTGAATCACACACCCTAGACTCTAGGTGTATGATTTAATCTTGCCTTTCGTGTTTAGATGGCATTTTGTTTGTTTTAGTGCGACCAGCAAGGGTTATTGAACCCTTTTGGTTAAACAAGGCAGTCTCTAATTTTAGAAGCCTTAACACCAGAGGCGAAACGTGACGTCATCAACTTTGGTAGCTTCTACTCTTCCTAATAATAACATCCCACAAAGCTGTTACCAATCCCATTTTATTACACATCAGGGAAATATATTAATAATAATAAAATCAGCTTTTATTACAAAATATCGGGGTTCCGTTACCATAAATCGTAAAATCGGAACGCAGCTTGTAAAAATCGATTAAGGGATCGGCTGCTTAGTATTAAGGATTATTTACACTGAACCGTGCCGAGGGACAGATTTAAAGTTTCATGAACGGTATCTTGCATAGAACAGTAATATTATTCTGTAAAAATCTCTTTCGATAACATCTTCGATTTCTGTCGAAATCGTAAAAACTAAGGTAAATTATAAATTATATTTATTTTTATATTTATTTTAAACATAACACTTTTACACGTCAGACTTTTTTGATAATTTTAAACTAGATGAGCCCGGTATTTCCTAGTTGACTACCCTGAGAAGAAACACCGAAACAAACTCAGAGGTTGAAGTCTCTTTTCAAGTCTATGCAATCGTACTGGTCAAATCATATGAGACCACTTCAGATATTAACCTACATGGGTAGGTTAATGTCTGAAGTGGTCTTCTGAGAAAATTCCACACAGATTTGAGTGGACCTGTCCAGACAGTGCAAGCATCAAGTGAAGTAAACTGTCTACTCATCCAATCAAGAAGGATTAAAAAAGAAATACAACTGAAGTCGGTTTAAAATCAAGCTTACTTGACACAGCTTGCGCGTGCCACGTTCTATTGTGAATAATCCTTATTTTGTTTTCTCTGATTCTTCTCCAGACTGAATTTCGTTCGGGGTTGCCCATTTCAGAGGAGATTTACCATCGGGAAAAATTATAGTGCTGAAACGAATATGAAGCAGGTGGTTGCACTAAACGATGAAATGCAATTACTCCGGAATTATCAGGGTTAAGTGGTCATTTCCCGCTGTTTTTGAAGCAAAGAGTATAAGATTGGAAAACGCTATTAAAGTGTCTCTTCAAATGAATGGCTCGCTGTCCGATCACCACCAGGCCCGGGTCGATGGCGCGTTGTGTTTCACGCGCGCCTCAAAGAGATGTCAGCATAGAAGACGGGGCCCGCTAGGGTCAGAGCCTGCCAGGGTTGCGGAATTTGTTCGAAAGAGTCACTGCGGCCCTAGAACGCAAGAGGCTTCAGAAGAAACACGGATGGGTTTTAGTCAGTAAGAATCTGACACGCCCTTCTGCTCCACTCAGAGCGGAAGAAGTCATTTGATGATTTCCCATACTTAAAAAAGGTAAGCATTAAGAGCAAATTGGAAAAATATCCTTTGCTATCCACTTCTTTACTATTCTCTTTTTTAAATTACCAGGTTTGTAACGAGTAAAAGCTGGGAGCTTTTTCTGATAAATTGCACTTAACTTATTGGATTTGAATGGAATGATGCGTTAGCACTTTTCTTACAAATTTTTCTTAAAGCTTTACAGATTGAAAAATATCTATGAAAACGCGTTGTCGCATTGTCACGTCGCGCCTGTGTGCGTACCTAGTGGTGTGTATATCGTCGCTTAAGTTCTAACACCGCGGAAGTCAAAATACGCAACTTTTCAGGAGAGCAAAAAAATCGTTTTATTTAGCCTCAAACAACTGTTCATATTTAGGTTTATTCAATATAGAAATTAAAATATGTTTAATTCATGTAGACACATCCAATTTTAAAACAAAATTAGTTTATATATTTTTTTTATGACTTACGCGGTGTTGCCTTATTTTTTTTAGATATAGGAGGGACTTACGGTTAACAAATGAATTGAAACACGATTAAAATTGAAGTAGTTTTAATTAAAAATGACATTTTTAGCAGGTTTTATTATCTTATAGCCTAATCAAAAATTGCACATAAAAATAAAATCGAGAAAAAAAAACAATAAACCTCTTAAACAATTTAAAATTCTTACAAAAAAATCAGTCCTTTTAAGTTATTATTAGAGTTCAGTCTCAGAGAGTCATCACTAAAGTCTTTTAAAAAATCAACAAAATAATATCAAAAGTAAGGTGTTATCTAACCTTAAATAAAAATAATATGACTTGTTCATAATCCTTATAAAATGATAAGTGGTCTGAGATCTTAATGAGGTAGAGTATCGTAAAAACTGTGACAGTCAGAAGGGATGACTGCCTTTAATTCTTGTAGATGTTTCCATTTATTTTCATTTACTTTTAGGTAACTACTATAAAGCTTAGGCCTTGGGCCCTGTCGCTTTTGGTTTGGCTTAAATCTTCTAGGTAATTCTTCATACTCATCACTAAAATTTAATTTATATCTAATTAAACCAGCAGCACTATATTCCAATGCTCTTATATCTGTCACCGTATGATCTTTAGCAATTCTACCAGGACGAATCGATTCATACAAAAATTCTTTTTTATTGGAGTAATCTTCAAAAAAATCGTAATTCAAAAAGTAGACGTGGAAGGGTTGTTTAGGTCTAACTTCTTTAGAAATCGCCGCGTACTGTGAGGGTAAGTAAATTTCCTTGTTTTTGATTTTGCATTCTATTGCACTGTGACAAGAGTCACATTCCATTTGCGTGTGACCTTTCTCTAGGAACTTCTGAGTTATTACGACTTTGTACTCCATAGCTAATTCCAAGAGAGCATTGGATAATATAGCATTCCTGTTTTGTGCCGTACAACCGTCAGAAAATAAGACAATCGGCATAAGTTTTTCTTGAAGAATTTTCTTCAGACAATCAATAATACACGATACAAAAACAGAGGCCACCAAACCTGCATTGTGTTCATCAAACCAGTAGCAATAAACGTCTTTTGTAGCCAGATTAAACATAGTGAAATTGTGTACACACAATTTCGTCTTATAATATAATGCACTAGCATTTAACTTAGGACACAACTTTACAGATTGAAGATCATGCGTAAATAGATGTACTTCTCCTGCCAGTGCTCGTGTCTTGTCCTTTGTCTTCTCTTCTCTAGCTAAGTCCTTAAGATTAATGTGGTTTCGATAGGTATTTTCGTTAATGTTTCCTGCTTTAAAAGCGCAACATGTGTCGCACTGGTCTTTCTTCGGTTGAAATAAACTTAGATTTTGTTCTGAAAATATTTGATCAAAAGACCAGCGGCTGACAGCTTGCTTATTTTCTTCAGAACACCTTTTACAATAAAGATTGTAAAGGTGATTTTTATTTTCTATAATAGGCTCTAAATATTGCCTGGTTGTAGTAGCTCGACAGTAGTGCGAGGGCATTTTAGGCAAACTATTAAAAAAGTCCTTTAGAAAAGAAATATCGTCTTTCTTTGAGTGTCCTTCTACAACTTTGTGAGTAAGCTGCGACTTTTTTGCCATCCCAGAATCCGACATTGATAACCAATATCGCACTGTCCACTCTTTAATACCAAAGGTATTTAGAAAAGTATGCTGACATACCTGAACACGCCCATCTGAAGTAGTTAAAAAATATTGTTTGCTCTCACCACGTCTAGAGTCTGAAGACTTTACTTGTTTTTTTGGGCATATTTCAACATGCGAAATAATGTATTGCTTTCGCTGATCCCACGTCATTTTTTTCCAGTAATTTGTGAAGAGTAGTTTTCGCTCTTCCTCTGCTATACTATTACAGGCTCGCAACTTTGATTTCTTGCAGAATTCAGAAGTGCATGCACTGCCTATTTCACGGGCTGGCCTCATTGTATCATGAAGAACCTTAAACTTTTTCTCCTTACTATCGCGGCGATATCCTAAATATTCATTCCCTTCCATTCTTAGAACTTTGCTAGAATTTTTGGTCCATTTTTTCTTGTCCGCACATCCTTTTGAGCACCTCTTTCTGCAAGCACTAAGATCGCCGTATTCTTCAATCTCATCAGTACTTGGTATCGTGTTTACAATTTCACCCTGTACAGACGATAGTCTAATTTCTTCTTCTTGAAATTCGTTGGAGCAGAGAAGAGACGTAGGCTCACACTCCGTTGATATAGCTTCTACAGGCTCAAGAAATGACATATCAACTGGCGGCGTCGACAAAGATACAGAATCAACGGATACAACTTTCGATGTTTCAACCGTTGTGGACATACATGAGGAGGTTACATCAACTGTTGCAGTATTGAATACATTATACGTTTGGAGGTGCGGTTCAGTTGCATCTCCAATGGCCAAAAGCTCAGAGAGACCTTTATACGACTCTGGTACATCTGTCAGTGCAGACATAGGTGTATGAGGCAAGGAGGGTAGAGAAAGGTAGTTGCTGTAAATTTCAAGAGGCTGTGTTAAAGGAGGTGCGTGAATTTCAGACTGTATCTCTTCAGCTGCTAATATGACGGGCAGATTATTTATGTCAATATTTTCAATATTCATTGTTTGTCGTTTAACCTTCTTTTGTAATTTTATGCCCAGTTCATTGCACAAGTGAAGAACGTCTTCATCATCACTGGATTGATCCATGGTGTTTATTCCCTACAAGACAAAAATAATAGGTATTAAAATCAGCATAAAACACCGCGCAAGTCATTTTACAAGTTGATTGTAACACCGCGTAACTCATTACGTAATTTTAAGTACTTTTTTGTTTTAAGTATAAGTAAAAACGGAAAAATAACACTTAATAAATAATTTAAATTATGTAGATAAGCTAATAAAACTATTACGAAACCAATATGAATCATATTTACCTTAATTTTTATGAAATTATTCGGAGCACTTGTCGTGACACGTTTAACTATGGAATAAAACCGACTTACGCGCTGTTACTGTGGCGTTCTGTACAACACTGACACACGCGGTGTTTTTCTTTTTTGAATAACGACTCACCATTGGTTCAAACTCTCGTGTTTGATTCGTCAAACGATGCGCCTTGCGATTCCCTATCGAATGACATACAATACGTATTTTGTCAAAAAAATGACTTCCGCGGTGTTAGAACTTAAGCGACGATATACAATTATGCAGGTTTAGGTTTGGCTTGGTTTGGGAAATTGAAATTGATGCTCTTGATGCGTTTTTCGATAAAGGGTTAGTTATTAACTAATAGGTTTAAACTAATAGTTAGTTAAAGGTTACGTACCTCAAAAAGAAAAAAAACGGAACCCTTATAGGATCACTTCGTTGTCCGTCTGTCGGTCTGTCACGAACCTTTTTCTCATAAACTCGTGGAGGTATCACGTTAATATTGATATCAAATCCGTAGGTCAATAGTACCTTAAAGCTCTAAAAATATCAAGTTTAAAGTAAAATAATGCATGAATAATTTTATTGCATTAATTTATGCAATAAAAATTAAGCATTATTATGCGACATATTTTGATACTTGCAAGTAAATCAAATCCTAAGGGGTACTTTCCGTTGACCTAGAATCATGGTATCTGCATGAAGCAAGGTATTACAACAGCACAAGTAATGGAAAAAGTCTGAAAAATGATAAAAATTGTTTTTTCAATTATTAGACTTGAGTTGCAGTTGTAGAAATGACCGTGATACGTACATCGATGTTGACTTTGTCCTTCAGTAAATGTATACTCGGTGAACATCGAGACACGATTAAAACGAACAGAACCGACGAACGACGAACAACTACAACAACAACAACAACAACAACAACAACACACACACACGAGTTTGTCCGGAACCCTCGGTGCGCGAGTTAGACTAGAACTTGTTCGCTTCTTTTTGGATTGGTCAAGCTGAATACCGGTATTAAACAATTACCGTTTTAAAATTCAGTTGTAAGTTTTGAAAACCACCATGCAATGGTTGTCAAGTTAATTTTCTTCACCATGGGCATATTTTCTGGGAAAGGTCACATTGAGAGCCAGGTTTCTAACCCGCAACCTGTTTCAAACGCTCTTTGGCGTTACCTTACTGAATATCAAAAATATTCATTTTATCTTTAAATTTAGTGAACATTTTTGATTTGATTTAGAAACCAACGACCATAAAATATCCACGGACCGTTGGTTTCGACTAACTATAAAGGTTTTAAGTGGCGTTAACAGTTAAAAGAGAACTTTTAATCAGTGCATTCCACTCTGTCTCTTGAACTTTGATGTCGGGTCATTTTAATGTTGTCATAGTATTATTAAAGTTAGTACGATACGTGTGTTTACTTTGAACCACCCTTGAGGCGTAATGTAATCTCAACATGAAAACGAACTCACTTGTCTTAAAAGTTATTTTAATTTTGATTTATGCAACGATACCGATCAATTTTTAAAATGATGTTACACATCTGTTATTAGCAGAGATCGAAATAGGTAGACTATATTTACCTAATGTTCGTGGAAATAAGTAACATAGAGTTGATAATACCTCCTCTAAAATCCCGGAAAAAATAATTTACAATAAATATTACATAAGTGTAGGTAGTGTGCACAAATAATATAACACAGCTAAACATACACACACACATATTACTAATATTATTATTGTAAAGCTTTTTAAGCACAGCAAATTTGACTAATTTTAAAACCACATTCAAATATCTCGGTCGCAATGAGTCAAAAATGTAGGGATTTTTTTGATAGTTAGCGACTGAGGTATGTTTGCGAACGTTATTTAAAAATGAGTAGAATTGACCTCTCGTTGCTGATGAAGATTTATTTTTATAAAATGCTTTCATTATTATGCTACTAAGTATTTTATTTAGCAAATAAAGTAACGCCAAGCAAATTCTCTTTTCAACGTCCAGAAAAGTGAGCACAGATGCAACACTACTGTTTTGTGGATGTTTAAAAAAATTATATTAAAAAGTCTAGTAGATTTTTTAATATTATTTTTACAAACGTAACTGATATTTTACAAGACAAAATTGAGAAAATTTCACCTTTTACGAAACCTCCCACGAATAAGGAAACTTCACTTCTAAACCCTGAATAAATAAGGCATTTTGATTATACCTAAATGTCAAGGGTTCAGCCAGTATGTATGTGTAAGTAATAAAACATTTTAGAGCGATAAACTGGGAGGGAGGCGCGTCCCTTCAGATTATTTTTATGGACCTTTCATTCGTGTTAATGGTTTTTTTTATAGTTTGGGAGCCTGTTTTAATGTTTTTATTTATATTTCTGGCCTAAATAATAGTTTATTGACTATTTACTTACTTTAAAAACTAGTTTAGTCCAAGTTGTAATTTCACATGCTGAGATGAGATTGCAACGTGGTTTTTAGGGTTCCTTAGTCTACTAGGAATCCTTATAGCTTCGCCATGTCCGTCTGTCCATCTGTCAGTCTGTCTGTCTGCGATTAAGCTCAGAGACGCTAAGCAATAGAGCGTTGAAATATGGTGTGGGTAAACATATTAATCACGCCGACAAACTGGTAATTTTTTTTTTTTTTTAAATACGTTAATTGGGTGTAAACTGTATCAAAATCCGATAAGAAGTAATTGAGATAATCTCGTACAGACAGACAGACACGACGGAGGGAATTAAAAAAAACAAACATACAGATAACCGAGTGATCCTATAAGGGTTCCGTTTTTCCATATAGAGGTTCGGAACCCTAAAAATGATCTGAAAGGGAAAGCTGGATTCACGATTTAGTACTATTTTAGTTATTTTTCTGTAAAGGTCTGTAAAGCGTTATGCATTCCTGCAAAGCGGTGTTGGCATTCAATATCGCAATTTGTAACGTGACAAGGTCTAATAAATCTATGAACGCCGGCTGCACGCACGAAAAAGGATGACTATTTGTAACGTTACGCTCATTGTAACGTTACGATTATTTCATCAATGTTTTGCTATGACGTTGTCACGTTAAACTATCGTCCGTAAACCGACTTTACAGACAACCAATTAAAAAAAAAAAAAGCTTGGCAGGATAACTATAATCCTCGAAAATACCTACGAAGCGTGAATTCCTTCAGATATAGGAAGTTAAGACCCTATCGTGTTATCCCAGAATAATGTGGAAATAGTACAAATATTTTATGGGAGCGAAGCTACAGGATATGCTAGTCAATATGACAAAGACAAAATGTATTATCTAAAGTGTATAAGCGTATTGTACGTAGCATGTAAACCGCCGTAAAATAAATAGTTATAGCGACTATATTTTTCTTTAACGGACATTCCTTGTAAATAAAAACGACCATTTGTATTGAAAGAAACTTTGTAATAACTTCTTACATCACATTGTTGATATTGAATTCCTGCCAAGAAAGTTTGGTCCCTTTTGTACTTTTTCTCTAGGAAAACATGAAAATGATCATATTTCATGTGACATTGTAGTTTTGTTGGCCATTTGAATGTTACTAAAGCAGTCGTCTTAGGTTTTGAGAAAATACTAAGATTGTTTTTGCCTCCTATTTGTCCTTTTTTTTATAAAAACACTAGCTGACCCGCGCAACTTCGTCTGCGTCACATTTTTCATGAATGTTCGGCTCTTATTGGTCGTAGTGTGATGTTATATAGCCTATAGCCTTCCTCAATAAATAGACTTCCTAGGTTTAGCGCGTAACAAATAGTCAAGAATAACTAACTGATCGAGTGGTAAATGATCAATTATCGACCGCCGAGAGTACAAAATAATTAAAGCCCTAATATAGCTATTAAAAAATAGGGGATGGTGATAGAAGGGTAAAAATTTAGGGTTGTATGTATTTTTAAATGCCACATTATAAAAAAAAATAAAGTTTTTGTCCAGATAACAAAAAAAAAATGTTAGGGGTATGAAAAATAGATAGTAGCCGATTCTGCATATAAAATTTAATAAAAATTGGTCAAGCCGTTTCGGAGGAGAATGGTAACTAACATTAAGACACGAGAATTTTATATATAAGATTTCTTTATTTATTTTTTCGAATACCTTGCAAATTATTGAAAAATTTTTGTTTGCTGGCCAGTTTCTTCTGGATTAAAAAGCGAATTTGGAACAGAATATAAATACTTATTCGTAAACTTTTTAAACAAGTTTCAGGTCAAAAGTGCCTCACGGGAGATATTATTTTATTAGAAGCTTTTATAACATCATAAGAAGCGCAAAATTTTTTCGGAAAGAAAACTCAGCTTAAGACTAACTTTAACGAGAGGCTCGCCCCACTTTGGGATTTAATTATCTAGTTATGATGTTGGAAAGTAACGTGAAAATTGTTACAAAAAAACCGGCCAAGTGCGTGTCGAGCCACGCAGTTTGGGGTTCCGTAGTTACCCGTCCCGTAAGCCATGACAAAATATAGCAAGTTTAATTTTACTATGTATACCATTTTTTATAAGTTGGTCAACTATTACTCGTTAACTTGTAAAGCCTACTTAGCTGTGATAGTTTTCCTTTTAATTTCGTTTTATTTGCTACTACCATGAATTTTTTCACGTCTCCAAAAACCAATTTAGCGGGCAGAGGGGAGGGAGGGACACTTGACTTGAGCTTAATCTTTCTTTATTTCTTTGGAGTCTCCTAACACAGGCGTCATCATGCTAAAAAGGAGGCTCCTATCATAAACTATAGTTACTAACGTAAACTAGTTGGTACAGCAATAAACATTTTGTATTTTACAAACGGATCCATGGATGGAAAAATGGTTTCCGCACACCCTCAATATTTTAAAACGACGAAATTATCAACGATACCCCACACCAAGGGATAGAATGATGTTAAAAAAAATCATCGCCACTTTATATGAAGAGGGGGTACCCAGATTTTTTATTTACTAGGTACCTATTTTATTTTAACATTAAAATTTGTCGGCGTGATGAATATGTTTACTCATTCAAAATTCCAACTTTCTAGTGCTAAGCGTATCTGAACTAAACTACGGACAGACGGCGAAACCATAGTCCACCCCTACAACACCCCTAAAAACACCGATCACCGATATATTTCCATGTTGCCTAATTCCAAGAATATAACTACGTTTTTTGATCATTTATTGGCTTCTACCCGCGTCTGAAAAGCTTTTTTTAATTCTCCCAAGATAACATGCTACTGGGATTAAAGTATTATATATCCTAAATTGATCAATTAGTCTATGTGTTCAGAATTTATAAGTTTCAAAATTAGTTTAGAGGGCTTATTTTGACAATAACATGGCAATAGACAGACAGGCATCCTTTTACACATATCGCACCTTTAAAGTAAAACCTTAACTAAACGAAATTATGAAATTTTATAGGGGAGCCAATATTAGAAAATAGTCACTGTTTTTAGATAGACGGCATTGATACCTAAATTCATGAAAATTTTCGTTTAGTAACGGTTTTACTTTAAAGGTGCGATATAATAAGTAAAATAATATGTATTGTTATACAATTATAGATTTATTAAGCGGACTAGGTCATTCTATCATTCACGTACTGATTAAACACAAAATCTCAAAAACAAATTATTCTATGAAAATGAAATTTGGCATGTAGGTAAATTTAAGAGCAGGAGACGTCAGCTAAGATTTTAGGATTCTAAGGAACTCCCCCTGTAAAGGGGTGACATAGGGGATTGAAGTTTATATGAAAAATCTTATTCCTTAGGTTTATTAACTTTAAATTTGGTACGAATACTGACCTTAGTAAATTTTTAAGTTTTTCATCATTAGTTTATCAGAACTACCCCCAAAAGACGATTTAGGGGGTATTCATGTTTGTATGGAAGAATCTTATTCCTTGGGTTTATAAACTTGAAACTTGGCATGAATACTGACCTAAATTAATAATTAATAAATAATGTCATAGTGCGTTTTACAAAATTACTCGCTATTAAGCTTGATCCGACAAAGTTAAGACGTTTAACAATTTTAATAAAAATGAGCAATACTGATTACGATTTTTTCTTAATTTAACCACTGAAAAGGGGTGATGAAGTTTTAAGTGAAGCATATTACTGCTTACCTCAATTTACTTGTGGTATATTTAAAACGTGAAGTGGTATATTTAAAACGGCTCTAATATTTTTTTTTCGAAATCAGGGGTTGTTAAATCCGTCCATCGGGGTAAAACGGGTAAAATGAACGGTATGAAAAAGCTCATTTCTTCGATTTAGAATCTTTCTGCAAAGAGCTATGTAAGTAATTTATTAATTTATATTAAGATCAAAACTATTAATATTGCAGGATTACCCTTTACCCCTCAAAGAGGGTCGGTGTGTGGGGTAAGTTTGCAGAGGAAAGTACTAAATTTGCGCGCACGAAGTGGTAGTAATAATATAAAGTTACTTAGCGATTGTTGCTGATATTAATAAAATAAACACTTAATTAAATAAACAGCGCATCTACCCACGGAATATGGGAATAAATCAAGTCAATATAGGCTCAGACTCAACGCAATTTGATTGATTATAGCAAATATTAACCTTTGTTGTGTGCTTCACGTGGGATGTTTTCCGGTATTATTTAATGCTGGAAATAAAGTAAAAGTGGCCCCTACGCGTATCTCAAGAAATTTAGTTTTGATTTCATTCACCTGCCATTTTGTTTTTGTTTTTTTTTTTATTTTAAACTTAATTAGGTAGGAAAACTTCAAAAGTGATGAGCATTGAATCGCATTGAAGAACTGCATACGCATAGGCAGGTAACATAATGTAGATAAGTTTAAAAAGTTAGCAGAGAACATTTTCGGAATGTTTTATTTAAACAAAAGTTAATTGTAAATCTCTGATTCTATGGAAATTTTTAAATCGGTCGAATTTAGCTGTAACGCTACCTAATACTACATACGAGTATTTTTCCTGCCTGCGCGTAGGAAGTTTTATTTTAATCGGCTCATTCATTTCGAAAAATAAGTACTTACTTGAAAAATTGTATGAAATGCCAAACGTTGAGAGTCAGAACAAAACAAAACCTTTTTTTTTTCTCTCTTTTGAGGGTTCCGTTCCGAAAGGTAACCAACGGAACCTTATTACTAAACCTCTGTTGTCCGTTCGTCTGTCTGTCAGTAGGCTGTATCTCAAGAACCGTAAATAGATAGACAGCTAAAATTTTCACAGAGTGTGTATTTCTATAATTGCCGTTTTAATAAGAAAATAATTAAAATAAATGAAAGGGGGCTCCCATACAAAAAAAAACGTCTTTTCTTCGCTTTATGATACGGAACCCTTCGTGTTACAGTTCGAATCGCACTTCTTTGAATAGAGTCGAGAAAGATCAAGGTCAGATTGTTTCATTTGTAAGGAATCTTTCAAATGAGCAATTTATCTAACCCAACATAACCCTATGTGGGTGTAATAATGTCACAGTTTTCGAGAAAATAGCCTGAAGCAGATATTACAACGAAATGAAAAAAATAATAGGTAAACCTAAAAATGTGTCCCAAAACTCAACGTCAAGCCGAAACGGGGTGACAGGATTGATCACAACCATCACGAGAAAAATCTGAAAAAAAATCTATCCCATGCAGTTTGAAAATTATGGGCATTTTAAGAAAAACCTAGAAATTTGATCAAACTGTACCATTTTTCGGTTATTGTGGTTATTATTTTTTATTTTTGTTCATTTGAACTTTAGAAACGTAATCCTAAATAACATTTCTAGAATCCCAATAAAAAATAATGACACAATTGCCTCAAGTTCCCGAGAATTGAGACTATTTGTTAACTACGAATTTAAAATTTTCAAGATTCGTTGACTTTGACAGGCCCTCCTATAAAAAAAATGTACTAGAGTGCCTTGGCAAGTAGCATTAAAAGTTGGCGCATTTAATCAGAATTCTAAAATGGTACAATACTTGTTAGTTCCATACAATAGAAAAGAGTAAAAAAATTAAAACCTCAAGTAACCCGATTTTTGCTATCAGATTTTACTCAGTTAAAATGTTTTTAATTCGCACAAGCTCTAGGTAGGTTCTTAATTTTAAGGCAAAATGATGAGAGAGATGGATAATGGGTATGTTTGCCATGAGTGAGCGAGACAGATAGTGACGCCACGCATTGAGACGGAGATGCGTCGTTTAAACGAGTGCGAATGAAACAGATAGATGCTATGGCATCTATCTGTTTCATTCGCACTAGTTTCAGCCAAGCAAATGGCTACGCTACCAGTCCGACACCAACCAGTTAGTACGTTTCGCTCATTCGTCTACTGCGCACGTTCGTATTCGCTTGTGTTGATTTAGTACTGACAACTTTGGCTTCTCTTTTTGGACTTGAATCTTTGTGAATTGGACTTGTTGATAACATACCGGCAACTTTGGCTTCTCTCTG
Source organism: Mamestra brassicae (assembly GCA_905163435.1). Taxonomy (NCBI): domain Eukaryota; kingdom Metazoa; phylum Arthropoda; class Insecta; order Lepidoptera; family Noctuidae; genus Mamestra; species Mamestra brassicae. The sequence continues at coordinate 4,546,190 of LR991003.1, read as the reverse complement.
GACTTTTGTGTTGGCATCCTTTTTATCTACCATGCCTACGCGCTACACTTCACAAGAATATGCGAACATGCACCTCATTTATGGGGAATGCAGATGCAACGCAAGTGCTGCCGCTAGACTTTATCGTGAAAGATATCCAAATTTAGAGCGCTACCCGGATCACCGCGATCATTTATTGTAATAAAAAACGTTATTTCTCTATCATCTGACTTTTATTCCAACAAACCTAATTATTTTACTAATTTTACTAACTTTTTTTCACTTTGGTAAAAGTGGCGTCACTATCTGTCTCGCTCACTCATGGCGAACATACCCATTATCCATCTCTCTCATCATTTTGTCTTAAAATTAAGAACCTACCTAGAGCTTGTGTGAATTAAAAACATTTTAACTGAGTAAAATGAGATAGCAAAAATCGGGTTACTTGAGGTTTTAATTTTTTACTCTTTTCTATTGTATGGAACTAACAAGTATTGTACCATTTTAGAATTCTGATTAAATGCGCCAACTTTTAATGCCACTTGCCAAGGCACTCTAGTACATTTTTTTTTATAGGAGGGCCTGTCAAAGTCGACGAATCTTGAAAATTTTAAATTCGTAGTTTAACAAATAGTCTCAATTCTCGGAAACTTGAGGCAATTGTGTCATTATTTTTTATTGGGATTCTAGAAATGTTATTTAGGATTACGTTTCCAAAGTTCAAATGAACAAAAATAAAAAAGAATAACCACAATAACCGAAAAATGGTACAGTTTGATCAAATTTCTAGGTTTTTCTTAAAATGCCCATAATTTTTAAACTGCATGGGATAGATTTTTTTTCAGATTTTTCTCGTGATGGTTATGATCAATCCTGTCACCCCGTTTCGGCTTGACGTTGAGTTTTGGGACACCCTGTATAAAATGTAGGTTATAGGAATATGTGAAATTGAGTAATTCAATATCCTTTCCACCCACATACACAAAAAATGGCCTGTAGCCCATAAGATTGGTTGAAGCCTGGTTGAATCCATGGTCCGGAGAGAGGAGGCTTGGGAAGCGGTCACCTCCTTCTGCGACGCAGTAATGCTAGCGAAGGAGGAAGCGGGCCGCGCGAGGGAAAGGCAAGGCCTTCGCCCCAACCGCCGCAACAGGAGAAGACGCCCCGGGCGTCGGGAGTCGCAGGGCGATCCCCGGCCACCGTAGGCGCGGGCCTGCGGACGGCGAGCATTGGGTGGCTCGCCGTCCGATCACCACCAGGCCCGGGTCGATGGCGCGTTGTGTTTCACGCGCGCCTCAAAGAGATGTCAGCATAAAAGACGGGGCCCGCTAGGGCCAGAGCCTGCCAGGGTTGCGGAATTTGTTCGAAAGAGTCACCGCGGCCCTGGAACGCAAAGGGCTTTAGAAGGAACACGGATGGGTTTTAGTCAGTAAGAGTCTGACACGCCCTTCCGCTCCGCCCAGAGCGGAAGAAGTCATTTGATGATTTCCCATGCTTAAAAAAAAAGCCCATAAGATTAACTTTAAATTCATTGACAACTAGGCGCAATCAGGGTTAAGACTAATGAATACGAACAACTTTAAATAATATGAAACCGATTCTGAATTATGAATACAAAAAAAACAACTATACTATAGTAGGTGCATTATGTTTGCATAAGCGAGTTCATACACGACGAGTTTTTCCATCGATTCAGTAGCGCAGTATTGATGCTGTCTCGCTTCTAAAGCGCGACTGTAGTCACTACGGCGCACAACTGAATCGTGCGAGTAGCACCGTGGTAGAAACGTGGTTACATGGTCGAAGGTATAAGACGGGCGACAGCAGCATAAACGTATTTATTTATTATTTAAACTTTATGTACAATAGTGGTACATGAGCGGACTTAATGCATCAAGGCATTCTCTACAAGTCAACCTTTGGTTTAGCGATCTTGTTACAATTGTATCGCTGCAAACAATCGCCGTAGGTAGTTTCCCTAACGGCCGATTTCAATAACGTATCTACCTTTAACCAACTGTCAAATTAGCTGCGTCATGTTTCCCTTTCAAACATGACGTTTCAGTTACTGTTGGTTAAAAATAGATAGATACATTTTTGAAATAGGCCGTAAGCCGTCAAAATATAGGAAACTGCAGATTATTTTTTAGCGATTTCTGAATAATTGTCAACAAATTAAAGTCACGATAATTGATAATTGAAACTTTTGTTGCCGACTGTCAATTTTATAATTGGATCAGCTTCATCCCGCGCAAACAAGAATGCTATCAACACTACGATTCAATCGAAAACAGAACAGAGTACTGCTATAAACTTTATTGTTGTTTCACAGCTGTCGTTCTGTCGCAGATCAGTCGACGACTTTACGATGTTTTAATTGTCGTACCGTGAATAGGATTTAGTAGTACATGTGTAGTAAAGTTAAGGGGGAGTGTGGACGTTAAGGTGGTGGTTATACGTGCAACTTGGTCAGAAAATAATGTTGCCGGCAACAAAGAGGTGGGTACCTATTGGAAAATTTATAACAAAGTTTTAATAGTACAACATTAACACAGTGAATTTAGTGTTTCTAAGGGATCCCTACGTCCGAGTGAAACTAAACCTTTGTAGGATCACTCGTGTGATTATGTTTTTGGTTCTTCGATTTTAAAACCGGCTTGACATATACACACTGCGTGCGTTAGGCCGGAACTTGGCCTGGCGCACTACCGTGCGCCTGGCATTGATTTAACAAAAATATTGTTTGCACCAAAATTGTAGGAAACTACAATAGGAAAATGCAAAAAAAGAATAACTTTGTATTTGCATACAATGACTTGAAAAGGACATATTGTCAAAAAACTGCTATTCAACGCCATTTTTCCAATATGGCGGCGTAAGCGGCAAAGATGCTTAGGTGTCAAAGATGAAATTCGTAAAGAGAACATCAAAATCTGTAAAATTACACATTTTCAAAACTACCGGAAAACTTCCAGATAACCTCTTTATTTCGGACCAAATGAGTTGACTAATTGCATTAAGTGGCAGAGGGTAGGCCACACTGCATGCAGAACAGATAGTCGATAGGTTTTAAAGATTCCGGAGTGTTGGAATGGACGAAGCTTTGGAAAGCCTCCCACAAGGTGGACCGGCGACCTAGTCAAGTCCGCGGGAATACGATGATACAATTGTAGTGAATAATGACGTAACGTCATAGGCCTGTACAATTGCCAATAATGCGCAACTTTAGTGGCCCGTCTAATCTCACCGTTACGTCGAATGACACCAATTCAGCTCCTGAATCCTGCTGAGTTTAGTTGTTAGCAATGAAACGAGTTGTTACGCTGATGGATAATTAAGATAAAGACTCTTACAGCCGCACACACAGATGTTTATAACGTTAATGGAACATTACATTGAAAATGCTGTGAAAAACTCGCTTGCCAAGGTTTTTAAACACACTAAAGGCGTGACGCGATAACGATGCTGATGACTGATGATTTTTCATAGACTGAAAGAAAAAAAAAACAACGGGTTGCACTCCAGGAGTGCCGGTAGAAGTGAAAACTTGAACATTAACGTTGTGTATTTTCGATATTTTGGAATGGTTAGGGAATAATTTCGTTCGAATTGCTTAAATTGTCTGTTTAAAAGTACTATCATTTATGTGGTAAAATACAATATTCATTTATTGCGCTATCGTACACAAACATGACAATTTATATTACATTTCAAATTTAACAATTCAGAAATTTCCCGTCGTCTTACGAATTTTCGATCAGGTCACGTGTCCTGACGCGAGATTAACATTTTTTACCCATCCCAAAAAGTGAATAACGCCGCTAAAGAAGTTTTCACTTCAAAAAAGTCATTTTGCACGAAATATGGCGCAAACCATAAAAAAAAAAAACAAATTAGTGACTTAATCAGAGGTTCTCGATAAAGTGACATTCTATCAGCGTATGCTATGGTCGAAATGACAAAATCAATGGGATTGATCACGAAATGATTCGACAGTGTACGAAGATGTAAACGGGATAGTACTATTTGCTATGTATAGCTCCGTCTCCCTCTTAGAGCTGAATGATGATCGTTTTAAGACTTCATAGTAGGGCCCCAGATTGGGAAAATGTGCGTCACATCCGCGCTAAACGTTCGCCGCTCAGAATAATGCCATAGACTTATTTCTTTAAATAAAATACATATACCCACAGCCAAATGTGAATTGTGAATGTGTACCTTTCCGAATGGACAGTAGAGTCACTTTATTAATGTGATATTATTATTTTGATGAACTGTAAATGATGACGTTCAAAAGTGCCGTTTAATGGCCTAATTGAAATAAATGTTTTGACTTTGACTTTTGACTTTGACTTTGATACGAGTATGTAGTATAAGTGTAAGTGCCTACTTTGAAATAAAAATATCGAAGGCACATAAAAACACTATTTATTCGGCCATCATTCCCAGTCTGTGGCATTGTAACGCAAGACGAAAGATATTTACTGCTTGAAACCTTTCCTGCACTTAAGCTTGTGTTTCCGCTCGTAAATAGAAAGGTCAGAAAATAAAGGTTTCTTTTTAAATAATAAATATGATAATTGATCTGTCGAGCGTTTTCCAACTGGGTCGTGGTTGGCTACCAGATGCTGTTGAATTTACAAGGAGCGACGGCCTACCTGACGGTTACCCAGTTACTGGGTAATGGAGGTCACTCCACAACCCAGTAACTGGGTAACACAACACTTGGTAAGTCTAGTGGCAGATGTTCTGGCTCCTGACCACCACTAACGACTGCCAAAAATCTACAAATGACAGCCGAGACCAAGCTTAATTTACTTTTCAAAGCACGGACCAGTCTAGGTGTGTAATGGACGGTCACCCATCCACAAACCGACCGCAGTCAGAGTTACATACCCCTGAAAATTATACAACCAAGAGCTTCTCTAAATAAAAAACGGGATAACAGAGATATTTCAAGCAAATCCTTACGTAGTAGGTACTTTTTAATTTTTCACAAAAGCTTATATTTCACGAAATCATTTCAAGTACTAACAATGAAATAATTCATTTTAAGCACATTTATGATTCAAAAGGCGGACTCAATGCCATTCGGTTTTATCTGTCAGACAATAATTACGTCAGAAATACTGTTACGTCAAAGGTAACTGAAAAAATATTGTTTGCAATCTGGTTTATAAAGTTTTCTTAGTAATAAACCTGTAAATCCATATTTGTTTGGTTGAGTTATTTAATAGCCACTTTCTGACTGTAAAAACAGGCCAACTCCATGATATTAATGCATTTTCTTAGTTCCATACGAGTAAGTATCCAAGGTTTAAGCTTCATCGAATGCCAGGAAGCGCTTGAAAGATGTATTTCTTATTTGCAACAAGTTATAAAAAATATATAAATACTGCAAAATGATTTTTTTTAAATTTCAGTCTTAAGAAAACTGAAATTGTTTCTCTTTCATAGAAATTATAAAATTCTTGTACTTGTACCTTAATACTTCTGCAATGTAATGAGATTACAAATACTGGGAGCCTGGAGATCTGTAACACAGGGCACAGAATACAGACTACAGTCTCTCGCAAAGGAGCTTTTGTCTGCATTTACTGTCTACTTCTAAGGTTTTAATTCTAAACCAACCTTTGTAGAGAGATTTCTTTTTTTTAATTATTTTTATTCTCTGAAGAATTTCAGTCTAATTTCTTTGCAACCATTAAGAGACGAACAAACCGATTACTTCGCCTAAAAAAACTCAAATCTATCAACGTGAACTCAAATGCCGGATACAAAAAAGACATTTTCCAATCAAATAATCTCTTTTAATCCAATACAACAGCAAAGAAACAATTTTAGCTTGATCGCTCGCATAAACAGAGGCATGTCTTGAAAAAAATACAAAAAATTGAGAAAACAATAGCATTTGAGATTTTTATTACGGAGTTTGATCCATCGCCAAGCGCTGAGAAAATGAATACCGGAGTCAATGGACAAGAAAACTGTTTTTCGAATATCTCTATTGTTTGGAAATGGTTTGATTGTCTGTACATTCAGGAGTGATACTATTTTGAACTTATATTCATCACTAGCTTTTGCCCGCGACTTCGTCCGCGTGGAATAATTACTTGGGGCAGACCTTTTTTATTTTAAGATTAAGGTTAGTAAAGTTTCAGTCAGTCAAACTATCTCTCTCTTAATCTATCTCTCCTTTCTCTTTTATAAAGAATGATAAAAATAATAGTGTTCGACGTGATTCTTTAAATTAGCATAACTTTTTTATTATGAACCGATTGACATTAAACAAACATTAAATGTAAAGTGAAGCTTACCACAATGTATGAATGAAAACCACATCTAAATCGGATAAGCCTTTTCTGAGATTATCTTACACAAACGCACAGACAAACACACAAAAATTCTAACAATCATTGTTTTGGGTGCTATTTGCGTTGATAAAGGTCCCAATAATATTTTTTCTTACATATCTTCCAGGTACAGACAGCGATCGGTTACATTTTTATTTATATTTTAATAATAGATGAATTCTCCATGATTAAAATGAAAACTTATTTCGGCGCACTTTGGTCTCTTCTTCAACAGTTATCGAAACTTTACGGACTCACAGTATGCTCGGGTCGCTAACGCTTAATCGGAATTATTCGGCTCCAATCGTCACCAGCTGTCATATAATGACAAGTGCATCGTTTCAGGAACTACATTAATCAGTCATGCATACTTATGGGACTTGATGTACAAAGCGTTCCGGCGCGCGTACAGTACAGGGCGCTGTTCCGAAAATGTATGATGCCTGACATTTTACCTTGTCAGCGCCCTGTCCGTTTTGTCAAGTTCCTATCGAGTGACATAGTTATGTAATGTATTTGTTTGAAATATGACTTCATCGGTGTTAGAATATAAGTGACGCTACGTTTGTGAAATGCCACCTTACAACCTTTTAACAGGTTTGGGATACTCCTTTCTTTTCTCACTCCCACCCATATTCATGCATCAAACCTTTTATCGTATCATGTTCCACCTACCTGCAGCGTTGTCTCCGTGTTACATGTCTCCACAATCATGACAAGGGGGTTACCGTGCCTTCAATATTTCTGGGAAAAGAGGTCAAGTTTTGACTTATATTCTAGTGATGGGAAGACTATTGTTGTCGCTCAATTGGCCGACTGAAAATACGACCGAATATTTGGCTGTCCCGACTAGTTGGAAACTAATTACCTGTTTAAGTTTTGTCGACTAAATTACAAATCTTAATTTAATACAAACTATTTTTGTTATTTCTGTTTTTTTTTTAAATTATGAATTTATTACTCAAATAAAACGTATTAGTACTGACGATTAAGTGCCGTCTAGGCGACATTTTTCGCCAACTTACCGCTGTTATTTACCATAATTATGTGACCGTAAAGTCGGTTTACTTTTTCTTTTCTGTACAGTTTTTAATTGAATACACAAAAACAATTAGGAATGGCCTTAGGCAGATTTTCAAATAGATGGAAATGGAATTTAAACTTTTTCTCTAATTAACCCGGAAAATTTTGGTTATGGAAAAGGGTTTCCCGCTGTAAAGGCTTAATTAATAAACGTAACCGACAGCACTTTAAAAAAGACAGCGCTTAAGTGAAGTCACAAAAAAAAAGATTTCGACTAACGATAAAAAAAGTGCGTGGCAGTCTTTGGGGACTGCCGATAGAAGTGAAAACTAAGCGAAAGCTAAAGCGTTCGGTGACGATGACGCGAGTTTCATGATTTTTGTTCACCCAAAGCGTTCAGTGACGATGACGCGAGTTCCATGATTTTTGCTCACCCAAAGCGTTCGGTGACGATGACGCGAGTTCCATGATTTTTGCTCACCCAAAAAGTACACATATGTATATACACAGTATACATATAGCTCATGGAAAGCTTTTGGTGACGATGACGCGAGTGCCATGACTTTTGTTCACCCAGTGCTCAACGGGCCTAAAGAAGTTTTCACTTCAAAAGCTGGCCAAGTGCGAGTTAAGTACATTTGGTTTTTAACGCTATAGACTACTTACAAGCTTTCCTTTAATGTATAGGTAAAGAACAAGTCTCCATTTTTTTATTAAATTTTAGGCTCAGAAATTTCGAAGATAAGTGTGGGGGGGGGGAGAATCAAACGCATGGGAAATCATCGAATCAATCGAACAAATTGATCAACAACTGACTTCTTCCGCTCTGGGTGGAGCGCAAGGGCGTGTCAGAGTCTTACTGACTAAAACCCTTCGTATTCCCATACTCCTTACGCGACAGCCCTTCTCTTGACATCTTCAAGAGGAAAGTTAAAGATCATTTCCTTTCGCAAATGACATAATATTTATAGATATGTATGTATATATTTATATGTTTATGTATGATACAGAATGTAGTTTTGTAAAATGTGTGCACTGGATCCTACCCTCTATTGTGATCTCTCTCTATCACTCAAAGGTTTGCTGGTAGAAAACTCATTTTTGAGTTAAGCTCGCCTTTGTACATGAACTATTTAAATCACTGTGAATTAATATAAGCTGTTATGGTGTACAATAAAGAATTAAAGAATTAAAGAAAGCCCTTTGCGTTCCAGGGCCGCGGTGACTATTTCGAACAAATTCCGCAACCCTGACAGGCTCTGGCCCTAGCAGGCCCCGGCTTCTATGCCGACATCTCTTTGAGGCGCGCGTGGAACACAACGCGCTATCGACCCGGACCTGGTGGTGATCGGGCAGCGAGTCACCCAACGCTCGCCGTCAGCAGGCCCGCGCCTACGGTGGCCGGGGATCGCCCTGTGACTCCCGACGCCTGGAGTGTCTTCTTCTGTAGCGGCGCCGGCGGTTGGGGCGCAAGCCTTGTCTTCCGGCGCGGCCTGCCTCCTCCTTCGCTAGCATTACTGCTTCATTGCGCATCAATTGGAAATGGGCTGGGCAGTTTTGACTGAACATAAGGCCAGAAACAACAATCTTGTTCTGCCATTTAACTTTATTTGTCTATGCAATATTTTGAGCAGGGTTTGCCCACTAGATCAAAACTTTGGTCATCTAAATTAAGAATATTTTCGATTCGGATAGAAGTTGGAATTCAAATTATGGTCCGCATCTAATGTAATACGTTACCGCTCTATCTTTATCGCAAATAAAGTTTCTAATAGAAAAGATTACACATCACGTACTATCAGTTCGCATAACCCAACTATATCCAAGCAATATCCCGATGAACGATAAGGCATAGTTTACAGCTTCCTGCATTCGAGAAAAGCCGTAGGAAAAGGCAGTCGTTATATAATCAGAGTTTTTTTTTCATTGAATTGATTGCAAAATCGACGTTGTAGATAAAAAAAAAGCTTAGTTGATAATAGGAATCATATTTTTAAGAAAACGATTTTTCTAGTATTTCATCATTTTTATACGGTCAGGAGAGATCCAAGCTCTCTGTTTACTGGTATTCTCAAAAGACACATGTTTTAGTCATTGACTATACTCCAGTTCTAAAATGCATTGCCTGTTATTTGATCTCACTACTTTTATAGGCCGAATTTTTGGGGATAGGAACGTTTTTTCACATCTTTGTGTTTCGGTTTTTCTGTAAACATCACAAAACTTAGGTGGGGTGAGCTTGAAGTGTACTGTCATTCCACCTTGAGTGTATGGATTGACACATAACTTCTTGTTTACTTCACATTACATAAGTTTACACTGTGACATTCTTAAAGGATAGCAGTACGTAAACGAAGAATTACGATTGGTTAAGGCGCAGGCGGCGTTCTTTAGCTTTTGACTACATTTATTTATTTATTTATTTACACTTTACGCACACAAATGTACAGAGGCGGACTTAATGCCATAGGCATTCTCTACCAGTCAATCTTTGGGTGGTGCAGAGAATGGTGGTAGGTGCAATATGGTGAATAAAAAGCGATTGATATTCAATTAATACATACAAACATTTAAATAAGTAATCTACATCTTTGGGGAAAGGACGGGAGATTACAGAAAGTAAGTAAAGTGGTCCAGTTAAGTCACCGTAGGCAAGTTGGCAGTTGGTCAGTGACCTTGGCTTGACCTGGCTTAGGGACCGTTAAGGTTGATCCACAGATATCCTGGCCGTGCCCGGGCCGTAGCACAACGTGTTCCGACGCGTCCTGGGCAGGGCCCGGACACGGACGTGAGTGGGATGAGTTCATAAGAAATATACGCACCGATATTTTTTTGATCTCCAGACGGATCACGGTCCGTCCACGTCCCGGAAACGGTACGAGTACGGCCCTGATACAAATCATATTCATATTCATTTATTGCAATCAGTTTTTTATTCGATCATATAGCTGATTTTCTTGGAAATTTTCAATTATTAAATAAGAGTCACTTAAGGAAATGTTCATATTGCAGCTCGTAGAGATTTTTAACAACACGCTATTTTATTTCTTGCAAGTCTTTGCTGAAGCCACGGTAAAGTTCTACGCCCTATCTCAAGCCTTAATGCTAGAATTATTATATCTCTAACAAATCCTTGTAAAATTCACTGATCCTTTTAGCTTTTGCTAAACAAAGTGCTATGAATTTTCCAGTAGGTAGCTACAGTCCCGGAACAACTAGTAAATTCGAGTAGATTTTTCAGGAAATGTCTTTTACGCGTGGTTTCACTAAAAGTCGAATAATGCGTTGAGTCAGCGAGCGTATCTAAAACATTTTTCCCCAAGGAATAGACAGCTTCAATATGCGAAAATATACCGTTGGATCTTCATATTTTTATTTACTTTACGTGCTCGATTTTTTCGTATTTGGAACGCTAGCCAGCAACATGGTTGCGTCTATGGTCGTAATTCTGAGCGCGACGCTATTGGTGCATTCAAGCGCATTATTGAGCTTGCTATTGCAACGTGCAAACCAATTTAGGCACTAAACTATAGGTATCTAGGTACTTATTGCTTCAGCGCTTTTTTTGTTTCGCCCAGGCATCTTGTTTAAGTGACATGGTTAGTCCAATTAAGGTTTTTGAGACTCAAAGTGCTTTTTTCGATTTGTTTTTCGTTTCAACCATGTATTTTTCCCTGAGCATGGCTAATCAATTAAGGTTTTTAAGGCTCTTTTACTGAAATCTCTTTAAATATAAATGAAAAATGTCTAGTGATCCATTATGCAAACATAAAAAGCTATTTTCTTTACTAAATCCTATCTAGAATTCGTGTTATATTCTACAAAGCGTTCTTACACGAAATGCCTCGAGGTAAGTTTGTAATCGTTGCTTGAAATGACGGCGTCAGTCAGTCACGCTCGTGGTAATGACCGCTTAATGAGCGCCAAACTACCCCGTTTTCTGAAAAAAATAATCGGCTGTTGAAAACTTATTCAAACAATCACATCTAGATAACGCGTGTTTGAATTTTGTTATAACTTTCGATCGAGAAACTGGATCTATGGTTTTTTAACCGCCCTTCCCGCAAAAACGACAGGGAGTTATAAATTTGACGTGTCTGTGTGTGTCTGTGGCATCGTAGCTCCCGAACGGATGAACCAATTTTGATTTTGTTTATTTGTTTGAAAGGTGAATTAATCGGGAGTGTTCTTAGCTATGTTTGATGAAACTCGGTCCAAGATGGCCGCCGCCACAAAATGGCGGATTGCATATTTTTTTACAACTCCCTCATTATGGGTATCAAATGAAAGGGCTCGACTAGTAGAATACTATTCCTTATGACAAATTTCAAATCCAAGATGGCCGCCACCACAAAATGGTGAATTACAGTTTTTTTTTCACAACTCCCTCAATATGGGTATCAAATGAAAGGGCTTGACTAGTAGAATGATGTTCACTAATGGAAGAAAAGGAATGAGGAATATTAACAAAAAATTTGAAAATTACTTTTTGTCTGATCAATGCCCTAGATTGTGAGAAAGTGGAGTGATGACAGGTAACTAGAACCTAACGAATTATTTTTTATTTAGCTTTTAGTACATAATAGGTAGTTAAAAGCATGAAATAAAAATAAATAACCCCCGACAAATAAACTTAGAAAAGTAAAAAATAAAATGTATTGATCTTTTTAGTTTAATATTGGTACCATTCTTTGGGCTAACCGTTATCGCAACCGGGACGGCTAATACTACTTATACAAAATAATTACAAAAAATTGCGATATAGCGAGCACACAAAGTTACGTATGGTTTAGGACGCAAAAGGATAGCATCATCCCATCATGTGTGGGTATCGCAAGAGGCGACTAAGGGACTCACCAGAGAATAGACAGCAGCATTCTCTGTGCATTGCAACAGCTACACTGCGATCGCCAACCCGCCTACCAAGCGTGGCGATTATGGCAAACCCCCCTTTAGGGGAGGCCTAAGTCCAGCAGTAGACGTCTTTCGGCTGATGAGTTAAACACAATATAGGCACATATAAAAGAAAAAATAATTTAAAAGCTTAATTTAAACAAGACAATAACATTGTGTGTCCCACGCCTGCGCCAAATAGGTCCAGTTCAGGAAAATGCCAGACAACTAAGAGTTGCCTGACGCTGATTTGAATGAACCTTACGTTGAACATCACTTTTTGAACGTCAAAGTTCTACATAAAGACAGTCCCCCAAAACGCCCGCCCGTCACCACTTCCTAATGTTTTAGCTGGGAAGAAGAAGTGGCGCAACAAACTCCAGTTCCACTCAAGTTTAAGTGTAGGTACGGACGTAAATCAGATTTGTAAAGTGTTAAATATACTGGTAATGTATAGTAAACGATACATAATAATTTGTTATATATTTATATATATACTACTATTATATATTATACAAGTGCTGTGCACACCTATAAGTGACGAATTCACCGCAACGCTGTTTAAACATATATATTTAATGTAATGAGTTAGTGAATAAGTCGTTGATGTGTCAATAAATAAATAAAATAAATAAATATAGGTATATACTTTTATATAATAAAAATTAATCGCTAAATGTGTTGCTAAGCGCAAAACTCGAGAACGGCTGGACCAATTTCGCAAATTATTTTTTTGTTGTGTTTGTTATTGTCAGGAGAAGGTTCTTATGAAAGAAAATTTTGAAAAAACATTAATTTATTTATTTATTTATTTATTTAAACTTTATGTACAAAAGTGGTACATGGGCGGACTTAATGCATCAAGGCATTCTCTACCAGTCAACCTTTGGGTTATAAAGACTACTACTAATATCTGACCTATCCACTAGTTTAGTGATAGATGAGGTTGTATAAGTTAAAGTAAAAAGAAAAATATTGAAATAACAAGCACAAATATCATCAAATTAATTTTTAAGTAAAACCAGAACCGCTCAAAACTTTCTGCAAGACCAACGGGAACCGGTTACGTGTGACTTCCAACCCCGACACTCTTAGCACTCGGCTCAGTACACATATTACTACTATGCCATGGGTATAATGCTAGCTGAAGATTTGCAAACATTGTTAAATATTAAAGGTAACGCTTACCGCGAACTCTTTCGAACAATTCTGCATCCCTGCCAGGCACTGACCTTAGCGGGCGTCGTCAATTATGCTGACATCTCTTTGGGGCACGCGTGGAACACAACGCGCCATCGACTCAGTGCTCCGCCTTGCACTTATCTTACAGAGCGATAAAATATTTTAACCATCATCATCTGCCTAGCCTTTTCCCCACTAAATTATAAAGTAAAAATAACATAGTTGAAATAAGACTAGGTAGATGGATTTATTAAAGTCTGTCTTCTGTTACAGTTAAACTAGCTTGTGCCCGCGACTTCGTACGTGTATATCCCGTTTTTCCCGTTCCCGTATAGCCTATAACCTTCGTCATGAATTTGACTATCATACACAAAAGAGAAGAATTGTCCAAATCCGACAGGTGGTTCTAGAGATTAGCGCGTTCAAACAAACAGACAAAAACTCTTCAGCTTTATTATATTAGTATAGATTTAGTTTAGTCCATGGTTTTCTTTGAACGAACGGTAGTTGCTGAAAATCAGCGCCGCGGATTTTTGGATTTGCCCATTGTCACGCCATTTATGCTGAGCAAATGACCGATTCTTGCTCGGAAACGACGCACAACTTGAATATATATCTATTATCTACATTACTTTCATTATTAAAATGTTTATTATTGTTTTGTTTCCATGCTGTCGCTGTCAGTCAGTCGGGCGTCATGCCATAGACAACTGCTGAACAGTGTTCTGTTTTGTCTGTGGTGTGACCAGAGACACGTTTTAATTAATGTCCGGTCCTGACATAGACTGACAGTGATGCGGTCTTTGATATTTGTAGTTGATAAGTATTTTAGTTTTTAGTGTTTCTGTGCGTTTTTTCCGGCAGAATAAACTGATTTTCTTTCTTTCTTTTTCTTTTTTGAAAGAAAGAAAGAAAAATGTTTATTTGGGACTCGCACAAGACTAACAAACCAGTATAATAACATTAAAAACTAAACAGTATAATAAAATAATTATATGTGCGAGGCCAAAATGGTCCCTATCTCAGCAGAACTGTCTTTTGAACTAAGATGAATAGCACCTGAGCACAAGTGGTTCTACACAAAGTGACGTACGTGCGGCGATGCGTCATCGGTACACGGTGGACATTCCACACATAGGTACGCAAAAAAAATTGCGTAGGTACTGCTAAGTAGTGTAATTCCCTGCCGGAGTCTGTTTAGACCTGGGGGTTCTTTTAGTGAAGCATGCATCATCTTCAACCACAATATCGCTTTCCAACAGGTTTTGATTATGGTTTAACGCAAGCCAATAAAAAAACAAAACAAACAATAAAGTTATTTGTTTTTTTTACTACCCTACTTCTAGATATAATTAAGATGGGCACTTCCCACTGAGAGGTAAGGACGGTGTAGTTTAATATAAATTAGTGTTCGCCCAGTGGTCAATATTAGACCAATTTTTTAATTAATTTTATGTATTATTAAGCATTTTTTTATATCCATATATTAGATTTCTACACTCCTTCTCTATATAAACTTTAATGATGCAAAATTTCATACTCCTTTCTTACAATTTTTTGCTTCATGTATTAATGTTGATAATGTACTAGGATGAAACTTAAGCGTACAATCAGTTTCCCCTTGCGGAAACAAAAGAAAATGAGAGTTTCCAATATCTTAACTCTCTGCTTAATAATGATTTCCCATGTGGCTTGGTATTAATAATACTGGTATTTATCATACAGCCATGGGCCACGTGTAACGGAGATTATCGTCGTGATTGAGTGGCGGATTTATTAATATGCATTGGAAAAGCAATAATCATTATCATAATTGATGGTATTTTTCTGTTGAGATTAGGCATTCCTCCTGTTTTGCTAAACCAGGACCTACCAACATGAAGCAAATCCTACTTCCTACTAAAATTATAAACGCGAAAGTTTGTAAGTATGGATGGATGGATGGATGTTTGTTACTCTTTCAAGTCAGAACGGCTGAATGGATCTCGATGAAATTTGGCACAGAGGTAGATTATAGTCTGGAATAAAACATAGGATACTTTTCGTCTCGGGAGTATGTTCCCTTGGGATAATTTCCGACATTATCGCGGGCGGTAACTAGTACCTATATGAATATATAAATAAATATTGCAAAGAAATATGCTGATGACGAAAAGAAACACATTCTTGGTACAATAATTTTTGTATTTCACCGAATTATTGTGAACTCCGTAAAATAAAAACAAGATGGCGCCGACGAAAACTTGCGAATTTTCACACAAGATTTTTATTTAGAGCCCATTTTTGTTTTAGCAACACCAAAAACTCTTAAAAATGATACATGTACCGAAAAGTTCAGTTCACAATAATATATTGAGAGTTTATAATCACTCGAGATGTTTAATAATCTCGACAATTTAGCAACAGTATAATATGTACATTCTCCAGAACGAAAACACTGCAATACTTTAGCAACGTATTAAAATTCTTATTAATACGATATGTTATAAAAACAATGAGCAAAATAAAACTGGATGTTATCAGGTACGTAAGAAACTAGGTATCTTTCTATTACAAATATGACAGTTTAAAATTAAGTATCTATCTATAGAAACACATTTTTGAAATAATGAAACCTTTAATTCTTAAAAATACGGTTTTGTAATAAATAGACTACTTATATTTTTATTTCCGTGCACACAATAGTCTCATACAAGAAAACTAACTTTTGCCCGCGACTTCGTACGCGCATATCCCGTTTTTTCGGTTTCCTTTGAAATTTCCGTATAGCCTTCCCCATGAAGGTGACTATCATATTTTATACAAAATAATTTTCCAAATCCGACTGGTAGTTCCAGAGATAAACGTGTTCAAACAAATAAACTCTTCAGGTTTATTAGTATAGATATAGATATATCAAAGCCCAAAGGTACTGCTTATTTCAAACGACATTTCTTCCAGCAGCCCTGCGACAGAAGATTAGGATGAGAAACGTAGAACAGTGTTTAAAGAGACAGATAGGCAAACTTCTAACAGACTAAACTTAATTAAAACATATTATAATAATATAAGTCAAACCACAATTAACATACAAAGAGATATAATTATACAATAGTGATAAATACATGTTTATAATAATATTTATAATTATAATAAACAATGATTTTCTTTCTTTACTTACTATAGGAATAACAATAGTTAAACATTTTTCACTGTGACGAGATTTTTCACAAGACTGGTAAAGCATTTCATTTCATTCTCCTGGTTAATCGCTTATTAAATCATATAGAAACAGCTGTATCGCATTCTGGGAACTGTGGCGGTAATTCAATTAAGTAATCTTACGATTAAATCATGTCCAACGGCGTCAGACTCTTTCACTAAACTTCAAGTTTTCTAAGAATGTGCTAACGGCTTATAATTTATATTTACTGTTACTTTCTACTGTTTTTAGGGTTCCGAACGTCCGTATGGTAAAACTAAACCCTTTTAGTATCATTACTGTGTTTCTGTCACTGCCTATTTTCTCCGAATCTTGAGGTACTAGACCAATTCATCTGAAATTGAGTTTTTTGTTTTCTAAGGATGGGAAATCATCAAATGGCTTCTTCCGCTCCGGGTGGCGCGGAAGGGCGTGTCAGACTCTTACTGACTAAAACCCATCTGTGTTCTTTCTAAAGCCCTTTACGTTCCAGGGCCGCGGTGACTCTTTCGAACAAATTCCGCAACCATCTGAAATTGAGTACATTCTTCATTGGGTACATTCATGTACTTCTCTGAATACTGACACGTTAAGTAAATAAATAAGATATGTGTCGGGAGCCACTTTTGGGAGTAAAACTTTTAAGTATTTTGTTTCATAATTTTACCAAAAATGGTTTTGAAGTTATTCTAGTAAATGCATAAAAAGTACGATTCTCCGAAACAACTGAGTCAAATTAAAAACAGGCCACATGGGGTTGGAATCTCACACGAAAGGTTCCGTACCATCAACCAAAAAAAACAAGTTTATTAACCCCTATAATTTTTAATTTAATTATTTTTTATTGTTTGTTGTTATAGTGGCTAAATTTCAACTATTACGGTTCTTGAGATACAACCCGCTGACAGCCAGACTGGCACACGAAGGGACGGTGGAGGCTTAATAATAGGGTTTCGTTGGTCGGAGTCGGACTCGCGATCAAAGGGTTTCGAACGGAATTTTATTTTTGTAACATGTTGTACTACAGACTTCTTATGGGTTTTTCTGTATTTTATAGGGTAAGAACTAAAATCTGCATTTTTTCAAAATTTTAGGTTCAGTAGTTTCGGAAATAAGGGGATGGTTATATTTCATCTAATTTATTGCATAACTTTTAAATTGTTTATTTTAACTAATGAAGAAAATATAATGGAAACCTTCTCAATAAGTCTTTTCATTTGATTTTTCATTCTCAAGATTTACATATTAACGTAACGCATCCGTGTTTGGGACAGAAACTCTTATGAGTACCAAATTCCACAGAATTGGTCCAGTAGATTCGGAGAAAATTGGCTGTGACAAACGGACAGACAACCGAGTGATCCTATAATGGTTCCGTTTTTCACGGATAACCCTAAAAACTAGTTTACGCTCGTAAAAATTATCCCAAGGAAACATACTCCCGCAGTGTAATGTCTAGTAGAATTACTCTCATCTGCGATTCCGACTTGTAAGCTGGCATAACGCGTTTAATTTCAACAGACGTTTCATTAAAAAACGTCACTCTACGTCATAATTATTTACTATTCTTTATCTTAAAGCCAAGCGAACTTAGACCTTAGATTTCTACTGCGAAGTTACCAAAGTTATAATGACAGAGATAATCTACCCAGTTTGATTATGTGGAGCTTATGGGATCTACGTTTATAATATTACTAGCGACTCGCCCGGCTTTGGACGGGTACACATTATATAATTATGTATAACTAGCTTTTGCCCGCGACTTCTTACGCACATATCCAATTTTCCCGGTTCCCGTAGGAATTTTGGGACGAATTATACACCTACACCTTCCTCATGAATAACCCCATACATTGAAGAAAACCGCTCAGTGGTTTTTGAGTTTATCGCCAACAGACAGACAGACAGACGCGGCGGGGGACTTTGTTTTATAATATATAGTGATGTGATGATCCGTTCAACACACAACATACAACCTTTTCTCGTTCTATTAGTGAAAACCGTATAAAAAAATCCAAAGACATTTTCGAATTTTCCTCCCATGTCCTCCTTTAAAGTTAAAACATTCAAAAATGCTTCATAAGCTACGTAATGTTTACGTTATAAAATCTACTTGCATTCGAAATTTCACTTTTCTAAACTTTTTATGTGTAAAGATAGATTCCGACTCGCACTTGGCCGGTTTTTAAGTCATTAACTTTTTTTTACACACTATAAACTTTTACCCGTACTAATATTGTTCTCCTGAACTTAGGTTATTTTCAAACTTTATTTTAACACTAGCTCCGCCCGCTACTCCGCCGGCATAAATGTCGAAAATTATCCCAAGAGAACATACTCCCGGGATAAAAAAAAATGTATTCTAGTATTAGTATTAGTATTAGTATTAGTATTAGTATTAGTATTAGTATTAGTATTAGTATTAGTATTAGTATTAGTATTAGTATTAGTATTAGTATTAGTATTAGTATTAGTATTAGTATTAGTATTAGTATTAGTATTAGTATTAGTATTAGTATTAGTATTAGTATTAGTATTAGTATTAGTATTAGTATTAGTATTAGTATTAGTATTAGTATTAGTATTAGTATTAGTATTAGTATTAGTATTAGTATTAGTATTAGTATTAGTATTAGTATTAGTATTAGTATTAGTATTAGTATTAGTATTAGTATTAGTATTAGTATTAGTATTAGTATTAGTATTAGTATTAGTATTAGTATTAATATTAGTATTAGTATTAGTATTCGCATTAACATGAGTATTAGTATTAGTATATTAACATTAGTATTACTATATTAGTATTGGTATTAGTATTAGTATTGGTATTGGTATTGATATTGGTATTCGTATTGGTATTAGTATTCGTATTCGTATTAATATTAGAATTAGTATAAGAACATTATCACAGAGTATAGATTAAAAACACACGGAATTTATCAATCACTTATTTTATCAAACCCGTGATCAATAAAGTAGAATCCAATAGTTCAGCTATTGTACTAACCGTTTTGTTTACTTCGATACGATGCTGACTCCGCTACCCCTTCACCTCTTGAGACAAAACCAGGTCAAGGTTACGAGGGGAGATCTATAAATGGCTGTCGGTAAAACAGCCAAATCTATGCGCGTGATCTAAGTTGGTAACTGGATAAGATTAAAAGATTAAAATCTGTAAACGAGGAAAATGTTAAATATCACCTGAATAATGCATTTGAGTTTGACAAGTCAATATTTTTCTTTTAAGTGTCGATTAATCATCATTATCTTGAGTAGGTCCATGACAGACATTTCATGATGCACTCACTATCTTGGCATATCTTCAAGCTTGTATTTCTTAAAGAAGTAAGCAGGAACGTGAAGCATATTCACATGTTTCGTAAGTCCAATGCACATTCGATATTTTTAAATCCTGGGATCAAAACGTCATGATATTATTCCGGAAATCTAAAGAATGTGAGATTGTGTAATATTGCAAGCCTATCAATTAATATAAAAGGTTTCATTAAAATAAATGGACCAATTTCAACACCGCGTTCAGCGTTCAGTGTTTAGTCTAAAGTGGGGGGTTTGCCATAATCGCCACGCTAGGCAGGCGGGTTGGCGATCGCAGTGTAGCTATTACAATTCACAGAGGATGCCGCTGCTAATACTCTGGTGAGTCCCTTAGCCACTTTTTACGGCACCCACGGGAAGTGATGGGCGTTCAGTAGGTACATAATAATATAACCAAAGATTTCCAAGCAAAAAAAAATATTAAAGTGATTTGCTGCCCTGTGCCTCGAACTAGAACAGCATTTGCTAGAAGACACTACAGTTTTCTAGCTCCAAAGACTTATAATAAATGTAACGAAATCCAAAAAATAAACAATATTAATAAAAATGAATTCAAATAACTTGTATATGAATAGTTAAATACAATGGATAGTCTATTGTATTTAACCATTCATATACAACTTAAACTATATAAAAACATAATCAATCCACATTCGCGCACTCAAGACACAAGTACACACACACCACACCCACCACACACACACACACACACACACACACATGGCAACACGTTTGTTAACTCTTTTTAATTATTTTTTTTTCTCTAAAAGCTTAAATTTTATTTTATTTTCAATTTCATTTTATAATTTATTCTGTACGGACGTAAGACAATTGTCACATGATTAAGAGGAAGACACTAACACCTGCAACACAGTTTTTACTAGTGCAGATGTTAGAGAACCCTATATTGGAATTGTTCACTTATGTCAATAACGAATATCATTATTATTTTATTTTTACCTAAAATAATAAATTATGTTGAACATCTCTGTCCGAACCAACGAGTCAATGTGTTTTATGAGTCAATTAATCAAGATAAGGATTTAGGCACATGACACATGATCTGCAGCGCATTTTTATATCACACAAAATGGACTAAAATAAAATTTAATGATCCGCAAAATTCTATCTTTCAACGTGAGTAAGGACATAATATTGTTTGTACCTATAGCAGATGATTTAAATGATAAAATAACGCTTTTACACGTCAATCTATCCAGTTTTAACTAGATGATTTGTTGATTGGTCTGTTTTTACAAGCTAGACTACCTCGAGAAGAAGCGGTGGAACATAACTCAGATGTCAGTCTCTTTTAAAGTCCATACATTGGTAAACATGTATTGTATGTGTTAAATGTGTGCACTGGATCCTACCCTCTATTGTGATCTCTCTCTATCACTCAAAGGTTTGCTGGTAGAAAACTCATTTTTGAGTTAAGCTCGCCTTTGTACATGAACTATTTAAATCACTGTGAATTAATATAAGCTGTTATGGTGTACAATAAAGAATTAAAGAATTGGTCAAACCATATGAGGTTAATGTCTGAGGTGATCTTTTGAGGAAAGGACCATGTTTACGATTTGACGAGCAATATCAAAGCCATCATTACAATTAATTTCTTGTCAAATTTTTAAATTATGTTATGTTATTCTTTTATTTTATTTTATTAATCGTTTTAAACCATCAATCAAATTATATTTATATTAAATAGTAAACTACATGTTTAAGTGCTGTGCACACCTTTAAGTGATAAAGGTTTGAACTGAAGAGTATTAAAGTTTTAATTTTTTTTCTTTGAATTTTGTCTTGCATGATCTCAGATAGAAATTAAGTGTAAATATAGTTTTAAAAATGATCTCTGTACCTAGTTTGTATTTGTTGTTATCTTAATTTTAAGTTTTTTTTTTTGCATGCTGAAAATGAGTAAGCAATGTATGTGGAACTATTTTAACTTAAGAGCATTATGTACCATATTTTACGCAAAAATAAAAATATTCAATTCTATTCTATAAGTTCATTGTAATATTATAAAATATGAGATTAATTTGCTGTAAATATTCTGTAAACTACGTTGGAGTGCCGAAGTAACAAATAAACAAATATTAAATTAAGGACATTTGGGTAGGCCGCATAAAGTACTCAAACTGCCAGACAATCATGAAATCTACCCCTAGTTGACGACCTACATAAACCTCACATTCACAGTCAGACATACATTTGTGGAAATATGATGTTCCTAAACGGCCCATTCTGATTTACTAGACAAATATAATAAGCCCGCGGGTGTGCATGCTACCTATGACCACTGGACCTCGCTACTCGTCAAAGAACAAACACAGATCTATAGCAGATCGGTCGCAGAAACGCTTTTAACCATGTTCACTGTGGACATGGTTTACAAGCATGCCTGTAGGAAAATATGTCTATTGAATTTCCCGGGAACACCAGAGCATAAACGCCTAGGCGTGCCCCCGATGCCAAGCCACAAATTCGCCGTACTTTTCGTCACATATTTGTGACGTTTGGTGTACAGGGCACGCGCTTGCTTGTCATGTATACATGACAATGGCGTTCAAAAGGTTAAGACCGCAAACGGAGTCAGGGGCAAGCAGGGTAGCGAGTGCGGGCGCGACTTATCAAACAAATTACACCGCTGCCTGTGGCTTTAGTGGTGGGAGCGAAGGTCCGGAGCGCGCGGAAAAATGACAAACGTTCCAATATGCTCGTTGTGGCTACAGTGACACAAAAAAATATTACCGTCACATACACCGTACATATTAAATATGCACGGTGTGTGCCTTGTATTTAAAACTTACATTATAATCTTTGTAATACTTTTTTTTGTAATAATAATAATTTACTTCAGAACAAAATTCCATATAAAATTATTAGTAAGACTTAAAAACTATGTTAGTACCTTAAAACTACTTATTAACTTACCTTACATTAAAAAGGACAGCATCAGAACTATGCACCCTATTCCAGTGCCGCACAATAGGGCACTCCACCTTTTCTGGTATAGGGTTTGCAAGGCCATTGGGGCTGCCCCGCACACGACACATCAGGGAGGCCACTCTTTTGCGCACAATAGCCCTAAAGCAGTCGGTGTTGGCCTCCGCAAACATCCCTGACGCACTACAGTATCGCGGCAACGCCGTCAGCATCCTAAACCCATTACTGTAGAGGACCGACAGGGCATTGAAAGCCTTCTGCTTACAGCGGACCCACAGGCTGCAGGTGTACATTGTCTAGCAGTATGCCTTAAACAGAGTAATTTTAACATCTTTTGTGCCCCTCGAAACCTACGCGCATCTCACTGCCAATGCCCTATGTAATTAGATTTTTGTTTTTTTTTTAACTTTATTCCGCTCTAGGAATTTCTCCTGTATCGTGGATGCGTTAATAACATATAAACTCACATACACAAACAACCAGACCCGGAACAACTAAGTATCTGTTGGCCATACAAATATTTCTTCCGTGCGGGAATCGAACCCGAAATTGAGAAGATCATAATATTGATACATGGTCTCAATTCCTCTAGTTATATTTAATTCGTGTACATAGTTTCAAGTGTAAAACACGGAACACCAAGTGCAAAATGAAGCTATTTAACGGTATCAATAAATCTTCATACATTCTTTGCAACGTTTGAAAAAACAAGTGCCCGCTCGCGGTGTACAGCCGGTCGATTCTTTAAACATGTCGCAGAGAAGGCTTGGGTGAAGCGATCACGGAGTGAGCTGTCATTCCATCTTGATTATATGGATTGACAGCTCACCACGTCATCACTTCACCGAAGTCACTTCGATATGTTTACAGAATCGACCGGCTGTGGCCATCCAATGGCGCCCACTTCCGCGCGTCACTCTAGACGAGCCCTATGAATTCGACTTTCATACCTTTTGACTAGCATGATGTGCGTTCCGCGTTACAACCTGTCAACGTAAGCCCAAGTAATACAATTATATCTTTGCTAAAGATTTGCACTTATAATCCATTTTCCCTAACGGCAAACATTGTACAAAGTTGATATAAAGTAAAGAGCGCACCAAAGAGATATTTGAGTATTATTATTACACTGTAAAAGTTTCACTACATAAATACCAAAGAGAACCTTAATGGTACACTCAAATGCATTCTCCCTTTAGCTGTGCACTTTCATGATTGATATCGAATACTACGACTAAGCTACCTACATATTTGTTCCTACAAATATATACAGCACTACGGTCCCAGTAAAGTAGCATTTCATTCCTTTAATCTTGATTAAAACATTTCTTTTGAATACAAGCCAGTTTCAATGTTGTTATTGAAAAAAGCAAAACTACATAACATTTCATGAAAGAGTACTAAAATATTTTCTGAAATATGTAGTGTGCTTTTAAAGCGTGGCATAAGTAGCTGCAAAGCTCTTCGCTCGCTGCGACCGATAGAACTCTGTGTTCGCATGTAGGTACAGTCGATTTCGAGCGACCGCGAGAGTCGGACCGACCGCGCGTCGCCCTACAAAGTTCACGCGTAGAACACGGCATTCGAAATTTGAAAGTGTTCCCTTTAACAACGTTGTTTTGTCAAGTTTTTTTTTTGTTACCGTGTTTGAATGTTTTACGTTTCTGTGTTTGTTTAAAAGTGACTGAAAATTACTTTTGATGAAGTTTAGAATGCATGGAAGTTTAGTTTTTCAAAAGTAATCGATTTTCCCCGATTTACAAAAGTTTTCCATGACTAATATGATTACTATTAGAAAAGTGTTGGTAAATTATAATTACAATGAATAAAATTGGAGTGTATTTCGAGTTACTAAATTCTGTGTTTGTGTTAGTGTGAGTGATTGGAAACTTCAGCAACTCTTCTAAAGTAAGTAATCAAAAAGTTTGGCTTTTCATAGGTTAATATCAAAAGAAACTTTGCTGCGTGATTGGTTTCTATGAATGAGTTTTCATGGAATAATCTATAAACATTAATTATGCTCAGGTTCTCTATATTACTAGGTTTTTTTAAATGTAGCGTAGTAGTTGTGTTTGTTGGTAAGATTAAAAACTTATGTAATTTTCTATGAGAGATGAGAAGAGAAAAAAACTTCTAAATTCGAATTAAATTCATCCAAGGTTAAGGTTAAGGTTCAGGTGAAAATATTTACTTTTATTAATTTGTGAAAAGATGTTTATTTATTATATTTAAATAAAAATATAAATTAAAGTAGGTAACATCACAATAATACATTAATACTAAACCTAATAAGGGTGAGTTTTTTGTTCCTTAGAGTTAACTCAACCAATGGTAAAATTAATTGTGATACAAATTTCGTTAAAATGCGTTTTTCGATCAAATGTAAAAGTTTGAAATTTGAAAATTTTCGAAATTTATTTGCCCATTATTTTTAGTCGTGAAAAAATTAGCTATAAGTAGGAACATTTATACAGAAACAAAATAAACTTAGGCGTCGACGTATTCCTCCTCATACTTTTGATTTATTCAGTTGTGTATTCTAGAAATATAAAATACCTAAATAAGACGTCCCAAATAATAAAAATAATTTAAAACTAACAAAATCTTTATTTATACTGATAACATCTGATCAGCCATAGCGTAAAACGAAATAAATATGTACTATATTTTAATTTTTTCGATTAAAGTTGGGTTAAAAAAAATATAAATACTAAAATGTGAACTGCATTCCAGGCAACACAAATCAAACATATTTTAAATTGTAGCTATAAAATTGTTTAAATATCATACAGTCGCAGGAATTTCAATTAATAAACAAATATTTTCAACAAACTTTCCCCACATACAATGATAGCTTGTTCGTTTTGCAAGATTTCAATTTTATAAATATGAGTTGAAGCTAAATAAAAGTTCATCAAAAATGTTGAACAGAACGAAACAGATTTTTCATAAAGCGAACAACTTGTGGTAACAGTTTTAACCATGATTAAACGTAGAAAATCGTTGCAACAAAGACTTACCACAGAGAATATTTAAGCGTTACCACTTGAAAGATGGGATTTTATATGATTATTTTATTTATTTTCAATTAATTAACAAATATTTTCAACAAAACTTCCCCACATACCTATAATGAAAGCTTGTTCGTTTACTACCTATTTGCAAGATTTCAATTTTATAAATATGAGTTGAAGCCAAATAAAAGTTCATAAAAGTGTTGTTCAGAACGAAACAGATTTTTCATAAAGCGAACAACTTGTGGTAATAGTTTTAACAATGATTAAACGTAGTAAATCGTTGTAACAAAGACTTACCGCAGAGAATATTTAAGCGTTACCACTTGAAAGATGGGATTTTATATAATTATTTTTTTTATTTTCAATTAATTAACAAATATTTTCAACAAAACTTCCCCACATACCTATAATGAAAGCTTGTTCGTTTACTACCTATTTGCAAGATTTCAATTTTATAAATATGAGTTGAAGCCAAATAAAAGTTCATAAAAGTGTTGAACAGAACGAAACAGATTTTTCATAAAGCGAACAACTTGTGGTAATAGTTTTAACAATGATTAAACGTAGGAAATCATTTTAACAAAGACTTACCACAGAGATTATTTAAACGTTACCATTTGAAAGATGGGATTTTTTATCAGTCATTTTTTTAACATTTGCTTTGATACTGTTTTTTATCTTGAAATATGTTCTGTTATTAAAGCAAAAAACTTCTATTGTAAAAAATAGCACCATCCCATCACTTCTCATGGGTGTCGTAAGAAGCGACTAAGGGACTCACCAGAGAATGGGCAGCAGCATTCTCTGTACATTGATTGCAACAGCTACACTGCGATGGCCAACCCGCCTGCCAGGCGTGATTATGGCAAACTCCGTCCTTTAGGGGAGGCCTATGTCCAGCAGTGGACATGATATTTCAGCTGATATTATGTTCTATTGTAAACACAACATCTGTCGTAATCATAACTACTTACGGTAACAGGGTAGGTAAACAGATTTTTTTACCCCCCCTAAATCAGAGGGGCGTTATAAGTGTATTTGTGTATTCGTTTGTGGAATCGTATGTCCTAAACGGATGAATCAGTTTTGATTTAGTTTTATAGGGTTCTTTGAGGGGATTTTATGAGGCACTTGGATTTTTTAAGTCAAGAGTGAAAAGGTTACTTCTTGGCATGCTATATGCTCCATCCTTGACCGCATCATTGCTTTCCGTCAGGTAAGATGAGTGGTCAAACGCGAAATTATCAATAATAATTACAAAGAGAAATTTGGCACATTTATTGAAGGCCCTTAGTTTTTCAGAATCCAAAATATCATAAATGTGGCTCGTCTGCTTTCATAATCTAGCAATTATTGATATACATATATTAACATTCAAAAACATTTATATGACTGACTGACTGACTCACTCACTCACTGACTTATAGATCAAAAACCAAACCCTTCCCTTCCAGATGACCTAGAAAGTTCAAATTTGGCATACAGTTAAGTGATTGTGTGTATATATCACCGGAAACCACCAAGCTTGGCGATTATGCCAAATCCCTCCTCCCCCTTGGAGGAGACCTATGTCCAGCAGTGGACGTCTTTCGGCTATGATGATGACGAAGATGACATCGGTGAATTGCAAACCCTGTAAGATTGAAAAATATTGCGTTAAATTGAAATATTTTTTTCACAGATATATTTGAAACTTTTCATTTGGATGAGATTTTCTTTACAAAACAATTTCATAATATATGGAGAAATTATAATCTAATAAAAATTTATAACAATCTTACGGAGTCTGCAACTTTTCAGTGACATTTACAAAGGAAAAAATCGGCGATATACACTTACACAACCCAGGCGATTCGCAATCTTCACTTTCTCTATAAGATGAAGATGAGAAGAGGCTGTTTGCTCAGCAGTAGACAGTTACAGGTTGATATTCTCACTAGTATCTATACTACTATTATAAAGTGGAAAGATTTGAATTTTTGTATTTATTTATTATTATTATTATTTATTAATGGCACATCACAAACACAAACATGGACATATTAAATTATATAAGGTCTTATTCTAGACGTGCACGACATTTACAATAACAATAAAAATTCTAAAATGAACAAAATAATTAGCAGGATAATAAGGAACGGGCAAATCAATTTTAAAAATTTGGCTTTTTTAATTAATTAATCATGAGGTAAAGAAAAATATTGTATGTATGTAACGAATAAACTTGAAAACTACTGGACCGATTAGAAAAATTACTTCAGAAATGGATAGCTACATTATCAGCGAGTAACATAACGAGACTATATTTTATCCCCTACTCCCACGGGAACTACGCGGGTGAATATTATTATAAATGCGTAAACAATTTTGTTAGTTTGTTACGCTTTCACGCGTAAACCGCCAAACAGTTTTGGTACAGAGATAAATGGGACACTGGGGACGATTATAAGCTAAGCCGTGTGAAAATGCTATTTATTTTATTAAAATAATTTTCTTTTGATTAAATTAAACGGTAAAAAGAAATCACATGAAAATTTTAAAAAAAAACATTGCCATGTGCGAGTCGGACTCTCACGCGAAAGGTTCCGTTCCATAAACCAAAAAAAAAACACGATTCTTATATATATCTCCTTAAATTTTAAATTTAATTGAATTGTTATTATTTGTTGTTATAGCCACAATAGAAATACAACACTATGTGAAAATTTCAACTGTCTACCTATTACGGTTCTTGAGATACAGCCCGCTGACAAACAGACGGACGGACGGACTTACAAATGGACGGACAGCGGATGTTTAGTAAGGCAGAAATAGGCGGAGGTTCCGTTGGTTACCGGGATAAACTAAAAGTGATTTTTTTTACCAGATTATTGCACGAGTTAAGTATAGACTGCAAAACTTCTAATCAAATAACTAGTTAACCGTCCTTCCTGTTAAGTGCCTACTCTTTGACCTATGACCGCGAACCCAAAGCTTGTGTGGGTAGGACTGAATAGAGATGACGTCACCAAAGACACAGCTAACTATGTTGGTGATGTTGGAAATGAGATTGTTGTATTTTAGTATTTTAAACAAATGTAGCTGAAACATGGAGCTACTGTTTACCTGATCTACACAACCCAGTAACAGGGCAACACGATACCCTTTGTCAAAATACTACTACTTCTTCTTCTTCTGGCTACTTGACAGTAAAGTTAAACATCGACAAATAATAGCCACAACATTAAAAAAAAAATAGTAAGATGAAAGAAACTCGATAAAAAAGGCCAAGTGCGAGTCGGACTCTCACACTAATGGTTTTGTACCATGACCCGGAAAAAATACGTTTATTGTATGGGAGCCCCCTTTAACTTATAATTTGTTGTTACAGCGGCAATATAGAAATATACACTATGAAAATTGTAATTGTCCATCTATAACGGTTCTTGAGATATAGCCCGCTGATAGACAGACGGACGGACGTACGTACGGACAGTGGAGGCTTAGTAATAGAGTTGCGTTGGGTACGGAACCCTAAAAAGTTAAATTGTTGCCACCGATTAACCTGTGCGGCTGGTATTATTTAGCCACGAGCAATGAGAAGTACTCATTGATATGACCGTGGCTACTAAACTTGTATAGGTAGGTCTGAATGAAAATGACGTCACTAAAAACATAGCCAACTCTAAACTGGAAAAAACGTATCTATACTAATTGAAAGAGTCAACAAAAATTAATTGGTGTAATAAAAGTGAAGAAGCGTCCTCGGTGGCTAAAAGATACCGCCGTTTATAAATAGATGGATTGATATAATATATTGTACACTGATGGTAGCACAACTCTTACCAAACATTGTACATTGGCCATTTTTTTGTAACAAGAAGACGGCTTATTCTGTATAGAGATCTACGTTTTCGAACGTGCATTTATTTTTCTGACCATCTACAAATTGGTTTTGTTAAAATGAATGTTACAATTTGGATGCCTATTTGTGCTGAAGAAGATGTCTATTATATCCATTGATTTTTAGAGGGTGTTATGTCCCGCCCCGACCCTTGCTCGAGCCAGCTCGCGTCGCTGAGCCTGTAGTTTTAAATTCATCCCAAAATAATAATCCTCATTCAATCCAGCCCGTCCCTAGCTGTCCTGCCCCCTGTGACGCCCTAAACCGAGGCCCGTACCCCACAGGGAGTGCCCTTAGTTTGTAAGTTTTTTAATAAGCCCTGACAGGAGGCTTTAATATTTATATAAAGGCAAGCCCGGTTAAGCAGTCGACAACCTAATAGGTTGAACAGGGAGACGCCACACACAAAAAAAAGGGTGTTATGTTAGGTGTAACTACATATCTAGGCGCACGGTAGTGCGCCAGGCCAAGTTCCAGCCTAACGCACGCAGAGTGTAGTTTTTTCTACAACGTCGATTTTATAAAAAACAATTTAATAAAGAAAAAACTTGCCAAGTTGATAAAAGGGTCAAATTGAAAATGTTTCGAGTGTTTCGTCATTTTACACGGTCAGGAAAGATCCAAGCTTTCTGTTCGCTGGTATTCTCAAAAGACATGTATTAAAGTCATGGACTATTCTGCAGTTCGAAAATGCTTGGCCTATTGCCTATTGATCTCGCTACTTTTATATGCCGAATTTTTTGGGAGAGGAACTTGGCCTTTTTTCACATTTTTGTTTTTTGGGATATGTTTTACTACAGATCTACAGTTCACGTGGGAGCTTTTACTTTGTCGTTGTGCCTGTTGTGTACCTACTTTACAAGGCTAAACCCATGAACCAATTTAGATGAAATTTTGCAGAGAATAAGATTTTACCTGAGGGTTGATATTAAGGACAAAACATTATCCTTCCAAATTAAAAGACATACACGCGCCATTAGCCGCGGGCTTTATCTAAATATGCGACGACATGGAAATTATAAAAATGTGCTTCTAATATATGAAACAGATCAGAAAAAAAACACAAGGATATAATATATTTGTTTTTGCGGCTGAACGATAATCAGTTCGGAGAAATTCTAAGCAATAGGATAGATAACTAAAAAAATCTAATTAGTCTTTTAGAGAGATTTTCAACAAATACTGGAAACGATACAGTGCGTTGAAAACTCGTGTGACGTCATATTTGAGTACACTTTTAACCAAAATGTGACGTCACAATCCCCCACTCCTGATCTGTGATCCGTTTTATTTTCGTCATTTTTTATTGATTTGATAAGGAAAAAAGTATTTGATGATTTTTCAATTATTTGACGAATGAATGACTGATGCGCTAAATAGAATCATATTCTTTTTTATTCAGGAATCATGTCTATTGTAGCAGAAGGTAAAAATTTACGATAAGTTTATTCATCAGAAATTGATAGGTAGGTACTACACAGAGATAGATCCCTGGAAACGGTTATAGGCTACATTATTTGCGAGCGAAGCAGCGAGCAAGCGCTAGTAATACATAAAAATGAGACCCTAAGCATTTAAAAAAAAAGCATTAAATTTTTCGAAATATTCCAAATATTATTACACTAGATTTTGCTCGCGACTTCGTACGCGCATATCCCGTTTTTTTCCGGTCCCGTAGTATTTTCCTAATCCCGAATAGCATATAGACTTCCTCATGAATGTGGCTTTTTTTTTTTTTTTTTTTTTTTTTTTTAAGGATGGGAAATCATCAAATGACTTCTTCCGCTCTGGGTGGAGCGGAAGGGCGTGTCAGACTCTTACTGACTAAAACCCATCCGTGTTCCTTCTGAAGCCCTTTGCGTTCCAGGGCCGCGGTGACTCTTTCGAACAAATTCCGCAACCCTGGCAGGCTCTGGCCCTAGCGGACCCCGTCTTTTATGCTGACATCTCTTTGAGGCGCGCGTGAAACACAACGCGCCATCGACCCGGGCCTGGTGGTGATCGGACGGCGAGCCACCCAATGCTCGCCGTCCGCAGGCCCGCGCCTACGGTGGCCGGGGATCGCCCTGCGACTCCCGACGCCCGGGGCGTCTTCTCCTGTTGCGGCGGTTGGGGCGAAGGCCTTGCCTTTCCCTCGCGCGGCCCGCCTCCTCCTTCGCTAGCATTACTGCTTCGCAGAAGGAGGTGACCGCTTCCCAAGCCTCCTCGCTCCGGACCATGGATTCAACCAGGGCCGGACGCGAGAGGTCGCCGCCACCGATCGCCGCGATGAGGACACGGCGGTGCTCAGCCCAAGCAGGGCAGACCTCCACCGTATGCTCCACCGTGTCCTCCGGGCGATCCTCACAGTGCTGACACCCGGGCGTGTCTTCCCGCTTAATCCGAAACAGGTACCTCCCGAAACAGCCGTGTCCGGTAAGTACCTGCGTCAGGCGGAAGGTGAGGACGCCGTGGCGCCTCTCCAGCCACTCCTCAAAGAGGGGCCTTACCGCCGCAATTGTGGCGTGCCCAGCGCTGGGCCGCGATAGTCTCAGTCTCCATACCGCCATAGTATCCTGCAGGAGCTCCGTCCGCCGCGATGCAATTTGCCGTGGCAGTGGAGCGGAGCCGCTTGAAGGCAGCCCCAGCCCGCTCCAGTCTGGGAGCCAAACGTCGGAAGTGCTCCTCGAAGTTCCACCGGCTGTCGAGAACGAGCCCCAGATACCTGATCGTCGACCCGACGCCGATGTGAACCCCTCCTACCGTTACTTGGGATCCCGCTGGTGGCCTGTTCCGAGAACCATGAAAGCACATGGCCTCGGACTTGTGCAGGGCCACCTCGAGACCCAATTGCCGGATCCTTCCAACGACTATCGCGACCCCGCGTGTCATTAATTCGGCCGCTGCCTGGTGCGACCCCCCCTGTGCCAGAACCAGCGTGTCGTCAGCGTAGCAGACTACGCTGACGCCGCTAGGGAGGTCGGCACGCAGCACCCAGTCGTAGCCGATGTCCCACAGGAGCGGCCCCAGAACCGAACCCTGTGGAACACCGCACGACATCTCTCGCCGGTTCCACTCTCCCCGGTGACCGGGGTAGATGACGGCCCTGTCCGTCAAATAGGCCTCGACCACGCGACGGAGGTAGGTCGGCATCCGGTGGTACCGGAGTGCCTCCCTAATGCAACTCCAGGGCAGGGAGTTAAAGGCATTGGCGATGTCAAGAGACACCGCCAAGACGACCCTGCCCCGGGACACAGCATCCCCCGTCGTGAGGGCTCTCACGCGCATGATGGCATCCACCGTTGAGCGCCCCGTGCGGAAACCGAACTGGTTCTCCGCCAGATTCGGCCCCACCCTCACCAGGTGCCCGACGAGGCGGTTTGCAATTACTCTTTCAAAGAGCTTGCCCAACTCGTCGAGCAGCACGATGGGCCGGTAAGCGGACGGAGAGTCCGCAGGGCGCCCTGGCTTCTTAATGAGAACCAGTTTCCCCGTCTTCCAGCGAAGTGGGAACTGGCCTCTCTCAAAGCATGCGCTTAAGAACCCCCTTAGTCGAGGCCCGAGAGCCTCCAAGGCCAGGACCCAGGCTTTCCCAGGTAAGCCGTCGGGTCCTGGGGCGGTATTTTTGGCCTTCAGCCTGTTTACCGCCACTCTCAGGTCTACCTCAGTCACCTCTGGAGCGTTGTCATCGTCGTCGCCGTCGTCGTGGTCCACATCGGGCACCGCAGGTGGCGGAGCCATAGGCGGGGGAGTATGCTCCCCTTGCGAAGGAAACAGAGTGCTCACCACGTC
Organism: Mamestra brassicae; assembly: GCA_905163435.1. NCBI lineage: Eukaryota > Metazoa > Arthropoda > Insecta > Lepidoptera > Noctuidae > Mamestra > Mamestra brassicae. Next base: position 4,512,620 of record LR991003.1, on the reverse strand, counting down.
CTCCACCAGCTGGGGCCGGAGACTCTGCGTCAACGGGGGGGCCCAGGTGCGGAGTTTATCCCGCACCATTTTGTAAGGGCGTCCCCACGGGTCCCCGTTCAGAGACTCCAGCATCTCCTTACGAGCCAGATTCCTGGCCCGCAGGATTCCCGCTTGAAGGGCGGCCTTCGCCACTCTGTATTCCTCGTACAGCTCCACCTCCCTGGCCTGAGCATCCGGAGGCCGGATGCGGAGCCTGCGATGCCTGGTGTACAGGCGCCGTGCAGCAACGCATGCCTTGCGCAGCGAAGCCAGCTCCCGCGACCACCAGTACACCTGGCGGCGGGCGCGTCCTGGCCGGACCCGGGGCATTGCCACGTCACATATATCTGACATGGTCTCCCGGAACCACTCCGCCTCGTCGTTGATGTCAGCAGGCCTGTCCGGTGGTAACACCCAGGCCTGCACGATCGAAGCTTCCAGGAGGAGCTCCCGGTCCAGCTGCTTCAGCGCCCACCGCGGACCACTCGGGGCCTCTCGGACTGGCGCGGTTGAGGTCTGGGCGGAGACGTCAAACCGGATGTACCGGTGGTCCGAATACGTCTCCACCTCCTCCATGACGCGCCAGTCGACGACACGCGGTGACAGAGCAGGGCTTGCGAACGAAATATCCACCACGGACTCACCCTGCATCCGCACACACGTGGGGACAGAACCCCGGTTGAGGACGATTAGGCCTGTCTCCAGAGCCCAGTCCTCCACCATCCTGCCCCTCGTGTCCGTATATCGGGAACCCCAAGCCAAGTGCTTGGCATTGAAGTCCCCGAGAACGAGCACGGGGAGGGTACGATACCCGGCGACGACAACAACCATCTCCCTAAGGGAGTTGTGGAACTCGGCGAGAGATCGGTTTGGAGAGAAGTAGACCCCCACTACCACAATCTCCCCAAACCGTGCTGCTACGCACCCCTGTCCTCTCCTGACACTCTCGAGGGACGGGGTACCGGCGGCGGCCGACGAAATTAGGGCCACTGAGCCGTTGAGGTCCTCCACCCAGTCATCCCTGGGCGGGACAAAGTACGGCTCAGCGACCACGGCGATGTTGATCGACCACTGCGCCATGCTCTGGAGCAACAGGTGCTGAGCGGCGGCGCAGTGGTTGATGTTCGCCTGGAGGAGGCGTAATGGGGCCGTTATTGGCATTCCATTACGGCCTCCTCCCGAGCCCCTTGTGAGGGCTCCACCGCGGCATTCGCAGTTGTGGCGGCGGCGGCGGCGGCGGCGATGGCGGTGGCGTTTGCTACGGCAGAGACGGCGGTGGCGGAAGGCTTCCTCTTGCCCCCGGCTTTGGCGGGTGGGGCGCAGGCCTTGCCCCCAGCCCAGTGATCGGCCGGCTTGCCAGCTGCCGCACATACAACGCAGTGTGGCGTGGCGTTACACGAGCCGGCCTTGTGACTGGGCTGACCACAGCGGAAACAAAGATCGCTGCGGTCCACCTCCGAGGTGCAGAGGGCTCCCGCATGATTGCCCACTAGGCAGCGGAAGCACCTCAGAGGCCTGGGCTCTAGCAGTTTGACCTGCGCAGAAACCCAGCCCACCAGAAGCCTTCGGCCCTCCGAAATTATCTTGGCCGCTGTTACGGGGCAGCTTACCACAACGGTTCGCATGCCCGTGTGGTCAGGACGTATGATGCCTGCCTTCACTTGCTCGACAGAGCACCCCCCTGTCCTGACGACAGCGGCCACCACCTCCTCCTCCGTGACGGAGTCGTCCAGGCCCAAAATGCGCATATCTATGCACTTGGTGGGCCTGGATACTCGGGCATCGTCCGCATTCAAGGACGCTCGCAGCCTTTCGGCCAGAGCGTCGGCGGTTGGGCCGCTGGCTGCCCCGGGGATCTCCAGCATTCGGGCCCCAGTCATGGTAACCCTTAACCGGAGGCCCCCGACGATGCCGAGCTCCCCAAGGTTCACCTCCTGCTTCGCTTTGGAGAGCACGTCGCCGTACGTCACGCCCCTCTTCACCGCATCTGGCTGTAGTGTTACCACTACAGCTGCGGTCTTCGGGGCGCGGAGCCTAGCCGCTACACTTTGCGCTTTGCGCCGCCGCCTCCGCTCGCGTTTTTTGGCCGCCCTGGCTGCCTTGCCCGCCTTCTTCTTCTCCCCGGCCACTTGCCATCCGGCTTCGGCCGCAGGAGAGTTTGTAACCGGGGCCGACTGTTGCACCGCTGGCGCTGGAGCCTTCGCCACCTGTGCAGCCGCCCCTCCTTTCTTCTTCTTAGCCGGTGCTGGTTTTCCCGGTGCCGGCTCGGCCGCACTGTTAGCCTGACCGATCGGCCTCGGTTTGGCGGCCACGGCGGCCGCGTACGAAGCCGTCGTCTTGCCTGAGGCCTTCTGGCTCGCTGTTAGTTGGGGACGCAACAAAATCTTTTCAAGCGTGGAGAACCGTTCCCGGAAGGGAGCCAACTCCTGTCGCACCAGATTCAGAACCTGGTTCAGAACCTGGCTCCCCTCCGGCGCGGACGTGCTTTGCCCCTGCTTGCGCCCCCCTTGAAGCGCCTCCTCTGTGCCGGCTCCACGGAGCCCGGCTAGGTCTGCTCGGAGCTTTGCATTCTCCTTTTGGAGAAGGTCCGTGGCGGCCGCTAGGCGGGCGACCTCCGCCCGCAGCTTGGACATCTCGTCCGTTGACGGAGGACCGCTGTAGCTGTAGCTAGCCTCCGCTGCCGCCAGAATGGAGGCCGACGCCGCGCTTATGGCCTTGTTTTTAGAGGCCTGGGTCCTCTTCAAAGCCACATCGCGGACTGCGGCCCCCACGACCTCCGCAAACCTGGCTTGGCGCTCCTTATCGGGGCCGCCAGCCGTGTCCGGCTCACCGCTGGATGACTCCAAAGGGAAAGCCCTCCGACCTGACGCTCCAGGGTGGTGCCTCTCCTCGGCGAGCTTCGTGGCTCGCTGGGCAGCCTCCTGGGATGCGAGCCCCCTCCCCTTGCCTCCGTCTCGGCCCTTACCCCGCCTGCTGGTGGGGATTTTCCGGGCCGAGGCCATCTCACCGTTGGAGGACGACCCTCGGTCATCCTCCGATCTAGGGCGCTTGCGGAATAACACCGAGCCACCCGCAACAGCCTCTCCTCCCTCTCGCTCCGAGCTCGATGAGCTGACGCTGACGCCAGATGCGGAGTCAGAGTCTGACCCTACATCCCCCCGACACGTCAGCGGGCTCTTCCTCCACAGTTTGGCGGGAGCTTTCGCACCACGCCCGCCCAACACCTTGTCAGGCGTATTAAAACTGAAGCCGATCAAGTCCTCAAAAGACGTTTTGGATCGGGAGCCTCCTCGGCTCTTGTTGCCACTGGCAAGCGGATTAAGACATTCGTTGCCCTCCCCAGAATACGAGGGGCATGACGCTCCCGAAGGGAGCGTGGTGGATTCTCCAGCTGCTGAGCAGCTGGTACCACCCTGGGGTAATATTTTTGCGTTTGTCTTCTTCATGTTGTTCCTTTTAAGGGTGCGGTCCCTATCTCCTCCACCCTTTCACAGGGTCCCTCTCTCCCTCTGCTTGCTCACTGCACTCACAGTCACGTCTGATGATCAGACGCGTACCAGAGGGCAGTGAGCAAGATTCCTTCTGAAACGCACACCGTCCGAAAACCTGAAAAATGTTCAAGTTTTCGAACGGTGTGCCCCTCGCGTGTGTGTGTGTCCCTCTTTGTCTAGTCTCTCACTTGGACCTTTCCGGCATGAGTAACTCTACCGGCAGAGCTCCAAGATCACTGAGACGCACAAGCCCCACCACGACGGCAACGTGGGGACACCTTCGGTGGGGTCATGAATGTGGCTACCATATACAAAAATAATTTTCCAAATCCGATTGGTAGTTCCTGAGATTCGCGTTCAAACAAACGAACTATTACTAACTGTAGATAGATATTTGATAAAATATTTCAAAGTTTCCACTTTCACTACCTGTATTCTATCGGATGAAATCTTATAACCTCAGATTTAGATATAGCGTATTTTTGAAATATGAACCTTTTAACAAAATTACGTAAAGTGCATCTTAAACAAAAATACAATTTCTTATCATTTAAGCTTCCTTTCCAAAAATACACTGGAATGTAAAGCCAAGTATACACAAGTTCTGAATAAAATTACACCTGATACAAAAATATTAAATGAAAATGTAAACAAATGGTTTTCAAAACATACAATGTGTTTGTCACTTTATAGTGCCATTTTAAAGAAAAGACTCTTTGTTACAATGATTGTTACTTGTACAGGCAAAAAAATACTGAACATATACTGAAATATATATTAAACATTACAGTAATATAGCTTATACATAAAAATAAGACATAGGCGATAATTTATAAAATGGGAAAGTACAAATTACACGCTAGCGGCAGCTAATTATAAATGTAAAGTGTTGTGAATGATTGTATAAATTTAACATTTACTGGGTTTGTTTACACTTAACTGAAAAACAGATCATAACAGCTTCGGTTCCATACAATTGAGCAGTGCGTTCGAAAAGTGGTGAGATACCTACTAACGTTTCATCAAACTCGTTTGTTCTGTTTAGAATTGCAATGTTTCGAATTTATTTCAATGAGGCTGTCGACTAAAAAGCATTGTTCGCATGTGGAGACCGTTAACAAATATGGTGGCTGGACCATTTGTATAGAACTCATTACCAGGGACTATTCATACGATTCAAATGTTTTGAATGATGCTCGTTTTCCTGATGGCTTTTCGCTTACCGTGGTGTTAATTTGTAGCCTGAAAAAGGGTCTTTGAAACACGATTTTGTGTCCTTTTCTATAAATGACAATCCATATTCATCCATACTGATATTAAAAATGCAAAAGTGTGTCTGTTTGTCTGTCTGTTACCTCTTCACGCAACACACAACAAATTTGGTTTAAATGAATGGATACTTTTAGATATTCACGCGGGCAGAGCCCAGGCGGAAGCTGGTTACTTATAAGTCGTTTTTGTTTTGTACCAGTTTGTCTTCAGGAAAATAATTAAGAGTTGAAAATGTGATTCGTTGGAACTGCTTTTTCCGAAAATATTTTGTGGTAAGTACGTACTTTGTTTAATAAATAGAAAAACAAAATGGCCAAGTTATTTTTTTATGTTATTTGTGTAGTGTTGTAATAGCGGCAATAGGAAGACTGTGAACATTTCAAACGTCTACCTATTACAGTTCAGGAGATATAGCCCGCTGACAGACAGTCGGACAGCGGAAGCTTAGTACTAGTGCTCCGTTGGTCATATTTTGAGTACGGAACCTCCAAAATCAATAGTCACAATTTCAAGACGTTCGCTACAAACATTCGCGTCAAATCTCCAGTATCACAAAGCTTGTCCAGAGTGTGTGCTCAGCCTAAGATCCGTACTTAGTAGTGACGGAATGACCATTACTTTCTTAACTAAACAAACTAAGACATTTGCTCGTAGATTGATGCTTCGAAAACAGGTTTGAGATTGTGAGTGAATCGATAACTACGTTTCCTGCTAACAGTGCTAAATGTAACGTAAACAAAAGAGTCGAGTATTTTTAGGCAAGGAATTTTCTTATAGTTTTCCGTTGATTGAATATTGAATAATAAATTGAAGGTCTTAAGCTTTTGGTGTAAGGAGCTCATGGCTAAATAATAACAGCCGCACCGGTCAATCTTCAAGGTTAAGCAACGCTTGCCGAGGTTGGTCTGTGGATGGGTGACCATCTTAACATACCGAGACTCCTCCGTGCCTCGGAGAGCACGTTAAGCCTTTGGTCCCGTCTGTCATTTGTGGATCTTTGGCAGTCGTTACGGATTGTCAGAAGCCAGATAATCTGACACCAGTCTTGCCAAGGAGTACCGTGTTACCCAATTAATGGGTTGTGGAGGTTTGGTAGGCAGCCGCTCCACGTAAAATACTAGTATTCAGCTGAATCCGTAATAGTTGGGAAAAGACTAGGCAGATGATGAAGGTTTTGGTGTAACTAGTTGGGTGTAGGGTTCCTAACTTTTTGTATGAGAAGTAAAGTACATCATGGTCGAAGAACTAAAATGGATAGTATTTTAGAAAAGTAAACTGTACCATTAATTTTTTTGCATTTAAAAAAAATGTTTTTGGAGTTTCTTGCAAATTTAACAATTTATTACAAATTAAAAATATTCATATGGTTTCCCACAATTTAAGTTAATATTAAAATAAATGAACAGCCGATTTTTAATGGAATCAATGCAAGTACCATTTCTGTCATCCCGCCTCTTTGCAATCATTACGGAAAACACTCTCTCTGTGAAGACAGCAGTGGCAGGAATACCAGCGGTCATAAAAACAGTATTTGTATACTTTTTATAATACTGTTTTTAACAGTATGGTTGGGAACCCTAGTTGTATAACGAAATACGAATTTCCGATTGTCGGAAAACGAATATTTATCATTGAATCTCGCCAGATTTGAGGATCACTTTAGCAGTATTTTATGCCAAAAGTTTTTCAGATTTGATTCTGTTCAGTTCGATAATTTTTTTTTTTTCATAATTTTAAAATAAATATTGTTGAAGTTATTATATTATAAATATATTGATGAAAAATGACCAACCTCGTATTTCCGAAACTAGTAAGTCTTAAATTTCGAAAAATATACAGGTAATTGTTCTTTGCCTATAGATCATAGGAAAACCTTTGTGAAGTCTATGGTTTGAAAGTAATATGTTACAAAAATGAGATCGTTCGGTACCCTTTGCATGCGAGCCCGATTCGCACTTGGTCGGTTTTTTATATAATACTTTATAATATAATACTTTTGCCAGCGACTTCGTCCGCGTGGAATAGTTACTTGGGGCAGACATTTTTATTTAGAAGTTTAGTAAAGTTTCAGTCAATGCTACTGAACAGAGAAATAATAGATAGATAGTTCAACAAATATTCGACGTGATTCTTTAAATTGGCATAACTTTATTTATGTACTGATTGACATGAAACAAACACTAAATGTTAAGTGAAGCTTACGATATATTAGTGAAAAACACATCTAAATTTTGCTTCCTGAATACAAATGAATGCTTTAGGATAGCTATATTTTGCATTAGGCGTTATTCTATGTAGTAGAGCTTTTCGAATAATACGCAGAAGGCTAATGGTTCTGTATGATTTTATCTCATTCTGATGATTCCCAGGTTTGGGCATCATCAAGATTTGAAACACTTTCCACAGGGCTGGAAAGTGCTGAGTTCACAAAATGCTATTGAAAAGGTATGTTAGGAACAATATTGCTTTCTTTGGCTGTGCTTTCAGTATCTCTTTAGTTATAGGTCAAACCCCGGGAGCTTTCTTATCATCAATATTTTTTATAAGTCTTGACATCTCACGAGGTGTAACTGTTTTTATTTTTTAATAAAACATTTTGTTTTTAGATATAACAAAGTTCAATGGACAAATATACACAGCTAATGAGATATACAGGTTTTTTTTACATTAACGAGTATTAGTCGATCATCCGTCATGGTTTTTGGGTTCGCAATAACAAAACTCGGGGCAACGAGAACGTCTTTGTGCTTTGGCAGTTGCATATTTCTTGACATGGAATGGTAGACCCCTAAACTGTTTGTGGCACAACATGCACTTTGCTGGTTTTATTTCTTAATTAGGTAAAGTTGTCTTTTCGAGGTAATATTTACAGCCCGTAAACTGGTAAAGGGGTTGCCTCTCCGGGGTGCACTGGACGTTTGGATGTTGCTACTCCAGAGGGCTATAATAAAGTAGGGAACCCTAAAGTATGCCATGTCAAGTTTAACATGTATGAGCAGTGGACTTCTGCAGAAATATAACTAACACTAAAGTTTAAGGTTCTGCGCAAACGTGCCACCGACTACAGCCACCGGTGGCTGGCGACAAGCTGTTTACATGATTTTAAACACCTTTTGTATGGAATCGCCGCACACGTGTAGCGAGTGGCGTCCACTCGCGACTCAGTATCCGCGACACGCCACCGGTGGCGGTCAGTCGTGACTCAGTGTCTACGACATGTCACAGGTGGCGGCCACTCGCCACCTGTGACATGTCATTTAGCCTAACACTAAATGATCGCAATCTTACAATATAAATATATTTGGCCAAGCTTGGCGCTTATATAAACCCCTCTACCCCTCTTGGGGGAGGCCCATGTCCAGCAGTGGACGTCTTTCGGCTGATATGATGATGATGACACAATGTACGAGTTAGTCTCGACCATGGTCTACCATAACAAATATTAATTGATACCAAGTTATAACAGCTATCTCAAACACTCAATTGTATCTCAATATAACACTGCCAACTGCACAAAACAATCAAGAAATCTAAAGTGGAATCTCGATACACTTCGTAGCACTAAACCAGATTTCATATCGAAACATTATCCGACGTGATCTGAACGTCTTAACAGCTCACTATGATTGCTTAGATCAATTCAGATCCCCTTTTATCTGCGATAAGATTACATTCGATAGATAGTGATACCGAGAATTGAGTTCTGATATTGCATTGAGGTGTGATTTCGCAGATAGGCGCAATCTATTAGTGTGTTTGTATCGCGGGTCCACATAAGGTGAACTGATGGTACATAGTCTATATTATACATATAGACTTACTTCTGCGAGGGGCTCCGCTCGCGTGATAGTCGAATAGGTATAAGCTCAAGGGAATATAGTTCCAGGATAAAAAGTATTATGAGTCCTATTCGAAGACATGGTGTAGCCGTGTACCAAGTTTCATGCGAATCCGTTCAGCTGTTAAGACGAGGGAAGGAGTTACAGACAGACAGACAAAGTCACTTTCACACTAATTTATAATATTAAGTTGGAGTACCTGAACGACCGAGCTTCGCTCGGTTTTTTTTTGGTATGCGTTTTCTCAAAATTAAACCTAGCTAGATCGATTTATCGCCCCCGACCCCCGACCTGCATCCTAAATTTCATGAAAATCATTGGAGCCGTTTCCGAGATCTGATTAGAAATATACATATACTCAAGAATTGCTCGTTTGACGGTATTGGATATGGATGTAGTTGATCCGCCTGTTTACTGTAGTATTTTATGGACTTCATTTGGAACAAAACAGCTAATTAAATAACACTGAATGCAAATTAGAGCATTCCTCTCATACGTACCGTTCTCACAAACATTAATAAAACAAGGTTAACCTACTCTCTAAAACTGAAAACTTCTTGTGAGCGGCACCTGTCGTTGCGTTAGTGTCGCTTGCTGCTTTTGAATTTAATTTTCTACTCAATCTTTTCCTCGACTATTTCTTTAGAGTATAACAGGAATTGGAACTCATTCTGCATAGGAGTGCATCAATTTGCTTAACCTTTTACCAATGTAAGCGAAGGAAAATGTCTACTCAATTTTTTTCTCGTCGTGTTCTTTAGAATGTAATAGGAACTGGAACTCATTCTGCATAGGAGTGCAACAATTTGCTTAACCTTTTACCAATATAAGCGAGGGAAAATGTTGGGGCTGGTTTCCAGTATTATCATGGAATGACAGCCTTTTTTTTTAAAGATGGTAAATCATCAAATGACATCTTCCGCTCTGGGTGAAGCGGAAGAGCGTGTCAGACTCTTGATGACTAAAACCCATCCGTGTTCCTCCTAAAGCCCTTTGCGTTACAGGGCCGCAGTAACTCTTTCGAACAGAGTCCGCAACCCTGGCAGGATGGAATGACATGACAGCCTGATCACCACAACCCAGTAAGCTAGGTAACACTATTTGAGTGCCTGCCACGGTTGTGGAATTTGTTCGAAACAGTCACCGTGGCCCTGGAACGCAAAGGGCTTTAGAAGGAACACGGATGGGTTTTAGTCAGTAAGAGTCTGACACGCCCTTCCACTCCACCCAGACCGGGAGAAGTCATTTGATGTTTTTCCATACTTAAAAAAAAACAAGGTAACACTATATCCCTTGGTAAGATTGCTGTCAGGTTTTTGACTTCTAAGTTCTTGTAACGACTGTCAAAAATTTACAAATGACAGCCACAGTCAACAGCGAAGCGTGCTTTTCGAGGCTCAGTGGAGTAATTTCATAACTGTCAAAAAACATTTTTAATCAGTGTATCCAATTAGCCTTAAAATCGCACGTTTTTTATCCAGTTAGCTGCAGACTATGTAGTTTTGTGTGTGAAGCGTGTAACTGTACCAATATTTTTAGATTAATCCATTTGATTTCGCAAACAAGTCGAGGGCTTACCACAGTCACGATTTTGTCAAAACCAATTTTTCCGCGCGTGTGCCATACAATGTTTTTCAACACATTTACGAGAAAACAGTAGGTACATTATAGGTAATGAAACAAACTTTCAGTTTTTAGATAACAGTCGGAAAGTCGCAACAATCTTTGACGTTCTATATAATTATGAAAATAGCGCGAATTTACAAATGGCGCCACGTGCGCGTGGTGAAAATTTGAACACTATCTTTCGCCTCGTGTTCTCTTTAGTATTAAAATGAGGGAAACGTATTGAGCAAAAGTGCTTCGCGCATAAGTTTTTTAGTGTTTAGTGTTTCTGTGCGTTTTTTCCGGCAGAATAAACAGATTTCTTTTCTATTCTTTTTTCTTCCAAGGATGTTCGATCATTTAGCTTATTTTTTCTAGTAAGGTGAAACTCCTTGGTGGAATTCTTATATTTTTAATGGTAAAAACCGTAAAGAATACGCACGGCGCTATACAACGAAGAGTGCGGTTAAATAGGTACTTACATGAGAGTACCTATTTTACCGCACGTTTCAATGTATGGTGCGTAATTGTTAACTTTTGAACAATGTATAAGGCTTCGTAAATGCATTTTTGAGCAAATATGTTGAAAAATATAGAACATTATTATCTCGTAGTTTTGGTAAAGAACCGTATTCCTTAAGAGAAACGCATTTTTTCCGCTATAATATAACAGGGTTTATAAAATAAAAAATTTGCAGATATTTTATAGAGTCGAAGTTATGAGTAAAAGCAACCTTTAATATGGGAGCATTTATTTTGAAATGAAAGGAACCAGCATTTCAGTGAAGTTATTTGGTTTCTGGCTAAATTATATTACTTTGTAAGTACTAAAAAAAATAACAAAAAGAAGTATTTAGTAGTATAGTACCTTTTTTAGAGACATATAAATCAATATATGTATATATATATAAACTAGAAAACTAGGTAAATTAATGATTTCCGTTCAAATATTATGAATGCGATAGTAATTCCGTTTTATTACTGTTACTTTTTCTAGTTCGTTCAACCAATTTTGATGAATTTTGGTATAAAGAAAGGTCTGGACTTTCGAAAAGGACATAGGGTACTTTTTATCCCGGAATAATTTCAGCACCTGTGGTCGACACCAGATAAACGTGCAATAACGGTCATTGACCCACATACATTTATTTCATAAAATATATTATAATTTATATTGACATACTTAATTCCGAAAACAGAAATAACAACGTAAAGCTGTCCTGAATCGATATCTATCGTGATCGTTTACTTTTACTAGTAATTAAAATGATTCATAATTTATTGTCCGGATACCTACGCAGAGAAATTAAAGAAACTTTATTGCGAATTTATCTGGCGCTTACCATAGTTATATTTTAAATGTAGAAGTCTGGATATTTGGAATTTTGTCCACCAATCACAAGACAACAGCTTGGAATATGTCACAGGTTGCTTTTTATCCCAGCAGGGCGTGCCCTTAAGATTATTTACGATTTCCTTGCGGGCAAAGCAGCTTGTAAGAGCTTATCAACACATAAATAAGCTTCGACGCTTAACAAACGCTTAACATAATCCTCACTGTGCACAGTACTTAAGAACGCCTACTGCTTGAAATATTTTAATCTTGAGACTTTAGAAAATACACGTTAAAATAACAGTTTGTATTTTGTCTTAGAACAAGACAAAATACAAACTTTTCCATAAAATAGCTGCTGCAGTAGACTGACACGAATAAATCCTATACTTTCTCGGAAAATATTAGTTAAGGCCACCTCATACGGCGACGCGACACAACGCTGCGCACACTTTCCAAATAATAAATAAAAATTTTCAAGGGTGTGTTCAAATGTAGACATCATTCTGAGGTAAGGAAGTTCTTTATTGTCAAACTGCCTAGCCCTTTCCTTTCCTTTCCATATTGGGGTCGTCTTGCAGCCTCACCGGAGGCAGCTGAATACTTACTAATATTTTGCATGCAGCTACTGCCTAACTGGCCTCCACTGTGTAACATGATTTCCCTTGGCAAGACTGGTGATAGATTTTCCGGCTCTTGGCTTCCCGTACCGACTGTCAAAGATCTAAAAATGACAGCTGGATTCACCGGCTTAACGTGCTTTCCGAGGCACGGAGGAATCTCTATGATAAGTCACCCATTCACGGTCCGACCTCGGCAAATGTCGCTTAATCTGGAAGAACTACCCGTGCGTCTATTTTTATTCGTATAAGTGTGATTATTTAGCTACGAGCTCCACCTTAAAATTCTACAAGTATTTGGTATATCAAAAAGTGCGTTGACCGTCGCGACGTCGCGACGGTCTGACCTAACCCTTAGATTGACTTTTATTTAAAATTGTTATGTTAATCTCTGCATTGTCACAATCTCAATGTAGTCAGATTATGATGCTTTACTACAAAATAAATACGATGATATATTCTATAAATTCTTTGTTATCGATTTCCACTTACTGTGAGTTCATATTTTAATTCAAATAGGTAAACCACTGATAATAGTAGTTTATGATATTGTCACATAACAAAGGTTATTAAAATATGAGTGGAATTTTATAAACCGATCGAGCCGAAGCGAGGCACATAATATTATCACACGAATGTTTTGTTTTAACACCTACCTTATTATGTGCAGTTTCATACAATATGTTTATCTATTCTCATCAAAAACACGATTAATAATAACGTTGATGTTAATGTACCGCTTTCAGAATTTAAATACACCTAAACAGGGAATTTCAGAAGTGTGTATTTAGGGGTGATTTTTGCTCTGATTTCACTGGCATTTATTTTAGTCCTATCACAGATTTGAAGTCACCGACCTCATCAGACTGCTTGAAAATTGATTTGTTTGGAATTACATTAAATCCGCCTATGGACCACTATTATACATAATGTTTAAACACATTTAGCAGCCTGCCTCCATATATAGCCGAGATTGGTCTTCCTCAATGCTCCGCAATGCTTTCCTGGTGGATGCAAACAAAAACAAGTTGAAAACGATGTTCCATGTATTTTATACAAATATATTTTAAAAAAATATACTAAATATATTTACGAGAAATTTACGGAAAAATTTAATATTTCAGTACGAAAATTTAAAATAGTAGGAATGTTTAATTAATCAGTTTTACCTTAACACGAATTACAAAAATTTAAAGTTTCTCTTTGAAGCTTTTATTTAACGTCCGAAAAAAATAGCAACTATTTTTCGTTTGCCATTTGTTGGTATCCGATTGAGCTGAAATTTTGCGAAACACCTTTAGTTCTGGTGACAATACAATGAATGCGCAATACTCAATACTGAAATAATTTTATGTGGCCGCTGCTCCAAGATGGCGGGCTCGTGGCTAAATAATAACAGCCGCACGGGTCGATCTCCAAGGTTAAACAACGCTTGCCGAGGTTGGTCCGTGGATGGGTGACCATCTTAACATACCGAGACTCCTCCGTGCCTCGGAAAGCACGTTAAGCCGTTGGTCCCGGCTGTCATTTGTAGATCTTTGGCTGTCGTAACGGATAGTCACAAGCCAGATAATCTGACACCAGTCTTGCCAAGGAGTACCGTGTTACCCAGTTAATGGGTTGTGGAGGTCTGGTAGGCAGCCGCTCCACGTAAAATACTGGTATTCAGCTGAATTCGGTTTGACTGTAAGCCGACCCCAATATAGTTGGGAAAAGGCTAGGCAGATGATGATGATGCTCCAAGATAGCAGGCATACATGCGATCAGTGCAAGTTAAATATAAGCTTGTAAAAAAAAAAACACTACGTTCAAGCAAATGATTCTCAAACGGCCGTGTCGATTCCACAAATTCTGCAAAGTAATTATGAAGTAACTTTGAATGATTCCTTTGATTTATCATCCAGTCTGTTTACAAACTTGTTAAATTTCGTATTTGATGATAAATTCATTCGCCTCGCTGAAATCACAGAGACATTTTTGTACTCTGATGTTTTGAATACACATTTATTTCATTAGAATTTCGTTTGATGTTGATATTTGGATGCCATGTTAGGTTTAAATAGTCAAATTGTTAAGTATAAGTAGACTGATAGAATACCACTCTACTCTCTTTACATACGAAACATGTATGTTTGTAAGAAAGCATAAGGAATTATTTAGTAACTAGCTACCCGCGTTAATGTCGAAAATTATCCCAAGGGAACATACTTCCGGGATCTCTATACCAAATTTCATTTAAATCGGTCCAGCCGTTTGCTCGTGAAGAAGTAACAAACATACACACACACACTCACAAACATTCGCCTTTATAATATTAGTGTGATATGATGCAGATAATTTATACCCTCGTAACCGACGAGTCTCCGACAGGCTTGTACTGTAAATTGTTCCGAGATTGGCTAAATACAACAAAAGTTGTGTGGCTATGTGTGTGCGTGTATATAATAAGATACCAAGTAATCTCAAAAACTTAAATATGAGGTTATTTAAAAGTAAATTGAATGAGTGGTTGTGTAGTCATAGTTTTTATAGTGTCAAAGACTTTTTTGACAATAAATGTTAAATATGCTTGTAAAAAATTTGCATGCTTATGGCTGTTATGTTAAAACATGTCTGCTCCAGTTATTCTTTTGTATTCTAGCATCTTTTATACCATGTTTTTAAGCAAATAAATATTATACTTATTCTTATTCATATTATTAGGTACAAGTCTAACTAACCTTTTCCCAAGTATATGAAGGTCTGTATGTCTGTCTGTGTGAAAATGTTACACGTCGATATTTTTAAGACAATTTAAAATAGAACAAAGTGTTGTTTTCAAGCTGAGATGAAACCAACTGATAACACGGTTGGCGCAGTGGTTGAACGATTGGCTGCGCTGCGTTTTCTGCACGGAACAGATATTTATATGGCCTACAGAGTACAGTTACAGTTATAGTTGTTCCGGGTCTGGCTGTTTGTGTTGTGTACAACGTTTAAAAATAAAACCTCGGTGGCCTCATGTTCTATAGTCAAATCAGATGACAATTCGAGCTAATCTTTTGAGGAAAAGGAGCACACAAATTCAAGTGGGCATGCCCAGACAGTGTAACATTTGTTTTTTGCATTCGGCCTACAAATAACTAATATCTATAATAACAATAATATCTTGGGACAACTCACACACGGTCATCCGATCCCAAGCTAGGCAAAGCCTGTACTATGGCAACCAGACAACTGATAAACATACTTAAATATTTCTAAATACATACATATTATAGACAAATAACACCCAGACACAGAATAAGTGATTATGCTCATCACACAAAGATTTGTCCTTCTTCATAACTATTTAACATGTTAAATTGATCAAGATGAGACCGGTGTTTTCAAGCAGACTACAGGCATTTCAGTAATCGTGTTGGTCAACTCAGAATATTAGGGGTCTTAACGGTTTGACGAACAATACTAAAGTAAGGAAATATAGGTAAGCTGCGTAAAATATTCAAACTGGGTTGTTTTGCTGTAACAACATACCTATAGTACACTTAAATAAAAAATAACTAACCAAAAATAGTCTAAAATATGGCGTCAAAAAATTCGCCCGCATCGCTGGCCACTGGTAAAGTACCCAAAAGGCTGGCAGCATTGCCACGTTGTATGGCAATGCTTATCCTTTGTCCAAGGTAAATAGTCAAGTGACTAAAGGAATAAAATAATGTCGGGGACCAGCTGAAAATCAGCGTGTTACGTGCAGTGAATGCTGTATTATTGTGCTTCTGTAAACATCGCTTCGATATTGGCACGGTGTGTAAATCGACTGTTGTTTTATTTTTAAAAACAATTGAGACCGCTTTTGACTTGAATACTGACCGTATTCAAGTCGTTTAGTTTGAGAGATTTGATGTGAATTTCATTGAACAGCACTTTTGTTCTGAGTATATTTTTAAATAAAGTAACGTACCTAAATGTATGAACGGAATATACTTTTGTACATTTTTTGCTTGCACCTGCTATGGTATGGTACTTGTTTCTTTAAAAATATCAGGGGCCTACAAATATGCCTAGCCCTATTTAATAAAACCAAAACCCGATAGGTGACAATCCAACAATGTTGTTAGTCCCATTCAAAAATTTTCTGAAGCAATAATGATCAAAATACATCAAAAAAAGTGGGTCGAAACAGAACTTGAACAAAATGATATAACAAATGATAAACGCAGTGAAAAAGGAATGAAAATTGGGGCGAACACGGAAATAAAAAATTGGGCGAACTTTGTGGGCGAATTTGGAACAAAACTCATTAAATAGGGCCCGTTTAGATAAACGATAAAGCATAATTTTACCATCCACACCGTATTATAAAGCTAAACAGGTTACAGGTGCGGAATCCCTTTGAGGCAACAATTAGTGGTGATCTGCTGACGCCAACGGCTTACCCTCCCCAAAGGACAATCCCCGCACTAATTTCGCACGCCTGAAGGTCCACGTACACTGGATTTATTGCTCGAGATTTCGATAAAAGCAATGAATTGAATCGCTTTAGATTATTGCTTGGTTTCAATATGTAATGGCATTAGCGATACGAATACGGAGACACGTTCTGTAAGATTAATAGGTTCGTAGTTTGTTTGTTATTGGCACTCATACGGAATAAGAGGGGAACCTTTGGCTCGTTAAATGGCGACTTTGATTTAGGCAATATTTTCTAGTTGCTAGTGATTTGAACTATCTAATTGGACAATATATATTTTTCTGCACTAAAGCTTATTTCTAAAATAACTTCGTTACCACTTACTGAAATATAAGAAAATGTGCAGTTTAAAATATTTGCAGTTTATCTTAGATCTTGGACTGTCGTTACGAATCGTCAGATACCAAACAATTAGATATCAGTCTCGCCAAAGGGCATTGTAATACCTGGGTATCATAGTGCCCAGGAACTGGTTCCTGGGTGGTGAAGGTCAGATAGTCGCAAAATGGCAGCCGACCCCAAGGGAAAAGACTAGACAGGCAGAATTTATTACTTTTTTCTATGTAGTTTCCAATATATATTTAATTAATGAAATTAATTTAGTTCGAGTTCCTTTTTAATACATTTTTTCTTATAAATCTTCAGAATACTGAAAAAAAAGTGATTAGAATTATAATGAGAATAAAAATAAATAAAATAAAGTTAGCAAGCAATTACCTACGTAATAAAATCCGGTTGCTAACAGGTAAATGATTTATTAAATGGAAAATTTAAATTTAAATTTAAATGCGAATTTTCGCTTAATATGGCGCCTGGAGGGGTCTATAAAACTAATGGAAGTTAAATACTACCTATATAATCTTAAATCCAGTAGGGCCATTCTATATTAACCTCTGGCTGACCACGCGCGCATTCGTATTACGTCGTTATACGCGCACGGTCCGATAACAAAAGACGCGCCGCCGCGCGCCAGATGGCCGAGCACACAAAATCATTTTTTGTTGACTTGTGGGTAACATGAGTCACCTCAAGTAATGTTTTTGTGCAATCTTATGAATGACTCTTTCTAGTCGTGTCAAGTGTTTGTTAACATTTAGTTTCTAATTTGTTATATTAAGCGGTAAACATTGACTATAGTTGAAAAATACAATATGTGAACTTTAAAAAGGATTATTTCGAAAAGTAAATCGTTGACATATATATTTTATGACTTTATATGGTGGGTGGGTTCTATCTACATGCGATAAAGTAAAAATAAACATACTTCACGTTAAAAATATTTATTTATAGGCGTATAACTACCTCGAAACATTTGCTGACGGTGAAAATTTTTTCACACAAATTAAATAATTTAGTACAACTATACCATAGCACTTATATTAAAAATATTGTTACCATCTGAAAGCTTAGTTCATATTGTAACTTATGTGCAAATGTTATGTTGATAGGTTTATCTAATACAGAAAAATATGGGATTGATTGAAGGTATTCCCATTTACGTAAAAATGCACTTAACATTTCTTGCGTTTTTTTTGTGCAGTGAAGTTTGGGTAAAGAAAGTACATCATATGTAACTATTTTCTACAAGAAATGCCCTTTCCAATGATGTATCACACTTGTTATTCAATAGCCATTAACAAAAAATACAAGTAACAAACTTTCCGTGTAGCACGAGAACTAACGGCTGACGTTTGACATTATTTTTTAAATCCGAATGAGCAATTGTGGAACGATTGTCGTATTTTTAGCATGCAAAAATGCATAAAGGTTCGAGTAGAAAAGAGAAAAATAATCTATAACATCCTGGAGTAGAAAGAAATAGATATATTTGAGACGGATTATCGTAAAGCTCAAAAAGGGACATTTGTCACTTTGTGCACGCGACTGGAAAATCGAAAAAGTGACTTTTGTCACTATTGCGCCTTCGAGAGGTTAATCTACAAATCAATAAAATCCAATTTAGATGTTATAGTTTAGCCCCCCGCCGACAGATGCGACGACACAATTCGACAACGATGCGACAACGCGTATTCATGAGAGTTGCTTTCGTCTGAGGCCGTGGGAACCTTAAGAAAGGATACCTGATTCGTTAGACCTAAACAAAACTAGTACAAAGTGGTTGTACCTTCAAGTTTAATCCATTGGGAAATATAGTTGTTCTGTAATCCTACTACTATTATAAAGGCGAAAGTTTGTAAGTATGGATGTATGTATGGATGTTTGTTACTCTTTCACGCAAAAACTACTGAATGGATTTTGATGAAATTTGGCACAGTGGTAGATTATAGTCTGGAATAACATATAGGGTACTTTTTATCCCGGGAATATGTTCCCTTGGGATAATTTTCGACAATCACGCGGGCGGAGCCGCGGGCGGCAACTAGTGAAATAATATATCTTTCATGTGGTTCAGAGCGATTGCAAAATATTTCGCTTGCTTTATTCAGCAGGAAAACTTATTGAAGTAAATAAAAAACTAAGTGGGCTCTTCTTAGAGTTAACGCGGTTCTGGAACGCAAAGGGCATTTGGAGGAACACGGGTGGGTTTTAGTCAGTAAGAGTCTGACACTCCCTTCCGCTCCGACCAAAGCGGAAGGAGTCATTTCATGATTTCACATTACCGAAACGAAAGTAGTCTCTATTTATTCCTAAATAAGGTTCCTTGGAAACTTCAAATGTATTTAATTTACTAGATTTCAATGTGATTAATTCAATTGGTTGGTGCTTGACTGAATCAGTGAATGCTTGGAAAATGGCTGGCCTGAATACGGTGTTGCCCGAGAATCAGATGTTCGTGGAAGTAAGTAACATAGAGTTGACAATACCTCCTCTAAAATCCCGGAATCATAAACATGGCGATTGTATCCCGGAATTTAAGCAATTGCAAATTAGGTACTTATTGCGCTTTGAATACATTTGAATAAAATTATGATATTGAAGAATCTTATTATGTTTTTTAGAGTTCCGTACCTGCTAAAACTGATAAATTAAAAGCTTTGTTTTCCCACAACTCTTTCTTCTTTTGATTCTTCAAATCAATAATTTGTAACTATAATCAAAGTCCAGTTCATGTTTTTACAATCCCGGGTTTTAATTGTCATGATTTATGATTTCGGGATTTTACAGGAGGTATTATCAACTCTATGTTACTTACTTCCACGAACATTAGGTAAATATAGTCTACTTATTCCGATCGCTGTTCATGATATACATAATGCCCAAGGGTTAGCAATAACTTGGAGTTCAAAGATACTTCTGGTTTGTTCAAGTAGACTTTAATTATGCATCACTAACATTGTGGTTTGATTTCAATATCCTTCTAAAATTTTTTTTAGGGTCATTGATCAGCTCGTGGATGCCTTTTGACGTTTGAAAAATATAAGAAATCAAAACACGTCTGAAGTCAGTGGTATGTTTTACACAGAGCTGTTTTGAGTAATCAGGTGTGCGCAATCTTATCTCCCGTGCAATCTTATATAAAGTCCCATTAAAATAGATGGACAAATTTTAAAACGGCGTTCAGTACGTCTCACCAAAGATATCCAAGTAATAAAAACACTGATTAAAGTGATTTCATATGGACCATTGAAAAAATAATGAATTGCCAACAATTTTAGTGTATTTTCGTTTGGTATTTTTTTTTTAAGTACCTATCTAATGCGTTTTTCTCATTATTTTTTACCACTGTGCAAATTTTGGTGGTCTTAATGATTTCTAAAAGTTTTTCCATTTATTTTTATGGGACCTTTTATAGCACCCTAATGTAGATTGTGACATGCTTTAATTCTAACTGCTAGGTAAAAATAAAGCTATTGGTGGAAATCTTTGCCCAACAGTGGGACAAAATAGACTAAAAAAAAGTTCCAACAACTGAATTAATTACCATTTCTTATCATTTCTTTCAAAAGTAATGGGTGCCTGTAATTCCAGGAAAAAAATTGTTCAGTGAAAAAAACCGATATTGAGAATTAAGAAACCTGTTGCGAACATGGGCACCGAATTTGACACCTTACGTCTTTTCACGCAATTGTTTTTAAGAACATTTTATGAAATGCCACAAAATTCCGGCGCAATTTTTTCAAACTTCCAAAAAGGCGAAGGTTGATCGGTTTTGTTTTTATTTGATAGTAGCCAAAATGTTAAATCTTCTACGTTCCCACAAACCTTTAACTAACAGTAAAATAATAATTGTAACAGTAAAATTCTGTCCACAGCATTTGTATAAAATATTAAACATTATTTATTTATTAAATTATTTAAACATTATGTACAATAGTGATACACGGGTGGTTATTATCATGTGACTTAAATGCGTAAGAGTTCACTTATTAATTAAAGCAGCCATGTGCACTTGACGATAATGTGAAAACAAAATAATTTAATGAAGCGCGCTAATTGGATATACTAAAATATTTTAATAATAATACTTGCGAGTACCACCCAGTCAATGTTATCTTTTGTCTGTCGAGGCTTGTTTCGCCTTCGCGGAGGTCAGATTGGCAGTGCTTATCTGATACCACAAAGTCGAATAGGCAGTCGCTTCAAATAAAAAATTGGTAGTCAGCTGCGACCAGGTAGACTGGGAGCCGACCCCAATTTATTGAATTGAAAACTATATGGGCGCGTTGAGCACTTTTTTGAAGTGAAAACTTCTTTAGGCGCGTTGAGCACTTTTACTACAGCAGTCCCCAAAGACTGCCCCGCAAGTTTTTTTTCTGCTATTTATTGGCACGCGTTTCACCACTATCTTGCCTGGTAACTGATGATGTGGTCGAAGATCGAGCACGCTTGCCTAGAAGTAACTCTTGACTTAAAACGCTTTGTGCGTGTGGGTGGAATGTCTACCACGTACCGGTAGCGCAGCATTGTACGTCTTGTGGTCGGTGCAATTTCGTTGGGAAATGAAATGTAACTTAAACAATATTAATTAATTATTGATCTTTTTGTAGGAGTTCGAGGCAGATTTGCGCGGTTTTGGGCGGCGGATATACCTTTTACTTTCTTATTTCTTCTTTGATCATAAAATCTTTGTGACGCGTTGTTGTGTTAACATTCAACTGACAAAATATCCTTTCAGTGTTGCATGGCTAAACATACAGATGGCGTTGGCATCCTTTTTTCAACCCTTTCGTAACGGAACCCTAAAAATAACAATAACAAATTTAGTTTTTTCTCCATTTTAACGTACCTACTCCCACACTATTTAATTAATAAGCTCGTACAACTTTAAAAGTTGTGCAAAGAAAAGAGTGAAAAATGTAATTAAATTTAGAGAAATATGAAGAGAATAGTCGCATGTCACACTTAGTGTGGAAAAAGTAATTTTAATATGGTTATATTAAAGTAACGTTTATTTCAATATGCCTTACTTATTTGTATCCAACATACTTGAAATTAAACGCTTAGTTGACACTTTACCTCGAACCTGGCTTTTACTTCGGACAGAGGAAAAGCATTGCCATACAACGTGGCAATGCTGCCAGTCTTTTGGGCTCACTTCCAGTCGATAACGATGCGGACGAATTTTTTGACACCATATTATAGTTAAGAGTTTTTATTTTAAGTGTATATAGTTAGTTAAGTATTTATTAAAACAGTTGAAAACACAATAAATTCAACTTAAACAAAAAAAAACTTAAAATTCTTAACTAATTACAGCTTTTTCATTGCCATACAACGTGGCAATGCTGCCAGTCTTTTGGGCTTTACCAGTGGACAGCAATGCGGAGACATTTTTCGACGCCATTTCAGATTATTTTTAGTTTTAGTTAGATAAGAGTGTTTTTTTATATGATTACTAATTAATTTTGAGAGCAGTGGTGGTCCCACCTGCCAGGGTTGCGGAATTTGTTCGAAAGAGTCACCGCGGCCCTGGAACGCAAAGGGCTTAAGAAGGAACACGGATGGGTTTAAGTCAGTAAGAGTCTGACACGCCCTTCCGCTCCACCCAGAGCGGAAGAAGTCATATGATGATTTCCCATCCTGAAAAAAAAAAAAAAAGTGGTGGTCCCACAGGGTGATTCAGTGTTAACGACCAGTTACAGGTTGTAAGTTGTGAGTTCCAAACTAAAGAAAGTAAAAAAGGAAATGTTTTTAATATCACAGACCTTAAATGCTTACAAATTAAGATCTTATGCTGGGACTTTCCTTGGCGTATTTATCAAATCTTAATATATGTATAAGACAAAGTCGGGTTAGTCACACCATTTATAACTCAAGAACGTCTGGACCGATTTTGTAGATCTTAAGTTTGTTGGATTTGTCTTTGCACCAAATAGCAGAATAACTATTAAAACATTGGAAAAATTAAAGAAAAAAAATATGTACAAAAATCATTTTCGAATACAACGCCATTTCTGGTACATGACAAAAACAAAACATGGCAAAAATTAATTCTGAGGCGGTACGAAGTTCGCCGGGACCACTACTAATATTATAAATGATAGGTACCGGTTAAAATTCTTGATTCAAACAAAAAAGAATATAAAATTAATGTTTTTTTTTTGGGGATAAGTTTGTAGATACTTATGGATACTTACAATATGGATCAAGGTCTGAATTAAAATCTTTTTTTTTTCTATTTAATTTTATCTGCATCAATCAAGCAAGCAATCAATCAATCAATCATTAATTTATTTGCAAACATGGGTATTGGTACATAGATGTTCTATTTTACATAGTATAGTTCTCCATATTTTACCGTCGCAAGGGCATGCTCGTCATAAATAAAATGGCATGGCAAAAAATGGCATCATACTCGTAAAACTATCCAGCTAGGAAGGACTCAAGATATTTCCAGTTGGAGTACTCTGTGATACGAATGCTTTGCCCATTGAAGCGTGATTTTATTATCCCATTTCACAGCATCTGTGAACAGAAAAAGGACTTAAACTTTATGCTTCGAATGTTTGCATTATTATAATAATTTTATTCTCTTCGTTACTTTGAAAGTAACTTTTCTCTTGTATTTTTGATTTTCGTACTAGGATATGGCAATTTAAAGCGATGGTGTTGTACATGCCATTTATTAACTGACCTTTTTATTTTTTTAAGCATGGGAAATCGTCAAATGACTTCTTCCGCTCTGGGTGAAGCGGAAGGGCGTGTTAGACTCTTACTGACTAAAACCCATCCATGTTCCTTCTATAGCTCTTTGCGTTCCAGGGCCGCGGTGACTGTTTCGAACCAATTTCGCAACCCTGGCAGGCTCTGGCCCTAGCGGGCCCCGACTCCTATGCTGATATCTCTTTGAGGCGCGCGTAGAACACAACTCGCCATCGACCCGGGATTAATTAACTGACCTACATACATAGTAGTACTTTTAAAGATTTTGTTTTATATGCTATGGGTAAATAAAGCACAGTTTTCACTACATTTTCAAAAAGACAGTCATTAAGTCAAACTCACACATTTTAATTACAGTACATTTTAATGTCCCAACGGGCTGCACTCAGTGAATTTCCATTTGAGAGACGTAAAATAATAATTGTACGTTTCATTATTGGAAATTCGACATAATCTGGACACCAACAGCCCGGCAAAAGCTTAACTTGTAGTTAAATAAACCAATGAAATGTCATGGACCCACGGTGACTACTTATCATAGAGACAAACGCTAAGCTACTCTACTTTCATACTATAGTTTCAGATTTATTTCTTCACTAGTTTTTATTGCAGCTTTGTCCATGTTGTGGCCGAAAAACAGATATGTTAAGAACAATTTAAACATAGACAATAATAAATTATGTATAAACTAGCAACACTAGACGAAAATTTGTATTTTTTGTTTTGTGGCAAGACTGGGGCTCCTAAGATTGTTACGAGCGTCTGTGTTCTGTGACTGTAAAATTAAATTCCAAAGTATTCCAAGTACACGCATTTTTATTCCATAGAGATAAAAAGGGATTATAACCTATAATCCACCTAAGCGTTATTGATTGACAAACATCTAACTTGTGAATAGGTTGTTTCTAGCCAGGCCTGCTACAT
Organism: Mamestra brassicae; assembly: GCA_905163435.1. Classification (NCBI taxonomy): domain Eukaryota; kingdom Metazoa; phylum Arthropoda; class Insecta; order Lepidoptera; family Noctuidae; genus Mamestra; species Mamestra brassicae. Next base: position 4,487,997 of record LR991003.1, on the reverse strand, counting down.
TGTCGATCTCATTATCGCTTACCATCAAGTGAGAATTGAGATTGTGGTACCCATTTTAATATTGTAATATTCAGGTGATCAAATATCCTAATATTCCATTATTAGGATATTTGATCACCAAAGACCACCCGGCGCTCCATTACTAAATTAAAAAACAACCAGGAAAAAACAGCCAGGCTAAAGTGGGACGTCACCCGGAGAGGTGGGCGAAGGTCGTCGCTCACTGCTCGCCTGAGGAAAGACGTCGTCGTCGAAGTCGACCCCGGCGAAGGTGGTGTGACGATCTCATCATGTTTGCGAGGCAGACTTGGCCAGAGATCGCCGAAGAGAGAGATTTGGAAGGAGATAGCCTTTGCCCAGTAGTGGGACACAAGTAGAGGCTAAAAATAAATAATTGGATATCTTTGAGTGACGCTGAGACGCAAAAATTACATTCTAGCTGGCATTTTACATTTTTCCCATCTCTGAAATAGTAATTTTTATGTTCCAAATAGAAGTTATCTATCCATTTCAACAAAATGTATTGCACTGTTTATCACGAAAGACCGTTCTCTTTGAAACTAGATCAACGCAATTGGATATATTGAAATTGTCAAAATCATTGTGATTGCCAATCTGTTTCGCAATTCACGATCGTCATTTGACATGTCGATCATTTTTTCCATGGTAACATTGTTAAACTTAATTTCAGTTATCTTAAGTGTCGTATTCCGGTGAATATAAATGAATAAATATTTTACTGTGCTTTGCTTTCCACGTGGGAGAGATAAATGAGATAGTGGATGAGTATTGAATTTATCCATGTCAGTGGTTCCCAACCTGTGGTCCGCGGACCACTGGTGGTCCGCAATGGCTAAAATAGGGTCCGCGAAAGATTTAAAATTTAAATTTTTCACTTCAAAAATGTCATTGATGCAAACTGATTTTAAATTTCCATCAGAAATATTGTGTTTTCTATGACAATGCTCTTTAACTTTGATTACATAGTTATGTAGGTAGTTTTATGCTACTAGTTTTAAATATCTATATTGTTTAGGATATAAGTTTTTTTTTCTTCTTGATTTCTGGTCCCTGCTAACAAAAAATAAATCAAAGTGGTCTCGGGTGAAATGAAGGTTGGGAAACACTGATCTATGTGGATGATTTAAGGGAATATCGTACTTGAGCTTCGCTATTTTTTTAAAACTTTTGTCAACATTCGTGTCATTTCAAGTTCTACTTAAGCGGAAGACGTTTTCTTGGGCTTATGTTATGCAGGTTATTCTCAAAATTCAAACCTTTATCTATCTGAGCTTTAATTGTATGTTTGTTCAGCGATATCTTAATTAATTTTGATGATACTGTTTTTGTTTGGAAGAGTATTTTCGCGAGGTGGTTTCATATAAAATTTGGTAGAGATCTGATTAAGAACTTTGGATATTGACAGTAGGCTCTTCTTCGAATTCTTTATCAATTGCTAAAATCACATTTCACTCTGAATCAAAAATAACTTTAATTTCAGAATTCCGTGTCAAAAAAAGAAGTGACAAAACCAGAAACACCGACTTCCGAACTTTAAATTTCGGAAGTCGGTGTTTCTGGTTTTGTCTGTTGTAGTGTTTTTTTTTATTACGAAGTAAGTTTTTCGTAACAAGTTTTCGTTTAGGGTCGGAAAGCCTATAGTTTTATCCTCGGGTTTGTTGTACTTCATCTTCGGGTCAGGCAAAGTGGCATATCATGTTGTATCCGAAGTTTATATTTCATTACCGGTTAGTGAGTCCCACTTCTATTATAATAATGAAGTTTATACATAATACACATTTTAAAGTTTAAATTCAGCAAGGTCAGGTGTGTTATATTCATTACTAGCTTAAGGAAAGAAGGAGTTTTTTATCCTGCCCCACAGGGGGTTGCCATAATCGTCACGCTTGGTAGGCGGGTTGACGATCGCAGCGTAGCTGTTGCAATGCACAGAGAATGCTGCTGCCCATTCTCTGGTGAGTCCTTTAGTCGCCTCTTATGACACCCACGGGAAGCAATGGGATGGTGCTATTTTTTTGCGTCCGACACCACACAGAACATTTTTACATTTTATTACATCATCATCTCCCTGACCTTTTTCCAACTATATTGGGGTCGGGTTCCAGTCAAACCGGATTCAGCTGAATACCAGTATTTTACGTGGAGCGGCAGCCTACCAGACTTCCACAACCCATAAACTGGGTAACACGGTATCTTCTTACATTTTATAACTGTTACTTTAAAATCAAAGACTTCTTATAGGTTATCCTGTAATCTTTAGGCATAGATCGCAAATCAGTATGTCTATCAGTCGTTTTTTTTTTTTAATTTTTAGGCTCATTAGTTTCTAAGTAAGGTCAATTAAGGGAAAGATTCAATTTTTCGTCGATTGTCATTAATAACTTCTGAATGGAATATTTCAAAATATAAAAAAAAAATTGACCCTACTTTTTTATGAATTGGAAGGGCTCATCAGGCCTTTCAATTCAATTCTCACTTGGTACCGTCGGAAAAACACGTAGGAAACTCGGTATGTTAAGATGGTCACCCATCCACAGACCAACCTCGGCAAGCGTTGGTTTATCTTGAAAATTGACCCGTGCGGCTATTATTCTTTAGCCACGAGCTCTTGACAAGTCTATTCCAAATAATAGACTAAAAAAACTAACGTATTTGCATGTATGACCAGAGTGCTAATTCTATAAATTTTAAAGCAACGTTCACCTTCGCATCTCGGTCGCAATCTGTGAAAAAAATATGGAAATTGAGGCTTTTTTGACCGAAATTGATGCAAAATAAGTTTTTCAGGGTCGTAGCAGATGGGGTTCAATAATTACGTATGATAAAATTTAAATTGGATCTCCTTACAGACTACAAAACTTTATGAAGACGTAACCTAGGTCGTATACCGCAGATATCTTGAAAGCTAACTCTGTCACGACTCTATCACGACTCCGCAAACTACGCCCCATAACGAGTGAAATAACGAGTAACATCGCATTCCGTTGTCGTAGCTTCCGTGACAAGTTTCAGATGCTACGTCTTGTCGCCTTGTCGTCTTGACATTTTCAGAAAATCTGACAGGTTCAGGCTTTAAAATATATTGCATACTAGTTTTTCTCCGCTCGCGTGTATATCCATGTTCACAAAAGAAGTAAGCTGTAGCCGTCTCCTTGGTTTCATCTATCTCTGTACCAAAATTCATTAAAATCGTTTTAGTCATTGAGGCGTGAAGCGTAACAAACAAACATTATAATACATAAACATTAAACATTTATAATACTGGCTTCTGCCAGCGGCTTCCCCCGCGTGTTAGTCGAAAATTATCCCTAGGGAGCATACTCTCGGGATGAAAAGCCTATGTTCTATTCCAGACTATAATCTATCTCTATGCCAGATTTCATCCAGATCCGTTGAGCCGTTCTGGCGGGATTGAGGAACATACATCCATCCTTCCATCCATCAAAACATCAAAACTTTCGCATTTATAATATTTTATAATTATAATATTAGTTAAGATAGCTCTGCAGCTATCTTAACTAATGATAATCCAAAGGTTGACTGGTAGAGAATGCCTTGATGCATTAAGTCCGCCCATGTACCACTATTGTACATAAAGTTTAAATAAATAAATAATCTTAATAAATAAAAAAAAGTTTTTACTAGGTACAAAATCGTTCAGCGGTTTAGGGTTTCGCATATTTTATATTAGTTGGGAAGGTTTATACACCTGTCTTCACATGAGATGTTATGACGTTGTCCAAGGTTAGGAGACCAGGAGTCCCATAGCACAGGATTTACTTAGTATGGGCTCCTGTCTCCCATCCTCATTGCTTGAAATACTCTGTTTTTTGTCTAATTGGTAAACATTCATGGGAGAAAATAAATTAAATTCATTTACCTAGCCTTTTCCCAACTATATTGGGGTCGGCTTCCAGTCTAAACGGATTTAGCTGAATACCAGTATTTTATATGGAGCGGCTGCCTACCAGACCTCCACAACCCATCAACTGGGTAACACGGTAGTTCTTGGCTAGACTGGAGTCAGATTTACTGACTTCTGACAATCCATAACGACTGCCAAAGATCTACAAATGGCAGCCGGGACCAACGGCTTAACGTGCTTTCCGAGGCACGGAGGAAACTCGGTATGTTAAGATGGTCACCCATCCACAGACCAACCTTGGCAAGCGTTGCTTAACCTTGATCGACCCGTGCGGCTGATATTCTTTAGCCACGAGCTCCTGTCTCTCAAATTAAATTATTAATTAAAATGTATATATATATATATTTTTAAAAATACACTTAACAACAACAGCTAACGGCAACTAAATAATAATAAAAATATTGTGTTACAGAAAGACATGCCAAGAAAGGTCACATTGCTATAATAGCTACATTATTTCTGAGACACTGAGCCCTAACAGACGTCGTCTTACAGTAGCAGACTTTGTAGGGAGAAAGAAAATTACGTTGAAATAAGACGTACAGTCAGTACCACAATTAGCTGACCCACCTTTGCATAAATGGTTGAGATTTTTTAGAAAACGAATCGATACAATTTTATAATGCTTTTATATTTTATAATTTTATTTACTTTGCTGAAATGGTAAAATATAAAAGAATATAAAATTCCAAAAAAGAAAAAAAACACGGACTTACCGCCGCTACAGGAGAAGAAGCCCTGGGCGTCGGGAGTCGCAGGGCGATTCCCGGCCACCGTAGGCGCGGGCCTGCGGACGGCGAGCGTTGGGTGGCTCGCTGTCCGATCACCACCAGGCCCGGGTCGATGACACGTTGTGTTTCACGCGCGCCCCACAGAGATGTCAGCAAAGAAGACGGGGTCCGCCAGGGCCAGAGCCTGCCAGGGTTGCGGAATTTGTTCGAAAGAGTCACCGCGGCCCTAGAACGCAAAGGGCTCTAGAAGGAACACGGATGGGTTTTAGTCAGTAAGAGTCTGACACGCCCTTCCCGAGAAGTCATTTGATGATTACCCATCCTTAAAAAAAGGCAACATCCCTATTATAAAAATTAATAGAGAATACAAGCTATCACCATTTTTAGCAAACAGCTCCCTACTATAACGTGCCAATACCATAATGGTACCGTTGTCAAAAAGGGATAGCGCTATGCGTCTTGCAATTCTTGCATAGCTCTTTCTCCCTCCCTCCCTCCACCTATATAAGAAGACGTCATACTTCTTATTGCGGAATGCTCGGGGGTTAAAAGTATGACTTAAAAGCCGGTCCAAAATTATTTCTAAAGTTTGTAAAGATCCGGAAATGCTTTGATGTTGCAAGTGCTAGCAACTGAGTGGGCCATTGTTAATCATTCTTTTACAAGTTAAAGGACCTTTACCACACACGATGGAAATTGTTTTTACATAGGTTATGGAAAGGGTACTGAACAGTAAGTTGCTGACCTACCTTGAAGGCAATGATCTCCTCAGTGACCGTCAATATGGCTTTCGCCGGGGACGGTCAACTGGCGATCTTCTTGTGTATGTCACGCACTGCTGGGGCGAAGCCATCGAGAAACACGGCGAAGCACTTGCTGTATCGCTCGATATCTCGAAGGCCTTTGATAGGGTGTGGCACGCAAGTCTACTCAGCAAGCTTCCTGCTTATGGCATCCCAGCTGATTTTTGTAGCTGGATATCAGACTTCCTTAGTGAACGGTCGATCCGAGTAGTCGTTGACGGCTGCTTCTCTGACCTCATGGCTATTAATGCCGGAGTTCCTCAGGGGTCTGTTCTCTCTGCAACTCTTTTCCTGCTGCACATCAATGACCTGCTTCAGCCTGGTATTGTTGGGTATGCAGATGACAGTTCGGTTTCAGAGAGATACTTGTCTAGCGCAAAAACCAGCGGGGAAGAAGTTCGTTCCTTGAGAGAGGCCATGGTAGAGCGGACAAATTTGACCTTAAGTCTTGTCTCCCAGTGGGGTGATGACAATCTGGTCTCTTTTAACGCCACCAAAACACAAGCATGTCTTTTTACCGCGAAAAGGAGTCATTTCGACCTAACTCCGACTTTTCGGGGTGCATCTGTTCCTGTAACCGATCGGCTTTGAGCTCCTAGGCATGGAGTTGACAACCAGTCTCAACTTTGGTGCCACCATTGAGCACAAAGTCCAAACTGCGGCCAAAAAGCTGGGCATCCTAAATAGAGTGAAGCGATACCTCACGCCTGGACAGCTTTTAACCCTCTACAAAGCACAAGTCCGATCCTGCATGGAGTATTGCAGCCACCTTTGGGATGGCTCAGCTAAATACCAACTTGCCGCGCTTGACTCGGTGGAACACAGAGCTAAAAGGCTCATTGGCGACGTAAGACTGGTGGATGCCAAGCTTCACAGCTTGGCTCATCGCCGCAAGGTTGCCTGCTTGTCGGTCTTCTACAGATTGTACTTCGGGGAGAGTGTCCAGGAACTCCACGATCTCATCCCACCAGCCCCCTTCTACCATCGGACATCTAGACGCACTGCAAGTTACCATCCCTACCTTGTTGCTATTCCACCAATTCGCACTAAACGTTTCCAAACGTCTTTTATAATGCGCACAGCAAAGGAGTGGAACTCTCTGCCTGCGTCTGTGTTTCCGAACGCATACAACCCTAATCTCTTCAAAATTAGAGTGAACAGGCTTCTTCTGGGTAAGCTCGCTCCATCGTCGACTTTGTCTCTGTCATCTATGACCTAGACTAGAGTCAAGAGCAAACCCATATTAAATAAAAAAAAAAAAAAAAAAAAACATAGGGTATCAGAAAACGCTTAATACATAACATCATACAAGTGAGTCTTTGTACATTTATTAAACAAAGGAAAGGAAATCTTTGATATTTAAAAAAATAACTGTTCCAATAACAGGATATGAAAGTTACTGTGACCCATCACAGTAACTTTCATATCCAGGAAAAGCTAATGTATTAAAACTTATTAATTTTATTCTGTAGCAACATTTTCCAAAGCCACATTTTTGTCGTGTAGCAATATTTTTTATTTTTTTATGGTCGTAAAATATATCGCCTGCCCGGCTTCCGATAATGTTTTATCGTCATATTCTTTTGTTTCAGTTCCGTATTGATTAATAATTTATAGTTGTGAAATCTTTCTGTGTTCTAAATCGAATGAATGCTTTATTTGTGTTTATTTTTAATCAAAAATACTTTTATACAAAAAAAATACAATGAAGTCGGTGTTTCTGCTGCCGTTTTTTTGATTTTTGACACCAACTTCCAAAATAAAGTTATTTTGTAGTATGTAGTGATTTTTTTTTGGAAGTCGATTGTATTGTTTTGTAATAAGTTTTTTTATTTTTCACTTTTTAGTGCTACCCCCCAAATATACCAACCAGTCCATATATATTTAATTATCTATCCCCTAAGTTCTTCATACGATTTTTACGAAATTTTTATGGAACCATTTCGGAGTAGGTAAACCTCTTTCGTACAAAGAAATAAGTTTGCAATTCCGTTTACATATGACATACATAAAAATTAAAAAGGGTTGTCTGTAAAGTCGGTTTACTGACGATAGTTGAACGTGACAACGTCATAAGAAAATACTGATGGAATGATTTCATTGTTCAAAAGAAAATTTTAAAGAATTATTACCTTTATCACCGCAATTATCGTTGCTATGAACAATTGACACCACATTCACTTTTCACTGCACTTCATACTTGATGAAAACATGTTAATGTATTATTGTATAGCAGCTGTCCACGCGGACACATCGCTCACTCAAGTAGGAGAGAGACAGATGTCGAACGCTGCCGAACGCGGAAGCCGATTGTGCCTCTTTGTCGCTCGTTCCGCGCTCTCGCTTGCACTTCAAGCCTTAAATGGAACGCCTCAGAGCGAGGTAACGCCGAATGACGTCATGTTTTTTCGTGCGTGCAGCCGGCTCCATCGAATTATAAGACGTTGTCACGTCAAAAATAAACATCGAATTGATAACCTCTTCTTTTTTGAAGTCGTTTAAAAACAAACAAAATAGTTTCAAGTTTTCAAGTGTTTTTGCTTTTTAATTGGTTGGTTGGTTGGTGGTTGGTTTTTGGTTGGTTGGTTTGGTTGGTTGGTTGGTGTTGGTAACACCTTAAATAAAACCTTATCAATAACTAGCTTCGGCCCTAGAAGAAACATCCAATAAAATCGGCAATATTCTACCTTTTATCAGTGAAAGAATGTTTTGTGATATGATCTGTACTTAAAAAAAAAAATTCCAACTATTCAACATGTTTATATTCGTAATAATATGGAACTCTGGAACTGTGTTCTGTTTTGTCTGTGGTATGACCAGAATCGAGGTAGGTAATGTCCAGTCCAGACAAAGTTTGTCAATATCCCTTTCTTATAACGAATTCATGAATTTTACGTGAATTTTCCTCGCATACACTTGTAGCGGCATCAATGCTGCCTCATGAAAAACTAAGAAACGAAATTTGTACGGCAAAAAAGAACCGCAGCGCCATCTACGACGAACTAACAACGAAGCCTGCATCGCGCAAGTAGTTCAGCAACAGTCCGAATATCAACTATCGGGCAGTTGCCCACCTGACACAATAACCGTCTGGTAGGAGGATCCTACCATTTCCAATGGAGGCATGCGGGACTTTACTCTCTGTACCGCATACCTCTATACACTAAGCTGATAATATGTTCTATATTCCTTTAAATACCTTTACCAAAACTCATATCAGTCAAACCGCTACACAGTAACTCTTTTTGGTCGCAGAAATAGGTACCTATAGGCAGAAATAGGTCCATCTGACTCACAAAAATCATTCTTGAAAACAAGTATAAACTCCACAAATAAAATCAATTTCCATTCAAGAAAATATAAACTTCACTTATTTCTAAAAGAGCTAATTAGCGTCTCACGCCCGATTCTCAAACCATCGAACTTTATAAATTCTAAGAAACTTTCACCAAAATCGATCCACTTGTTTGAGTATTTTTATCCATAACAAACTTGGGAGTCAAACAACCTCATTCATAAGACATTAGGTACTTATTTTATCTTGCAAAGAAGTTTGGAAATTAATTTTATTCTTATCACTGAAAAGTTTGGGATGAATTTTTTTTTAAAGTTAAGGATATAATTTTGTAGAAAACTAGCTGACACACAACTTCGTCTGCGGCACATTTTTCATGAATGCTCGGCTCCTATTGGTCGTAGTAGAATGGTAAATAATCAATTATTATCGACTGCCGAGAGTGGAAAATAATTAAAGTACTAATATCGCTATTAAAAAATAGGGGTTAGTGATAGAAAGGTTAAAATTTAGGGTTGTATGTATTTTGAATGCCACATTATAAAAAACAAATGTTAGGGGTGGACAACCCTTATCACTTAGGGGTATGAAAAATAGATATAGTAGGCCCCAGATAAATGTGGAATAAAGTATATTGACCTTTCCCTAATAACTGTTCATAGGTACCTGAACAATTAAATATGAATCGTTTTTCATTATTAGACAATGTTAAGGATCACGAGAGATTATGATTCGGGACAGCTTTGTGTCATTAATTCCGTTTTTCAAATTAAAAATGTCAATAATTGTAGGTGGGTCAATGACCGTTATTCCACGATTATCTGGCGCAAGATCGGTCAAGCCGTTTTGGAGGAGTATGGTAACTAACTACATACATTAATACATACATTGAGAATTTTATATGTAAGAAGATAAAGGTTGATATTTCCAGTGTCGGGTTACCTCGTTCTCTCAAATATAGTGAAGTAAATAATGGCTGACATTGTCCTACTTCGGTCAAACTGTTATTGACGTTTTCTATTTGAGATTTGTGCCAGGTTCACCCCTGTAAGGTATGGGTAATTAGTAAATACAGGTACCTAAATAACTTGCAAAAATTGTGTACTGTAAACCTCTGCATACTCTCGAATGCAAACGTGATATTATGTTATAAAATTCATAAGTAATAATCACAAAACGACTCCCAATATAAATAAACTTAAACAAAATGGCTCATAAATTCTTATATTTTAAGATTATTCAGCTGAATAAATCATGGGATTATTATAAACAGTCAAATGAATGAACGAAATGAATGAATTCTGAACGAGTATAAACTTATATTCTTTGTGCGTCATCTCTTTTATTATCTGCCAGGGAATGTTGATGTTTATTATAATATAAGTAAGATATTTATGATAAAAGAGTTATTATATACATGGTCTAGTTTTTGGCCTTAGGCTTCTCATTATGAAAGGATTCGTATTCGTAGTGGTGTGGCGTATCCAAATGTATAGACAAGCAATAATGTACATATCTATATTATGTATATTAATTTAACACTCAATGACCTAAAACGCTCATTGATCGAAAAAAACAGCTCATAACGCGTTGCGGCTTTTTTCAAATAACTATGAATATTGCTGTATAGTTCTCTTGTAAAAACATGAAATCGAAAACTCCAAAACATCCCGATTCGGTCCCCAAGTTACCGAGGTAAAATCGTTGCGTATTCTTTCTAGAACATTCCATTGTAAGCAACGCACTCAATTGTCAATTATTTCCTCAGTTTTTATCCTTTTCGGTCGTCAATTTGCGATTGTAAAAAAATTGAAAAATTGAAAAATTTTGGCAAATGTTTTTTTTTTAATTTAATTTTTGTTTAATCAAACACAAAGTTTATAAAAATCTTACATACGACTATGCCCCACAAAACCGATGAAACGATTTGTACGTTTGGTTTGGTTTACCTACACGTGTGCTTTTATGGAAAATTGGATATATACACGTGTTACCTAGTCTGACTGGCCTTATATCATGTTATTTATTTATTTATTATTATTTATTTAACAGTTTATGTACACACATTTAACAAATAGATAAGAAGAAGGGAACTTGGGATCAAAAGGTTTTTTTATAACAGTTCCTTAGACTTTCCACGTGTTTCAACATTTCCAATGTTGTGTTGTTTTTGTGTAGATACATAGGACATACAGAATCAATCGCCTGTACTTTTCCCATCTGCATTGTAATCGGGTAACAGTCCAACTGGATCCAGCTGACTACCAGTGTTTTATTTGGAGCAACTGCTATACAAAGTGTAACAGAATAAACGAAAAACCTCTTAAGGGTCATTGTACTCATCATTATGAACAACTTTTACTATGGGATCAAACCCGAATTCGCGAAAAAATCAGCTGTTCAGTATATTTTGTCGAGTTATGCTCACATAAATGTATGGAGCAGTCAATTTTTTTTGCGTTTATTCTGTTACACGTTGTATAACATCCACAAGTCAATAACTAGATACCCGTTGGCAGGCAAAACTGGTGCCCGATTTTTTAGCTCCTGAATATACATAACGACTCAAAGATCTACAAAAAAACCGGCCAAGTTGGACTCTCAAACGATGGTTTCCGTACCATAAACCGAAAAAAACACGTTTCTTCTATATTTTAGTATTAACTATTATTATTTGATGTTATGGCGGCAATAGAAATATACCCTCTGTGAAACTTGGTCTCTTCAACTGTCTACTTACTACGGTTCTTGAAATACAGCCCGCTGACAGACAGATGGACGGACGGACGGCGGCTAGCGGAGGGTTAGTAATAGGGTTCCGTTGGTTACCCTTTGGGTATGGAACCCTAAAAACAGCCGGAACTAACGGCTTATCATGCTATCCAAAACAAGGAAGAGTCTCAGTGTGCTACAAATGGTGACTCTTCCATGATCCGGCTAACTTTGAAGATCGACTCGTGCGGCTGTTGAGTCGAGTCGAGTTGAAAGTTGAGCTCCTGCTCATACACATGTATACACTTATATTGTGTGGCTTTTATTGGAATACCTTGAAAGATACCTTGTAAGAAAAAGTTTTTCTTCCCTTTAGTAAAAATTCACATGAATCGAACACTTTAGATGAATTGTTTGCTTTCTTTCATAGTTCACATGAAGATGCTTACGAAGTTTCAAAGCACTTTGTCACTTCTCAAAAATTTATAAAACCGGCCAAGTGCGAGTCGGGCACGAAGGGTTCCGTACCATTATCTATAAAAACGGCAAAAAAATTCACGTTTGTTGTATGGGAGCCCCCTTAAATATTTATTTTATTCTGTTTTTTAGTATTTGTTGTTATAGCGGCAATAGAAATACACCACCTGTGAAAATTTCAACTGTCTTACTATCACGGTTCATGAGATACAACCTGGTGACAGACGGATAGCGAAGTCTTAGTAATAGGGTCCCGTTTTACCCTTTGGGTATGGAACCCTAAAAAACGAATGCTTTACAAAATCCTCTGGAACCTTCGTTCAGCAGTATTTTCTTTTGCCTTATTAAGTTATTACAAACAGATATTGTTTCCGACGATAACATCTAATCTTTTTATGGTTGAAAATATCTGAAAAAACTTGTTATTAAGCAAGTTCGAAGTAGTTTTACCTAACCATACTCTTGCAAGATCATGCTAACTCATCTTCCATTCCTTTTTCTATTATTATAATTTTTTGCATTCCTTGCAAATTGCGCTATTTGCTTGCGCAAATTAGCTATTCGCGACAGTAGATAACCGTGCAGTTTTCGGGATACACTCAGGCCAATCAATACAGAAGCAGGTGTCTTTCTGTCAATAATTTGACTATAAAACGTTTTATTTTTTGAATTGTCAAGATCGGTCTGTCATCTTCTTCTTCTTCGTTACTTCCATACACAACACATACAGACACATACAACATAAATACAAAGATTACTAACTAACCAAATTTTAAATAATGATGTTCGAGTTCACCTACCATGTACAATACCAAATGTTATTTACGTGAAACTGATTTCTTTGTAAAAGGCGGAGTCCTGATCTCCTAAAACACAGGCTTGCAGCTTAGCTCAGGCACCAGTCTCCCACAATGATAAAGTTATTATTATAACATTCATCAAATGACATTATTATTGTATAATATTGTGGTGAGAAAAATAAATAATATTAATATTATATGTTAAAAAGATGAAGCGAGCTAAGCGTAGATCTAAATGGAGAAGAACGTGCAAGAAACTCCGTGAACACTTATTTGAATTATTTTCGTAATGGGATCAGTACTTACAGGGATTGCTTTTATAAAAAAACAAACCATTTAACATACTCATACTACGATTACTTTCGATGCAGAGGTAGTTTGCAAACAGTATGAATAAGCTGAATATAAACTAGTGCTCGCCATTATAGGGCATTTACCCTAACAAAGGATTCGTAGGTAAGTTGTTATCTCGTAGACAACTGAAATGTTTCATGAAGGTACCTAAAACTTCCGATCGCACCCCTTAGTAAGAACAAAAAAACCGAAGTTATTTATGTAACAAAACATTGTCAGTCATCAAAAAAAAACCTTTTTTTATTATTTTAAGTTATTTTAGTCCATCCGAATGTCGTCTTGTAAATAGCGCTGTCCGCGATAAAACATTTATATGGGTTTGAACATTTTTCTATTGGACCTGGCATAGCCTCCGCCACCATTTTGATTAAAATAAGAGCACAACGTGAAAAAAAGGTGGCTATGCCACAAAAGTTCTATTCCCTTTAGATTTCTGAAAAAAACACTTTTGTTAATAGTTTTGGCCACAGTAAAAAGTTTATTACCATACTCAATTTATTTAAACTGCATGCACAAAGGAACAAAGCGGACTTTATGCCTTAGGCATTCTCTACCAGTCAACCAAGAATGGTGATGCCTAGCTATTGCATTGAAATTAAAACAATTTGCAAGCTAGCTTTTTACAAGACATAATAACGCCTTGTAAAAAGCTAGTACCTACCTAATAAAGTTTTGTAAAGATCTGTACGGTGTCGGATTCTGTATGGTGTCGGACGTAAATAAGTAGCACCATCCCATGACTTCCCGTGGGTGTCATAAAAGGCGACTAAGGGACTCACCAGCGGGAGGACACGGTGGAGCATACGGTGGAGGTCTGCCCTGCTTGGGCGGAGAACCACCGTGTCCTCGTCGAGGCGATCAGCGGCGGCGACCTCTCGCTGCGATTATGGCAAGCCCCACCCTTTGGGGGAGGCCCATGTCCAGCAGTGGACGCTTATCGGCTGATGATGATGATGAATAAAGTTTACCTCTTTTTACTCGATAGCAAAAACTAAAATCGCCACTTTCAATCTAACTTCGATTCGCGTTCTTAATCAAACTACTCTTTTAACAAAGTAAACAACTTCTCACTCCTGGACTAATCTAAATTCTGAACGGGATCCTTGACTAACCAAGCCGACCGGGCACTAATACCAAATTACCGATAACTTTCTTGAATAGTAAGTTAGGTCTAGCCGGATTACCGCCATGGGATCTGGAGGCGAAAGCCCTCGCGCACGTTTACGCGTGGCGCGTGGAGGCGCTTCGCCGGGGTGAAACTCCGCTGCCGCGGCAAATTGCATCGCGGCGGACGGAGCTCCGGCAGGATACCATGGCGGTATGGAGACGGCGACTATCGCAACCCAGCGCTGGGCACGCCACAATTGCGGCGATAAGACCCCTCTTTGAGGAGTGGCTGGAGAGGCGCTACGGCGTCCTCACCTTCCGCCTGACGCAGGTGCTCACCGGACACGGCTGTTTCGGGAGGTACCTGTTTCGGATAAAACGGGAGGACACGCGGCAGTTCTTTTTGTAACTGGCTGGTAACTTCTTGAATTAGAAAGTTACAGATTATACACCTCATAACTTTTTCGTGATTCTGTCAACATCGCACCGTGTGGGCTCAGGTGAAGTGAAGATGAAGTGAGCTATCAATCCATACAAATAAGATGGAATGACAGCTCACTTCATGTTCACGTCACCTAAGCCCACACGGTGAGATGTTGAAAGAATCACGATAACATTATTACAGTTATCATCTTGAATACTATTAACTAGTAGATTTTGCTTATCTTATAATTAAATGTGACAAGTACTAGCCCTAATAACTAAATAACCTTATTATAAAGTTGAAACGGAACAATGTTATTAAAATAGTTTATCAGTGTCTTAAACAAGTGTATAAGCTTAGTTCCATATTTCAGCTAAACATCAAAGATATTTCTAAAACGATTGTCTCAAGTAAGTACGGATGTTTAAACGATTTTATCAAAATTTAATCCAGTGAATAAATCATAAATTGTCTTGTTAAAGCAGTCTTGCTAAGGGATATTGTGTTACCCTGAAAATGGGTCGTGAATTTAGGCAGACAGACGTTCCAAGTACTTGTTTAATACTGAATCAATATCTGGTTCCAAGACAAGCCAATTCCAACATAATTTGGAAAATGTTAACCAATTATGACGACGTACCTAGTTTTCGAACCTATCCAAACAACCAATATAATAAAAAAAATGTAATAAATCTTTATTATTATTATTATTTCTCAATATATTATGCAAAAATTATTTCTATTTCACGTGATATCTATCGTGATATCTTACGGCGTTCGCAATTTTCAGGTGAAATATATTTATTTAAACTCTTGCGTTACTGAGTGACTAAGTGACTGACAGACAACGCACAGCCGAAACCCCTGGTCGTAGAAAGCTGAAATTTGGCAAGTAGGTTCCTCGGGGACTGTAAAGGATAGGGTTCAGTTGGTTACCCTTCGGGTAAGGTACCCCAAAAAGTACTGCAAACATTGAATCCCCCCTTTTACCAATTACATGCAAGCTGACAGAAAAAAAATCCTGGCTGGGTTTGAACACTCAAGTTTGAAATTGGAGATTTAGGGTGTAACGGAAGCGGGCCTGCGGGCGAGCGTTGGTGGCTCGCTGTCCGATCACCATCAGGCCCAGGTCGGTGGCGCCATTGTGTTCCACGCGCGCCTCAAAGAGATGTCAGTATAGAATACGGGGCCCGCCAGGGCCAGAGCCTGCCAGGATTGCGAAATTTGTTCGAAAGAGTCACCGCGGCCCTGGAACGCAAAAGGCTGTAGAAGGAACACGGAAGGGTTTTAGTCAGTAAGAGTCTGACACGCCCTTCCGCTCCACCCAGAGCGAGAAGAAGTCATTTGATGATTTCCAATCCTTAAAAAAGGGGGTTACGGAAAAGTGACGTTTTTAATAACTGCCAATGCCCATATAGAAGAACAACTTTCTTGAAAAAATCGGGTTTTCTGTAGAAAGTTATCATGAGCTGATAAATTAGTAGAAGAGGTGCTTCCTTGAAGAAAGTTGTGTTAATCGAAATGTGCAGAACCATTTTAAAAAATTTAGTAATATAGTATTTACTCTGTCTAGTATTCTATCTAGTATTCACGTTTCGAGAAAGTTCGACACAGGTTAATTTTAGACGAGCTAATGTAAACATTTGTCTCAGTAAATCAGCAAAAACTTTTTTTGGAACTGATTACCTTGGATTCGGTCCTGTAAGGTTCAATGTCTTACATTACCTACAAGTTTTGTTTATTTGCTATTTTTTATCTTAACTTTAGCAAAGCTTTGATGTTTCCTTCGAAAACACGTCTTATTGAATTAGTTGAAGGTTATCGTTTATCTTTTATTTAGACAAAATAATCTCTTTTTTTCTGGACCAGCACCATTGTTTGACGATCTTACTATGTAACAATGCCGAATTAAAGGTGCGATTAAATTTAAAAAAAGTTCTAAAGTATCAAGGCTACTTCAGATCTTACTAAGTAGTATTTTTTTTTTTTTTTTTACTTTTTATTTATTTGGACTTCATGCACAGAGGACTTCATTCCTTAACATGTTTTTAACCAAACCTTCAATTTTATAATATTATGTCCAATGTTATTTTCATACAAAACATCTACATAAACGACGCATTTAATACAATACCATAGATATTCCAATCCTATAGATCATCCCAGCTTATATTAAAACCATCGATTTATTTGTCCCCCATAAAAAATAAATAGGATGCTGACCCATGTCGGTCCGTTTTATTAAAAATTACGTATTCATTCTTGTCTTGGTTGAGCAATCCGTATCTATATCGAAAATACGGCTTACTACCGACCCTTATCAAATTTAAATGTCATAATGTCTTCTATTCATTCAGTTTTGGTACGAGTACAAACCGGTCATATTAACCTCCGTCTTCGGAAAATGTATAATATTCGGTACGTCTGTTTTCAAATCGTCTGTTAACTGTTGTGAGAGAATGTACTTTAGCATAATGCTAGATTAAAATCTTAGTTATAAAATTCTCGTGTCACAATGTTAGTTACCATACTCCATTCATAAATTTTCACCCTTCTACCACCAACCCTTATTTTTTATAGCGATATTAGTACTTTAATTATTTTCTACTCTTGGAGGTCCATAATTGATCATTTACTACTATTTATTAGAAATTTAAATAGAATTGAAAAAATACTTTAGTGTTGGGAAGCCTATTTATTGAGGGAGGCTTTAGGCTATATAACATCACGCTATGACCAATAGGAGCCGAGCATTCATGAAAAATGTGACGCAGACGAAGTTGCGTGGGTCAGCTAGTAATTATACATAATCTGGAATTATGCTAAATTAAACGAACTCTTGTACAAAATTTTACGTTTTTACACCCAGCAGTTAGGTTGGCTGTATGTTGTCTGTCATAATAATATTGAATTTAAATTTTAAAAACCAAATATTTTTGGTAGATTTATTTTTCAAACGCCACTGGTGGCCCTGGTTGCAACTGGTGGCAAAGGTGCAAATTATATACAAAAAATCTTTCTCGTGACCAAACGAGAAAATGTCTTTTTACACGGGGGTAGATATAAATTATAGAACGCCACTTGCTCTGAAATATATTTAAGTACTCAATTTTTCTTCGTTTACGTTCATAAATTATTGAGTCATATGCATATGCTGGTTGCAAAAAAGACAGTAAATTATTGCATTACTCAACCAATTACATACGTCTAAATGCCTTTAAAATTTATTTCAAAATAGGCTCTAAATCCGTTTAAAACGAAACAGATTCTCAAATATTTACCTGAATGACTGAAAATTTTCTAATTATAAACATTTCACGAATTCATGATCCAAAACAGACGCGTAATCCGGTGATGTTATAAAACAGCAAAAACATAATCGATCAACATCAAAACGACGATATGAGATAATCTCGTGCGTACCTAAATTACCACGAGGTTAAGCGATAGTTGCCGCAGCCAGTACTAGGATGGGTTAAAAAACAGAGCAATCAAAATAGATGTAGGAGTATGTGGTAGACCGAAATAAATACTCTTCACCTTCTTGAAAAAAAAAAAACTTCCTACATAGATATGACGAATAATTGTAATAATAACAGATTTCTTTATTCAAGTAATAAGGACTCAGTGTGTTAGCAAACTTAAGAAGTATTAGTTAGTTTATTTTATTTTTAACTCCCGACACAAAAACGACGGGGTTTATACGTTTGACGTGTCTGTATGTGTGTGTGTGTATGTCTGTCTGTGGCATCGTAGCACTCGAACGGATAAACCGATTTTTTTTTTGTTTTAATTTATATTTCATTTCATCCCATGGGAGAAGACACTACAGTAATTGATGTATATGCGATCGAGCTTGCTAGCGATCATTTATAGGATATGGTTGGAGCTAGCTCGTACTCTGCGCACCTGGAATGCACACATTGCACACCTCATTTCGTAAAAGCAATTATACATATGTGCGGCAGCGAACATTCTCGATGCACTGCAAAAACGTTTTGTTTCTTCGTTTTTGACACCCACTACCGAAATGAAAGTTATTATAGACTTTGTAGTGTTTTATTTGGAAGTCGGTTGTTTTTTTTCACTGTTTAATGTGATACTAATTATCCGACGTCATTTTGCTTACTTGGACGACGCAATTACATCACCCAAGTAAGCAACAAGTAATTTTTTACGGGACCAAATGTCAAGATACCGCATCGAACGAAATAATAATTAATGTTAAAAAAAAATTGTACCCACCGAATTGAGAACCTCCTCTCTTTTGGAAGTCGGTTAAAAAACGTGTAGCGCCGACCCCAAGTAACATGGGATAATGGCAGGAATAGGATGATAGTAGAGAGTAACCTCTGGAAATATTTTTGCCCAATAATGATTATTATTCTTTCACTGATAAGAGTTGTATTTACCACTTTTATCCCAAAAAAAAACGATAGGCCACGGATGCAAAGCCACGATGAAACCAAAACTAACTTTTATATCATGAAATGCTTCAAATTTACATTTTAATATTACTAATTCCTGGAAAGCTGGTGATTATTTGATTGTGAAACAAAAAAAATAATTACAATAAAGTGCTGAAATTTTTTTCAGAACTTATATCTGAACATTTAAATAGGATAAAAACTTTGTGGCATAGCTACCTGGACGCTATTTTGTTTTTTTTTCCTCTTTTAATTGGACCCAAATTCAAATTTTAAACGTTTATTCTAATTGGGCCATGAAAAGGCACCTTTGAAAGTCAACATTACAGTTAAAAGAATATGTATAAAATAAAGCGACTCTACTGTCCACTCACAAAGGTAGATTCTTATGGAGAAGAATGGACGAGAAACTCCATATATAACCCCTTTTACATACCACAACAGCTTATTCAAATGAATAGCAATATTAATTAATAATCAGTTGTAATTTTTCCCAAAATGATTCGATATAAAATAAAAATGACAGCAAAAATACAAAGATCTCTCTGTAATATTATTTTATACCCTGCGGTTCGAACTTCAACAAAATAACTGGGTACACAGTTTTACACTGAGTAAAATGCTCCAACAATTTTACAGGATAAATTCCGCGAACCAATGCGGTTTTAACACCAAAACCAACAGCCGAAGTGCGCGTGTAAAAGTTACCCTGACATTGACAGTTGGTTTTTATGAACTAGCTTAAGCCAGTGGCTTCACCCGCTTTAAAGTCCGACATCTATGTATACTTACTAATATTATGCAAATACTAGCTTTTGTCCACGACTTCGTACGCGCATATCCCGTTTGTTTCCGTTCCTGTAGAAATTTCAGGAAATACTTTCTTAGAAAGAAAGAAAGAAAATCAGTTTATTCTGCCGGAAAAAACGCACAGAAACACTTAAACCCGCATCACTAATTAAAAGGTTAAACTCTATTACATTGCCATAAATTACACGGAACTATTTCGATAAAGTATTTTATCATCATAATCATATTATTTTGTTTCGGGGTTAATACTCCAAATTTGCCTGAAATTGAGAAAATCGCCCTAAATTGCTGAACCGATTTTAATGAATTTTGGTGCAGAAAAATGGACTGTGATGACGGTTTATTTCGGATTATTTTACTTAACTGTAAATAATGACGTTCAAAAGTGCCGTTTAATGGCCTAATTGAAATAAACGCTTTGACTTTGAAATTAATCCGAGCGAAACCGCGAGCAAAGCTAGTCGTCCAGTAAAAATGCACAGGATGCAAAAAAAAAACATCTAAAAAACAGGCCAAACTGTATAAACAATAATATATTATGGTATCGATCAAGATATTCCAGATACTGTCCAACGTTACTGATATTATATCAGTGTTTCCAAAATTAGATATTTTTATTACAAAATAATAAATCATCCTAGCATCCTATATTGGGTTATCGATCTTTAGTAAGATAGAGCGTCCACTTAAAGCTGCAAATCGCATCGTAAATTATATTTTCAGGAAAATATTTCGATAGTGATTTTGTCTCTTATGGTAATGTATTTTCTGAGGAGCTCGTGGCTAAAGAATAACAGCCGCACGGGTCGATCAAGGTTGCCAAGGTTGGTCTGTGGATGGGTGATCTTAACATACCGAGTTTCCTCCGTGCCTCGGAAAGCACTGTAAGCCGTAAGTTGGTCCCGGCTGTCATTTGTAGATCTTTGGCAGTCGTTATTGTCAGAAGCCAGTAAATCTGACTCCAGTCTTGCCAAGAAGTACCGTGTTACCCAGTTAATGGGATTTGGAGGTCTGGTAGGCAGCCGCTCCACGTAAAATACTGGTATTCAGCTGAATCTAGTCTGATTGGAAGCCGACCCTAATATAGTTGGGAAAAGGCTAGGCAGATGATGGTAATGTATTTTCTAGTGTTATGATTTGTGTCATTGTGCTTTTGTGTATTGTGTTTTATGTTCTTGTACCAAATAAATGTTTTATCTATCTATCTAAGCAGAACTAAATATTGTCATTGCAGAGACTTCCAAAATTGAAACCACTTAATTTTGGTAATCTTGATGGAAATTGGGAAATCAACATTAATTACGGTAGGCAACAAGTTTCAAGTCTAAACAATACTTTTTTCTTTGCAAAGACAAATAAATAAACAGTAATTATTTATTAAAACAAAAGGTGAAAGTTTTATTATAAAAAATTATGAAACTATGATCGGTGCGAACATTATTATAAATGGTCACACCATAGACAACTTGCCCAGAGAATAAAGTTGACATCACATGTGTTTGAGGATCCTGTTAGTTGTGTATGTGTTTTATATTGTAACACTAGCGGATTCACGCTAGTGCTACTTAATGTTATTATAATAAATAAAACCACGTTTAAGATTTAAACTTCATAATATATTTGGCATCTGCCTTAAACGAGCTCTGGTACAGGAGTTCCATAAAAAAATAAAACATATTTTCATATTCCTAATTCAAATTCTCTTTTACTTTTACTAGACTCTTCCAAAGATCTACCTTGTCTGCCAGAAACCTGCAGCCAAGGAGGTCCTCCTGACATGAGCTACGGCCCTACGAATAGAGGATAAGAGGAAATAAGTCGTAATAATCTAATAATACTATAAAATTAAATCTCCCGGACACTATCGGTTCAGAGAAAAAAAAGGTCATACTACTATTAAATATATCTAACTCCTGAACCTACTCCAGCGATCCGCATGTAACAAATAAAATCAAATAGATACATTCACTGATATCAACTAAGAACTGTGGGCCTCCAATATCAGTTGAACCAATGGTGACAACCAATCACCCTCTGCGAAAGGCTATGCCCCATAAGCAGTATGTATCAACCTCAATTGCGTCCTCTTACTCCCTCCTTCAGGATGGGCCATACTTCCCTAAAGTTATACTTATATTTTACAAACTGGAGTTACTCCAGTTTATTTAATTTTTTTATTTGGGAAAACAAACAAAATTACACACTTAGATTAGAAAAGATAGGATATAGAAATGATACAAATGTGAAATCAACAACGTTCTCCACAGATACACAGTGAGAAAATTTGATAATTTTTAAGACTAGCCACTAACATAATATTAAATTATATATATAAATAAAATGCCTGGTTAATATCTAACGGAATCAAGCGATGTATCGCTGTATGTGGAGCTATTCCCTAACTTCCAAAACCTTCGTATTTCAATTGGATTGATCTGCGTCATAGTTTGATATTTGTATGTATTTTGCAAACATAAGTGGATTGTATGAATATTTTCTACTCAAGTAGCTATCTACTTGTATATCTAGCAATCTACTTGTAGTATATGTAGGTATCTATTTACACTCATGTATATATACTCATGTATATATACTCATGTAGAAAATACTATGGTCGACGCCAGATAAATTTGCAATAACGGTCATTGACCCGCCTCCATTTATTGACATATTTAATTTCGAAAACAGAAATAAAGACATAAAGCTGTCCCGAATCAACATCTATCCTTTACATTTTTTAGTAATGAAAAACGATTCATAATTTACTGTCCAGGTACCTACGAAGATATATTAAGGAAAGGGCAATGACCGTTATTGCAAATTTATCTGGCGTCTACCATATTACGTAAAATGTGCTCTGTTGTTAAAATGTGTTCATTTCCATCGTGTATCCGTTGTGACAAAGGAATAGTGCTATTCGTCCTGTATATTTCTAAGGTACATTCGCATTTGCATCAAAGTCGCAAACTCTAAAGATCATCTTTATTTCCCCACCGAGGTGATTGCAACTTGAATTGGAACGATTTTTAACGACTTCAAAAAAAGGAGGAGGTTCTCACATCGATTGCGAATGTATCGCATTCGCATTGAAGTCGCAAACTCTAAAGATCATCTTTATTTCCCCACCGCCGAGGTGATTGCAACTTGAATTTGAAAGTTTTTTAACGACTTTAAAAAAGGAGGAGGTTCTCAATTCCGTTGTATTTTTTTATGTTTTATACCTCCTAACTCCGTTATAATTTATGAACCGATTTAAAAAATCTTTTTTTTTTCATGTGAAGGGATATACCTACGTTCCGATTGGTCCAATAAAAATTTAATCAGAATCAGATCAGTAGTTTGGTTTTTAAATCAAAATAGCTGGAGAAACAACAAAATTTCTAGGGTTATACGTAGATGACAAAATAAATTGGAAAAAACAAGTCGAATATGTCTGTAAAAAGTTAAGCAAGTTCTCATATGCCCTTTACAGACTAAGGAAAATTGCAAATCTACCAACACTAATAACAGCATACCATGGACACGTCAGCTGTAACCTTAGGTACGGCTTGATATTTTGGGGTAATAGTGTTGATAAAGAACGCGCGTTCATTGCACAGAAACGGTGTGTCAGAGCAATTTTCAATCTACAGAAAACTGATTCGTGTGAACCATATTTTAAAAAAATGAATGTACTAACATTACCGTGTCTATATATTTTTGAGGTCGCAGTTTTTGTAAAAAATAATGATCTATTTAAATATCGAACGCGTATACGGCATCAGGACAAACTAGACATAGTGCCTAGTAAAACTCATTTCTTGCGCAAAAGTATTTTTAGCTCTGCTCCACGTATATTTAATAATATTCCAAGGCCTATAAGAGAAATTACTGAAATAAAAGCATTTAAGAAGAAACTCCATGAACTGTTAGTGAGCAAATGTTATTACTCTATAAAAGACTTTTTTGATGACAAATCACTATTAAAATACAATCTGCCTGAGTCATGATGCGTTCTGTGTAGATTCATATAATATAATAATAATGATTAACAAAAATTCAAGAATTTAATATATTGCAATGTATTACATTATTGTTGACATGCATGTACGAGTAAACTCATTGGAGACTTACCTACATTCTATTGTACGCCCTAAGGGTAGGACATAGCTGGTCCTTAACATTTAAATAACACCATCTGTATTATGTACCTATGATCCACAATAAAGATGATTTGATTGATTTGATTGATTTGAGAAAATAGTTAATATATCATCCAAGTAAACGAAGTTGCGTGGGGTGGAAAAATAAAAAAACCACCGACTTCCGAAATTAATGTAACTATGTCGGTTACTATTTTTTTGTAAAAAAGTTTTTTAAATACGAGAATTGTCCTTCAGATCCGATTCATGATTTTGTTTCACCAATAAAAAGCTACAAATATTACTCAGTATTACAGGTTTATTTGTGTCCGAAAAAAATAACACTAGGATAGGCCAGGGGAGCTAATACTTTATAAGTGTTACAGTGGAAAATATTATTTTTCACGATTTTATGTAACATGGAATTCTGCGAGCATCATACGAATTCTAGGAACATTCACTTCGCCAGATAAAAATATATTATTTCCTATACTATATTCGTATAGCATAATATGATTTTAAGTAAAACTATAATGTGTAAATATATTTTTAACCATAGGTATGGTTAACTTACAAACTTTCAAATAGCGGTAAGATAGAGGTCTATCTTACCGCTATTTGAAAGTTTGTAAGTTTCGATTTTTGTTAATCAATCATTTCTCAGCGGCAGAATGACTTTGAATGAAACTTAACGCTCAGGGTATGACAAAGAGCACACTATAATTTTCCGACTTTCACTCGGGTAAAACCGGTCGGGTATAGCCAGTTTGCTTCACAAATTGCAAACATAAGTTTTCAATTAAAGGCCTATCAAAAAATTATGCCAAAAAATTGTTTGCTCTTTCAAAGTGGACCCAGACCGCAGATTGGGACAGATAGAATATATATCTCAAGCGATTCAATCTCGTCAGGTACCAAAAACAACAAAATAACAATGATGTAATGGCAAAGCTAAGTGAAGTGAGTCTGCGGATGAAAAACGGAAAACTTTTAATTAACGACTGAGTGTGCCAAGTTGTTACAAGCTCTGAATAATAGAGGCGGTAGACGGGCGACTTTTTGTTGCTTTTGGCAATCGTTCAGCGATTATGTCATCGTTTTTCACGGGCAATGCCTCTGAAAAGAATGACTGTGATAATTATTTTGTTACCAACTGAAATTATTTACCCGTATGTAGTTAATATACTGACGCAAAGCATTAATAAACTGCTCAACAAATTGTATCACATACCTATAAATTATAAAACGAGGTTTGTGTAATGGCAATATAATTAGCTAGTCATGAAGGTGGTTTAAGTAATCACGCGTGCTATCACGCGATGTGATTGACAGAAAATTCGTTTCGCTTTTCGGGTGGAGCGGGTTGCTGAAGCTGTGGCGCTACGTTCTCGCCCCAGCTAAAACAATAGGAAGTGGTGACGGGCGGAGTTTTTGAGGACTTTATTTATATACTAGCTTTTGCCCATGACTTTGTACGCGCATATTCCGTTTTTTCACGTTTCCGTAAAGCCAGCCTTCCCTATGAATGTGGCTATCATATTATACAAAAATAATTTTCCAATTCGACTAGTACTTCCAGAATTAACGTGTTCAAACAAACAAACAAACTCTTCAGCTTTATTATATTATTATAGATATTATTTCGAACGTTCAAAAAGTGCTAGTTCTCACTCGAAAATCAATTGGTTACGGATACTTTTTGTTCCTTATTACAACTTGAATTAGCATCAGGTAAAGTTTTGTGTATCTAGTACACAGTAATTATTTTCACTGCATCTTTTTTTTTTTAATCTGTGCAGGCAGTTAACAACTACTGGTACTAAAGAAGTAAAGGAATGGCTTAATAAGATTCTGTAACTACTATCTACTTTTAAATCGTCATGCTGAATTTGACAGGAAAATTAATTATTTGTTTTAGGCCGTCAGATTTTTAGATTTAGTAGTTTGAAATATATAATTATTAATTTAACACTTTATAGAATTTTCTTTAAGTATTTGAGTTGTTATAGCCTCTTTGCAACGGTGACAGTATCTACGCTTAATATCTCTAAAAATTACCCTGTAGGTATAGATGACGCATCGTGATACAGCAATATATCAATTACAAATTTTAGCAGCTCGTCTGCTTTGACCAAAGAGAGAACGATATTATTACAGGTAACCTGTTTAGTTTTGCAGTTCATTTCTGTACTTTGATTGGACCTAGAGGAAAACTAACTCAATTACCTTTTACAGAATACGTCTGATTAGTATTGTAGCGGCATCAATGCCGCCACATAAAAAACTAAAATTTGGACGGCAAAAAAAAGAACCGCAACGTCATCTACGACGAACTAACAACGAATCCTGCATCGCGCAAGCAAAGTTCTCCGTGCGATTTAAACATCAGTACGAATATCAACTATCGGGCAGTTGCCCACCAGACACAACAACCGTCTGGCAGGAGGATCCTCCCACTACAGTGGAGGTGTGCGGGACTTTACTCTGTGTCCCGCATACCTTTACAGAATCCTTTTATAAATCTGAGTTACTTGCGGATAATTCTCTTTAGTTAGTATTTTCTTTTTGCCTGTAATGATAGGATTACGTAACTGGTTCAAAGTAATTTGTATAACTGAGGAAGTCGTAAAGTTTTAATGTATGTTTTGTACAAATGAGAAACTTTGAGTGATAAAACTCAACTTTAGATGTAAGAATCTACCTTCCCGAACTTTTATTGTACGGTGTACCGACAAATTATCGTGTGTGGTTAAGAAGACTTCTTTTTAGGGTTCTGAAAGTCCTTAAGTAAAAAAGGGAACCCCTTGCAGGCTCACTTGTGTGACTGACAGTCAACTCACAGCCAATTTGCTCCAATTCTACTGCCGGTCGCCTCAGACAACATGTCGAAGTGAATCTATGATCAAGATGAAATGACAGCTCACTTCGTGATCACGTGACATCTTGATTATATGGATTGATAGCTCACCTCGTGATCACTTTACCCAAGTCTTCACTTCGACATGTTTACAGAATCGAATTAATACATTTTGAGTTACGTGTATCATATCAAACGTAAGAACTTCTTGTGAGGGTTTCATATGTTTTTTTTTTATTTTTAAATACATTATTTTGAAGTTTTTCAAGAAAATTTGTCCGTTGCATCCAATGATTTTAGGCTCAGAACTTAGGAGGTCTCTCTCCAAAACAACTGAGCCTAAAATATGAAAAAATAATAAAACAGATAAAAGTTATTAAGTATGTTTACTTACAATACAGAAAAACCCATAAGAAAATCCATCGATGTAAAGTACATGTTTAAAAAAACAAATGATTCGTTCGAAACCCTTTGCGTTTGAGCGCCACTCGCACTTAGCAGTTTTTTTGTATGTTTATCTTAAACAAATAGTATTGTACTAAATTACCTTTTATGTGGTAGTTGTTTCATTGAAAAACCATAACACCTTTAAGGATAGATTATCGTATGACAAGGACAATCTCAGAAAATATTAATAAGGCTTTCCCGTTGTCTTTTACCAATTTAAAACCATTTACACATAACAGCAGAGCTACAAAATTGGCGAAAACCAATCAGTGAGATCGCTACGCAAAGACGAACTACATTTGACAATCAGATTGTTTGAAGCCTTCGCGTATGTCTGATGGTTCCAGTCTTCTTCAGTTCAATCTTCGAAACCACTGGACCAATTATGACGGGACGGTCATTGGCTGCCAAGGTTATAAAAACTTCTATAGCCAAGGCGTTTTATCACCAAACAGTGATATAGTAGGCCTATAACATATTTTTTAAAATATCACTGGAATCGTTAACAGTACAAAATAGCACTAGGTATATACATGTTTTGGTTACTTTTATAGTGCTATGACATAAACGTTGCAGACAGCACTATCTTAGATCTAAAAAGCGTTTCTCGACACTTTTACATTTCAACTATAGAGCTGATTTGTCACCGAGAGAGCCTTTACATAGTGTTTATAGAATAAATCAGTGATAAAACTAGGGCCTGTTTGGGGTTGTTACGTTTATTTTACGAATCATGAACACTAATTAGTACGATCTAAAACGTTCTCAGGACTTTTATAGTAGGTACCAAATTTTACTTGGGGGTAGCTAATGCTATAAAAAATAATAAAAGCTACTTTTATTTTGGAAAAAGGATTAGGGTTCCGCACAAGGGCAGAAATCGACACAAAAAGTGGGTCACACAAAAAAACATGCGGGGCAGTCTTTGGGGACTGCCGTTAGAAGGGAAAACTAAGCGAAAGCTAAAGCGTTCGGTGACGATGACGCGAGTTCCATGATTTTTTGTTCACCCAAAAAGTGCTAAACGCGCCTAAAAGTTTTCACTTCAAAACAGCAAGTATGTACTTAGGCTTGTCGATGATTGTCTTTCCTCTTTAAGTTGGCAAACATTTATGGTAACACATATGCGAAAAAATATCGAACATTACGTAAGTGATCACGTGAGTGGTCTAGACCATACGTCAATTCGCCTGATATACAAAATGTTCTATTACCAATATATTTTTCCATTTGTTTCTTGTTGAAACTTTTATCTTACTGGTCACCACTGTAGATTCTGGCATTTAGGAATTATAGTCCCCAACCACTGCATATGTATGTATGTATGGAGGTCTTTTTGATGGAAGATAAATCATCAAATGACTCCCCCACTCTAGGCAGCTTGGAAAGGAGTATCAGACTCTGAATAAAACCGTGCTCCTTCAATATTGTCCTTTGCGTTCCAGGGCCGCGGTTACTCTATTGAACAATCTTGCAACCCTAGTAATGTGTGTGGTGGCCTTGTGTCACTCGCACGCAAGCCCGCGACACTATACACGGCTATAGCTCTCAAAACATAAGTACCAAGACTATATAAATGGATAGGAAAGCGTTTCCCGGAACCTTTAAGCGGACATTAAAGCAATTTGATGTGCGTAAGTATATTAACCCACTAGCTATCTCTTAAGGCTGAAATGTCAAGAACTTGTCCTCATACTTTGAAAATTTTCCTTGTTTTTAAGGAACGCTTTGTCTTACATTTGTCGCTATTTTATAGTGAAAGTAACTGACAAATAAAAAAAATACTTTTGTATTTTTTAAACAATTACTGACTAATTTAAAGCTACAACGATTCGATAACATGTCAAAAGTAGAAAAAAAAAACAAATTAAAAAAATGGCATTTCGTCAAGATTTTGATTTCATTTTTATATTCATTCTCGATTCGTCAGCTTTTGAGAAAGTCTGTATTCATTAAATTCCCGTTTGGTCAATCTTTTGTTTGGCAAGTACAGTCAGGAGTAAAAAGAAATACCACTGTTAATGTTGTCTCTATTTGTTATTTTTATAGGTAAAAATATTGGTACCGTGGGGTACTGGGCTTTTGGCAGTCGTTCGAGAGGTCGAATCCAAATCGCAGAGGCCCCGTTAGACGTTTCAAATGGAAGAGGGTACCAACCGAAGATTTTCAATGTGTGCATGTATAGAGGGTATGCGGAGCAGTGTAAAGTCCAACAAACCTCCATTGAAAAGGAAGGATCCTCCGACCAGACAGTTGTGTTTGGTAGGCAACTTCCTTTTTTTCGATATTAGGTTTTTTGTTTATTTATTTAGAAAACTCTGATTCCGCGTTGCAGGATTTCGTTCAGTGGTTTGTTGCTGGTGGGATAGATGATGTTGCTGCGTTATTTCTTGTTGCGGTGTAGATTTAGCTATGTTCGTTCGTGTTTTCTGGCTAAAATTGAGTTTGACAAATACTAAACTTCATATTCTTAATTGACAATTTTTCTTTACAGTATTTTTCCTCGCATAAAATAAAAAAAAAAACTAACAAACCAATCTAAACCGTAATCCCTTTACATACCAACTCAATCAAATAATCAAAAGTTATTTATTCAAATTAGGCTGAGTGCCAGCACTTTTTGAACATCAACGTTCTACATAAAGACAGTCCCCCAAAACGCCCGCCCGTCACCACTTCCTAGTGTTATAGCTGGGAAGAAGAAGTGGCGTAACAAACTCCCCAGCAACACATCTGTCTGTTGTATGCAAAGTATTCAACAATACATGACACAGAAAAATAAAATATTCGAACTGTAAATCAAATTAAATTAAATTAATTGACACTTGGTAGCTAGCACACTTCATTAAGCCATCAGAAATTGACTAACTCAAGCATTAACAAGTAAACCAAACACAAATGCCTCCGGGCATAAATGGTGTGCCCGCTTACACGTGCAATAGTATAGTCTAACAATAGGAACTAAATAGTAGACAGGTAGATATATGAAGTGACTATACAGTTTAGTCAGATACTACATACGCCAATTAAGGTAGGCTCAGATACGTTTGTGATGATACCCCGGTAGACAGGATACTAGATTGAGCAAACGAAGCTAAGACGAAATCTAAAACGCAATAACGTCCAGTAAACGGTGTCTGAAAATCAATATCTGACAGTTCCTTGTTCAGTAGTGTTGTATCGTTGTCAAATATTTATTTTGTTGTCAATTCGAAAATCGTTATTCAACGATCTAAATGGCGGTTTTGATCGTAAATGTTATTACTTTTTAGGGTTCCGTATCCATAGGGTAAGACGGGACCCTGGTACTAAGACTCCGCCGTCAGTCTGTCTCTCCGTCTGTCACCAACCTGTATCTCATGAATCGTGATAGTTAGACCGTTGAAATTTTCACAGATGATGTATTTGTGTTGCCGCTATAACAAAAAGTACCTACTGAAAAACAGAATAAAATAAATATTAAAGGGGGCTCACATACAAAAATAATTTTTTTGCTCGATATTCATAACGGCAACAGGTAGACGCTTGAAATGTTCACAGAACATTGAGTTATATTATTCACTTTAAAATAAAAATAAAATTTTAAAATAAAATATTAATTAATATTTATTTATTTATTTAAACTTTATGTACAATAGTGGTACATGGGCGGACTTAATGCATCAAGGCATTCTCTACCAGTCAACCTTAATGTGTTTATATATTAATATTTAAATATTAATATATAAACACGAGCTAAACAAAATACACCACAATTTATCACATCAATAAAAGTATAACCTTTCAACATCATCATTATCATCATATCAGCTAAAAGATTCGGTCCTGCGCGTCTCGCATCCATCGGCTACCTGCGACGTTCACCAGGTCATCGGTTCACCTTGAGGGAGGCCGTCTAACGCTGCATCTTCCGATACGAGATCGCCAATCCAAAACTTTTCGCCCCATCGACCATATGTTCTGCGAGCAATGTGCCCACTGCCACTTCAATTTGCCGATCCTTCGGGCTATGTCGGTAGCCTTGATTCTCTTGCGGATAGTATCATTCCTGATTCAACCTTTCAAAGATTCGGTATAAAAAAGTTAAATGCATTTTCAATCGTGGTAATTTTAAATCACACAACTTTTCGGAACTACATTGAGGTGGATTTTCAGACAAACCGGTTAACGCTGACAAACATAGCGAGCTTCAAACAGCACTTATTTCTTCATATTTTTTAACAATTCTATTTCTATTTTTCTTTAGTTTATTATGCTTCATTAAATGGAAATGAAATAGTATTATTTTTCTCTTTATTTTTAATCTTAATCTTACTTTTTTTGCAACTTGACAGGACCATTATTTCTACTTAAGTACCTCTCCCAATTCATTTGACTTTTACATTACAATGTTTCTGAGAACGAAGTTTTTCTAATACAAAATCACGTACAAAGGTAAATCTAATGAAGAACTCTTGCTATGTTTTCTGAACTACTCTGAAAACAAGTTAATGTTACCTCCCATTAACGAAAATGTACGTTCAAAGTGAGTACCTATTGTAGTGAAAATAAGTACAGTCGAGTCGAGTTTTCAAATTCGTTATTTTATCAAGTCAGTGGACGTAATACATTTATAGCTACAGCAGTGAGCATAATATAAGTCATGGAACAGTATGTTTGTATTTTTATAAATGGAAAACCGAAGTAAAAAACCAGCATAACTCTATCACCGGTGTAATTGTCATGAAACCTTTTTAATGACTGGCCATCTAGAGAGCTTTGAGAAAAAAAGTTGCTTATGAAAACGTGACACTATTGTTACATTTTCATAAGCAGAGTGTTATTCTGTGACATTGTCATATTTACAATACCGATTCGGTTAAGCAGTAAGACAGATATACATCTAATTGGATTTAATGCGCTTACTGAGCAATCAAAACTGGTCGATTTTAGAAAAAAAAAAAGCTTACCGTAAAGGTGAAAGGAACATGAAGTGAGTTGTCATTGCGTTTGATCACAGTCTGTCAATTCTGTAAACATGTCGAAATGAAGGCTTGGGTGAGGTGATCACGAGGTGAGCTGTCAATCCATATAATCAAGATGGATTGACAGCTCACCTTGTGATCACTTCACCCAAGCCTTCACATTGACATGTTCACTGAATCGACCTGCCGATCACTTTCACCTCACTTCACCTAAGTTTTCATGGTGAGATGTTATGAGCCGGTCTATTCTGTCAACATTACACCGTGTAAAATTAGGTGGACTGAGCATGTAATGAACCAACCATCTTTCACTTCACCTAAACTTACACGGTAAGATGTTGACAGATTCGTCCGGCCCTGGTTGAATCCATGGTCCGGAGCGAGGAGGCTTGGGAAGCGGTCACCTCCTTCTGCGAAGCAGTAATGCTTGCGAAGGAGGAGGCGGGCCGCGCGAGGGAAAGGCAAGGCCTTCGCCCCAACCGCCGCAACAGAAGAAGACGCCCCGGGCGTCGGGAGTCGCAGGGCGATCCCCGGCCACCGTAGGCGCGGGCCTGCGGACGGCGAGCGTTGGGTGGCTCGCTGTCCGATCACCTCCAGGCCCGGGTCGATGGCGCGTTGTGTTTCGCGCGCGCCTCAAAGAGATGTCAGCAAAGAGGACGGGGCCCGCTAGGGCCAGAGCCTGCCAGGGTTGCGGAATTTGTTCGAAAGAGTCACCGCGGCCCTGGAAAGCAAAGGGCTTTAGAAGGAACACGGATGGGTTTTAGTCAGTAAGAGTCTGACACGCCCTCCCACTCCACCCAGAGCGGAAGAAGTCATTTGATGATTTCCCATCCTTAAAAAAAAAAAAAATAAAAAAAAAAAAAAAAAAAAAGATGTTGACAGATTAGACCTGCAGACTGCAGATTTTAAGGTGACGAACCCTTTTTACTGTGACTGTACCTTTAGTAATATTAGTATTTTAATGAATAGATATTATTTTAGTTAATATAATTAAAGGCTGTTGTTGTCTTCAAGCTAACTGATTAGTTAATTGAAGAAAATACTGATTTTGCTCAGAAATGTTTCTAGAAATCATTATGGTTTACTACCTAATTTTCAGGAGAGTGAAAGAGCTAAGATGTTAAAGCCTTTGTAAGTAAAATTCTGAGAAATAAATTATTTATCACATCATAATGTATTTATCCTAACGTAATATTTTATTGTTTATTGAAGTGAAAACTTTTTTAGGTGTGTTTAGCACTTTTTGGGTGAACAAAAATCATGGAACTCGCGTCATAGTCACCGAACGCTTTTCATGAGCTATATGTAGACTGTGTATATATGTGTACTTTTTGTGTGAACAAAAATCAAGGAACTCGCGTCATCGTCACCGAACGCTTTAGGTGAACAAAAATCATGGAACTCGCTTCTTCCCTGCGCTATGCGTTGCGGTGACTCTTTCAAACCAATTCTGCAACCCAGGCAGGCACTGGCCCTAGTAGGCCCCGTCGCCTATGCTGACATCTCTTTGAGGCGCGCGTGGAATACAACGCACCATGGACTCGGGCCTGCCGTCGTTTCTGTAAACAGGTCGATCCATAAATTCAATCCATATAATCAAGATATCACGTGAACACGAAGTGAGCTGTCATTCCATATTGATTATATGGATGGACAGCTCACCTCGTGATCACTTCACCCCAAAGCCTTCACTTTGACATGTCTACAAAATCGACCGGCTGTTTTTGATCGGACGGCGAGCTACCCAACGCTTGCCGTCCGCATATATGGGACCCTGAGGACAGTTATTGGCTGATGTTCAATGCGTGCAAAGCCTGGGGCAACATCTAAGTTCTTTTTTAAGTTTGAGCATAAAAATAAAGGTTTTTAATCATAAAACACTGGTAACAAAATAAACTGTAATTTTCGACAAAAAGACAACAGTAATTCGTAATTATACAATTACAGCAGTAAGTGAAAGTAATAAAATTTATTACAATTCGTGCTTTAATTTGAAATTTCATTTGATGTTAGTCGTAAAGTGGAACGGTTCGTTAAAAGATTGGGTGACAATGTTTACTTCTTACAATAAAAAATTTAGGATAATGGCACCGAGGACGTTTATTATTATTTTCTTTTTTTCATATCTATCTACACTTATAATATAGCTGAAGAGCCTGTTTGAATTCGCCAATCTCTGGACCTAACACTCGGATTTTGTTTTTTTTTTATTCGTATATTACAGCCACATTCAAGAGGAATGCTTTAATAGGTTATTCGAAAACGGGAAAAAAGGGATATGCGCGTACGAAGTCGCAGGCAAAAGCTAGTTATGAATATAAACGTATATAAATTGATGCCATTTTTGTCTTTATTTTATTATATTTTTGTCTATTAAGTAGGTATCAGTAAGTGTCTCCGTGGCATCGTAGCGGGTCATATCAGAATACAAGCACAGCGTTTTTTTTTAATGTACAGCACATGCTGAGTAAGAGCTTTTTTGGCCTCACACAGGTCTTTTCATATTTTTATAGTTTCTAATAATTTTATTTTATTTCGTTGTTTGTCTTGTGCGAGTTCCAAATTAACATTTTTATTTTAAATGATATTTATTTTGTAAGTAGGGTATATTTTTGGGTAATTTTAAACTGGCCACTGGACGAGGCCGGTGTTTTCTAGTTGACTATCCTGAGAAGAAACACCGAAACAAACTCAAAGGTCAAAGTCTCTTTTAAAGTCCATACAATCGTACTGCTACGTTTTCTTTCACGTTATAGTATTAATAGATAACATAATGATTTATACAAAATGAGTATGAGAGTGAAGTGGAGTGTGGACTCCTTTCCTGTCCGTCATACCCAACCACCTGTACCTTCTGTATCTATTCTAGAAAGAAAGAAAGAAAAATATTTATTTGGGACTCGCACAAATCAAACAGAAAAGTAAAATAAAAAATATATTTACATTAATAAATGCTAAAGTTTGGATGGATGGATGTATGTTAACTCAAAAACGTCAAAACGGCTTAAAAGGTCCTGATGAAATTTGGCACAGAGGTAGATTATATAAATCGTCTAGAGTATGTTCGCTTGGGATAATTTTCAACATTCACGCGGGCGGAGCCGCGGGCGACAGCTAGTATTCTATATAAACGGTATGCTATTATCAGTAATGGTAACGCCCAGACAGATTGATAAGAATGAAAAGATGTGATTTGGTACGACTTTCTGGGATAAGCTATTTTCAAACAGCTCTACTACAACATTAAAACAAACGGATCTTTCAAAATGAACGTTTTCATCTAAACGTTGCCAGAAATTATGAATATTATAGAAATAGGCACTTTGCCCGTTTGTTGGGTTTTGCGGTCTGCAGAGCTTTTAAGAGGGGCATTAAAAATAAAGGAATTATCCTGGGTTTCATTAAGTATCATTTGCTGAATATTGTGACGAGGATATCCTTGGCTCCAGGTTTCTGGCAGACAAGGTAGCCCTTTGGAAGCGTCTTCCGAAAAGTAAAAGAGAATTTGAAATAGGAATATAAAAATATGTTTTGTTTTTATATGGAACTCCGGTACCAACGTTCTTTGAAGGCAGGCGCTAAATATATGTATGTATTTTAAAGTTCTAATCTTAAATATAGTTTTATTTGATAATAATATTATTAGTAGCACTAGCTCACGCTGGTCTGCTGGTGTTACAATATGACCGTTGTGGTTGACTATATGGTACTATTTATAAATCAAGGTTTGAGAATGACCATTTTGTCAGGGCCCAAAAACCGCTTGAAGGATCAATCGAAGTCGGGTATGATCCATTGTAGAATTGGCCCGTAACAGCCCCGTTGATACTCGTGGTTGTCAGCGCGACTGCTAAGCATGGGCTCCATGGGGTCGATTCCCAGGTCGGGTAAAGAGTTTAATTAGATTTTTTCATTAGGAATTTCTTAGTAACACCTTGAGTTAGTGGTGTGACACCCCGTGACTCAAAAAGCTCGTAACGCCGTTGGTCCTGCGCCTGATCTCTTTACGGTCGTGTTGGATGCTGTCCAATCAGAATGTGAGAGTAAAGAAACAAGGAGTGCACCTGTGTTTAGGCATACACTCGTACACTATAATATCTCCTGAGTACTTGGTTAATCTCCGCGGAGATTGGCTACCGTGATCGAGATTCGGTCGATTGACATTATTATTATTACTGTTTAAAAATCGGAATTGAGAATCATCATCGTGTCAAGTGCGGCCCAAAAACTGCTTGAAAGGTCGATCGAAATGAGCTATGTCGTTCTGTATGGTGTCAGACGTAAAAGAATATCACCATCCCATCACTTCCCGTGGGTGTCGTAAGAAGCGACTAAGGGACCAGAGAATAGGCAGCCGCATTCTCTGTACATTGCAAACAGCTACACTGCGATCGCCAACCCGCCTGTCAAGCGTGGCGATTATGTAAAACCCTTTGGGGGAGGCCTATGTCCAGCTGTGGACGTCTTTCGGCTGATGATGAACTACGTAGTAGCCATTTCGTAGAATTGGACAATTCATGATGTGTCCTCTATTAGGTTAGTTTTGAGGTGGCCATTTCATAAGGTGGTTAATTCAACGAATTGGCTACGCTGCAGTCACGAGCCTAGGCAAAATATAAAACCCAGTAAAATTGACTTGGGTATCAAGATTAAATAGGTAAAAGTTTTTCATCTTCGATGACATCATTTTATACCATTAGGTGAAGTAATAATCAAACGCTATCTATCTCGAAAAAAAAATGATGATTTGTAGTTATAAAGTTACTCATTTATACGTTTTTTTTTCAGTGTACGCATTAAAATCATTCGTTTTAAGGCACTTGTCTCAACGTCGACGATCAACCAGTAGCGAGTAAAGCTAGAAACTAGACACAAATTGGCGAGCAGCGAGGGTGTAGTTCCGATAGTTTTGTCGCTCGGCTGTAAGCGAGTAGTCTTGTGCAACGGGCGATTACTCGCACCACTCGCTCCGGCGTGTGGCGCACCACAGTTAGAAATTAACTCTGGTTGGCCTCTAGCCGTGAGTTCTATCTTCTGACCGCCAAGCGAGAAACTACATAGCTATCAAAGGTAATACTCGCTCAGCGAGTATTATCTTGTCGCTGAGACAAACTATAAGAGTTTTCGTCGACACTGTGAACAGCCAGTCATCGACTATAAATATATGTGTCGGACAGGGGATATATATCTTTTATCCGTTTCCTCAGCGAGAAAATAGTCGATAGCTAATCGCTACCTCGTCGGCAGTGGGACAGGTGCCTTAGTCATATTTTTTCTGCTTCCACAAACACTAAAAGACAGCCAGCAATCTTTTAAGAAAAAGAAGCCCCAAAAAAACTTTTTAAAAGATTGTTTGTATATTATAAAGCTTTTACCAACATTAAAGCTAACAAAAATAGCTAGCTAAGTAAGTTTGACTTGCTATTGAAATGAAAATAAAAATTAGGACGAAGAAACATTCCTGGCTGGAACGAGCGGGCGCAATTATGTACCTACCCATTACCCTTGAGAGTAATTTCTCAGTTATTAAGCGTGTACCTTACCGAACGAGTATACTTCTGGAACTGCGAACGATACTTGGAAGAACGGTTCCCTTAATACGAACTCGCTTTAGTCCTAAATCTCGTTTAGAAATCTGGTACTTGCGTGGTAAATGAGCTTGTAATTCCATATTGACTTCGCTATATATATAAGTTCAGTATATAAGTTCAGTAAAAATATCGGAAAGTAATTTATACCGATATAGATTTTCTACCAGAGGTTGGTGTGTGGATGGGTGACCATCTTAACATACGGAGACTCCTTCATGCCTCGGAAATCACGTTAAGCCGTTGGTCCCGGCTGTCATTTGTAGAAATTTGGCAGTCGTTACGGATTGTCAGAAGCCAGATAATCTGACACCAGTCTTGCCAAGGAGTACCGTCGTACCCAGTTAATGGGTTGTGGAGGTCTGGTAGGCAGCTGCTCCACGTAAAATACTGGTATTTAGCTGAATCCGGTTTGACTGGAAGCCGACATCAATATAGTTGGGAAAAGGCTAGGCAGATGATGGTAGATTTTCTACCAGATAGGTACTTTTAAGAGGACTGAAATAGCTGAACTTTTTCATATATTTTTCAATTCAGTCTTCAATTCAAAATACCAGCCCCAAATACCAATAAAAAAAGCTTTGCTTCCGTAACAAGGGTTAATCCGGGACGAAATCCGATCAAAACAGCATTATGTCACTCATGATATTTAACTCTTCATAATTATAATATAAAATAATCTTCCATTATTACTGGGCATAAATTATGCAAAAATCACGTCATTCCGGAAAAACTCATAATAATAAAAACCTCAAAAATATAAAAGTGAAAACTAGCCAAGTTCTGTATAATGGCTGGCTGATAAAATAATTGAGATCTAACTGGATACCGAGTTCTCTCGAAGTTCCTTAAATCATAGCTCATGTTATTCATGTCACCGGAAAATTGTGGACTCCGTAAGATTGTAATAAATCTTTATTATATTATAATTTCTCGGATATTATGAAAATCCATCCCATAATTATCCCATTATTTCCAATATATCCGTGTCTTTTTAAGAAAAAAATAGATATTTTTACAATCTTACGGCGTTTGCAATTTTCCGGTGATATACACAACGTTTTTTTAGTATTTGCCCCAGTCTAAACTTTTGTTGAGTGGGTCAGTTAATGATAGATATGAATAGCGATTTTCAGACGTCATTATTTCGTGAACTGTTAGAGCTTTTATCGAAATTGGGGATTAGGTAATAGGAAGGGAATCTCACTAGATACACAAAATTTCATGTGTGTAGGTTTAATAGATTTTAAGTGTTGAAGGGTTAAAACAGGGCCGTAATGTTTCGTATAATACTTGCGTTACTCTTTTACTTCACGAACTTGGCCGACACACTGTCGTGTGAGATAAGTTAGGATTTTAATAGAGCCGCACCATTGCAAAGCTGAATGAAACACTACACACACTAAGCCTAAGTGACCAATACTCTTTCCCCATTAAAACCTCTCAACACCAGTCTGTAGTGGTCACAGATTATGCAAAACTACCCATATTGATATCCGACCACTAACAAGCACTCCACCACAATCAATGAAGTGGTTTTCTACTATCTTATCTCTACAATTGAATAACTGAATAAATATTTTAGTATACGAAAGCAATAAAAATAGAATAGGCTTAGTGCTATTAATCCTCCTGTCGTCAAGGATAAGCCTTGAATAAACTTTTTTTAGGGTTCCTCAAAAGCAAAAAATAAACTTTCAAGGAAAGAAAGAAAGAAATAATAATATTTATTTAGCACTTACATAAAAAACGCACGGTACATAAAAATAAAAAATAAATGTAGGGATGCAAAGAACCAAGTGTGTGTCTCACGGCTGCACTAAAAAGGTCCATTTCAGCGATATGTCAGACAGACTGATGCTATCTGGCGCTGGTTTTCTAATGAACCTTTCAATGGACGAGTGGCGGTTCATTTGAATCAATCTTATATAGTAATATTCTTACATATATATATATACATATAGCATCTAAATGAATTAAATAAAATATAATAATATAATTGAAACAATGTGGTATGAATGTGTTTGTGTACGTGTAATGTGTTCATGTGTCTATGAGTGTGTTCATCTTGTTCTCCATTTCCTTGCCTGTCTATCATGCCCTTGTTCCGGATTTGAGAACAGTTTATTAATTATTTTTGCATAAAAATCAGAAACAATGCAAGTATAAACTATTCATTATTATCAGCTGGAGAATCGAATGTGGAGTAGACTGATGTTTTGGAGAAGTTTTTTTTAATAACAAAGTTAAGTTTGTTCTAAAATCCGACTAGCTCCTTTTTTTTGACGTTACTTTATCAACAATTTAAGAATTTTTGTGAATTATTTACTATTCTGCACGGGACGAAATATTATTCAATAACGGAACCTTAATATTGTGCTAGCCCGTCTCGCTGTTTACCAGTTTTTTGATATAACAACCATTTTCGTTCAAACTATCAATCTTGGGTTTTGTGGCCCCTAATGATTAGAGCACAAACGATTTACTTTTTCACTTGAGTGTACTTAAATAAATGAATTACTATGGGTCATTTTTATGGTTTTGGTTTTCGCATTTATCGGTGTAATATCATCTTAATGGTGTAATTATGTAGGTAAGTTGGTCGTTAATTCGTATGCGGGAAGCCGGATGGCTTCACCCGAGATATATTTACGCTCATTTTAGAGCCGATGAATGCTGAAAAACTGAACGCTCTAATCTCTGGAACTACCAGTTGGATTTCATGAGGAAGGCTATAGGCTATATGGGAAGGGGAAATACCTACGGAAACGGGAAAAAGCGAGATATGCGCGTACGAAGTCGCGGACAAAAGTCAGTATCAAATATATAAAAAAATATGAAAATAACAATATCTGCTGTGATCTAAATTTCAAATGCTTAACTTATTTTATGAAAAAGTTATATTGTTTGTTCCTTATGAGAATTGAATAAGGATGTGAGAACACGGTAATTATCTAGACTCCGATTTTATTTAGATCACTTTTTATTTCGATTCACTTTTTAATATGTGCCTACTTGATACTTTGTGACACTGTTACATGGAAACAACCTTTACCTTATTTTTTTAATGAATGATTTTCTTTATTCGTAGGAAATGACCATTGACCGAAGAAACAATTCGAAGCATGCCTAGTTACCAACACGATCCGTGTTGGTAACTAGACTACAATTAAATTAAATTCAAATTCTTTATTGCGAACTAAGTGTACAGAATTTTGAAGATGTTAACAATAAGAAGGATCTTAGAACTTAGTTGCCTATTAAGGCATTGCAATTTAAATGGTTTATGGTTTATAAGTTAAGTGCCCATGTTTTTTTATTTTTATTAGGCTGTATTATTATTAGCTTGTGTCCCACTGCTGGGCAAAGGCCTCCCCTTTCTCCTTCCAAATCTCTCTCTCTTGGGCGACCTCTGGCCAAGTCTGCCCCGCAAATATATGATGAGATTGTCGTCACACTACCTTCGCCGCGGTTGACCTCAACGTCGAAGGCGGGCGAAAGTCTTCACTCACTGGTCGCCTGAGGAAGTGCCCATGTATGTGAAATTAAATCATAATTTCACGGTTGGCGCAGTGGTTGAGCGATTGACTGCTGCGCTGCGTGTCGCGGGTTCGATTCCCGCACGGAACAATTATTTGTATGGCCTACAGATAGTTGTTCCGGGTCTGGCTGTTTGTGTATGTGACTTTATATGTTTGTAAACGCACCCACGATACAGGAGAAATTCCTAGTGTGGGGCACCGTTTTTTAAAAAAAAAAAAAAAAAAAAAAAAAAAAAAAAAAAAAAAAAAAAAAAAAAAAAAAAATATTTTGAATCATATTACTGATTTAAAGAGAGCTAAAATATCTGGAAGTACCACGGGCCACTTTTTATTCCGTACCGCGGGAAATAGCTAGGCGTTTTCAGAGCAAGAATTCATGAAATAATTTTATCAAATTGTCGGATCGTTGTCTGTCATCTATCGCTTATCAGTTTTATTGAATAGACTCCCGTTGTCAAGTTTCCGAATTAGATTTATTATAGGAGCACTTGAAACGACGAAGCTTGCCGAATTTGTCCGAAGACGGGCGCTTTCGACATCGTGCATTTACTTGGTTAGCCCAAATTCAGGTCGAGTGGCAGACCAGCGATATTGTTAGCACCGCAGTAACTTAATCTACTCACTATCTGTGAGCATAGCTTTAAACCCATGAAGCACTGAGACGCCTTGACTACTGCGCCAGAGGTATATATATTATACAAACCTAACCTATGAGCAAATTGGGTGTGACAGACGGACAAACAGACAGACAAACAGTCAGGAAGCCAAATAGGCAGACACACGAGTGACCCTAAAAGGGATCCGTTTTTGATAAGGACGTTCAGAACCCTAAAAAATGTGGATGTCTGAATGAAGAAAATAAAATAATGTTAATCTATTTTCTTTCAGGTTAGCAACTTGCGGTGAAGATATCGATACTCCATCTTGGTTGGCTGAACTAAGTGAGTAAAAATAAACGTATTCTATTTTTTATTTGTGAAAATATTTGTCCTATTAAAACAATATATAGCTTTCTGCTGGAGCCTTTTTTTAATTAAAAACACTATCAACGATAGCCAGAATCTGAAAGTACTTAACCTTTTTAACCAACCCTTCGCAGACTCCGAAATTGAATGCATTAATGCGTAATTACAAGTGATTAGATAACTTGTAAACAAATAGGCTTAACAGGTCTACGTGTACCTGGATAGGATTACACACCTTCAAAATTATGTTCACGAAAGCCGTTTAATTAAATTATTGAGGCCTTTTCACAGTGTCAGTTATGCCTTATTTACACAAGGGGAGTTTCTCGCAACCCGAGAGGCGAGAATGTTATGCGAGGCTCTCGAGCATCGGATATGGAGGGTGATAACCAGAGATCGGAATAGGTAGACCACATTTAACTAATGTTCGTGGAAGTAAGTAACATAGAGTTGATAATACCTCCTGTAAAATCCCGGAATCATAAACGGAATCATGACAATTAAAACCCGGGATTATTAAAACATGAACTGGACTTTGAGTATAGTATTATACAAATTATTGATTTGAAGAATCAAAAGAAGAAATAGCTGTGCGAAAACAAAGCTATTTAATTTAACAATTTTAGTTGGTACGGAACTTTAAAAACATAATAAGATTCTTCAATATAATCATTTTGTTCAAATGTATTCAAAGCGCATTAAGTAATTTACAATTTCTTTAATCTTGGGACACAATCGTTATGTTTACGATTCCGGGATTTAGAGGAGGTATTATCAACTCTATGTTACTTACTTCCACAAACATTAGGTAAATATAGTCTACCTATTCCGATCTCTGGTGATAACATTATTTTGAAAAGCACGAAATCTAAATCCACCTACGATATTATGTATTGTATTGGATGAGTTTAACAAAAGTTTATAATAAATAGAGCACGAATGCCTCGGTGGCCGTTGCTAGAGACATCAATGCGAATACTTTCATTACAAACGAATTTCAACTTGAATTGTGAATATGGTAGAAGTTTTGCGCTCAGCGCGCTTGCGCTGCCATAGATTTTACAAATACTAACATTTTCTTGATCTGTCATTCAAAATCACGAAAC
Organism: Mamestra brassicae; assembly: GCA_905163435.1. Lineage (NCBI taxonomy): Eukaryota > Metazoa > Arthropoda > Insecta > Lepidoptera > Noctuidae > Mamestra > Mamestra brassicae. The sequence goes on along the minus strand of LR991003.1, from coordinate 4,444,521 downwards.
ACAAGTTAAATTTTACACGACTTCCATGTTTGAAAATCGAAACACTCGCCTTGAAAATAAATCTTTTTCGACACTCGAGCGATAATATCCACTCGTGTAAAATAACCTTCATGTGAATAATGTACAGGCCTATATTTCAAAAGCAATTAGCGTGAGAAACTGCCAGGAGTGAATTAAGCGTATATGTGATGTAATGGAATTGATACTAACCGCACGGGGGAACAATTACCAATAATGAAGTCTCTGTTATGATTAATTATAGAGTGGGCGACATGTTTTGATACTTGGCACAAAATTTGATTTGACGAGTACGGATTGCATGGACTTAAAGAGGCTTTGACTCGGGTTTGTTTCGGTATTTCTGCTCAGGGTAGTCAGGGAAATAGGTAGCTGCTTCGTTTTGTTGATATAGACCAAAAACATTGACGTGTAACAGTGGTATTTGTACTTGTACTCCAGCAGTGGGTTTTTTTTTTGTCCATAATATGGGCTCGTTAGCGCAAGGATATATAAAGGAGTTTTATTCGGCCTTTGCCTACTTTGATTAGCCAAACAATCGGTATGCAACTCTTTCAGAATTATCGAATTTTCAAGCTTCAAATCGGACGATTAAATTTTAATAGTAGGTAATAGTCAACAAGCTGTACTCAAAAGCATGGAATTGTTTTGTGGTTTTGATTTACAGATCCCGTTTATTTACATTAGTAAAATTGATCTAGTAAAAACCGAACCATTTATCGGCTAACAAAAAATATCTAGCGTACTGCAGATCAGTGTGCAGTGCATTTAAAGTATCACGGTTACATTTATATTATATCAAAATAGGTTTTAAGTGGGTACCAAAAGTAACCATACCACACACTTATACCGTTTTATATTTAAAACAGCAATCGTTATTGTGGAAACTTATCAATACTTTGAAATTGTAGTACTAAAAATAAGGCTTCAAAAACATTCCCACATGTCAACAAAAATAGAAGAAACACAAATATGCAAAAGTCTTTTAAAAGAAAAAAAAACAACATATTTTTTCAAGTATCCAGATAATGTCATAAACTATAAATAACTACTTCAGCACTTTATTGACAACACACAAAATCCGTGACATGGCAATATCGATAAAACTGTCGTTAGTGTTCTGAGGACAAAACTATTGGATCCGAAAGAATTGCTGACAACGTGTTTTATGATAATACAATCATCTACAAGGTAGGTAGGTAAGGTTAGGCCAACCCATACGTAATGCCCAAAAAAAAAAACTCACCACATTATTCAGGGTTGAAATCACGATACTGACGATGCGAATTTTCGTCCACTTTGAAAGGACGAAAATATTTTTTTTGGGCATTATGTATGAACTGGCCTACCCTTACTGTAGCCTACTGCACGCGCATGATACACAGGTGTGGGTACCTAGGTACTTTTTATTGGGTATCCTACTTCTATCGCTAGTACTACGTATGTCGCTACTGGATCCAGCAGAATATCAGCGTCAGGTACGTCAGGTAGTTGCACTCCCATTTGGTGCTACATGAGACACACACACCGCACATTGGATATTTTTTTCATGTCAAATATTTTTTATGTCGTAGGTTGTTTGGCACTCACAGTTTGCCATAAGTTCTGTCTTTTTCTTTTTTTTAAAATGTGTTTTCATATTTGTATTTTCTAGTATTATGATTTATGTAAATGTGCGTTTGTGTGTTGTGTTTTCTGTTCCTGTACCAAATAAATGTTTTATCTACCTATCTATCTACTTCTAAACGAAAATTATACAAGCGTGCATCGCATTAGGTACTGTTATTAGTTGAATTAATTGTCAACAGCGATGTTTTCTAATAAGCTCGCGTTTGATCACATTCTTACCTGATGTTAAGCAAATATCAATGGAGCACGCTTGCCTTGAAATAACCTATTCCCTCTTGACTTAAAGACACCCAGGTTGTAGCTATCAGGAAACACAGACTCCGACAGGGCATTCTAATCCAAAGTTGCAATATTTGTATTGAGTTTTTCAAAGAATAATATTGATCAGCCCTCTATAGAATACCTACTATTTACTTACTGTGTAATGTACTACTACCTATTACGTCACTACCCGTGGGTTTCGTAAGAGGGATTAATTAAGGGTCTCCCAGAGAATGGGCAGCAGCGTTCTCTGTGCATTGCAACAGCTACACTGCGATCGCCAACCCGCCTGCCAAGCGTGTCGATTATGGCAACCCACCCCCCCTTGGGAAAGGCTTACTCCAGCCGTGGACGTCTTTCTGCTGGTATGATGATGATGTAGACTTACTGTGAAGTGTCACTGTCGTAATGAATCCGTTGTGAATAGGGAATAGTACTATTCGTTTTATATTTAGCTCCGACTCTCAAATCGGCATATAAAAATTGGGGAACGAATTTCAGCGTATCGTACTTATTAAGAAGATATATCTATGCATATTTAAACGTAGCTTACAGTTGAAACGAAGCTGGTAAAGGTTGATTTCCACATTTCAGGGACGTGGCCGGCTAGTGTCAGTGCCGTGGTCTGTCAGTATTCTGTGAAAATATCATTGCATACATTTTATATGACCTTGTTCACACTCGTACGTACGGGCAGGCGACGGAGCTTCCGTGCCCTGTCAGGGCTTGCTTTTCACATTATGTACAACAGGGACGTTACCGGGCAGAGACCGGGCTGTGGCCTCCCCTGTGCAAATATCACTCTCTCGCTATTTTATTTTCGTGGGTATCTTTAGTGTAGACTGGTGAAATAGAGATTAGAAAAAAATATTATACAACTACAAACACTCCTATCGTTTAGTCCTTCCAAAGGTTGTCCGTATGAAATTATTTTGTGCGATACGGCCACGTCCCTGCTATGTGTGAATCAACCTTAAAGGTTGATTCAAACATAGCAGGATCTGCCCAACCCAAATTAGTTGCCTTGACAACAAAACTTTTCCGAACGACCTTTTTATCGAAATTCTCGTGGTTTTCATATCAATATTTAGGAAAAATAGGTCGCATTTTTCGGATTTACTCGTCACATTCTTTGACAGCCCTTTTAACGCAATCCAAACCTCAAAAAGACAAGATATAAAGGTCAGGGTAATTTCTAGACCTTTTTGCAGACTTGTTAGGAAGGTTTCAGTTTATCGGCTACTTTGAACTTTGCGACTTCGTCACCCTTTGAGGGTTGATTACGTTGTAAATCTTATTTTATGTTTGAGATTCGGGTTTATTTGAGCGAAGTGTTGTTTTAGAAGATTTGCCTGCCATTAAAAAATAGGTGTGTACTTTTTTATTTATAGCTTTTGTCCGCGACTTTGTACGCGCATATCCCGTTTTTTTCCAAATCCGACTGGTAGTTCCAGAGATAAGCGTTCAAACAAACAAACAAACTATTCAAGCTCTAGCTTTTTACCCACGACTTCGTATGCGCATGTCCCTTTTTTTCCCGTTCCCGTAGAAATGTTCCGTTCCCGTATATCCTTTTTTTCAGAATGGGAAATCATCAAATGACTTCTTCCGCTGGGTGGAGCGGAAGGGTGTGTCAGACTCTTACTGACTCAAACCCATCCGTGTGCCGCCAAATGCCCTTTGCGTTCCAGGGCCGCGGGGACTCTTTGGAACAAATTCCGCAAAATACTCGTAGTATTAAACAAAGTCGCTGTCTGCCTCTTTCCGTTAATCCACTTACTTCTTTTTCACTGCTTAACGGATTTTGTCATGTTTTTCTGTTCTAGAAGAAAGAAGAATTATAATACACGAGGTAGGTTTGTGCATTTAATTTGTACCCGTGCGAAGCTAGGGCACTACAAATCTGTAAATTGTACTCTTTGACCCCGTTTCTTATAATTATACAGAGTGGATTTTAAACTGTGCGTCGAAGGCTAAATCCGAAACTATGAGGAATGTCGAAAAACACTGAAAGGAGTCTTGAACCCGATTTTGATGAAAACTCAAACTGCATCATTGAATTTTTGGAAAAACGGTATTTCTAGCCACAAATCGATCCGGTTGATTACGAAAAACAAAACACACCTTATGTCATTACAACATCCGAAAGTGTCGCTAATAAGGATCAATATTCTGGGAGTACACATGGCAAATTCATTTTAAATAAATTATTTTTTTACATTTCTGACCAAACCTGTAGATAGGTTTGGTCAGAAATGTAAAAAAATGATTTAATTGATATTTTTTCAAAAATCCAATGATGCATTAACTTGTAGATTCTCGTGTCCGATATTGATGAAAACTAAAACGTTTACCTACACAGTCTTCACGTTTGAAGCCATTTTCTGGCAAAACCATCGCCTCCTCCAGTCCCCAGCCTTTCTACCACAACACATGTAAGGCCAAGAATAAAATAAATAGGAGCACCTATATTAGGTACAACCTACCCTGAAACTACATTACAAATGGAATTGGCTAATTCAAGACACACAAAGAGACACGGTTCCCCTTTATAAAGGTCTACAGATTCCAGTTATTGGGTAGGATAGGATAGTGGCACAGAATAGTAGTAAACAGAAGGCCAGTTCTGACGTAAAGGCTGCGCTGTTTAGAGCGTATTGTCAGTCGTTTTATACATGCAGTCTGTGGGTCAACTATACTCAGAGGGCATACAGCGCTCTGCGAGTCCAGTATAACAACATTCAGGATGTTTTTGGGGTTGCCGCGCTACTGTATGTTCGCGGAGGCGGAGATTGATGGTTTTCATGCCATCATGCGCAAGCGTTGCACCTCCGCCATGCGTCGTGTACGTGCCAGCCCCAACAGCAACCTGGGAGTTATAGTGGACAGATGGGACAGCCCCATACTGGGGCATTGGATAAGCCTGCATTTGAGTTTAGTGTAGGTATGTAATTTTATTTTTTTCCGGTAGTTATAAGTACTAACATTAGTTTCTAAGTTTTGTATACTAACCAATTAATGGACTCTGTCCGAAGTCAAAGTTTTTTTTTATATATTACGATCGAAAACGCATGCACCCGTACGACTAGACACGCTTCACGCACAGCAAGTGTATTTGTTTATTTGTCACGTTATGCAAACATACTCGTAAATGTTCTCGTTCTCGTTGTTTTCAGGGTTCCGAACGACCATACAAAATCGGACCCTTTTCAGAATCACTCGTGTTCCTCCTGTCTGTCTTTCTGTCACAGACATTTTCTCCGAACCTACTGAAAATTGTGCATACATAGGTATGAACTTTAGTCACCAAAACACGACGTAACGTAAATAAATAAATTTTAAGTACGGGTTCTCCCTTGTAGGATAGGCAATGATGTATGTTACACCATGTAGTTTAAGATTGCCAAACGTGCGTTTTTGTGGGCGTTCGACTGTTTTCTCTCGCAGTATGGAGTCGACCTTCTGCACTATTCTGTGGCAATGGGGTTAATAGCATTTATCAAAAGGGTGTCGATTACATAGAACATTCTCCTTCTTTATTCGATTACGGAACATTGGTTCGGATGGAATGTTTGGTTTCCTCTCGTCTGAATTGGATAAGTAATTCGATGTAGGTACGAATAGGTGCATAAATTAATTGGGTATCCCTTTAATTCTGCCTCAATAATGAGGAGAGGTAATTAGTTAATGCAATGTTGTACTGTCCATGAGCTGTCCCTCCCTACTTAAACTATACATGGTTTATATACATACAAGGTGGAGACGACGATACGACAATAAATCAAAACACTGGCAATACTAGTTCAAACGAATATGTTGTCTTTTATCACAGATTTGATGTTACTTTTTACGTTTTATGCAATTGGAAAGTTTTATTTAAATTTCGGTGACAGGACTGATAAAAGTCTCAAAATATTTATATGAGTATTGCCAGTGTTTTCATTAATTGTCGTATATATGTTTCCACATTGTATATTTATAAAATACTTCGGCATGTTTCTGGTGTCCTGGTACTTGTAAGTCGTAACCACTCATCCAACAGCGGCTCTGAATTTCCACTTCCTCCTCAGTCTTCGCTAAGTCATGTCTGTCATTTACCGGAAAAAAGTAGCCCTTATTTAATTCCAGGATATGAACTATATGTATGTGTACCAAATTTATCCCCAATCGCTTCAGCCGTTGTTGCGTGATTAAGGCACAAATATACAAATATCCTAAAACCCAACTTTTTTTTTTTTTTTTTTTCCTTAGCCTATTGTGTCCCACTGCTGGGCAAAGGCCTCCCCCATATCCTTCCAGACATTCTTTTCTTGTGCCACCTCGAACCAGCCTTCGCGGTGTGCATCAGAGTCATCTCGCCACCGCTTTCTGGGCCGGCCTCGGCGACGCCGTCCATCCTCTGGCACCCATTGCGTGGAGACTTTTGCCCAGCGGTCATTATGCATGCGGCTGGTGTGACCCGCCCAGTCCCATTTTAGCCTGGCAGCTTTTTTGCCTACGTCAATGATACCGGTTTTGGAGCGCAGCGTGGTGTTTTTTTACCCAACTTTCACATTTAAAATATTATTGGGATTTTCTATTTATTTATGTATTTATTGATTTATTTATTAATGGCACATTAACAACAGAAACACAAACATGGACATATTAAATTGTATTAGGTATTATTCTAGTGTTTATGTCAATTACAGACGTGCAAAACATTTACAATAACAATAATAATTATAATATTTCACTAAAAAAATAGGTAGCAATTTAATAAGGAATTTATAAATCAATGGTAAAAAGTGTTCTTTTTAAAATGAATTAATCATGAAGTTATAATTATATAAATAATAAATATTAAATGACATCAATGAACTCATGCGAATATTATTATTCAACTATAATAATTATAATAGTCGCATGGATATATCTTCGAGGTTAAGCGATGCTTGCTGAAGTTGGTCTGTGGATGGTTGACCATCCAGAAACTTCTCCATCCCTCGGAAAATATATTAAGCCGTTACGGTTGATCTCGGTTGTCATTTGAAGATCCTTGACAGTCGCTACAGATAGTCAGAAGCCAGAAATTCTGACCCCAGTCTTGCCAACAGTTATCGTGTTACCCAGTTACTAGTCTGTCGAGGTCAGATAAGCAGTCAGGGCGTCAGTCAGGGTCTTTAGTGTGAGGGACCGGGTGCAGCTGAATACCAATAATTTACATGGAGCACATGTAAATAACTGGTACTCAACTGCATCATGTTAAAATGGTAGCCGACCCCAAAATAGTTGGGTGACTAGGCTAGACATTATCTGACAGTAGTTTGGAGAACTGTGGGGACAAAGTATAGACCCTGACTGACGCTTCGTAGGTGATGGGTTCAAACTTTGGCAAGCACTTTACTATGTGCATAAGTTATTTTATCACCACTTCTCTAGAAATAGTAAAAAGGAAACATTGTGCGGAAACTTGTCCTTAAAACCAAAAATGTTTGATTGTATGTGTCATTTACCAACACACGCTCGGCCTGCTTGGTGCATTACGGCTCACACAAACAAAAAGAGAAAAAAAGAAGTAGTACCTATTTATTGTCACAGATTATTTTGGCATACATACAAGTTACACACATAAACAAAACATGATTTGCTAAAGTATTAGTAGTACTTTAAGTAGCGCCGGGAAGATATTATGTTTAAAGAAAGATGTGGACCAGACTGGAGGAGACAAGCTAGAAATAGGGAATAATTAAAAAAGTTGGGGGACGGCTGCGCCGAAGAGGCGACTTCCATAAATAATTAATTTCACATGCATGCTAAATAATAATAGTAATAATTTAATACTTATACAAATATTTTAAAATATATTTGCATACAAGCACATGGGAACGATACAATTATGAATTTAATTAAAATTAGTAAACAAAAATAATAATTAAAATAAACCAATAATGTGATATAAATAATATGCTTAAATTGTTGGACGTATTTATGGTAGAATAAAGGCTTTTATTTTAAGTATGTTAAGACAAGTAATACAAAATAATATTATAGGCTAAGAATGGTTTTCCTGACGGTACTCTTGTCGTTATTCCTTAAATTAGTACCAAACGTTGCGCCAACTTAAGCTGCCGACTGTACAAAATCTGTGCAATAATCCTATTAAAAATATAATCCTTCTACCGGCTTTGCAAGTGTTTTAGATCATTTATCTTTTATCAGAAGGATTATATTTTTTCCGTAACCACCCTTCGCAACTTAATATATATTAAACATTAAAATAAGGGACTATAAAGCGATAGAGCTTTTATAAGATTAAAATATGAAGCTCTTAATTGGGTGGTCCGTTGTTTGGAGTTTTCATAGTAATATATTAAATTAATGGAGGTGATGGGCAAAAGATTGGAAAGCACGTTAAGCCGTTGGTCCCGGCTGTCATTTGTAGATCTTTGGCAGTCGTTACGGATTGTCAGAAGCCAGTACATCTGACTCCAGTCTAGCCAAGATCTACCGTGTTACCCAGTTAATGGGTTGTGGAGGTCTGGTAGGCAGCCGCCCTACGTAAAATACTGGTATTCAGCTGAATCCGGTTTGACTGGAAGCCGACCCCAATATAATTGGGAAAAGGCTGGGCAGATGATGATGATGATGGGCATCTTTCCTTAGAGTAATATGTATATAGTGAACAATTTATTTAGTTTGAAATAGTTTTTTTCTTCATAATCTACACGAAACATATTTACAAAAATCTGCCAAAATGCATAACAGTTTGTTGGCAGTTGTTATCGTTAGCAATTCTAAAAAAAATGTTTTACAAACATGTGTGTGTTGCTAAAGTTATCTAAGTTAAACACTAAAACCAATGCAGTCAAAGTGCGGGTCGCATAGCGCGGCACGCAAACATCAACGACATTATCCGACGCGCTCTTGTCGCCGTCGGCCTTAACCAATATTACTAATTTAAAGTACTTATGCAGTTTATTACCAACCGCTACAAAAAAGGACTACGGAAACAATGACAGATAGTGTTTCTTCACAAATTTCCTAAGTTGGTATTTGGATTTTACACATTTTGTCAACTTCGGTGGTAGCTCATGTACCCTTGGGCTATACTCGCCTTTTATTATTCCGGGCCAAAAGGCTAGATCTCTAGCTTAGATAACCGTTGGTACCTTCTCAGGGATGGTGTAAGTAGCTTTCATTATCCGTGTCTGCTAAGGTAACTTGCAACAAACAAACAAACAATTTTATCTCTTTTTAGTATAATTAAGATAGTATTTAGTTATATTATGTTAGTCAAAAATAAATATATTCAGCTAAAAAAAAAAAAAATTATATTTATTTATTTAGGTTAACCTACAATTGTTTACCCTATATACATTTCTGATTTAATAACTAGAGTAACATATTCAAGTGCAACAATTAATTACAGGTTAACACCACATGCACTAAAAACGGCTTACTTACATAACATATTCATAACTTATTGAAATTAGAATTTACATACAAAGAATATAAAAGCAATAATAAAGAAAATTATCAAATCATTTAATTCTGTATACATCATTGGAATGTAAATTACTTATTTGAATTATAATTGATTAAATGATGATAGATTGATTGAATTATGAAAAAATATAATGACCATAATTGATAGTAATATAAAAATTAACTGAATACATTTATATACATACATCACAAAATTTAAATGAAAACAGGTATAAAAAAAAACAATTAAATCGCCATTACATTATTTACAAAAGCTCGAAGGAATTTAGGTATTTATACTATCGTGATGTACATCTACTAAGTCACTGCGGCCATTAAAAATTCTGCACAATCGGGGAATTCGCACCCAGCACAGACTTTCGAAGTGGCGGACACAGGGGTGTTATCTTATTCCTAGGATATCTGGAAGGCGCATGGAATCTAATAAGCTTCAATAAACCGGGGCAGTCGATCTTATTGCGCAATAGTTTGTAAAGAAATAAAGCATCGGTTATATCTCTACGCATAGACAAAGATTGCATCTTGAAATAACACAGACGGGCCTTGTAAGAGGGCAGGTAATTAAGTTACATAATGACGCAAATAAACACCACACATAAACTTCTGTATGAATAACTAAAGCTCTCTTAAAACTGACTCAGTTCAAAAACTGCATGACCTAGGTATGTCAGTTTTTTAGATTTGATCGTGAATTGGAACGGATCATTCAAATCCCTCTAGCGGCCTGTTCATGAAGATTAACTCCTAATTTCTGAAATCCTATTGAGTTTAATAATCAAGAATTTACCAATCCAGCCCCTTGACATAAGATTTGATCTGTTAGGTGGTATAGTGACAGTGTGTCAAGTGACATGAGTAGCTATGTGTGATTGGCTATTGATATTTCGATTAACTAATTAGAGCTTGTATTTCGAATAATATGCTTTATTGCCTGCCAATCATGTGGGCTTATTCATTATGTTACCTTTTATTATTTTGCTGATATTCTATTTTTAAATCTGAACATCAAACTACTCAAAATGAATAAGCATTAAGTAGTTATTTCGGATGTTCCATTTTTAATATAGTTGAATTTAAAGTACTTAAAGTGAATGAGCATTAGTTTAATGCGGGGATTTTTAATCTGTGGCATTCGTGATTGTTCCCGCCATGAAACGTCAACATGTTTTGGTTGATTTTAATGGATTATTATGAAAAATATAACGAAGCATTGGAAAGTATACTGCGCTTTATTTAACCTCCTAGCTCCTGAAGTTTTTAATTATTTTATTGAAAAGCCTTATAGAATCCGGTTGATCATTAGTTTTCTTGGATTAGTAGAAAGAAAAAAGAAAGATATAATACATTAAACACAATACTTATACATTATTAGCTTGAGCTAAATTCTTGTCGATTGCATTGATAGTACTTTAAATATGGCAAATAATTAATAATATCAGCCTTTAATATTATTATCTATTATTTTTCATATATTATGTTTCCGGAAAATGGCAAACTCCATATGATATAAAATAACTTGCGATATTGTAAACTCTCGATAAATTGTCAACTAAACATTTGGAATATCTTTTTAAGCATGAACCAATTTAGATGTTACTAATACATTGAGGTAAGTTCACTTAACATTTAGTGTTTGTTTCATGTCAATCGGTTCATAAATAAAAAAGTTATGCCAATTTAAAGAATCACGTCGAACATTTGTTAAACTATCTATGTATATCTATAATTTCTTTCTCTGTTCAGTAGCATTGACTGAAACTTTACTAAACTTCATAATCTTAAAATAAATATCTGCCCCAATTAAGTCGCGGGCAAAAGCTAGTATTATATAAATATAATTAAAAGAAAAGGGATTTAGTAAAAGCGTGACGGCAGACAGAAGAGAATGGAAGAAAAAACGTGTTGCGCCGACTCCAAGTAACATGGGATAAGGGCAGGAAGATGATGATGATATAAATATAATTAAAACATTAGAATATGCTTTCAATCAAAGTTCCTTTTCTTAGCATTAAAAACCTAATTGAACAGATTACTCATTGAATTCAATCTATTGATTCAACACTTTATCACAGGTAAAATCAAATAGCTACTGGACATGGATAATCATGGCGTCTTTGAGTGCGGTCGTTTAATTCTAAAGACAAATAAAGGGTGGATACGGAACATCCCTTAATTCAATAAGGTAACCATTTGTGGTAAAGACCCTTCGTTGGATTCTCGCTGAAAGCTAAAAACATTTCACTGCATTAAGAGCTATTTTTAATCCTTTTATGTAACATTTATTTGCCTGTTTAAAAGCTTCCGCAGTTCTTGTATTGTTTTATTAAAGTAGGGATTACTTCAGTTTTATATTAATTTCATTCGTATGTGTTGTTCGTGGGATTGTTGAGCTCTTTAAAGTTTTTAGTTCAGCTAAATGATAACTGTCAATTTTTGCACTGTCTGCTCAGGTCCACACATATATGTGTGGTGCTTTCCTCAAATACCCACTTCAGACATAAACCAACAAGGTTCTTATATGAATTCACCAGTACGGATTGTATAGACTTCAAAATTTACTTTAACCTGTGAGTTTGTTTCGGTGTTTCTTTTCAGGGTAGTCAAAAACCGGCCTCGTATAGTTAAAATTGAAAAGAAAAAAATTGATGTGAAAGAGTGATATTTTTAACCAACTTACAAAACAAATATCATTTTTTATTTTTACATACATTTCTGACAGCGCACAACTGAGCAGGGTTAAGCGTACTGGCAGTCAAGATCAGCCTCGTAACAATTTATCGTTTTATTTCTAAATTAAAATTATAAAGAGGAAAGATTTGTGTTTTTGTATGTAACGAATAAAAACTGCTGGACCGCTTTGAAAAATTCTTTCAGCAATGGATAGCAACATTATAAGCGAGTAACATAGGCTATATTTTATCCCCGTATTCCCACGGGAACGGGAACTACGCGGGTGAAACCGCGTGTTATTTTATATTTTGCTGTATTGTTTATTCTAAAATCCAAAATAGTAAATATAAATTATATGTTAAGTTCCCTTGGGGCAGACTCGCCTGCCTCTACAGGGTGAAGTTTCAAGTAAAATCTGACTCTAGTCTTACCAAAAACTACAGTGTTACCCAGTTAATGGGTTGTGAAGGTCTGGTAGGCAGCCGCTCCACGTAAAATACTGGTATTCAGCTGAATCCAGTTAGACTGAGAGCCAACCCCAATATAGTTGGGAAAAGGCTAGGCAGACGAAGATCGAGTTGGGTACATATGCTGACGTTCCACTTTGCATTCTTCAGTATTAAATTGTTCAGACAAGATATTTTATTTACTTTTAGCATGGACCGGAAGAATTTACAAATTTTAAATAATTTATCAAAATTATTTTTTTGCGCTTTCTTTAGTTTTTTTTTGTCTACTAGTAGTTTTAAAAACGTATTCTGCAAGTTATTAATTTTATTTAAGTTTTAAAATAATTTCAGTTTTTGATGTGTAACATCTTTTTTCTTGTTTTTCTGCAATCTGTGGGAGTGATTTCGTGAAATGTGTAACAGGAAGCCGGAAAAATTCCGCTCCTGCGCTGTAAAAAGTATTCCCACAACATTTTATGCGTAAGAATGGCTTAGTTTAAAGATTGAACGCAATAGCTATTTCTTTTTATTGCAACATGTGGCCTCAACCCGAAACCACCAACCTCAAAATGCTGGTAATCCATTAATTGAATGCCATCCACTATCTAAAACAAATAGCTGCAGTTTCCGATTTCCGGCAAAGATAAATCAGTTCAATTGAGCTGTCAAAGCCCGTGTTAGTTGCTTTGTTTGTCCAATATAACAATGATTTCAGGATGATGTTGAAACTCCCTCGTTTCTGTAGTGCCTCGGGGATGTTTGCCCAATTGCGTACAGATGGTTTCCACGCTATCATCAGGAAAAAGGTGGCATCGCTTGTGAGGAGGATTCGGGGGAGTATCAATAGCATCCTGAAAGTCGTGGCTGAGGACCCGAGAGCTCTTGTACTTGAGGCATCTCATGCGGAATCATTGTCCGCATGAAATGCCTCGTAAACGTGTCTACCTACTCATGTACTGTAAATTCTTAAATTTGTACTATTTGAACTAATCCTAAGTTGTAGTATCTAAGGTGTGAACTAACAAAAATGGTTCCTAGGTTGTCCCAAATAAAACAATTTATTATTATTCCGTTTATTCATTTTCTAAAACTTACTTCATACATTTTATTATTTGTTTGATTGACCAAAAAACAAACAAACAATAATTTATATGAAAAATTACAGTACTTTTCAGATATAGGACAATTCCAGGACCCTAACAAAGTGACATTCTAACAGCGATGATAATTGAATCAAAAAGTTCAAAATGATGGCGATTGGAAAAAATCGTACCCAGTAACTGGGAAGGACATTACCCCTTGGCAAGACCAATGCCAAATTTCCGGGCTTCTGCCTACTCTTAATGGCCAACTGTTAAGATCTACAAATGACAGCCGGGAATAAAGGCTTAACGTGCTTTCCGATGCATGGAGTTTCAATATGTTAAGATGGTCACCCATCCACGGACCGACCTCGTCAACCGCTTAACCATCAAGATCGATCCGTACGGGTGTTAGTATTTAGCCACAAACACTTCCTATGATCGGCAGATACTCAAAATATATTTCAAAGATCTACTTTAGGCAAAACCAAATATAGCTGCATCTAAACGCAACGCAGACCAACAAAAATCTAACAGACAAAATCCCGTACAAACTCGTCTAGTCAGAAATGAGTTCATTTTGCTAACAAGCCTCACTGTTCTCGATTGTACGACTGTTAGTCTTTTGTTAGCTTCACAATGAGTTAACAAAGGATGCCTCTAATACAAATCTTTGTAAGGCATCCGGCAGTCAGCATCGATTGACCTTTTGTATTCATGTGTGCCTGGTACTTACAAGATGTACGATGCACGTTCATGTGTTTTTGTGGGTGAAATTAGGACAAGTAATTTCTTGTTTCGTTTCTTTTGTACTTTGAGAGGTCGGTACGTGGACGGGACGTGGTCCGTCAGAAGTCCAAAAAAAAATCTGAGCGTACATTTTATAAGATGGCGTTCCACACGGTCGTATCCGGCAAAATAATTCTACAAATATTTTGCCCGAATGAATAAAGATTTTTATTTGCTGATAAAATCTTTTGGAACAGTGTGTCGCGTCACAATGGCAGTTACATTTCTCGACATGTTATTGTTAAAATAAATTATCCAAAATAAAATGATAGATATAGGAACAGAAATTAGTTTAGAAAATGGAGCGGCGCAAATACTGTAACCTTATTGGGAATTACAGTTTTGAGCCGTTTGGGGTCGAAACGTTTGGATCATGGGGTCCAAGTGCGCGTCTCCTTTTCAAGGACATATCTCGCCGACTGATCGACATTTTGCGTGACCAGAGGGCTGGCTCGTTCTTTGCTCAAAGAATTAGCATTGCCATTCAACGTGGCAATGCTGCCAGTCTCCTGGGCACGTTTCCGGATGCTGTCATCCGATGCGGAGGAATACTTTTACGTCTGAGTGTACTTTGTTTTTGTATATGTACGTACATACTTAGGTTTAGTAGATGTAAATAGTTTAAGTAAATAGTTTTAAGATTTACATACATTCACAAATATTAAATTGATATTAATAGTTAGAAACCGTTTTCTTACTGTTAAAATCAATTTAATATTTGTATCTTAGGTACTTTTGAAGCCAACAGGAAACGTTTCCAACATCACCATGTCAGAAATTGAGCCAACGGACTGTGTCAGAGTCGGCGTTCCCTTTTGAACATTTCAAATTATAAGTAAACATTTTATCGCTCTGTCTCTACGCACTAATTACGTCCGTAATTCAATTAAAACAATTAAATAAGAGACTTCCTTCCACAAAATTATAATCTTCTTCCCAAAATTAATTATGGTTCTGAAACAGAATTTTCAAAAAACAACCAAATTTGACTATTCAAAAGTAATCAAATAACGTATTTATTTGTATAATCTTTATTGTACACCAAAATGGAAATACGTTAAGAAAACCATAACTAAAAAATATACAATTGCGGCCTTATCGCATTCCGCATTTAATTTTTATCTTTTTATGTTCTGCAGGACGTCGATTTTACTGTAGAAGTTACTCTCGAAAGTTTAGGTCCAGCAGTGGATTTTA
Organism: Mamestra brassicae; assembly: GCA_905163435.1. Taxonomy (NCBI): domain Eukaryota; kingdom Metazoa; phylum Arthropoda; class Insecta; order Lepidoptera; family Noctuidae; genus Mamestra; species Mamestra brassicae. The sequence continues at coordinate 4,428,938 of LR991003.1, read as the reverse complement.
AGCAGCTGATGCGATTACAATTTGAAGAATACTTATAAGAGGCAAAAAAATAAATCTAAATATTCTTTAGGTGTGTTGCGTTTGAGGGTTCGAAGAAGCTTAACATCCTTTCACTTTAAACTTGGAAAGTAGTCTAAGGGCTGATGTTATTGAATTAACGAATAACCACAGTCCTGTATACTGAATGCTGCCAAGCTTATCAAAATTACCTTTACAACAAGTAAGTGAGACCAGAGGGTCAATAATTCTACAAATTTTTCATTAACGTCCGCATTTGCATCGCATTTGGTATCTGTCAAAAACGCCTCTAAATTCCACACATTTCGACATGGCATCACATTTGATAAAGTGAATCTGCGCGCATCAAGCGATAGCCGGATGAGTAGCGCAAATATAGTTAGTAATGGACCGAACATGTAGATATCTTACGAACACCAAATTCGGCCTCACTTCAGTTTAATTGTACGCGCTTTTGTGGAAGTGACAGTTCAGAACATGAACATATCGCTTTTCCATTCGTGGTTCCATTTCATTTGTTAATTACATAATTTATCATTGTGAATTGAACACATAATTATGTCTACTACTGTTAGATATGATTGTCACGACGCATTGACTACAGAAACGCTTCGGCGGCGTAATCCTCCTGATATTTTAAACGCGAAAGTTTGTATGAATGGATGTTTGGTTTGTTACTCTTTCACGTCAGAACGGCTGAACGGATCTCGATGAAATTTGGCACAGAGGTAGATTATAGTCCAGAATAACACTTTTTTTCATCCCGAGAATATGTTCCCTTGGGATAATTTTCGACAAAAACGCGGGCTGAGCCGCGGGCAGTACCTTGTTTTCAATCATTTCTATACTTGAAACAATTGGATTACCTACTCTTTGAGTTTTTATTTATTTTATAATCGAAATCTGCAATCACTACTCGTACTCAGTGATCTACTGTTTTCGTAACCTGCACCCCAATTATGTCTTAAAATCGGATTTTCTTTCACAGCCAAAAGAATTCCAGATCAATTGATGCATATTTAAAAAATTGTCTACTCGACATTGTCAAACACGCAATGAATACTTGAAATGTCAAAGAAAAATAAATTGCAATCGATCGTACGAATTTGTGTTTTATACAATTTTTCTGCTGGTGAAGTTTTCTTTTAAAAACGATATTATAAAGTTTATAAAATGAAGACTGAGTGGCGATATGTAAGGCAATTTGTTCCCTCAACGCATTTTTGGGTCAATAACACTTTAGCCGACCAAAGGATCGAGCCCCCAGACCTCAGCGATAGCGCCTACGACCAGTGGGCCAACAAAGAAGTCCGTGTTTTTTTTAATTATTTCTGATAGCTTCGTATTTAATCTCACCTGTTAGAAAGTGCTGATGTGATCGACAATTGAGCACGCTTGCCAAGAAGTAAGCTATTCACTCTTTACTTAAATACCCCCTGATTGTAGCTTGGTCGGTATTCCTGATGGAAACAGACTCCTGCAGGGAATTCTACTCCTTAGCTCATTCATAAAGGAATGGTCCTATATAATCTGCCTTATCTGCCTATTCCATAGACGTAGACTCACAACCCCTCGTCCTTTCAGGATGTAGGACAGGACTTAACCAGAGAAAAAAGTAGACGTAATAGTGACTTATGTTCATCACAATAGCACAGCTTAGAACCGTTATTTGCTCCTCGCTTTTGTTAAATTAATTCTTTTGTATTCAGCAGATAGGATCTGACGTGTCATTGAATGTCCTCGTTTATTGTTTTGAACCAAATCGTATTTTTTGAAGTAGGTAGATGTCATAGAGCACGCAGTCGGTCTGTGACGGCAAAATCAATATTTTCCAAGGCTTTTGTCTTTTGGGGTTTTCTGGCTTCTTGTCAAGGATTATGATCGATTTGCTTACTACTTGTGGGTTTAACTGTTTACTTTATTCAATATTCGTTTGACGTGCTTTCCGAGGCACGGAGGAGTCGATATGCAGTTACTGGACCAAGGATCCGTCATCCATGGTACAACCTAAGTAAGCAGTACTTAGGGGAAAGAGAGAGCCATTTTAAGTTTTAAATAGAAAGTGAAACTTCACTTTCTGGTCCTCCGAACTCCGTTTCGAAAAAGTTCTATTTACTATACATATAATTATATATGTTGCAGCCAATTAGCTTAATTGGAGGCCTAGCCTTTTTATTGAACGGCGACGTTTAATCAGCGGCCCACGTGACATCCCGGCATTTAATTGAACAGCTACGTAAATGACTTAAAGACCCCAAAGTTTAGCTATCAGGAAATAAAGACTCCAGGGAATTTACACTCCTTGGTAGAGTGCACAACGGGTGTATTCTCAGGACGTTTCGTGCTATTAGCGAGATGTTTGCCATGTACCTTTTTTTTATCGGTGGGAAGTCATCAAATGACTTCTTTTGCTCTGGGTGAAGCGGAGGAAAGGGTGTGTCAGACTCTTACTGACTAAAACCCATCCGTGTTCTTAGAAGGAACACGGATGGGTTTTAGTCAGTAGCCACCCAACGCTCGCCGTCCGCAGGCCCGCGCCCACGGTGGCCGGGGATCGCCCTGCGACTCCCGACGCCCGGGGCGTCTTCTCTTGTAGCGGCGGTTGGGGCGAAGGCCTTGCCTTTCCCTCGCGCGGCCGGCCTCCTCCTTCGCTAGCATTACTGCTTCCCAAGAGGTGATCGTTTCCCAAGCCTCCTCGCTCTGGACCATGGATTTAACCAGGGCCGGACGCGAGAGGTCGCCGCCACCGGTCGCCTCGACGAGGACACGGCGGTGCTCCACCCAAGCAGGGCAGACCTACACCGTATGCTCTACCGTGTCCTCCGGGCGATAAATTATGACTCCTTATGATCTAGATTATGTTTTCACGACGATAAGTACCTGCGTCAGGCGGAAGGTTAGGACGCCGTGGCGCCTCTCTAGCCACTCCCAAAAACGAGGCCTTACCGCCGCAATTGTGGCGTGCCCAATCGCTGTACGTTTTATAGTCTGATGATGGAACGTTCTTGGCGGAATATTAATATGCTCTTCAAAAAATGACAACAAATACTTTCATTACTCAACCCAAAAAGCTTGAAAAAAACGAACGTTTTTATTATTCTATTGAGCTACAGACTAGTTTTGGTGACACGCGTAAGCAACTGTACCCATATTTGTACGAATCCTTTGGGATTTCGCCAACAAATTAATTGCCTGTATGCTCCCACTATTGACTGTTATATAAAAGGCAGTATTTTGTTATGGCTTAGGTAGCGAAATATAATTTCTCATATTTGATACTGCCAAAACATCTTGTCAAGCGGTATTATAGTAACCAGTAACTGGGTTGTGACTGGTATCTATCTGCCTAACCCTTTTCCAATCAACCGACACCAATTGGCTGTTTAAGCTAGCATGGGGCGTATTTATCATGGAGCGACTGCCTATCTGACTTCTACAACCCAGTTACTGGGTAACACGTTAACCGTTGGTAAGCCTGGTATCAGTTTTTCTGACCCCGAAAACATGTCATTGATCTTCAAATGGCATCCGGGACAGCGGCCTCGCGTACTTTCCGAGGCATGCAGAAGTCTTGGTATGCGTACCTCATAACCTCGAAGATAGACCGGTGTGGCAGCACTAATTTAGTCAGGAGCTCCTCCATATTCAACCTGTAACAGAATAAACGCAATACCTCTTAAGGGGTCATTGTGTGTCTGGGTGTAAATTGTCTATGATATGTATGTATTTAGAAATATATTATAGTAGGCGCCAGATAAATGTGGAATAAAGTACATTGACCTTTCCCTAATAACTGTTCATAGGTACCTGAACAATTAAATATGAATCGTTTTTCATTATTAGACAATGTTAAGGATCACGAGAGATGATGATTCGGGACAGCTTTGTGTCATTAATTCCGTTTTTCAAATTAAAAATGTCAATTATTTTAGGTGGCAATGACCGTTATTCCACGATTATCTGGCGCCTACTATAGTACGTTTATCAGTTGTCTGGTTGCCATAGCACAGGCTCTGCCTAGTTTGGGATCGGATGACCGTGTGTGAGTTATCCTATGATATTATATATTATTGTAGGTACTCATCATTATGAACAATTTTCACTATGGGAACAACACTGAAATTGAGAAAAAAATATCACATTTATGTACGAATAACTCGACAAAATGTACTGAACAGTTTGTTTTTTTCTCGCGATTTCGGTATTGGTCCCACAGTAAAAGTTGTTCATAATTATGAGTACAATGACCCCTTAAGAGGTATTGCGTTTATTCTGTTACACCTTGTATACGTATACTCAGTATTGATATCATAAATAGCATAGTCCGGACATGACAAAGCGTCTGCAATTTATGCCATACCTCGAGGGCCTATAATTCGCGTAAACTACTAATTGGGCTTAGAACTTAGACGCATTTACGTGATTTCTGAGCATATTGTAAGGAGAGACTGCTGTATGTCTTTGTTTACTACTAATTGGGCTAATTGGGCTTAAAACTTAGACGCCTATTAATGATTTCTGAGCATATTTATAGGGGAGTCTGCTATATCTTAGTTTATCAATTTATCGAGCCATTATATCTCTTTGTTTATTGGATTTGCTATACTAATAAAATGATCGTGTTGCATGCTAAACACTACTGTTTACCTACTATACAAGTATGTATGCTGAGTACTGACTTACTGATTTTTATATGTAATTTAACTCACATACTGATCCATTGTTGTTAATTATATATTTTATATATAATTATAAGTGTTTTTATAATTATATATAAAATATATAATTATATATATTATACAAATATACAAATTAGTCTTATTTTAGGTACATTGTCCTCACATAATATAATCAATTGATTTGTGTATGTATATGTCACCGGGAAATGGCAAACGCCGTAAGATTGTAAAATATCGCGTGAAATTGTAAACTATTTTTTCTATAAGACACGGGTAAATTGGAAACTATTGAATTTGGATGGGATTTATTGTATACAAAACGATTTATTAATAATATATCGAGAAATTATAATCCAATAAAGATTTATTACAATCTTACGGAGTCTTCAATTTTCCGGTGCCATACACAAAATATGTATTGTAAAACTTATATTTTGAAAAGTATAAGTTTTACAATACTATGGAGTTTCTTGTCCGTTCTTCTCCATAAGTATCTACTTTTTTGCGAATGGACAAATAGAATCACTATAATATTTAATTTGAAACTGTAAATTTGACGTTCAGAAGTGCCTTTTGGTTGGAATAAATTAATTGACTTTGACTTTGGAGGAAATTACACATTCGCATCCATTTGAGTCGGTCGAATATGCGAAATTATTGTTGTCATGGAGTACTACGCCGGGAAGGCTGGTTGCCTATTATGGGGTAGATAGACTATCTGCCTAAAAGTTCAACATCTGCAACTTCTGATAGGCATAATACACTGGGGTGATCACCAGACAAGCATCAAGACAAATAAGCTAGTATGATCCAGGGAAATGATCCAACTCTCTCTCTACCTGGGAATCCGCCCCTAACTCCCTAACTATAAATCGTGGTTTCCTTATCTTTACCCAACATAATGTTTTAAAATGTGTTTTTCTCGATATACTTACGGTCAGCGTTCCCAGATTCCCGGAATCAAGTTAGAAAAGTCTAATTAAGTTAGTCACTTAACGCCTGTAAACAAGACTTCAGGCATCTTTCAAAACCAGAAAATACTTCATAATTTTACTTAAACAGCTTTTATGAACGAGCTCCGTTTTCTCGGAAAATATAAAAACTTTAAAAGAAAGAGAATTTATAAGATAATAAATTGTTTGGATTTTTTTCAAGAAATGTGATGAAAGACTGTATTACTTACTGAAACTTGTAAATGGTTTTAAATCTTACAAACTTAGTCCGTACTTTATTTAAAACTAGTGGTCCCGGCGAACTTCGTACCGCCTTAGAATATTTTTTTGCCATGTTCTTGGTCGCGGTATTATTAATGATAATATCGGCACGATAAGCTAATAGAAACTCGAAACTCGTCTTTTATAATGCGCACAGCAAAGGAGTGGAACTCTCTGCCTGCGTCTGTGTTTCCGAACGCATACAACCCTAATCTCTTCAAAATTAGAGTGAACAGGCTTCTTCCGGGTAAGCTCGCTCCATCGTCGACTGTGTCTCTGTCATCTATGACCTAGACTTGAGTCAAGAGCAAACCCATATTAAATAAAAAAAAAGAAAGAAACACCTCAACCGGTCAACTTCAAAACTTCTAATTATCAAATTTTCAATCATACTTAACCACACATGCAATAATAATTACGTTTAGCTGTCAATTGCGTTTTGTTATTCCGTGTCAGTTGCGTTTTGTTATACCATTTTTAAAAAAGGAACGGCTAGACTGATATTATATGTTTTGACTGATAATTTTTTCGTTTTTCTGTTTGTTGCGTTTTGTAATAAAAAGGGATAAAAGTCTTATGTCCATCTCCTGGTTCTAAGCTACCTCCCCACCAATTTTCATAATTAGTGTAAATAACACGACTTTCTTTTAGATATATAGATATATTTTCATCCGGTACCTCTTATCATACAAAGTTTAATATGGAATGTTAAAGTTTTGACATTTGTTTATGATTTAATAAACAAAAAATGACTGATCGCGACCATGTCCAAAAAAAATCGTTGTGAATCAAATAGTTCACCCAAAAATCGAGCGAAAACATCGAATTAAGATTTAAAGAAAGAAAAATGTTTATTTGGGATTCGCACAAGACAAACAAACCAGTAAAATAAAATTAATAAATAAACAGTATAATAAAATAATTAGATTTCAAATACCAAAGCAGAAACAGCTTTCCAACATTTATATTTCAATGTCAAACTAAGTTCAGATCATGGAAAAGTTTTTCAGGAACGTACAAAGGAGTTCGAAAGTTTATTTCTGCCTTCCCACGTACTGTACCTTGAAAATGTGTATTTCGATTTTTTTTTCCTGTAAATCTGGAACTCCAAAAGTTTTCAATAGATTAACGTTGGCCATTTAGAAACACAACTTTTTCGTGGAACTATGAAATATTGATCGAACTTTTTTAATAGTGAAGCCTGATTTTACCTAATATTGTTGTAATGACAATGTTAGGAAGTCGAATGAGCATTCTGCTGCGGATTACTGGCACGGCAGTATTTCCAATGTTGTTAGCCTAAAACTTTGCTACTTCCACGGAGACATCGGTGGCAGCTCAGGTAGGTAGGTAGTAAGAGATGTCAGCATAGGAGACGGGGTCTGCTGGGGCCAGAGCCTGCCAGGGTTGCGGAATTTGTTCAAAAGAGTCACCGCGGCCCTGGAACGCAAAGGGCTTTAGAAGGAACACGAATGGGTTTTAGTCAGTAAAAGTCTGGCACGCCCTTCCGCTCCACCCAGAGCGGAAGAAGTCATATGATGATTTCCCATCCCTAAAAAAAAAAGCGTAGTACCCACCCACTTTGATATGTATTAAAGGCAAGAGCTATACAGGACGTATAACACAATCGCTTTTTAGGGTTCCGTACCCAAAGGGTAAAACGGGACCCTATTACTAAGACTCCGCTGTCCGTCCGTCTGTCTGTCCGTCTGTCACCGAGCTGTATCTCATGAAATGCAATTTTCACAGATGATGTAATTCTGTTGCCGCTATAACAAAAAATACTAAAAAACAGAATAAAATAAATATTTAAAGTCTCCCATACAACAAACATGATTTTTTTACCGTTTTATAGTTAGCTAGCGGACGTCACGCGGTTTTACCCGCGTAGTTGCCGTTCCCGTGGGAGTACGGGGATAAAATATAGTCTATGTTACTTGCTGATAGTGTAGCCATTGCTGAAAGATTTTTTCAAATCGGTCAAGAATTTTTAAGTTTATTTGTTACATTCAAAATTACAAATATTTCCTCTTTTTAATATTAGTATACATAAAGATAAAGATGGCACGGAACCCGTCGTGTGCGAATCCGACTCGCATTTGGCCGGTTTAATAGTATACTCCAGAGGCCTCAGAGGTCACTTCGTTTGTATATTTATAGGTCAAGAGTACAGGATGGAAGGCAGGAGCATAGTAAGCGACACAACTCCGCATCCACCCGGCTTCCGTTCCGTCGAGGTAGCGCAACTTCGCGAGGTTGAAGTTACATATTCTCAGTTAGTTTGGATACGGTTCAAGGACTAATAGTGTTTGCAATAGCTTTCCAATGTCCATACAATATCAGGCATCTTCGAGGAAATCTGAAATCGTAACTGCTTCACTCATTAGTATTATAAAAAAGGAGGTCCACTATGTCACTAGGCCTATGTCCTTAATCGTACAAACGCCGCGTAGTCAAAATTAGTCGATCAGAAATTAATAAAAAAAACTAATTCGAGTTGACCAGGCTTGAACCAGTGTATAATTTAAGTTTAATTAAATAATTAAAGTTTTTGCGAGGAAGTAATCTCGCAGAAGGAAGCGGCGGAGCGGGTCAGGGAGGCAGACTCTTTCGCTGACCTGATTCGTCGCAGGTAGGACGGCACAGGCGGCGGAATGCCGACTTGATGCCACCATAAGACGGGCCAGCGGACGATAGATCGGGGACTCTATCGTCTACGCTGCACGGTCCCTGGAGTTGTGGTGATATCCCAGTGCACCCGAATATCGCTGAAGGAGGAGGGAGCCCGGAGGCGGGTAAAGAAGCGGGAGCCCAGAAGTGGGCCACGCTGAATGTCATGCGTAGCAGTTCTCGCGGCCCACCCATCAAGGCGAAAGTAGGTGACCAGGCGAAGTTTTTAGTGGGTGCAAGCCCCACATAACCAACCAATACGCATGCTACTGCGTAAAGCATTTTCTAAGCTCAAAGAAAAAAAGTTCATTATCAAACAACTAATCCCCATAGTTTTACCTTTAAATAGAACTCACAATCAATACTGCAAAATTGTCACTGTTTAACACTCTGAAAATAAAGGGCACTCAACACACACACAACATTCAATACGCGCGTATATCACTTGCACGGCGCAATATCGTCGCTAAATCGGATAATTACGTAAATGCATTACAGCAATCCGTATCCAGCAGTCTTTAATTAATTGAGGTTAATATTCCAACGTGGCAAACACTGAACTAACACGATTGAATCAATCAGTTGGCATTTACTGAGCTTGAAGATATTGCATTACAGGTGACCGCAAGTACCTAATGGATAAATTTAAGTCATTAAATATCACATTATGGAGGATAATATGTGCAGCAATCTTTGGTTAATATTGACTTTCGGGGTTTTATACTTCGAGTAGCTTTTGCCCGCGACTTCGTACGCGCACATCTCGTTTCTTCCCGTCCCCGAAGGAATTTCGTGACTTGTAAATTGCGGCCGCAAAATGAAGTAACGGCAGACCATTCAGGAGACATAAAATGGGCCACAATTAAAATTGTAGTATATACAGGTACAGTCGGCAAACTATGAAAAAGAAAAATGAAATAAGGGCTTTGAGGGTAATTTTATCTAATTAGCTTCTGCCCAGTGGTGCTCGGGACTTTTTTATGTTCTTTCAGTGGTCGCTAATTAGATGCCGCGGGCGCTCACTGAAAGTGCCCTCAACCCAGAAACAAAGACCACTCGTGCACTATTATACCCACCTAATAAAAATATTCTATCTGTTTGCTAAGCACGACTGGCTAAGTGGCTATGTCAAAATGTGTTGTTTACCGGACCAGTAGTAGAAATTCAATTGCCTCGTTGTTGGTATTGCGATCGTAAGTGCGGCTTCTGAGCGTGGGGTCCTGGGTTCTATTCCCTGGTCAGGCAAAAAGTTTTATTGTTTGTTCCGTTAGGAATTTCTATCTGACAACCCGGAGTTTGGAAGTTGGTGGAGTGTTACTCCCCGTGCCTCAGTAAGTACGATAACCCTTTGGTCTTATGTTAGATCTCTCCCCGGTTGTGTCGGACTGCTGATCCACCCAGATCTCTCTCTCTCTCTTTCTCTCTGGTCGTGTCGGATTGCTGTCCCTTCGGGTTATGAGAGTTATGGATGAAGGAGTGAATCTGTTTGCACATGCACTCGTGCACTATAATATCTCCCTCGCCAACGGCTTGTCTTCATTGAGATTGGCCGCCATAGTTGAAACCGTTCAGGAGGTCTATTATTGTTGGTAGAGATATTGTGAAGAAGCTCGGAAGAGAACTGTGCTGCGTATAAATGGTTTATACGCAGCGTTGAAAATATGAACCGAAATAGGACGTGTTAACCTTTTGAACGCCAGAGCATAAACCCATCGGCGCGGCCCCGACGCCAAGCCACAAATTCGCCGTACTTTTTTTCACATATTTGTGACGTTTGGCGTACAAGGCACGAGCTTGCTTGTCATGTAAACGTGACAATGGCGTTCAAAAGGTTAAAACCGTCTTAGTTCCAGTGTGTGAGAGAGACGCAACTAAACAGGGCGGATGGCACTGTTCCTTCAAATCATGATGGTATTGATAACTCAAAGTAACTTAAGATAAACAGTGATTAATTTAACTGTGAATCCGACGAAATTACGAATACGGGAGAAAATTACTATACCCATAACGTGGTTCAGCCACGAGCCTAGTTTACACTCCCATAGACCATACCTACACACTTACATGGGATAACTTTTAATTAATGAGTATAAACAACTTTGGAAGACCCATAAAACAATCCGTTGTTCCCGACATTTTGTCAAGTTTTGCGAATTTTTTAGGGTTCCGAGTGGACGTATTGTACGGAACCCTTATAATTATCTCATTGTCGGTAGTGGTTCAAATTTGTTTCACATAATAAGAACTTTTGTGACCCAAACGGACGCAACAACGTAAATATAGAAATTTAGAGTCAGTAAAATTTTCAATGTTTTTTTTTACAATACAGATTTTTAAAAAAAAAGACAAGTTTCTCTAACCGCACTGTGACATATCAAATAAAAAGGGCATATTGTGAGGGTCACGCACTTGGCTTTTTTTTATGTACAATTAATATGGTAGTGAAAATTAGTTTAACCCCTTGAAAGTCAAAGCCACCCTTATGATTAGAAGCATTGAAACGGAAACTAACACGTTTATCGAAGACGTAAGAGACACGTGCTAGCCCTAACACTTCATCTACATATAAGGTGTGTAATACATGCTGCGGTTTCATGTCGCGCCACTCCATAGCCAAGCATATAACGTGACAGCTCATAAGACGCTGTGACGTAGAAGGGTGTGACGTCGGCGATAATCGTGTGCGTAATTTTGTTGCATCATAGCCGTGTTGAGCTAGTGCCAGAATTATGTGAGCGAGAAAATTTTGAAAAAAAGATACCGATTAATGCTCCCGGAGGCAGACTCGACAAGGACACGATATTTTTATAGATATTGTTCCAAAATTGTTCCAGAAATCATTGTTCCGAATCTTTTTCCCAATTACGATATGAGAAGAAGAAGAGATGGTCGTTTATTTTTTATAAATTTATTTAATAAATACTTTTTGTACACCTCGTAATAAGAACAGGGCAATCAAACATAAAATAAGTGTATAATGGGCGGTCTTATCGCACAAGGCAATCTCTTCCAGACAACCTTTGGATGGATTGAACGAAATGAGATAAATTTAGGGCTGTCAGTGTACAAACGTTTCGTTTGCATAATATAACCTCGGTATGCTGAGATGGCCTGCTTGCTGGATGGATCAACAGATTTACTTAACGTTGCTTAACCTTGAAAATCGACGCGAGGGGCTGTTATTATTTAGCCACTAAAAAGTAATAATAATAATAATAATAATAATAGCCTTTATTAACAATCTTAATATACAGAGTTTTTCCCTGAGCTTGACATTCAGCATGCTTCGCTCCATACTGTGTTGGCAGACCTCAAGTTTGTGTGTATTTTGTTTGGTTAGGCTCCAAGTTTGACATCCGTATGTCATGACTGGCAGGATACATGTGTCGAATATTTTCTTTTTGGATTTGAGTGGAATTTGGGAGTTTTTCATAATTTCTTTGAGGGACCAGTATCTTTTCCATGCTAGTTGAGTTCTGTTGTTTATTTCTTTAGTTGTAAGGTCATCTGGAGAAATTATCTGACCGAGGTATGTGTACTCTTCAACGTATTCCATATTTATTCCGTTAACTATAATAGGGGTGTTGTGGGAATTAGACATAACTTTAGTCTTTGTCGTATTCATTGAGAGTCCCATTTCGTTGCTTTCGTATACCAGTTGTATCAGCATCTCTTGTAAGCTCTTCGGATCTTCGGAAATTAGAATGAGATCGTCTGCGAATCTTAGATGGTTTAATTGCAGACCGTTGACTTTCAATCCGTATTTATTCCATTCGAGACGTCTAAATATGTATTCAAGAGCTGCTGAGAACAGTTTTGGGGAGAGTGGATCTCCCTGTCTCACTCCCCTTTTTATAGGGAAGTATTCTCCTAGTTTTTCTGTCCGTATCTTTGCTTTCATATTTTTATATATATTATTTAGTAGTCGAATGTACTTAGGTTGTACTCTTTGTGTTTTAAGAGCCTCCCATATTTTCTTATGTTTTAGAGAGTCGAACGCTTTGTTGTAGTCAACGAAAGCTAAATAATATGTTATATGATATTCCTTGCATTTCTGGATAAGTTGTTTAATGGTATGGATATGATCTATCTTTGAAAAATCGCTACGAAAGCCAGCTTGTTCCCTCGGCTGATTTTCGTCGAGAGTTCTTGTCATTCGATTAAGAAGTACTTTTGAGAACACTTTATAGATGTTAGACATCAGGCTAATCGGTCTATAATTGGATATATTTTCTTTTTTCCCCTTTTTGTGAAGCAATATTATTGTTGAAGTGGTCCATTGTTGAGGTATGCATTCTGTATCTAGTATCTCATTAAATAGGTCAGTGATATATTCTAGTATAATTTCGGATGTCCCAATCAAAAGTTCGTTCGATATGCCATCTTCTCCTGGAGCTTTGCCTCTTTTCTGAGACTTAATTGCCATAGTCACTTCATCCTTTAGTATCACTGGAATTTCCTCCTCACTATTTGTGTAGATGTCAATGGTGTGATAGTCATCGTATGGTATTATGTCGTCATATAGTTCACGGTAGTACTCCGTGGCAATCTCCAATATGTCCGTTCTGTTCGTCTTGTTTTTCTTATCTTTGGGATGAACCATTTTATGTATCCAGTCTGTGCTCTCTTGTAACTCGTCCCATGCCTTCTTGACTCCGCCTGTGTTTTCTATGTAATAGTTTATTACGTTGTTTCTTCTTTTTTGTCTGTATTTTTTAATTTGTTTGTTTATTTCTTTACTTAGATGTTCTATCGCTTTCTTATTGTTTTTTCTGTCTTCAAATAGATTTTTTCTTTGGGTTATTAATTTTCTTGCTTCTGGACCTATTCTGTCTTTAGTTTCTTTCCTAGTTTTGAGTTTTTTTTTCAATATTTTTCAATTCTTGTTCAAATGTATTGTATTTGTCTTGGATGGTTTTGTCTTTCCCTATGCATTTTAATCTATTTTCTAGTGGTTTTAAAATACTTTCTGCAATTGGTAAGCATATGGGTATTTTGTTACCTTGAACAATCCTCCTGATTGTTTTTGGTTCTGATGTGTACATTTGTCCTCTTAGCATTCTATGATCCGAGTTGTAGTTTAGTTTGTTTACAACATCAATGTTCAAGAATGTTCTTGGTCTGTTTGTGAGAATATAATCTATTTCATTCCTCGTTTTGCCATCGGGTGAAACCCATGTCCATTTTCTATTGTGTTTTTTATTGAAGTATGTGTTCATAATGTGCAGATTGTTCTCTAATGCGTAGTTCACTAGTCTTTGTCCGTTATCATTTCTTATCCCCTTTGAAAAGGGGCCGATAATATTCCCTTCATTCTTGTTTCTTTTGCCAATTTTACTGTTAAAGTCACCCATTACGATCACTGATTTATGTAAGGTTGACATGACTTGCTGAAGTTTATTATAGAATTAGCCACTAAAAAGTACTGTAGTTTAATTTTGTATTTTAATATCAGCCGCACGGGTCGGTCAAGGTTAAGCAACGCTTGCCAAGGTTGGTCTGTGGATGGGTGACCATCTTAACGAGTTTCGTCCGTGCCTCGGAAAGCACGTTAAGTCGTTGGTGCCGGCTGCCATTTGTAGATCTTTGGAAGTCGTAAGGGATTGTTAGAAGCCACTAAATCTGACTCCAGTCTATCCAAGAACTACCGTGTAACCCAGTTACTGGGTTGTGGAGGCCTGGTAGGCAGCCGCTCCGCGTAAAATACTGGCATTCAATTTAATCCGGTTAGACTGGAAACCGACCGCAATTTAATTGGGAAAAGGCTAGGCAGATGATGATGATGTCTTATCGTAAAATGAATCGGAAACGAGATATTGTCAAAAAACTGCTATTAGAGACCATTTTTTCAAAATGAAGGCGCGAGCGGCAAATATACGAGATGAAATGGATTCAGAAAGAGCACATGGAAATGTATATAAATGCCAATTTTCAAAACTCCCGGCAAACCTTTATGGTAACCTCTTTATTTTGGACCAAATGACTGTACTATTTATGCGACAATCTTAATGCCTTCGAATTTGTACGCATAAATATCAGATTATTGTATGCAAACTTTAACACCCCGTAACACCCTTTCAGCGGGTGTGTTTTTCAGGTCGTTGCTTCTTTCGGCGTTTGAAATTATTGGTCGTAGTATTAAACATCAGGCTTAATTCAGCGGTTTTGTTGTGTCTAAATTTTCTTAAAATGTAGAATGTTTCTTTTTTGCATAAATGCAAATATGTAAATGCAAATTGAATAAACGTTTTATGAAAAATTTTGTCTGTTTTTCTATTGGTATCGCACTTTAGTAATCAGACTGAAATTAATTCACGTGATATTTCGATGGTACTTGTCAATTTAATACGTTTTGAGCTACTTGTATATTAGGACTAAAAAAACTAATTATGCCCGGTTTTTTAGGTGCTTTATCGGTGGTTTATCTGTCCGTTAACCACTAACCAATGGCGTTATACAAAAATTAAATACCACTCCACTTGACTCATTTGCCATGGCAACAGAAGAAAACACTCCATTAATGTCAATAAACAACAAACTAAAACTGTCAATTTGATGAGTCGAGACGGAGTCGAGGATATGACTTGGATAATTAAGGATAACGTCTGGTTTAAAGAGTTTATTAAGCTATAAAAACAGGAATAATGGCGTTACCTCTATTCCATTACTGAAGGAAAAAGTTCCCTGTAAAAGAAATGTAATTAAATTCGCATGCAGACTGTAATCTAATACAATATATCATGATAGCTTACATGCAAGCTAATGTATTCTTAATGGAAGTTATTTCTAAGTTTACGTATGCAAACTACAAGATTAAGAACATGTTTGATTTATTATGAGTATCATTTTAGTAAGCGAAGTTTTTTGAATAGTAGTTGTGAATATTTTATTTATTTATGGCTCATCACAAACATCAGCTTTTATAGTTTTAATGCTTTATACTAGTTTTTAACAAAGTGGAAGGATCCTTGCGGCAAACGTCTTAAAGGTAGACCACATTCGAGATGGGCAGACGAAATAATAAAAATAGCTGGGCCGTCCTGGATGCAAATAGCCCAGGATAGAGATAAATGGAATTCTTTAGAGGAGGCCTTCACCTTCGCCTAAGGAGGGTTTCTTGCATTAGGCTCTTTAATTAGGATTCTTCAGTTTTTTTTTTAATTTATTCAACAATAGTGTTAACAATATAACTATACTTTTTTTTCTTTTTTCCTACTTTTTTAAACATTTTTTGTTATGCAAGAAATAAAAGACTTTTTTTATTTTATTTTAGTATACTAGTTTTTATCCACTAGTCTCCGTAGGTATCCTCCAAGTGTCGCCACATACCGCATACTTACTGCAACCCTATAACGCAAAAAGCATTTGAAGAAACAGTTACTGATAGTGAATTTTAGTCAGTACATTGAAATACCACTGGTAGGTTGGGGTAGGCCTTTTCCAATGAAATACCACTGGTGGGTTGGGGTAGGCCTTTGCCAATGCGAGGTGGCCCGCCATTGCGGGCCACCACCCGCACCAGCCGGGGATTGCGGAAGTCGCATACGTTCCCGCGATCCCCGGCGTAGGTGAGAGATGGAACACCGGGGTGGTTTTAGTCAGTAAGAGTCTGACAGACCCCTCCACCCGCCCCAGGGTGGAGGATTTCCATGAGGATTTCCCCCGACATCAAAAAAAGGCCTTTGAAAATGAAATACCACTGGTGGGTTGGGGTAGGCCTTTGCTAATGAAATACCACTGGTGGGTTGGGGTAGGCCTTTTCCAATGAAATACCACTGGTGGGTTGGGGTAGGTCTTTGCTAATGAAATACCACTGGTGGGTTGGGGTAGGCCTTTGCTAATGAAATACCACTGGTGGGTTGGGGTAGGCCTTTGCTAATGAAATACCACTGGTGGGTTGGGGTAGGCCTTTGCTAATGAAATACCACTGGTGGGTTGGGGTAGGCCTTTACCAATGAAATACCACTGGTGGGCCTCCTTGGTATTCTATTATTTTTTTTTTTCAAGATTTCCGAAAGTGAAAAGCTGAAAGAAAGAAGCTTAACTTCAATATTTGCAACGTTCAGACACAAATGGTGAGTCATTTGTAGAAGCGCCAGTAGATCGAACAAACTTTTATCGTCACTGCCATTATTTTAAATCACACTATATTTACAACGGTACATTAAAGTCAGTAAGAAGTAAAATTTATTAACTGCGAACCGGAGCCAAGCTTAGCACAATGTAAAAAACTTGATACATGGTAGGTATAACAATTTCTCATGAGGGAAAAATTATGCATGGCAAGATGTTTGGCATAACGTTGACATAGTTTAGTTGAATTTGCAAGTAAGCGTTACATACTTTCTAGGGAGTTGTTATACAAAGCGCTCAGGGTGCGCGGTGGGCACGTGACTCGGGCGCTGTGACGAAAATGTATGGCGTCTGTCCGCTTTTTTTTTTGTGAGTTGCGTCTCGCAGTTCAACCTATAAGGTTGTCGACTGCTTAACCGGGCTTGCCTGTGGTGGCCTTAATATAAATATTAAAGCCTTCAGCCAGGGCTTATAAAAAACTTAAAAACTAAGCGACTACACGCTAAGGCCACCCTCTGTGGGGTACGGGCCTCGGCTTAGGGCGTCGCTGGGGAGAGGACAGCTAGGGACGGACTGGATCGAACTAGATCGTCTGTCCGCGCGCTCGCGGCGCTTAAAATATTTCGTTCCTTTGAAGCCATAAATTTTATCTTGTCAGCGCCCTGGCCGCGCACCCTGTCCGCTTTGTATATCAAGTCCCTAAGGGTCCGTAGTCGAGGTTAACCAACGGAACCTATTACTGAGCCCCCGCTGTCCGCCCGTCCGTCTGTTTGTCCACGGGCCGTAGGTAACTCATGAAACGTAATAGGTTAATGGTTAAAATTGTCACAGACCGATTATAAATTTATTTTATTTTTATTTCTTGTAATTGGCGCTTTAGATAATATAAAATTTGTGAAAATATCAGGACCCGAAAAAAAACATATATCCAAGATGCCGTCTAAAATTTTAATGAAACGAATAAGACAGGATTTTTTTACTTATAAACGGTACTTTTGGAAGTCTTAAGAAAAAAAATCCGTACTAATCAAAGACTAGGTCAAAAAGAAGAAAAATCGTGTATTTTTCTACTTCAACGCCTCTGTGAAATTGAATTGACGGAATAATGAGTTCTGGAAGAGATTTGAAAGTGTTTTGAAAGTACCTACTCCGTCCTTCCATGGCTCTTTTTTTATCATTACTGTGATTTACGGCCGCTTTCAGAATTTTATATCCTTGGGTTCTTATTCTTTGGTAGTTCTAGCTTTTAGTATAATGTTGACTTTTCGACTGACGCGGACGTTAAAATTGTTTAATGACTGTCGGATTTTTAATAGTAAGTGGTGTTAAGTTTTTCGCTTTGTAGAAGTAATTTAAATTCATGTCAAAGAATTCAAATTATAAAAGAAACTATGCTAGAATTTGAGAAAGATTATACTTCTAAGAGAGTACGATTACTAGATAAGTACGGAAGTGGTAGACATGACTACAAAAAACAGCATTAGAATTGATGATATAAAGAATTTTAGTAGTTTCTTGATAAAACTAATTAACCTAAACAATACAAAAACATGAAAATGTATGTATATGTGTTGAAGACATTGAATAAAAGATTCAAATAAATAAATTTTACTTTATTGATGGCTATCTTGAGCATCTAAGATTACTCGCGTAAATTTAGATTTTCAAATAAAATAGTAGCCCAAACCCGTCTTCAGTTTTCATCTATTTCTTTATCAAAATTCATCAAATTCGATCCAGTAATTTAGCCTTATAAATAAACCATCTCACTATCACATTTATAATATTAGTTAGGATTAACTACTGCTCGATGAAAAACAAATAGACAAAAAAACTACTACTATAGTAGGCGCCAGATAATCGTGGAATAACGGTCATTGGTCACCCACCTACAATTATTGACATTTTTAATTTGAAAAACGGAATTAATGACACAAAGCTGTCCCGAATCATCATCTCTCGTGATCCTTAACATTGTCTAATAATGAAAAACGATTTATATTTAATTGTTCAGGTACCTATGAACAGTTATTAGGGAAAGGTCAATATACTTTATTCCACATTTATCTGGCGCCTACTATAGTAGATATTATGTCTATGTTACCGGCAATCTGTATAACTCGGCATTACATACAATGCCTAGGCTATGTATAGAATGCCTAAGACGTCCAGGCCATGCATGAAATATTATTTATTTCGCACTTGGCCTAAGCATTGTGTACAATGCCGTATGAGCAGCCGGCAATGTGTTAATTAGACGAGAGTAGAAGTATGTTTGAATATAAAAATCCTATTGCAAAATGGAGAAATTTTCTAACATTATCATTTAATAAAGTTGATTTTGTGCAATATGATATTAAATGGTGTTTTATTGGTTCGTCATTTTGATTTAAGTATAGGGACACATCTGTGACACGTGTGTAATGTATTTTTCATTACACTTACTCTACAAGTAGGTCTGAAGTTGTCTGAGGAGCGGGTTGAAATTAACAGTTTTCAGCCCTACGGAGAATCGAACACTCGAGGCGTGTCACCGAATCACCGAAGTCCAAAACAAAATTATTGATTTTCTATTGGTCAATCAGCGTTAGTGCTCAAAATGCGCCACTCGCCAGGCTCGCTCTTTTCTTTCTTGTCGCGACCTGCAACACATCCGCATCAGCTCCGCATCGATTTATATGTGGATGCGAATATTCGCTTCATTCCTGATACAGACTAATATCAATTTATTTCACACATTGCCGGTGGACCAGCAGGCATTCTACACAATACCGAGGTATTGTGTACAATGCCTAGGCAAAGCGTCTAATGGATATTAATATTTCATACATTGCCTACTGGCCCAAGGCATTCTATACATAGCCAAGGCATTGTATGTAATGCCTGTATTTTACCTATCTATACTACTACTTAAGATCGTAACGAAGATGTGTGAAATACCATCTGCGGTTCCAGTATTAATGTCTTGCCATATCAATTGATATGTGCGTGCTAATGTGATAAACGTATACTCGTTAATTAACAGATGAATAGGATATAACACGGAATCCAATCGCGGTCACAGTACAAAACAGTAGCGTAACTGGGGCGCGTCATTGATTTCGTGGAATTGTCAGCACCTCAGCTTTAGTGGGTTGGCAATTTAATTTGAATCTTAACCAAGGAAATATAAAGTTCACATTAGAGTAGAAGTGACTGGCTCATTGTGATATCACAGATTGACATAGATAATTAGGTAACTGGCAGATGCTGGACTGCGGTATACATTGAACTAGCGTGTGCCTCCAACCATCTTATCCTCTTGATCGAAATATAGATAAGGTTATTGTCTTTGCTCAATTAGCTGAAGACATAGAAAGGCCCCGCAATCAACGTGCGAGTGAGACGATAGACCAAGAGTCTAACTGAGTTACTCTAATTTCTCTACTGCTCTATAATATATCAACTGTGTCGCAATAAAACAAAATGGAGGATGATATCACTGAGGTCCGTCGTAGTTTCGAAACAACATTAATCGTTTGATTTATGAAGTGTACAAACTGTTCTACTAATAAAATGTTAACAATCTATTTCGGTATATTTATTCCGTTTATTTTCAGAAACTGATTCATGTGCCCTTCAAATTGCTATCGATAAAAAAAAGATTTATGAACGTGTCATGAATGTTTATAAACATCATCTCCACTATATTGATCGAATAAAACACATGGCACTTTTCATAGCTCTGAGCTAAATAATTACGGCTCGATCTTCCAGGTAAAGCAACACTTGATGAGGTCGTTCCGTGGACGGGTGACCATACTGACCATCCATAACATGGCTCTCCTCCATGATTCGAAAAGCACGTAAAGCGTTTGGTTCCGAAAGTTATTATTAATTCATCCTTGACAGTCGTTACGGGCAGAAGCAGTCGATGTAGTACTAAGAAGTCAAAGTCAAAGCATTTATTTCAAACAAACCCTTAACAGGTACTTTTGAATTGTCAAAGTCAGTCCGTCAAAAACATGAAGCTATTTACACGTTCCAAAGCGTAGATCTATATGGAGAAGAACGTGCAAGAAACTCCACGGACACTCTTTTAAATCATTTTATGTATGCAAAAATCCTGGTTACCTTTTTTTTTTTTTTTATAATATCTTGGGACAAATCACACACGGTCATCTGATCCCAAACTAGGCAGTGCCTGTGCTATGGCAACCAGACAACTGATAAACATACTTATATATTTCTAAATACATACATATTATAGACAACTATTACACCCAGACACAGAACAAATGATCATGCTCATCACACAAAGATTTGTCCTGGGTGGGAATCGAACCCACGACCTCCGGTTTGACGAGCTACGACGACCTTTTCCATATGAGAAAAATGTAAATAAAGAAAAAACAATTTACAGTATCTAATATTAAAATGAGCCAGTGTGGATAACCAGTCACCAGATCCATCCGGATGGACTGGAAGCATGAAAATTTTTCTTTTTTTTCTTTTAAGAAAAATTTTGCCCAACACTAGGAATTTCTCCTGTATCGTGGGTGCGTTTACAAACATATAATCTCACGTACACAAACAACCAGACCCGGAACAACTATCTGTAGGCCATACAAATATTTGTTCCGTGCGGGGATCGAACCTGCGACACACAGCGCAGCAGTCAATTGCTCAACCACTGCACCAACCGTGTCGTCAAAATACAGACTGTAGAAACCTTAACAAAATCGAAATGATCGAAACTCGTACAAGGCATTGTCAAGTTGGAATTTCTAATTCATTTAAACAGTTCTTTAACCTAGACACTTTTTTTTTTAATATCATTAGAACTATTTACACAAAAAGGTTATAACATTCAACCATCTCTATTTAGGAAACTATGGACTTCAGAAACTAAAAATTATATGAAAGATGCTCGACTAAGGCATCATTGTTAGATTTTTTTCTTATTTTTCTTTTCGCCACTTTCTAGATAACCTATAGCTTTGTCAATGCCGTGAAACTCTATTATTGGCTTAAGAGATAATTGTTATCATCTCGCCATCAATTTTCAGTGTATGCAGTCTCTAAGATGCCAGTAACAGTGTTGCAAATGCATTTGGCTGTTCATTGATGGGGAGGTGAACTGAACATTCATAACTCATGTATGTTAATAATAAGCTGTTGAGTTTCCAAATAAATAAATAAATTGCAATTTTAGTTAATTTTGTTCGACATTGTCATTCTTTTACATGGGTTGCCTTCTTTCCAATATTGTCGGTTTCAGCCATATTCCCTTTCTTCTATTATTTTCTAAGACTTAACTGTTATAATGTGTTGTGGGTGGGTGACTTCATCAATTTTGGCGTCATCAATCATTTATTTTGTAAAATGCTACGGCGACGTAATACGTAAGCAGCTATATTTTAAATACCTTTTTATATGTGTGAATATGAATTATGTAGATTGTATTAAACTACAAACAATAGGTTCGTAGTACGAGGATTAATGTTGAAAAAGTCGCATTAATGTCAAAAAAAAACATACTTCAATTGATTTTCATCAGAAATATCATCGAAATTTCCCAGTTCAAATATTCAATAGCACTCCATTTATTCGAACTGAAATTTCGTGCACACGTCATAATTTCATACGAACACCTGCACTTCTCTGTTAAATATTTATTAACGGAATATACAACACATAACGGAATATATAACATATATTTACGTAGAATTTACAAACCTGTAGTTATGTAGCTGACTAGGGACACATAATAGATAGGAACAGTAGGTCGACTCCGTACAACGACGGAAACGCACGCACATAGACACGCTTCACGTTCTACATGCGGCATTGTTTGAGGTATAGTTTATTTTTAATTTTTAGCATAGTTATTGCATTCCAAACCATGTCTCCATTGTAGCTTTTGCTGCGCGGCAACTTAGGTAAAGATAGCTGTCAAGGACCCATAAACAAGATGAAATGACAGTTTACTTCAAGCGTACTCCATCTAAGTAGCCGCGGTCTGTACTCGCTCAAATTCCAATCCCCTGGTCATGACTCTAACAAAACTAAAACGTCTAGTTATTTGTGAAGACAAAGCAAACTACAAGCGGTTTATGACAGCCAGAATTATGTTATTATTATGTTGGTAAGTCTCCATTTCGCGGTTGGCTCACAACAAATAACTTTACAAACTTACTCTGAAGGAGAATGACGACCAAAAAGTTTAACTCCGTTGCCATAATTGTCATCATAAACAAAAGGAGGATTAAGGAGTTCAGTTCTTCTTTGACGAGGCTAGCGTTTCAATCATAGTAGGCATTTACGACTTATGACTTGTTGGTCGCTAATTGAAAGGAGGTTCAAATCGAGCTTTTTCTCTTTCTGTAAAGTTGGACTACGTTTAGATTTCGTCAAAAGTATACTAAGCCTATTTTGGAGAGTACAAAGACGCCTCGGCGCTATTAGAGGCGAATTGTCAATAATTTCTATATGAAGTGTGTTAATGGCCGTCCCCGTTTTCTGATAGAAACTGACTGTATAATCAGCGTTGTAACAGGCTGTCAGTATTCGCGTCAGCTACTGAGTGTGAGCACGAACATTATTTATAATTGTAAATCTATTGTCTAAATTACATCGACCAAACTTGTAAGCGCGTGCAATGTAATGCACGCAACCACGGTGTCCATGTGTATGTTGTACGGTCGGCAGCGGAGGGGTTTGATATTCACAGCGTTTTTGTAACTTCAAATGCGTTTTTTGTTAAGAAACATCGAACATTTTGATCATGTTTGGAATTATTAATATATTTCCCATGTATGGTCTAGAAAAAAAAATTATGCCAATGATGGGGACAATGGATCTCCGTTTCGTTAATGGTCGTTTTACACCCAGTACATAATACATAAGAAACGTAGAAGAGAGGGGGGCGCAACTATCAAGTTTCTGCCCGGGCTCGGATCGTAGATCCGGGGCTGGTCACTAGCATGGCAATTTTGTGAGCTTATCCTTTAGCAAACACTTATACATAATTATGGAAATAGAATTATGAAAATATTAATTACCTATGTGCCTTAACAGCCACTGGCGATTTATTAAAAAAAAATCCCAACATCTATCTACTGTGATACGTACCTAAATCTTAAAATAAAATAAAGGTTTTCTACATTGATACGCCAAATTTTAGAGACAAAGTTGAAAATCTCCTGCGTGTAAGTCTAGCACATAAAGCTTTAAATATCTGAGCAGGCCTCGCTTTAAGCCATATAGGCTTAGGGTAGCTTTCGGCACTAGGCTTTTCAGAATTGATGTCATGATTTCAGAAGCTGGTCTAATGCTCTCGACGCACATGGCGAATGGTGTCAATTTGTAGAGAAACCGGCGTCCAAGTCTGAATGAGCACTTATGTAATGATGGAAGATTAAATGCAGATTTTGCCAAACATGGAAACAATACATTAGTAAAGACATTTTTGAGCATGGGAGGAAAATTAGAAAAAAACTTTTCCTTTAAAATTGTACCGTGTGGCATATCGAATGAAAGGAATTATTGTGAGGGTTACAAATGTATTTTTTTCATAATTTTGAAATAAATAGTTTTGAAGTTAATCAAGAAATTAGGTGAAACGTTACCACTGCCTTATTTCCGAACCTAAAATTTTGGAAAAAAATACAGATCGCACACAATCTTTACCTATAGATTACATAAAAACCTATAAGAAGTCTATGGTTTTAAAGTAACATGCTACAAAAATTTGATTCCAACCCGCTCTAGGCCGTTTTTTTGGAATAATCTGGCATTTATTTTTGAGTAATGCCTGTCCAAAGGGTTAGACAGAAAGGTGTTTCTACCTATTTTTTCAGTTATCAGTATGTTAAGTCGCATGCCAAGCCTCCGGGCTGTGGCGTAAGTATTTCACGAGGTTATTTTTTTGTGTTTCCTTCGTTGAAATCGAACCCAGCACATCATGCTCAACAGTTTACACAGCCCACCACTGGAACAATAACACAGTTGGTCAGTAATATTTATTTTCTAATTTAAGACACTATTGATAAGGGCAGATTTAACAGAAATATATATTGTTTTACTGCCCGTGGCTTCGCTCGTCTTCATAAAGATTTTCATTATAAATACGCTTGTAACAATTTCCATCTATCTCTGAATAAAAATTCACCAAAACCGGCTTAGATATTTAGACTTGAAAGCATTACAAACAAACACACATTTAAGGATTTGAGATCGCAGTAGCTACGATCCAAAATGTCATCTACACCCAGCAATTCACTCTGAAAAAGCTAAATAAAGTACTATTTAAATATCAGCTAAATGTTGGAACAAAAAGGGCACGAATGCGACGTTGAATAAGTGAATTCAAATCTCAGTTTAAACGGCCATAATCCCTTTTTTTTCACGCAGACAACGGCCTTGTGTTTACATAAAAAGGTTGGCGCGTTCCGTTTTACGTAGCTTTTACACGTTCTATAAATAGGTTGCTACTTCAGCTTGTTAAAATATGCTACTTCATTATCATTTAACTAACATCTAGTGATGGTGGAATGAATTTTGTTAAAATAAAGGAAGAGTATATTGTACAGACAATATAAAAATAAATTCACATGATTATTAATAAAATGGCCACCTCCAACCAACTTCGACAACGAAGACGAGCCTCTTAATTCTGTTTGCAGGGTTTAAAGAAACCTTATATGAATTTTATGACGGGAGCTAAGTTCGCTTGCTCCCGTCATCCCATTCGAACCCAATCTATCCGAGTTGGGATGCCCCTTATTTCCCTCAAACTTTACCTAAACTAAACTCGGCCACATCATAAAATGGCCGATTCTACGATATGGCCACGACATATACATGATAGTTTTGATTGTACCAATGTGACTTAACTCGCTGTTCTCCTCAACAAACACATAGAATAATAACCTCAATGTTTGTGTTTGTTCGTAGTTCAGTTCCAATTGAGTGGTTTTGTGAATTGCCATGTTATTCGTCGTCTAGACTATACAATACACGTGTCAAAATATAATGTACACTTTATTTGTACATCATTTTTTATTTTTGAAGGCAATCTCCTGCAAATCAGCCTTCAATAAACTAAATAGTTTATTGAAGGCTGATTTGCATTATGTTTTAATAAATAGTTGTTATTTACTGAATTTTATTTATTTTTAGATAGTGATTTAGTTGTTCACAGGGCGATTTTATAAGGTCACTTAGTAACTGTTCAGTTACAGGGTGACGTTTAGAGAAAAATAAATACGCCTAAGCGAAAATTTTAATTGCTTGAGAGAATACACTACTAATGGTAAAAGTAACGGAACTTTGTTTATGAGTTGGTTTCTGAATTCAGTCATTTGAGTTAAGAACGTGTGCCAAAGTCGATAGGTTATCTGGCTATAGCAGAGTTTGATATCTACGCAACTTCTAATTCTTAATTCAGAAATCGTGGGAAAATCATCAATACTTCAAAATTGAATTTCAAGCTTTAGAAGTCCGCCATATTGGATTTAGAGTGACGTCACGTTATTTTTCAAATTATTCTTAACAAGCCCTTTCATTTGATACCCATGTTGTAGGAGTGCGTTAAAAAGAACAAGTCCGCCATCTTGCATGTGCCGCTATGTTGGATTTAGAATGACGTCACACAGTTAACCATGCATTGTCTTCCAAACCGAATGTGTATACAAAATTTCAACTCAATCGGTTGAAGATTTCTGCTTCAAAATTGAGTTGCAAGATTCCACCTGAATATACATACATTGCACGTTAATTAAACGCTTGTAGTATGAGCCAGTTTTACCAAAACTCGACAAGTTCCGGGAAGATTACCTTTCACAAATTCTGTTCCATTTCATACAGCCCATTTAACCGTCGCGGCGGGTGGTAAAACAGACCTAATTTTCTGTTTCTCTATCAATTTTCTAAATGAGTTTTAACGGAACAAACAAACTAAACTGGTGCTAAAATTGAAACAAATTGGCTCTTTGATTAACTTTCGATTACATCACTAGGGCTGTCTTAGTTCGCATCTATAAGAGTTTAAGATCTAATGTTCAAAGTAAACTAATAAAGAGGAAAAGTTAATATATTTATTTGTTAGTTAAGTACTCTCAACAAACGGTTTACAGATAATATGTACAAGTAACAACTAAATACTTAAACAACTAGACTAATAATCGCGAAATTATGTACAAACGCGTATAAAACAAAATAAATCATTTGGCATCAAAAAATTCATCCACATCGCTGTCAATGGCAAAAGTGCCCAGAACACTGGCAGCATTGCCTCGTTGAATGGCAATGCTGATTCTTTGGCCGAAGAAAAGCCTAGAATTTTTTATTTTCCTTAGACTGTGTCCCACTGCTGGGCAAAGGCCTCCCCCATATCCTTCCAGACATTCTTTTTTTGCGCCACATCGAACCAGTCTTCGCGGTGTGCATCCAGATCATCTCGCCACCGCTTTCTGGGCCGGCCTCGGCGACGCCATCCATCCTCTGGCACTCATTGCGTGGAGACTTTTGCCCAGCGGTCACTATGCATGCGGCTTGTATATCTCATATATGTATACAAGGTCATACACAATCGTATAGAAGGAAATCTGGATGAACATCAACCACTTGAACAAGCCGGATTTTGACCTAGTTTCTCTACTACTGACCACCTCCAGACACTTAATCAAATATTAGAAAAATACTCCGACTTTAACAAACCACTGTATTTCGCCTTCGTAGACTATACTGGAAAAACTACTGCTCCATGAAGGCGCTAATAAAGGGCGATCTCCCGATGTTCCTGAAGCGCAAAATCATCGACATGTGTGTTCTGCCCGTCCTAACCTACGGTGCTCAGACTGGTCACTCAGCGAGTCGCAAAAGTTCCGCCTTGGGGCCAGCGCAGTGTTTTAGGTTTAAAAAGAATTGGTAGAGTACGGAACACCACGCTGCGCTCCAAAACAGGTATCATTGACGTGGGCAAAAATGCTACCAGGCTAAAATGGAACTGGGCAGGTCACACCAGCCGCATGCATAGCTCCCAATAAAGTTGTTATATTTGCGCCGTTTGGGATTTTCTGCACCTGCAGCAGCCGCCCTAGCGCTGCACGCCAGGCTAAGAAGATGGGATGGCGCAAGGGTGTCGACACATGTTGCATCCCACACCAAAGACCTACCCCACCTTCCAAGGCATTATGATCATCCCATCTGGCCTCTTCCCATTGTCACGTGCAAAGCCATTAGGTTCTAAAACAGCTGGCACCCCGGCGAGGACAAGAGCCCGACGGATGATGTCATGAATTCTGGCGTGCCGTGCTAACCGACCAGCGCTCCTACAGATTTGATAAGTTGTTTCTAATAAAATGCGTGTTGCCAGTGATGACTCACGGAACCGAAACGTGGTCGCTCACAATGGGTCTTATAAGAAGGCTTAAAGTCACCCAAAGGGCAATGGAAAGGCAATGCTCGGAGTTTGCTTGCGTGATCGTATCAGGAATGATGATATCCGCAAGAGAAGTAAGGTTAGGCCGAAGGATCGCCAAACTGAAGTGGCAGTGAGCAGGGCACAGTGCTCGCAGAACTGATGGTCGATGGGGTGTGGGGCGAACTGGGGTCGAAAAGTTCGAAAGTGGCGAACGCGTAAAGAAAGACGT
Organism: Mamestra brassicae; assembly: GCA_905163435.1. Classification (NCBI taxonomy): domain Eukaryota; kingdom Metazoa; phylum Arthropoda; class Insecta; order Lepidoptera; family Noctuidae; genus Mamestra; species Mamestra brassicae. Next base: position 4,400,648 of record LR991003.1, on the reverse strand, counting down.
AGCGTTGGAAGGCCTCCCACAAGGTGGACCGATGACCTGGTGAGGGTTGCGGGTAGCCGATGGATGCGAGACGCACAGGACCGGTTGTTGTGGTGACACTTGGGGGACGCCCATGTCCAGTAGTGGACGTCTTTCAGGTGATATGATGAGTAAAACCACTCTAAATCTAAAAGTGAAATTGGACCTATCTAATGCCGCTAATTGGCGTTGGTTGTTGTTAGTGTAAGAATAGAATAGAAAACATTTATTGGACACAGACACAACACCACAAAAAACATTCTATTATTGTTTATTTACTGTACAAGAGATACCAAATATCACTCTTTAATGTGACCATTGACCACGCACATCTGAAACCCACTCCTACATCTTTAGTTATTATATTTTTTCCCCAAAGAACATCCCTATGAACAAACACAAATACGCAAACATCGAAACATACTGTAGATTTTCGCGTGTAAATATTAGTAGAGATTCAGGACTTTGCTTACTGAAACATAAAATTAACCCCAACACTAAGGGAACATCTTCACACTTTGAAATATTCACCTTCAGCGTATTTCCACAATGTTGCACATTGTTTACTGAAGTAGACATTGCTATTTCTACAGCGGCGTCTGAAATACCTACGAAACTTATGCCCGTGTGCTCTAAACTTAAGCAGGCAACTTCTATTATAATAGTGAAATGCTTAATTTACATAATGTGAGGTAGAAATTTGAGAAGCAAAATTTAGGAGTTACTGAAGACAAGGTACAGGATACCTTTCAATATCACATTGAATGATAAATGCGTGAGGAGTCATTACTATGTGGTAAATTGCTATAAAATCGATTTTTCATAAATGTCATTAATTTTATGGGCGCCACTTTCCTTAAACATGTGAAGTCCGGGAAATAATTTTTAACCACCGTAATGTTTATTTTTCCATACAACATAAATCCAATAGTTTCAACTTTAGTAAAAAAAAACTGAATTTTCCAAAATAATGATTTAAAAGTCAACAGGAATCACTCCTCTACGGGAAAAACACATCGTGGGGTTGATTTTTATTTAAGCACTAGGTGCCGCCCGCGGTTCCGCACGCGTGAATGTCGAAATTAATTCCAAGGGAACATATTCCCGGGAAAAAACTATCCAATATCCTTTCCTGGGACTCAAACTATCTCCATATCAAATTTCATCTAAATCGGTTCAGCGGTTAAAGCGTGAAGAGGTAACAGACAGGCAGACACAATTTCGCATTTATAATATTATGTATGGATTCATTGCAACCTATATTTATTTCATGTCAAGTTTTTAAATAAATCAACCAAAGAGAATCGACTAATTCGTTCCCTACCTCAACTTACATTCAAACGTGTACTTAATTGTTATATTGAATCAAAGTCTAGAATCAAATAGATGCAAGTTATTAGCATAGACAGCCGGAATAGATTTAGTTTAAGTTGGGGCAATGTTGCATTTAGCAGCTGTGCACTACCGTGCATAATGTTTGCCCAATGTATTAGAATCTCTACACAGAGCGCTGCGGAATCGTTGTGATTTTTGTGCAGTTTTTGGGGTTCCGTACGTCTGAATGTAAAAACGGAACCATTATACAGCGTGTTTCAGAAGTGTGTGGTAATATTTAAGGCTGCTGATAAACAGTAACGAAAAAATAGCGAAAAAAAAGATAAAAAAAGATTGCTGAAACCGACTTAAAAGTTTCAAAGAATAACTTTTTAAGCAGACTGATGTAATTGGTGACAAAAAATCTGTCATTGAACTCGTAAATGTTATCAAACGTAACAAAGTGCTTTGAAAGTAATTTGTTCGGAACTTTTTAGCCGATCTTTGTGTGGTTTTTTTTTTTTAGTATTTTTTTTTTTGTTTTGCACGTATTGCGAATGTGAGGACCATGTAGATCGTCATATTTGGGTTTAATTTTAGTTAGTCTGGCAGTTTGAGTTATTTATGCGGCCTACCCGGACCTTACATTGGTATTGTTCGTCAAATCGTTGAGCTCCTTAAAGTTCTACGTTTGAGCCACACGATAACTGACAAATGCTTGCACTGTCTGGACAGGTCCACTCAAATGACCCTTTCTTCGAAAGGCCTACATGGTTCTCATATGATTTGACCAGTACGGATTGTATGAAGAGACTTTGACCTCTGAATTTGTTTCGATATTTCTTGTCAGGGTCAGCTAGGACACACCGGCCTCATCTAGCTTAAAATGAACAAAAAACATTTACGTGTAAAAGTATTATGTTATACCTTGCAAAATAAACATCATTTGTCTTTTATAAGAATGTATGTGATTAAAATACAGAAGCGTAACGTAAATTAGAAAATTTATGAAAATGAGAAAGTTAGGGCGCCGGACGCTCGTCGATTCATAGGCTGTCAATTCTTAGCAACTAGATGAATATAACTTCAGTAAAGTCAACACGAAATGAGCTGTCAATTCATCAAATCGAAGAGAAATGACAGTTCACTCCACCTAAGTTTTCGCGGTGAGATGATACAGAATCGAACAGCTACTTAATATACGCTCACTACACCAAACATTTCACTATTAAATTTTTACAGATCAGCACTTTTGGTTAGGTAGGCAGTGTAAATTGGGTTGTAACCTTTCAAACTTACCCAAAACATTAAACTTTACACGTGTATTTTATCCTCAAATTTCGTTACCACCTTAACAGTTGGAGAGTTTGTAAAACCACTAATGGAAAAGTGACGAACAATCCCCACGTGCTAACTTAAAAATTTAAACAAAAGCACATCGAACATTCTTCACCACAAACTCAGCACACGATGTGAACAGCTCTAAAGTTCTAAACTTAGCAAATTACTTGTACTTTTAGTCAACACGAACCTTTGATTCAATTTATTTTTGTTACTATTTAAATCTTGATTGCTATCTATACAAATATAATAAAGACGAAGAGTTTGTTTGTTTGTTTGAACGTGCTTATCTCTGGAACTACAAGTCGGATTTGGAAAATCTTCTTGTCTACTATGATAGCCACACTCATGAGGAAGGCTTAGGGCTATACGGAAACTTTTTAACTTGACTTTGACTTTCTTTGTGTATTGTACTTTTCTTGCAATGAAGCATCGAATAAGTAAATCTTATTTTTTTTTTCTAAATCAAAACATGTTATGTACATAAAATACTTTCGTTACTGACTGACTGAGCGACTGATATACAACACACAGCCGAAACTGCTGATCGTAGGAAGGTGAAATTTGGCACAGAGTTTCTTTGGGGAGCGTAGGGGAGCACTAAGAGAAGATTTCCCGATATTCCTACGGGAACGGGATAAAACGGGATATGCGCGAACAAAGTCGCGGGCAAAAGCTATTATATATTGTTAATGAAAAAATCATGTTTAATAAATTTTGTAGCAGTACACCGACATACGACCATCCTCGTTTTTATTTTAATATCCTCCAGTCCATCCAAAGGTAGTCTGGTAGATATCACTGTCAGCGATAAGACCACCATTGTATCCACAGAATTAAGTTTATGTAAAAGAAAGAAGTTTTTTTATCTTATTGCAGCGAATTTAAATATCATCATCGTCATCTTCCTGCCCTTATCCCATGTTACTTGGGGTCGGCGCAACACGTTTTTTTCTTCCATTCTGTCCTGTCAACCGTCACGCTATCACTAACTCCCTAGCGAATTTAGATATAAACCTCTGATTAATTATTATTGTACTACAAACCCTAAACCAATTTTGAATAGACACTCTTTGTATTTGGTTTTTCATGCTAAAAGCAACTTTATTTATAAAAATATTTGCTCAGCTCCCATTTGATACGAGTAGTCGTGTTTCAAATAAATATTTTGTGAAAATCTAGAAGCTTGCGACCTGCAAAAATTGCTACACATACAAATTCTTAAATATAGCGAGCACGTTTCATAAAACAATTTTGTTCCATTTTTGATATTAAAAATTTTGATATTGAAACCGGCTTTGTATGATACGACATTTATATTATTTGTCCTACCAACGTATGAGAATACGTGAAGAGCCTGTATCAAGATAAAAGGAGCTTTGTCTGATAATTTCGTTCTTGCTTAAGACAAAATAATCCGTTCTTAACGTTATTTCAAATAAACAGACATGTTTGTGTAGATTTTGAGAGCAATATTTTGGGATTTATTGTCATCTGTCTTACTTAATGAAAATACTAAGCTTTTTGATGTTTTGTTCTTGAGAGAAAGTTGTGAGAAGTTTCATTACACCGTTGGAAACGATTCCTTTTAAGTAGCAAGTTTAGAGGGAGGGTAAATAAGTACTATTGTTGTTAATTGAAGTAGAAACATGTACGGAATTGTAGGTATGCTGAACCGTAAAATTAGCTCGTACCTTGAAGTTTTTAGGGTTCCATTTCAATCGGATTTTATTTTAGAGTTTGCCTTCGATGGTGCGTGTTCTGTTTGGTGTCGGAAAAGTCGTATCCGCACTTCAATTGATTTTGATAGATATAAAGCGAAGCATGTTGACAAAACAGTGAAGTTAATATTTCAATTGTGTCGTAGATCAATTTTCCAGGAAATCGAGAAAATCCTAAAATTTTCGGTGTTATAATGTAGTAGTAGTCGTCTTTATTATTCTCTACTGTGTATTCATTTGCACGCTATACTAAGGCAGAATGTACATGGATCCTATTATATAATTTAACAACTTATTTTTATGTACCTAAATTCAAATCAAATAAAGAACTATACTATTATATTCTATTCTAACTAATATTATAAATGCGAAAACGGGTTTGTGAATCACTAAATCGATTTTGATGAATTTTAATAAAGGAGATAGATAGGACCTTTTTTAGGGATGAGAAATCTTTAAATATCTTTTTCGCTCTGGGTGGAGCGGAAGGGCGAAGCCCATCCGTATTCCTTCTAAAGCCCTTTGCGTTCCAGGGCCGCGGTGACTCTTTCGAACAAATTCCGCAAGCCTAGCAGTAGATAGGCCCCTGGAGACAGTTATAAGTTACTTTATTTGCGAAAATCTATATTAACGCGTGCGAATTCCTGGATATTTTTTTTAGGGTTCCGTACCCCAAGGGTAACCAGTGGAACCCTATTACTAAGATGTCTGTCAGCGGACTGTATGATATGTAGACAGTTTAAATTTTTACAGAGTGTGTATTTCTATTGCCGCTATAACAACAAATAGTACTTACAAATAAAAAATTAAAGGGGCTCCCATACACTAAACGTGTTTCTTTTTCGGTTTATGGTACGGAACCCTTCGTGTGAGAGTCCGACTCGCAATTGGCTGTTTTTTTTTAATAACGTTTAACGACTCAAAATGCTTATTTAAACATATACGCAGTTGTTAGGTTTCAATTCAGTTATCAAACCATTCTACAGGAGAGAGCGTTATAAAAAAATATCGCACATATCTTATTACTTTAACCACATTACACTGAGAGATTTATTTAGATATATTAGTGCAAATCAGTTTTTTTTTTTGGGACCCGTCACACTTCGCGCGCGAATCGCGTCCTGTTTCATTGGCTCGGCGTTTTTTCTAGTAGTCGCCACTATTGATTCTGGCTGTCAGGAGTTGCAGTGGCAAATAAGAAATGTAAAACAACTGGTTGTGAAGTACACATCATCATCGTCATCATCATTTCAGCCGAAAGACGTCCACTGCTGGACATAAGCCTGCCCTAAGTGTCGGCACATATATCAGTCCTATTCGTCTCGCGTCCAGCGGATTCCCGCGACCTTCACCAGGTCACTGGCCCACCTTGTAGCCCTTCGTTTTCCAGTACGCGAACAAACTACACAGAGTATAGCAGAGTAGGGGGACTCCGATTTCCGTAATTAGACTCTCATTCGGGCCTTTGGGCATGGAATCGAAGAACAAATCACTGAACCTTAAAAAAGTGCAAAAAGAACCAATTTCACATTGAAAAAATATGAAAAAACCTTCCTTATATCCCGATCCAATAATCCCATATGAACATAAAGGTATGGGTGAAGGGACGATCCTTGACGCTTCTCAATTTTTTACGCAACTCATGACAAAGAAATATAAAGGCCACTTGTCATTGAAGCGTAAGCCCTTTGCTTCGAACCTATCGGGGCCCTAACGATATCATTTACTATCAAATATACTATAGAATCCTTTATTCTATAGTAGGCGCCAGATAATCGTGGAATAACGGTCATTGACCCACCTACAATTATTGACATTTTTAATTTGAAAAACGGAATTAATGACACAAAGCTGTCCCGAATCATCATCTCTCGTGATCCTTAACATTGTCTAATAATGAAAAACGATTCATATTTAATTGTTCAGGTACCTATGAACAGTTATTAGGAAAAGGTCAATGTACTTTATTCCACATTTATCTGGCCCCTACTATAGTACTGTTTTCTTTTATCATACATGTTTGTTTGTTAGGTATTTGAGATAATCTATATCCATCGCAACCAACTCAAGTATCGAGTCTACGTTGTATGAATTAAGTTGATTTTTAAATTATCATTATTTGTAAGGTTCTAAAAAAGTATGGGTTGGAAAGGTATTAAAACTTTGTAATGTAAGCCATAGAGTAATTTCAAAATTTGATAATTATATTCGATTCTGAAATATATGAACGGATGTGTCGGTAAACCGGTTGGTATTTAGTGGCAGCAGTGGTTTTGCATAGAGGAATCATTATTTTCGGCCATGACGCATGTCCAATTAAAACAAAAGAATAATAATTAAAATTATATTGGTATTAAGCTGAATTCGGTTTGACTGGAAGCCAATTCTAATATAGTAGTGAAAAGGCTAGGCAGATGGTGATATGATAGCGTGAAATTGGAGTAATACTATATTATAATCGCGGTTTTACCCATGTTTTTTTCACAGGAACCATGCATTTTTCCGACATAACACTCATCAATAGGTTAGCTTTCTATCAGTCAAAAATGATTAATTTAAACTTTATGTACAATATTGGCACATGGGCGTACTTAATGTTTCAAGGCATTCTCTACCAGTCAATCTTTGGGTTAAAAGACTACACTATGGTAGGTGTACAATAAAAAAATAAAATTCAATACAAAAATTTTGTTTCGGAAAGAATTTACAAAAAATATATTATAATGCTATTAAAATACATATATTTATACTTTAATAAATGAACGGATCAATACCTTCTGCTTGAAATTACGTCGTGCAAACATTTTGGGCCTTATCCATGTCCATGTATCGTAATACCTTATGATTCCGTATTATGATTAGTTTAAACATTTAATTAAAAAAAAAATAATGAAATTTTTCTATGCTGAATTTGCGGAACAGCCAACAGTAAAAGTACCAGTTTCAGCATCAAAGTTTAAAAGGATTACAGTACATTTGAAAATCCTGGCACCGTTATGTCACAACGTCCTCTTCAAAGAGAAATCCCAGTACCAAGTTCCTTTTGAATAAAAATGGGCCAGCGTTAGCGTATCAAAAATACCGTAGCGAAAAGGATTCAGTGAGCAAATCCGTGCTTTTCCAAACATCAGGATCCGTTGAATCCGCTGAGTTACAAACTCACATTCAAACTCTTGCAAGTGAATAAAAGTAAATCTTATTCTCCAAAAGAACATTTTGAAAATCTACCTACCTAATAATATTTTTTTTTCTTTCTTTCTTTAATTGAAATTGTTGTAACTTGACTGGACTTCATTTGGAGACGTACCATGAGGGCTGTTTCGAGATGGTGCGGGAGAAGAATTACTGAAAGGACTTAAGGGAGGCTTTTGCCCAGCTGTGGGACACCAACGGATATATAAAAAAATTTTGGTTATGATTAGGATTCCCATCTAGAATTTCTTAGAGGCCTGGAATCCGGATTTGTGTCCGGTTAATGGCAAGTAGCATCGCGCAGTTCAACCTATGAAGTTGTCGACTGCTTAACCGGGCTTGCCTGTGGTGGCCTTAATTTAAATATTAAAGCCTCCAGGCAGGGCTTATTAAAACTTAAAAACTAAGTGACTACACGCTAAGGGCACCACAAGTTCCCCTGTGGGGTACGGGCCTCGGCTTAGGGCGTCGCTGGGGGGAGGACAGCAGCTGCCCTAGCTGCTAGGGACGGGCTGGATCGAACTAGGTTGTACATAACTTGTGAAATGCGAATATATTTATATAGTTGTGAACACGTCGTTCACGTCTGACGTCTGTCTATCCTTTGGGAATACAAGCGTAATGTTAAGTTATCTATAAGAGATTGCTATGTAGGTTTAATAATGGGATTTTCCAAGAAGTTTTGGCAAACTCAAATACTACGTTTTCAACCTACGCTCTTAAACAGCCTTTCAAATAGTCAGACAAACTAATCTAAAATAAACAAAGTTATACCAATAACATAACTGCCTATCCGAGACTTAGGTAACAATTTTCAGCCAAATTTAGCCCCACTGAATCAAGATAAACTTATCAACGTTGACGCCAGGCTACCCCGGTGAGTGAATTTACAATCCGAGGGGTCGAGGTAACGATATTTCTTCATATATACGAGTACCTATAGGCTTTAACCACATTAACAAAACAGAAGGTCAATCCACACAACGGGCAAAAACAGGTACACGCACACAGACACGTGTTGGTACAGTGATCTCAAGCAAATGCCTGTCGCGAGTGCACTTGCACTCGCTGTACGTGAAGCGTGTCTATGTGTGCGTGCGTTTTCGCTCGTTGAATGGAGTCGAACTTCTGTACTATTCTGTGGCTTTACATAAGCTTGTTTGATTAAGACTGTCGTCAAGTGAGAAGGGTGTTTGGAGAAGAAATTGATACTGGAGGTCAAAATATTGTGAATAGCAAAGGATTTCTTAAGAAAGTTTACGGTGGTAATGTTTTTTGAAAATCCATCACCAAGGGTTACACAGCGTATAAACTTGGTTTGGAGTTTGGCACAAGCTTGTATTATGAATGTCTTTTTTTTTGGTAATCATTTTCTAAAAATGAAACCTAGCTAGATCGATTTATCGCCCCCGAAACCCCCTGCATACTAAATTTCATGAAAATCGTTGGAGCCTCGTCCCGCCATCTTCACCTGGGGCTCCCGCGATGTCGTCGGGCATTTTCTGGGACCCACATTGTTGTTGCTTTAGCCCATGAACCGTTCGACATACGGCAGACGTGGCCGGCCCAGTCCCACTTTAGTTTGGCTGCTTTTTGTGTGACGTCGGCGATATATTATATATTAGATATATATCCCAAAATATTGTTTCCAAGGAAATGAAGCTACTGATATGTAGGCAACGTATTGCCGATATGAAATATTTTATAATGAATTGGGGGTTGCCTAGTAACGTTAGAGCAATCGGGCATAAGAAATACTTACTTCCAAGTTTGAGACTGTTTGTACTTTAGTCTGTTCTTTAATGTAATGTTGGTTTGTCAAAACGGTTTTGAATATTGTTTCAATAGTTGTTGAGTACATAGTTTTAGACATGTCTATCAGTCTACGATTATTATTTACCTAGTTGTTTGTTGTAGGTATGTTAAATGTATGGGTTATAAACATGTAAACAGATCAAAAAAATGTCGCATGAAAACTTATGTGAAGTGAACATGAAGTGAGCTGTCAATCTATCCAATCAAAGTGAAATAACAGCTCCCTTTATGTTCATTTCATCGTTAATGTTTAGGCGAAGTGGACATGAAGTAAGCTATCGATCCATCAAAAAGTTCTCGTCGGGCTCACTTCACCTAAATGTTCACGGTGACATTTTAAAAGCAATCTATATTTATTAAAAACAGCTGCTCCCTTTATGCTCATTTCATCGTTGCAAACAAATTAAAGTTAATTTAATATTCAGACTTTACCCAAAAGGTTTGGGTAATACTAGTTAAGTATACCAGGGTAAACTTAAGTTTAATTAACTTTCTTACATTACCCGTAACATATACTGTATTGTTTCGTATGTTCTTTTATTTTTTTTCTTTCACAATAGTTCACATTATGTATACCCTTTTCAGGAGCTTGCGTTAAAGAGCTGAAGTAGGTACTTACTTTTTGTAAGACAAATAAATATTTTTGTTTCTGAAATTAATAATGATCCAGATATAGTAAATACGACGAGACCTTTGTTCTGCTTATATTATAAAAAGAAGCAATATTCAGTGCTTAAATAAAACTCACAATAATATAATTTCATTTTGTTTCGTTTACAAATCAGAATTGTCTCTTTTATTAATGTTTCGGATTTATGAACCATCCATACAAATATTTTATTATGTAAATTCGAAAGTCTCTGTTTTTTTTGTTCGTGACTTTATCACAGCTAAACCGCGCTAAATCACTTCAAAACCTTGGCTTTGAAGTGATTTAACCTTCTGAATGCCAGAGTTCGCCACAAATTCGCCGTAGTTTTTGTCACATATTTGTAACGTTTGTTTGTTTGGGCACGCGCTTGCTTGTCATATATACGTAAGTCTGGCGTTCAAAAGGTTAACCCAAACGGAGAGTACAAATCACCACCATCTGTAGCGCTGACCGAGAGTAGTCGTGTCTGTGTGGTGTATATGTGGTTTTATTTGCCGATGCGTTTATGTTGTGGCGATCAAAAGGTTAAACGGGTTTTTACCTAAATAACTACATACAATTACAGGCAGTAAAAGTATATCACTATCTTTCAACAAATTAAAAAATATGTCGGACTTGGTTTATAGCGCCATATTACAGAAACAAAGCCGATGGTATCAAGTTAACCAATTAATGTTGACGACAAATGGAATGAGTCGAATGGAAATTGAAATGATCAAACGATACAATCTTTGAATTGAGAACTTTCAATTTAATATCATGAACCATATGTGAACCATATTGTATTCTGAATAATTAAGGACTTTCGTATTTGGAAATAGGTATTTGAGTTGATTACTTTCTTTTTTTTTGAGTGTTAAGTGATTTTTCTGGGTTAATGTGGCCCCAAATACTTTCAGGTGCTTTTCCTGATCCATCTGGAACCATCCCATGCAGTAGGCGTCTAGGTCATCTCGCCACCTCTTCAAGGCCGGCCTCGACGGCGCCGTCCATTTTGTAGTTAATTGTTATTAATACTTCGAGCCCCATCACTTCCCGTAGGTGTCGTAAGAGACGACTAAGGGACTTACCAGAGTATGGGCAGTAGCATTCTCTGTGCATTGCAACAGCTACACTGCGATAGCCAAACCGCCTGCCAAGCGTGGCGATTATGGCATACTCCCCCTCCCAGCCTTTGGGGGAGGCTTTTGTCCAGCAGTGGAAGTCTTTCGGATGATATGATGATGATGATGACTTCGAGCAACCTGCCCAGCCTTACCCCGTCTTGTTCGGGTCGACTTCCAGTCAAACCGGATGTAGTTGAGTACCAGTATTTAGCATGGAGCGGCTGCCCATCTGAACTCCACAACCCGGTAGCTCGATACTCCTTAGCCAAGCCTGGTGACAACCAGGTAGCACGATACATTAAAAAAAAATACCATAACATTTTTTTTTAAAACCTTGCTTTTTGTATTATTATGGTCACATTTGATAGATAAAATAATCTGTATGATATTATTTTTGCCAGATAAAAGACCTCATAGTATCGTCTGAATACCAATTATAATTCAGTCAACGGGGAAAAAACGGGATATGCGCGTACGAAGTCGCGGGCTTAAGACAGTGTGTCTATAAAGAAAAATAATAGTAACCGTTTGAGTATTTCATTCGAACAATTCTTGGAAAACTAGGATGAAATATTTTTTTTTAGTATTTTGTTTGAATAGACTCAATCTGCCTAACCTTTTCCCATCTCTGGAAGGATCGGCTTCCAAATTGATTGAGAAGATAACATCTATCTAAACTCAGACAGAATTTAATTCGTTTTGATCATTTCACTCTATTTTTGGATAGCTTTTCAGAATCTCTCCATTTTTGTGAACTTATACAAGGTGGAGACGACGATACGACAATAAATCAAAACACTAGTTCATACGAATACGTTGTCTTTTATCACAGATTTGACGTCACTAACTGCAACAGACTGCTTGGAATATTTCGTCAGAATAGTAGTCACTATCCTTGACTAGTTTGGGTTGTTTTGACGTTTTATGCTATCGGAAAGTTTATTTTTAATTTGGTAATTCGGTGACCGGATTTATAATGGTTTCAAAATATTGTGTATTAACTATGAACGCGTATTGTTTTCATTCATTGTCGTATCGATGTCTCCACTTTGCATAGGTATCAATAACATGTGACATATTTCACCAAAAAATTCACTTTTTTTATGTAGATATCGGAAAAACGTTAAAAAACCGGGCACGTGACTCGCACATGAAGGACTCCATACCATAATCATTTTATAGATTTTGTTAGTATTATATGTATATACTATTTGTATATTTTTCCGAAACTAAATTATATTTTATATTTGATTTATTTGTTCTACACCTACCACAGTGTAGTATTTTTAAACCAAAGGTACGTTATATATGGTACAGAATGCCTTGATGCATTAAGTCCACCCATGTTCCACTATTGTACATAAAGTTTAAATAAATAAATAAATCGTTAAAAAACACTTTTGTTGTATGGTCCCCTTAAATTTATATTATTTGTTTGTATAGTGGCAAAAGAAATACACACCCTGTGAATTTAAACTGTCTATATATTTATTAGGGTTCATGAAATACAGCCCGTTGACAGACAGACTAAGAAAAGGAAAGACAACGGAGGCTTAGTAATGGGGTTCCGTCGGTAACCCTTCATGTGCGGAACCCTAAAAATCAAGTCGATCTCAATATCTCCTTGACAAACACAAACACCGTTATCTCTCATGTTTGTCAAACACTCGAAGAGAAAAGTAAATTCAGTTTCCCAGAATTAAGGGAAATACAACTCCCCGATGTACGAGTATTCTGCTTATGACACGGGTAGACCTTCAAAATATTTATTAAACGATCCTAGCAGACTCTTAATTACTCCTAAAGTACGGAAAAGCAAATATTTACCCACAGGTTCATAATAAACGATGTTTTAATAATTATTTTGTGTGTTTATGTTCGGTTTCTAGCGAAATAATGTTATTCAAGAATATTATCCATCCTCTTTCAAGACTTGACCACGACTTCTCTGTACGGCACCTACTGACTATTGGAATAGACATAAAAAATATAATACAGACGAAGGTATACAGGATCTCCTTCTTTATAAGTCGGTTAAAAACTAAATTTTTTCTTGTTTTTGACATTCAAAAGTGCCTTGTAATGTCCAGTTGATGCAAGTGCGGAAGTTTTTCATTGCAGCCGGTTGGAATAGACGTCTGAGGCGAAGGCTAGGCCGTTATGGAGCCTAGAAACTACAAGGACAAATGCCAACAGACATCAAACGACATTTTTCTATACACTTACTCGAAAAAATAAATAAAATAAAATAAAATATCATATTAAAATAATATTCAGGAACAAATAATTGTGTAAAATAGCTCGCGGTCAAAGTCAAAGTCAGGTTTTGTCGGGCGACCAGTGGGTGCGTCCCGGCGACCAGCCTGTTGTAATCCATATTGTGTCAGGAAGGCGTCACTTTCACATTTAGGAGCAGCCACCGATATGGCATTGAATGGGCTGCAACGCTCTAGAGTCCGCTACCAAAAGGTAAGCTCTTACCTTAGGCCACGTACATCTTGTCCAGCAGTAGGTATGTCGCTGGGAGCTCCCGCGTAACGCATTCTTGTTCTCGGGACTGAGTCGCGAAATGCACTTTATAACACACTTCACAGGTCCATATAACACATTTACACACGCAGACTTAACGAAAATCCCTTAGATGTTGTTTTTATTACGATTGCACGTAGAAATTACACACACAGAAAGAGTCACCGCGGCCCTGGAACGCAAAGGGCTTTAGAAGGAACACGGATGGGTTTTAGTCAGTAAGAGTCTGACACGCCCTTCTGCTCCACCCAGAGCGGTAGAAGTCATTTGATGATTTCACATCCTAAAAAAAAAAGACCATCGTAGGTGACGCACAGAACGCGGCAAAATGGAGGTCCATGATTGGACAAAGTGTATGAGCGTTGCTTTACGCTCAGCTATTGGTTCGAGTCTCTATTCCGGAAGAGGAATACTCGAACGCTGCTCATTCGATTTTCGGTAGATTTTGGTGCCAATCGGAATTGAAAACGATGTAATTAAGAATAAAATAAAAGTACGAATTATGATTACGAAACACATACAATGAATTGAATAGGCGGGGCAGACTATCGACAATTCCGCAATAGTGCGAAAATACTTAATTTCGTGTTTCGATATGGTCCCACTCTTTTGCCTACCTGTTTGTGGAATATTTACAGGCACAACATTGTTACGTTATAAAACGTAATTCATTGAGATTTTAATCTACACTGAAAAAGATTAAAAGACTGAATTTATTTTAACTCTGATAAACTTTTTGCCTCACATAAATCTATGTCACGTCAAAAAAAAAATCTAAATTAAAATATAACGTGACATTTAACTGCCCCCGCTATCGGAACATGATCGGAATAAATTTAAAACAATCTCACGCAATCTGAGGAGATCGTTGCTAAATAACAGCCGTACGGGTCGAGCTCTGTCCGTGATAGGTGGCCAACCATAATATACCAAACCAGCTTTTGCCCGCAACTTCGTACGCGCATATCCCGTACTCTCCTCTCTTAGTGCTATTTAAGTTTATTGCGATTGCACGTAGAAAGCGTGCGCCGGAGAAATTATACACACCTGCCAGAGTTGCGGAATTTGTTCGAAAGAGTCACCGCGGCCCTGGAACGCAAAGGGCTTTAGAAGGATCACGGATAGGTTTTAGTCAGTAATAATCTGACACTCCCTTCCGTAAAAGAATAGCACCATCCCGTCACTTCCCGTGGGTGCGGTCAGAGGCGACTAAGGGACTCACTAGAGAATGGGCAGCAGCATTCTATGTGCATTGCAGCAGCTGCATTGCGAAGGCCAACCCGCCTGCCGCGTGGCGATTATGGCAACCCCTCTCCCTCTTGGGGGAGGCCTATGTCCAGCCCAGAGCGGAAGGAATCATTTGCTGATTTCCAATCCATAAAAAAAAAAACATATTTAGGTGGGAAAAGGCATATTGGAAATTTATGATCTCACGCAATTACGTATTTTCAATAATCTCCTAACAAAACCATTTCTGTGTGAACGAAATAAAATAAAATTCAGGAATCGAATAGATTTCCTTAGCCAAAGAATGCACGTTCAAATATTTTTCTTTATCCACACTTCTTAATATTCATTGAACCACAGACTAAAAAACGTTTTGAATGGAAGCGACGGGTGCTAAGCCAGTGGGCTCTAATTGAGAGATTCCACAAAGCCTATTGAGCTGCCATCCCGGCCAGGTGTGGGTAAGAGGTTTAAGTAATAAGATTTTAAGACCAAAAGGCGTGTCTAGAGTCGGTTATAATGATAGTGGACTCTTTCTGATATTCACATCCAAATTTAAAAATTAGTTATCCCTTTTTTTATAACAGATGAGTTTGCTCATGACTCTAGTCTAGGTCATAGATGACAGAGATAAAGTCGACGATGGAGCGAGCTTACCCAGAAGAAGCTTGTTCACTGTAATTTTGAAGAGATTAGGGTTGTATGCGTTCGGAAACACAGACGCAGGCAGAGAGTTCCACTCCTTTGCTGTGCGCATTATAAAAGACGTTTGGAAACGTTTAGTGCGAATTGGTGGAACTAACCTAATCTTTGGCTCTTAAGTAAATTGCATAATTATGCAATATGCATAATAGATATTATCTCCACTTTTCTAAACTAAAAGCGGTTTTGTGTTTGACGTTACAGGGTAGAACGATCGTCTATGAACTGGTGGCCACAAGTAGTTGGATCATAGTCTGAACACACAATAAACAAGACTCTTTGAGCCACGACCTAAACAAATATCGTGTTTTTTGTACTTTCGCAACTAAATAATAGGGATTATGCCTGGGTTAAAAAAATATGATTCTATTTAGTCAGTCAATTAGATTATCAAAAATACTGTATAAGAATTTTTTATTTTATCAAACCAATAAAAAATAACGAAGATAAAACGCATCAAAGATTAGGAGTTTAGGCTTGTAACGTCACGTTCCAGTAAAAAGACGTACTGTGTACTGGTAAGTGACGTCACACGAAGTTTCAACGCACTGTATCGTCTTCATTTTTTGTTTACATGGCAAGAGAAAAAATACGTGTGCAATATTATTTGGAAATCTGTCTGACGGAATAATTAGATTTTTGTTTTTTGTTGTTTCAACGACAACTCAGATTTTCAGCTCTGACTAGATAACAGACAAAGATCAGTACAACTTTAGTACGGAACCCTAAAATAGTGTCAGACAGACGAAAAAAAAGTCTGAAAATGTTCGTAGTAATTTTGGCGGATTATTTAAGGACAACTTTTTTCTAACGGAGAAAGAACCATTTCTTTTTATGTAGCCTTATTTTCTCCGACTCCGTCTTATCTTATTAACGCTGATGAGCTGAATAACACTTGTCACGCACTTAATTTCAGAGCATACTTTATTCAAGGGACATAGTATACTTTTACGAATAAAGGTTCGTACGCACCGCGCACGCGCGCGTATCAGTTTTGTGACCGATGATGTGTTTGAATGAAACCTTTTACTTTTACACGCGTAGTTAACGTGAATTTTACACAGATATGACGCGTAATGCGTGAACTTTACGCCCATATGAGGCGTAGGGCTTGAACATCACGTCAAAATTATGCGTAATAAAAGCGAAAACATGTTCTATTATTATGCAAGCAATTTAAGCGCTCATTTAAATTCATGAGCTGTTAGTTCCTAGGTATGTTAAATGATGGAATATATTAGTCTCAGTACATACATTATGATTGAAGTAAGTTAGTAAGTAATAGACTAACGACATTCTGAAGTGGCGACCGCGTACCGGAAGACACACACGCATAAGTAGCAGTGAGCAGGGCACACAGCTCGCAGAACGGATGGCCGATGGGTTCGGTAAGTCCTGGAGTGGCTACCGCGTACCGAGAGATGCAGCGTTCGAAGGTATACATATCTGCCTAGTCATTTCCCAAATATATTGGGGTCGGCTTCCAGTCAAACCGGATTCAGCTGAATACCAGTATTTTATGCAGCGTTCGACGGTCTTCCTTTAAAAAGGTGTATCGATGACCTGGTGAGGTACGCGGAAGTCTGCTGGATGCGTGAATCATAGAATAGGTGGATGAGGTGACGCTTAGGGAAGCCCTTTGTCTTGCTGTAGACGACCGACTTCAAAAAAAAGGAGGTAGTTCTAAATTCGGTTGTAACTTTTTTTTGTATGTTTGTTACCTCATAACTTCGTCATTTATGAACCGATTTAAAGAATCTTTTCTTTTTTATGGGAAAAAAACACTACAATAAAATAACTAAAATTTCGGAAGTCGGTCTAAAATACGAAGAAACAACCAAAATCACCGACTACTGAAATTAAAGTTATTTTATACTTTGTAGTGTTTTTATTTTATTTGGAAGACGGTTGTATTTTTTTGTAAAATAGATTTTTTGGCTTACATGATGGTAAATATGGAGTAGCCTTTTCCCAACTATGTTGGAGTCGGCGTTGCACCGGATACAACTGAGTATCAGTATTGTCCATGGTGTTACTGTGAGCTCCACAACCCATTAACATGTTTATACGACATAATAGAAAAAAAAATGTTGGACTTTTTTTTGCTTAAAAAAATGGTCGTTGAAGATTTAACGACTGCCAAAGAACTACAGATGACAGCCGGGACCAACAGTGTAACGAGGTACGGAGGAGACTCAGCATGATAAGGGTAGTCACCCATCCACGGACCAACTCAGCGTTGTTTGGCTGTTAATACTTAGCTACGAGCTCCTCTACTCTGATCATAAGATAATCTCGCAGACTCAATGAGCAATCCTCGTTTCTTCTCTGTCTCAGAAAAAGCTTTCAAATTGCAGTAGTATTAGCACCATAGGTACCATCTTCACACAATTTGTATAAATTAGCAACCGACATTATCTTTCCATCTAACTGCTTTCAGAGTTAATAACCAATTCGGTAATCGAAACACGAAAATGTTGCCATTACAGAAAACCGTATTATCTTTGGGAGAAAATTTTACTCGAAATAGAACCTTGTATTTTTTCTTTCTAGTAATTGGTAACCAGACTATTACGTGATGGTAGGATATTGGGTTTCCTTTGATATCGATCTAGGGGCTAATCAGTGGGGCTAAGAATAAACGAAGACACCTAATACTTTTGTGTAACGGACTAAGTGCAGCGTCTGTGCCAAATGATACACTTTTACCGGCTTATAAAGTCGTTACTTATATTTTTGTCTCTTTTTAATCTAGTAGTCTGGTCGATGGATTGGTGTGTACGTCCTTTGTAGCGGACAGGGTCTTAATAAACCAAAAAAATAAGTTTTAGTTCAAGCAAGTGTACGGCATGTCCTAAGATGGTATCTCTAAAATTCGCTAATCGATAATTAATAATCTATGTCTATATATTTTCCTTGGGTGCACTAGCACTGACATAATAAACCAAAAAAATTAGTTCTAGTTCAAGCAAGTGTACGGCAGTTCCTAAAGTGGTTTCTTTAAAATTTGCTAATCCATAATTAATAATCTATATCTATACTAATATTATAAAGAGGAAAGATGTGTATTTTTGTATGTAACGAATAAACTTAAAAACTACTGGACCGATTTGAAAAATTCTTGAAGCAATGGCTAGCTACATTATCAGCGAGTAACATAGGCTATATTTTATCCCCGTACTCTCACGGGAACGGGAACTACGCGGGTGAAACCGCGTGACAACGTAAAAAAAAATCATGTGCAAGCCAAACTAGCAAATACAAAAAGCTGCTGGCACAAAACAGTATTTCAGTTCGCAGTCGTTAATTTTTTTATTCTATTTATGAAAACAACTGTGTGGTTTACCATAGCTATACTATTATATTATGTTGGCTGCCTTCCAAGGTATATAACTGCATATTATATAGCAAACGTCAACTAGAGTAGCTTCTGTTGCTTTCCAGGTAAATGTACCTAGCTATTGGATTTAAAGAAATGTTGCTTCGTATGATGGAAGCTAGAAATTGTTTCTTGGCATAATAAGCGACTTGGACGGAATAGTTTCATGTCAACACTGTTAACTGGTCAAAGGTAGCGATGTTAATAATATCAATCCTGTCTGCGGGCCCGCCTTACGACTATAATGACTGTGACCAATACACATATTTTATGTTAATGACTGAAGTTTCAAAGTGACTCTTAACCTATTTGCAAAGTAAATATCACTTAAACTTTTAACCCGTCTGAAAAGCCACAAGAAAGCCCATTATTTTGGCACTTTTTCTAAAAACACATTTATTTGAAATCGGAATATTTTTTTTTTTTTTTTAAATAGTCTTAATCTCAATGGCGTATACAATGTATTAAAAGAGAATTAAGTCTAAAAACTTTGATTTTAATTTTATATGATATAATATCACAAATAATTATTTCAATGCATATTGCTATCCGCTATCGCTTGTGCTTTAATCCAAAGGCGTCCATTATGACTGCTGATTACGGCCGGATATAAGTGCAGACGTAACGTTTTACTTCCGGCTGATGGCTTAGCTATATGACAACGGTAAAATGTCCCCGAAATTAATGTTTTTACGCTTTGAATGAACCTTTTTGGTGCAGCCGTGAGGCACGCAGTCTTTTTTGTGGTTTTTACTGTCATTTTTGTATTTTATGTTATGCGAATGCGAAACAGTAAATATAATACTGTAAATAAATGTTTCATTTTTTTAGGGTTCCGTAACCAACGAAACCCTATTATTAAGCCTTCGCTGTCCGTCCGTCCGTCAGTCCGTCCATCCGTCCATCCATCCGTCCATCAGTCCGTCCATCCGTCCGTCCGTCCGTCAGTCCGTCCATCCATCCGTCCGTCAGTCAGTCCATCCGTCCGTCCGTGTGTCTGTTAGCGGGCTGTATCTCATGACCCGAAAGGTCGTAATAGATAGACAGTTGAAATTTTCACAGATTGTGTATTTCTGTTGCCGCTATAACAAAAAATAATAAAATTAAAAAAAATTAAAACTAAAAGGGCCCATAGAAGGAATGGGTTTTTTTACTTATGGTCCGGAACCCTTCGGGTGCAAGTCCGACTTCCACTTGGTCGGATTTTTTCCCTCTACACTCTAGCAAGACTCGGCTATATTTTGAGATTGGGTTTACGAATATATTAAACGAGCAAAGGTCAGCCACGTTTGTTCGTTTTAAAGATCGCTTTTATCTAAATGACCGCTTTTTGCATCAACTTATTAACTGGTTTCTACAATTTTGTATCTGTAGTGCGATTCTGTAAACATCTCACCATGTTAACTTTGGTAAATTTGACAGAATAGACCGGTAGTGTTAACATCTCACCGTCTAAATTTAAGTGAAGTGAACATGAAGTGAGCGGTCAATCCATACGTACAAACAAGATGAAATGACAGATATCTTCACGCGCATTCCACCTAAGTTTGCATAGTGAGATGTTGATAGAATCGACCGGCAGAACCTTAGGGTGTTACTACACCAATCGATCGATCGTCGATCGATGCCATCGATGGTTTTGGCTGCTCGACGGATACCGGACGATAAACAATTATTGATCGACCGTCGATCAATGCTGTTTCCATATTCAACAATTATAATTGTACTTTCCAAACAAAAAGTTGACGAAACGGGAATTAATGTATGAAGATCAAAATCGTGACGAAAACCTTCTTGTATTCATTTGATATTTCTGCTTTTGACATGTTGCCGAATCGGGAAGTAGCCAAACAGTGCGTGCCTCACAGCTGCTCCAAAAAGGTTCATTTCAGGTATGTTGCCAAACAGATGCTGTCTGACGCTGGTCTTCCGAATAACCGAAGAATTAGGCATTTATATTTCTTTAGCAACAAATTAGTTATCGATTTAAGACAGTGGCAATTAGTTTACGTCATCACACCTTTATTTCTATGACAACACGGGCCACTCACCAACACGCTTGGTTGGTAAAGAAAGGTTTGACAATTTGGTCTCGAGCACTGGCTGGCGAGACATATTGTTGTCTGTGGTCAGCATTAACGAAAAAGTGCTGAATCTCTGATGGCCAATTTTGCCTAATAAGCAGCAGTTTGCATTCTTCGTTCTGCAATCTGTCAAAAATGGAAGAAAATTAAGTTCCGCGCAAACCGCCCACCGACCACATCCACCTGTCGCTATCGCACGCCACGTCCTTTGGTACCGCACAAACATAGGCTGATGGGCTCGGTGGCCCGTTTTTTGTGCAGAGCCTCAAAGCGTTATTTTTGACGGACTGTAACTGAGATTTGAATGCAAACGTTGCTCAAAAATAAGTAGGCCCTCAGTTTATAAAGAATTTGGCAGAACGGAAATATAACGCATTATTACAGCAATTTTATTGGATTTTTCATTAGGAAATTTCCAGAATTTGTCGTATTGTCTATCTCGCTCGTGCAGAGCGAGTTTTGTAATTAGGGACGCCGGGGCTGAAAGTTCCCGGGGCACGTTGTTCCAACAATAATAACTTTGTAAAGAAAAGAGATAGCAATACATGTGAAGTGCGTCATTGAAGCAACAGGAGACGCGCCACGCTGGCGGCCATCTTAGTTGCTTCGACGGCGGCGAACGAGTGGCTGTGTGCACCGCGCTATTAGAACACCACGTGAGTAAATTTTTTCGTATTTGAACTTTTTGGTCTAATTTCATTTAATATTGCCCGATTTATGTGCTGCTTTCCAATTTTAGAGTGGCATTAGTGAGGTATATTATAGCTTAAATGTTTTTTTAATTGAATTTGTGAATTTGCTAGCATGACAGTTTTTATACAAACATATAATTTGGGGCTACAAGTTCCCTCCCAAAGGGGCTGGTTGTTCCCCGGAACAACTTACCCCAACCGATACTTTAATTTTTTATACATTTTTAAGGTATATTTTTCCGTTTTTTTAGGATGGTACGTGCCTACAAACGGAAAACTGAGAGAGGGAAAACATCTGAAACGTTATTACGCCAAGCTGCCAATGCTGTCATACAAGATGGAAGAAAAGTAAAAACGGTAGCCAGAGAATTAGAAATTTGCCACATGACATTACATCGATTTGTAAAAAAAATGAGAGCTGGTAAAGATCTTACCGTAGGTTATAAAAGCAGATCAGTGTTTACTGTGGAACAGGAAAAAGAGCTAGTTAACTACATTTTAAAGTGTTCATCTATATACTTCGGTTTGCTGCCAGGAGAGGCGCGAAAACTAGCGTATGAATGTGCAGTTAGATTTTCTTTGGGAAACATTCCTCCTTCGTGGCATAAGAATCGAGAAGCTGGGGAGGATTGGTTCACTGGCTTTATTAAAAGGAACCCAGTATTGCCTACACGAACACCAAAAACGACAAGTGCAGGACGTGCATCTGCATTTAACAAACATAATGTAGATGAATTTTTCACAAAGCTCGGCGATAATCTACTCAAATATAAGTTATCACCTTCTAGAATATGGAACCTGGACGAGACTGGAGTCACAACTGTCTTAAAGCCGAAGAAGATTGTAGCACAAAAAGGCGCAAAACAGGTTGGTGCTATCGTTTCTGCTGAGCGTGGAACTTTAGTTACTGTAGAGTTAGCAGCAAGCGCCGCAGGAAACACGATTCCACCAATGTTTGTGTTTCCCCGTTTGAAATTCAAAGACTTGTTTTAAGAGATGGGCCCTCTGAGTCAATTGGAGCTGGGAATAAATCAGGATGGATGACTGCTACTGAATTCCTCACATATATGGATCACTTTATCAAGTTCACGAAACCCACTCCAGAAGAACCAGTGTTACTATTATTAGACAACCACTCGTCACACATAGACATCAACGAAGTTGAGAAAGCTAAAGCGAACTCTATAATAATGCTGTCGTTCCCACCTCACTGCACACACAGGCTACAGCCACTGGATGTGGGCATCAATGGGCCTTTTAAATCGTATTGTGCTAAAGCTCAAGACAACTGGCTACGGAATCACCCGGGAAAAACAATGTCAATTTATGAAATTCCCGGAATCGTTAAATCGGCATGGCCTTTAGCAGCAACACCTGTAACAATTATGAATGCTTATAAAAAGGCTGGAATATGTCCCTTTAACTCTGGCGTTTTACAGAGGAGGATTATGCACCATCTTTCGTGACAGATCGGCCATTGTTACGAGCTGCGTCGTCACAAGCTGCGTTAAATGAGGAACCCCTCCAGCCTTCTAGCAGTTCAGTTACGATTGAAATGGATGACCAGCCAGGACCATCCAATATTCAAATTAATTTTCAGCTGGAATCTACAACCATAAACACTTCGACATCGAGTCAGATTGGTGAACCACCCCAACAATCTGCAACAGATCAGGGTGATGTATCTCAGGCTGCCTCTGTGGCCATTAATAGTCCCCAAGGACTTCAATGCACACCAGTAAAGACAAATGCTTCAGCTGTGTTTAATCCTGAAATTGTAAAGCCTTTACCAAAGGCACCCCCAAGATTGCAGACGGCTATAAAACGCCGTATCAGAAAGACAGCTGTTTTGACCGACACGCCAGAAAAAAACGCATTAGCTGAAGAATAGGCAAAGAAGAAAGCAAGGAAAGACGAAACCATTGGAAACAAGGGGAAAGAAAACAAAAATTACAAAGGAAAAGGTAAAGGCAAAGGAAAGGGAAAAGCTCAAGAAAAAGCTAAACGAAGAGTTTTACAAGAAAGCGAGAGTGATAGTGATGATTAGGATCTGGAATGGTACTGCATCATTTGTTGTGATTCATATTCAAATTCACTTCCAAGAGAACAGTGGATAGAATGTGGCATGTGTAAAAATTGGGCACATGTTAAATGTATAAATGAAACTGATAATATTATGTATGTGTGTCCCAACTGTGAGTCAGATGAAGAATTTAATGATGAATAAGAATAAAAGTTACCAAAGTTTATTATGACTGATTAAAACAAGGCTGATGACTTGTCTTCATTTTAATGTTATTTCACTTAATATAAATAATTTAATAACTTTAAGATGATAAATAATATTGACGTTAGAAGTTTCGTTTTGTTATTTAATTATAATTGCAAGTTTGGTCTCACTTTTCATTAAATTTATTAATAAAACGTTTGCAAGAAGGTTGCCTGTTGAGTTATGTAGTTAAATAAGTGCAGTTATTTTTGTAATTAGGTTAAGCAATCTTTATTATGGTTGAATTAATAAAAGAATTATTTATATAATATATACTAAATAAAATGTAACTATTGAAATTATTGTTTTATTTTAAATAAACCATACATTATCCTTACACTTAATGTTAGATTATCCAAGTGTCACAATTTACCCCACACACGGAACAACTCGCCCCAAAGTGGGGTTGAAAGTTCCCTTCCGAAATTTTGCACAAATATGCCTGTACAAAAAAATATATTGAGAAACTTGCAGAAATGACTTAACTATTACAGAGACCGATTAAGACTTGTTAATAAAATCAAATATCAAAATTGAAATCTCATCATTTTTATCATAAAATTTTGTGTTATTTGAAAATCGGAACTAACCTAACCTACCCGGATACAATACACAACAAGCAAATGTGGATTTATTCGCATACCTGCGATTTCTGGGAAAATCCAGCTCGATTAAATGCTCTTGTTTGGATAGTTTTTAAAAGTACTTCTACTCTCATTTTTTTATTGGTACAAATATTTTATTTGAAATACTAGCTAGAATCTTTTAAATCAGAAATGCAACGATTTATTTATGTATCTGTTATAAATGCGTCAATAAATAAAGTTGAAGTATCTTTGTATAAAATCAGTTCATAAAGTATACTTATCACAAAAATATTGTTTTACTAGCTGTGCGCTAGCGCGACTTCGTTAAGGTGGATGTCGATATTTTTTTTATTTTATTTATTTATTTATTATTATAACCAACTTGACCTTACAGTTAAAAAAAAAAACACAAAAACAAGTTATATAAAAATATATATAAAAATGTGAAACAGTTAATCTCAAACTCAAATTCAAACCCAAAGCTTTTATTCCAAATAAAGTGCGCTAAGCTGGTGTTATAGGGAGTAACTGAAAATACTTTTATTTCAGAAAAAGCATAAGGGTTCCGCGCAAAAAAATCAAATCACATGAAATTGTCATTTGTGCTGTTGTACGTCTTTGACGCGGACAAAGTCGCGGGACAATAGCTATATATTTCATATTTTCAACTGGGAAACAAATTTGCGGTCCATATTGCATTTTTGACAAAATGATTTATTATTAATCGCAAAATATTTCATTTTATAGTTTGTCGATACGATCGCCCTACATAACATTCACAATGTATACTAACTAACTACTTAATTAATAACTAATACTAACTAACTGTGATTAAAAACCAACTCGATCCTATCCAATTATTTTTTAATGCAAAAACTCGATTGCATTCACGGCAATAATACGCAATAGCCATGGAATTCATTCTAACTCTGAGCTAATTAATTGACAACAAACAAGATTCCTCGGGGACAGTCTGTCTGTTTTTATCAGTTTATTGATAAATAGACGATTTATAGCGTCCCTGGAGATGCAATCAGCGTTTTCAATCATGATACCCGCATGAAAATAGAATACTGGTACCCATCTTGTTTGTACCTATCAATTCAAAACAAATACTGAATTAATGAGTATTAGATATGTACCTATAGTATGACTGTGTAACGGCATCAATGCTGCCACATGCAAAACTAAGAAACGAAATTTGTACGGCAACAAAAAGAACCGCAACGCCATCTATCCTGTCAGCGATGAACGACTAACGAAATCCTGCATCACACAAGCAAAGTTCTCCGTGCGATTTAAATATATACAACAGTCCGAATATCAACAATCGGGCAGTTGTCCACCAGACACAGCCGTCTAGTCGGAGGATCCTCCCTTCTCAAAGGTGGTGTGCTGGACTTTACTCTCTGTTCCGCATACCTATATAACTGTATTACTACCCAGTCCATAATCATTAATAAGGTACTATAATTATCAATCGAAACGTGGTCGCTCGCAATGAGCCTCATCATAAGTCTTTAATTCACCAGTCACAAAGGGCAATGGAGAGGGCATACATTTAATCTATGTCAGCACCCTGGCCGCGCCCTCTGTCCGCTTGGAATATTAAGTC
The DNA here is from genome assembly GCA_905163435.1 of Mamestra brassicae. NCBI lineage: Eukaryota > Metazoa > Arthropoda > Insecta > Lepidoptera > Noctuidae > Mamestra > Mamestra brassicae. The sequence goes on along the minus strand of LR991003.1, from coordinate 4,374,405 downwards.
CCCTTTTTTTTTTCTTTTTTTTATGGATGGGAAATCATCAAATGACTTCTTCCGCTCTGGGTGGAGCGGAAGGGCGTGTCAGACTCTTACTGACTAAAACCCATCCGTGTTCCTTCTAAAGCCCTTTGCGTTCCAGGGCCGCGGTGACTCTTTCGAACAAATTCCGCAACCCTGGCAGGCTCTGGCCCTAGCGGACCCCGTCTTCTATGCTGACATCTCTTTGAGGCGCGCGTGAAACACAACGCGCCATCAACCCGGGCCTGGTGGTGATCGGACAGCGAGCCACCCAACGCTCGCTGTCGCGGGCGCGGGCGCGCCTACGGTGGCGGGGATTACCCTGCGACTCCCGACGCCCGGGGCGTCTTCTCCTGTGGCGGTGGTTGGGGCGAAGGCCTTGCCCTTCCCTCGCGCGGCCCACCTCCTCCTTTGCTAGCATTATTGCTTCGCAGAAGGAGGTGACCGCTCCCCAAGCCTCCGCGCTCCGGACCATGCATTCAACCAGGGCCGGACGCGAGAGGTCACTGCCGCCTATCGCCTCGACGAGGACACGGCGTTGCTCCGCCCAAGCAGGACAGACCTCCACCGTATGCTCCACCGTGTCCTCCGGGCGATCCTGACAGTGCTGACACCCGGGCGTGTCCTCCCGCTTAATCCGAAACAGGTACCTTCCGTCAGTACCTGCGTCAGGCGGAAGGTGAGGACCGTGGCGCCTCTCCAGCCACTCCCCGAAGAGGGGCCTTACCGCCGCAATTGTGGCGTGCCCAGCGCTGGGCCGCGATAGTCGCTGTCTCCATACCGCCATGGTATCCTGCCGGAGCTCCGTCCGCCGCGATGTAATTTGCCGCGGCAGCGGAGTTTCGCCCCGGCGAAGCGCCTCCACGCGCCACGCGTAGACGTGCGCGAGGGCTCTCGCCTCCAGATCCCATGGTGGTAATCCGGCAAGGAGGCTCGCCGCCTCGGCGGAGACCGTGCGGTATCCCCGAGCCAGCCGGATGGCCATGACCCTTTGGGACGCGTTGAGCTGGCGGGCTGGTCGCCCCTTCAGCGTTAGGGCCCACACAGGGGCCCCATAAAGGGCCATGGACCGCACGATCCCCGCATAAAGCCTCCGGCAGGAGGCGTTTGGACCCCCTAGATTGGGCAGGAGCCACTTGAAGGCAGCTCCGGCCCGCTCCAGTCTGGGAGCCAAACGTCGGAAGTGCTCCTCGAAGTTCCACCGGCTGTCAAGAACGAGCCCCAGATATCTGATCGTCGACCCGACGTCGATGTGAACCCCTCCTACCGTTACTTGAGATCCCGCTGGTGGCCTGTTCCGAGAACCATGAAAGCACATGACCTCGGATTTGTGCAGGGCCACCTCGAGACCCAATTGCCGGATCCTTTCAGCGACTATCGCGACCCCGCGTGTCATTAAGTCGGCCGCCGCCTGATGCGACCTCCCCTGTGCCAGAACCAGCGTGTCGTCAGCGTAGCAAACTACGCTGACGCCGCTAGGGAGGTCGGCGCGCAGCACCCAATCGTAGCCGATGTCCCACAGGAGCGGCCCCAGTACCGAACCCTGCGGAACACCGCACGACATCTCATATCAAGTCCCTTAAAGTGTTAAAAATAGTTTTAAAATGACTTATTTAACGATGAATTTTATCAACTGGCAACCAAATTGCGTAAACCATAAAATTGCATTATTTCTCAATCGAATGGAATTCCAGCTTCATTGATTCGTATGTTTAAAATTCGTCTGTACGAGTCCTATAGACCGTACCCGACCGTATTCATCGCGCGTGTTGACCTACAGTAGGACATCGTAACACGCGCAATGAATACCGTTAAAATAAAAAAAGTGATTTTGCAATCGACACATGATGTCGTGTTTTATGCATTAGGCTGCGGGTGGGCGAAGTGTTATTGAGTTTTTCTATCTGGGATTTCTTCAGGTTAGAAATCGTGCCCGGTTGGTGGAAAGTTGGGAATAGGCTTGGCAAGTACGTGGGACTTTAGAATGTTCACGCACGGTATGTCATACAAAATTACGAGTTCTTATTGTGTGTGTGAGTTAAGAAAGACAGTGAAAGCAATCTATCTGTCTATTGGGTGTAGTTTCCGCACTTAGCCCTTTTTTTTTTTTTTTTATTTTTTTATTTTTTTTTTTTATTTTTTTTTTTTTAAGGATGGGAAATCATCAAATGACTTCTTCCGCTCTGGGTGGAGCGGAAGGGCGTGTCAGACTCTTACTGACTAAAACCCATCCGTGTTCCTTCTAAAGCCCTTTGCGTTCCAGGGCCGCGGTGACTCTTTCGAACAAATTCCGCAACCCTGGCAGGCTCTGGCCCTAGCGGACCCCGTCTTCTATGCTGACATCTCTTTGAGGCGCGCGTGAAACACAACGCGCCATCGACCCGGGCCTGGTGGTGATCGGACAGCGAGCCACCCAATGCTCGCCGTCCGCAGGCCCGCGCCTACGGTGGCCGGGGATCGCCCTGCGACTCCCGACGCCCGGGGCGTCTTCTCCTGTTTCCGCACTTAGCCCTGGTGTTGGACCATTGTGCGTCAATGAAAGCAATTTTAGATGTTCTTTTAAAAGTGAATAGATCACTCTCTCTTAACTCTGTTACAAAAAAACTGAAAAAATGCTTATGCAAAAAAATCGGTACGTTAATTTCCAAGACTCAAGTTTTTAAAGTTTGTATGAAATACCGCTTTGATCTATTCTTCTATACTAATACTTATTATAAATGCGAAAGTTTGAATAAACGTTATTCACGTCAGAACAGCAGAACGGATTTTGATAAAATTTGGCACAGAGGTAGATTATGGTCTAGAATAACACATAGGATTCTTTTTATCCCGAGAGTATGTTTCGTTGGGATAGTTTTCGACATTCACGCGGGCAGAACCGCGGGCGGCAACTAGTTTTCCAGCAAATATTTATCCAATTAAATTAATTGCTAACCTCATTAACAAAGGTCACAATCTTAGACGACATAATTATATCGCTTTCACAACTATCTAACATAGGTATCCGATATATGCAGGGATTATTGAAACTTTGATGAACTAATTCAATTAATTTCTAAGTAAGTTACACTGAAATTCAATTATACTGGATTAAGTCAACCATTCCTGCATGCCGCGCTCGTGGGATTATAATACGCGGGCTTTGAAATCGGCATTGTTGGAAAAGTCTTAGAAAACGTGACTTAACCTATTTGTTTCATGTTATCCGTACTTCCTAATTTAATGTTTTAAATGGGAAAGCGAATTTGTTTATATTTCAGTTTGTTACTACTTTATCGCTGAACTGATTTTAATGAATTTTGGTAATCATAATCCTATAGTTGTCAAAACATGGTCGGTATGTACATATATTTCATGGTTTTAAGTTTACATGGATTGCTACATGGGCCACAAATGTAAAATAGGTTAGGTTTACATATGGGGGAGTTTGTTGCGCCACTTCTCCTTCCCAGCTAAAACACTAGGAAGTGGTGACTGACGGGCGGGCGTGTTGGGGCACTGTCTTTTTGTAGCACTTTGACGTTCAAAAAGTGCTAGCACTCAGCCTAATTTGAATAAATGACTTTTGATTTTTGATTTTGATATATAGATGAAAATCTGGAGACGGTTTAGTTTTTTTTGCGAAAATCTATGTTAATATCGAGTGACGCCGCGGGCAAAAGGCATATTATCTGTAATGTCTAGTATTGGACATAGGATAAGTATTTTTTATCTCATTAGTTTCATTTTTTGGGTAATAAAACGCTTGCCACGTGGGCGAAGCCCCGGGCAGAAGAAAGTTTTGTACATTATATAGGTAATATTTACTGGTGTGCGCCCGAAAATTATTTTTGGACACTGGCACATCTACTTTTCTACACTATTTATAACTTTAGTTATAAAGCTATTATAATTATAATAATTATATAAACCCTCCAGCGGGAAATCTCTAAATGATGGTGAATACGGCATTAAAATCCGTTGCGTAATTTCAAAGATATAAGCGTACAGATGGCGGGAAGCGACTTTCTTTTATACTATGTAGAGATAATGCTATTATTGCTTAAGTATACCAATAAATATCAGACCGTAATTTATTGTAGCTAAAATAAGGACAAATGCCAAACCCAAAACATTAGCCAGGTAGGCACATTAAAGAAAGTAATGTACCGGTGTCCGAAACGACAACTTTACAACTCGTTGGGACCCTTATGTACACTAACGCTGATGTTATGAAAATGTTAGAGGAAAGTGACCAAAAATGGAATGTCATAAGAAAACAAAACACGCAGTTTCGTTTTGCTTGAATTGTATATTTTCTATTTTACCTAGATATTTTGATTTAAAAATCAAACTATGGAAGCGATTTTGATGAAATTTCTATGGGAATAATCGGAACATACATATATCCTTTTGAACATGAAAAATATTTTTTCTAATCGGTTCATGAATGACAGAGTTATGAGGTAACAAACATAAAAAAACAACCGAAATGAGAACCTCCTCCTTTTTTGGAAGTCGGTTAATTAGACCTGGTGTCACACAAATTCTGCAACGCGATCCCCTCTCTTTTCAATGGAGATTGAAAAACTTTATACCTTGTTAATATGTCTTTTAGCAGAACTCGCCAAACTTTTTTATCCCGTAGGTCTAGATCTTCTTCAATTTAGGTATATTTTTAAAAGACATTATTCAATTATGGACAAGTAAACCAAGATCCCGCTATATGCTTTGTTTAATAATAAGTGTTTTCAGGCTAATTTTGGCAGCACAAACCACAACTTTAGTATAAAATACCGCAAGGAGTAAATGTCTTAAGTGATAAGAGTCTGAAATTCCCCACTCTCCTTGATAAATGCTATTGTCTTCTCTGCATCAGAAGAAGGCTTTGCCTAGCAGTGGGACATAACAGACCGGATTTTATGACATGCAACACTGACAGAGAACCTAGAGTACTTGTCACCGACTTCCCGACACACACAAAGGAGTGAAAATGTCCGGCGAGTGCTGCTACCAGTACAGAGCACGAATGATTTGACATGGTTTTTATTTTGTTCTTTTTTTCAAGAACACAAGACAAAATCTGTCAAGACGCCATTTTTTTTTCGCAGGTAAAATTATGTGACTATTGAAAAATCGGACCTTACCAATATACAAGGTATTTGAAATGAAAGAATATCAAACACAATACGTACCATCACTACATCCCTAGTTTAACTAGTCGCCCTGAATAAACGGATGAACGGACTTACTAACTCGAAACAAAGGAAGCATAAAATAATACCTCCCTCCATGATGTTAAGGATATTTAAAAAAGGTTTTATCAAGACGGGGACGGGGTACAAAGGTGGACTTAATGCCTTAGGCATTCTCTAAAGGTCGACCAAGGGTGTGTGAAGAAAAAACAAGGCATATGCATAAAAAAAAAGAAAACAATATTTTAAATGAAATGGGTAACTATCATATATTTTGCTAAGCACTACTAAAACTTTAGATACAAAAACATAATATTTATCCATTAGACTAGAGAAAAATTGGGCTTAGGCTCATAGAGAAGCCAGGGTTACGGAATTACCATTATGTGAAGCGGGTGGGTTTTAATCAGCAAGGGTCTGAGTCTCCCTCACGCTTCGCCCACAATAGGAGAAATCAATTTTGATGATTTCCCATCCAAATAAAAAGGTCTAATAGAAAAGTATGAAAGGAGAGGACATGTTAGGTAAGTTTAAGGGTAAGAAAATGGGGTTCTCACCTACTGTTTGGCTGCAGACACTGATTCCTGAAACACAGGTATTTTTTCCTAGCACAGAAGGCATAGACTCACTTGTACACATATTTAATGTCAATAAAATGTTATCTTAATGATGATAATGAGATTGGGATTAATACCTTAAAAACATGGCTATATAACCTTATACCCAGTTTTGGTTCAATTTGTTGATGACATAATGCACATAACAACTACAACGAGGCGTAACACAGTTCGTAGCAAAGAAAGGTCTACTTCCTTTTGCTACGAGTTTTGCTACGCCGTAGCACGTACTGCTACACACTTTGGCCTCTACGCTTTTGGAATTTTTTTTGCCTAGTTTGATTAGTTCATGCCTTCCATATCCTTGTCCTTACTCTAATATTATAAATGCGAAAGTGTGTTTGTTTGTAACGCATTCACGCCTAAATTGCTAAACCAATTTTGATGAAAATCGCTACCTGTTTGTCCGAAATTCAATATTAAGGTGAGCTAAAACTAGCCGTTGATCTTCGGCTTCGCGGATAACAGCTAGTTTTCTAATAAACCCACTTTTTATAGGTTTGGGAATAATATAAGGACCACTAAATAAGATAGTAAGTTTTACTGAGTGGACATTTTTATGTTAGACACAGGCGATAAATATATTTATACGATCGTATACATCGCCCATCAATCTATTGAAGACTGTCATATAAAAAGCCGGTAATCCTTCCAAACAATACCTGCTTCTATCACAAAGGGGTATTAGGTTTAAGTTTGGAACTAGTGGCTTCCCACAACCTATGACCGCTAAACCGATATCTTTGCGGTTTGCGTTTGATCCGAATGGCTGTTCTTAACTGTGTTTACTACGATTGATTTAAGATTCACCTCTCGAGATTCGCCCCAATTATGTCATTCCTTGTTCGACCCACTTTTTTGCCTAATTCGCCCTGAATATCCTTCTTTGTCAATATTTTTTTTGCCCCATTTTTTCTTCTTTATTTGCCTCAATTTTTATAGTGATAATATAACCGATAAAATTAATGGACAACAAATGTCTGGTGTTCACTCATCAACCTCATAATCATTATTCACACAAAATAAATTCGCGCTTCGGCATAAAAAGCTTAACGAGCGAAATAATTATTGTTTTTATGTATCCTTTACGTTTAGACAATAAAGTGGGCCGTTACTTTGAGGGTCCATAAGCGGTTATTACTAATAAAATCTAAGTAGATGCGTAACTGGGGTAAAGCTGTGCCAATCACAAGAAAAAAAACCGGCCAAGTGCGTGTCGGACCACGCACAGTGTAGGGTTCCGTAATATCCCGTCTCGTAAACCATGCCAGATAGTAAAATGTACTTTACTATTATTTGACTACAAAGTTACAAATGCACTTGGTTTTACGTCATTTTCTATGGAATTTTTCGTATTTTTTTACTTACCCAGTTGCATTTTATAAGCTGGTGGACTATATTACTCATTAACTCGTTAAGCTTAGGTACTGGTGATAGTTTTCCTTCTAAATTCGTTAAATATGCTAATACCAACGGCAGAGGGGGCAGGGGAGACATTTGACTCTAACAAAAATGAACACTTTATAGCTTAATATTTCGCAAACGGATCCTTGAATGGAAAAATGGTTATGAAAACCCTTAATATTTTAAATGACCTATCCAACGACACCCCAAATCATGGGGTAGACGATAAAAAAAAACATCGCCACATTACATGATTGTGGGGGAGCCACCCTAAATAAAAATATATTTCAAGATTTTATTTTACCACTGTCGGCGTAATTAATATGAATACCATACTAAATTTCAACTTTTTAGCGCGAAGCGTCGACAGACAAACAGATGGAATTGGCGAAACTATAAGGGTTCCATGTTGACCCACTCAATTTCTTTTTTTTGTTCTCAGGTGGTACTGTTTGTGATTTGTGGTCTGTGGGTTTATTTCATCTGTTCTCTTAAATAACTTCAAAATCATTTTATAAAAAACACACAGTTAATCTCTACTGATTAAACTCGTACTTGAAACATGGCATATTATATTCTCAGAAGTTTTTAACGAAAATTTCCTGTATTCCAATAAAATTGATTCAATCGATCAAACAGATTATTACAACGCGAAAAAACCCTTCATCAATGTCAATGACTTAAAACAAAGAAAAAGTGTTTATTTGCGCCAACACATAACATACAAAAAAAACAAAACAAATAAAGGTGTTAAATAATAAAGTTATACTCAACTAACACAAAAGATGTAATTATAGACTGGTAAACTAACCTTGATCTTCCAAACAAGGCTGAACCGACCGTGACTACTCAAGCATATGCAGTCTTTTTGGAAATAAGCCAATTTCATTGTGCCGCATCTAAAGCACAGAACAGTACAGAAGGCCCACTCTTAACAACGAATCAAACAGCACGCATACTTTTTAGGTTTCCGTACCCGAAGGGTAACCAACGGAACCTTATTACTGAGCAGCCACTGTCCGTCCGTACGTCCGTCCGTCCGTCCATCCATCCGTCTGTCTGTCCATCGGTCCGTCCGTCCGTCTGTCTGTCAGCGGGCTGTATCTCAAGAACCGTAAATAAGTAGACAGTTGAAATTTTCACAGTGTACATTTCTATTCCTGCTATACCAAAAAGATATAAAATTAAATTAAATCAAAAACTCACAATTAAAGTATTCCCAAATCGTTTTGTTTGTATGGGTGGGACGTATGATTTTTTGACATTTCATTGTAAAAAATATTGATTTAAAACAGTGTCTTGGTGTTTCTTGCACGTTCTTCTCCATAGAGATCTACGCTTTGGAACGAGTAAATAGCTTCATCTCTTTGGACTGACCGACCTTGACAATTCAAAGGGCCTGTAGTGGTTTCATTTAAATAAATGCTTTGAGTTTTAGGAGGAACACAGATGGGTTTTAGTCAGTAAGAGTCTGACACGCTCTTCCACTCCACCCAGAGCAGAAGAAGTCATTGGATGATTTCCCATCCTTAAAAAAGACAGTATGAAACAGTATAAAATGGTCGAGAGAGTGACCGCGGTCTTGAAACGCAAAGGGCATTTCGAAGGAACATGTGCCATGCAAATAAAAAAAGGAAGTATGGAGCCGACCTTTTGTACCTATCTTCTACTCTGTCCCGTCTCTGTTGCAGTTTCATAATGCGGCTTAATGTACCTAAACCCGTTTTATTGTTCCCTTACATAATACTCAGCAGAAAACTTGTTCTTTTATATTACTTTTGTGAGTAAATTTTGTAAAATGGACGTATGTATTTATAGTTTTATAAAAGATGAGGGTTTTCGTCACATTCATTTATTTGGCTTCTGTTAATTAATAGAAGAATCAAGCATTGCTATTGGAATTTCTAGCGGTTATAGGACCGGACACACACGGAGCGGGACACACAGGACGAAACACGGATGAGTTTTAGTAAGAGTCTGACACTCCCTTCCGCCCAGAGCGGAAAAAGTCATACGCTGATTTCCAATCCTTAACAACAAAAAAAGAATTATAAAATATATGTGTGCCTTTCATCGTAATCCGTTCAATATTCCGCAAACTTACAATGTCATCTATTTTATTATAACTTTTATCGTCACAGCAAAGGAATATAATTAAAGTTAATACCTACCATAATTCAGATCAAACTATATACAAAACAAATCCTCATCTCCGCATGATATCAGAAACGTCACATTGTCTCTCCATAAATATGTACGGACTTCCATTGTACAAAGCTTAAACGTTAATCCTCGAATAAATATAGCCGCTTTTAATATGGAAATTATATTTGACAATTTTGGACATGGACTCAATGTAGGTGGTTCCCTACAGTGATTAATGTGCCATACAACACGGACCTTCCATGTAAATTTAGATTTAGGCCGTCTCCTCTGGCAGTCGCAAGTGCAGGAAGCAAGAAAAATCATTTATTTAACGACAGGCCGTCAGGTATACAGTACAGAGTTATATTTATTTATTTATTAAAACTTTATGCACTACTAAAAACACTGTACAAAGGCAGACGTAATGCCTTAGGCATTTTCTACCAGTCGACCTTAGGGTGGTGCAGAGACAACAGACAAAATAAATTGTGAAATAAAATATTTTGTGTGCCTCACGGCTGCGCTAAAACGGTTCATTTCAGCAATGTTGTCAAACAAATTATTTGCAAATGCGACTTTCCAGCATATGTCCCTGAGTTCTCGAGTCCTAAGCTGTGGAGATGATGTTAATTTGATGAGTTAAATACGCTATAGCTGCAGCTAGGAGGTTTTATTTCTTCCTAATTAACGATAGTAAGCTCGCCCTGGAATACGTGGGACATCAGTAGACCTCTTTAGGCAATAATCTAAACGAATATTACAAAGAGTTTAAATTGTTATTTTAGTTTATAAGATCTAGGAAATCTCTGGATGTTCTAATTAAAGTACGAAAATTCTTTCACTTATAAAAAGCTGCTAAACTGTCACCGAGTGATCAAGGAATAGGGTTTATACCCAACAAATTTTTTGTGGCCACGGTAGCCAAAAACACGGACTAAAGCTAGCACGGTATATGTGATAATAACTTCGGAACAAAGTTATCCATTACCAACAGTAACGTACAACCCGGTCACTACATCAAAAAACTAGGGATCCTCATTCTCCTACGGGATCTTTCAATCACCAAACGACGCCCCAGGGAAGCCATACCTCTTTCGATCCGCAACCAAACGTCAATAACCCCTTTGAGGAAAATCCCAAACAAAATAAACATTCCTTCATCGGGAAATAGTTTTTTTTTGCCCATTCCTGGCCTTCAATATGGGACGTAATGTCCAAAGTAAGTCTTTACGGGTCCCTTCTGAGCAATTTATTGTGACTTCGAGGTCAGTTGTGACTCGTACCCTCCATTATCATAAACTTGAGCATTAAATTGCGTAAGATGCTTCCGATTTTATCCTGAACGCTTGTTTATATTACGCAGGTGAGAATAAGTAGTTAATTTAGACCATTCATTATTTAGGTTCAGCTAGAATGTTTGTTTTAATTCGCTTCTTGCCAGGTTACTTCCGTGGCCGAGTTTGTTTAGTTTAGAGGGATAAAAAAATTGGTCTCTTTTTCTTTCCAAATTATTTTTCGAAAAGTCCTGAACTGTCTTTCTAGACCTAAGTTTTTCGCGTTCGCGTATCAAGTTCCATTAAAATTGGTTCATTGTAAAAATTTACACAGCTATCTATCAGTAAATGAGTTTTCGAAATCGGATCATTATTTTCATATATTTTCTCTTTATTATATAGTTATATATATCAAGCACGCCACGGCTTGCAATGCCGCCATAGTTTTATAGATAGAATAGTTATCATTGTGTTAAACCCAGAGATATACCAACTTAAATAAGACAGGTAACTTATTATATCACCCTCTACTATTTAGCGACAAACCTTTACTAACCATATTAAAATCTTGCGCCGAACATGGCAACATTTCAAGAGCAGGAACAAACATGACTTCTCCAATTTCCCTCATACAACATGTCTCGAAAAGGAAGTCATTTCGACAGTGACTGTGTAGGCGGCGGAGTTAATTTAGGAGCACCCTATGCATAATGTATGGCGTGAAACCGGCCTATGTGTCAAATGAGGTGGCGTTATTAAACGATAAACCCAAGTTATGAGATGGAGCGGTAAAAATGAGGTCTTTTTATATTCCTAGTAATGTGGTTTGCGTGGGGCTAGAATTTCTATTAAGCCCTGAAATCATCATCTGCCTAGCCTTTTCCCAACGTTATTGGGGTTCGTTTCCAATCTATCTGATGTAGTTGAACACTAGTATTTTACGTCAGGCGACTGTCTATCCTCGGTCCACGAATGTTTTTGTCGTATAGTAACTTAACGTAAAATTTTACTAAAACTTATAGTTTTCTTTCTCTTTGCACATAATATTTATTTGAATCCTACTTCCTAGATACTATATCCTATCCTACTTCCTACTAATATTATAAACGCGAAAGTTTTTAAGAATGTATGTATGGATGTATGTTTGTTACTCTTTCACGTCAGAATGGCTAAACGGATCTTGATGAAATTTGGCGCAGAGGTAGATTATAGTCTGGAATAACACATAGGATACTTTTTATCTTGGGAGTATGTTCCCTTGGGATACCTTTTGACATAAACGCGGGCGGAGCTGAGGGCGGTAGCTAGTTGGACACTATATTCAAATTTTTGAATGATATAAATTGTGTGTCGCATAATATTAAATTAAAATACTATGGGGTTGTAGTTTGTATATTCAAAATTTACTAACGTTAACGTTACTATTCGTCTAAAGATTCGTGCTAGGCCCTCTGACTTACAGGTCCCAGTTGCTAAGTAACATGAATCCGAGACAATCTTTGGTAAGTCTGTTTGTCGGTCTTTCGGGCTTCTATTAATCTACTTTGAAAGTACAACGGGTGGGAATCTTCTCACTATGTTGTTGTTTGGGGGACTGTCTTTATGTAGAACTTTGATGTTCAAAAAGTGCTGGCACTCAGCCTAATTTGAATAAATGACTTTTGATTTTGTGCTGCTCACCAGTCGGTCATTTTAGATTAAAATAATCTTAGTTCAAATATAACGCCCATTTATCGAGTTAACTATCACCTTTCCTGATCGGAAATGTTTCGTGAAGCGAGTTCAAAATTTAATCGCGACCATGGCCGTTCCGAAATGAAAGAAGCGAGAAAAAAAAACTTTTTTTACAGAAGAATACAACCGACTTCCAAATTAAAAAATACGCGAGCGGACGCCATATTTTAAACTGTTTTTAGTTAGTTATTTTTTAGTATTAATGTATTTATATAGTAAATAGTTGTACATTATGTATTTAATAAATTGAAATATTATTGATAGAACTAACAAAAAAAAATACACTGCAAAGTATAAAATAACTTTAATTTCGGAAGTTGATGTTTTGGTTTTTTCTTCGTATTTAACACCGACTTCCGAAATTAAAGTTTTTAGTATATTAAGTGGACTGGTACCCCACACCAAACAACATCACTGGTAAGTCACAGGAAAGCAAAATACGCAATTTCTTTTACTTGTATGACACATATTTTCCTTAAAAAACCAAACTACGGAACTTTTAAAATCGTTTCATAAATGGCGGAGTTATGAGGTAAAAAACATAAAAAATAAATAAAAATAGAACCGAATTGAGAACCTCCTCCGTTTTTTGAAGTCGGTTAAAAAGAAGCTAGCCATATGCTGTCCATTACTAACAGGAAAAGCAATTATTGTAATGTGCCAAGGAAGGAAACGGCTGTGATTGGTCAGATTCCGGCAGCTTGTCTTATGATGAGTTCCGATTGGCTAATGACACTGATAAACGCGCGAACGTGTAAATACCCAACAAAAGAACGTTCTGTAACAAAACTGAGTTTGAAACAGATATAAAACGTAATAAGAACGATTTTCCGAATAATTCAGTTCACGAAAATGAAAAAGGAAATGACATTTCTCGTGGACTTGTTCGAAGTGGCCCCAAATCAAACAAACTTCTATATTTCGAGCATTTTATTGTGGAACAAGTTTCCTACATTCACAGTGAAGTGTCCTCGTTTGGGGTCAATTCATGTTCTGTTGAAATTGACAGCGGCAACTTTTGTACCAAATATCTTGAGTAAAATTGTCAACGAAATGTAGCAGGTTGAAAAGTTTTCAATAACTGCTTCGAATAAACGAAATTAAGTGTAAAAAGTAGTGATGAATTAAAAACTGTCCACTCAATTTTACCTCACGAGGTTTTCACGTAGAGCGAAGCGCTTCGCTTTATTTGGAGTGCTCCAATTTTCATTAAAAATATCTAACGTCAAGAAGACCTGATATTTTTTCTAAAACTTGTTACCATTAACTTTTTCTGAGAGGACCTTGAAATAGCGAGATTATGTCTACTAAAATAAAACTAAGCTTAGAAGTTTTCTTCTATTTCTAATCTAATTTCGGCACGAAATAGACATAACACTTAGGTATACAGTTACAACAAAAATATATTTATCTCAATTACGAACCATAATTTGAAGACACACAAACCTTTCGCCATTTTCTATTTATAAATACTTCTTAGAACGGTAAAAACAAATGTTGGACATAACAATAACGCTAATTTCAATCCGGTACCAAACGGTTTCGAAATAACAAATAAGGGGTAAGGTGCTGAATGCAAAACAGTAAACTTTTTGGGGTTCCTCAGGGCGTAGGAGCAGCGACTTGGTTTAGATTAGAATTGGAACTAATTAGATTGTAAACAAGGTTAGAAGAAGATAAATTGGTGCTTTTCTTAACCTGTAGGGACACCATCGGTATTTGCTCATAATTATATTTAATATTGAATGTTAATTCATCGGAAATGTGGGTGAAAGTACTCATAAATATGAACTATATTTTAAGGTATTCTTAGAATAATAGCCCGATTTCTGAATGAATAATTAAAAGTTTATCCTGAAATCCTTTCAAAATTTGCAATTATAGTAGGGTAGGGTAAGTTCTGAATTAATGAGTTGACAGCGTGATACGCTGTCAACTAACAGAAACTCAGCCTGAGTAATTTTTACTAATTTTATCACGGTCCACTGATACGATTATGTACTCAAATATTCAATGTAAGCAGTTTGCTTACAGCGTATTTTGACTTGTTTTGACCTCATAATGCGAAGGGGAGATAGCAGCCTTGAAAAGCTGGTAATTTTTGGCAATACGAAAGGAAAGAGAGCACGAGGCCGGTCGCCAACATGATGGTCGGACCAAGTTAAAGAAGCTATGTCTTCAAGCAAGTGGTGATGGCAACTTTGGACCGGAATCGATGGAGACAGATTGTCCGCTTAAAAGGGTCCAAGGACCACAAACACATACACTCACAAACTTTCTCCTTTATAATATTAGTGTGAAGCTCTCACAAAGCCATAACATCCAAACAAGTTCTTGAAACGTACACTATAAAACCCAAACTGAACATAGGACATTTTTGGTTTGGAGTTTGTTTCCCCATCTGGACTAGAAACGGCATTATAAGCATGTTATGTAGGTTCGAGATAATCTGGTGAATAGCAAAACTTTAATAAAGTAGGTAACCCTTGACCGCTATAAAATTTTACCGTCGAGGTTCTGGTAAACGGCAATTCCGTTTAAAGATTTTCGATCAGGTTTGAAGTGTTGAAGTTTTGGTGGATTTGAAAAGGATATAGGTATAGTTTGGAAATATTGGAAGTAGACTTTTATATTTTAAGGTTTCTCTTAAGTTCCTTTATTTTGAGTGAATTAGGAACCTTATAGCAGCCTCTTATTCTAGATCATCATCATCATCATATCAGCTGAAAGACGTCCACTGAGTGTCGCCACAACAACCGGTCCTGTGCGTGTCACATCCATCAGCTACCCGCGACCTACCCCAGGTCATCGGTCCACCGGTTATTCTAAATAGATACATAAAACATTAAGATAGGAGCTCGAGCTAAACAATAAAAGTCGCACGGGTCGATCTTCCAGGTTAAGCAACGCTTGCCGAGGTATGTCTGTGGATGGGTGACCATCTTAACATACCGAGACTCCTCCGTGCCTCGGAAAGCACGTTAAGCCGTTGGTCCTGGCTGTCATTTGTAGATCTTTGGCAGTCGTTACTGATAGTCAGAAACCAGATAATCTGACATCAGTCTTACCAAGAAGTACCGTGGTACCCAGTTAATGGGTTGTGGAGGTCAGTTGGCAGCCACTCCACGTACAATTCTGGTATTCAGCTGAATCCGGTTTGCAAAATATAAAATATACGAAATACTTAAATTATAAAATGCTAAGCACCTAAATAAAGAAAAATCGCGGAGGTACTAACAACAAAAAAAAATTGACAACTAATCGCACTTGGCATTTTTTACATTATTCACTACCGCAACGTCTACTTTTTGTCTATCACTGCACGTTACGCTTCTGTCTTAGCGTTTTTTGTTTGTTGACCTAGTTCTTGAGTGATCTATCAAATTTTTTTCCCAGCTTTACAGTCCGACATGAATCTAGCAATGAATAGAATGGTGTCGCTTGTGAATGAAGATGTTAATGTCCTGTCAAATCCAGATCCTACTTGGGCTGAGCACCGCCGTGTCCTCGTCGAGGCGATCGGCGAAAAAAAAAGGCACAGCCAGTTACCACAATTAGCTGACCCACCTTTGCATAGATGGTTGAGATTTTTTAGAATACGAATCGATACAATTTTATAATTCTTTTATATTTTATTTACTTTGCTAAAATGGTAAAAATATATACATATTTTATAACATCAGTTAGGATTTCAAAAAGTCCGTACCGTACCGTTTCGACGTGTTTTTTTTTATTTAATGTGGGTTTGCTCTTGACTCTAGTCTAGGTCATAGATGACAGAGACAAAGTCGACGATGTTCAATTTAAAAACAAATAATTGTATATCTGCCCCCTTAGGACCTTATTTCTCTGGAAGAGTTACCAGTACACAAAAATCACAAATTTTAGTACAAGAATCACTTCAAAATAGTCCAAAGTATTAATTGGGTATCAACAATTATACTTACTTAGTTTCTAAATAGCTCGGAATGCTTTAGAGAAAGATTTAAGTTACTGAAACTTTTGATTACTTTATTTAATTTAATTAGTTTAGTGATAAGTTATCAGGAGATTTGTTTTCAAAAAGTTGCGTTTACGTCGTCAAACGGTTTCTTTAGTCGATAATGTCAAACTCATTTGAGAGTCATTCATCATCGCAGAAAAACGAGAAAAACAAAGTTATCCGAGAATTACATAACTATTCACCTACTAACAAAGCGACAAAGTTAGTCTATATCATACCATGTAGTTTCATGGAACAATGTTCATTTGATACCTACTCATTAAAAAACTCAGACATAATTACTATCTATCTTATATCGGGGTTTAATTTACACATTTAGTCCTAATGTTGGACCATTGTACAGTAAACAAAGCTATTTGGTATACAGGCAGCTAACTTGCAACTTCTTTTAAACAATGTTGTGGTTGTGCTCAGTAGACAATTATTGCACAACACACTCGTTAGTATGACATAAGCTTAAAAAGTTATTATGCACACATTAGAAATAAATGTTGGCAGTACAGTGAAAAAAAAATATATTTTTGCCAGTATACCGAATAGCTTTGTTGACTGTACATACGCGAGCCTTGGAGGCCGTCATTCTAACCAGTTAACCTCCCATTTTTTCATTTTTTAAAAATGGGAAATCATCAAATGACTTCTTCCGCTCTGGGTGGAGCGGAAGGGCGTGTCAGACTCTTACTGACTAAAATCCATCCGTGTTCCTTCTAAAGCCCTTTGCGTTCCAGGGCCGCGGTGACTCTTTCGAACAAATTCCGCAACCCTGGCAGGACCTCGCAAAGCTTAGTCTACCACTCTTGATAGATAAGCCCCTAATCCATTAAACATGGTAACAATACCGCTGCGACCAAAACCACAATTCTCTCAAACAATTATACAGTAGCCAAGTCAAACAACTTGCGAAACTATACCCAAAGAAAACACTTCGATATAATTAGATAGACTATTGGCTCATGCGATCGATCAAAGTCATCGGTCAATTACGTGTCGCCCCCTCGGGGATCAAAATTATATAACGAACAGGGCACTGAAATGCTTCTGTGGTCATAGCACAGAACATACAAACTCACTTTCGCATTTAAAATATTAGTTTGAGTATTCTAGAATTGCTCAAATCTTACTTAACTTTATCGCTAAAGCATTAGGTTGAGGGTTGATTGGGAAAATTTGACAGTTTCGGGTAGCTTGATGTGCTGGCATTCTGTACATTGCACAATCCTTTTCCATAATTAAACAAATTTAAGTTTGTTGCCAGCCAGAATGTGTGCCACTCAATATTATAACAGGACGATATTAGGATTTTGGAGCCAAATTGCTAATAATGGTGCCAATAAGTTTGTCAGTCTGTTGAAAATTAGGTATGTCTGATTACAAAGTACATATGTGACCGGCCGCAATCTATGTATGTATACTTATATTATACGTGATTAAATGATAAAAGCATAATAGTAAAATAAATTTTACTTTTTGTGGTCCGAACGTGAGATTCATAATGTAGCAAATTGTCTGTGACTGACGGGCAGACACACATACCAGTGACCCTATAAGGGTTTTTTCATTCATACGTACGGAACCCTAAAATAAAAGAAAGCAAAGTTTGAAACAAGGCATTTCTTTCACGTGATGTCACGTCATCATTTTATTGCCCTCGTATCCTGAGATGCCTCAGAGTTATTACTCCGTCGTGCCCTGTCGAGTCAGCCATTGATCAAAGACAAAAGATTTATTTTGACTGACATATTGTCATGTCATTTTATATAGGGTGTTTCAGAAGTCTATTTATAATAATTTTAATAGTTGTTATCCTAATTTTAAGTTGTTTTTTGCATGCTAAAAATGAGTAAGCAAAATATGTTTTAAGAGCGTTATGTACCATATTTTACGCAAAAATAAATATTTTAAATATTCTAAACTGTTAAGAAACAAAATAAAAATACTGACTTTTGCAAATAGCTTCATGTTTTTGACGGACTGACTTTGACAATTCAAAAGTACCTGATAATGGTTTATTTGAAATAAATGCTTTGACTTTGACTGACTTTTGTAAAACTGACCACAAAGAATAAGTTATAAACAAATAACGTTTCAAGCAAATGGTGGTATTTATTTTTGTTCAATCACAAATTCGATGCCATAAACTATGTGACTGCTTCAAAGCGAGTTGTTTGGAACATTTTATTCGTATTTGACGGTTAGGTTTTTTGAAAAAAGACTTTTATTATTTCGCTTTTGTTTCTTAACTGTATGTTACGAGTATGTTATAGATACAAACATTGATTTAAAAGAGTATCCATGGAGTTTCTTGCACGTTCTTCTCCATAGAGATCTACGCTTTGGAACGTGTAATTAGCTTCATCTCTTTGGACAGACCGACCGTGACTATTCAACAGTGCCTGTAAAGGTTTAATTGAAATAAATGATTTGAGTTTTTTTTTTGACATCCTAAAATATGACCACGCACTATTGAAACACCCTGTACTGTAGCTTTGAGAAACTCGGCGAAAATATATCAGTTCGATGTCATCAAAGCTTAATCAACTGCGAGAAAAAATCATTGAGCCTCGCTCATACCTTTCATTTGATTTCTATCTATTTATAACTGAGGAAAAACTTACATTCTCTTCTTCTTTTCCTGAACCTGAGGTGCCTCTTATATAAAAAGTATATATATATATATTTGTATATGTAGGGGGTATAACTCAAGTCTCGTAACTTGACAAGAGTCGTTAGATGATCCTCTCCTTCATTTAATGTTTGTTCAAAGCAGGCTTCTATGAGTTTTGTGATAGCTGGAACTAGAACTTCTTTTCCCAGCTTGAGGAGTTTAGCCGGAATAGAGTCCCATCCTGTGGCACAATCATTTTTTAAATTAATAATGACTGCCTCTACTTCAGCCTCGTCCGGAGCAAGTAGGACCATTGAGTCTCGTGCAGGGGATGTATTAATGGCGTATGGGGGCAGAGAGGGGTTTTTTTTTTTCCTTAATAGTGTTGGCCAATAGCTTGCCAATGTTCGAGAAATAATGATTTACTTGCTCAATGGCATTAGGTGTATCCGCAGTTTCAGTGGGAGGTAGAAGATTGGCAGCTGATTTTTGTTTCCCGGTTTGATTAGTTATGGATTTTATCGGGAAACAAAAATCAGCTGCCAATCTTCTACCTCCCACTGAAACTGCGAAACTCTATTCCGGCTAAACTCCTCAAGCTGGGAAAAGAAGTTCTAGTTCCAGCTATCACAAAACTCATAGAAGCCTGCTTTGAACACGGTGTTTTTCCTCGTATCTTTAAAAAATCTGTAATCACACCTGTTCACAAGGGGGGAAACCAGGACGATATAAAAAATTATAGACCCATCTCAGTTCTGTCAACTCTATCAAAAATATTGGAAAAATTATTGAATCGTAGGCTCATGAAATACTTAGAGCACAGCAAAATTATTTCGGATTCCCAATTTGGATTTAGGCCCGGGAAAAGCACCGCAGATGCAGTCAATCAGCTCGTTGATTACGTGACTGGGAAACTCGACGCAAAGCAGAAATGTCTTGGTGTTTTCCTGGACCTAGCCAAGGCGTTCGACACAGTCTGTATTCCAACCCTTGTCACCAAGTTAGAGCATGCCGGAATCCGGGGAAGGGCTCTGGGAATTTTTACAGACTTTCTCAATGACCGGGCACAAAAAGTAAAGATAGGGGATGTCATTAGCAGCGAGTCCAGGGTTGATTACGGTGTGCCTCAAGGTAGCTGCCTATCCCCTAGTCTTTTCCTGGTCTATGTGAATGACCTATGCCAGCAGTCTCTTAGTTATGGAAAAATCTTCAGTTATGCAGATGATACCGTACTTGTATTCCACGGTGAGTGTTGGGACGCGGCACGGAAAGCTGCTGAAACAGGCTTACGTAAAGTAATCCACTGGCTGGAAGCCAACTTACTTACCCTTAACATCTTGAAAACCTCATTTTTGCAATTTCATTTCGCCAAAACCCAACCAACAGCAATAAGCCTCAAAGCACATTCCTGTGACGGCGCAAACAGCAGAACTACATGCACGTGTCTTCCAATCACACAACAAAAAACAATGAAGTACCTGGGTGTGATTCTGGATGAGGGACTAAACTGGCGTCCCCACATTGAACAGACCACCTCCCGAGTTAGGAAACTTATATGGGCATTTAAAAAACTACGACAAGTAGCTGAGTTCCAACTTCTCCGCACGGTTTATCTGGCACTAGCACAATCAATCATAGGGTACTGCATTACGGCTTGGGGAGGTGCTTGTAAAACCTACATGATACGCCTCGAGAGAGCCCAGCGTTCCCTGTTAAAAGTCATGACCTTCAAGACATACCGGTCCCCCACAAGACCCCTGTATGAATGTTGCCAAGTGCTTACAGTGAGACAACTATACCTGCTCAATGTTATATTGAAGCAGCACGAAAAGACACCGAAAAATCTCGCAACCAAACCAAAGAGAACTATCGGCAACGTATGTAGCACAGTCAAATGTAAGACCGCATCCGCTCGGCGACAAAGTCTCTATTTATCTTCCTATTTATATAATAAGACTAATATTATCCTCAACTTCAACCCACTTACAAAACATAAAACAAAGATGAAACTAAATTCTTGGCTTCAAACACTGGATTACCAACAGACGGAAAACTTAATTAAAGACAATACTTGATAGACTAATTGTTAGGTCAGCAAACATATACCTATTCATAACCCAAGTTCAGCCACCACCGTGATTACTTACACCACATGCCAAACACATACACAATCACACTCACACTCAAACATACACGCACACACACTCACACACACATAGACGCGCCACACTCACACACCACACAACATACACCACACAACATACACTACACACAACACACACCACTGAAGAGCATGCATGCATTAGCTTAGTTTTTGTATTTTTTTTTTTTTTTAATTTCTGATGCTAAATGATGTGAACCCTAGTACCAAAACCGGGTGAAGATACTGACTTCTGTAACACAGGTCTTACCTAGCACAGGAGTCAGGGTTTCTATTGGATTGTAAAACGTTTTTCTCTGTCAATAAAATATTTTATTATTATTATTATTTTTATTATTATTATTATTATTATTTTTATTATTATTATTATTATTATTTTTATTATTATTATTATTATTTAATGTTCCTCTAAACAGGTATGCTTTTTTATATGGATAGGAAATCATCAAATGACTTCTTCCGCTCTGGGTGAAGCGGAAGGGCGTGTCAGACTCTTACTGACTAAAACCCATCCGTGTTCCTTCTAAAGCCTTTTGCGTTCCAGGGCCGCGGTGACTCTTTCGAACAAATTCCGCAACCCTGGCAGGAAACGGGTATGCTTAAAAATAAAAAGTGACAAGTAACAAAAGTGAGTGAGTGAGTTATTTTATTGCTGCATGCATATTATTGTGTGCATGCGCATATTTAACCCCCTCCGCCAAAACCTTGCAAATTTTGCCTGCTGGGTACCAAATTTAAATACGGGACAAACCTAGAAATATTAAAAAAAAACAGCCGTTCAATTCCTCTATGTCGGCCGAATTTGATGTTTTCGATAAATTAAAAAAACACATTCTGTATCAATTAAATAACGTAGGTATATATCGCAGCCAAATAGCTTAATCAGCCATTTAATTGGTTGCCTAGCCTTTTCATTTAACTGCGTCGATTTTTTAGCGACCCAAGTGACATCTTTGGTTAAATATCGCTTAATGCCTCATCTAGTTTAAAATTACCCAAAAAGATTGACGTGTAAAAGTGATAAAACTTACATACAAAATGAATTTATTTTATCATTTATCAATGACTTACCCAAGTCACTTATGTCACTGATTAAACGACGCAGTTCAATGAAAAGGCTAGGCTTGTAATGAAACGGGTGATTAAGCCAGTTGGCTGCGACATATATACTACAAGTACAAAGAACAAACAAAGATGGTGTGAAAACACAAATATTTTTGAACTCCTCACTTTTATTAAGGAAGTACTTATAATTTCCTCAAATTGTATCGTCCGATAAGAACACAGCAAACAATTTGCCTTCAAAGACTTTGTTTAACAAGACTTTTTTTTTAATTGGGCCAAATAATTCAAAGGAAAAAAAAACTGGTATTCAAAATAAAATATCTTATATCAATTTAATTATCGATAATATCAAGCTACTAAGGTCTTTAATGAAGTATTTGTTAATTAAAATTTGAGATAATAATTCTATCTATCTGAAATTCTCATTAAGAACCTCATTAATATTAAACCGGTTAGGAAAATTCTAAATATTTCTCCTCAATGAGTTAATTTATAAATTAAATAGATTTTTATAAACCTTCCCTTCTAACGCCTATTCCACAGAAATTGTGTATTTTTCCGGAATAGAAATTAATTTATGGCAGTCAGCAATAGTAGTATTTAAAGAACGGTGTGGTGTGAACGGCGGTGAGGAGTCCTGGGACGCGGTGGTCTCCTTCTGCGAGACAGTTATCGCGCAGAAGGAGGCTGCGGAAAGGGAGAGGGAGATCACAACCGCTCTCCCTGCCCGCAGCAGGCGCATCAGGCGTCGGAGGAGGGCATACGCTGCCCTCTTCCGGCCCCCCTAACTGGGTCCAGGGGCGGCGGACTTGGGGATGTCCGTCGCCCCCCATTCATCTGGACCCGAGGTGGCGGCGCGTGGTGTTCCCGTGCGCCCCTCTTTGACGTAGCGAGGGGAGTTAAACACCTCACTCCCCTCGCCGACGCGAGGTGGCCCGCAGAGGCGGGCCGGCACCAGCCGGGGATTGCGGAAGTCGCATACGTTCCCGCGATCCCCGGCGTAGGTGGGAGATGGAACACCGGGGTGGTTTTGGTCAGTAAGAGTCTGACAGACCCCTCCACCCGCCCCAGGGTGGAGGATTTCCATGAGGATTTCCCCCCGAGATCAAAAAAAAAAAAAAAAAAAAGGACATGTTCTATCTGTGTGTCAAGTTTAATCCAAATCCAATCAGCAGTTAGGATGTGAAGAGGTGACGGACAGACAGATAGACTTTATTTTGCATGGATTTTCACACAACATGCGCACTCATCGACCGCGTTGTCAACTAACATTATTAGTTAGCCTAGCCTTTTCCCAACTATATTGGAGTCGGCTTCCAGTCAAACCGGATTCAGCTGAAAACCAGTATCTTACGTGGAGCTGCTGCCTACCAAACCTCCACAACCCATTAACTGGGTAACACGGTAGTCCTTGGCAAGACTGTTGTCAGATTTTCCGGCTTTTGGCTATCCGTAACGACTGCCAAAGGTCTACAAATGACAGCTGGGACCAATGGCTTAACGTGCTTTCCAAGGCATGTTAAGATGGTCACCCATCCACAGACCATCCTCGGCAAGCGTTGCTTAACCTTGATGATCGACCCGTGCGGCTGTTATTATTTGGCCACTAGCTCCTCCAACTCAACTAAATCATCCTTAAACTTACAAAAATAAGCTAAACTTTTTACCTTCCCAGGGAGAATTTTCCATCACAGTTTTTCATTAAAAATATGAGCTAACAAAAATAGATCTCCCAAAATGAGGTTTAACTGAAACTTTCAAACAGGCTTAGCCGCAACCTGAGAAAAATACGTTAAAGAACATGCAAATTAGTTTACGCGCTAACTTTGATCTATTTTCTTGTTTTTTTGGGTTTTAGTGAAAAGTGACATTTGGGCTTAAGCATTATGAACAAAAATTGGTAAAAAATTGGAAAAGTGTACATGCCCACTATACCCAGTCACCTGCTCACGTGAGGACATAATGACTGCGTCATCAAACGGTGTTACCTTGGCTGAATATTGGCCTAAACAAACAGTTTAAAGTATAGGTTTGAGTATATTCTTCCATACACTAAGTCGAAGACGTCCAAGCTACACTAGTAAATGGTGAAAGACGGAAGTTTTGAGCAACCTTTTATGTAAAACTAGTGGTCAAAAAGAGCCGGATTATTTGTTTAAGTGCCTTTTGAATTTTGATAGTAATGTAAACGGGACAGGGATTCCTGGCATTGGAATGATTATTGTGATACCAATGCTGAGAAGCCCTGTTTTTTAATTTATACTATTTTCCCCGACTTCGTAAGCGTCGTTCTGTACAGTACACTGGCACGCCATAGTACTGCTGGCTAACTGAGTTAACTACCAATTAAATTACCGTCAATCGCACAGACTAATTTTAAAAAAGCAGTCAGTTGGCTTTCTAAGGGACAATTCATACTAGCGCAGTCGAAGCGCATCGAAGCGTCAATCTGAAACTTCAAATATTAAATTTACCCTTCTCTCCTCAGTGTAACGCACATATTTCTTCTGGGATAAAAATTAGACGCGCGAATTCGCACGTCTGAGCGGCAGCGGAGCGGTTATTTTTTCTGAAATATTCAGAAGAAAAATGTGCATTAAGTAGTGGAGATAAGGGTGAACATGCTTTTTAAGAGGGTTTCAGATGCACTCCGACTCTGCGCTGGTATGTATTGACCCTAAAAGTAAGTGAATCAATTTGTGACGCAATTTGGCTTCAGTCAGCCTAAGAGACAGCTCGGCAACCCTTTTATTATATCAGATTGCGAAATTATGAATTTTACTTCTAATTTCCTACTAATTTTGAGATTATCTCAATTTCTGTGGCTCGCTTCGAAGACTTCAATCTTATCATTCCGGGAAGTTTCAAACTTGAATTGATTATTCAAATTCATATTAATTGGTGTCGCATTGCTATTTGACTCTGAAGGCCTTTTTTTGATAGGTATCGAATATATTGTAAAGCCTACTAGTACAGCAATGTATAAGGACTCCTTCAGATAGATGAGACGCATCAATGCGATACTGATGTAACCATACGTTTCTATATTATTTTTTTTGCTATCTATGTACAATTTTAGAACAATTTATATAAACCAGGTCATTGCGTAGGTGGCGCATGGACTTTGGACAACGCGACAATATCTCATCGACGATCACTACCAGAGTCTGAAATGTTTGAGATTTCCCACGTGACATTCGGTCAGGTCAGATATCTATTCCATGGATTTATCTTTATTTTTTTTCATTTTTATATGGGAAATAATCTTATGACTCCTTCTGCTCTAAGCGGAGAGGAAGGGAGTGTCAGACTCTTACTGACTGAAAGCCATCCGTGTTTCTCCAAACGCCCTTTGCGTTCCAGGGCCGCGGTGACTCTTTCGAACAAATTCCGCTACCCAAGCAGGCTCTGGCTCTAGCGGGCCCCGTCTCCTATACTGACATCGTTTAAAAAAAAAAGTGGTGAGCGAGGAAAAATGCCACCAATGGGTGCACTTCAATTAGAAAAAAAGAAATAATAAATAAAATGATTATAAGAATAGGAAAAGAGATATTGCAGGAATGGTTTATTAATAGGTTGTTAAAAGTTTATGTGAATGCTGAGAGCGAGTATGAAGTGAGAATCAGCCATAGAACTAGAGGAAATAAGGAAGTTTATTTGAGATTTGTCAAAATTTTCTATTGCTGAAGTGAAAACTTCTTTAGGCGCGTTGAGCACTTTTTGGGTGAACAAAAATCGAGTTCCATGATTTTTGTTCACCATCTTTTTTTCATCGTCACCGAACGCTTTAGCTTTCGCTTAGTTTTCACTTCTATCGGCAGTTTTGGGAACTGCCGATAGAAGTGAAAACTGCCATATTTTCTTGGTCGTCGAGGGTTTCGTAGAATGTTTTAACAGTTTTGCAAAGAGTCCGCCATGCTTCCACATAGCTCTTAGCACAGTTTCGGTGGAAACAATCACACATTTCAACGGCGCAGCTACACATCCTCGCACCTCGCACATTTCTAGTGGGAAAGCATCCTAAAACAGCTTTGCCTATCGAACGATGGACATAGGATAGGAGGTAAAGCCGATTTTCTATTTGGCATTCGCGCTAGTATACATGAATGAACGAATGAACGAATTGAAGTCGGGCCCGACATAGGTAAAGCCCAACTTACGCTCGGATAAGTACATAAGCCTTTTCCAAGTTTTACCTGTCCTACCTTTCAATTCTTTCTGTGGGACGGTTTGATATCGTTCTTACTTTTACGTGGCTCTTTAGTGATTTTTTTTTATCGTGGGACGAATGTCGTACGTCCCAAAAACTGAATAATATGAAAATTTACTGTTCTCGTCTTTCACGAATTTGTTTTGAGAATATTCGTGGCTTGAGGTTTCGTTTATTAGGAGAAGATATTTTGAAGTGTGGTCAGTAGACGTAAATGAAAAGCAAATTCAGTTGTGAATATAACATTTCTCACCAAAGAGAAAATGTACGTACCCGCTGACGTGTAAATCTTAATTAAGAAATTTGACCAAACATAAACGTTGGTTGAAGAAATCAAAACAATAGCAATACCGTACATTTACCTCTGTTCGACTTGAAGCGAAATCGCCCCCTAAATACCAGGAAAAGGCATTATAAACTCCGCATGGAAATATTTTACCTTCCTTTAATTAAAATAGTTCTATCATGCTAGAGACGTACCATATTCAAAATTATCGTGGAACCGGTGAAAGTTTTAATGAAAGAGTTGCTCACTGAAACAACCCTTACAGGTACGTGTGTTATCATATTAGTATGCTTCTACACGTTTAGAAATAAGTTATATTAATTCTGATTGGTGTATGGTGTATGCTGGAACACACGAGTTTGAGTACACTAATTTGATGTAGGTTTCTCGAAAGTTGGCGGATGCGATGTGGTTATACTAGTCAGGGCTCAGAACGCGTCATGGCATTTTTTCATTTCCACAATGCGTTGTGGCTTTTTTTTTAAGTGCCACGATGCGAGTTTCGTGAAGTGGAATTTCGGAATATGCCACAACGCGTGGTGAGCTGCGTTTTGCTCAATGAGCGTTTTTGGCATTTGGGCGTAACGTATCCTTCAGGAATCATGAGCCAAAGAAGTAAGAGCCAAGTAGGTAAAACAAACGGGTAGCAATTATGGCAAATGGTGGCTAGACCAGCAATTATTACTTGGCAAATTGTCCAGTACCTTCTTACGATATTTGAAAACAATTTGGAATGCTTTGCAAAAAAACCGGCCAAGTGCATGTCGGACCACGCACAGTGTAGGGTTCCGTTACCGGTCTCCTAAACCATGCCAGAAAAATAGTACAATGTACTTAACTATTATTATGCACACCATCAGGTGTGTATAGAGTGATACATTGGTTTTATGTAATTTTTTATGTAATTATTAGGATTATTTTACTTAGCCAGTTCCATTTTTTAGTTGGTGACTATTACTCGTTAGCTTGTAAAGCCTACTTAGCTGTGATAGTTTTCCTTTTAAATTCGTTGTATACCAAGTTGCTACTAGGTACCAAAAATTTTTCACGTCTCCAAAAACAACCGTTTAGCTGGCAGAGGGGGGGACACTAGACTCTAACAAAAATTAGCACTTTAAAGTTTAATATTTCGCAAACGGATCCTTAGATGGAAAAATGGTATACGGAATATTTTTAAGCCAACGACACCCCGCACCATGTGGTAGACGATTAAAAAAAATCACCACTTTACATGCACCCTAAAAAAAATATTTTCAAGATTTTATTTTACCACTTTGTCGGCGTGATTAATATGTACCCCCACACCAAATTGCAACTTTCTAGCGCTAAGCGTCTCTCAGCTAAACTGCGGATGAACAGACAGATAGATAGACAGACAGACGGACATGGCGAAACTATAAGGGTTCCTTGTTGACTACAGAACCCTAAATAGGCATATGGGTCACGGCCTAAAATATGCATAATAATGCATACAGCGGCGACCCAAACAGTTTAAGCGCCGACTAAAGAGAGTAAGGTCAAGAGGGCAAAAACCATCCGTTGATGTGGTGCTAGTATGTTTAGTAAATTCGTGCCAGCCACGTCAGCGACGGGTAGATTTTTCTGTTCATCTTCATCATCATCATATCAGCCGAAAGACGTCCACTGCTGGACATAGGCCTCCCCCAAGTGTCACTACAACAACCGGTCCTGTATGTCTCGCATCCATCGGCTACCCGTGACCCTCACCAGGTCATCGGTCCACCTTATGGGAGGTGGGTGGTGGGTGTGTCTTCCGGTACGCGGTCGCCACTCCAGATCTTATCGGCCCCATCTGTTCTACTAGCAATGTGCCCTGCCCACTGCCACTTCAGTTTGGCGATCCTTTGGGCTATGTCGGTAACCTTGGTTCTCTTGCGGATATCGTCATTCCTAATACAATCACGCAAGGAAACTCCAAGCATTGCCCTCTCCATTGCTCTTTGAGTGACTTTAAGCCTTATGATGAAGATCATTGTGAGCGACCACGTTTCAGTTCCATAAGTCATCACTGGCAACACGCACTGGTCGGGAGTTTTCTGTTATGCCCGGATAATGACGGCCCAGTTTTACAAATTCAGATAGTCTGAAAATTGAACATATAGTCGGGTTAGTTACATAATTTGTAACTTAAGAACGGCTACACCGATTTAGGCCGGCTAGAAAATGTCATCGTACTAGTTTTAATCGCAAATAGGTTAAACATGATTGTCATCAAACGATTTTACTGAATACTGATTTGGAATTTTGAGAATTGTTAAGTTGGATAAATTAATTCTTATCATCATCCACCTAGCCTTTTCCCAACTATATTGGGGTCAGCTCCCAGTCAAACCGGATTCAGCTGAATACCAGTGGTTTACGTGGAGCGGCTGCCTATCAGACCTCCACAACCCATTGATTGGGTAACACGGTACAAAAATATACAAGCGAATTGAACTACAATTTCGGAAGTCAGTGTTGGTTGTTTCTTCGCTTTTTAACACCGACTTCCGAAATACTTTGTAGTGTTTTTTTATTTGGAAGTCGGTTGTATTTTTTTTTTTCACTTTTTAGTGGAACCCCACACCTGACTGCACTATTGGGAAGTTACAGGAAAGCAAAACACGCAAATCGTTTACTTGGATGATATATTTTCTATTTTACCAGCTATTTTGATGTAAAAACCAAACCACAGAACCGATTTTGATGAAATTTCTATGGGATAATCGGAACGTTTAATAAAAAAATCAAAGCGGTTCATAAATAACGGATAGGTCCCCTACACTCCCCAAGGAACCTACATGCCAAATTTCAGCTTTCCACGACCAGCAGTTTGGGCTGTGCGTCGTTTGTCAGTCACTCAGTCAGTCAGTAACGGAAGAGTTATATATATTTAGATGATGCGTTTTGATAAGGACATCAGGAGGAGAAATATTTTTTGAAAAACAAGACCATCTTACCATACCAAGTTTCTTCCGTGCCTCGGAAAGCACGTTAAGCCGTTGGTCCCGGCTGTCATTTGTAGATCTTTGGCAGTCGTTACGGATTGTCAGAAGCCAGTAAAATCTGAGTCCAGTCTTGCCAAGAACTACCGTGTTACCCAGTTAATGGGTTGTGGAGGTCTGGTAGGCAGCCGCTCTACGTAAAATATAAATATACAATAACAAACATGTATGTATATAAATCACACTGAAAAAGTTAAAATCGGTGAGACACTCAGCTCCTCAGTACGTCTCTCTCTAGAATTAAACTTTTAATTAGTTTTTTAAACATGATCTTTCGTATAAAGTGCAGTATAAATTCCCTGAGTAAACTTTGACTTAATACTTGGTTCTTAAACATCTTCATTCTAACCGGAATTAACAAAGTTTTATAGAAGTATTAAAACAGTTTTAAATTTGTTTGATTAAAGTTATTCAAGACTGGCAAGGAGTTCACCCTTGATTAATTATGCTTCATGTTAATTCATTTTGTTTATTTTAACATTATTTCTTAGTCATCATCTGCCTGTCTTTTCCCAACTATATTGGGGTCGGCTCCCAGTCAAACCGGATTCGGCTACCAGTGTTTTACGTGGAGCGGCTGCATACCAGACCTCCAGAACCCATTAACTGGGTAACACGGCAGTTCTTAGCAAGACTGGCGTCAGATTTACTGGCTTCTGACAATCCGTAACGACTGCCAAAGATCTACAAATGACAGCCGGGACCAACGACTTAACGTGCTACCCTCGGAAAGCACGTTAAGCATTTGGTCCCGACACGGAGGAAACTCGGTATGTTAAGATGGTCATCCATCCACAAGCCAACCTTGGCAATCGTTGCTCAACCTTGAAGATCGACTCGTGCGGCTATTATTATTAAAATTATTTTTTATAAGGAACCTAATATTAATTTTTCCTTAATCCCAATTTTCTACCATTCTTCTGTGTTAGTTGTCATATATTAAGTTACCCTTATTTACCCGTGCCGAGTCATGCGACCATTATCTTACTGAAAGACTTATTTTTTTCAAATTGAAAAAAAAAGACCGTATAAATACTCATCAATGTATATAAAATTCTTCCGTTACTGGGTGTCTGAGTGATCGAGTGACTGAGTGACTGACAGACAACTCACAGCCGAAACTACGAGTCGTAGAAAGCTGAAATTTGACATGTAGGTTCCTAGGGAATGTAGGGAAGCACTAAGTGAGGATTTTCCGAAATTCGTACGGAACCGGAAAATATGTGCGTACGACGTCGATAGCAAAAGATAATTCTTATAATATAAGTGTATTCCGAGAAATAAGCATAACTTTTCCGTTTCTGATACGTTGACTAATAGAATAAATAAAAACTAAATATAGACCCCTTTTTATGGAAAATCATTGAATGACTCTTTCCGCTCTAGGCGGGGCGGAACGGAGTGTCAGACTCTTACTGACTTAAACCCATTCGTATTCCTCCTAATAAACTTTGCGTTCCAGGGTCATGGTAACTCTTTCGAACAAACTGCACAACATGGACCCGTAGACTTCATGGCTTATACATTTTTTGTCTCATCACTTTAGTAGCTTTAGTTTCTTTCACTGCAGCAGGAGCTTTAGTGACGGCATCAGGATTCGCCGCAGCGTCCTTCAGACGCTTGACACGAATACCGACAAGTTTAGCAATGGAACGAGCTCCTCTCAGGTATTAGTACGCCTTGAAGTCTTTTTCTTCTTCTGTAATATGGAGTTTCTTGTCCGTTCTTCTCCATAAGAATCTACCTTTCCGAATGGACAGTAGAGTCACTTTATTAATGTAATTCTATTATTTTTACTGAACTGTAAACGATGACGTTCAAAAGTGCCGTTTAATGGCCTAATTGAAATAAACGTTTTGACTTTTGACTTTTTTGAATAGCACGAGCAATAGACTCAGGTGCTGGCTGCTGCTCTGGCATCAATGGGCCGCGGAGCTGAGTGGCCAACTTGCGTGCTTCAGCTTCAAGGGCTTTTTCCAAATCAGGCTAAACCTGCTCAATACAAACTAAGCTATTCCCTTAAGCTCTTAATAAACAGTTTTCGTGTAAAGAAGCCCGAAGAAACTTTGCTAATATCCAACAAATGTTTCAGAAAACGTCTTTATTCTAAAATAGGAACAGAGCAACAACTTATAAGGAGCTCCGTTTCTTAAAATAGTACTTCAATAAATGAATCAGTTTTGCTTATTGTAACAGCGCACTTGATAGGCCCTTACCCTACGATCCTCGACCCAATTATTCCACTTCGTAATAGTATTAAATCTCAAGTTGATGCAACTTGTTAAAGACCCAAGGAATGAAGAAAACTTTTGTTAATGAGTTAGCAGAAGGTTTTAAACTTGCGAGTCGTGCCTGGGAACTATTCAAGTAATAGGGCTAAAGAGAAACGCTACGAGAAGTATGATAATTACTGTGAGATGGTGGAAAAAACTAGTTAGGTACAAGTTTATTATTTTTAGTGTTCCAACATCTGTAAAAACTAGATGAAAACCGGCCAAGTGCGAGTCGGACTCGCGCACGAAGGGTTCCGTACCATTAAAAGCATGTCTGTTGTATGGGAGTCCCTTTTAATATTTATTGTATTCTGTTTTTTAGTATTTGTTGTTATAGCGGCAACGGAAATACATCATCTGTGAAAATTTCAACTGTCTTACTATCACGGTTCGTGAGATACAGCCTGGTGACAGACGGACAGACACAGACAGACGGACAGCGGAGTCTTAGTAATAGGGTCTCGTTTTACCTTTTGGGTACGGAACCCTAAAAAAGGAACCTTAGAGTTGTCTGTCTGTCAGTCCATCTGGCACAGCTTATTTTCCCTGGAACTACTAGACCTATTTTGTTGAAATTTGGCACACATTAAATTTTGTGACCTGAAGTCGGACGCATTATGTAAATAAATAAATTTTGGGAATGGAGTTCACTTTTGGGGGCAGACGTACCCATAGGTATATTTTTCCATAATTTTAAAATAAATTGTTGTGAAGTTATTCAAGAAATTAATTGTAAAATTACCATTCCCACTATCTCCGAAAATTTTGAAAAAAATGCAGAAGATAATAATTCTTTACTTTTAAATTACAGAAAAACCTATTAGAAGTCTAATGTGTTAAAGTATCATGTTACAAAAATGAGATTCTTTCGCAACCCTTCGCATGCGAGTGCGACTCGCACTTGGCCAGTTTTACATTTACTAGCTTCTGCCAACAGCATTGCACGCGTGAAAGTCCAAAATTTCCCCAAGACTGTTTATCCTGGGAATGCATTCTCCCAGGATAAAGTCTACCCAAGTGCCAAATTCCATCCAGATCCGTTCAGCTGTTCTGACGTAATTGAGTAACAAACATAATTATATCCATAAATCCATCCAAACTTTTGTACATAATAGTAGTAAGACTAGCTACAGCGGGCGGATTCGCGCGTGCAATGTGAGTACTATCCCAAGGAAACATACTTTTAAAGTATCCCATGTTTTATTTCAGGACATGGTCTACACGTGTGCTAAGGTTCGTACAGCCGTTAATATGGTTCGAGAGCTGGTAGACATTTCTGGATAGCTGTTTGAGGCAAGCTGAAAACTTGTCCTGTAACTCTCCTATAATACCCTTACATAGAACTATAGAGCTGGCTGGGGCAAGCGGGGCTAAATAAAATAAACCCATATATATCTGAATTGATAGAATATTTAAAGAGTAAAAAAATAAATGAGCCAGATCATGTAGTCCGTTTTTCAAGCTTGCCAGATGCTTGCAATACAATTTTGCGAAAAATTCGAAATAATATTTTTTAGACAAGTTGAATATTTACAGGATATTATTTATAATTTAAAATAAAAATTTCAGATTGCCTCGAGGATATTTTTTGTTAAAAAAAATATATCGTGTCTTGAAAATATAAAGGGTTGATTTAGCCCCGCTTGCCCCAGCCAGCTCTGCAGTTCTGTGTTAAGGTATTATAGGAGAGATACAGGATAAGTTTTCAGCTTGCCTCAAATACCTTCCCAAAAATACCAGCTCTCCTACTAATACGTGACGACGTATCAAACGAACTCACTTTCGCATTTATAATATAAAGTCATGGTCGGATTCATTTAATACTTTACGTAGGAGTACTGACAGCCCACTCTGCAGAGCCTGCATAGAGGTGGACGAGTCAGCAGCACACCTGCTACTATTCTGCCCGGTAGTCGCTGATTACAGGGCTAAGTACTTCGGAAAACCAGGTACCCCCTGTGAGCGAAGCAGTAATGCTAGCGAAGGAGGAGGCGGCCCCGTGAGGGAAAGGTAAGGCCTTCGCCCCAACCGTCGCCACAGGAGAAGACGCCCCGGGCGTCGGGAGTCGCAGGGCGATCCCCGGCCACCGTAGGCGCGGTGGCTCGCTGTCCGATCAGCACCAGGCCCGGATCGATGGCGCGTTGTGTTTCACGCGCGGCTCAAAGAGATGTCAGCAAAGAAGACGGGGCCCGCTAGTGCCAGAGCCTGCCAGGGTTGCGGAATTTGTTCGAAAGAGTCACCGCGGCCCTAGAACGCACAGGGCTTTAGAAGGAACACGAATGGGTTTTAGTCAGTAAGAGTCTGACACACCCTTCTGCTCCACCCAGAGCGGAAGAAGTCATTTGATGATTTCCCATCCTTAAAGAAAAAAAAAGTGTTACTTACAATTCAAACAAGTTGGACTTTGGACATTAAGGGGCCAGTGGATAATGAACTGTCCGTGCAAACGTTATGCAAAAATCATTTGTATATAATTACAACTTTATTAAACTGAATTTCCAATTTCAGCAGTATTTATCTACGTTCGTGTTTATATTTTGTTTCAAAGTATTTACCTACAACGAAGTTTAAGCGAATTGTATTTTGCATTTATTTTTGGGTTAATGACATGTTTAATTAAGTTATATTTGTATTATTACTCACACAGCAATACATTTTATATTGCCTAGTATCAAATGAATAAAAAACAAAGGGTTGCACTCCAGGAGTACCGGCAGAAGTGAAAACTTGAACATTAACGTTGTGCATTTTTGATATTTTGGAATGGTTCGGGAATATTTTCGCCGCGCGGTAGAAAGAGAGAGATATTACTTCCTCTCCTACGGCGGCTTACTCTTCCTCCGTCTTACGAATTTTCGATCAGGTCACTCGTCCTGTCGCGAGTTTAACATTTTTAACCCATCCCAAAAAGTGCATAACGCCGTTAAAGAAGTTTTCACTTCAAAAACATTTGGCTTTAAGTTTTATTTATAATTTTTGGAAGAGTGGCACATATCATAAATTATGAGCGGCCATAGTGCTGTCGCTTCAAACATGGCGCTGAAGCAGGGGAACAAACAGAGATAAAAATATTTATTATTTTTTACTATTTACTAGCAACTCGGCCCAGCTTCACACGGGTAATAGAGCATAAGCTCCCAGTCAGCATGTTTTTTTCCAACATCGAATCTTTAACAAACATCGACATATTCCAGATTACAATTTACACAAAACCTCAACAAATTATTCACTTGAACTTTCCTCGGGAATCATTCCGTCTATATTTTATAATATGTACTGAGATCGTGAAACACGTGAGTACCAAAAATTACAGCATGGAAGTAAACAAACAGGCAGGTTGACAAACAAATAGGAAAGAAAATCCACACTAATAAAAATACATACTAAATGCGAAAGTATGTCTGTCTGTCTGTTACCTCTTCACGCTTAAACTGATGAACCAATTTAGATGGAATTTGGTATAGAGATAGTTTGAGTCCCGGGAAAGAACATAGGATAGTTTTTATTTCAGAAATTATCCTTTAAGAGCTTGAAAAGGGAGAGGACGTTTGTATGGCAGTCCGTCATGATGGAAGATAAAACCTTTGTATTTAAGCACTTGATAAACAAATAAATTAAAATACGTTAAAACGTTTTTGAAAAACAAAAATGGCTGCCCAAAGTAACTATTCCACGTGGACGAAGTCGCGGTCAAGAAAAAATAATATTACATAAAATATACGCGCCTATATACCACTAGGTATTGAACACGAAGCTACATAAGTAATCCCTAAATCTAAGTCCGGAATAAACATCCTCAATTTATTCAGAGATCGTTCACAATGGTTTATTAATTACCTAATTGTATTTTTGGAAATAAGGACAGAATATAAAATACCTTCCGTATTTCCCCGCAGTCCGAGAGTTTCGATGAGGCGTCCCACACGAAATAAAAGGTAAAAGTTCTTTAATTGTTTAGGCCTCTGAATGAAACAAACAAAAGTACAAATGTCAAACACATGACCCGTTCTTTGACATTTCTGTATTCGTTGAAAATACCTGAACATTACAGAAATCCATTAGATATATTTTCCTTTACCGAAAGCCAACACATTTCATGTAACATCAAAACATGATTTTTCTTTGTGATTTCATTTTTGTGGACGTCCTATTTCTTTGTTAGGTATAAAAAAAATCAACGTATAGGTACAGACAGAAAATCAACGTATAGAAATTTGACCGTTTTGAGTAGCTTGATGTGCTGGTGCCTGTACATTGCATAATCCTATTCTTTACTAGGTGACAAATTTCCTAACAAAACTTTTCCCCACAAAAAACTGTCAAATTTTCCCAATCAACCTTGAACCTAATGAAATAGCGATAAAGTTGAAAATATATTAAAGAAATTTGACAGATTGTTGTAGCTTGATATGCTGGCGTCTCAAGGTCAATCAAGGTGGAATGACAGCTCACTTCGTGATCTTATGACATCTTGATTATATGGATTGACAGCTCACCTCTTGATCACTTCACCCAAGCCTTCACTACAACATGTTTACAGAATCGACCGGCTGTACTACTTTTAGCGAGGACAAGTGGAAATATACACGTATAATTAATTAATTAATTATAATAAATTCAAGGACTCAATTTTGCATTTCTCGATGCAGTGTTGAAGTCGTTCTCACAACCTACTTGAAATAATATGATCTAAGTTTGCTGGAAGAAATTTCTTTTGAAATAAGCAGTTCCTTAGTGCTCATAATTATACCTAATGTTTTTATTTACTATATTTCTGTGTGTCCATGAATAATAAAATAAATAAAGAATTTTTGCAAAAACTTTAAAGTGATAATTTTTACTCTTAACTTTTGGGATTCCAAAAGTAAACTAATAAAGTCAAATATCGGTCATGGTTGTCAATCAACGCTGGTGATCATAGTCACAGTTTCACTGTGTTATAAGTGCACGAGTGTGTGCATAAGCACGGTGATTATTAAAACACCAACGTATATGTATCTACTACAGAGCCTGAATGGAGGAGGACGAGACAGCAGCAAATCTGCTTCTACGCTGCCCCGTAGTCGCGAATTACAGGGCTAAGTACTTCGGAAACCCAGGTACCTCCTGTGAGATAGTTAGTAACACCAAGGCGTTGCTGGCCTTCCTTGGGGAGCTAGGGTGGATCGAATGACACATTTGTCCCACCTGCACGCAAAATACACGCTAAGTCGTGGAGTTGCGGAAACCAGCCCAATTTACATACATACAATATATCTCCTAATAGTGCTACAGAATATTCATAAATTATATCTACTGACATAATTTATGAACATTCTGTAGCACTATTTAACATTAAATATTTCCGTCATAATTAGTTCCAGAACTTTATTCATATGTTTAATATTAAATAATTCAAATTACATTGACATATGTATTTGTTTGCTCGAAAATAAATTTAAATAAATGTTATAATTATTTTTAATATTATTTAAATATTGCATAATATAAGTAAATAAAATTGTTTCTGATCTGGTTTGGTTTTGTAAGTATAGCTAGCTTTATTGCAATTTATTTATTCTTTTACTTTGTTGCAATAAAGCGATAGAGACTTTTAACCAGCTCGGAATCTTAAAACCTTAGTCTGACACGAGCCGCCTAATAATTTAATTGTATCCACTTCCAATGTGTTTGTGTTTTTTTCGTCATTCCGTTAAATATTTCTGTACTTCCTATGGTATTTGTGAGAGTAACTCATTTTAACTTTAATTTCTAACTTGTAAATAATTCAAATAAAGAAATAAATAAATAAAATAATGTCTCCAAACTATTATATTTACTGTTTTGAAAAGTTAAAAAAAGTTGACACAACTTTTTTGTAAATTCCATTATTGTAAGAAACTTTTGTGTAGGTTTTTGTAAAAAAAAAACAACGGTTTGCACTCCGGGAGTGCCGGCAGAAGTGAAAACTTGAACATTAACGTTGTGCATTTTTGATATTTTGGAATGGTTAAGGAATAATTTTGCATGAATTGCTTTAATTATCAGTATAAAAGTATTATCATTTACATGGTAAAATACAATATTAATTTATTGCGCTATCGTAATTTATATTACATAAAAAATTTAACACTTCAGAACTTTCTCTCCGTCTTACGAATTTTCGATGAGGTCACGTGTCCTGACGCGAGTTTAACATTTTTGAACCCATCCCAAAAAGTGCACAACGCCGCTAAAGAAGTTTTCACTTCAAAAACATGCATCACAAGGGCTTGAATTGAAACCATTTGATCAACTTTAATAAACGTGCTAGCGATTTCATTAAAGTTTTAATTTTCAGCATTGACCTTCAGCAATAATAAGCTGAATTTCGGAGCAGCACGATTCAAAACGTGTTGGTCCA
Organism: Mamestra brassicae; assembly: GCA_905163435.1. Lineage (NCBI taxonomy): Eukaryota > Metazoa > Arthropoda > Insecta > Lepidoptera > Noctuidae > Mamestra > Mamestra brassicae. The sequence continues at coordinate 4,336,052 of LR991003.1, read as the reverse complement.
AAATGGCGGACTCTTGTCAAGCGGGCGAGGTGCCAAACATTCGACAGTGACCGTCACTTCGTTACGTGTCTCCCTGCACGATTGCAATCTTTAAAACGTGGAAATTTCTCGAAATGTGTCGGTGAAATTTGAATGAGAAACGTAGAAGCGAATTTTCCCGACTCTTAACTTTGTTTTATTCAAATTGCTGATGGTAGGGACAACTTTATGAACTGTTAAACTATTTCTAATGCATTTTTATCCGTGAGGGGTAATTCGTAAGTTGATGTCGTTGCATGTTTATGTTTTTACATTATATGAAACCGGATTTTGAGATAGTTTTGTAGCGATTGTGTCTGCAATCGAATGTGTTATCTTTTAATATTTTGCAGATATTCTATTTTTAAATCTGAATAACAAACTACTTAAAATGAACAAGCATTAAGTAGATATTTCAGATGTTCCATTTTTAATATATGTAGTTGAATTTAAAGTAACTACTGATAGTGAATGAGCATTAGTTTTATGTGGCGGGGATTTTTAATCTGTGGCATTCGTGATTGTTCCCGCCATGAAATGTTCAACATATTTTGGTGAATAATTTTACTAAATGGAGTATTATGAAAAATATAACAAAGCATTGGAACGTTTACAGCGCTTTATTTAACCTCCTAGCTCCTGAAGTTTTTTAAATACTTGTCGCAAATAAACTCCTATTCTCTTTTACTTTCAATCATAGGTTTTATAGATATATATGTAGTATTTAATATAGATTGATTGTATGAGGAAAGAAAAGGGGTTGAATCATGTTATGATGGTTGACAGCGGAAAATGTGAGACTTTCTGTGCACTGCCAAAATTACTACTGATATTATTGGTAGCTATTAGCTTAGTCACGTCTTACTCACTTACATGACTAAATAATAACAACCGCAGGGGTCGATCTTCCAGGGTTGCGGAATTTGTTCGAAAGAGTCACCGCGGCCCTGGAACGGAAAGGGCTTTAGTAGGAACACAGATGGGTTTTAGTCAGTAAGAGTCTGACACGCCCTTCCGCTCCACCCAGAGCGGAAGAAGTCATTTGATGATTTCACATCCTTAAAAAAAAAAAAAAAGGAGTCGAACTTTTACGGAATTTGTTCGAAACAGTCACCGCGGCCCTAGAACGCAAAGGGCATTAGGAGTTACACGGATGGGTTTTAGTCAGTAAGAGTCTGACTCTCCCTTCCGCTCCTCTCAGAGTGGGAGGAGTCATTTGATGATTTCCCTTACAAAAAAAAAGGGTTCGTTATTCAAAGTTATGCAACGCTTGCCGAGTTTAGTTCGTGAATGGAAGTGATAAGATTAGAAAAGTTAAGATGGTCAGCACATGGTGACAATCTCTCGACATAAACTACCTCTAAGCGTGATTATAGATACAATAAAATAAACAATACATTAGAATTATGAAACACCCTGTTAATTATGTTTACGTATCAAATCAATGCGCCGTTCTTGGAACACGAGGCTCGGACTGCGCCCGCTACAGGATGTTTCAAACTACGTCAGGCGTCATGGTAATTAATAAATTTTCTTTTTTTTTGTTTCATAAATATGTTTTTTTTTAATGATTGTGTAGTAGTCATTCGATAGAGATATAGGGCTCCCGTTGTAAGATGATTAAAATGGCACCGTGTATAGTTCTATTGCACATCATTTTCATAAGTTATCAACCAATGAACCAATTTTGACGTGACAACGTTTAATAAATCGATGAACGCCGGCTGCACGCACGAAAAAGGATGACTCATTGTAACGTTACGATCATTTCATCAATGTTTTGTTATGACGTTGTCACGTTAAACTATCGTCCGTATACCGACTTTACAGACAACCAATTTTTTTAAATATTAAACTCATCGTCTAACAGGAGAATTTTATAACAATGAAAATGCTCAAAAATAAATATACTCTGTCAAAGCGTCGTTACCCTAACCTTTGAAATTGAAAAGCGAGGACAAAATTGTGAGTGCTGGATAACAGTTAAAGTCATTTTGTATCGGTATGACGTAAATAGCGTCGGTAGTTTATTCCTGTATTTGCATTTTGGTACAAGTGGGCGACGTGGGCGTTTCAGTTGCAGATGACTGGGTTTAACTGAGAGTGGGCGTTTGACGCGAATGACGTTATGAAGCCGAGAGTGCAATGACCATTCCTTACGTCTATCAAACAACGTTTCAAAACGCAGGACGACTTTGAAGAGAAAACTTCTTAAGGCGCATTGAGCACTTTTGGGTGAACAAAAATCATGGAACACGCGTCATTGTCACCGAAGGCTATCCATGAGCTATATGTATACTATATATATATATGTGTACTTTTTGGGTGAACAAAAATCATGGATCTCGCGTCATCGTCACCGAACGCTTTAGCTTTCGCTTAGTTTTCACTTCTATCGGCAGTCCCCGAAGACAGCCTCGCATATATTTTTTTTTTGAGTTATATTAAGTTTTTTATGTACACCAGCGATATGCATATCACTTTTCATGGCAAAAGCTGAACTATTAAAATACGAAATTAAAATTAATATCTAATCTTTCGACACTAGGTACGTAGAAACCTTATCTACATCGATTATTATAAAGAGCAAAGATTTGTATGTTTGTATGTAACGAATAAACTTAAAACTACTAGACCGATGTGAAATATTCTTTCAGCAATGGATAGCTACATTATCAGCTAGTAACATAGGCCATATTTTATCCCCGGACTCCCACGGGAAAGGGAAATACGCGGGTGAAACCGCGTGACGTCCGCTAGTTTGTTATAAAGCCTGATGCTCACTGAGCAAATAATCCCAAGTTCTCACAAAACTACATTTGTGTTTGCTGTTTCATGCTCAAGTGTTAGGTTTCTAAACTAATATTATAAGATGTAAAAGAAATCGCCTGTATGGTGTCGGACGTAAAACAATAGCACCATCCAATCACTTCCCGTGGGTGTCGTAAAAGGCGACTAAGGGACTCACCAGAGAATGGGCAGCAGCATTCTCTGTGCATTGCAACAGCTACACTGCGATCACCAACCGGCCTGCCAAGCATGGCGATAATGGCAAATCTCTCTTTGGGGGAGGCCAATCCCAGCAGTGGACGTCTTTCGGCTGATATGATGATGATGATGATAATTACATAAAAATACTGGTACTGCAAAGTTTATTAGTTTTTTGATGAAATTGAATAAGAAAAATAGTTGAGTTGATTTTGCGCATTAGCTAAGTGTGCTACGAAAGTTGCTACGGCGTAGCTCGCGTAGGCAATGCTACATTGCGGTTTAGGAATGTTCTAATTTTTTTTGTGTGATTACTCCTTGAACATTTCATTTTCAGTAACATTATAATTAATTTTAGTATTTACTAGACACAAGCAAGAGGAACAATATTATTGTAGTATTTTAAAGGAGCGTGTTTTTAACATTGGTTGACTGAAATGATGTGAAATTTAATATTTTAAGTACGAGAATTGGCTTACTGATCTTATCTTATATTATATTACAACCCGCCTGCCAGGCGTGGCGATTATGGCAAATCCTCTCTCCACCTTTTTAGGTCTTCCGGCTGATATGATGGTGATAAAAAGAATTTGTTTGTATTTCTTCAACATAAGCTTCAATTGAAAACCAGCGTCAGGAAACTACTCAACTAGTTGTCTGGCTTTTTGCTGAACTGGACCTATTTGGTGCCGTCGCGGGGCACACAATAAAATTGTTTTAGAATTAAGTTTTATTTTATTTGTGTGTTCGTGTGTACCAAATAAACTACTTTTTTTTCTTTCTTCGGTTTACTGATAACTGGGGAGCGAAGCAGCGGGACAAAAACTACTCTGTTGTTAAAGAAAAATATCCATGAATATAGATACCTACTCAATATGTACGTGTCACCGGAAAATTGTAAAATATCGCGTGATTTGTAAATTATTTTTCGTAATAAGACACGGATAAATTGGAAACTATTGTATTTGAGTGGGATTAATTGCATACAAGACGATATTTTCATAATGTATCGAGAAATTATAATACAATAAAGATTTATTACATTCTAACGGAGTCTGCAATTTTCCAGTGACATATGCACTCTACATAGCTGATCAATAAAAGCTGAAAAGTCATAAAAGTGATACCGTACTAAATCTGGATTTCAGAAAGTACTCAGTATTGTGTTATTAAGGTCATGAACTTCGTTTATGTTATTATTATGGCCAATATTTAAACAAGTAATGGCCGCAGCTATGGTTGTAAAAGTGATGTCACCAACATTTTTAATGTTAAGCATAATAAAGTGAATTTATTTTATCAAACACGAAAAAAAACATGTTTTTTAAACATAATCAAATAGATTCACAGCAAAACTGTCGAAGAAGTTCGTTCTGATTTTTATTTTTGAAGCACATTTTATTATTATTTCGGCTGGGTTTATTCTAGACAAGAATGAAAACGAAAGTTTAGTTGTATTTTCTTTTACTGATGAACACTCGACCTCACGTTAGTGGTAACACTTAGACATTGAGCAGATCTAATTTAGTACGGAGTTTTAACAGAATACGAGATCAGCCATAATATATTGGCTTGGATATTGCTTTTACCTCTAACGTGTGGTTTACAGTATAACAGACCTTAGCTCTTCGTGACTTTGAGCTAGCCTCGCTTTTTTAGGGTTCCGTACCCAAAGGACCCCAACTACTAAGCCTCCGCTGTCCGTCAGTCCTTCCGTCTGTCTGTCAGCGGACTGTATCTCAAAACCGTAATAGGTAGTCAGTTGACATTTTCACAGAGTGTGTATTTCTATTGCCGCTATAACAATCAAAATTAAATTACTTTTAAAAAAATAATGGAATCCCATATAAAAGACGTGTTTTGTTCGTTATAGTACGGAACCCTTCGTGTGAGAATCCAACTCGCACTTCGTCGGTTTTTTTGTTCAACTTTCACATGTGACACCTGTGGCACCTTGAGCTCTACCGCGGTAGCAGCGACTGACGCTCAGTTCGCGCTCAGACATTATATGTATAACTACTTGATCTCAAATTTATTCAATATAAATCTATACCAATATTATAAAGAGGTAAAGTTTGTAACCTCTGGAACTACTGAACCGATTTTTAAAATTTGTTTTGTATATGACAGCCACATTCATGAGGAATGCTATAGGCTATACGGAAAATTCCTACGGGAACGGGCAAAAACGGGATATGCGCGTACGAAGTGGCGGGCAACAGCTAGTATCCTAGAAAAATAATCCGCGGCACTTCTCGTACTAAGTTACGATCTCTGAAGTTGATTTTGACGTTAATTAATAGATTTTAAGATTAGGTTGAAGTTATTGACGATTCACGCGCGGTCAATTTATTCTCTGACTTTAAGTCGTTTATTCTAAACTTAAATCGTTTACTCTTCATGGTATTTTATAAACATCTGGCAAGTCCTTTTTCATGGAAATTACTGAAACGATTTTAATGAAGCTTAAGGCTGGGAACAAACGCTCCGGTTCCTCTTCCGATAGTCAGATCAGGGTTGCCAGACGTTCAAGAAATCTAGTTCGTGTAGGTACGTGAATCAGTATTATGTGATTCTGAGAGATCGAGAGAAAATCTGACCTCTACCTCTTTCTGAGGTCAGATGTGGATAATTCATACAAGTAATGTCTAATTATAGAAATTATGATATATTTTCTATGATATCTTTCAAATATGAGCGACGGATTTTTTGTTTTTTTTTATTTTTGTACGTTTTTATAACATCCAGCATCTGGCAACCCGAATCGGATATCCAGTGGGATACGGGTGTGCCCACCCTAATACGCATACCCAAAAGGCCTGGGTATGACGAGTGATTTTCACTTTCTATAGAAAACTTATCGAATCATCATATCGACAGTTATGAATAACCCTTTGGACCTGTTTGTCAATTAAATGATTCGAGGTAGAGTCGAGTTGGAAGATATTGGAATATAGTCAAACTAACTGATCCGCGAAACTTCGTCTGTGTCACATGCTCCGCTCCTATTGGTCGCAGCATGACGTTGACGTTTCGTTTCCTCGAGAAATGGGCCATCCAACACTAAAATAATGTTTCAATTCGAACCAGTAGTTCCAGAGATTAGCGCGTTCAAACAAACAAACAAACTAATCAGATATATTATATTTTAGTAATTATAGATATAGTAAAGATTATGAAGTATAGATAGATACATCAATCAATCAGATTAGCGTTTTCCATACTTTGGAAAGTCTGGAGGCAGACTCTACTTCCACTTTATCGAATGCAGCTGAGTACCAATATTTTACACAAGTAAAATACTGGTACTCAGCTGCCGTTCGTTCGCTCATTCGTTCGTTCGTTCGTTTCCCTTCAAGAAGCATCTTAATAAAATACACAAATAATAGCACCATGTGCTGCGGGCAAAAACCGCACGTAAATAAGGGGCCAAACACACCACCAAGGCGGCCTGTGTTCTGCAGCGTTCCGCGTTCACACATACGCACACAGCAAACGCTCTAGAGATCTGGAGTCCAGTAATCTTTAGCAATGATTGATAACACGTCACGCGCTCTTTATACTGAAAACCAAATATCACTTGTCGCACTTGATCTGGTGAGAAGTAAGTGTATTCAATAAATTCTCTTCCAGCTTTTGCAAAAAATGGAACTCCGACAGAACGCGCGTTCACTTTGACCGTCGCGGTCTGACTGCTTTTGTGTGTAGGATTCTAAGCCACCGCACAGATTATATATGGTCATTATGATAATGAAAGGTCCAATTTGAAGGATTACCCTATCGAAGTTTTCTCTATGAGTTTTGCTTCATACAGACGTTCCCTCTTCAAATAGTGCGAACAATGAACGTCTAAGGGCGGATTCGACCAAACCCAATCATCAATTCCACGATCTTATTCTAGAGTAAATCAACAGTCGTTTTTCCACGCAATCTAACGTATAGCTCTACTTGGTATAGCTATGCGCGATGAACAGAGTGAATGTGAACCTTTATGAGAACGAATGTGGTACCCGGCTAAATAACGTTGTCCTACAAACGGGACGGTGCAGAAGCGAAATTCATGTCAACTCTCATTTGTCGTATTATAGCGTGGTAAAGTAGCTGTCAATAGTGTCCATGGCAATAAAGTTATTTTGTCAAACCACGATCATCATAGTGTTCAAATAAATATTTTCTCTCTTTAAGCCACCTTGGACGTCTAGGCATAACTTCCTCATCACTATCACTATCTTGAATCAAATCATTTACTTAGATGTTGCATTTTATTTAGGGGCCATCCATAGATTACGTCACACGTTAAGGGGGAGGGAGAGGTTCGACGAAGTGTGACATTGTGTGACAAGGGGGGGGGGAGGGGTCCTAAATTTCGTGATGTCACATTTCTCAAATGACTTCTTCCGCTCTGGGTGGAGCGGAAGGGCGTGTCAGAATCTTACTGACTAAAACCCATCCGTGTTCCTTCTAAAGCCCTTTGCGTTCCAGGGCCGCGGTGACTCTTGCGAACAAATTCCGCAACCCTGGCAGAAGGTCCTATGACCTAGACTAGAGTCAAGAGTCTTTGTTTCTGTCATCTATATGACAGAGACAAAGTCAACGATGGAGCGAGCTTACCCAGAAGAAGCCTGTTCACTCTAATTTTGAAGAGATTAGGGTTGTATGCCTTCGGAAACACAGACGCAGGCAGAGAGTTCCACTCCTTTGCTGTGCACATTATAAAAGACGTTTGGAAACGTTTAGTGCGAATTGGTGGAATAGCAACAAGGTAGGGATGGTAACTTGCAGTACGTCTAGATATCCGATGGCAGAAGGGGGCCGGTGGGATGAGGTCGTGGAGCTCCTGGACACCCTCCCCGAAGTAAATCTGTAAAAGACCGACAAGCAGGCAACCTTGCGGCGATGAGCCAAGCTGTGAAGCTTGACATCCACCAGTTTTACGTAGCCAATGAGCCTTTTAGCTCTGCGTTCCACCGAGTCAAGCGCGGCAAGTTGGAATTTAACTAAGCCATCTCAAAGGTGGCTGCAATACTCCATGTCGTTCTTAGTTCTACTATTTTGTGATTTTTGACTTAAAAAACAAGTTTAAAATGAACAAAAATGATGTTGATTTAGGTAATCTTTACCGTAAACTATATGAAACGTACAGTGCAGCTTATGCTGATAAAAGAAACAAATTGTACAAGAAGAAGTTAGCATTTTATGGAAAAGTTTTAAAAGTAGTGACGATGTTGAAGGTAAAGTAGAATCTACAATCAAAAAATTGCAAATAAATATGACGAGAAAGAAAGCGACACTTATGTTTTTTGTGTGTCAAAAAATCATGAAATTCGTGTGACGTAATTTATGGATGACCCCTTATTTGAAGCAAAAAAATCCTTGTGTTGACTGTTGAGTTGAAATGACAGCTGCATAAAACAATAGCACGCCATTTTTTGGAATAACTCCGTATTCCATGCATATCGGTGGTATAGTGAGTATTCCCGAAAAGACTCGTTATTCCTCGGATTGTAGTTGGATAAACGTGAAATTGGTTTACTCTCGCGTGAGTAGCGATTTATCTCGAGAATAAAATTTATTCCAGTTTGGTCGAAGCCGCCCTTAATAGCTCAAATTGTTTTGTTTTTGTAGTGTTCTGGATTAAGGTTTACTGAACACACTTTTTAGTTTTTCTTTTTGTGTCTAATATTCATTATGTTCAATGTCATGCATACCTGTCATTTGCATGGTTACTGAAATGCCGATTTTAAATGTAATTTTATTTGAATTATAAGTGACAGTTGATGTGCTTATTATAAATAAATAAATAGATTACAGTGAACGCGGAACGCTGAACTTGGAACTCTGACCGCAAGACCGCGCGCAGTGGAGCGTGCGCCTAATAACATACCCGAAACTCAAATTCATGTAACACAGAGAACAACTCACAAAAACCATTTCAAAAAGTTCGTTCGTTAACAAAACGAGATTTCAATTAAAGTCCGAACATACGAGTATCTCTGTAAAACATTGGTTGATGAAACATTTGTGATGTTTTCACGCATCATGCTCCCAAAGGTTTAGGCAAAGAATATTTTATTTTAGGAACAGAATCTAGAAATTTTAGTAACCTTTCAAGAAGTGACTATTGACTCTAAGAGCGGTTGCGCACTACCTCCGATCGAAATCCGTGATTCAGACGTCATTATACGCGGAGCCGCTACAGAGCGTTCACGTCACTATATTATATTACTCTTTGGTCCATGCATTCCTTGTCGATATTGTGTTTTTGTAGTCATCTATAGAGTTTTCCCATAAACAGTGTCTATTTTCAACATTTCAATCAACACAAAAACATCGGCGAATCACGTCACCCCGGCCCGTCTGCCTCTTTTCTCGGCGCAGCTCGGATTCGGTTCGGACGAAGTGCGCAACTGTTCTTACAAATAATACTATGGCCACTTTGGTCCGTCAATAAACTTATCCGAAATGGAGATTCTTGGATGACGGAGAGAAATCGGATGACGGAAATCGGCTGTAGTGCGTAAGCTAGGTACCATACAAATTGTTCTAGAACTACGCCGGACCGTCTTTTCACGGATACTGATCGGGTTCGGATCGGACGTAGTGCGTAAGCGCTTGAAAGGTACCGTTCCGTGCATCGCGGCCGATCGCAGCCGCGCGCGGTCTATCGCGTGCGACAATAGTCAGAGTATAAGAATGTATAGCTCCGTTTCCGAGGTCTGCTACAGACGCGCGCGGTCGACTTCGGAAGCGGTGCCATACATTTTCATATTCTATCTACTGTCGCATAAGCCGCGCGCGATAGATCGCGTGCGGTTGCGATCAGTCGCGATGCACGGAAATGTACCTTTAAGAACGCTCGTATTTGAAAAACGTTCAAATTCAAGTCGACATGTCAAAAACTTGTCAAAATGTTAGGAAATTAGAAGAATTAAGAGTTCGCGACTACGACGCGAATGCGAAAGTTATTTTAAATACTGTTTTTTATTTGATTTGAGATGGGTTTGCTCTTGGCTTTAGTCTAGGTCAGAGGTGACAGAGACAAAGTCGACGATGGAGCGAGCTTACCCAGAAGAAGCCTGTTCCCTCTAATTTTGAAAAGATTAGGGTTGTAGGCGTTCGGAAACACAGACGCAGGCAAAGTTAAATTGTCCCTCTGATGGTTCCGAAGATGACACGTCGAGCCGACCCAAGATAAATTAGGATAAGGGGATGACCTAGCTACTACAAGGAAAATTTTACATATCCATTTCGTTATAAACTTGAAAATATGTTTTATTTGAAGACAAAGAAGTTCTTATAAGTTTTGACACTTAATTTTAACAATGTGACACTAATAGGAATAGTCCTTTACTCGACAAAGGAAAACTCCCAACGAAATTAAAGACTGAAAAGAAACAGTTTCAAACGAACTATCTTATATTATCTATTTAATAATATTCCAAGGCCTATAAGAGAAATTACTGAAATAAAAGCATTTAAGAAGAAACTCCATGAACTGTTAGTGAGCAAATGTTATTACTCTATAAAAGACTTTTTTGATGACAAATCACTATTAAAATACAATCTGCCTGAGTCATGATGCGTTCTGTGTAGATTCATATAATATAATAATGATGATTAACAAAAATTCAAGAATTTAATATATTGCAATGTATTACATTATTGTTGACATGCATGTACGAGTAAACTCATTGGAGACTTACCTACATTCTATTGTACGCCCTAAGGGTAGGACATAGCTGGTCCTTAACATTTAAATAACACCATCTGTATTATGTACCTATGATCCACAATAAAGATGATTTGATTGATTTGATTGATTTGATCTTCGCTTTAAGTTTCCAAAGAGTTCACTAGTGAGATTTTTCTAAAGAATTCTCGAGAACATGACCCTTTTCATTTTTAACCGACTTCATAAAAACGGAGGAGGTTCTCTTCGGATGTATTATTATTTTTAATATGTTTGCTACCTCATAACTCAATCATTTTAAAACCGATTTGAAATATTCTTCTTTTTATGTAAAAGGATATACTTTTCGATTTGTCTCATAGAAATTTCATCAAAATTGGTTCAGTAGTTTGGTTTTTAAATCAAAATACCTGGAAAATATGTCATCCAAGCAAACGAAATTGCGTATTTTGCTTTCCTGGCTTTCCAGTGGTGTTGTTAGTAGGTGTGGAGTAAGTACTACTATTAGTGAAAAATAAAAAGCTTTTTTACAAAAAATACAACCGACTTCCAAATAAAAAAAACACTGCAAAGTATAAAATAACTTTAATTTCGGAAATCGGTGTTAAAAAACGAAGAAACAACTGAAAACACCGACTTCCGAAATTAAAGTTATTTTATATTGTTACTTTATTTTTTCATTTGTTATTATATGCAAATATTTATAATACAAATGAAAAAATAAAGTATTATTATTAGTAGTTGAATAGGGGCCGCGCATCTGTAAGAATTGAGAAAGGGAACGTACTTTCATCATCTGCCTAGCTTTTTCCCAACTATATTGAGGTTGGCTTCCAGTCAAACGAGATTCAGCTGAATCTGTATTTTACGTGAAACGGCTGCTTACCAGACCTTCACAACCCATTAACTGGGTAAACATTAAAAATTGAATGGAAGAGAATGCCTCGCTGCATTTAGTCCGCCCATGTACTACTATTGTACATAAGTTTAAAACAATAAACTGTTGCGCAAAATCGACTGGATTACGAGCCAAAAAGCGGTGCGATTGGAGCCAGTTTTCGATTAAGTGTTTTAGAAGGTTACATTTTCCGTGTAAATTCGACCTCTAAATGTTCTAAATTTATTGAGAAGGCTCCAATATTGTACATTCGTATAAAAATAGAAGCGACAACAACAGACCTTGCGCAAACATGAGAATCCCGAGACGCATGAATCAAGTTAAACTTAAGTAGGTAGCTTCAGGTCTTCAGGGATTTCTCACTCTCGACGATAAGGTTGGTTGATACACGCATAAAATAGCAATTTTTATCATGAAGCAGTGAGCGTTGCATATTTGAATTTGGGGGAAATGAATTTCAAAACTTTTCCGTTTCATGCCAGCAATACAATGTTTGTATGGAACGAAAATGTTTAGTCCTACATGTGATACATTCTGTATTTTAATAACTGTCACACTGCTGCCACCACTGCCACTGCTCCTGCTATTGTCTGTCTCTTTAATGTTTGTAACATAGTAATGTAGAACTGTATTTGATCAATGAAAACTATGTGTCAGTTGTATGCTAGAAGCTCTAGAGCCGTCGATGTGGTGATTCTGGAGAGGCCTAAGTTCAACATCTGCCAAGCCTTTTTTCCTAATTATATTGGGGTCGGCTTCCAGTCAAACCGGATTAAGCTGAATGCTAGAATTTTACGTGGAGCGTCTGCCTACTAGAACTCCACAACCCATTACCTGAGAACACGGTACTCCTTGGCAAGACTGGTGTCAGATTTACTGGTTTCTGACAATCCGTAACGACTGCCAAAGATCTACAAATGACAGCCGGGACCAAAGGCTTAGCGTGCTTTCCGAAGCACGGAAGAAACTCGGTATGTTAAGATGGTCACCCATCCACAGACCAACCTCGGCAAACGTTGCTTAACCTTGATTGACCCGTGCAGCTGGTATTCTTTAGCCAACTTCCGCCTAAGTCCAACATTTGATGTTTTAATCTAAAATCCCGGAATGATAATAAACAACACAACATTTTAATATTAGTCAACGCGCGTTTTTGCACTCAACGCTCTCTTGGACGTATATCCTGCCAGCGATGTGTTCGCGGACAAATGTAAGACGATCATGTCAGTATGTCTGGAGTTCTATGAGATAAGTCTGTGAGTTTTGTGCTCATATCTTCTTTAATGAATGTCATTTGTGAATAGCCTATGGAAGTATGCGGTACAGAGAGTAAAGTCAAGGGAGGTGTGCGGACACCTCCACTGAAAAATGGGAGGATCCTCCGAACCAGACGGTTGTTGTGTCTGGTGGGCAACTGCCCGATAGTTGATATTCGACTGTTATATATGTTCAAGTCGCACGGAGAACTTTGCTTGCGCAATGCAGGATTTCTATGTTTGTTCGTCGTAGATGGCGCTGCGGTTCTTTTTGTTGCCGTACAAATTTCGCTTCTTAGTTTTTCATGTGGCGGCATTGATGTAAGCTTTTTATTAAGTCAAATAAATAAATATTACTGGACAGGCAATACCGGCATTCTGTTTTGTGTTGAAATACGTTTATATTCAACGACGACTAGACCCAAATATTCCAAGAAAACACGTCAACCTGACAACTTCCTCCAAAAATTGACCGCCTTTTGTTTGAAAAGAAGGTTTTTTTTTGTGCCCAAGTACCACAGTCTACACTTATGTATCCTACCATTTGTTATCCTACTCTTGCACATAACATGCCATACCGTTTATTCAAACATTTATGTAAAGCTGGATGTTCGTGAACGCTACCAAGCGACGCCACAAACACTTTTTATATGTATGTACTACGTACTCGTACACAGGTAAATATGAATTCGATTAGAATCTGTTTTTCTAAACGTCGCACAGAATATCGATTGTATTTCAATTGTTTACGTTCTGAAATAAAAAGTGATTAAGAACAATGTTAAACATTGTTAATAAATCTAGATCTGAGGCTCGAGACAACTGACATTCTGTCAGCGATAAGGTAGCGTGTCCACGATGATTATCAAAACGTCAAAAATGTATGGGATTGACAACTACTGTGTCACGTAATTAACACTACAGTGTCACGTAATTAATCCCTTATAATTTGGCATTTCGACAATCGCATTTGGTAATGGAACGGCACTTTGTCTAGAGGCTCTGAAAATTACAGGTTTTGAAATGTCAACAGTGCTTGTGTGTTTCGATTTGTTATTATGATTATTATAAACACTCAAAATTGGCTTGTTTTTAGGGTTCAGAACCACTGCATGCAAAAACGAAACCCTCACGATCACTCGGTCGGTCTGTCTGTCTGTCTGTCGGTCGGTCTGTCTGTCTGTCGGTCTGTCTGTCGGTCTGTCTGACTGTAGGCCTATCTGTCTGTCTGTCTAACTGTCAGTCTGTCTGACTGTAGGTCTGTCTGTCTGTCGGTCTGTCTGTCTGTCGGTCTGTCGGTCGGTCTGTCTGTCGGTCTGTCTGTCGGTCGGTCTGTCTGTCGGTCTGTCTGACTGTAGGCCTATCTGTCTGTCTGTCTATCTGTCAGTCTGTCTGACTGTAGGTCTGTCTGTCTGTCTGTCTGTCTGTCGGTCGATCTGTCCGTCGGTCTGTTGACAACTTTAAGTAGACATTTCCTCTTTATCTTCAATGTCGGCGATCGAGCAACGTAGAATATGGGTTATAACAATCACTCGCTAAACTGAAGTTACTGGAAAATATGCAAAATCGGTACTTACCGATTTTATACCCAAATACACTTTGAATTACCGTTTTCAATCATTCAGTATTTTAAGTAGTTTGATTTTAGTTGTTATTAAACAACTAAAACCAAACTACTTTACTAACTGTTTCGATTTATAGGCAAAATAAATAATTGAATTACTTAATAACAGTTAGTTAGAACCTCCGGTCGATTCTATAAACATGTCGAAGTGAAGGCTTGGGTGAAGTGATCACGAGGTGAGCTGTCAATCCATCTTGATTATATGGATTGACAGCTTAAAAGCAAAAACTTATGAAATTTGGCACAGTTATTGTTTATATGGGATCGAATTTTAGGCGGACATGCGGTGCCCAAAATTCGACCCCATATAAACTTTGCACTGGGCGATCACTGGTACACTTTATTGTTTACCAAAAACAAATACAGAACTCTTTTACAGAAACGTAATTCTAAACATACAATGGCTTAAATCTTAGTGTTTTTACTTATAGTAAAGAGTTGTTGCGAGCTGCGCTTTTACCTTTAGATCTTCATCATCATATCAGCCGAAACACGTCCACTGCTGGACATAGGCCTCCCCCATGTGTCGCCACAACAACCGGTCCTGTGCGTCTCGCATCCATCGGCTACCCGCGACCTCACCATTAGATCTTCACTTTGAGTAAAAGAATTCTTAACCCTAAAATGCCGCTGAAGTATTCGTGGTTTTTATTAAGTGATTGACATCGGAGAGACGAGGAATGACGAATTTATTTCCTTACATATTCAAGTGACATTTGGCTCAAGGTTTTACTTTTAGATTTTTAGCACGTTGGTAAGTCACTTGTAGATTAAAAAAGTGTCTCTGAACAAAAATTCCATAATCGTGTGCTATCTAACTTATACTTAAAATATAATTTAAAAAAAAAAACAAAACTATTGCAAATTCATAACACAATCAAAGACTTTTTAAATGCTAAAACTCTATAGTAAAGTGTTGAAGTTAATGTTATTAGTGAAAAAATAAAAATACATTATATTTGCAATATCGTTTTTTTATGATTATTATAATGACTAAATGTTATACCTATTAGTGCTTTTTTATGATTGTTGTTATATAAGAATAACTATGTCGACATTAAACATTGTTTGACATAACATATGACATATACCTATTTGTAAAAGTTTTTGAAATATTTTGACGTTAAGTTTTTTAACAATACGTACGCATTATGGCATTTATAATTCTTCATTGTATTATATGCGCGAGATTTACATTTTATTAATTGATTTTTTAAACTGATCTGTATCTATAGTAAAATTGTGATGGTTATAACTATAATTTTAAATTCAAATTAAATATTTTGCAAAATGTATCGGGAAAATATACAAATATTCCAACTTATACGTATACCTACATGATCTGCAAATAAATGATTTCTTTATTTAATACTTCTGGAGATTTCCATAAAATTGCTGAAAACTTACAAAAAAAGCAATAAAAAAAAACAAAACAAAGAAAAAACAATATACTTATTACATTGTACTAATCTTAAGCATAACGAAAATCCCCACCGAGGGTGTCCCCACGTTGCCGTCGTGGTGGGGCTTGTGTGTCTCAATGATCTTGGAGCTCTGCCGGTAGAGTTACTCATGCCGGAAAGGTCCAAGTGAGAGACCAGACAAAGCGGGACACGAGAGGGGCACACCGTTCGGAGACCTGAGCAGTGTTCGGGTCGTCGGACGGTGTGCGTTTCAAGCGGAAGCTTGCTTACTGTTCTCTGGTACGCGTCTGCTCATCAGACGTGACTGTGAGGACAGTGAGCAAGCAGCGTGAGAGAGGCCCTGTGAAAGGGCGTAGGGGTGAGGGACCACACCCTTTAAAAGGAACAACAAAAAAAAATGAAAAAGGCAGACGAAACAGAATTACCCCAGGGCAGTACCAGCTGCTCAGCAGCTGGAGAATCCGCCACGCTCCCTTTGGGAGCGTCAAGCCCCTCGTATTCTGGGGGGGGCAACGTATGTCGCAAACCGCTTGCCAGTGGCAACAAGAGCCGAGGAGGCTCCCGATCCGAGGCGTCCTTTGAGGAATTGATCGGTTTTAATTTTAGTGGACCTGACAAGGTGTTGGGTGGGCGTGGTGCTCCTGCCAAACTATGGAGAAAGAGCCCGCTGACGTGTGGGGGGGATGCGGGGTCAGACTCTGACTCTGCATCAGGCCTGAGCGTCAGCACGCCGAGTTCGGGGCAAGGGGGAGTAGGGGCTGCTGCGGAGAACTCAAAGTTCTTCCGCAAGCGCCCCAGACCGGAGGATGACCAAGGGTCATCCTCCAACGAAGAATTGGCCTCGGCCCGAAAAATCCCCACTAGTAGGCGGGGTAAGGGTCGAGAAGGAGGTAGGGGGAGAGGTTTCGCCTCCCAGGAGGCTGCCCAGCGTGCCTCTAAGCTCGCCAAGGAGGGGTGCCACCCTGGAGCGACCGTTCGGAAGATTCTCTCTTCGGCGTCTTCCGGCGGTGAGCCGGACACTGCCGGCGGCTCCGATAGGGAGCGCCAGGTCAGGTTTGCGGAGGCCGTGGCAACCGCGGTCCGAGATGTGGCCTTGAAGAGGACCCAGGCCTCCAAAAATAAGGCCATAAGTGCGGCGTCCGCCTCCATTCTGGCGGCAGCGGAGGCCAACTTCAGCGGGCCTCCGTCGAACGAAATTTCAAACCTGCGAGTGGAGGTCGCCGGCTTAGCAGCCGCCACGGAGCTTCTCCAAAAAGAGAACGAGAAGCTCCGAGCAGACCTGGCCGGGCTCCGAGAAGCCGGTCCGAAGGAGGCGCCTCAAGGGGGGCGCAAGCGCGGGCCAAGCCCGAACGTGCCTGTGGAGAACCAGCTCCTGAACCTGGTGCGGCAAGAGCTGGCTGCCTTCCAGGATCGGTTCCAGAAGCGGTTCTCTACACTGGAGGGCATCGTCCTGCGCCCCCCGCTAGCGCCGAGTCAGAAGGTGGCCTCATACGCGACTGCGGTGAAAAGGGGTGTGACGTACGGCGACGTGCTCTCCAAGGCGAAGGAGGCGGTGAACCTTGGGGAGCTAGGCATCGTCGGGGGCCTCCGGCTAAAGGTCACCATGACTGGGGCCCGTATGCTGGAGATCCCCGGGGCAGCCAGCGGCCCGGCCACCGACGCTCTGGCCGAAAGGCTAAGGGCGTCGTTGAATGTGGACGATGCCCGAGTGTCCAGGCCCACCAAGTGCAAGACATGCGCATTTTGGGCCTGGATGACTCCGTCACGGAGGAGGAGGTGGTGGCCGCCGTCGTCAGGACGGGGGGTTGTTCTGCCGAGCAGGTGAAGGCAGGCATCATACGTCCTGACCACACGGGCATGCGAACTGTTCTGGTGAGCTGCCCCGTGACGGCGGCCAAGAAAATCTCGGAGGGCCGAAGACTCTTGGTGGGCTGGGTTTCTGCGCAGGTCAAACTGCTAGAACCCAGACCTCTGAGGTGCTTCCGCTGTCTAGTGGGCAACCATGCGGGAGCCCTTTGCACCTCGGAGGTTGACCGCAGTGATCTTTGCTTCCGCTGTGGTTAGCCCGGTCACAAGGCCGGCTCGTGTAACGCCACGCCGCACTGCGTTGTATGTGCGGCAGCTGGTAAGCCGGCCGGGCACTGGGCTGGGGGCAAGGCCTGCGTTCCACCCTCCAAGGCCAGGGGCAAGAGGATGCCCTTCGCCACCACTATTCCCGCCGTAGCCACCGCCATCGCCGCCGTTGCATCCACCGCTGCCGCTGCCACTACGAGTGCCGCGGAGGAGCCCTCACAAGGGGCTCAGGAGGAGGCCGTAATGGAATGCTAATAACGGCCCCATTACGCCTCCTCCAGGCGAATATCAATCACTGCGCCGCCGCTCAGCACCTGTTGCTCCAGAGCATGGCGCAGTGGTCGATCAACATCGCCGTTGTCGCTGAGCCGTACCTTGTCCCGCCCAGGGATGACTGGGTGGAGGACCCCAACGGCTCAGTGGCCATAATTTCGTCGGCCGCCGCCGGTACCCCGTCCCTCGAGAGTGTCAGAAGAGGACAGGGGTGCGTAGCAGCACGGTTCCACAACTCCCTTAGGGAGTTGGTTGTCGTCGTCGCCGGTTATCGTTCCCTCCCCGTGCTCGTTCTCGGGGACTTCAATGCCAAGCACTTGGCTTAGGGTTCCCGATATACGGACACGAGGGGCAGGATGGTGGAGGACTGGGCTCTGGAGACAGGTCTAATCGTCCTCAACCGGGGTTCTGTCCCCACGTGTGTGCGGATGCAGGGTGAGTCCGTGGTGGATATTTCGTTCGCAAGCCCTGCTCTGTCACCGCGTATCGTCGACTGGCATCATGGAGGAGGTGGAGACGTATTCGGACCACCGGTACATCCGGTTTGACGTCTCCGCCCAGACCTCAACTGCGCCAGTCCGAGAGACCCCGAGTGGTCCGCGGTGGGCGCTCAAGCAGCTGGACCGGGAGCTTGTCCTGGAAGCCTCGATCGTGCAGGCCTGGGTGTCACCACCAGACAGGCCTGCTGACATCAACGACGAGGCAGAGTGGTTTCGGGAGACCATGTCCGAAATATGTGATGTGGCAATGCCCCGGGTCCGGCCAGGACGCGCCCGCCGCCAGGTGTACTGGTGGTCGCGGGAGTTGGCATCGCTGCGCGACGCATGCGTTGCTGCACGGCGCCAGTACACCAGGCATCGCAGGCTCCGCATCCGGCCTCCGGATGCGCAGGCCAGGGAGGCGGAGCTGTACGAGGAATACAGAGTGGCGAAGGCCGCCCTCCAAGCGGGGATCCTGCGAGCCAGGGACCTGGCTCGTAAGGAGATGCTGGAGTCTCTGAACGGGGACCCGTGGGGACGCCCTTACAAAATGGTGCGGGATAAACTCCGCACCTGGGCCCCTCCGTTGACGCAGAGTCTCCGGCCCCAGCTGGTGGAGGACGTGGTGAGCGCTCTGTTCCCTCCGCGAGGGGAGCATACTCCCCCGCCTATGGCTCCACCACCTGCGGAGCCCGATGCGGACCACACCGACGTTGGCGACGACGATGACAACGCTCCGGAGGTGACTGAGGTAGACCTGAGAGTGGCGGTAAACAGGCTGAAGGCCAAAAATACCGCCCCAGGACCCGACGGCTTACCTGGGAAAGCCTGGGTCCTGGCCTTGGAGGCTCTCGGGCCTCGACTCTTAAGCGCATGCTTGGAGAGAGGCCAGTTCCCACTTCGTTGGAAGACGGGGAAACTGGTCCTCATTAAGAAGCCAGGGCGCCCTGCGGACTCTCCGTCCGCTTACCGGCCCATCGTGCTGCTCGACGAGGTGGGCAAACTCTTTGAAAGAGTAATTGCAAACCGCCTCGTCGGGCACCTGGTGAGGGTGGGGCCGAATCTGGCGGAGAACCAATTCGGTTTCCGCACGGGGCGCTCAACGGTGGATGCCATCATGCGCGTGAGAGCCCTTACGACGGGGGATGCGGTGTCCCGGGGCAGAGTCGTCTTGGCGGTGTCTCTTGACATCGCCAATGCCTTTAACTCCCTGCCCTGGAGTTGCATCAGGGAGGCACTCCGGTATCATCGGATGCCGACCTACCTCCGTCACGTGGTCGAGGCCTATCTGACGGACAGGGCCGTCATCTACCCTGGTCACCGGGGAGAATGGAACCGGCGAGAGATGTCGTGCGGTGTTCCACAGGGTTCGGTTCTGGGGCCGCTCCTGTGGGACATCGGCTACGACTGGGTGCTGCGCGCCGACCTCCCTAGCGGCGTCAACGTAGTCTGCTACGCTGACGACACGCTAGTCTTGGCGCAGCGGGGGTCGCACCAGGTGGCGGCCGAAGTGATGACACGCGGGGTTGCGACAGTCGTTGAGAGGATCCGGCAATTGGGTCTCGAGGTGGCCCTACACAAGTCCGAAGCCATGTGTTTTTATGGTTCTCGGAACAGGCCACCAATGGGATCCCAAATAACGGTAGGAGGGGTTCACATCGGCGTCGGGTCGACAATCAGGTACCTGGGGCTCGATCTCGACAGCCGATGGAACTTCGAGGAGCACTTCCGACGTTTGGCTCCAAGACTAGAGCGGGCCGGGGCTGCCTTCAAGCGGCTCCTGCCCAATCTAGGGGGTCCAAACGCCTCCTGCCGGAGGCTCTATGCGGGGATCGTGCGGTCCATGGCCCTTTATGGGGCCCCAGTGTGGGCACTTACGTTGAAGGGCCGACCTGCCCGCCAGCTCAACGCGTCCCAAAGGGTCATGGCCATCCGGCTGGCCCGGGGATACCGCACGGTCTCCGGCGAGGCGGCGAGCCTCCTTGCCGGATTAACGCCATGGGATCTGGAGGCGAGAGCCCTCGCGCACGTTTACGCGTGGCGCGTGGAGGCGCTTCGCCGCGGCGAAACTCCGCTGCCGCGGCAAATTGCATCGCTGCGGACGGAGCTCCGGCAGGATATCATGGCGGTATGGCAACGGCGACTGTCGCAACCCTGCGCTGGGCACGCCACAATTGTGGCGATAAGACCCCTCTTTGAGGAGTGGCTGGAGAGGCGTTACGGCGTCCTCACCTTCCGCCTGACGCAGGTGCTCACCGGACACGGCTGTTTCGGGAGGTACCTGTTTCGGATTAAGCGGGAGGACACGCCCGGGTGTCAGCACTGTGAGGATCGCCCGGAGGACACGGTGGAGCATACGGTGGAGATCTGCCCTGCTTGGGCTGAGCACCGCCATGTCCTCGTCGAGGCGATCGGCGGCGGCAACCTCTCGCGTCCGGCCCTGGTTGAATCCATGGTCCGGAGCGAGTAGGCTTGGGGAGCGGTCACCTCCTTCTGCGAAGCAGTTATGCTAGCGAAGGAGGAAGCGGGCCTGCGGACGGCGAGCATTGGGTGGCTCGCCGTCCGATCACCACCAGGCCCGGGTCGATGGCGCGTTGTGTTTCACGCGCGCCTCAAAGAGATGTCAGCATAAAAGACGGGGCCCGCTAGGGCCAGAGCCTGCCAGGGTTGCGGAATTTGTTCGAAAGAGTCACCGCGGCCCTGGAACGCAGAGGGCTTTAGAAGGAACACGGATGGGTTTTAGTCAGTAAGAGTCTGACACGCCCTTCCGCTCCGCCCAGAGCGGAAGAAGTCATTTGATGATTACCCATCCTTAAAAAAAAAAAAAAAACAAAAAAAAGCATAACGAAAATAAAAAAATCTTTGAATGTCGCTGTATTCAAAAATAACTCTGGCTCTGACTCGACGAATAAACATTTTCTTTTATGTCAAGTATATTGTTAAAACACAATTTTCTCCAACACCCGAAACAAATTACCTTCACTTAAAAAAGTATTAAATCTGACAGGAAAACATCAACTTTCATGTAATTGAGTAATAAAGGAGAATCTTTTCCTTGTTCATATTTTACACACAACGCCACTTCCAAATTGCTGAACCTTCTTGAATACCTATAAAATTACAGGTACCTATTTGTGAGTTAACGAGTTGACAATGCTTATGGTTATTGGCTGACGTTCTTTGAAAATGGAAGTCATTTGACGGTCGAAAAAAGAATGAGTGTGGAATGAAAAGACAGTGGGTTTTGTAGGGTTAGGTGGCAGTGGATTAGTATGAGAGTGTTTTTTTTAGAATACCTTTTGAAATAGTAATAAAATAGGTATCTAGTGTTACCTAATTTTGAAAAACGAATGTAAATTTTATGAACACTTATTTCATTTTTTATTCTTTTCAATATTAACAAAGATAAGAGGGGCAATTTTCATATTTTTAAGGAGCGTTTGCATTCTTATTTAACTTAAGACCGTCAAAATTCACATCACAATAACATCTCAGCGCTAAGTATTTTTTAGAATACTATTTTGAGCCAGTACCTAATGATACATTATATTATAACTAAATAAAAACGATTGCCCTGCAGCGACCGTGATGCGAAGCTAAGTAGACGTCCGGCGCCATCTCCATAAACCTTTGTTAATTACAATAATTAACGCTACGTTAATCACCCTATTTTCTTATTAATATGAAATGCTTTTCCTCCGAAATGGCCGCGTTTTAATTATTATTACCAACTAAACTTATTTACAGGAAATTACTTAGATTTAAAAAATATTCTACTATCTAACTATCAATTCAGGTGATGACATACAAAAAAAAATACTATTATGGTCTATTTTACGACCTCCTTCACGTCACTAATCACCGAATAAATTCGAAAATGGAACATAATTTGTATGGAATTATCTGTCAAATAAATTTTAGCGGGAACTTAATCCGTAGGTAGTGAAACAGGCCATTAATATTCGTAAAGATTGTTTGTATAGTTTATCAGGTGACATGTGACACTCTGGCTATACGACAATTTCGTAAGTTTCTATGATTCATTATTAAACCTCATCTGAGTGAAAATGTGACTATGATAGGTATTAAGAATGTGATTTTCCAGAATGATGTTGTCACAGGTCATCATCATCATCCACAGCCCGACTTCGCCCACTGCTGAGCATAGGCCTCTCTTCTCTTGTGCCAATCCCCACGTTCCTGTGCCAGCCTCATCCAGGTTCTACCCGTGATGGCAACAATGTCGTCTGCCCATTTCGCCGCCGCCCGACCAACACTTCTTCTTCCAGTCCTCGGGCGCCACTCGGTCACTGCCTTACTCCACCTATCATCACCGCGCCTTGCCAGGTGTCCTGCCCAGCCCCATTTTAGTTCCGCAATTCGTTTTCCGATGTCGAAAACCTTCGTACGTCTTCGGATCTCGACGTTTGGAACTCGATCTAATAGAAGTATGCCAAGCATGAAACGCTCCATGGCTCTCTGTGCAACTCTCAGACTGTATACAGCCTCCTGTGTAAGCGTCCATGTCTCAGCACCGTAAGTCATGGTGGGCAAAACACACTGGTTATAAAGGCAGGACTTCAGACATTGCGGAATTTTGGCTGACTTCAGAATGTCATCCAATTTGCTAAAAGCGGCCCATCCAAGCTGTATTCTTCTCGATACCTTCGTTAGTTGATGTTCTTTGCGAAATGAAAAAATATGGCCAAGATAAACATCAATCATCATGTCACAGGTCAGTTACATTTAATACGTCTCTGGGTCTTGAAAAGTTAATCTTCCATTTCAAATTAGAATCAAGACGAAATCGCCAATCGAAATAAAATAGTACATTGTTCACCGAGAGGAGAAAGTGACCGATTACCGTCGAGGGTGTCGTTTGAAGCCCGAGCCGTAGGCGAGGGCTTTAAAACACCCAAGATCGGGAATCGCAGTTTCTCTCGAGTGATACATAGTGCTTTATACTACACCTAGAAGGAAAATAAAAAACGAAATCTTTACTAATTGAAATTTATATTGAAATTGTTGCAGTTAAAACTGAATCCTCAAACAACACACAAATTGGAAATGGCGCCAATGGCGTCTGCAATTTTCACATGTTCTTTTTTCAAATTGTTTATCCTGCCGCCGCAGGGTCGCACTGCCAGCCCGACACCATCCAACACACAGCTAGTGGCCAGTGTCATTTTGCGAACTTGGAGATAAAAACTCACTGTAAAAACTTTTTGGCTTTTAATATTTAGGTTACCGGCGCATAGTCTTACCCAAAATTAAAAAAGAAAAACCACGTAAGAAATGGATTTTCATACACTTTTCTCTTCCGCTCAGATGCGTTTTCTCCCCGCATATTTGTTCGATATGCAATGACGTACTTTCTACCGTAAATTTGATAAAGTATCAAGGTACTTTCCAAGCAGGTGTAGTATAAAATCGAATTACTAACCGCATTCGTATAAATCACGATTCGACAACTAGTCATCAACGGTCGACGTCATTCGAGTGATACAAATCGATTGCAAATCACTCGATTCTCGAAGGAATTGAACTTTTATGGTGTCGTTCCGATGTTGATCTTCTATTGTTGAGGGAATCATTCTCCCGCTCCCCGCGTCCCAAACGGCGCCAACTTTTGTAATAAGGACTGCAAATAATGAGAAATGACTTTTTATAGATAGAATTGTGATACTTAGATATATTACTAGTAAATCAATGTCGCATGAACGAATAAATAATTTGGCCCTGTGTGTTTTTAGAAATTGTTTTTATGTCTATAAAGTCCTAGGATATTGACTTTATAATATTTTGATCTAGTCGCTAAATAATAACTGCTGAACGGGTCAATCTTCGAGGGTAAGCAACACTTATTGAGGTCGGGCCGTGGATGGGTGACCATCTTTTACATACCAAAACTCCTCCATGCGTAGGAAAGCACGTTAGACAATTGGTGTGCCACTTTAGCATCTTGGACAGGCGTTAAGGATGTCAAAAGCCTGAGTACTAGTAATTAGTATTTCTAGTACTCAGGCTTCTGACACCCCACTAGTACTAGTGTAGTAGTACTTAGCTGCATCCGATTGGAATCCGACCTCAACATAGTTGGAAAAAAACCAGGCCGACTGTTTTTTTTTCATAAAATTACAGGTTTTGTTTTCTGCAATATACATACGTTTTAAATAACATGCATGATGAAATATGGTGAAGACGTTAAGATAACATCTAATATTTTGCTTTTACTTTTTCATTATTTCAGTGTTTTCTTTATCAATTGTAATAAAGACGAACGTTTCAAAACAAGAGTAAGTAGACAATCCATTTTCTTTCCTCGTTTTCCCGTTTCATTTTTATTACGAAAAACGCCTTCATAACACACCAAACCCATCAAGCTATATTTGATTGGTATACTATAAAGATATAAAAATAAAGTAATTGCTATCAACAACGTGCAAATAAAAAGAGCACGTAGTATATATTGTAACAACAGCGGACTCACGCTAGTGCTACTTATTATATTATTATAAAATAAAACTATGTTTTAAGGTTTCATAATAAATTTTACGCCAGCTTTCAACGAGGGCTGGCACCGGAGTCTCAAATAAAAACAAAACATATTTTATATTCCTATTTCAAATTCTTTTAATTTTCGCCAGACGCTTTCAATGTCTGCCAGAGAGACCTGGAGCCAAGGATATCCTCTTCACAATATATTGTAACGTCCTAAAGTGCCTTTGACAGTTGTTAGTGAAAAGAAACAATGAAGTCTTTGACTGGGCGTCATTTACCGCCGATAAGATAGCACAGCGATCCTGCAAAAGGCATTTGGAGGAACACGGGTGGGTTTTAGTCAGAGAGAGTCTTCCCAAAGTGGAAGGAGTCATTTGATGATTTCCCATCCAAAAAAAAAACGCACTGACTTGAGACGTCGCCGCTTTGAAAGTTCGTATGGAAAAACGAAGCCATTTAGGATCATTCGTGTGTCTGTCCGTCCATCTGACTGACGCTGCCAATTTACTCTTAATGCCAGTACATTAAGAGTAAATTGACTGCGTCAGTCAGATTGATTCAGTTGAAAGGACATCATTAATTTAGGGCTTAATTATTAAAGGGCCCAAAAATACTTTATTGTCTAAATTTTTCACTTTGGGACCAAATTGATGATTGATGCGACCGGGCCGCAATTAAAGAGTTTTCCACGCATTTTTTCGTTTCACTGTACTGATTTTTTCTTGAGCAATACATTTTTTTTAATTATTTGCGGGTGGTCCCAGTCGCCGGAAAAAAAATATTAAAATTAAATCGTACCGGCAACTAGGACCGCAGTCCCATTTAATTGCGGTCCCAGTCGCCGGCAGCCTCTTCTCCTGCACTGTTATACGAGTTTAAAAATGCTATTTTTAGTATGTTTAAGCTATAAAGTCCGTTAATAGAATACGAGTGAATAAATATCACAGTATCGTGTGTCAAATAAGTATGAAAAAACTGACTTTTTTTGTAAAAAAGTTTTTTTTATTTTTCTCTTTTTAGTGGTACCCCACACCTAAGAACACCATTGGAAAGTCACAGGAAAGCTCGCAATTTCGTTTACTTGGATGATATATTTATTCTTCCAGATTTCGATGAAATTTCTATGGAACCAATCGGAACGTATATCCTTTCATATAAAAAAAAAAACATTTTTTTAAATCGGTTCATAAATGACGAAGTTATGAGTTACCTCATAACTCCGTCATTTATGAACCGATTTGAAAAATTCTTATTTACCAACATAAAAAATACAACCCAATTGAGAACCTCCTCCTTTTTTTGAAGTCGGTTCAAAATGAAGAGAAGAACGTATTCTTGCGGAATATAACTTTTTTTTTTGGCGTCCATCAATTTTTGAGCAAAATATTTTTATTTTTATTCTAAAATTGTATGGACAATTAATGACGTCCTTTGTTATAATTATGAATTAGTTTGACCCAAACACGGACTCATAACGAAAATAAATCAATTTTGAAAATCATTCATGGTAGTCAAATACGCTATTATAACGAGTAAACAATTACGCTCTCAATACGGTCCCAAGGAGTGCTCACCCAGGCGTTTAAGTGCCCTGTTTAAACTATAATTGAGTAGGCGTTTACGATTACGACAAGATTTCAGCAAAATATCGTCCTCCCACGCAGATCGAGATGTCAAGGACCGATCAAACATAATTTTTGAAGCATGTATGATGCTTAGCATGCATTATCTGGCCTCACTTGCGAAAATATTGTTATAATAAACTCAATATCGTAGGTCAAAACTTTTTGTTTGAAATCACAAAGAAATGTCAAGTGGTGAAAAGGTTCAACACTTTTCAAATTCACTCACTTTTCAATTTCAGTCACTTATCTCACTATTTATTTTAAATGCGAATGGGCGGTTTGTTAGGTTGTTAATTTGTTTCGCACGCCTAAATCTCTGAACCGATTTTGATGAATTTTGGTAAACAGATGGATGAGACCAGTCACTGTTACAGTTTGTACAGTGGTGCCTACGTTGAAATTACAATTAAAAGTTACCTACCACACACAACCACCTAATAACAACAATTATTTCTTAGTTGAGAAAAAAATCTTAAAGATATCCTGCACGTCTGGGAAGTTTAGCCAGATAACCTGGAGACGATTTTAGAGAACTTTTGTTGCCAAACAACGCGAGCGAAGCCGAGGGCAGAAGCGAGATTGGTATATTTGGAAGCAGAACTCCTCCAGTTCCACCTCCACAACATTTAACTAAAACAAATGACTTTCTCAAAAACCCCGACTGATAAAATCCACTAAAAAGTTCCAAACTCGATTTTAAAGCAGTGGTATCAGATTTGTGATTGAACTAAGTCAGGTCGGATTTTTTGTCAAAGTCAATTTATTTATTTCCTGCATTTTTACATTTTTGGAATCGTCTCCTCAAGCCCTTTATTTTGATACTCCACTTGATATGTCATGAGTCATCATCTACCTAGCCTTTCTCACCTACAACGTGTAACAGAATAAACGCAATAACTCATAGGGGTCATTGAACTCATCATTATGAACAACTTTCACTATGGGACCAACATTGAAATCGTGAAAAAAATTGTATATTGGGTTCGGCTTCCAGTCAAACCAGATTCAGCTGAATACCAGTATTTTACGTGGAGCGGCTGCTGCTGCTTGCGTGGAAGACTGGAGTCAGATTTACTGGCATTCCGTGACGATTTAATATGTCAGGAGTAAAAATAAAAAAAATATGAAGACATAATTGGCGCCAAAATCGGCCAATTTTATTTTTAAATACTCATACCTAGTGTCACTCTTACAATCAAGACGAATCTAATGACACCTCTCAAACTAAAATCTATCAAGCCGTGAAGGCTACAGATCAATACATACTTTCATAAACTCGAAAAACATAACACTCCTTACGCCGTAGTCGGGTAAAAATAAAAGAATATTTTATCCAATGATGGCGGAACAGGCCATAAAAATAATAAAGCTCATAATCCTACGATACATGCCTTACGTCACGTCCGATACGACGCCATTTTGTCACGTTACAGATTATGTATTATGTATGTATTACCATTAAAATTGTGCTGCCGTGTCATTTGGACTGAACAAAATTATTCATGACATTATTGCAATCGCAAAATTGGTTGCTCTTTTTGCTGTCCCTAATGATTGAAAATAATAATGAATTATAGTGGCTTAAAGTATGAATGTGGCCGAAGAAAAAACCGAAAAACAAAAGATAGGTTTGAGCAACTCATTCATTCATCACTGAATGAATGAGTGAATATGACTGCTTGAAAAGTGACTTGTTTGGAACTTTTTAGCAGTCTTTTGCGTCGAGTTTCTCTTCTATTTTCTACAATAACAATACCAAAACAAAACCCATTTAAAAAATGTAACTCATTAAAGTTACATTTTTTAAATGGGTTTTGTTTAATATTTTTGATTTACATAGACATTACTTACCTAACGGCGGTCGCTATCTAGTTTTTATTTTTCAAAATTCTAGTAGCGTTACTATGCCAGTTCGACACTTAAGACGAATTAAACTGCCAGGATTGCGGAATTTGTTCGCAAGAGTCACTGCGGCCCTGGAACGCAAAGGGGGCTTGGAAGGAACACGGATGGGTTTTAGTCAGTAAGAGTCTGACATGCCCTTCCGCTCCACCCAGAGCGGAAGAAGTCATTTGATGATTTCCCACCCTTAAAAAAAAAAGACGAATTAAATAATACCTCATATGTTTGCGAGCCAAAGAAATAGACATACATACCGACATCATACATACATACATACGTCGAAAAACATTACCCTCCTGATACGGTTGTCGGGTAAAACCCTATGTCAGTTGCTCTATAGTCTCTACCTACCCTTATGAAAAGCGCTATCTACACTTAAAACTTGACTTGACTAATCAAACAATTTACTAAAGCCTCTCTCCTCTTGTTCCAGATAATATGCACGATGGAAGATTACAACGAGACCTACGACGACATGCTGATGAACCACTCGGAGAGCTACCAGCCGTACTACGAGAGGCCGGAGACTTACATAGTACCGCTGATCTTCGCCCTTATCTTCGTGATAGGGGTGGTAGGGAACGGTACACTGGTGGCCGTGTTTGTGCGGCACAAAGCTATGAGGAATGTGCCTAATACGTAAGTAAACTTACACATGGTTACTTCGGAGACAATGCGCAAAATTTACGTATAGCAAGATTATTAATTAAAAAAACCCCGCCAAAAATCTTTAAAAAGGATAAATTTAAATATATTGATTCTTGGGCCAAGCGTCTTTGCCTCGGGAGACTGCAATTTTTTGTAATTACTTAGTATAGTAGCGGAACCCGACACAATGACGCTTGGCCCAAAGAAGTGTACATTTATTCTACTAGTCAAACCATTTGATACCCATATTGAGGCAGTTGCGAAAAAAATATGTAATTCGCCATTATGTGGTGGCGGCCATCTTGGTTTTGAAATTTATCATAGTGTATAGTAAGTATTCTACTATAGTAGGCGCCAGATAATCGTGGAATATCGGTCATTGACCCACCTACATTTATTGACATTGTTAATTTGAAAAACGGAATTAATGACACAAAACTGTCCCAAATCATCATCTCTCGTGATCCTTAACATTGTCTAATAATGAAAAACGATTCATATTTAATTGTTCAGGTACCTATGAGCAGTTATTAGGGAAAGGTCAATATACTTTATTCCACATTTATCTGGCGCCTACTATAGTCAAGCCCTTTCATTTGTTTAACCATTTTTCAGACACAATGATAAAAACTAAAGTACCTAATAATAGTGTCTCTTTTCGATACTTAGCAATGAGATAAGTAATGCCATTATTCAAAAATAAACAAAAAAATATGTAGTGAACTGTAGCCAAAGTATTCCTTATATTTGTGATATTGAACTGAGCGATTGAAGCGAACTCTTGATGCTAGAAAAAAGTAAGAACATTTCAGGAGACTGTTAATATGAGAAGATTTTATATTATTTAACTTTCTTTTGCCCGCGACTTTGTACACGCATATCCCATTTTCCCGTTCCCGTAGGAATTTCAGGACGAATAATACACCTAAACCTTTCTCATGAATAAACCCAGCTATTGGTGAAAACCGCTTGAAAATCCGTTCAGAAGTTTTTGAGTTTGTCGCTAACAGACAGGCAGACGCGGCGTGGGACTTTGTTTTATAATATGTAGTGATAGTGTTTAAACACCAAAATTATTACACAGTGCTTATACAAAATCTACCTATTTTATGGGTACAGTGACAATTTTATCGCTGATAGAGATATCTTTTAGACAGCCTTTAAATGAAGTAAACAAAGGAATTACTTAGTTGTACTTTTCAGAATTCAGTGATCTGACAAGTTCTAATAATACATATTACGTACAAAAGAGGGCTGTGAGTAACTAACAAGATTTTCAAGACTTTCTATTTAGTTCTTAAACAATCATTTCTGTCTGTGTGTGTGAAATTAACTACAAGTACCTATCTGCTATCTCATAATAAATCTTACTTCTTATTTAGAATCTTTAATAAAAAACGTATTATGTAAATAAATGTAATTCTAAATATGTATTTTAATTTACAAAATGAACTCATTGGAATCCTTTTCAAACCATCCGGCCTAAATTTTGAATTTTCTTCACTTTTCACTTTCATAAACGTCATTCGCCTCTTTGTTTCAATAACGTCATAAGTCCGAAAGTTATTTTTTTTATTTGGTAATTGAAACCGCCGTGACCGATTTAGTTATTCCAAAAAACGTGAAAAAAAAAACAATTGTCAGGACGTTATTGAAGCAAAACCGCTGTGACAGATTTTGTTTCATCAAAAAACAACAAAAAAAAACAAATGAACTGTCGGACTTATCACGTTATTGAATCAAAGAAGTGCATTGTTAATATCTACATCAAAATGATAAGACAAAAGCAATTTAACAAGAGTCTATGTTAATTACCTAATCAAATAGATTGGACACTCATCTTCTATCTTATTCTATATAATAAAAATGAATCGCTAAATGTGTTGCTAAGAGCATAACTCGAGAACGGCTGGACCAATTTCGCAAAATATTTTTTTGTTGTGTTTTGTTATTGTGTGGAATTTTCTTTCATAAAAACCTTCTTATGAAAGAAAATTAAAAAAAAAACATTAATATCCGGGCGAAGCCGGGGCGGTCCATTAGTTAATAATGAAAATTGTGTGTGAAAACTAACTGTTCGCCATAGGTACTGAACTATGCAGACTTTTCAATAAGCTTTTAGTGGGTATAATTTATTATCTTGAAAATAGGAATAAGTGGCAGCCTTATACAAATATCGATAGATATAGGTTCCTTGGGGAGTGTATGGGAGCACAAAGAGAGGAGTTCCCGAAATGCCTACGGGAACGGGAGAAAACGGGATTTGCGCGTACAAAGTCGCGGGCACGGAGACGGTGACAGAGACACTGACAGACAACGCACAGCCGAAACTACTTGTCGTAGAAAGCTGAAATTTGGCATGAACCTTCCCTATTTTCCGTAGGTGAGCACTAAGAGAGGATTTCCCGAAATTCCTACGGGAACGTATAAAAAGCAAAAGCTAGTAACTTAAATTCATGTTCATTCAAAACTAAATACAAGAATAATAAAACTATAAAACGGCCAAGCCATGATAGAGACGTGCATTAGCATTCAGTCGATATTTTACAATCATTCGTTCGGTCTCTCAGCACTAGCTTATTGTAAAGGTCGGCTGCAATGAGACACTTGACATTAATAAAACCACAGAACAGTAAAGAAGGTTAGAAAGGAAATAGTTCCTGATTTGTATCAGAACGCGCGTCGCCGTTGTCTCCCACTCTTTAACTTCACTACATGCAAGAGACCAATGCCTAAGCGGATTACGCACACAAATAAACAACACGCACTTAGATCGTAAATTTGCTATTGGTTGTCACACTAATGCAATCACTGCGTTTGACGTACGTCATGCAAAAATAGCATCGCACCGTCGTCACGCATAAAAGCACGCTAGGGTGGGCGACTAAAAGGTCGATAGTTGATATCGATAAAATTAATGTAATCTTGCTTTTTATTTTGCACGTATTGTTGACTATGTGGACTACTGTAATGCATGTTGTGAACTTGTATTCATGCGAATATAGAAACAAATAAATAAAAGTGGATCAAATTAAAAATACATAACTGAATTTTAAAACCAATTTTATTACTTATTAACATTAGGATTTAAAATGGAATATTTACCATGTTTATTAAGAGAAAGTCGGTTGCCTTTCAACCTTACATTTCCGGTACTTATCACCAGTTCAAAAAGAAAAAAATTATTGTCCCTGAAATAATACGTATTTATTAAGTAGCATACGCTTGCTCTCCTTTAAATTGGAGTTTTTCAAAATGAAATGCAATCTAACAGTAATATACTTTTCTATAATAGCCTTAGTTAGGTCGGTCACATGGCTCGCACTAGGATATAAGCCAACCTGATGATGACTTATGCTGTTAAATAAATCAGTCCCAACGAAGCTGCGCATAATCTTTACTGTTAACATATGCTTGTTAATATTTCGGAGGTTTTCGGTGTACTTTTTTATTACTGCTTCAGATGTTTTGCAGATTAGTAGCAGTTCTTTCGAAGGGTACAAGAGACCTCCTTTATCTTTTGCAACTATAAATTTATGGTCGGAATTTATTTCACTTGATAATAAAGCTCCCACACAAATGTCACAATCAATTTTTTTCATTAAAATGTGTGCTATATATCCCGCAATGTGACTTATAATTTGTTGGCTAAAATCAGAAATATTTTGGAAAAATAAATTTATGTCTTCATCATCATTATTTTCGGAAACCATATCAATACCGTCTTCTATTAATCCATTATTAGTTGTTTTATTGATGCGTTCTATAGGCGACGATGCGCAATTCAGGATAGAAATATGTTCCAGAGCCAAGCAATTTCCACTTTCGAGAGCCTTTATCTCGATATGTACCAGTAATTTCTTATATGCTGCCTTAAACTGGCGCGCCGGAGGGTTATTGTTGGCTCCGCCATGTGACCTTATATTGCCAAAAAGCATCTCGAGGTGGTCTTGGCTAATTTTATACATTGGCATATAAACAAGTACTTGAGTACGTATTATATGATTATAAATATGTTTTACTGCTTCAGCGCATCCAATGAACCCAATAAAGCCTGTTTTTCGCGGGCTTTGTATTAACAGCCTATCGTCTAGACATTTTAGTCGTGATAGGTAGTCGACTGCTGTGTCTAGGAATCCTAAAAGTTCCATTGAGTTAATTTCCGTAAGCGCTTTCTTAAATTTAAATTGAAAAGTGCTTCGGGAATTGAATACGTCAAACATATTATTAATTATCCTCAAAAATTGCGATGTTGCTTTACTGTTTTTAAATTCAGGTAGTTTCAGTTCATTGCAACAAAAGTCTATAGCATCCGCTACACTAAGGCTGAATAGCTGTGTTGCGAGCTTTACCTTCATTTTTTGATTTAGAAAATGTATGTGATGGTAACGTAACTTGTTAGCTAAATGAAAATTTTCTGTTTCCTGAAGCTTATTTAGTTCTTCCAAAAAAATCCACTGTATTTTATTGCCATCTGGATCTATAAAAGTTTTATAGCTTTGAAAAGCGTTCCGCAATAGTTTGATCATGTGAGATGGATCCAATATTACCAAAATTGAGTCTTTAGTTACAGGATGGTTAAAAGTAATTCTTCGATCTTCTATAGAACAACCCAAACATTTCACCATTGCTATATTAGCAGCGCATCCATCGAAAGTCAACGATATAATTCTTATACCAGTTTCTTGGATAAGTTCTAGACATTGTAAAATTAAGTCAGACCGCTGACTTCCTGTTATACCGTCCACAAGGAAATAACCAACGGGAACTTTGAAGTTACAGTTTATGCTTGTAACTAAAAAAACGAGAGCCTCTTTAGCTTCTAGTACATGATCTCCTTCAACTCCAGTACCGATATCAACGTGTCCCACTAATTTTTCACCGTCATATTCTATACGTCGGCGTATAGCCATTTCGTCAATAGCTAACCCCGCAATTATGGTGTAATTTGTATTTTTAGCTTTTTGTTTCAACGCTTCGAAGGATTCTTTAGTAAAACCTGGGTCTCCTCCGATTTTTTCGTACCACTTTCTAAGTGTACGCCTTTCTGGTAAACAGGTATCGAAAGTTCTACGTATGTAATCGTAGGCCTTCGGTGAATAATAATGTAATGTCAACGCAAAGGTACGAAGCGCTGGGCTATATTTTTGTTTGCATTTTCCTCCAGACTTTTTTGTAACCATGCGTCGTGTCAGTTCTTGAGCCTGTTGATAAAAAAAAAGTAGGAACGCTTTTTAATATTGAAAGAAAGCAAGAAAACGATCGACAAAGGCATACAACATACGAACACGGCTAGTGTAAGAGTCTGTAATACCTGTAAATTAATATTTTTCAGAATATTCGTGTCTTCATCTTTCAAACAAAACTTTTCTTGGATATTAACTAAAATGTCTTCAATTTTATTAATTTTGCGTTTTAATCTTCTATTTTGGGCTTGTATTCTTTTTATTTGTAATCTCTGCTTCTTAATGATATGTTCCTTAGTGTTAATAATGTTTTGTAGTTTTCTTTTTCTAGGTGAAGTTGCGTTTGAAGGCGATAATAACTGTTGCTGTAAATAAAAAAATAGTATATATTATTTTGTAACTGTGTTAGCACATTCAATATTAAAATGATTATTTAGGTAGGGTTTTTTGCGAATTATGTGATTTACTAGCTTTTTTTTGACAACTTTGTACGCGCATCCCGTTTTTTTGGAATTTCGGGAAATCCTTTCTTAGCGGATGAATAAAAAACAAAAAATCATTAAAATCAATGCAGCCGTTTTCGAGTTATCATAACTAAATTAAGTAAAAAAGATTCACATTACATAGATGTCAACAGTTTACATAACATTGTATGTGCGTGTAATTTATCACAGCATATTTTTTTACCTGAATGCTTCGTGGTTTTATGGACTTATCTCTTCGTGGTGTAGATGGAGTTGGTTTGTGGTCATCCATAGTCGGCTGTAATAAAAAAACAACGTGACTATTTTACACTTGCTATTAATGTATCTAATCAAGAAAAATAATGCAAAACTTTATTACCGGGGTTTGACATGTTTTTTCTTCTACGTTAGATGAACCCTGAGTTATGTCGGGGGTAGATGCAGTTTTTGTTACGGTATCACTGGTACATGGTAGTGATGACTGTAAAAAAAATTGTTTATTAGCAGTCATCAAAGAAGTATAAAAAACGTAATAAAAAAGGCATAATTTTCAATTTCCTTATTTTCAACCATAAGTGTTATAAAAATCAAATTTACGGAAGATGATTCAGATATTGCCATTTTTAGACAAAAAACTGATTTGACGAGACTAAAATGAAATTTTCTAGAACAAAATCAGTTTACTTACTGAACAACACATAACGATATATTTGTGCGGATAAGCGCCTGATTTTAAGTTTTTTTTCCCTGACTTTGTTGTTATGTAATTATCATCATCGAAATGTTGCGAACAAATTGTGCTACATTTAGTGGGGATCCAATCAATTCTACCAGTTGTCTCAATCCACAGTTTTCTTATAGGTGGATCTGTTGGAAACCTAAAACGTATTAAATCATTATGTCAGTTTCAATTGCAAAATTATTTTTTATATACATACAACTTAAATACAAAAAAAAAATACAAGAACCTCACTTAAAATCTATGTTACTAATTGGTCGTAATAAATATAGTATAGTAATAATCGACATTGTTTACAATTTGGCACAGCACTATCGATGCCTAGATTTCCTGGAAATGAATCCTCGGGACCATAGATTATACACTTAATACTGGTCTCGGGACTCTCGCGGTGAACGTAATACATTGCGCGATCGCTCAAGTAGTGCAAAATGGTACCCATCTATTGCAAGCAATACATAACTATTCATCTGCTTGCGATTATATCATTTTTGTCTACAAACTTCATAATGCTAATGTTATAATTACAAATATCACAAGTATTTCAATGTGTTTGGACTTACCGGTGGAAAGAAATCCCTCCTCGTGCTACACTACACACCTGGCTTCTTTTCCGACACGTTATAATAGCGCAAGACGGCATAATTTAATATTTTTGCGGAGCTTACGTACGCTGTCAAAACAAGAGCGTGATTGCTGGCCGGTTAAGTAAACTTCGGTTGATATTGAGCATTTGCTCATAACCGCGGCGCGCGTGCCCCGCCCACAAGGCCCTTCTAACCTTCTTTACTGTTCTGTGAATAAAACCTATATTTTTCACACGACCTACATGCCTCGGGACACTGATAAAACACCGGAGTGCAGATTTATCGTGCCACATGATATTATTCTAGTAGATACTTATTTATTTATTTAATAAGGCACACCAACAGCTTATTTACAAAATTAATCATATAAGTTATGGCATCGAGGGTCCTGTGTAAATAAACCACTTACAGGCATGCACAACTTTCTTAGAGAACAAAACTTGAATTCAATTACGTAAAACACTAAAACATTACTTAAGATATCCTAAACTGACATCAATAAATAAAATAAAAGGGTTTACGGATCATCAATCTAACTTTATAACTTATTTTAATTTACTAGTAAAAAATATTAAAAATCCTAGTTTCCTGCTATGATTTTGATTATTAT
Organism: Mamestra brassicae; assembly: GCA_905163435.1. Lineage (NCBI taxonomy): Eukaryota > Metazoa > Arthropoda > Insecta > Lepidoptera > Noctuidae > Mamestra > Mamestra brassicae. The sequence continues at coordinate 4,299,067 of LR991003.1, read as the reverse complement.
TTATGTTTTGTACCACAGTGCAGTATTTTTAAGCCAAAGGTTGACTGGTACATAATGTCTTGTTGTCTTAAGTCCGCCCATGTACCAGTATTGTACATCATCTTCTGCCTAGCCATTATCCAACTACAACGTGTAACAGAAAAAACGCAATACCTCTTACAGGGTCACTTTTTCTATGGGACCAACACCGAAATCGCGAAAAATAAAATCAGCTGTTCAGTACATTGTATGGGAGAGTCACAAATGTATGGGAGAGTCAACTTTTTTCGCGATTTCAATGTTGGTCCCATAATAAAAGTTGTTCATAATTATGAGTACAATGACCCCTTAAGAGGTATTGCGTTTATTCTGATACACGTTGTATATTGGCGTCGGCACCCAGAAAAAGCTGAATACCAGTGTTTTACATGGAGCGGCTGCCTACCACACCTCCACAATCCATTAATTGGGTACCACAATTGTACATAAAGTTTTTATTTTTTTGGAGTTACAAAATCCTTATGCAGATGAAAAAACTACCATAGAAAACTGAAGCAGTTTTTCGATCTGCCAAAGGATTACTTACTTTTGCTAAATTTGGTATTGCGATGTTCGAGTTTGATATGACTTACAAACTTGTCTAAGTATGGCTGCCAGTCAAACTATATGTAAGTACTTTTGGCATTCAAACTTTGTCTCTAAGCTTAGCAATGACTTAGTAAATCCTTTGGTCGACAATATAGTTACGTATATGTACAGTTAGCGACAAAATTCCATGAGCATCTAAAAGTTCCAAAAGTCGTCAACACATTAAAACAACAAAAGTCACTGAATAGCTTTGGCCACAAAATGCGGTATGCAAATCAATGTTACAAAATTCGATTTTGTGTCATTTTTCTTTTTATTTAAAAATAATTTCTACACTCGAAAAGTTCGTATATGTTTTCGAAATAAAATGGTGTAAAATGTATTCCTTTCTATTAGCAAATAATTCTGCACGACAAAACATATCGAATTCTGAACTTCGAATGCTCATCGAATATTATCGCTAACTGTACCAATCTTGATAATTTATAAGTAGGTAACAAGTCTACGGAGAAAACCGATAGTATGGTTGCTACATATTATGTAGGTTTTAAAATATAAAAAACATGATCTGAAGAAAAACATGAAGTCAATAATCCAGTATATGGTTTAAAACAAAGACTTTATCATTTAAGTTAATATAAGTATTTCTTTTTTATGTATGTAGTTAATTAAGATACACCGAACTCACCAAGATTAAATTGTCAATAAATAATAGAGTTTGAAAATGTATTTTTTTAAAACAATAATAAAGAAAACCTTTAGGAGGCTATGTATAGGCTATATCCAGTCTAATTATCTATTGTACAAAAGACCTACCAGCAAACAAAAAAAAAAAGATTTTTTACATGGCTGCTTCACTATAAATTACGCCCGTATCGTTCGTTTACATAAACAAATCTTGCGTTCACAAACATTAACCCCAAAAAAACTACCACTGAATCATAAAATCGGCATAAAAACCTATTGCCATCTCTTTCAGATACATCCTCTCCCTCGCGCTTGCTGATCTCCTGGTAATCATCACATGCGTGCCATTCACATCCATTGTGTACACGGTGGAGTCCTGGCCATGGGGCGCCACGGTCTGCCGGGTTTCCGAAGCTGCGAAGGACGTCAGCATCGGAGTGTCAGTGTTTACACTAACAGCACTGTCAGCTGACCGATACTTTGCGATCGTGGATCCGTTGAGGAAACTGCATGCTACAGGTTAGTGAAACTGCATGCAATGTGACTTTTAATTTTTCAGGATTTATATGCAATGATTAGAAGGTGGGCTTTATTTTATTCTTCAAAACTTGTTTTTTTACAATTTAAAAGCTACGTATGGTATTTTCTTATTAATAATTCCGACATTTCAATATGGGATCAACTCCTGAGTATGAAATATCTCAAGATTCAAGCTTCAAAGCATTTATTTAAAAAAACCGTTAAAAAAGCACGAATTGTCAAGATCGGTCAGTCAAAGACATGGAGCTCAAAAGCATAGATCTCTATGGAGAAGAACGTGCAAGAAACTCGACAGACACTGTAATAAAAATCAACTTGTCAGTACACTTACAATAAAAAAAAAATATTTGACACAACACAACAGTAACAAACACACAGTACAAGAGAAGGATAACGCAGAATAACAATACAATAAAATAAAATTATGCTGAGTGTGCCCATACCGAAAGGGTTACCATTCCAGTGTTTGCAGTACCTACATTATTGTTAGCTTACGCGTCAAAATGAAGAGGAACAAGCTGTGTTTGTTTCCGTTGTGTCTTAGTGAATGTTTTTCTTTTCGTGAGAAGTTACTTGTTTAAAACACACTCCGTCGTTAACTTTAAAAATGTGTTTTTGAATATTTTTTTCACAACAATCAACATCAATGTTTTGTGTCGATATGATAATGTTAAAAACTTTTTACCTTTGAAAATTAGTAATAGAACACTTTTGACACGACAGTTTATAACGGCGTTATGACAACATTTTTACTTTCTAAAACTTCCAAATTAGATGGTGAAACTTCATCGTGGTGAGTACATAAATAATCTAGATCACAGGGAGTCATAATTTAATCAAATGCTAAGTTAGCTTAAAAGGTTTCTAAAAGCGTAAAATCGTTTAGAATCTCTCAAGAAGACCTGCAGTACTTGGAAATATGATGCAATACATAAGCGGATTAGTAGAAGGTCAATGTTTTTTTTTGTGTTCAGTTTATTGAGTAACAGTCGATAGTGATTCATAGAAACACAAATTGATTTGAGACTGGTTTACTCTTGACCTAGTCTAGGTCAGAGGTGACAGAAACAAAGTCGACGATAGAGTGAGCTTACCCAGAAGGAGCCTGTTGAATCTAACTTTGAAGAGATTAGGGTTGAATGCGTTCGGAAACACAGACAGTTTCACTCCTTTGCTGTGGGCATTATAAAAGACGTTGGGAAACGCTTAGTGCGTATTGGTGAAATAGCAACCAGGTAGGGATAGTAACTTGCAGTGCGTCTAGATGTCCGATGGTAGAAGGGGGCCGGTGGGATGAATTCGTGGAGTTTTTGACCGAAGTACAATCTGTAGAAGACCGACAAGCAGGCAACCTTGTGGCGATGAGCCAAGCAGTGAAGCTTGGTTTCCACCAGTTTTACGTCGCCTGTGAGCCTCTTAGCTTCGGTTCCACCGAGTCAAGCGCGGCAACTTGGTATTTATCCGAGCCATCCCAAAGATGGCTGCAATACTCCATGGAGGATCGGACTAGGGTTAAACACTGACCAGGCGTGAAGTATCGCTTCACTCTTCTTAGGATGCCCAGCTTTTTGGCCGCAGTTTGGGCTTTGTACTCAATTGTGGCGCAAAAGTTGGGACTGGATGCAGTTCGCAGGAAAACGTTTGTCAGCTGGATTCATTTCAATATCAATTCTGTGAGCATTTTAGTGGGTCAAGTGAATTCTAAAAATAACCTTAATAGAATGTGAACGTTTTGAGTGTTTTCATCGCTAAAATGCAAAAATAGACTTTTTACAAACGTTAAAGGAGTAGAGTATCCGTTTTAACATTAGGTATACTTAACTTTTATGAGTCCAAATGTGCACCTGGATGAAATAGTACGAATTTTGACCCATAACGGGTAAAGAATAAAGGTCAGTTAAATCAACCATTGAGAAAAAGATCATCGCTTGCTTGTGCGTCTATCGTGTAAGTACTTGACTGGCCTGTTGGTCGAGTGGTTAGTGACCCTGACTTCTAAACCGGAGGTCGTGGGTTCGATTTTTGTGTGATGAGCATGATCATTTGTTCTGTGTCTGGGTGTAATTTGTCTATAATATGTATGTATTTCGAAATATATAAGTATGTTTATCAGTTGTCTGGTTGCCATAGCACAGGCTCTGCCTAGTTTGGGATCGGATGACCGTGTGTGAGTTGTCCCAAGATATTATATTATTAGATATTATTATTACTTAAATGCTTCCGCAAAATAAAAATGCACCTGTCTATAGGTTTTTTTCTATAATAAAAAGAAATTAAAGGAAGAACAGCATTTATTTGCGCATACTGTATGACGCACACTTTTTTTTTTTTTTTTAAGGGTGGGAACTCATCAAATAACTTCTTCCGCTCTGGGTGGAACGGAAGGGCGTGTCAGACTCTTACTGACTAAAACCCATCCGTGTTCCTTCTGAAGCCCTTTGCGTTCCAGGGCCGCGGTGACTCTTTCGAACAAATTCCGCAACCCTGGCAGGCTCTGGCCCTAGCGGACCCCGTCCTCTATGCTGACATCTCTTTGAGGCGCGCGTGAAACACAACGCGCCATCGACCCGGGCCTGGTGGTGATCGGACAGCGAGCCACCCAACGCTCGCCGTCCGCAGGCCCGCGCCTACGGTGGCCGGGGATCGCCCTGCGACTCCCGACGCCCGGGGCGTCTTCTCCTGTTGCGGCGGTTGGGACGAAGGCCTTGCCTTTCCCTCGCGCGGCCCGCCTCCTCCTTCGCTAGCATTACTGCTTCGCAGAAGGAGGTGACCGCTTCCCAAGCCTCCTCGCTCCGGACCATGGATTCAACCAGGGCCGGACGCGAGAGGTTGCCGCCGCCGATCGCCTCGACGAGGACACGGCGGTGCTACGCCCAAGCAGGGCAGACCTCCACCGTATGCTCCACCGTGTCCTCCGGGCGATCCTCACAGTGCTGACACCCGGGCGTGTCTTCCCGCTTAATCCGAAACAGGTACCTCCCGAAACAGCCGTGTCCTGTAAATACCTGCGTCAGGCGGAAGGTGAGGACGCCGTGGCGCCTCTCCAGCCACTCCTCAAAGAGGGGCCTTACCGCCGCAATTGTGGCGTGCCCAGCGCTGGGCCGCGATAGTCTCAGTCTCCATACCGCCATAGTATCCTGCCGGAGCTCCGTCCGCCGCGATGCAATTTGCCGTGGCAGCGGAGTTTCGCCCCGGCAAAGCGCCTCCACGCGCCACGCGTAAACGTGCGCGAGGGCTCTCGCTTCCAGATCCCATGGCGGTAATCCGGAAAGGAGGCTCGCCGCCTCGCCGGAGACCGTGCGGTATCCCCGAGCCAGCCGGATGGCCATGACCCTTTGGGCCGCGTTGAGTTGGCGGGCTGGTCGCCCCTTCAGCGTTAATGACGCACACTTACCACATTTTTTTTTTATATGGGTTTGCTCTGTCCAAGTCAGAGGTGACAGAAACAAAGTCGACGATGGAGTGAGCTTACCCAGAAGAAACCTGTTCATCGTCATCATCATACCAGCCGAAAGACGTCCACTGCTGGACATGAGTCTCTTGTAAGAGGGGGGGGGGGTTGCCATAATCACTACGCTTGTCAGGCGGGTTGGTGATCGCAGTGTAGCTATTGCAATGCACAGAGAAACAGAGGATGCTGTTGCCCATTCTCTGGTGGTCTGTTCACTCTAACTAAATAATAGAAAAAAAAGTAAATAAATGGGAAATATGCATCACATCCACTCGAAACGCTCAGCATAATGCTGTGCGATTAGAGAGAATTGACAACGATAAATAGCGTACTTAATACTACAACATAGTTCTAAAAAAAAGTTTTTCTGAAAGTGGAGTTCGTTTACGGCCGGTTTCAATAACGTATCTACCTTTAACTAAAAAATAAAAGGTCAAGAGAAGATACTTTATTGAAACCGGTCGTTAAAAACTACAACACTTGGTACAGCTTTTATCTGTATGTTTCTGCGAACTATATTTTCGATACAATACAGATTTTCCAGCAACGTTTGAAAGCGGGTCATACATGCGTGACCCTTATGGCCGATGTAAAATCCGTTTGGTTCACTTTTGTATGAATAGTGTGGCTGCTATAATTCGAATATTATTGTTGTTATTCAAAACAAACATACATCCTTTGGGCCTAGACTGAAAAGGTTACCTCTAAGCAAGCGAGCTTCATCTTCAACCACATCATTGCTTATTATCAGGTGAGACACTGGTCAAATGCGAGACATATGTCGCTACAAAAATCGATAGTAAACAAAAGATAAATAGGTTTACAACCTACAAAAAACTGGGAAGTCAATTAATCATAATCTTCTCTCTTTTGATCGTGCTTAAGGTACAATTCCGTGCGTCGCGGCCAATCGCTCATACACATGTAAACATAAAATGATTTAAAAGAGTGTCCGTGGAGTTTCTTACACGTTCTTCTCCATAGAGATCTACGCTTTGGAACGTGCAAATAGCTTCATGTTTTTGACGGACTGACTTTGACAATTCAAAAGTACCTGATAATGGTTTATTTGAAATAAATGCTTTGACTTTGACTTTGAATCGCAGCCGCGAGCGATCTATCGCATGCGATAATAGTCAGACTATGACAATGGAGGGCTCCGTTTCCGAGGTCTGCGACAGACGCGCGCGGCTGACTTCGGAAGCGGTGCCATCATTTTCATACTCTGTCTATTGTCGCTTCAGCCGCGCGTGACAGTCACATGCGATAGATCGCGCGCGGCTGGGATCGGCCGCGACGCACGGAATTATACCTGCAGCGACCATTAAAAATTATTACTACTGGCCGCAATTCTTTTTTAATAAATTGCTTTTGTCATTTAACGTGAAGTCAAAAAAGATTAAATTATTTCAGGCCAAACCATTTGATCAAAAGAGAAATCCCATTACATAATTAATACGCGAACAAACGCAGAATTTTCAGGCTTGTATGACATAATAAGTCATTTAAAACGCCATTATAAAACAATCCTTTACATATACTTCCTTTAGTCCTCATGCTTATATTGAAATTAAACTAAACTAACATTATTCTGGAGTCCGAATATATTATTTTAACATAAAAGCAAAATGGGCTCCCTCACCCGCCCAAGTTTGTAATATGTAGCAATAAAATAACTGTTTTACAAGCTTTAAAAGCCTCATAAATGTGAAAACTTTACTAGTGAACCTTTGAAACTGTTCTCGTACACTTTTGAAAAGAATTAGAGGTAGGTAATAGAAGTGTTTCACGGGCTAACCAACACAGGAATATACTCGCCTGGATATGGCGAGCATTTTTTCTGAAACAAATGAACAAAATGAGGTTGTGGAAAGGTTGGCAATCGTTCGTTCGACCAACGAACATTCGGGCGAATATTCCTCGGTGGTTCGAACTGCGGTGGTGAATAGATCTGTACATACCTATAACAGTTAATCCACATTTCTCCAGTATTGCTCATGCCAGCGTTGCCAGCCGTCCGGATAAAGCCAGACACAGTCAGGGTTTTTGGTTGCATGTCCGGCAAATTAGACGGTGTCCGGCCTGTCCGGCTTTTGTTAGGCTTATTCTTTACATTTGTCATGTGTTAGTGTCCGCTCCGCCCGCATCACTTTGCACCTCTAGTGAAATCGAAGGGACAAGCACTTTTCCATTGAAATTAATATTGAATGATAAAATAATAAAGAATACTGATTCATTCAATTGTAATGTTGTTTCGTATGAATTAAAAAAAATACAGTTATAAAAAAACAATGTTTGTCGTATTATACTAAAACTAATAAAATTAAGGTGTCCGGCCTTTTTACCCAAAACACCGGCTTAACTGGCTGATCAGTACGGTTTTTCGGTTTTAGGACCTGGTGGTACCAGACTTGGGGCTACTGAATTATTATTACAGATGAAAAAAACAAACAAAATTTTGCCTGTACCGGGAATCAAACCCAAGGCTTTACACTTGATATTGGTGCTTGTGACCTTGTAGATCAAAAATGTAGGTAACAGCAAATTCTATGTTAAAGAAAAAATCTATTTTTTTGCACCTGTCATGTTGTCCGTTCTCCATTGGTTGACTGGTAGAGAATGCCTAAGGCCAATGTACCTTTGTGATGTATGAAGTTTTAATAAATAAATAAATAGACGGTAGCTCATAGAGACGGTTTTCAGGTTCCGTACCCGAAGGGTAACCACCGGAACCCAATGACTAGCCTCCGCTGCCCTCCGTCCGTGTGTCAGCGGGTTGTATCTCAAGAACCGTAATAGGCAGACAGTTATGATTTTCACCGAGCGTGTATTTCTATTTAATTGCCGCTATAACAGCAAATAATAAAAAATAATTAAATTAAAAATTAAAGGGGGCTGCCATACAAGAAACGTCTTTTTTCGGGTACGGAACCCTTCGTGTGAGAGTCCGACTTGCGCTTGGCCGGTTTTTATATGGTTAGTCAGCTCCCTTAATATGTCTGTTAATGGCTACATACCCATGTAATCACGAAGCAGTCCTTCAAGTCGAGATATCCACTAAGCCTCTCGTCTGTCAATGACAGATTTCCAAACAGTACCTTTAGTAAAGATAATAATAGGTACCAGAGCCTTAGGCTTTGCTGTGACTGAGTGTACCGCACTTCAGTCAATCTTTGAAGGAATGACGTGTGTCCTCCAATCAAGCGTGTAATTAAATTGGACTTGGAATTCGAAACTCCGGAGACGTAAGGAAATATCGATTTTTAAAGACGTTGAACAGAACAAATTTAAATTTATATAAAATTCGAAACGGCTGGTTGACACTTTCCGCATGGGCGTGCAGAAGGCTACAGTAAGGGTAGGCCAGCCCATACAAAACGCCCAAAAAGGGCTTCAGGGTTAAAATCACGATACCGACGATGTGAATTTTCGTCCACTTTGAAAATGGAGGAAAATTGTTTTTTGGGCATTATGTATGGGCTGGCCTACCCTTACTGTAGCCTATTGCGCGCTTATTTCCCATGACCCAAGAGCTAGTTTTTACTTTGGCCAGAGGACCAGCATAATGCCATTCATCGTGGCAATGCCGCCAGTCTCTTGGGCACATTACCAGCTGACAGCGTTGAGGACGAATTTTTTATGCAAAATTTTAGTTTATTGTAAGTTTAGTTTATAAATGTTAATGTTATTTATTATTGTTAATCGTGCACTTTAATTAAACTAGAATCATTTCGTTGAAACAAAAATGAAACATTTCTTAAATTCTTAAGTTTTTTTTGGTTTCATGCAAATATCTGAAGCCTAGTTTTATGCAGTGTTGTCTGTTTATGTGCCTGTTTCATGATTCATTCTTAAAAAGTACATGTTAACATATGGTGGACATCAAACCGAACACACAAAATATTATCGAATTGCTTGCCGGAGGCTGTTTCCTGTTAGCTACAACCTGGAGTTGGTAATGGTCATTTTACAAGCTTTTGTTTTCATCTTATTGTTTTATTATTATTATTATATTATTATTATTATTATATTATTATTATTATTTATTTATTTATTCATTCATTATTATAACACCTTTACAGATACATCCAATACATCCAATACATCCAAATTTTAATTACTTCAAAACAATTTATTTGAAAATTATGAAAAAAATATTTATAATCTTCATAATACGCCCTTTCATTTCAAATGTCATACGGTACAGCTGGAAAAACCTTTTTTTTTACCGCAAAAGTTTACCCCATTTTCATGAAAATATTTAATTTCGTTACACGTCCGTGTTTGAGTTACAGAACATTATTATGTGTACCTTTTAACTGAATCGGTCCAATAGATTCGGAGAAAATCGTCTGTGACAGACGGACCGACAGACAACCGAGTGATCCTATAAGGGTTCCGTTTTTCTATATACAGCTTCGGAACCCTGAAAAGAACAATAAAAAAGCGGTACGTTTGCAAATTCGCGGGAAAAATATTGTAACTTATCTCCACAACGCCATATTGAACACTTATGCATAGGTAGTCGATGAAGAGGTTGGGTGTGAGTGCTCCAATGAAAATGATTGATTGAACAACTTACAACTTCTGATTGATTCGTTTTATTTTGTTCTCTGCCGAAATGAGCAGAGAGTTCTCGGAATAATAATTTACGAGGATTTCATGAAAGAATAAATAATCGTCTTTCTGCCATCTGCTTTTCATTTATTTGCGTCTGTTTTTTATTTAACAAGAGGTTTATTTCGTGGGCTTTGTTGTTATTAAACACTAGTTTAATAACAACAAAGCCCACGAAATAAACCTCTCACTGCTAATCACGCGAACAAAGCCACTGGCACATACTAATGTGCCAGTGGCTTCGCTCGCGTGATAGTGAAAAATTATCCTTAGGGAACGAACTTTTAAAAATAAATCATAATTATGACCTTTTCCGAGATCCAATCTATTTCTACCAAACTTCTACATAATTGATTAAAAACTTAACGAAGAGACAGTCAGAGTTGCTTTAGTATTTGAAGGGTTTGCCCGCTACTTTGTTTGCGCAGATCCTGTTTTTCCCCGTTCTCGTATAGCCTTCCTCATGAATATGGCTATCATATACAAAAACAATTTTCCAAATCCGTCTGGTAGTTCCAGAGATAAGCGCGTTCAAACAAACAAAGAAACTCTTCAGCTTTATTATATTAGTATAGATGGATATAATAATATACAGTATAGTATAGATGTATAAGGATGGAGTTTGGATACTCTTTTTTTCAATCAGCAAATGACTTCTTCCGCTCTGGGTGGAGCGGAAGCGCGTGTCAGACTCTGACTAAAACCCATCCGTGTTCCTTCTAAAGCCCATTGCGTTCCAGGGCCGCGGTGACTCTTTCGAACAAATTCCGCAACCCTGACAAGCTCATAATAAACAAATAAAACATCATCATTATCGATAAGTAATAGTTTAAAACATTAGATTTAATGTTCGCGATTGCGGTAAATTAATCAACATCACTTAATTATCAACGTACATAAATTTACAACGCTGCAAGCGCCATATTTGCAATTGAATCGGTGCACGATGCAGTGAATCCTTCAGTGTTGACGTCATAAACCCTTGACATATCGACAGCAAACATCCATCGACTAATCACTTTACCGTCCCTCTAACTGCCAGCTGCAAACAACTACAAATTGCGATATATATGCAAATGCCGTAAGATTGTCAGTCATTACGGATAGTCAGAAGCTAGAAAATCTGTCACCAGTCTTACCAAGAAGTATAGAGGTATGCGGAACAGAGAGTAAAGTCCCGCATACCTCCACTGAAAATGGGAGGATCCTCCAACCAGACGGTTGTTGTGTCTGGTGGGCAACTGCCCGATTGTTGATACTTGGACTGTTGTATATGTTCAAATCACACGGAGAACTTTGCTAGCGCGATGCAGGATTTCGATATTAGTTCGTCGTAGTTGGCGCTGCGGTTCTTTTTGTTGCCGTACAAATTTCACTTGGTGTGTCACTAGTTTTTCATGTGGCGGCATTGATGCCGCTACAGGAGTACCGTGTTACCCAGTTAATGGGTTGTGGAGGTCTGTTAGGCAACCGCTCCACGTAAAAAACTGGTTATCAGCTGAATCCGGTTTGACTTGAAGCCGACCCCAATATAAATGGGAAAAAGCTAGGCAGATGATGATGCCGTTAAATTGTAAAATATCGCGTGAAATTGCAAACTATTTTTTCTTAATAACAAACGGATATATAACGTGTAACAGAATAAACGCAATATCTCTTAAGGGGTCATTTTACTCTTCATTATGAACAACTATTATTTAATAAACCAACAGCTTGTCAGTAAGTACATTTCACTAAGTAAAAATACTTTAGAAATTATTGAATTTGGGTGGGATTTATTGCATACAAAACGATTTTTTCATAATATATCGAAAAAATCTTAATATAATATAATCTATTAAGGATTTTTTACAATCTTACGGAGCAATTTTCCGGTGACATATATACAAATAGCTTTTGTCCCATTTTTATCTGTATTATATCAGTATATGATTTAGGTGTAAGAACAAAACAAACAAATTCACTTTAAGTTAGGTTATCTAGATTTCGACAAAAGCTTATACATATACCGATTGTTACATTCTGGCGTCACGATATACCTCCTTCATGACAAACGTATGTGTTAGAATCGCCTCTGAATAGTTCTCAGTTCACTACCCATCCTTACGGGTCACTAGTAATCGGTATTAAGCCGCATAAGGAAGGATTTCAGGATTTCAACCTCTAAACAATTAATATAATTTCCACGCAAAAGGGAACGCCCACTATAATTTATGAGACGGAAATCGGATCATGGTATCCCGAGAGAAGACGGATTTTCTTAAGGAAAGCTGTAAAGGGTGACTTTGTGCACTGAACCTTGAATAAATTAGTGCTTCGTTCTTATCAGATAAACTCTTTACTTTTGATAAAATTACGGTTTCATTATTTACTGCAACACTATCTTCCGGTTCTAAACCGTTGAGTTTACCGCTGAGGTTGGCTGTCTTTGTTCTACTCTTTTTGATTGTTTTGAGAATTTTACTTAAGGATATCGAAATAGCAGTAATTTTTTTAATATCCAAAAAAGTTTGATTTTTGAGAGTGTGTCCTCCTCACGATTTTTCATATATGAGCATATTATTATGTATAATATCCATAGAAATATAAAAAAGGAGAAGTGGCAAGGGGGCGTGTAGGTGTCCGCGCGACATGGGCCAGTTGACCATGTCAAAGGCAAATGGCCGTCTCCGCGAACTAGTGCGCTTTCGACAGCGATCGAGACAAATTATAAGAATGCCGTGTTGTTTAGTGGTTTCTCGTAAAAACCGAAGCCTAAACCGAAACATTGTACATCATGGAATTACTTACCATTTATAAATATAAGTATTTTACTATATTTGTCTTTAAAATCATGAAAAACAACAAATCGTAAAATATTACTATGTTATTTTTGTTTTCAAAAATCCCTTCGATTGTACTATTTTGCAATAAATACATTGCTCCTGAACCACTACCTAAGTTTGCCGCTAAGTGACTGGACAAGCAATGTAAAAATCACAAAACGATACTCTATTAAGCAGATGCATCGCGTAGAACGGCCGCTGCTTCTTGCGACGAGTTAGTGATGTGCTTGTGCAGATCCACTAACGTAGGCTATCGACAACAATGTCGATTGACGAATGAAATATTTGCTATTATAGTTTATTTTTCAATTTGTCAACCGTTTTAACCCGGTTGGAAGATCGATGTGAAATAGTGTTTTTTACTTCTTTCGTTTAATAATCGGTGGACTGATTTTGGCTTTAAATTATCTTATATTATGCCTTATCCTCGTGCGACTTCCTTACTTGTTTATAGTTTTGTAATTTAATTCCGTTAAAGCTTCGAATGCGTTATAGTAATCGGCATGGGTCAGATAATATATTTGTGACTTATGCTTAAAACAAGTCAATATATTCATGCCATTTATTTGTTATACATGGGTATGTGTTTGTTTTCATGTATTTAACAATTTCTTTTTTTTAGAACAAAAACCTATTATATGCGGGATAATTGCATAATATACTTACGGCAGGAATCGCTTTCATTGTGACAGTTCAACAACATTCATTGCGTTATTTACTTTGTTGAGCAGACCAATTTTTCAAACAAATGAAACAATGGATTAGCCATAATTATGTTTCAAAATCATTCAGATCTGAGGTTAGTGAGTAAACACCATAGCAGCTTTCAACAGTGCCTACTGTTTCAATACGCCATAACAGCCTAACCGACGTAACCGGATTTTTATTTTTTTAATTTACTTAATAATATATATATTTTTAGCTAAATATTGTTTATTTTTATATTTTCTGGACATGGCATTTTGTTTCCAGGACCCCAAATTTTTTTTTTGTACTATAATTTATAGAAGATTCGATAACTTTCCGATCTAGTCAATCACTAGCGTATATGTAAAATAAATTGCTTTTGCACAGAACAACGAAAGCGTCCGTTGCTTTTGTGTGAGTAAGTTGTACGGTGCATGGTAAATACACGCTATGTTTGAAGGGATAAGGTTTATAATTGATTGTGTAGTACGTTCTGTTTTAAGAAATGCGGGCGTGTGCGCGACTGCTTATCTATTGCTTTTACTGAATTGCATGTGTAGTAGTTGCCGTATGGCGGGGATAATGTGGAGACATAGGGTTCCGATACATTTTCGTCTACCGGGCATATCTCCTTGTTTATTATATCTATGATCATATCAAACCTTAACGTTGTATATTAATGAACCGATGTTAATTTTCAGGCTAGTGTGATATAATAAGTAATTTAAAACGCGGTTATGAAATAATCCTTTACATTATGCTTCCTTTAGTCCTCATGCTTATATTGAAGTTAAACTTAACTAGTTAGTAATTTAAAAAAGTATGTATTCTATAATATCAAACCTTAACATTATATTTTAATGAACCGATGTTAACTAATTATGGCACGCAAATGCTTAGACCCAGGTCTAAGAATAATAAATATATTATTTCAGAACCTTTTAGAAAGATGATTTCCCATCCTTAAAAAAAAACCTACTAATTGCCACGTGGTCCTTTTCATATATTCCGAACCTTCAAAAGTCGTTATCGCTGATACGTCACTATGTGTAAGGCTGTCAGGAAACCCGCCTATCTCGTCGCAGAAATAAAACAAAAATAAAAAAAATCTGCAAAAATTTCGAATGAGGAAGTCTTTCCTCATTCGAAATTCAAGTCAACGAGGAACTCCAAAATTGTTTACGCGACAAGAAAAATAAATTGCTCAGCTTTGTCTAAAGAGGTCTAACTAACATGATTTATTTTTCGCGGGAAACTTTACATAAACATCTGCGTAGGTTGTTTGTTTGAAAGAACGTTTCCTTGTTCATTTGTGAAAATAAAACTGGCTTATCATTGTTTTCTTACAAAATTTCACCATTATTTTTGTGCCAGTCATCTCAGTTAATGAAATTTTAATTTTAATCATTTGTAATTTCGTTTCATTGAACGTATCAGAAGTCATCATGTTCCTAACATTTTCTAGTTTTCTAGTTTACTAAAATATTGGATATCTAATATATTTTAATACCAATCTATATGCCAATAGGGTATTTTACTGAAAAAATTAACAAGTCCATCAGAATATTTAAAAAAATAATGTCGGACACGTATTTTATCTTTTTACACGTTAACAAAAAATTAAGACGATACAGTGCGTTGAAAACATGCGTGACGTCACTGCGATGGTACAATTTTACCAGCTTTTGCCCTCGACTTCGTATGCGCATATCCCATTTTTTCCCGTTCCTGTAAGTATGGAATGTAAATTTCAGGAAATCCTATCTTAGTGCTGTGCTCCCCTACAGTCTCCAAGGAACTTCATGCCAAATTTCAGCTTTCTACGACTGGTATTTCAGCTGTACTTGGTCTGTCGGTCACTCAGTAACTCAATCACTTAATCACTCAGTAACGGAAGAATTTTATAAATATACTAGAGGACGTCACGCGGTTTCACCCGCGTAGTTCCCGTTCCCGTGGGAGTACGGGGATAAAATATAGCCTATGTCACTCGCTGATAATGTAACTATCCATTTCTGTAAGATTTTTTAAATCGGTCCAGTAGTTTTTTAAGTTTATTCGTTACATATAAAAATACAAATCTTTTCT
This sequence comes from Mamestra brassicae, assembly GCA_905163435.1. Taxonomy (NCBI): domain Eukaryota; kingdom Metazoa; phylum Arthropoda; class Insecta; order Lepidoptera; family Noctuidae; genus Mamestra; species Mamestra brassicae. The sequence goes on along the minus strand of LR991003.1, from coordinate 4,283,605 downwards.
TTTTATAATATTAGTATAGAAGAATAGATTAATTACTTGCTTCTGCGAGCGGCTTTGCCCGCGGCTCGCGGGTAGCCGATGGATGCGAGACACACAGGTCCGGTTGTTGTGGCGACCCTTGGGGAGGCCTATGTCCAGCATTGGACTTCTTTCGGCTGATACGATGATGATGATGATGAACAAGCAGGCTCACCTGAATATAATTGGTCACCACCGCATCTGCAATACCATCGAGGCAACGTATCAAGAGGACAAAAAATCGAGGTCCTTTTTCTTCCTGGCTACGTACATATAAGGAAAAATATTGAGCGCTCTTACCGTCTGGTATTTTCACTCAAATCGTATAAAGCAGTGTTTCCCAAACATTGTTCTGCCATGGCCCGGTAATTTACACACTGCCCATTCGTGACCTACTCAATACTTTTAACCCCCTCCTCCGCTGGTTACATCAAGTATATATTGTTATTAAATGTATGTTTGTATTAAAAATGTTTTACTAATATTTCAATATCGCCTATTTAGTGCTATTTTTAAAACAAAGCGGGTTTTTTTTTTTTAAGGATGGGCAATCATCAAATGACTTCTTCTGCTCTGGGTGGAGCGGAAGGGCGTGTCAGACTCTTACTGACTAAAACCTATCCATGTTCCTTCTAAAGCCCTTTGCGTTCCAGGGCCGCGGTGACTCTTTCGAACAAATCCCGAAACCCTGGCAAAAGCGGGAATGTTGCGACCCGGTATTTTATTTTGATGGTCCGGTACCGGGTCGCGACCCACCAAATGGGAAACGCTGGTATAATGAATCCTTTTAGCTAATCGCCTTTCACTAATGCGATCCTTCGTGACCGAGTCACCAAACGCTATTATCTTTATCACGTCTTTAAGCCACGTCTTTGTATTTATGTATCCTAGGTAGGTACTATATTATCTGTCTGACTCAACTTATAATATCTGTAGACTGACTGGGACTGACTTATCCTGTTTTCCAACCTGACATCTTAAAGACCATTGGGACATAGAGGACCGTATATCTATCGGAATAAAATGTATAAAATTCCTGACCTCGCGTGCGCTGTGAAAACTATTGATTATAGAATAAAACAATATACTACAGGTTTAGAGAACATATCAATACCTACAAAAAATCTGTTATAGCATAATTAAGTCTATCTTTTATGGTTGACTCACAAGAACCATTTTATGATATTCATATTTGGTATACCTTTAACATTGCTTTATTTGCAAAGAAAGGTGTTTCACCTAAATCCTTATCTAAATAAATATGTAAGTCAGCTTGAATGTTTAATTTAGAGCAAAATTGCCGTTTACACCATTTCATTTGGATGAATATCTTAAAAGATATCTAAAAATTAAAATAACTCGCGAAACCAAATCCTTATAACTTCCCACTAATATTATAAACGCGAAAGTTTGTATGGATGGATGTTTGTTACTCTTTCACGCAAAAACTACTGAATGGATTTGGATGAAATTTGGCACAATGGTAGATTATAGTCTGGAATAACACATAGGATACTTTTTATCTCGAGAATATGTTCCCTTAGGATAATTTTCGACAATCACGCGAGCAGAGCCGCGGGCGGCAACTAGTATATAATATATGCGAAAGTTTCAAAGTATGTATGTTTGTTTGTTACTCAATCAAGTCAGAACGGCTGAACAGAGTTTGATGAAATTTGGAACAGAGGTAGATTATAGTCAGTAGTCGGAATTCACCCCGGCGAAGTCACTGACAGAAGCTAGTATATTATATTTCATGAAACCAACGCAAGGGGCGCATCGATGGTGCCGGCAGGCAATGAAGAGATGGCGTGACGCAAACGTCGTTGACGGTTATTTCAAAATGGCAATTTTTAGTTCGACCTTCGACCTGTAACCACATAGATTCAAATTTTACGTTTGGTAATTAGATGTTGTTTACTTTGTTATATTGGTTCCACTCGACACAGAATTTATTTTGTAGGTACTGACTTTAAACTTAGAATAAAAAATCTATCATATCGACATTTTTTGTCGGTCGATTCCGTAAATATGTCGAAGTGAAGGCTTGGATGAAGTGATCATGAGGTGAGCTGTCAATTCATATAATCAAGATGTCACATGATCACGAGGTGAGCTGTCATTCCATCTTGATTATATGGATTGACAGCTCACCTCGTGATCACTTTACCCAAGCCTTCACTTCGACATGTTTACAGAATCGACCGGCAGTTGCTGTGTTGCACATAGAAGTTTATGAAAGTCTGTCCCTATCGTGTGGACCCACCATTGGTTTGAGCGGAAAAAATATTTGTTCGCTAGTAAAGAAGAAACTTTAAATTGATCCAAGAAACACATAAAGTAAACAAATTACACTCACAAAACAATGTAGTTTATACTCGCACAACATTATGTCCGCCATATTTGTATCCTTACCGTTAGCCGTATTGTTGGCATTCCCCTCAATTTCATTGAAACCTTAACCAAAATGATGTGTTTATCAAATTAATATTACAGAACAAAGAAGACCTTTTGAATAGATCCCACGTAACAGTTTCTTGTGAAAGATCCGTTTGTAAACAGATAATATTCGTTAGTTAATTAATTGTTATACAAAATAGACGAGATTATATTAGACCGCAAATTCGTTTATTTAGCCTCGAGCCACATATTATTACTTTACAAGCGACAGCCATTGGGACTAAACTTAATCATCGAGTGTTAATGAATTGGTGAATCCAATACACACCATATTCCTGCCAGGGTTGCGGAATTTGTTCGAAAGAGTCACCGCGGCCCTGAAACACAAATGGCTTTAGAAGGAACATGGGTGGGTTTTAGTCAGTAAGAGTCTGACACGCCCTTCCGGTCCACCTAGAGCGGAAGAAGTCATTTGATGATTGACCATCCTTAAAAAAAAAACACACCATATTCGAAGGGGTATCGATGTGGTAAAAATTTTAAGGACCGATCGATAAAACACTCCTAAGGCCTATTTGCAGAGACCAGTGTTATATTTGAACACCGAATTAGATCCTAACACGAGGTCAAATAACAAATATTCCATACCAATGGTCCCAGGCTAGCAATTAACTCGTTAAAAATATGACTGTGGCCAAGGCTAGCCAAATTTATAATAAAAACTGGTTGTATATGTGTGTAGAAATATTTAATAAGATACCGAGCGACCTAAAATTCTAAATACCAGATTATTTAAAAGTAAATCGTATGATTGGCTTTACTCTAATAGTTTTTATAAAGAAAAAGGGTTTTTTGACAAAAATTATAAATTAAATGACTTAATTGTATGCACGAAAAATTTGCACGCTTAAGCAAAAACATTTATGCTCTGTATTTAATGTTTGTACCATCTTCTATAACCATGTTTTTATGCAAATAATTGGCTCATCGCCACCGGTTGCCTGCTTGTCGGTCTTCTACAGATTGTTCAGGGAGAATTTCCAGGAACTCCACGACCTCATCCCACAAGCCCCCTTCTACCATCGGACATCTAGACACACTGCAAGTTACCATCCCTACCTTGTTGCTATTCTACCAATTTGCACTAAACGTTTCCAAATGTCTTTTATAATGCGCACAGCAAAGGAGTGGAACTCTCTGCCTGGGTCTGTGTTTTCGAACGCATACGACCCTAATCTCTTAAAAATTAGAGTGAACGGGCTTCCTCTGGGTAAGCTCGCTCCATCGTCGACTTTGTCTCTGCCATATATGACCTACTTAGACTAGACAAGAGCAAATAAAATCAAATTAAAAAAAAAAAAAACTATTCTTTTCTATGGCTTATGCAAGCGGGCCTAACAACCTAACTTAATTTATGATCAAGACGAAATGAAATGTATACCTAACACACGTTGCCAAAAGGAAGTGAATTGTAACGCTCCTCACGTAGATCTTATCTTACGCCAGAATGGCTGTACGGATCTGGAACAGATATAGATTATAGTCTGGAATAACACATTAGCTTTTTACCCCGGGAATATATTCCTTTTGGATTGTTTCCGACATTCCCGCGAGGGAAGCCAGTGACATAAGCTAGTTTGATATAATATATTATTGGGAAACCAAAATCCAAACAGCAGATTCAAGAAATAGACACAATGTAACACATTAAAATAATCCACAGTCCATCAAATAAATCTTACGTACGTATATAATAGTGTTTGGCACCGAATCACAATGGATTTCATCGGGCACGCTTCCAATCTCGGGCCAAACGTTATGGTCTCACACAATGAGTGATATTGGCCTAACTACATCGTCAGTTGATGCATTGCTTGCTGTATTGATTTATTATTTGTGTACTAATGGAGCGATGAATGGTGTACTTTGAACAATATTGTGCAGAAGCGTGTAATTTATGTGTTTTAAGACAATAGAGATGTTGCCTGTGTAAAAAAATATGATTCTATTTAGTCCGTCAGATAAATTATCAAAAAAATGGGATACGTATTTTTATTTTATCAAATCAATAAAAAATACGATGATAAAACGCATCAAAGATACGTGACTTCCAGTAAAAAGTGTACTGGTAAATGACGTCACACGAGTTTTCAACGCTTTGTATAAGTAGTCTTACATTTTTGTTTACGTGACAAGAGAAAAAATATGTATCTAATGTTTTTTATAAATCGATCTGACATTTAGATTTTTTTAGTCAATAGGGTTATTGTGCAATAAGCAAGGTTGGCTTTCCGTAGACAAGATGACTAAGCAAAACTATTTAGTCCGTCAGATATCAACAAATATTTGACATACATTTTCACTTTTGTCACCCTGGTAATTTTTAACACACGATAGAGCTACATAAAGTTGGCCATGGGAAAAGCCCAGAAGTAAAGTCTTCCCCCGCAACGTATAATGTCTGGCCTTGGGCTGGTCATGACGGACGTAACAAAAACTTTTTTACAAAAAATACAACCGATTTCCAAAAAAAAAAAGAAAAATAACTTCAATTTCGGAAGTCGATGTTTTTGATTGTTTCTTCTTATAACACCGACTTCCGAAATTAAAGTTATTTTATACTTTTGTAGTGCTTTTGTTGTGCTAACGGGAAGTCGGTTGTATTTTTTTGTAAAAAATGTTTATTTTTCACTTTTTAGTGGTCCCCCACACCTAACAACACTACTGGAAAGTCACAGGAAAGTCAAAACACGCAATTTTTGTTAACTTGGATAATGTATTTTGTATCTTGTCCAGCAATTTTGATCTAAAAAACAAAGTACTGAACCGATTTTGATGAAATTTTTATGGGACCAATCGGAACGTATATCCTTTCAGATGAAAAGATTTTTTCAAATCGGTTCATAAATGACAGAGTTATGGGGTACCAAACATAAAAAAAGAAAAAATATGACCGAATTAAAAACCACCTCCTTTCTTTGAAGTTGGTTAAAAAGCTCACTGGGATTTGAAAACATTTGAAACTTAAAAGGAATATTGGCAAAGCTGGCAATCTTATTTTTTTAAGTTTGAGATTGATTTAACTGACTAAAATAGAATCATATAGGTACTTTTACATTTCTGCCACTGTGTTTATAATTAAGTAGGTACCTACCTAGTGCCAGAGATCTAACAGCTAGATATTTGTTAAAACTTTAAGTACAGAGTAGTTAAAGTACTTAAGGTACTGTTAAGAATTTATATTATTTGCTAATTATACATTGTGTTCATTCATATCGAGCTGATTTAGTCGATTATTAAATGAAGAATATTTTATTGTGAATGGGGGAAGAATGTTTAAGAAAAAAGTAAAGGTGGGTGTTGTTGGCAACACAGAAAGAAGATGGAAGAATAAACTGTGATTAGTGATTACCTATTATTTGTCCTTTTTCCTTTTCATATTACTTTGCAAACGAAGGTTGATATTACTGAGCAACAATATAAATCATTTAGAGCTCATTTTTCATTCACAAAATTTGTAACTGAAAATAATATGGGTATTTCACATAATTTCTATAGGTACAAAAGCTGTCAAACCGCCATTTTTATTCCTCAGACAAAAGTTGTCTGACTATTGAAAAATCAGCCCTTAGAAATAAAAAATCGAGATGCGAATCTGTAACGTGGTTTGGCCATTTATAAATAAATACGTGTCATTTTGGTAACACAAAGAACCAAAGGGAACGTGTCATCTGACAGTTTAGACGAGTTTTGTCCAGCTATGAGCTATAGATACTGAGTTATAATAATCGCCTTCATCAGACACATCGTCTGTGAAGGTGCTATAATGATTAATCACACTTATCACACTATCACATCACACTAATATTATAAAGCCGAAAGTTTCTGAGTGTGTGTGTGTATGTTTGTTACTTCTTTACGCGCAAACGGCTGAACCGATTTAGATGTAATTTGGTATAGGGATTGTTTGAGTCCCGGGAAAGGACATAGGATAGTTTTTATGCCGGGAGTATGTTCCTTTGGTATCATTTTCGACAATCACGCGCGCGGAGCTGCGGGCGGCGACTAATATATAAATAAATAATAAATAATTATTTGCATAAATTCTAACCTATTGAAGTGAACACAAAGTTGAGGATTGTCAAATATCATTTGACATAAAAAGGATAACAACTTCTTCTATTTGCATAGCCACATTATAAGTCTCCACGCTTTGAATTTTATTTGTATTGAAAAGTATATTCATATTTCGATATTGTTAAAATGATAGAAAACGTTGAACTGAATGCGTCATGCCATTGAAATTGATGAGTTCAAAAAGTGCTTTGACTAGAATTTCATATTTGAACTTTATTTTGAAAATGTATTGGCAATTCTGTTGAAATTACTGTGATCATCAAATAAGCAAAAACAACACTATGAATGGTTCAAAGGCATGACAGTTTTACCGAAAACTTTCATTTGAAATAAACGTGATCGGACTAATAAAATTGAAATGAAAGATTTCAAATTAAATATTTGACTTCTCTTAGACAACAGAATATCAGATTCAAATTAATTTAGAAATTGAATACGATTCTGTCCATTGATGTTTTTCAAGGGCTAGACAAATATAGTCGCGCAATATTTAGACGTACCTATTTAATTATTTAAAAAAATAAAAGTTTAAGTAAATAATTAGTAAGTCAGTCAAAGTAAAATTTATATTATATTATGTTATTTATGTTAATATAAGTTAACTTATATTGATTACTCTAGACAGTAATAGTTATTACTATTTAAACTCAAACTTTAGTATAAAATCTCTATTTCTTTCTATCACATTATAGCAGGTGGGTAACAACTTTAATAAACGAAGCTCCCTACTCATTTAATTCCATGAAAATGTATGAAACTCTCCATAGTTTTCGTACATTATTAAATTTTAAACGCGGGGAGCGTTTAAAATTTAATAATGTACGAAAATAAACTTTTTTCTACTTTTAATATCTCGTCTTTAGAATGAAAATTCGAAATTCTTAATGTCACCTTTAACGTTTTATTAAAATTATGATGTTATCTGAAGATACTTTCCTGTTAACACGTTTCACGAAGCATAGACATTCTTGAAATAGACACTTATTTCTGTCGTTATTTGTTCGAAAAAAATTAAAGCAAACTCCTTCAGATGGTTTTTACTACTATTATACTTGAGTAAATTGGTATTCTCAAAGGTTTTCTTACAGCTTTTATGTTGATATTATAAATGAGACACGTGTATTTACTTATTATTAACTTAGACAGAACACAAATCAAAATGAAGTTAGATTTTCGCTGATTGATTAACGTTGGATGCTGTGTACACAAATTGGTAATTGATTGCATTATTTCAAAAGGGTGACACTTTGAGTTCGTTCGTAAATTCAACTTGTGGTGAAAAATTTTTTTTTTTTTAATTTGGTATTGGGCTTTTCAGGTACTTCGGAATCTTTCTGCTTTGCATCCAAAACTGCTAAGCAAGCTACTTATGCCCTTGAAAATTAACTTAAAAAAATTTAAAAAAAAATTTTCACAATATTTTGAAAATTTCTACCTAATATTCGAAACAGATACACAATCTGGTACGGAGAATACGTTGGTTTAACACTGTAGCACTAAACTTTTCAGCTTTTTATATAAGTTAAAATAGATTTATTAACATTTAATTTATTCTTATTTTACTGTATGAATAAAGTGGTGGATATTTGGTTACCGGTCCTGACTTACAAATAGTAGGTCATCGGTTCGAAGTTCGCACCAGGACAGGCGCCATTTTGAATTAACTTTATTATGAAGCTCATTGAGGTCGCATTATAATAGAGTTAGTGTACACCATGAAAAAGGCAATGGCCAAATTTGATTCTCTAATACAGCTCACAGCTTAGAAGAGGTGTGACTTTATCGCGTTATATACAGTTCATAAGCTTTGGTCTTCTTAATCAGCTAGTAGCATTATACGTAGCCAAAGGCTGGACAATAGTTCTTTCAAGTTTTACTATAGTAGGCGCCAGATAAATGTGGAATAAAGTATATTGACCTTTCCCTAATAACTGTTCATAGGTACCTGAACAATTAAATATGAATCGTTTTTCATTATTAGACTATGTTAAGGATCACGAGAGATGATGATTCGGGACAGCTTTGTGTCATTAATTCCGTTTTTCAAATTAAAAATGTCAATAATTGTAGGTGGGTCAATGACCGTTATTCCACGATTATCTGGCGCCTACTATAGAATGTTTTACTGAATACGTTGGTTCAACACTGTAGAACTAAAACGTAAGCTGGCTAATAGCCATTTGCTCTTTCGTCATAAATAGCGCAGCCAGAACAGAACCCGTCCATTGTACCTACTAGTACCTAGTACAGTCAACGAAACCATTTGGTATTCAGGCAATATTTATTTCTAATGTGTGCATAACTTTTTAAGCCTATGACATTTATAGTAATAACTATAAATAAAGTTTTAACGTTTTAATCGCAATGGGCATTTGGGGGAATACGGATGGGTTTTAGTCAGTAAGAGTCTGACACTCCCTTCGGCTCCGCCCAGAGCGGAAGGAGCCATTTTATGATTTCCTATCGTTAAAAAATATGAATATAACTGCAAGTGTTTTATATTCCACACAAGAGAACGGAACGCAATAAACTTCTTTTCTAGCAATAATAAAAACGGATGTATCAGCACTTTACTGTCCTGTGTAACGATAAAACTCGCCCGGGGGATATTACTGACCAAGCGACTAGAAGATTTAGCCGCGAAGGAATCCTTGCAACAGGTTGGCATGTCCGGATAAATCTGTGAGATATACTGTGCCAAGAAAATTTAGTACATGGGTAATGGAAAGTTATGTTCTAGTTGTTATTTTCCTAACGGCCCATGTTTTCAATCTTTAAATAACTTCTAACTGATGTTTAAAATGGAGCTTTTGTTTAGAAACTATGTCACACAGCCATTTTTATTCTTCAGTTAAAAATATCCGACAATAATCAGCCTTTAATTTATAGAAGAACTAGCTTTTGCCCGCGACTTCGTACGCGCATATCCCGTTTTTTCCCGTTCCCGTATTGCCTTGCTCATGAATGTGGCTGTCATATACAAATATAATTTTCGAAATCCGACTGTTAGTTCCAGAGACTAGCGCGTTCAAACAAACTCTTCAGCTTTTTATATAAGTAAAAATAGATTTATTAACATTTATTTTATTGTATGAATAAAGTGGTGGATCTTTAGTTACCGGTCCTCACTTACAAATAGAAGATCGTCGGTTCGAAGTTCGAAGGCGTAATTTAGAATTTATTTCTTAGTGTTTTGAGAAAAATATATCAAAACAGCAGAGGTTGTCGTACGGAAACCAGCATGTCCTGGCAGAAACATTCAAAGCCACTTGAATGAACATAAGAGGTCACTTATGTTTTCACTGCTGAGGTTATTATGTTTTATAGCAAAATCGCAGTCTGTTGTATTTCTACGTTTTTTCTGTTGCGGAACCCATTTTAAATCCGAAGATTTGCCCCAATTCCGAATTACATTTTGTGGGAGCCTGGCGTGTTTTTTATTTTTTTTTTCTCCGAAGGCCAACGGCTTCCCAATGTGTTTTATGATCCGCCTGAGGAAAGTAGGGATGAGATATTAGGATCCTTCGACTTACAATGTAGACTTATATTATGTTCAGAGATATCGAAAGAAGTGTGACATTTTTTATTTATTTTGATTTGAATCTAATTGACAGATGTTTAAGTATTTAAATTCTTAGCTAATGGAATTCCAAATTTACAATTTCATTAACCTAATAAATGATTGCTGATTCCCTTCAGACAGAGAGGACCATTTACCGTCAGATGGGCCACCTGCTTATTTGTATTTTTTATTAGTTTATACTCGCGTTTGCCCACAATCTCACCTGATTGTAATCGATAACGTGGTCGTCAACGAAGCACGCTTGCCTAGAAGTAACCTATTCACTCTTGACTTAAGGCCACCCAGGTTGCAGCTATCAGGAAATACGGGACTCCAGCAGGGAACTCAACTCCTTAGCTGAACGCACAATCAAAGTATTCCATAAAGGCTTTGTGCGTGTAGGTGTGATGGCCACTATCCATGTACGCAACGTCTAGCCGTCAACCAATCTACGGGATAAATAAAATGACTAATTTAAAAACAAACTATTTAAAACAAGCATTTTAGTACTCCGCGCCTTTTCATTTGATTCACGTATCATGGGAATCCATAAAAACGACCGATTCGCCATGCTTGGGAGTCAGCCATATTGGATTTTGAACGATGTCACTTGGGATGTTCATCAAAAATCAAACATGTACCTATGCAAAATTTCTTTAACTAAGAAGGCTACTGAAATAAAAACAAGTTATAAAAAGAAAATCTTTTAACATTAAATCAAATGCAGCAAATTGGAATATTAAAAGAAACCGTTTTGGCTTTATAACGCGTATAACATTATAATTTATAACGTGGGTCTGAGCCGCAAATTAATACAAACGAAACCCATTTTGGATTACTTTTTTGTATGTCTGTCAGTTGAGACCCTTTTCACAAGAACGCCTGCCTACCTATGTATTTATATTAAGTTTAGATTAATAATTATTAAATGGCTACAAATTAAATGAAATAAAAAACAAAATGTTGCAATATTTATTGATTTAAAAATTAAACAGGTTTATAATATGCATGCTATATGCATAACCGAGATGTAAAATCTAAATATTTGCACGGCGGACATGCCGAATATAATGAAACCCTTAGATTTTAAGAACTTAAGTCAGCTACCTATATTCTTGCAAATAAATATATCATTCATTCATCCATTCAATAGATACGTTCAATCATCTGTAGTCCACTTTTATAATGTTAGAAATAAAGAAAATATCCACATTTATTTGGCATAAACTCAATATGGCCCACTGCAAATTAAAAAGGACACAGCAAAAAAAAAGTTAAAAAATCTTTTCGGTTTTTAAAAACATGAAAGTAGAGTAAATAAGCATAATGTAATGCAGGTTTTTTAAAGGAAATAATGCTTGTATTTTGTACGATAAACGGGTTTCATCTGTTAGCTTAAAAAAAGATACAATGAAACTTCAGCCATAACATTAAACTCTATCCCGTTCCAACTCACAAAAATTGGTAAACGAGTAAGAGAAAGGGCAATGGAATCTGCTTCGTGTGTGAACATCTTTAGAACTGTCAGCGACAATAAGCCGGGAACACATTCAAAAACTCGTAGCAAACAATTCGTGTGCCCGTTCCTGAATTTGAATAGAAATGTTTTGCTTTATAAAAACATTTCTTGAACAACATCCTTTTTTGTTATTAAGTACTAACTTTTTCCTGCGGCCTTCGCTTCAATTTGTCCCTCAAAGAATGTACATTTGCTCTGGATAAAAGGGTCAAAAATGTATTGAAATTCAGGCTGTTTTGACAGTTACAGGCTTGAAAATGAGTAGATTTGGCCTCTAATTGTCAGAGATTATCTCCCAAAATCAATTAATTTGACCTCTTTCTTTCCTCTACTCTTTAAGTATGGTATCGTTGGCTCGACGGTAGGCGTCGAGAGTAAAGAGAGAAATCCACACTAGCTCCTGTGCGTCTCGCATCCATCGGCTACCCGCGACCCTCATCAGGTCATTGGTCCACCTTTGGAGAGGTTTGGAAAGAACAAATCAAGGCCTTCACCTGCTGTAGGGCAGAATAGGCTCTAAATAAACTAATTTTAATTAGTTTAGATTGGGGGCCAAAAAACATTCGCCACACGATTCGATCTTTAAGGTTAAGCAAAGCTTACTGCAGTCGGCTCGTAGATGGGTTACTAGCTTAACATAGGTACTGAGATTCTTCCGTGGTAATCAGAAGCCAGAAAATATGACACTAGTCTTGCCTAGGAGCACAGTGTTACCTTGTTTCTGGGTTGTGGAGGTCTGATAGGGAGCCGCTCTATGAAAAATACTAGTACTCCGCCGATTAGACTGGTAGCCGACCCCCAACATTCTTGGTAAAAGGCTCGGTAGACTGAGTTTAGATTGGGGGACTGTGTTTTCTAACACGCCAATATTGGAGCAATATTAAAGGCCAAAGTTATAAAGGGGCAAGTTGGCCATATAACCATGGGCGTACAGTAGGCTACAATAAGGGTAGGTTAATGACCAAAAAAAAAACGAAAATTCGCATCGTCAGTATCGAGATTTCAACCCTGAATAATGTGGTGAGTTTTTTCTTTTGGGCATTATGTATGGGCTGGCCTACCCTTACTGTAGCCTACTGCACGCCCATGTATATAACACCTGTCACAAACAATTTCATTCCCATGAATTCAGTGGCAATATGGATCGGCCCTTATAAAATGTCAATACAATGCCATTGAGCAAAAGTAGACCCACCGCAACATATTGTAGCCTTTCATCAGATCAACCTTGAGTCTGGAGATAGCTCAAAACTAGAAAATTATTACTTTTTCTTATTTCCAAGTTTTGTTTTTTCAAATTGTCTTTGCCATACAAAAAACCTTTCGGGATTTATCCGTGAAATAAGCCGTTGTGCAACTTGAAAAATGTGTTTTTAAATTGTGTTATAAATGTGTGTTTTTAAATCAAAAACATGAAAAATGTATTCTCAGTGTAGATGTCACCGGATAATTGCAAACTTCGTAAGATTACAAAATAAATTCAGAGATTGTAAACTCTCGATAAATTGTCAAATAAACATTTAATTTGTTCTGCAATTATACGAATCAAAAGCTTCTATTCAATAATATCTCCATGCGTTCCGAGAAATCGTGGCCTGACATAATCTGGCGACCAATCAGCTCTCTGGTGTATAATTTATCTGTTTTGGTGTGATAGTTAAATTGGAAACTTGGTCATTGTACAATTGTTTTTTTCTAAATAAACCAATGAAATCCTTGTTTCCAGGTTTACTATATAAAGTATTCCAATTATTCAGTTGACAGTTTATCGAGAGTTAACAATCTCTCAAGATATTTGATATTCTTACGGAGTTTGCCATTTTCCGGTGACATAGACATAATAGTCCGTGCCGCCTTCAGTATCCAAAAAAAGGTTTATTGTTCCTGGTGATAAAAAACATCGCACTTCCCCCGGCGTCGAGCGGCCTCTCAGGTGCATTTAATTAATACTGGTTCTTTAAAAACCGTTGTTTAGACTGAAAAATGACATAGTAAAGAAACAACTAAGCAAATTTTTATTATTAAAAAACGTAGAAACATAGATACGTAGTTATAAACATATGTATATACTGCACAGACCACAAAAGAAATTCATATTTATCTGCATAAACCGAAGAGGATGACGGGAGCTTAATTAATTGCTTTGCTCACTCATTTTATAGAAAAGAGTTGTGCATTAATTGTACGGTCCAAAATTAAGACTACATCTGAATAAGAAAAATAATGCAGTCTCCTTGGTTGCAATGTATTTTAACTAACGGTAATAACAATTTTATTTCATTCGAACGGGCAATCGTTTGTAAAAAATCTGCGTGCAGGTGCTGCCATCTGGCTTACAATTTCGTTAGCTTCACAATTGCGAAAGCGTCATTTTAGCAGCCCGTTTGTGCGAAAACCGTCCGCTGTTTTTGCTATACTATTAATTTCACGATCTTTGTAGTAAATTTCGTACAGCACATTGTGTGAGCAATTTCATACGAGTTTGGATACAGTAACGTTATTTCGTCGAATCTGATAACATGAAATTGGTTACAATTCCAATAAACACGCACATCATAAAATTGAACACATGTTAGCAAGCCAATATTTTTTTATTGCGTAAAATAGGCTATAATATGACGCCTTGACAATTAAGGTTGAACCACAAGAACTGTATAAACCTAATTGCAGGCCACAGTTTAGCAATCTATATACTAATATTATACTTATACTAATGATAAATCTGAAGAGTTTGTTTGTTTGAACTCGCTAATCTCTGAAACTACCAGTCAGATTAGGAAAATTCTTCTTTTATATGATAGCCACATTCATGAGGAATGCTAAAGGCTATTTGAGAACTGGGAATTCTTACGAAAACAGGAAAAATCGAGATATGCGCGTACGAAGTCGCGGGAAAAAACTAGTACAAAATATACAAAGCTTCTGTTGAAGCAAAAAAATGCAAAATGTGTATCATTTAAAACTGCATAATGTTGCTTTGAAACTGCAATTTTTCTCAAACTCTTTCGCTTGACTGTTTTTTGTTCGCGTTAAAATTCCGACTCGAGCTGAACGAATTTAATATTGATAAAAGTAGCGTGAAAAGCGACCGGGCGAATGTGCTTTACCGAATCAATAAATAGGCTAGGCAGATGATGATGATGGCATGATACTCAATAACTGAAAAAAAAACATTCCAAGCATTCCTTGGGGACTACCGATAGAAGTGAAAACTAAGCGAAAGCTAAAGCGTTCGGTGACGATGACGCCAGTTCCATGATTTTTGTTCACCCAAAGCGTTCGGTGACGATGACGCGAGTTCCAAGGTTTTTGTTCACCCCAAAAAGAACACATATATACAGTATACATATAGTTCATGGAAAGTGTTCGGTGACGATGACGCGAGCTCCTTGATTTTTTTTTCACCCAAAAAGTGCTCAATGCGCCTAAAGAAGTATTCACTTAAAAAAACCAGTACAGTCGATTTTTTAAAGACTCACAGATTCAAAAACAATCGAGATAGTTTTGGAAGTCCTAGACGTTGGCAAAAGTCACTAAGTTTGAAACTAAAGTTACGTATTTTTTACAAGTAGTAGTATTTGTTGAAGGCGATTGTTTTTTAAATATGCAAATATCTTGATGTCTTTCTAGCAACATTGAGCAATTGCCGACCCACAGACTTTCTGGAAGGAGTTAAATCAGATTAGGTATTTTAATGAAAATTCGCTTCGTAAACTGAAAGTGATAATTTCACTGGAATCTAATTTCCGGATTACTTTTCAAAGTTCACAGGATTCCGAGCAGATAAGCTTTGTAGATTTAAAGATAAGAAATATAAGCTTTTGTTTGGCGATTTTCTGTATAACGTGTAACAGAATAAACGTAGAACCTGTAAATGGGTCATTGTACTCATTACTATGAACAACATTTACTAGGGACCAAAACAAACTCGCGAGAAAAAAGGACTGCCCCGTATATTTTTGGAGCTTACTCCTTAAGAAACAATTTTGACATTTAGCCCGCGCTATGAAAATTTTATGAGGAGTAAAATCGAGCGTTAACTAAAAGCGAGGTGTTACGTTCCTCTGCGCAACGTACCTTTCACTTCAAGATTATGTATGTGTGCATATTGTCAGGAGGATATCCTTGGCTCCAGGTCTCTGGCAGACAAGGTAGCCCTTTGGAAGCGTCTGGCGAAAAGTAAATAGAATTTGAATAAGGAATATGAAAATATGTTTTGTTTTTATATGAGACTCCGGTACCCAACGTTCATTGAAGGCAGATGCCAAATATATTATGAAGTTAATGTTAGTTACTAGTTAGTTAGTGGTTAGTTTTAGTTGTAGTTAGTTATTTTAATCTAGGTATATCATAATTTATATAAATTTAATAATTTTAATCTATACTTATCATAATTTATATAAATTTTAATAATTTTAATCTATATCATAATTTATTTAAATTTAATCATTTTAATCTATATCATAAGTAGCATTAGCTTGAGTCCGCTATAGTAGGCGCCAGATAATCGTGGAATAACGGTCATTGACCCACCTACAATTATTGACATTTTTAATTTGAAAAACGGAATTAATGACACAAAGCTGTCCCGAATCATCATCTCTCGTGATCCTTAACATTGTCTAATAATGAAAAACGATTCATATTTAATTGTTCAGGTACCTATGAACAGTTATTAGGAAAAGGTCAATATACTTTATTCCACATTTATCTGGCGCCTACTATAGTGTTACAATATACAAAGTATACTCAGCTTATTTAAGATGCTTTCATGTACCCTCCTTTTTACATGATCTACACAATAATAGTTCTGAAGGAGTAAACTCCAGTCGTGCGTCGGAACTGACACACACTTTTTTTATGTGCATAATGGTACAAAATGTAATGCACAGATGATTTCAATGTTTTGGTCCCATAATGAAAGTTGTTCCTAATGATAAGTACAATGAATTCTGTACGGTGCACGTACATGGGTTTTTAAAATTAGTAAGGGTAATTTCCTGACATAACTAACTACATATATACACTAGAAATAAAAATAATAATTCCTAACTAAATTAACCCTAAAATATGGCGTCAAAAAATTCATCCGCTTCGCTGTCGACTGGAAGTGTACCCAAAAGACTGGCGGCATTGCCACGTTGTATGGCAATGCTTATTCTTTGACCAAGGTAAAAGCCAGCCCTTGGGTAAATTGTTTAGTAAGTTAAGTTGTACATTAAGAAGGCTCGCTTCTTAACACTTACACGCGCGACCTACATTAGAAAAGATGACGATCATGTAGCAGCAGCCTGCAGAGCATGGGTGGTGCAGATTTGTATCTACATTTTAAGTTAGTGTTCTAATAGACGTGGTTTGGGTCGGACAACATGCATTTTTATTTCTTGATGCAGGCCCGTTGGCACTCATTGACATTTTACATTTCACTGACATCTGCATTGACAATAATTATAAATTAATGTCAAGGTGTATTTGCATTTGCACCCTTTTTTTAAGAATGGGAAATCATCAAATTACTTCTTCTGCTCAGGGTGGAGCGTAAGGACGTGTCAGACTCTTACTGACTAAAACCCATCCGTGTTCCTTCTAAAGCCCTTTGCGTTCCAGGGCCGCGGTGACTCTTTCGAACAAATTCCGCAACCCTGGCAGGCTCTGGCCCTAGCGGGCCCCGTCTTCTATGCTGACATCTCTTTGAGGCGCGCGTGGAACACAATGCGCCATCGACCCGGGCCTGGTGGTGATCGGACAGCGAGCCACCCAACGCTCGCCATCCGCAGGCCCGTGCCTTTGCACCCTACAAATTATTTTCGGGTTTTGCGTATAATCTGTTACACTTTGAAAAATGTTCTCATATTTTTTTTAAATTCAGCAATTCATTGTTGTTACTAGGGTACAGACACACCTATCATTAAAAGAAGTAACCTGAATAATGATTGTGCAAAAAAAAAACAGAGCCATAAATATCACGATGTCAGGTTTCATAGGAGTGGTTTCGTTAGTCCACAAATCAGGGGAATTGTAAGTGTTTTTGTAAGCCATACATGTTAAAATCTTTATCTTTTCACTCTTCTTTACTTTGTTCTTGAAAGGCTGGTCGTCCATTCGCTTGTGTTGTCATAGCTCACCTGGCGGTATCTTTCCCCCTGGTTCTGTTAGTAGTCTTGTGCTTTTTGGTGCAACTAAACTACTGCTAAAACTCTTAGAAAGACACCTAATCGGACATGCATAGAACGGGCATGTGATAAAAAGACCTGAAGATCCTAGGTATAACCACGCAAGTCCTGAGCATTGTCATCGGTTCAACAAAACGAGAAAAGCCCCCTAACCAGGATGCCAGTCATAAACAAAAACTAGAAGGCAACTGTTGATGTCTTGAGGACCCAGCACATACACATCGGGCGACTGGCGAAGAATGACAAGTGAAGCCTACCTCAAATAATGGGATAAAAGCCCAGTTTCCACCGCGAGCGGAACGAACCCATTAATGACCTCTTTTACCTCGCAAGAGAAACCTACTTACATGTGTTTCCACCATCAAAGAGAAGAAAAAGAAAGAGAGTAAACATAAGCTCGCGGTGGGTGGGAATCAGACGACTAAATTCTTTCGTGGTGGAACGTAAACCTATTTCACTGAAAACGACATTTGATCCGCTTAGCTATTTCCGGCTCATTATTCTTTCGTGGTGGAAACCGGGCTTAAGGGTTGGGAAAGAGAGAGAGAATCAAGCCACTCATATTTGTAGATATTTAGTATTCGTATTATAATAAATTCATCATCTAAAGTTCACTGCTTGAAATAGGCATAATGCACACCATTTAGCCTCCCTTTTTTTTTTGGATAGGAAATCATCAAATGACTTCTTCCGCTCTGGGTGGAGCAGAAGGGAGTGTCAGACTCTTACTGACTAAAACCCATCCGTGTTCCTTCCAAAGCCCTTTGCGTTCCAGGGCCGCGGTGACTCTTTCCAACAAATTCCGCAACTCTGGCAGGCTCTGTCCCTAGCGTGCCCAAAGAGACCAAATAGTACCTACATTTTCCTACAAGGAAAAATATTTCGTGCCGATCTAAATCCTACACGTTTTGTCGTCACGCCTTTAACCTAAATAATAGATCACAAAAACAAGCCCCGTAATTTTAGCTAGCAATCATCACTTAAATTCATAAACGACTCCTTTTTTACGACTTACGGAAGAAATGTAAATGTTAACTGGTGTCTTGCACGCACTGTAAAATATTGTTGTGGGAATTTGACCTATAGGCTGTTAAAAATACGGATCATAATTACTTGCCGGAAAGTTGGTTTATCAAACAATTTTAAGCGAGCTGAATATATTGGGTTTTACTGCAACGGAGTATAAAATAAATAGTTCAGGAAGGTCAGTTACCTGTTCAGCCGGGGATTACGGAAGTCGCATACGTTCCCGCGATCCCCGGCGTAGGTGGGAGTTACCTGTTAGTTGAAATTCGACGTCCGTTTAGCAAGAGTCAAATTTCGATAAATCATACTCAAGCCTCGGAGAACTCAATAAAATTGTAATCGTCCTACCATATACACATGTACATCGTCTCAATGCGCTTGAAACTTAAAAATCTTCTATTCGCGCAGTTTCTAACTCCTATAAATTACATCTAAAGTTATTGTTAAATTATTCGACGACCACTGTCTGCTAAATAAATAGACAAGAAAAAATGTTATGTATACTCTAAAGAGTGGGGACCTGGTGTCCTGAAATACAGGCCCCAAGCCTAGTTTAGGCACCAGTCCCCCACAATATACTTACTGTGTACTATTGTTTCTTGGAAACCTTGTATAATCTAATGTGTTTTATGGCGAGAAAATAAAGTTATTGTTATTATAAATTCCAAAGTTGCAACTATTTTGCTCACACAAATAATACAAAGCTTCTGCAGTTCATAATTAAAGATGGTCTCTAACTTTTTCAATCTGTTCCCTTTATTGTGCTCTCCACTTTACTGCTCTCTGGTTTCGGGAACTACCTCGTTTCAAGTCAAGTGAAAACAAAGGAAGTTTCTGTACAGCTTCTGAACAAATTATTTCTTCATTTTCTAGAAACTCATCGTTAGCGTTGTCTTGAAACTTATTTGTATTCGCGATAAAAATTTAAGACGTATAATTTTCTATGTATTGTGTAATTGTTATGTTTAATATAAAGTTTTATCATGTAGGTAACTCACGAAAAGAAGATATGTCGAAAGTAGATAAATATAAAAAATAACAGCAATTATTCTTTTTATTTTTTTATTTAATATGGGTTTGAAGAGATTAGGGTTGTATGCGTTCGGAAACACAGACGCAGGCAGAGATTTCCACTCCTTTGCTGTGTGCATTATAAAAAAACGTATGGAGACGTTAGGGATGGTAACTTGCAGTGCGTCTAGATGTCCGATGGTAGAAGGGGGGCCGGTGGGATGAGGTCGTGGAGATCCCAGGTATTATGAATATATTTTATAGCAAGACGTTCATGACATTCCAGCTGTTCTCAATTGATATGCTTATAACCAACAAAAATTAAGTTTTACATTTAGAGAATATTGGACTAAATTGTACCAGCCATCAATAGTATGAGTAGTGTTTCATCAATTTAAGCCCCTAACAAAAATACTAAAACCACATTCAAATCATCGCACAAAGAGTATTTTTGTTTGTGGATATGCAAACAACCAGTATTCCTAAAAATGTAAAAAAGTACTCAGCTTTTAGACACTCGACCATACTTCACTCGACCCACTCTGTCCGGCTTTTTAGTTAATCTGCAGGAACATTTTGCTGTCCAATGTTTTCTGCTTTCTATGAGCGTACTCCTGAGCAAAGGCTCCCTCCCTCACCCAGGGTTTCCTGTCACTGATCTTCTGCACTTTTGAGCCAGTCCTTGAGGAGGATTCCTGTATTACTAGGTATTTATAACCATTCCATTCCACCACGAAACGAATGGTTGTGGTTCCGTAGGGTTCGTTTAGGGAGAATGTTACAAAATGGTACCCGTAAATGATACGGAGATTAATTGTAATGGAAAATTTGTTTTACTTCGGATACGCTCACTTCGCTTATCGAGAATGTAGTATTCTCCCTAAATGAAGATTATAAAACCACAATAATTCGTTTCGGGGTGAAATCGAGGTATATCAGGATAAAGGAAAAAAGTTCAAGTTTGTGTACCTTATTCTGTTATAGTAACGTCACTTATATGTTTTCCTACTCCCACGCAGATGCAGTCGTGGGTACATCTAGTTTAAATCACAAACTTGGTAGGTACCGCAAAGCACTCTAAACTTCTATGTAATATTTTCAAATAAAACTTGGTCATAAATGCGAACGCAAAAGATACGAGCATTTTTCATATACATATAAGTTTTTAGAAGTTCCATCTTGAACTGGTTTCCACAACCTTCTCTTTTAAAATCTTCGTTAGGTAACTTACCACTATATCTCTATGGTGTTAGGGTGTGGTAGAAGTAGAAGCCATCGATCGACGTCGTCTAATTTATTCTTCCATCGATCGATCGATGGTTTTTAAAGAGGTCACCAGCATCTGTGAACATCCAGTATACCAAAGGCTTCGCAGATTCTTGCCATCGGTGGAGCTCGTGGCTAAATAATGGCAACCGCACGGGTCGAATTTAATTTATCAACGTTTGCCTTTTTCCGTCCGTGAATGTTTGGCCATCCGTGGCATACCAAGTTTCCTCCATGCCTCGAAAAGCACGTCAAGCCGTTGATCTGTCATTTGAACATCTTTGACAGTCATTATGGATAGTCAAAAATCAGAACATCTGTCACCAGTCTTGGCAAGGGGTATCGTGTTACAGAGTTTCTGGTTTTTGGATATCAAATAGGCAGTCAGTCTAAGTAAAGAGGTTAGTGATGTTGAATACCAATATAAAAAAACAACGGGTTGCACTCCGGGAGTGCCGGAGTGCAACCCGTTTTCACTTAGAAAGAAGTTTTCACTTCAAAAAACGGTCGAATTGAGAACCTCTTCTCATTTTTTTTTATTTCGGTTTAAAGTTAAAAATACTACGATTTATAGTACCACACACAAGACAGCATTCATCCAAGATTTTGGTTCAAACTAAGCATAATCAACCTCCTTACGAGGCGGATGAGGGTTTTACATTTAAAGTAGGTAAAGATTTTCTGATCTATTTAGATAAGGAAGTGTTCTTTAGTGAATAATTGATTAATCTCTAACAATAGAAAAAACATTTCTTTTTCTTCAACATGGCAACAAAAGGATTGAACTGTGCCGAGCAACAAATCTCTGCTTTGTAAGATAATTAAAAAAAAATAAAACGAATTCACTAGGATTTCAATGATCCACAAAAGTTCATTCAGTTGTTACCTTGGTATGCGGTTTCATTTAACATAATATGTCACCAGAAAATTGCAGACTCCGTAAGATTGTAAGAAATCTTTATCACATTATAATTTCTCGATATATTTAAAAAAAAAACGTTGTGTATACAATAAATACAATCCAAATTCAATAGTTTCCAATATTTCCGTTCCTTATTAAGAAAAAATAGTTAACGATATGCCAGCATCAGTCTGTCTGACATATCGCTGAAATGGACCTTTTAAGTGCAGCCATGAGCACTTACCCCCGTATTCATAAAAACGTTTAACCATAACTTAGTTATAATACTGTTTAAAAGATTCTAAATTCAAATTCTCCTTAGAAAACTTTGAATAAAGAATCTACTTATCAGTATTTTAGCTATGTAACGGTTATAACGTTTTTATGAATAATGCTGTTCGTTTTTAGCATACCTAAATTTTTTGTTATTATTTCTATGTACCGTGCGTGTTTCATGTAAGTAAGTGCTAAATAAATATTAT
Organism: Mamestra brassicae; assembly: GCA_905163435.1. Taxonomy (NCBI): domain Eukaryota; kingdom Metazoa; phylum Arthropoda; class Insecta; order Lepidoptera; family Noctuidae; genus Mamestra; species Mamestra brassicae. Next base: position 4,261,110 of record LR991003.1, on the reverse strand, counting down.
TAGTTCTTTTGATATTTTACAATCCTACGGCGTTTGCAATTTTCCGATGACTTACAATAATACAGAAGCACGCGTGGTGTGTTTTTGTGTTTGAACATGTTATGTGTACAATAGAACAAGCTATATGGTAACTTACTTGCTGTTTATTTTTTTAAATAGTTATGTTGCATTATGCTGGGATAGCCACCGGTTTAGAAAAACGCGAGTCTTTCCATTTTTACCCGACTACGGCAAAACCAAAAGGAAGGATTTTAGACATAAAATGCTAAAATCGTAACCCTTCCTTTGTTTGTATTATCTGTGTGTGTCCCAGACAAAAGTATTCATCAATTCAGTCAATCTGCCCAGCTACATTTATACTCAACTATATTAGGGTTTGCTTACCAGTATTTTTAACCGACTTCAAAAAGAGAAGGAGATTCTGAATTCGGTTGTATTTTTCGTATGTTTGTTACCTCATAACTCCGTCATTTATGAACCGATTTAAAAAAAAGTTTTTTCATGTGAAAGGATATACGTTCCGATTGGTTCCATAGAACCTTCATCAAAATCGGTTGAGTAGTTTGGTTTTTAAATCTAAATAGCTGGAAAAAATATGTCATTCAAGTAAGATCCAACGAAATTGCGTATTTTGCTTTCCTGTGACTTCCAGTGGTGTTGTTAGACGTGGGATACCACTAAAAAGAGAAAAATAAAAAACTGTTTCAGCATAAAATACGACAGACTTCCAAATCTGGACTGGCCTGTTGGTCGAGTGGTTAGTGACCCTGACTGCTAAACCGGAGGTCGCGGGTTCGATTCCCACCCAGGACAAATCTTTGTGTGATGAGCATGATCATTTGTTCGGTGTCTGGGTGTAATTTGTATATATGTATTTAGAAATGTATAAGTATGTTTATCAGTTGTCTGGTTGCCATAACACAGGTTCTGCCTAGTTTGGGATCGGGTGACCGTCTGTGAGTTGTCCCAAGATATTATATTATATATTATTATAAATAAAATTTTAAAAAACACTACAAAGTACAAAAACAACCAAACAAAGAAACAACCAAAAACACCGACTACCGAAATTAAAATTATTTTGTACTTTGTAGTGTTTTTTTATTTGGAAGTCGGTTGTATTTTTGACAAAAATAAGGTGTAGAACAGGTGAGACATGATTTAGGTAAGTAAAAAAAGGTTATAAAAATATGATAAGCCAGAACATTCTACATGCTGCCAGAGATACCTCAATACTGAAAATGTTTTAAAGACCTTTATCAGCTTTTACTAAAATTAAGCAATACGAAATAACATTCACCTAATTTATTTTATTCCCGTTTCTCTGATAAACAGCTAGCCTACAAAGATACATGTTCTAATAATGAAACAATGACAAGGTTTTCATAGTAAATACAGTTTTATTATCTTCTTTTAACATGCCATTAAAAGTGATTTAAACGAGGCTGGGAGGCGTAGTAAAAATAAAAATATATCTGCGGTTTGTAACTACGACGAACAGAGGAAGTAAATAAATAGCGGATCGGCTTACTTATACTTTAATGTTTTTTGTGACCGCTGGTTTAAAATAAGACCACTGAGTACCTTGTGTTGTTTGTATCAAGACAACTCAAAGGACCAAGTTTTAAAATTAAAAGTTAAAAAAAATACCAGATTTTTTTTCGCGCGGCTGGGTAATAACCTTTGAAATTGCTGTTTTTTTTCGGGCCTCTTCAAACTATGACATGTTTATTTACAAGCTACCGCCCGCGGCTCCGCCTGCGTTTATGTCGAAAATTATCCCAAGGGAACATATTCCCGGGATGAAAATCCTATGTGTTATTCCAGACTATAATCTACCTCTGTGCCAAATTTCATCGAAATCATCGAAATGCGTAACACTGAAAAGAGTAACAAACATCCATCCATCCATCCATACTTACAAACTTTCGCGTTTATAATATTAGTAGGATTTATTGATATGAAACATCTATAGCCGCGGGTAAAACCGATTGTTGGCGTGGCGACGCATGCCCTGGCGACGCGTCGTAACGCTATACGATGATATATATATATATCAGTCTTTATGTATTTTTTCATTATGCCATATTAAGTTCTTGCCGTAATCTGTTCTTTAATGCATATTACTAATACAAAATAATTTCGATGTGTTCGAAGAATGTTCGAAGCCTTCACGGGACGCCTGGCAGATGTGAAATCTGCCAGGCGTCCCGTGAAGGCTCACAATTATTTTTATGGTTTTTTTATATTATTTATGAATGCAATATAAGTTACAGAAACAGGGTAACACAATGGGCGGCCTTTTCGCTAAAAGCGATAATCTTTTAAAGACATTTTGGATGGATTTAAAATAAAGATTAAGAGAGAAAATAGCACAACATTTTTAAAAACACAATGTTACAAGTTGGAGTAGGGATTTGTCTGCCCCTGTCCCAATTTTGCGACCATTATTTTAAAAATATAAGTTTTAGCTAATTGTTATCACACTATAATAAAATACATATAATATAATATATTATATTTATCACACTAATATTAAAAAGGCAAAAGTTTGTAAGTGTGTATGTGTGTATATTTTTTTTACTTCTTCACGTGCAAACGGCTGGACCAATTTTGATAAAATTCGGTATGCAGGAAGCTGACACCCTGGATTAAAACATAGGCTACTGTTAAACCGCGGGTAACACCGTGGGGCGCAGCTAGTGTAAAATATCACAAAAAGTTCTACAGTAAACCTCCAGGATATATAACTTCGATCTATCTTCAAAACTAGTTGGTAGATTGATTTCAATAAGTCAAACTGTCATTTTGGCCATGAAACATTGGATCCTCGTATCGACTAGGTTTCAGATATTGGCCACAATGATTGGCACTCGATTAATCTCAGCTTCATTCGCACGAATAGAGAAATGCTCTCAAATCTGTCATTGACAAGAAATGATAGTTTCGTATCGAATTTATATCGTTCTAACTAATGTTGGCTGTCTCTGTGGGGTAGCAAGACATTCGGTCTTGATTTCAATACCAATTTATTTTTTACTACCTTTTGCGGCTTCACTCGCGTGGATTTTCGCTAAAAAAGTTACCTATAACTGTCTCCAGGGCACGCCACAATTGCGGTGGCCCCTCTTTGCTTTGGGGAGAGGCTGGAGAGGCGCCAAGGCGTCCTCACCTTCCGCCTGACACAGGTACTCACCGAACACGGCTGTTTCGGGAGGTACCTGTTTCGGATTAAGTGGGAAGACGTGCCCGGGTCTTGATCCTCACAGTGCTGACAGCACTGTGAGGATCGCCCGGAGGACACGGTGGAGCATACGGTGGAGGTTTGCCCTGCTTGGGCGGAGCACCGCCGTGTACTAGTGGAGGCGAGCGGCGGCGGCGACCTCTCGCGTCCGGCTCTGGTAAAATCCATGGTCCGGAGCGAGGCGGCTTGGGAAGCGGTCACCTCCTTCTGAGAAGCAGTAATGCTAGCGAAGGAGGAGGCGGGCCGCGCGCGGGTTAAACAAGGCCTTCGCCCCAACCGCCGCTACAGAAGAAGACGCCCCGGGCGTCGGGAGTCGCAGTCGCAGGGCGATCCCCGGCCACCGTAGGCGCGGGCCTGCGGTCAGTAAGCGTTGGGTGGCTCGCTGTCCAATCACCACCAGGCCCGGGTCAATGGTGCGTTGTGTTCCACGCGCGCCTCAAAGAGATGTCAGCATAGGAGACAGGGCCCGCTAGGGCCAGAGCCTCCCAGGGTTGCGGAATTTGATTGAAAGAGCATCAAGATGGGTTTTAGTCAGTAAGAGTCAGACACTCCCCCCTTCCGCTCCGCTATTTGATGATGTCCAATACTTAAAAAAAGGCCTCCCTTTCTTTCTTCCATTCGTGCCACATAATAGAAAATTCTAAAATTCTTAGGAGACCACAGACTCTGGTTTTGTGCCCGGTTGACAACAAAAAACTTAACCCATCAAGGATAAATTGTGAGTTTGTAGACTGTTGTTGTTGAGGGTGAATTGTGACTCGCTGACCTTCGGGATTATTTTCTAGATATCAATAAAGCAGTCTGACAGATGCTGATGCACTTCATACGTTTTATTCCCAGATCGACATAAAAATAGCAATTTTAAATGAAAATTTAGTGCCTCGGCGTAAAAGTGCACTAACATCTAGAAACGACATTTTTATGGCGATAAAACTCAATTGGACCTCGTAAAAACTATGTAGACACTAATGTCTCTGTCTTATTCATCGTATAGGTAATTAAAATGTATTTCGGAGTGTTTTTCATTGTTGTCTCATCTCTGCCAATTTATTTTGTGTTAGATGGATTTGCCAAAGGAAGGGAAACGCCAACTTTTACTAATGCACACGGAAAGCACTGATTCAATTGCGCAGTGGCCATACAGCCCAGGGTTCCAGAATTTGTTCGAAAGAGTCACCGCGGCTCCGGAACGCAAAAGGATTTAGAAGGAACACGGGGGTTTTAGTCAGAAAGAGTCTGACACACCCTTCCGCTCCACCCAGAGCGGAAGAAGTCATTTGATAATTTCCCATCCTCTGCAAGCAAGAAGCAATTATTGTTCTATATAACTCTAGCGACTTTTTAGTCAGCCCTAATTCGTCGTGTAGACGGAAATTTGATTATCGAACATGCGACAACAGTGACATCAAGCCAAATAAAACAAATGAACCAGAAAATTCCGCAGCAAATCAAAACATAGTACCGTCACGAAACCAAAGCATAGTTAGCTTTATGTTTGCAAACCAAATAATACTCGTAATGAAGGTGAACTACTGATATTTGCTTAAGTATAGTTCTGAACTATTGATTTCAAACTGTTTCTCGGGTGAAAAGATAACATTTTAGTTATTTTTAAAGGCCCAGGTTAGTGGCCTCGTAACCTATAATAGCAAGAAAGAATAAACTGGCCTGTTGGTCGAGTGGTTAGTGACCCTGACTGCTAAACCGGAGGTCGTGGGTTCGATTCCCACCCAGGACAAATCTTTGTGTGATGAGCATGATCATTTGTTCTGTGTCTGGGTGTAATTTGTCTATAATATGTATGTATTTAGAAATATATAAGTATGTTTATCAGTTGTCTGGTTGCCATTGCACAGGCTCTGCCTAGTTTGGGATCGGATGACCGTGTGTGAGTTGTGCCAAGATATTATATTAATATTAAACATTTATTTGATGACGTACAACCGCATCAATTCATCAACTTCCATCAGGCTCACGCACAGACATAAAATGAAATAAAAAGTGACATCATAAAATTAACTATGTGCCTAACAGTTGCGCCAAAAAGTTTCAAAGCACCGTTTTTTATATTAAAAACTAGCTTTTGCCCGTCCGTACGCGAAAATCCCGTTTTTTCCCGTTACCGTAGAAATTTCGGGGAATCCTCCTCTACATTCCCCAAAGTAGCTACTCGTACATGCCAAATTTTACCTTTTATGACCAGTAGTTTCAGCCGTGTGTTGTCTGTCAGTCGGGGCGGGCGCAGTACTAGTACTTCTAATAAAGCTAAAGTGTTCGTTTGTTCGTGTGTTTGAACGCGCTAATCTCTGGAACTACCAATCGGATCTGGAAAATTATTTTTGTATATGACAGCCACATTCATGAGCATATAGATACGGGGACGGGAAATTCCTACGGGAACGGGAAAAACGGGATATGCGCATACGAAGTCGCGGGCAAAAGCTCGTAGTTTATAGTCTGGAATAGCGCATAGGTTTATCCTGGAAGTATGTTCTCTTGGGATAATTTCCCACATTCATATGCGGAAGCGAGTTTTTTATCTCTTCACGTTTTAACGGCTGAATAGATTTAAATTAATCTTGGCACACGGGTAGGCCATGACCTGGAATAGAACATAGAGTAATGATAAATTATACATATTTTGCGACTAAGGAACCCACCACAGAATGGGTAGCAACATTCTCTGCGCATTGCAACAGCTACACTGCGATCGCCAACCCGCCTGCCAAGGTAAGCGATTATGGCAAACCTCCTGTAGCGGCATCTATGCCGCCACATGAAAAACAAAGAAACGAAATTTGTGCGGCAACAAAAGAAAACACAGCGCCATCTATCCTGTCAGCGATGAACTAACTAACTAACGAAAATACTGCATCACCCAAGCAAAGTTCTTCGTGCGATTTGAATATGTACAACAGTCTGAATATCAACTAACGGGCAGTTGCCCACCAGGCTCAACAACCAGGTCGGAAGGTCCTCCTATTTCAGTGGAGAATGCGAGACTTTACTCTCTGTACCGCATACCCCTTTAGCTCTCCCCTTTGGGGGAGGCCTATATCAAGCAGTGGACGTCTTTCGACTGGTATGATGATGATGATACTTATTTAGAACGTAAGTTAAACAAAAAAGTTTTACACGAGGTGTAAGATTAAAATGTTAGGTTCAAGCTTATATACTCATCGATTTCGGCTTCTACCACGTACCTACTATACAACTTTTTACATCACAACAATTTCCCGTTTCCCGGTCCAGATGTTCGAAACAGATGTACCGACGAACGCAGATCAGTAATCCTGTTCTTTTTGATCGGGTGTAATAAGAATTGAACCGTCAACAAACACTGGCCAGGCTGTTTTCTTTGGCGTCAGATCAAATCTCTGCGTTTCGTTGTTCAATGTTTGCGCTAATACGGCTATCTATTTTTGTGTTATGGCAATACCTTGTTTTAGGATGAAGGTGAGGTGTCAAGGTTGTTCACCTCTGGTAACTGATCATCAGAGATCGGAATAGGTAGACTATATTTACCTAATGTTCGTGGAAATAAGTAACATAGAGGTAACATAGAGTTGATGATACCCTCTCTAAAATCCCGGAATCATAAACATGGACATTGTATCCCGGGATTTAAGAAATTGCAAATTATTCATTGCGCTTTGAATACCTACATTTGAACAAAATTATTATATTGAAGAATGTTACTTACTTACTATGTTTTTAGAGTTCCGGACCTACTAAAATTGTTAAATTAAATAGCTTTTTTTTCGCACAACTATTTCTTCTTTTGATTCTTTAAATCAATAATTTGTAATTATACTCAAAGTCCAGTTCATGTTTTTATAATCCCGGGTTTTAATTGTTATGATTCCATTTATAATTTACAGGAGGTATTATCAACTCTATGTTACTTACTTCCACGAACATTAAGTAAATATAGTCTACCACTCTACCTATTCCGATCTCTGCTAATCATTTTTAGGGTTCCGGGCCCTTAAGGTGAAAAAAGAAACACTATTAGCTGCGTCTGTCACAAGACTGAAGCTTAGGAACTGTATGTAAATATATTATGTAGGTACTTGAAATTATAGCTGCTGTAAAAACAAATAATACGAGTACAAATAAAAAGTTAATAAATAAACACATTGCCCTCCTTTGCGTCGCGCAGTCGGGTAAAAACCAAGGGGATATAAACCTCATACAAGAGCTGTGTTTAATTCGGCACGTTTAGCGTTATTTTTGTTTGTTTCATCATAAAAGTCAAAGTCAAAGTCAAAGTCAAAACGTCTATTTCAATTAGGCCATTAAACGGCACTTTTGAACGTCATCATTTACAATTCAGTAAAATAATAATACTTATTACATTAATAAAGACGACTCTACTGTCCATTCGGAAAGGTAGATTATTCATAAAATTGGTATATATGTCACCGGAAAATGGCAAACGCCGTTAGATTGTAAAGTATCGCGTGAAATTATAAACAATTTTTTCTAAATAAGACACAAATATATATTGGAAACTTTTCATTTATTTTATTGGAAGCAATTTTTTCATAATATATCAAGATTTATTTCCATCTTACGGAGTCTGCAATTTTATATAGTGCTAACAATAAAGTATCACAACTAAAAATCAAAACCAGGTTATTCTCCCGAATCCACTGACACCGACTCGCAATTTTGTGTCAGCAGGTTTTACCCCAGGGAAAACACAAACTCATCCGGAGCCAGTTTTTGTCGGATCCACTCTTAACCTGACTTCAATTCTTGCCTGTTGAGCTAACTGGCTGTAGCTGAAGGCTTATTCTGAAAACGAAAAGTAGGAAATGTAGACTCATTTATTGGCTAAGACATTGATTTATTAACTAAGTTTTTTTTTATGAGATGAAGAATCATTTACTTTGGATAAGGGAGATGTATAGTTGATTATCGTAGTGGTGCCTACTAAGGAGAAATCTAAATTTTTACTTTCGCCGATTTCCTTTTGAAACCGTGCTTTGAAGTTTAACTGACATATTTTTTAAGAGTTATAAGTATCTGAAATACTAATCCTAAGGTAGCCCAAGGAACTAAACTCCCACGCGCGTCTATTATCAAGCCAACAAGACGATTTTAAATTAATATATTATGTAAAATGCTACACTACACTGCTTTTACTTATTGAATTATCATTCTAATACTTCAAAAAGGATACCAAAGGAACACTTTGAAATTCGAAATTAATTTCGAATTTATGCTCAGCAAATTTTCTATCACATCCAAATTAATGGTTGGCTCGCACTCTAAAAAGTTACCTTAATAACCAGGAGGCAACAGACTAAAATTAATAAACACTTCACAGTTATTAAACTGAAGTAAGCGAGCCAGACTCGCACTTGACCGCTCCATCTTTTTAATTGAAAACCAACAGCACTTAAAAAATCCTGTTTCATTATTCTAAAAATGAAAACCGCTCCGAATCGAATCGAGATCGGATATCGAATACCGACGCGTACCGAGTTCCTATCGATTTCAATGCCGAGTGCATCGAATCTATTTTCAGTAATCGAGTTGTTCAGTTTTATTAGCGCCCACATATTTGCGCAGTGCTCTGTTTATTGTGGCCGTCCGAGGTCAAGTTTTAATGGATGTATTTATAAAGGGAATGTACGGCCAGATTAAATTGAACTGTTTATCGCTATAAAATATCGCATCGATTTTAATTGTCCAGTTAACATTTAATGTAGCAACATGCTTCGGAAAATTTGAGACGACTGGTTTCCCTAAATAATAATAATAATAACCTCTTGATTTCAGGCTACTTTACTTTACTTACCTTATAGAATTCCATATATATATTTTTTTTTTTCGGAAAACTTACGGCTAGGCAGACACAATATTAAGTGTTAATAACATGATGATGGCCAATTACAAGTTTTCACAGATAGAAAACAAATATAATTAATTAAACACTAGGTAGTAGACAGTGTTACATTCGCGTTTTTCTATTTTATTATACCGTGCAAGTTTTTTATGTTATCGAAAAAGTGGTTGCTATAACACAGTTTATGTTTGTAAAAACTTCACTTAGCACTATTTTATAGTGTATCAGTGTTGCAAGTGCCACTGCACTTGTCCGCAGAAGCGACGGAACACCACGTCCTGCGGCCAAAAGTGCTTCTCCATGACGAGGTGCAGAAAACATATTCGTAGTGCGTGTCACTACGAATGCCTTGAAGCTGACGTTACGACGTGATTCCAGCAGCTGCTAAATACATCACTACCAATGGTAGTAGGTGCTGAGCTGATTATTAGGCAAAATGAAAGCTCCATAGAAAACAGTCCGTGCACAATGTAGAACGCTCAATCATTAATCAATGAACTTTAGGTAATGTAAAGGTCACCCGATTGCCAGCCATGCCAAAGCCATGCCATGCCGTGTCGTCTTGGTGCAGCCAAAGCCACAGCCACAGCCTCAGCCAAAGCCATAGTCATGACAACCAAGTACGCGTAGGAAGGCAATTGACTAGCACGTCACGTGCGCTTGTCAACGATGGGCGTCACCGAGCGGCGATCCCCTCCTCGATTTAGAGTGGGGGGGGTAAACTTATAAACAGGTCGCGCAGCGCATTTAGTGGATTATTCTGATCTAGAACCTAGCCTAAGCCGAAACTCTGTTCGATTATAATTTATACAATAAATACCTACAATCAAGAAAACTGTTTTTCGCTATCCTGTGTTTCAGTAATGAAAAAGGCTAGCAATTACTAACAGCCAAGATATAGAAAAAACTTCACTTATTAAATTAAATACCTTACTTGGCTCAACTTCGTTAGTGCATCGAAATATATGCGAAAATTAAGCATTTGTAATGTTTACGAAACATGTGTCAACGCAGTGTAAAACGCCATGTAGTGATAGATGAATAGATAGATAGATAAAACATTTATTTGGTACATGAACAGAAAACACAACACACAAAAGCACACTTACATAAATCATAATGCTAGAAAATACAAATATAAAAACACAAAAAAAAACATCTCCTGGCTTTTGATATTCTCGCGTTAAATTCCAGTCTGAATAACGCCTCATTTTGGAGGCAAAGCGAAGCGTACGCGGGGCGGAGGCGTGGTGGACACATTTTTGTGACATTCCACTTTTCAATAGGTACATAAAACGATATTTTTTTTGAAAATATTCGTTGTTATATTCAGTCGCGTTTGGTAAGACTAAAATTAGCTATTAGGGTTTTTGGCTCTGCCAGGGTTGCGGAATTTGTTCGAAAGAGCCACCGCGGCCCTGGAACGCAAAGGGCATTAGGAGGAACACGTATGAGTTTTAGTCAGTAAGAGTCTGACAAGCCCTTCCGCTCCACCCAGAGCGTAAGGAGTCATTTGATGTTTTTCCTATCGTTAAAAAAAATGGCGGATCTTCAAAGTAAAGGAACATTTGCAATTCGTGTCTGAGTTACCAAGACCATCCATTGCATATCGGAACGCACGCAAGCAAGCTTTAATCAATTCGGTCTTTCATAGATCTTCACATTACTGTGTCGGGGTGTGTCGGGGTGTGTCGTGCCGCAAGATACACCAATCAATCAGAGGACTCTCAGATCTATTCAAGCCTACGTGATATCACAACGAGTTTTGTAACAACTGAGTCAGAAAGTGCCACGATGTTGCTTATGTTCAATTAGTTCAAACATAGTTACAACAACCCCATTTGCAAAATGTACGCCACATTTACATTATGACATTAATTTAGCGCCATCCTAAATTTGAAACGATTTATTGGTAATTTTCGGCGTTTTCGTTACGACAGATAAATTATACTTAACAAATTAAACTCAGCACTCATCAAATTATTCAAATCAGCGTGAAAATTATAAACACACATTCGACATGTTTACAAAATCGACCTGTTGTCGATTCTGTAAACATATCGAATGTGTGTGATCACGAGGTGAGCTGTCAATCCATATAATCAAGATGGATTGACAGCTCACCTTGTGATCACTTCACCCAAACTTCGACATGTTTACAGAATCGACCGGCAGTTTTAGTCGGACCTCGTTTATTTTTTTCGGGTTAACTAAGGCTTTTAGTTTCACCAAAACTGATATTCTTCAGACAATTTTTTTATTTTGTTAAAGGTATAGATCCGATCCTAATCGGATCTACCTACTTTACCTTTAACAAAATAGAAAAAATACACAAAACTCTTCCATTGGTGGGAAGCTACAATATTGCTTATTGACCTTTGATTCAAGACAAGCTACTGTCAGCCAATTCTAGATATGATTCTAATTCTAATATAGATATGCGTGTATATCAAAAATTATCCCAAGGGAGTATGTAGCGGCATCAATGCCGTCACATGAAAAACCAAGAAGCGAAATAAGTACGGCAACAAAAAGAATCGCAACGCCATCTATCCTGTCAGCGACGAACTACCAACGAAATCCTGCATCGCGCAAGCAAAGTTCTCCTTGCGATTGGAACATACAACAGTCCGAATATCAACTATCGGGCAGTTGCCCACCAAACACAACAACCGTCTGGTTGGAGGATCCCCACATTTCAGTGGAGGTGTGCGAGACTTGACTCTCTGTACCACATACCTCTATTAGCATGCTCTAGGCATTAAAAGTCATGGTCTATCCGTTTGCTAAGTTTCATCCAAATCCATACAGCCGCTAGGACGTAAAAATATTACAAACAGACAGACTACTTTCACATTTATACGTTAAGTATTCTTTGAGTTCAAAAAGATTTAATTTCAATACCATATTTGTTTTTAACCTCTTTTTACGAAGATCTTTCTTTTTGTCCTTGGTTTCGTTGACTCTACCCATAGCAAAATCGACAGTGCATCCGATGTTCTAACAATATTAGGTGTCGAAGAAATAAACAGGTCGTTTCGTTAACACAAACATACAGTTTCCAACCACTTGAAAATCACCTAGAACGAGCAAACTTTCCTAAAGTCATAAATCCTAAAACGGGATTGTTGAACGAATTGTATTGCGGTGCCAAGAAATTGACGGAATTGGTCTTCCTTAGATTTTCTGTTAACTGTCTTGGGCTGTGAGTACTACATAGTTTGTATAAGTCACCGGAAAATTGCAAACGCCGTAAGATTGTAAAACATCGCGTAATTGTAATTTTTTTTTTCTTAATAAGTCACGGATATATTGGAAACTATTGAATTTGGATGGGAGTAATTGTACACAAAATATTTTTTTATAATATATCTATCTTTTAAAATTATAATCTAATCAAGATTTATTACAATCTTACGAAGTCTGCAATTTTCCGGTGACGTATACAAAACGATTTTTTCATAATATATCGAGAAATTATTATCTAATAAAGATTTATGGAAGTGGATATTTGGAACATCAGTTTGTTTGTGTAGAAGTGGAAACGGGTCAGCTCAATTAAGAATACGGTATAATATTGAAAATATATTGAACTTTTATAATACAAAACAAAAACTTTGAACCTTCTCAAAATGTATATCAAAATAAAAAACTCCAAAACCGTGATTTTATTTAGGATGTAGGGAATTTGGAAGATAGAAGGTATTCTAAATTCTATTCGACTTTCTTTTAAACTAAAACCAATTCTTATTTAAGAAACTAATATATTTTTGCTTAAATTTACACGCTTTGGTCAGGTAAATGAAAGAAAGAAAAAGAGTTTATTTGCGACAAGCATACCAAAAAAATTAAATAAACTAAATTACAAAAGTAATGCAAGTTACGAAGATATGCGTCACTTTCGCGCAAAACGGCCATCGCTCAGCATAATGCTGGGACTCGTATGCGAGACAGAGCCACAGCGCTGGTTTTCAGCGACAAAAAGAAAAATCAGTCATTACATGATAATCTTTCTTTTGTATTTATTTTTTTATTGTATTTACCCTATTCCAAATTAGCAACATGTTGTCATAAGCTTAATATTCCTAAACACTTTTTTAGTTCTAGTAATTTTCACAAAATCAAAGCAAATACATTAAACTAATTTTACAGACTCAAAAAGATCAATGAAAATTGCTTTCTTGCTGAAAATTTTTTGAAAAAAGTTGCGTTCCCGTGCGGCTGTCAGCAGAAATATCAATATGGCGTCCAGTTTTTTGTGCTTATTAACTTCGTATGTCATCTGACATTACGTTTACGGTACAAAAACACATATAGCGTTTAGATGTGGAAATATTCCACATTACTGCAGTATTTCAAATATGCTGCACTTCCTTTACAATTTACTGCCCTCGCAAACTTCAACCCTGTTCGACTAACGAACAGTTATGAGTCTTACGTTACTGCCTCGTTGACCTAGTGGTCGCGATCGCAGTGTTACTGGGTTTTTCCATTAGGAATTTCTCAGAAACAGCCCACAGGTTGAAAGTCGGTGGTCTGATACCCCCGTGCCTCGGAACTACTTGTGCACTATAATATCTCCTGCCTACTTGGCTAATCTCCATTGAGGTACAACCGCGGCGAAATGCCGTCGGGAGGGCAATGCATTCGAACGTAAAACATAATTTTTGCGATCCTCCGTAAATTCCGGCAATGCGACACTTTGGACCATCATATCCCAGAAGATTTTATTTCTATCTGCTAGGTACCTAGTAGGCATAACAGATATCCCACCAAAAATAGTTAATTATACAAAAGTGGTTGCCAAAACTCACAAACTTATAACGCTTTCGCTGTTAAAAAGTTATCATATTTCGAGCCCGTAACTATACAAGCTGAAATTTTAATGGTTGTTTTCCAGCAGCAGAACTACTCCAAACACACGCACACGCCGCCGTCCGCTCTTTTCGGTGCGCCGCCGCTTTGCCGACAAAGTGAAAAGCGATTCATAAATGTTCAGAGCAAAATAAGCTCTCGCGCGTAGTAATACGGCATTAACTGGCCTGCAAGCACGCAGTGAGGGAGGCCCCGCGCATCGCGTGCGCCATCCTTTATGTTAACTTATTCGGTATTGTGTTTAATTGAATCAGGAGTACCTATCAGCTGGTTGATACGCGAAGTGACCCTTTGCGTGAAATTATCGCGATGTATAACTATTGGTTCGAAGTCGCTTTTGAGTTTTGTTTATCACAATTGTTATTCTGCCATTTCTTGATTTTTAATTTACTATTTTTCATAAATCGATTGTATTACCAATAAAAAATTTATTGGTACTAGATGGCGTAAAAATTTTCGAAAATCACGCGGGTGGAGCCGCGGGCGGCAACTAGTATCTAAATAAAACTCAGTAATTTTTACGCCATCTAGTCACCAGTCAGCCCGTCTGAGATGTCTCCATGAAATTGGTTTCATTTCGAGACTAGGTCGGGCCATGTTCGAAGAAATTAAGCCTCGCCTCAGTTAAATAGAGTGAAAACTCGACTCTCGATTTATTTACTGATCTACTTTATACAATTTAATAAGATTATACTGTGAGCCTAAAGAATTAGGTAGAGACCTATTTCTACATTAGTATATCTATTTTATGTCCAACAATATCTTGTTGTATAAGTATCAGTTAACAAGGCTTATTGCTTTCTTATGTTATGTGGTAAGGTATTTAAGAAAAAACCGGTCAAGTGCGAGACGGACTCCGTCTCGCACTTGACCGGTTTTTTCTTTCGGTTGCAAAGAATAAATAAGTTTAAAAATCTCAGTCTTATTCCAAAATTATTATACAAAAGACGAAAACTATTTTACTCTCGTAAAATAAACCCTTTTATCTGATATAACACAAGGTTTAAAAAACTTTTTTTAATTATTTTGGTCCCCCAAAAGTGACTCCACGTAATTTTTTACTTACGTTGCGTGCCCATGTTTTCAATGGTACCAGTCCAATAGATTCGGAGCAAATAGACACACAAGTGATCCTGAAAGGGTTCCGTTTGTTGCAGAATTTGTTCGAAAGAGTCACCGCGGCCCTGGAATGCAAAGGGCTTTAGAAGGAACACGGATGGGTTATGTCAGTAAGAGTCTGACACGCCCTTCCGCTCCACCCAGAGCAGAAGTAGTCAATTGATGATTTCCAATACTTAAAAAAAAAAAAAAATTGGTTCCTTCCGTTTATTCGTACGTACGACACCCTAAAAAGACTTAGGCTGGTTTCACAGCTATTCCGGTCTCCCGGAACGGAGTCGCTCATGGGACACTAGAACATTATTTCACAGCGACACGGACGCGCTCCGGCCGCTCCCGTTCCGGGTAGAGCCCGTACATCTCGCACCCCGGGTGCGACACTGTCACTTTTGCAAAAAAGCAATTTTTCAGGAGATGCATTTAAAACTTTGACATGTCAAAAAATAATGATTTTCAAGATTTAGACAAAATGAATATCTTATACTACAACGTCAAACTATGTTTACTACGAAAGTAACGTTATCGCACCAAGTAAAGGGGTGCTTTAGGACAGTTATTACATTTTTTAGGTTGTGGGTTCGATTTCCTCCCAGGACAAATCTTTGTGTGATGAGCATGATCATTTTTTCTGTGTCTGGGTGTAATTTGTCTATAATATGTATGAATTTAGAAATATATAAGTAGGTTTATCATTTGTCTGGTTACCATAGCACAGGCTCTGCCTAGTTTGGGATCGGATGACCGTGTGTGATTGATGTGCGTTGTCCCAAGATATTATATTATATTATATATTTTACTCATTATTGCAATGTTTGCATAAGTGACAGTGTCGCACCGGGGGTGCGGTATGGTACTGAACCCTCGATTCAGAGCACTGCGGGCGCTACCCGTCTGGGTCTTCCGTGTGCGGGCGGCCCGTACGGGTCCCCCGGAGAGCTGTTAAACCAGCCTTATTATACCCACCAGAAACATCAATGAAACTTCTTTGTTTACGAAAGCGTCTTTTACGATATTCATTCAAGAGACAGCATGATCTATTCAATCGTGTCTGTTCTCACAGATCTCACGAAAACAAACAAATCGAATACTAAAAGTCACTTCTTTCAATACAAAATGGAGAATTTTTCAACAATCTCCATGACATTTTGTTTAGACACGTAATTCGGGTTTTCAAATATTTTAAACAGTTTACGCTTATTGCTCACAAAATTAGCAAGTGAGTTTCCTTCCGTTCACGTAATGAGCACATAGATTTGCGTTTTTATAGCACTGTTACGGTTAAATGTTTAGATTTTACATATTTTTTAAAGTCAAACTCACAATTAGAACATTTCTTATTCATTTTCACAGGCAGAAAATATACCTTCCAACTTTGACAAATGGCATTAATTTCTGTTAATTGATTTGTACAAACTTTTATAAGATCTGATTTGATATGAAACCTGGTGACGGAGGTGGTAATCCGCTGGATGCGAGACGCACAGGACCGGTCGCTATGGTGACGCTTTTGGGAGGCCTATGTCCAAGCAGTGGACATCTATCGGCTGAGAGGATCTTTGATGATGATGAGATGAGTCCGTCGTTTTCTGATTCTGAGAAGAAACACCGAAACAAACTAAGTCCTTGGTCAGATACATATAAATAGATAACATGAGGACTATGTAAATGAGTGTATGAGAAGGTCTCATTGGGAAAGAACCCCACAAATTTTAATGGAGCGATTATGGAAAAAACACCGTAAAAAGCATGGAGCACAACATCCAGAACAGTTAGGTTAGGTTAGCGTTAGAGCTCAAAGATCTTCAGCACTATTCATGAAAACTTTTTAACCATTTGCTTAGTTTAACACAGATTAGCAGTCAATTTAATTCAATTCTCAATTCTTTATTGCGTACCATCCTACTTAATATTATAAACGCAAAAGTTTGTAAGTATGGATGGATGGATGTTTGTTACTCTTTCACGCAAAAAGAACTGAATGGATTTTGATGAAATTTACCACAGTGGTAGGTTATAGTCTGGAATAACACATCGGATACTTTTTATCCCGGGAATATGGTTCTTTGAGATAATTTTCGACAGTCAAGCGGGCGGTGCCGCGGGCGGCAACTAGTAATTGATATAGTTAGTAGGGAAATCGTTATATAAGTCACAATTATGGACCCTGTCGGGCACAGCATAGATGAAGTAGGAGAGAGGAGGACGAACACTGGGTGTTTAATGTGAAAACTTATTAAATGTTATTGTTTAAGTAGGTAGTTAGTAAGTAATACTATTTTATTAATACAGAAATTAATTAAAAAATTAAAGTTGTTGTTTTATAAATTGTAGAAATGATCCCGAAGAGCATGTATTTACGCAATGGTGGTTTTGTATTAGGTCAACGATTCAGGTTTCTTATCTATACTATCTACACTAGTATAATTAAGAGGCCCTGCATGCAAACACTACACTTACTCTTTTTTTTTGTAAAAAAACAAAAAAAAATCCCTAATGCCTAAGTAATTATTTGCGGAATTTGTTCGAAAGAGTCACCGCGGCCCTGGAACGCAAAGGGCTTTAGAAGGAACACGGATGGGTTTTAGTCAGTAAGAGTCTAACACGCCCTTCCGAGCGGAAGAAGTCATTTGATGATTTCCCATCCTTAAAAAAAAACGGTAAATTTATTATAAAAACTATGTACAAAATACTAATTAAATGTTACTGGCTATTTACATAACTAATACTCAAAGGGTTTCGCGCTGATAGTCTAAATACAGGCTTTGCCTAGTTCGACTACAGATGACTACACCACTTATATTGTCCTAAATAAGCCTGTTAAAATATTTTGTAACATACGTCTTAGTTTCTTTAATAAACATTTATTATTATTATTATTTAATATTATAATAAAGCTGAAGAATTTGTTTGTTTGACCGCGCTCATCTCTGGAACTACCAGTCATATAATTTTTTTATTTTTGTATACGATAGCTTGGTTTGAGGTTCAAGCTTGAGGTTTGTCAGCGAGCAATCAGGAGCGCAGCATTCTGGGAGTCCGATTAATAGACCACGTTAGGAACACAGTGCTGCGTTCCAAAACAAAAATCGCCGACGTTACACAAAAAGCAGCCAAACTAAAGTGGGACTGGGCCGGCCACGTCTGCCGTATGTCGAACGGTTCATGAGCTAAAGCAACCACAATGTGGGTCCCAGAAAATGCCCGACGACATCGCGGGAGACCCAGGCGAAGATGGCGGGACGAGCTTGACGCCTATCGGCCAGATTGGTCCAGACTTGCCCAAAGCCGGGAGGAATGGAAGGAAGAAAGGGAGGAGTTTGCCCTGCAGTGGGACACAATTGGCTAAAAATAAATAAATAATACGATAACTACATTCATGAATAAGGCTATAAGCTGTACGGGAACGGGAAAAAACTGGATATGCGCGTACAAAGTCGCGGGCAAAAGCTAGTAGTCGAAATATCTCAATGTATGGTGACAAAGGCTCGTTACTATCTATATTGGGGAACGGTCATTATTGCCTTCAATAGGAAATATGCATGCATTTTTTTATTTGCAATATGAAATACTTATTGGCTCTAGTAAACAATTATGAAATATTTTTAAATACCTTCATCAGCGATGAAGTTGTAAAGCTTCAAAGATGACAATAATTAGAAAGAGAAGTCCGATACGAACTCTGACGTCAAATACTATGTCACCTATACAGCTGCCATAAAAAACGGCGTCTCCGCGAGAGAGACAGATATATTTGTTTAAAATAGTCATATCTCGTTTGTTTTTCAATCAATTTTGATTCTAATTTCACTGTTACTATATATTTTTGTATACCTATTTTCAGATAAAATGTATAGATAATAAATATATTTTTCATGCATATTCCCTATTTCAGCCTAGGTTCTTGACTTATGAATGAGGAAACCCGAGCTTTACTAAACTTACCTCAAGGAATATTGGCACCTACCTTCATCTAAATATTTTAACCATACTCATGAAATATTCAGGTATCTTATACCACTGCGACGTATTCATTATGAATAACCTACTAATATTGAGGTACCTAAATGAAATCACACTGGAAATACACCCACATTTCCTAGTTATGTGCTGAAATCTTCACTAAAGACATATTTATACTGGGACTTTTCCACAAACATGCTGCGGATGTTGCCTAGTAACATATTACGATTTCTGTTTCTTGTTATCATGAAGATTATAATTGTTTTGTAATTTCTAATGTTTCAAGTTTGATCGCTGATTTAATGTTGGTTATCCTGTAATAGGCACCTTTTTATATCTGAGGTTAGTTGGTACATATAATTCGGAAAGGTTATATTCAGTAATAATATAATAATAATAATATCTTGGGACAACTCACACACGGTCATCCGATCACAAACTAGGTAGAGCCTGTACTATGGCAACCAGACAACTGATAAACATACGTATATATTTCTAAATACATACATATTACAGACTTATTACACCCAGACACAGAACAAATGATCATGCTCATCACACAAACATTTGTCTTGGGTGGGATTCGAACCCACGACCTCCGGTTTGGCAGTCAGGGTCACTAACCACTCGACCAACAGGCCAGTCAGTAGCTGTTTGTAAACCTTAAAAATAAATAAATAATCCAAGAGATCGGTGAAATCTCTGTAGACCAGCAGGTCTACGTAAACAGTAGTTTTACATAGTAGACCAGTAGGTCTACTTCTACAGTTTTACATAGTAGACCAGTAGGTTTAGCATCTTGCGAACTAAAAAAAATACCACCGACTTCCAAATAAAAAAAAAAACTGGAAAATATAAAATAACTTTAATTTCGGAAGTCGGTGTTTTTGGTTGTTTCTTCATATTACGAGTATTACATACATTGGTTGTATTTTTTTGTAAAAAAGTTTTCATTTTTCACTTTATAGTGGTATCTCACACCTAACACGTCAACATGAAAGTCACAGGTAAACAAAACACGCTATTTCGTTTACTTTGATGATATATTTTCTATTTCCTCCAGCTATTTTGATTTCAAAACCAAACTACTAAACCGATTTGGATAAAATTTATATGGGACCAATTGGAACATATATCCTTTCACATGAAAGAAGAATTTTTCAAATCGGTTAATAAATGACGGAGTTATTAGGTAAAAACATTAAAAAAAAATACAACTGAATTGAGAACCACCACCTTTTTTTGAAGTCGGTTAAAAATAGACCAGACGTCGCGCTATCTCAGCATATTCAACAGCCCGATATCAACCAT
Organism: Mamestra brassicae; assembly: GCA_905163435.1. Taxonomy (NCBI): domain Eukaryota; kingdom Metazoa; phylum Arthropoda; class Insecta; order Lepidoptera; family Noctuidae; genus Mamestra; species Mamestra brassicae. The sequence goes on along the minus strand of LR991003.1, from coordinate 4,240,744 downwards.
CGGGCAGTTGACTGCTAGACACGACACCCTCCTCCATTTTCAATGGTGGTTGCGGTACTGTACGGTGTACACCCGTTCCACATACCGCCTTATGTTCCCGTGGGTTATTTTCCAACTCCCACAACAAACGAAGCTGCAAAACAGGGTTTTTATGAAAAGTTTTCTTGGCTCCTTATGCAGGAAACTTTCAAGTGTAAACAACGCCTAATACTCCGCTATTCATACATATTCAACGTACGGTATACTGGGGTTATAAGTCGAGCTTATTATTCTATGCTTACGTCACTCAGCCACGCTTCAGGAATTAATTAGGAAGACTCACTGAGCTTCCGAGTCTCATACGATTTTGTAGGCAATGCGAATTAGAACTTACATCAATAAATTCAAACAATTATTTACTAGGTTTAGCCCGCGGCTTCGTTTGCGTTTATACAAGGTAATTGGTAATAAAGTGCGTTCCTAAAAATGGGCTTGATACTAGAGCTGATTTGCAACGATTTTGACCCCGAAAACATGGGGTCTACGTGGAATGGTTTTCGAGTTATCGATGGTTTTAAGATTTGTTTCAAACTTTCTGCCTCACGAAGTCACGACCAAACACTGCCTATCTGTTCCACTTTAGTAGTCATCATCATCATATCAGACGATTGACATCCACTGCTGGACATAGGCCTCCCCCAAAAGGTTTTTAAGGTTGCCATAATCGCCACGCTTGGCAGGCGGGTTGGTGATCGCAGTGTAGCTGTTGCAATGCACAAAGAATGCTGCTGCACATTCTCTGGTGAGTCCCTTAATCGCTTCTTACGCCACCCACGGGAAGTGGTGGGATGGTGCTATTTGTGCGCACCGTCTAAACGTCCGTAATCGATCTCATTGAAAAAATGAATGGGGATGTGGGTATATTAATACCACCAATAATAACTGTATATTAAATACCAATTAAAATAAAATAATCGGGAAAAAATTCTCTCCACCTGATTTCCAATTAGAATTAATATATTTTTTATGTTCTAGCTTATTTCATAACAATTCCAACGACATAACTTTTATATACAGCTCCCATACAAAACTTTAGAGATATTATCGTCATTTTTATCACACGCGCCAATATCGCACTTAACACCCAGAAGTACCCACAGATGTCGCGATTCGCGCAAAACGATACTCACAAGCTAATCTCATATCTCTTGCCTTGTAGTTCCTTGCCTTTAACCTTTTGAAAGCCATTGTCACGTATACATGACAAGCAAGCGCGTGCCCTGTACGCCAAACGTCACATATACGTGACAAAAAGTACGGCGAATGGCTTGGCGTCGGGGGCACGCCTATGCATTTATGTTCTGGCGTTCAAAAGGTTAACAAGTTACATTTACATCTAAATAACATCACGACAACGTTGAAGTAGTTACAAAGAATATTTTCTTCAACATGTACTATTCAGCCTTTTCAAATGGCTTTGAGGCTACATGTAGATGACGTCAAAATAACACAAAAAAATACGGTTTTCAAGTAATTGATTGGTCCCCTGTCAAACGCAGTATAATCTTTATATTGTAGTTGTGTACTCTTATTATAATAATCGTATTGCGTATTATATGAAGCTTCGTAGTTTACGATTAAAAATGCTGAATTGAATTTTGCTTGACAGCTGTCAAAAAATACGAATGAGAATAATTTCTTTTTTAGTCGCGACAGTCAAATTGTTCATTAGTTTACTTATAAAAAGCATGTTTATTTTGCTGTATTTAATTAAAATTGGGTCAGATGAGACTTTCAACTTTTTTCAAATAAGGCATCTGGTACGACATCTATTCCTCTACATACAAACTGCTACACATATTATGACGTCACACAAAGCCCACATTGCACAAGCAAAATTGAAGTGTGTGAGTTATATGTTTGTAAACGCACCCACGATACGATAGAAATTCCTAGTGTGTGACAACGTATAAAAAAAGTTTTCCGCAAAAATGTTGAAAATTAAAGTAAATTTTGGTACTTACAAGTTTTCGCCAAAATCGATATTTGACTCAAGACCCTGTTTTTTATACAAGTAATAGGGACTATAACCCTAAGTATCTGGTATAAATTTCAACTTGCTAGGTCCACCCGTTCCTGAGAAAATCGGTGCTGACACACGGACAGACAGACGGACAGACCGACAAGAGAGTGATCTTATAAGGGTTCCTTTTTTACCTTTTGAGGTACGAAACCCTCAAAAAAGAAGACTAACCGGTTTCCATCTATCTCTGTACGAAAATTAATCAAAATCGGTTCAGCGATTAAGGCTTGAAAGCGTTACAAACCAACAAACACAAACTCACTTCCATAATTATAATATTAATTTGGGATTAAGATTATTTATTTTCAACCTGTTCTGTCCCACTGCAAAAAGAATCAAAAATATACATTTTGAGCATATTCCCATGGGCCAAGCTATACAACGTGCAACACAATAAACGCAATACCTGAAAAGGGGCCATTGTACTCATCATTATGTACAACTTTTACGAATGCCAACACCGACATTGCGAAAAAAAATAGCTCTTCGGTACCTACATTTTGTCAAGTTATGCGCACAGAAATGTATGAGGCAGTCGACATTTTTTCGCGAGATGACTTCTTCCGCTCTGGGTGGAGCGGAAGGGCGTGTCAGACTCTTACTGACTAAAATCCATCCGTGTTCCTTCTAAAGCCCTTTGCGTTCCAGGGCCGCGGTGACTCTTTCGAACAAATTCTGCAACCCTGGCAATTATATCTTATTTAAACAAATTCTAGGTAGCCGTATTTACAACTATGTCAACAAACAATGTAACATTTACAAAATGAACAAATCTGACTGCAAAGCTCAAGTCAGCAAATGGATCATAACCCTTGGTTATGAAGAGGTTGAAAGAATAATTGCTAATACGTAGTAGCTACATACCCCTCCTGCTGTTTATCTTTCCCCAGTCCTACTTATCCCTCAACACACATACACACCACACACCTTCACATATTTATCACTAAACATAAACACAACACCTACAAAGTTGGTTAACTTTGCATGAATTAATTATTTTTTATCAAAATATCTTCTTTATTTAATTTTTGCCCTAAACTTGTTTGCATTTGTATAGTATTCTGAAACTCCGGTCATAAATGTTTTTGTCTTTGTAAACCTAGAGAGCCCTGACACCCATACCACAAGTTCAATCTTAGCTTGGGTGTCAGAGGTGTAGAATTATTTATGTGTAACTTTACAATCTGGTATAAAAAATAATGTATTGTTAACAACATAGTGATACTAATTGTAAGTTTGGGTAATAAATTATTATTATTATTATTAATAATATATCTGAAGATTTGTCTGGGAAATAGGTTATACAGCCTACATATAAAATCAGAAAACAAACATGGAAAATAATGGGAGCTTCGCAGCCCCTAGCAGAAGTTCAATAAAACAGAGGCCTGTCAGAATTAACGATTGGCGTTATTATTGTCATTGTTTAGTGTTACCATAAACCAGACGCAGCAAACAGTTGCCAGTAAATACCAGTGGTCGTAAATCAAGGAGATTTATTTCTCTTAGGAGGCAGGTATAGGGAAAAATTAACTGGTATTTTACGTAGTTTGTGTACACATAGTTCCCATGAAGAATTATGCTTTTCTGTAAGTTTTCTAACTGGGGAAAAATATACAACCGATTTCCAAATAAAATTAAAAATAATTTAGGAAGTCGGTGGTTTTGATTGTTTCTTGACACCGACTTCCAAAATTAAAGTTATTTTATACTTTGTAGTGTTTTTTATTTACTGGCCTGTTGGTCGAGTGGTTATTGACCCTGACTGCTAAACCGGAGGTCGTGGGTTCGATTCCCACCCAGGACAAATCTTTGTGTGATGAGCATGATCATTTGTTCTGTGTATGGGTGTAATTTGTCTATAATATGTATGTATTTAGAAATATATAAGTATGTTTATCAGTTGTCTGGTTGCCATAGCACAGGTTCTGCCTAGTTTGGGATCGGATGACCGTGTGTGAGTTGTCCCAAGATATTATGATTAGATATTATTATTAATCTGACACCAGTCTTGCCCAGGAATACCGTGTTACCCAGTTAATGGGTTGTGGAGGTCTGGTAGGCAGCCGCTCCACGTAAAATACTGGTATTCAGCTGAATCCGGTTTGACTGGAAGCCGACCCCAATATAATTGTGAAAAGGCTAAGCAGATGATGATGAGTGTTTTTTATTTAAATAAAATGAATAAGAAAGAAAATTCATAAGAGACGGGGCCCGCTAGGGCCAGAGCCTGCCAGGGTTGCGGAATTTGTTCGAAAGAGTCACCGCGGCCCTGGAACGCAAAGGGCTTTAGAAGGAATACGGATAGGTTTTAGTCAGTAAGAGTCTGACACGCCCTTCCGCTCCACCCAGAGCGGAAGAAGTCATTTGATGATTTCCCATCGTTAAAAAAAAGGTAAGATAATTAAAGAAAGATGTTGTTTAAAATGAGCTCTTTCCTATAGTATGAGTTCCTAATAGTTTCGGAATTGGCCATCCACGCACACTTGAAAATTCACCATGCATTGTGAACAGCACTACTGGACACGGTCTGCATCATACTCAGCCACCCTTTTTAACTCTGTAAAGGATTGAATTTCAGAAAATGCTTGTGAACAGGGGTTTAGCATTTTCTGAAATTCAATCCTTTTTTAAGAAAATGCTTGTAAACCCCTGTTCACAAATATCTGACTTTGTTTGGCGTTGGCTCGTTACCACACCAGTACGCAGATAGACGTCCGTTCTCGCCTGCCGCTCTCACGTGACTGACTACCCGTGCGCTCGTACTACATTCGATCTATTGGTAGATATATGGATCACAAACACTACAATGCTGATTTGATTATTTTGATCAAAGAGCATTTAGATCATATTTCAAGTATATCTGACCACAAACATTAAACATAATAAATATTATTCGCGCCAAGTTTCAAGTTCATTACCCAAAAGACTACAAATCTTCCGAACAACGTTTAAGTGCCCCTATATCGTCTTTTGGAGGTAGCCGAGAGAAATTAATTACAAAAATCTTTATTATTTAAGAATAAACCCCATTCAATAAAAAAAAGAATCTTAATTATTTACTTCGGCTAGTCTTTGGACTAAGTTTCAAGTAAATTGGCCCAAAAAGTCTTACATAAAAACTTTTACATCCCCTAAATTGTCTTTTTGGGGTTTTCGTGGAAAACGAATGATGACAATATTTATGTTTTCTTCAGCAAGTATTTCTACCAAGTTTAAAATATAATATCCCACCCCCTTTTTTTACTTATATTCCAATCCCTATTTTTTTTAACTTTCTTATACGACGCTATATAAGGAATACGTCCTCCAAATGTAATGTCTTTACGACCAGCGGCTTAGACTGCGTTAATTCATCAATCAGGCAGGACTCAGCTCAGTCAGCCTATTAACAACATATACATAAGATATAACATAATAACATTTATAACATATTTATAAATATCATAATATACCAACCAGTGATAATTTTTAGATATTATATCTGACCCGCGCAACTTCGTCTGCGTCACATTTCTCATGAATGCTCGGCTCTTATTGGTCGTAGCGTGATGTTATATAGCTTTCCTCAATAAATAGACTTCCTAGGATTCAATTCAAATATTTTATTTCAGAATTACTTCCATATTTTGTTAGTAGTTGTACAACTTAGCCTAATGTTGGTATTAAATTAAATTTACAATAATAAACAACAGTGTACACCAGTTTATTTTGGGCACGCCACAATTACGGCGGTAAGACCCCTCTTTGGGGAGTGGCTGGAGAGGCGCCACGGCGTCCTCACCTTTCGCCTGACGCAGGTACTCACCGAACACGGCTGTTTCGGGAGGTACCTGTTTCGGATTAAGCGGGTGGACACGCCCGGGTATCAGCACTGTGATGATCGCCCGGAGGACACGGTGGAGCATTCGTTGGAGGTCTGCCCTGCTTGGGCTGAGCACCGCCGTGTCCTTGTCGAGGCGATCAGCGGCGGCGACCTCTCGCGACCGGCTCTGGTTGGGAGGCTTGGAAAGCGGTCACCTCCTCCTCAGCGGTCAATGCTAGCGAAGGAGGAGGCGGGCCGCGCGATGGAAAGGCAAGGCCTTCACCCCAACCGCCGCTACAGGAGAAGACGCCCCGGGCGTCGGGAGTCGCAGAGCGATCCCCGGCCAACTTAGGCGCGGGCCTGCGGACGGCGAACGTTGGGTGGCTCGCTGTCCGATCACCACCAGGACCGGATCGATGGCGCGGTGTGTTTCACGCGCGCCTCAAAGAGATGTCAGCATAGAAGACGGGGCCCGCTAGGGCCAGAGCCTGCCAGGGTTGCGGAATTTGTTCGAAAGAGTCACCGCGGCCCTGGAACGCAAAGGGCTTTAGAAGGAACACGGATGGGTTTTAGTCAGTAAGAGACTGACACGCCCTTCCGCTCCACCCAGAGTGGAAGAAATCATTTGATGATTTCCCATCCTTAAAAAAAAAAAAACCAGTTTATTTGGATAAGTGTGTCTGAAAACATACCCACCTTTGTAAGAGGGGAGAGTCCCACCGGTCCGCAAACACATTCAGGATGCCATTGAAGGAGGAGCGCAAGCGCGCCATCATGGAAGCGCATCGCTTTCGCATAATCGCTGCAAACCCGTTAAAGTAAAAGGCGGCGGCGAGCCTCCTTGCCGGATTAACGCCATGGGATCTGAAGGCGAGAGCCCTCGGCAAAACTCCGCTGCCGCGGCAAATTGCATCGCGGCTTATTTTAATATATAAATTCTTGTGTCACGGTGTACGTTATTGAACTCCTCTGAAACGGCTCGACCGATTTTCGTGAATCTTAGCGTGCATATCGGCTAGGGTGGAGAATCGGACAACATCTATTTTTCATCCCCCTAAATGTTAAGGGTGGTCCACCCCTAATTTTTTTTTATTTTATAAACAAAATTTTTTCTTTTTATTTTTTTAGAACGTGGCATTAAAAAATACATACAACCCTAAATTTTCACCTTTCTATCACCAACCTCTATTTTTTAATAGCGATATTAGGGCTTTAATTATTTTCTACTCTCGGCGGTCGATAATTGATCATTTACCACTCGATCAGTTAGTTATTCTTGACTATTTGTTTGGTAGATCTACCTTATCCATATATACCATATCTGAGCTAATGTGGTAAACATAGATCAGGGATACCAGTGAGCGTCGCGGGCGTGAGCGACCCCACAGATATAGCTAATGCTTTTCAAAAACATTTTAATGTAAACTCACGGTTGTGTGGCCATAGCAAACCGTCAAATAGCGGCGCGGGGTTGACCGTGACCGGGGCTCCTCCTGTTAGGTTCTCCGCTGAAGAAGTCGCGAGAAGTATACAGAATATGGTGAGGGGAAAGTCCTCCGGTCACGACGGCCTCAGCGCTGGGGTACACTTACCGCGAGTACTTGGTATGATTTTTAACCTATGTATAGGTCATTGTTACTTACCTGTGGAACTTAACAATACCATCGTTGTGCCAGTAATAAATAATAAAGCTGGCGACGCCCCCGATATCTTCAACTATAGGCCGATATCGCTTGCTAAGCGTCTGTGCTAAGGTGTTGGATAGTCTGCTTGATAAAATTCTAGCTAAGCATATTGTTCTCGAGGATGGTCAGTTTGGTTTTAGACCGAACTTATCTACGGATAGTGCAATTTTTAAGCTCACTCATGACACCACTGTCCCGGCTGATGTAATATCATTGTTTAGATATTGGTACAGTAGTCAAAAGAATACAGTTAAGTGGGCAGGCTCACATTCTGATATGTATTGGTTGGATTGTAGGGTGAGGCAGGGGGGCCTGAGCTCCCCCCGTCTTTTTAACCTATACATAAACAAACTGATAGGTGGGCTCAGTAGACGGTGTTTGCGTGAACAACATCAGCTACGCTGATGATATGGTGCTGCTGAGCCCATCTATCGGTGCAATGAGAAAGCTTCTTAAAATCTGTGAAAGTTATGCAGTGCCTCACGGGCTCAAATACAATACCGATAAGAGTGAATGGTTGGTTTTTAAATCGGGTACTTTAACCTACGAACAGCTGCCTTAACTCTCACTCTAAGGTTTAAGTATTTGGGCCACTGGGTCACTGATTACTTAAAAGATAATGTAGACATAGACAGGGAGCGCAGGTCGCTGGCTGTCTGTTGCAACATCCTGGCCCGCAGGTTAGCACGCTGTACTAAATCGATAAAGATAACGCTTTTACGGCCTTCTGCCAGTCGTCATACACGTGCAGCCTGTGAACCAAGTATACCCAGCGGGTATACAGCGACCTGCGCGTACAGTACAATAACGCATTCAGGGTGCTTTTGGGGTTGCCGTGGCGATGTAGCGCGTCAGGGATGTTCGCGGAAGCGTGCGTAGACGGGTTTGCAGCGATCATGCGAAAGCGATGCGCTTCTATGATGGCGCGCTTGCGCTCCTCCTTCAATGGCATCCTGAATTTGTTTGCGGACCGGTGGGACTCTCCCCTCTTACAAAGGTGGGTAAGTTTTCAGACACACTTATCCAAATAAACTGGTGTTTTTTTTTTAAGGATGGGAAATCATCAAATGACTTCTTCCACTCTGGGTGGAGCGGAAGGGCGTGTCAGTCTCTTACTGACTAAAACCCATTCGTGTTCCTTCTAAAGCCCTTTGCGTTCCAGGGCCGCGGTGACTCTTTCGAACAAATTCCGCAACCATGGCAGGCTCTGGCCCTAGCGAGCCCCGTCTTCTATGCTGACATCTCTTTGAGGCGCGCGTGAAACACACCGCGCCATCGACCCGGTCCTGGTGGTGATCGGACAGCGAGCCACCCAACGTTCGCCGTCCGCAGGCCCGCGCCTAAGTTGGCCGGGGATCGCTCTGCGACTCCCAACGCCCGGGGCGTCTTCTCCTGTAGCGGCGGTTGGGGCGAAGGCCTTGCCTTTCCATCGCGCGGCCCGCCTCCTCCTTCGCTAGCGTTACTGCTTCGCAGAAGGAGGTGACCGCTTCCCAAGCCTCATCGCTCCGGACCATGGATTCAACCAGGACCGGTCGCGAGAGGTCGTCGCCGCTGATCGCCTCGACAAGGACACGGCGGTGCTCAGCCCAAGCAGGGCAGACCAACACCGAATGCTCCACCGTGTCCTCCGGACGATCATCACAGTGCTGATACCCGGGCGTGTCCACCCGCTTAATCCGAAACAGGTACCTCCCGAAACAGCCGTGTTCGGTGAGTACCTGCGTCAGGCGAAAGGTGAGGACGCCGTGGCGCCTCTCCAGCCACTCCCCAAAGAGGAGTCTTACCGCCGTAATTGTGGCGTGCCCAGCGCTGGGCCGCGATAGTCTCAGTCTCCATACCGCCATAGTATCCCGCCATAGTATAATAAAAAATAATTACAAATATGAATAAATGATTATAGACTTTTCATTTATATTTTTACGGGTTGCTTGATAATATAACTAACGGTGGATGCTGACCGGTGTTACGAGGCGTAATGTACCTAACATATTACAAAGCGAGCATTCATGCAGTCGTGGAAACGAGCACGAGCATATGTGTTTTGTTTTACACGGATTTTACGACACCGCATAACGTAACATGCTCGCTGCGAATGTTACATTACGGCCTATAACACCGGTAAATATCCACCTTAATGCACACCTTCAAATTTCCATAGTATCGCATAGATCTTAGTTCATTAAAAGAAATTACAAGTTCAATATGTAGTTTTATTTTTTTCATCTACGAGACTAACATTCAAATTCAAATAAATCAATCAAATCATATTTTTTGCAGTAAACGTTAAATTGTCTTGATAACGAAAGCTGTCTTGGCGATTGTGTTGTTTCCAACTTGACGTGTCATGTCGTGAAATCGCACCTTATCTCTAGTGACCTTTTCTGCAAATTGAAACATAATATTACCTCCTTACTACTGTTAATGTAAGGGCAAAAATATGGACACACTTAATGAAATTCAATAACGACTTTCTTCCAAATTATTGATTGAAAATATTATGGCAGAAAATCGCTGGGCAAAATTGACTACTATATATTAAAAAAATTATATAATAAAAATAGTTGCCGCATACCAGAGTGTGACACTGGCGAAAATGCCGAGACCATCTATGGCCGGTCTCAATAATGTATCTACCTTTAACCAACTGTCAAATTAGCTACCAACAGTAACTGAAACGTCATGTTTGCCTTTGTAACATGACGTTTCAGCTACTGTTGGTATCGTTATTAAAACCGAAAGTTAGAGTACTTCATGAGGGATTGGACCGCAACAGTAAGCAACCGTGAAACGTGAAAAGAGTGCAGAAGTTCTAGACGAATTATTTCCATTCTATAAGCGCATGCGTTTAAAAATGACAAAATACACTTCTGGACACATCTATTGGCCCACCTTAGAGTTTAGTTTTCGATGGCCCCTACCGAAATATGATTGCTAGATTGAACAAAAACTGTTGATGCAGTTTTAAACCTGATACATTTTACTATCTTTTTCGATCGTATTGTTTTAAATTTGAATTCAGAATACCATACGACATGGAGCTACGCCTAACAAGTCGGATATGCGCCTTGTTAAAGGCAATTGATTTTTGAATAAAAAACATGTTTTATCAAATAAAGGTTTAATTTAATAACGCGTGTTGCCTCCATGGGCATCTACCACAGCTCTCATACGATTAGGCATAGAGTTTATCAACCGCTCTATGCAATTTTGAGGGATCATCTCCCATTCCTCTTCTATGGCAGTTTTCAACTCCTGCATCGTCTGGGCAACTGGCTGACGAGCCCTAACACGTCTTTTTAGCTCGTCCCACATGTGCTCAATGGGGTTCATGTCTGGGCTTCTGGCTGGCCAGTCCATATTTGTGATGTTCACATCCCGAAGATATTCCCTGACGATGCCGGCCGCATGGGCTCTTGCATTATCATGCATAAAAAGGAAATTTGGGCCCACATAGTCCGCGTATGGTATCACGTGAGGTTCTAAGCACTCACGAATGTACCTTTCAGCATTTAATGTTGGCAGCCGTGGTCCTGTAACAACCTCAAGTTGAGTTTTGCCGCTCGCGGATATACCGCCCCAGACAGTCCATGAGCCACCGCCATAAGCAACCCTCTCTTCAAAGCAGCATTGTGCGAAACGCTCTCCCTTACGTCGGTAGACCTTCTTCCTTCCATCATTGCCATGTAACACAATTTTAGACTCATCAGAAAAGAGTACACGGCTCCAATCTTGCTGTGTCCAATTTAAATGACTGCGTGCGAAATGAAGGCGCGCTGTTCGGTGGGCTCGCGTTAGTTTGGGCCCATTAGCTGGCTTGTGTGGTACCATATCGCGTTCTTTTAACCTTCTCCGAACAGTTCGAGCGCTCACAGATACTCCGTGGAAGTCGCGAAGTTGGTTTTGTATCTCAATGGAGGTAAGGTGACGATTTCTCAAGCTGGTCGTCACGATGAATCGATCCTGCCTTTCAGTTGTGACCCGAGATCGTGGCCTTCCTTGGCGACGAACAAAACCGCCAGTCTCTAGGTACCTCCGATAAACATTTCGGACCGCAGATCGACTTAAATTAAGTTGAGCACTCACGTTTCTTTGGCTATGTCCGGCCTGAATAAGTGCCACAGCTTGGGCGGCGACTTTAGGTGAAATATCCATAGATTATTGATAGAACCTCACCTTAATGTTAAGAATAAGTAATGTTTGTTGCAAAACCAAAGATATCAATCACTTTTTCAAGAATTAAATCCAAGTAAACCAATAAAACCAAGTTTTCTTAGTATTCGATTGTTTGATATCAACAAACAGGCTCCAAATTGTCTTTTGTTTCTTTAAATTCTGTGTTCGAAATTCAAAAAAAGACTATTGAATGAAATTGTGAATGTGCCAGGTTCAAAACTGCATAAAAACTTTTTGCTCGACCTAATATAATATTTTAGCTGATAGATGTGTCCAGAAGTGTATATGGATCACATGACATTTCGAAAGCGTCTGTCAATCCCATATATTTTTGACATTTTGAACATCGCCTTCGAAACAGAATGTCAAGTTTAATACTAAAATTAAAAATTCACACATACTTTTTATTCTTAGTCTTCATCTTCATCACACTTCCCCCAGTATGAGAGCTGAATGTCTGGCTCAATCTTAGAGACACAGTAGAGCACACAGAAGTTAACGTACGTCTTTTTATTGTTGCCGCACACCGGGCCGTAATACGGCGCGCAAGTGCACGACTGTTTAACTGATTTTTCGTCGAGTGACCTACGAATTTAAGTGAGGTGTTTAGCCAGGATGTGTTTTTGAAACCGACCATACTTTTTCGCTTCCAAGCCGTAGTCTACAAAAACTGACTCAATACTAAAGACCGGTGTGGACCTGGCGAAGAGTTGTACTGCAAGACATTGGCCAAACAATTATCAAACTTGCGGATCTTAATAAAGTCGAAAATAAATAAACTTACGTTAAAGATGTTTTTCCAACGAAGATGAGCTAGTTAGCGAGGTGGTGCATAAGGAAAAAATGCACAAATGGGATCACTTTAGTGTAGCCAGGCTTAGTGCAGCTCTGGGGGAAAAAGGGCTAGCAGAGCTAGATAATATAAAAAATATGTGTTTAAAAAGCAGGATGAAATAGAAATACCCTGAATTTGATTTGATCATTCCCGCAAGTCGTATCCGAGCTGGTGTCCCTGTCGTTGTTGGTCGGCAATTAATTCTTGAGCCCGACCGGGAATAACACATTTCTACAAATGTTTCTGGGTCTGGAGATGCAGTCGAAATACGATTTTGAACACTGTATTTTAATAGACAAAAATCTTGTATTAATGACTGTACTTACAATAGAATGGTAGAAACCATTCTCTTGTTTTAGGACATTCTGCGAATAAGATGTTTTGATACGTTAGTATCTACCTCTCATTTTGAATATGAAGCAATGTTTTATTCACAATATTCCCAAAGAAAATTAAAAAGAAAACACAAAGCAACAAATTTTAAGCAATTCTACAGAGAGCAACGTCGTATATGAAGATCTAATTTAAAATATTCATACTGGGCATAGTTCGAGTGTATAATAGTGGATCCACACGATACAGACTTTTGTCTGCACAAACTTTGTTGCACAGATAAAATTCTGTCGAAGTTTGTGGAAGTCTGTATCGTGTGGACGGTCTATCTGTCAGGTATCATACTTGTGATCCTTGGGATTGATACACTCCCCTTTGAAATACACCTTCAACTGGCTATCCTTGTCTTTGGCGCACTGGAAAGTACACATGTTCGAGTAAGTGACGTAAGTGATATAGTTATAGCCACATACTGGGTCATGTACCGCGGTGCATGAACATTGGAATTCTTCGGTGCAGAATCCTGAATACTTGACAGTAATACTGAGTTCTTCTCTGGAGCTCCGGCACGCTAAGAAGCATTCGTTAAGGTACGTATACCCATCAGAGCCACAGATAGGATCATAGGAGAATTCCGGCATCAGCGTACAACCACAAGTCTTGTGCAGGTCTGGGAATCTGGTGCAATAGTAATTTATGTCGGATTTTTTGAGCGTCACGGTCGCAAGCAATAGGGATGCACCGATGATGATACCTGTTAATATCAATTATATAAGGTCTTAATTTTCAGAAATACTGTGCTCACTAAGAGAACTAGTACGGTCAAGGTGCCGACACCAGCTACTTAATCTGGATACCTAATCTTGAAACGGTTAGAAATTTCCTGTTATTTTCAAGCTAATTTAATGAAGAAATGTGCTATTCTAGTGCATTTTCCCGAATGCCAACATTATATGTGCCTGCGCGTTTTGACCACTAAAAATACGGCGAGTACATTGGTTCCAAAGGTTGCCTGCTAGAGAATGCCTTGATACATTAAGTCCGCCCATGCCCATGTACCACTATTGTACATTAACTTTAAATAAATAATAAATAACATTTTACGATACCAGTTACTTAACAGTAGACAGCAGTTTTCGGCAAATTATAAATTACTAGCTACGGCTTTGCCCGGTTATATTTGAAAGGGTGAGAGTTTTTTTTTTAAAGATCTTGTGATTATCTTCCACCTAGCACTAATAAATTTCATAATTAAGATTGGTTGTTAGAAGAAAATTTATTTATTAGAATTTCTTTAGAAGTTGTTGATGAAGATGATACCTATACAAATTAAAAATAATCGCCTTCTCTCAGCCATAACAATAATCTACTCACCTAATTTTAAAACCATTTCTAGTCGCCTCCTTGAACCAAAGAGAAGGCAAAAGATTATAAAAATCAAGTCTCTGCATTCTTTAAATAATCTTATCAATTGCAAATTATTGTTACTTCACGGGATTAATTTTTTCACGCTAGCGTTTTATTATTTAATTATTTTTTTACACTTTATTAGTAAGAAAAAAATTCTTAATAATTAATTACGATCTAGCCTAAAAGACTATAAGCAATTTAACTCTAACTTAAATGTTACGTGATAGATTATGTTAAAATTAAGAATAGTGTCCATTTGCACTTTTACACAAGTCCGTAAGTAGCACTTTCATAGAGTCTGATATAATTTATAGAATCACTATGTTCATGTTGTACTATACATATATGTATAGCACAACATTGTTACTATTATTCTTCACTTTGTACACTACACTATTTAACAGGTTTACTTCTTTTTAGCCTACGCACTAAGTCTGTATTGTCTAGCGGCTTGCCTTGATTGCCTCAACATTCACGTGTCGCTGAAGTCTGTATTCGTGGGCTTCAGCAAATTTTTGGTTAATTGTGGTGACGAATTCCATTTTAAGGTCACGGTGAAGGTCGTCATTTCTTAAGTACCAGGGTGCATTGACAGCAGCCTGCATCCCTGAGTACTTTATTTTGTAATTTTTGGATTATTTTGACGATGCTTTATTTAGTACAGCGACAAAATTAGATACCATACGTCCAAATTGGCATCAGAATATGTATAGGGTTATTTTATTATGTATTGATAGACAGTATTTCCTTCCAAGTAACAAATACATACTTTTATAACGTATATCGAGTTCCTGTCTTTTTTTTTTGACATGCGCTTACCAGCGCAACTTGGCGTCGAGAGTTACGCCAAGGATGCGATGCATATGGTACTTGCATGCCATTTATGTAGATTGGGTGATAGTCCAAGTGTTTGTTTGTGAAGTCAATGTGAATTGATTTTGACTCATTCAGTTTGATCTTCCATTTTTTGTCCAGTCATAAACTTTGTTCACAGCTAGTTGAGCTTTTTCTACTGCTTCTCTGTGGCTTGATCCAGTAGCCATAATTGCAGTATCATCTGCAAAGGTCGCAACGGTGTTGTTTTCCAGTTCTGGGATGTCACATGTGTATAACAAGTACAAAATTCGGCCTAACACATTTCCTTGGGGTACATCAGCTTTTATTGCTTTTAGCTCGGAATATGCGTCCTCCTGCCGTGTTCTAAACATTTTATTAGTAATATACGACTCTAGGATATCTGCAAATTCTGGTAGCATGCGTCTGACCTTGTATATTAGACCCTTATGCCAAACTTTGTCAAAAGCTTGCGCGACATTTGAAAACGCGGTGGCGCAGACTTTCTTGTTTTCAAGCGTTTTAAATGATGTTAGTAATTCTATGTATCTGATCTGTTGTTGGGTGTTTTTCCCTGAAGCCAAATTGATGATTTGGAATAAGGTCTTTATCTTCTAGATGTGGCCCGCGGCTCCACCCGCTTGAATGTCGAAAATTATCCGAAGGGAACATATTCCCGGGATAAAAAGTGTCCTATGTGTTATTCCAGAATATAATCTACCTCTGTGCCAAATTTCATCAAGATCCTTTCAGTCGTTCTGACGTGAAAGAGTAACAAACAAGAGAAACATCCATACTTACTTACAAACTTTGGCGTTATTAGTAGGAATAGGATTATTGGTTTTAACCGTTTCAATAACAGTTTTTCGAATAGTTTTGATTACACGGGCAACAGAGCAATAGGTCTTCATGGGGTGGTTTCCCAGGCTTTGCAATCATAAGGACTTTGGCAATCTTCCATGACTCAGGTACATGTTTTAAGATAAGACTATTATTTAAAGACAAACTAGTTTTTGTCCGCGGCTTCGTTCGGGTTCTAGTTTAAATTTCGCAGAAAAAGGCGAGAATAACTGTCTCCAGAGTTCAATTATTTATCTCTGTAACAGAATTCATCACACTCAACGATAAAGAAACTCACTGTCGCATTTATAATATTAAGTTAAAATTATTGTAGTGTGACGTCACGACAGTTTTCAACGTACTGTATCGTCTTCATTTTTAGTATACGTGAAATAATAAAACTAAGTGTCCAATGTTTTTTGGAAATCTATCTGATGGAATAATTCGTTCTTTCCAGGAAAATACCCAATTTGCAATGTACAGGACATTCCCTAAGTTCCCAAATGATCCTTGGCTAGTTAAACGACATTGAGCCAAGTAATTGGCCTAGCTGTTCGATTAAAGGCTGGCATGTCACTTTGGCAGCTGATCAAACGATGCTGTTTAATAAAATGGCTAGGCCGCTAATTAAATGGCTGATATAGCTAGCTGGCTGCGTCATGTATTATACGTAATTTGCACCTGTGCGAAGCCGGGGCAGGTCGGTAGTTTGTTAAAAGTGGTTACTAAACTACGAATCTAATATCTGCTTGAAGTCGTTTGCCATAATTATAACGTACATAGGTAGGTTTTATCTATGGATGATGTGAACTTCACATTGCTATCATCGAAGTGTTTCCCGAGTGCGGTGATTATAATAATAATTATTAATTTGTAATGACGCTAGCAGTTGCTATTACGCAGCGTATCATATCATGCGTATTGTGGTCGTTAACCAAAATAATATGAGGTATGATTATGTGAGGGAACGTGCATGGCAAAAACTGTGCCATCACGTGTTGGAAATTCTTTTTTTTTTTTGTTTTGAATCAATCTAGGAGGCTGTCGACTGCTTAACCGGACTTGCCTGTGGCGGTCTTAATATTAATATTAAATCCTCCAACCAGGGCTCAAAACCTTACAAAGTAAGCGACTGTGGAGTACAAGCCTCGGCATAGGGCGTCGCTGGGGGGAGGACAGCTAGGGACGGGCTGGATCGAACTAGGATTTTTGTTTAGGGGCGAGTTTAAGATTACAGGCTCAGCGGCGCGGGCTGACTCGAGCAAGGCTCGGGGCCGACATAGACGGGGACGTCGCAACGGGCCTTGGCAGCGAGGGCGGAAGGACGGCGATCTTGTTTTGTGCAGTATGCTTGTTTCTCTACGGCTCTCTTGGAGGAGGGTGATGGGAGTCATCGGGGATGACTAGGGTGTGCCTCAGTCGGTCGATCTGGGAGATGCGGGACGGTGTGTTTGGTAATGCGTTTCATGAACTGCTGAATGGTTGGCAATTTGAGGTCTTCGTGTAGTCTCATTGCATGGTTTTGGAGCGTGTTGGAAATTCGGATTTTTCTGTGGGTACCTATTGTTCCTGTACGCTTCGTCATCATCATCTGCCTAGCCTTTTCCTAATTATATTGGGGTCGGCTTCCAGTCAAACCGGATTCAGCTGAATACCAGTATTTTACGTGGAGCGGCTGCCTACCAGACCTCCACAACCCATTAACTGGGTAACACGGTACTCCTTGGCAAGACTGGTGTCAGGTTATCTGGCTTCTGACTATCCGTAACGACTGCCAAAGATCTAAAAATGACAGCCGGGACCAACGGCTTAACGTGCTTTCCGAGGCACGGAGGAGTCTCGGTATGTTAAGATGGTCACCCATCCACAGACCAACCTCGGCAAGCGTTGCTTAACCTTAAAGATCGACCTGTGCGGCTGTTTTTATTTAACCACGAGCTCCTGTACGCCTCGTATACTGGTCTATTGTTGCCTATTTTTCCGGAATATAAGTTAAACTGATAAATGTGAAGTGCGCTTTATAACTCTTGTTTTCGGATTCACAGTTAAAGTGACAGTGACAAATTAATTAATTAAAGTCATATTATTTTCATCGCTATGCTATTTTAAATAATAACAAAATTACATTTAAATTTTCTTGTTTATTCCACAGTACGACTGTTATAAACCTTCCATTTGCTCGATTCTGAAGTTACTACATTATGTTAAGATTTCCGGTTACGTTTGGTCCGTAGTGGGACATGATGGTTGATCATTAGCCGAATCTGGTCATCTTCATCACAAAGCCTAAGAACTTAACCTTTATTGTAGGATTTAGATCCGCTGCACACTTATAAGTACAAATGTTGGTGTATGTGACGCCGTCGCTGCCGCAGATCGGACGGCTGATAGGAGGACATTCACACGCTCCTCTTTCTTCTTCTTCATGATATTCTGATTCATAACTCTCTTCTTGTCTTTTGGAAACCGAATCTTTGTCTTCTTGCGCCAAAATAATAAACATATCGTGCGCGCACATGAGCAGTAATATGCCTGTTTAAATAAATACAAATGAAATCATAATTACAAAGCCATGATTATGTACCCCGTTATGAACTGCTAAAAAAAACTTCCTTCATAATAAAAATAACTTGAATATTAAAAGATAACCTCTGTAAAGCATTTGAGTCCATTGTGTTTTTGTTGAACAGTTGTTATTTTAGCAGAAAAAAAACGATATAATTAAGCAGTAGAAATAAATAAAAAAAACCTTATAACTAACTGTCATCAAGGGGTGTCTCACAAGGCATGATACTAGGTCCCCTTATGAAGAATATAAATTACGCCATTGACTATTACAATACATTAAGACATTGATTTTGAATTGGATTATTTCTTTCTTCATGGTAATTTCTTTTATTTCTTAAAATTTTAAACATTTAAATAATTTTGGTTATACTTTACCAAGAGTATATCTCATTTTACCAATCGTTTCTGGCACTATAAATAACCAATGTGTTTTAAACACGGAAATTTAATACGCCATTGCTTATCAGCTCATAAGTATTCTTTTCTGTGTTGCAGTTAATGGTGAAATTAAACAATACGTTTTGTATTTTGATTTGATATTGAAAGTGCGTCGCGACTGTGTCAATGTGAATGATTATTTATAATGCCAAAATTGATTGATTTTTCATATCATAAACTTATCATTTTCCAAGACCATTTTTTTCTTTTTAACATATTTTTAATTTGCCAAATTGCACACAATCTTTTATTTCATTACGCAGCTCAGGTCATTAAAGAGATGCGCTCCTTCAAACATATTATTATTTTCTGTTACCAAAAGTTATTACAATAATAATAATTCTTTATTATCAGGCAACTAAGGCCCATAGATAAAATACACAAATTAAACATCCAAAAAATAAACTAATACATATTAATCTTAATTAATTAACTTATAAACTAAGACACACGAAGTGACGGCGTCGAGTTACGCTGCGCGGTGTCGCGTAGCCTGCCGTGAAAACGTCGGTCGGGTCGGTGGACTACATCCTTCGGTCAAAACTCTTCCTTTAGGAACGTGTCGAGATGTTGTGTGTGTTATGCTGGGTCTCCATAGTTTAATGTCAAGTTGTTTGTGTTTCCCAGGTTATGATAACCAATACTAGGTATTAACATTTAAAAGACAAATATATAAATGAGTTACAACTAAGAAACCAAAATTCTAAACCGTGGGTAACTTTTGGACAAAGTTATACAAATCATGCTATTGTGGCTTGTAAGGGTAGTACGACCGATCCTGTGGTGGAGAAGTAAATGATAAATGATATTTATTTTGCAAGTAGTTTAAACATAACACTTTTACAAATCTGTTTTGGTCATTTTAAGCAAGATGAGGCCGGTGTTTCCTAGCTGAGTACCATGAGAAGAAACACCGAAACAAACTCAAAGGTCAAAGTCACTTTTAAAGTCCATATAATCAGTACTGGTCAAATCATATGAGTACCTTGTAGGTTAATTTCTGAGGTGGCCTTTTGAGGAAAGTGCCACACAGATTTAAGAGGACCTAACTTAGAACTGTAGCTCAAACTTAGAACTTTAAGGAGCTCAACAATTTGACGAACAATACCAAAGTAAGGACATTTGAGTAGGCCGCTTAAATAACTCAAACTGCCAGACTAACTAAAATAAAACCATAATATGGCGATCTACATGGTTCTCACATTTACAATACGTTATATGAGAAACATGCAGATATCTTTGATCGATATCGATTATACAATAAAAAAAATGTGTTTATTATCTTAAATTTATACAATTGTTGCCGGGGCTTCCCAGAAATTAATCCGGAGATACTTGTGATGGGATAAACCTCGCTCTTCCTCGATTAATTAACAATCGTTTCGTTGTGCTAATTAGATATAAGTTACACTTTTTTTTTTATAAATCCAATAAAAAGAAAAATGAAAATCGTGTTTATGGCAGTGTGTGAAACTAGAGTGTGTTTTGTATAAATGTGTATTTATGAGTGTGTGATTGTTCTTGAATATGATCATAATTATTTGATCAGCTTTTTCCAAGGGATGAAACTAATGGGTTACAATGGGTTTTTTGTATTCTTAAGTAGAATTTAAGCGATTATTTTAAAATCTAAGATCTAATATAAAATAAAAAGCTTTCAAACAATTGTAAAGAAAGTGAATATAATGCTGTAAATGAGAACAATAATCGTAGAGTTCTTAAAAAACCGGACAAGTGCGAGTCAGACTCGCGTACCAAGGGTTCCAATCGAGTCTTGATTTTCTCCGAGTATACATTACCTACGGAAGTTTATAAACTATGAAAGTAAAATATAGCAGGTAAGATTGAAGGACAAACTTAACTTTGTTGTTGAACAAAATGGTCTCTCAGACATCACTACACGTCAAGGTTTATTTTCAAACTTAAAATGTACGTTTTCAATCGCAAAAATGTTTTTTTTTTACTTGCACTATATGTGCAAGTACAGGAAAAGGTGAAAATTCTGTCTTCTTGCCAAATTTCATGACGCTAGGTCAACTAGAAGTATCCTATAGGTTTTGATTCCCTTGCGAGCATTAACATAATTATATGCCATAAACGGAGCATAAACGGCCTTATCTTTAGATTGCGTTGATTTAGAAGTTTTTCACTGCTCCAAGAGGTAGCAGGCCTGAGTACGTGATATTAATTTCAACTTGATTATTCCGCTCGTTAATGAGAAAAGGTTATTGACAGACGGACAGACGTACAGCAAAGTGATCCTATAAGGGTTCCGTTTTTCGAAACCGTAACCGTAGTATTTCGAAAGATCAGTCTTAATCCAGGACGTGATCTACTCGTGTGATAAACTTAATTCCAATTCGTTCAACCGTTAAGACGTGAAAAAAACTAACAACCAGACAAAGTCGCTTTCGTATTTGTAATACTAGAAAGCTATATAAACATTTATGGAACTACCCAAAAATACAAAAGCACAGTTAAGTTAAAGAAAATGCTAGGCACGTAACAAAAAAAAAAATTAAACGATCAGAAATCTCAAAATAATTACAATAATGTAGGCGCCACTGTAGGTGGTACCAACATAAAATTGCCACAATCGCCACGCTTGACAGATGGATTAGCGATCGCAGTGTAGCTGTTGCATTGCACAGAGAATGCTGCTGCCCAAACTTTGGTGAGTCCCTTAGTCGTCCGTTATTACACCCACGGGAAGTGATGGAATGGTGATATTATTTGACGTCCAACACCATACAGTATTTAATAATTACATTTAATTATTGAATACTGAAGGTAGTGTGTTTTAGCACTGGAAAACGTTCTCAAAGTGAAAGATGGGTCAATGGGTCAATATTAATATGAAAAATATAACGCTTATGTCCAAATGAGCTACTAGTTCTCAGCATGCAAATTCCACAGTTGGTTGTATATTTTATCCTGGCAATGCTTCCTTCATTCGTTCATTATGTAGAGCTGAATTACTTAAACCGATTTTAGGTTAACAAGACACATTTTTTCAGAAATATACTCAAGTCAAGTAAATATGGAATAAAGATTTTGTCGTGAAATTTCAACTGCAACGACAGAAGACTGACACATTCAATTTGATTTTGACATCTCAACAACTTTCATTGCTTTGTTTCAGTCCCGTACTAACACATCAAGTACTGATCAACTGTATCCATAGAAGAACCGAATTATTTTCTGCATCAATCGTCGTTTTCTCCTAATCATTAAAATATTGCACACTTGCTTCTCCAATTTACTTGGGACATTGGCAGAATAGTCGTCATCGGCTTTGTTTGCCATAATATCAAAAATAGAAATAGAACTTTCACTGTGTGGATCGAGTGTTACGGAAATGTGGAATGTCTAATTTTTAAAGCTAATCAAAAATAAACTGTCAAAACAAGGCTTCATGATTAAAAACTAGCTGTTAGTGTTACTAACAGTATGAAATATGACAGCCAAATATCAAATCTGTTTTATTTTTTTATTTATTTAGAGATGAAGTGTTAATCATCGTTCGTATTCGTATCTTAGCCGTAATCTGCTTAAAAAGCCTTAATTTCCATACATTTTTGTCAGGTTAAAGCAGTATTCCTACCGTTATGACATTGCTAAGTAAATTATAGTATAGACTTCTTCTTGGGTATTTTGATTTTGTTATCCAAGATTCTAAAAACGTTCAGACATTTTATTCGTATTTCTCTCAACAAACAGGCTCGAAGGTCAATGAATTGTACCGCATATATTTACATAATAACGTCTCAATATATTGGTATAATATTTGTAATATATGTCAATACAAATATTGAGGGATATGACGCATGCTTTCACAACGCAATATTACTTCCTTACAATACAGATGAATTTGTAAAGGGAAGGAATATGTAGGTAAGGTATCTGTCGCTCTGACTAAATTACAGACATTCCTCTTTACGTTTTTTCGTCGGTTTGATATTGTTACAATCTTAGACATTGTTCCACATTAAGCTAAAAACAGTTAAATTATAAATTACGAATGACAAAAGGAAAGAAAAACAATACAAAAATAAAAAATTATAATAAAAAAATATTGTATAAGTATGTGGTCAGTATATTGTATATAAATGTAGAGTGGAGGTGGGGATGACGTGTACTTTACAGACAACCAATTTTTTACTAATATTAACGCGATGGAGATAAAAGCAACGAACCGGTTTTGAACGTAGTTTTGAGGTGAGTGAGTATTAGTTAAATATGACTAAATGTGAAAGAGTGCCAGTTCAAATGTTCGCCCATAATCACATGTAGTATGGAGCCTTGACTGATGGCGTAATGATCATGTGATGAAAGTAAATAAACCTTCCGTGTCCTAAGGTTCACTTCTACTTATTTAAAAGCAACGTTCGCATTCGCCATCTCAGTCGAAATCTGTCGAAAAAGCTTCAATTTCCACACGTTTCTTACAGATTTCGACTGTGACACGGACGCGAACGTTGCTCAAACATTTCCTCGCTTAAGTTCTAATACCGCGGGTGTCGAAATCTGTACCTTTGCAGGAAAGCAAATAAACTGTTTAGCACCACGTAACGCAGTTTTGTGAAAACAACTGAGTTACGCGCTGTTGCTATAGCAATACAACTGAGTTACGCGCTGTTGCTATAGCAATACAACTGAGTTACGCGCTGTTGCTATGGCAATACAACTGAGTTACGCGCTGTTGCTATAGCAATATAACTGCGTTACGCGCTGTTGCTATGGCAATACAACTGAGTTACGCGCTGTTGCTATAGCAATACAACTGAGTTACGCGCTGTTGCTAAGGCAATACAACTGAGTTACGCGCCGTTGCTATAGCAATACAACTGAGTTACGCGCTGTTGCTACAGCAATACAACTGAGTTACGCGCTGTTGCTATGGCAATACAACTGAGTTACGCGCTGTTGCTATAGCAATAAAACTGAGTTACGCGCTGTTGCTATAGCAATACAACTGAGTTACGCGCTGTTGCTATGGCAATACAACTGAGTTACGCGCTGTTGCTATAGCAATAAAACTGAGTTACGCGCTGTTGCTATAGCAATAAAACTGAGTTACGCGCTGTTGCTATGGCAATACAACTGAGTTACGCGCTGTTGCTATAGCAATAAAACTGCGTTACGCGCTGTTGCTATAGCAATACAACTGAGTTACGCGCTGTTGCTATGGCAATACAACTGAGTTACGCGCTGTTGCTATAGCAATAAAACTGAGTTACACGCTGTTGCTATAGCAATACAACTGAGTTACGCGCTGTTGCTATGGCAATACAACTGAGTTACGCGCTGTTGCTATAGCAATAAAACTGAGTTACGCGCTGTTGCTATAGCAATAAAACTGAGTTACGCGCTGTTGCTATGGCAATACAACTGAGTTACACGCTGTTGCTATAGTAATAAAACTGAGTTACGCGCTGTTGCTATAGCAATACAACTGAGTTACGCGCTGTTGCTATGGCAATACAACTGAGTTACGCGCTGTTGCTATGGCAATACAACTGAGTTACGCGCTGTTGCTATGGCAATACAACTGAGTTACGCGCTGTTGCTATAGCAATAAAACTGAGTTACGCGCTGTTGCTATAGCAATAAAACTGAGTTACGCGCTGTTGCTATGGCAATACAACTGAGTTACGCGCTGTTGCTATAGCAATGAAACTGAGTTACGCGCTGTTGCCGCGGTTTTCTGTACAAAACTGGCACACGCGATGTTTTACTTTTTTTTTTCTTTGCTGTTTTGCTTTGTTATTCTAGTTATTCCATATACGCACAGCTGTGCGCTCTAATTATTAGTTTTAGATATTGTTGCTCAATCAGTATGAGAAATAAAGTTGTTCTTAAACCTGAATAACGTTTCTCCATTGGTTCAAACTGTTCTGTTTTATTCGTCAAACGGTGCGTCCTGCGATTCCCTACCGATGGACAAACGAAACGAATTTCGATCAAAATTTGACTTCCGCGGTGTCAGAACTTAAGCGACGATTTGTAGAATTGGCTCTCTGATGGTCAAGTGTTAGTTGTTGGAGCTAGTCAGTTAATATATCTTTGGAGTTTACTCCTTAAGAAACGATTTTCATATTTGTCCCGCGGTATGAAAATTTTATGAGGAGTAAAATCGAGCGTTAACTAAAAGTGAGGCGTTACGTTCCTTTGCGCAACGTACTTTGCGCACCTTTCACTTGGAGATTATGTATGTGTGTACATACAAAGTATATTCAGATTATTTAAGATGCTTTCATTTACCCTCTTTTTACGTAATCTACACAATAATAGATCTTAAGGAGTATACTCTAATCGTGCGTCGGAGCTGACATACACACTTTTTGTGTCTCCAGTCAGGTAGCACATGTTTTTTTTACCGATGGGAAATCATTAAATGACTCCTTCCACTCTGGGTGGAGCGGAAGGGAGTGTCAGACTCTTACTGACTAAAACCCATCCATGTTCCTCGAAATGCCCTTTGCGTTCCAGGGCCGCAGTGACTCTTTCGTACAAATAACGCAACCCTGGAGGTTAGTCCATCTAGATTATTATTTTTGTTCGCAGTATTAAACAATTTACAACTTAGATTAAACCATCAATCATCATCACCATATCAGCCGAAAGACGTCCACTGCTGGACATAGGCCACCCTCAAGTGTCGCCACAACAACCGGTCCTGTGCGTCTCGCATCCATCGGCTACCCGCGACCCACACCAGGTCATCAGTCCACCTTATCGGAGGCCTTCCAACGCTGCGTCTTGCGGTACGCGGTTGCCACTCCAGAACTTTTCGGCCCCATCGACCATCTGTTCTGCGAGCAATGTGCCCTGCCCACTGCCACTTCAGTAGTATACAGTAGTGGCAACTAATCCAGTGCGACATGGGAAATCAAAGGAGATGAATGTTTTGTGGCGTCTGTTTGGATATAGGAGAGACGCTATTGGTTTGAGTGTTTGGATCCGCTGAGCATATAAATAATTCAGCATACAGCAGTGATGTTTGTCCCACTTACTACTACCGTCGTTTTAAAGCAACACTTAGAAAAATAATTTCTCATATCAGATGAGAGTCGTTCTGAAATATTTCTTTAGTATAACTGTGTGCACTTAGTACTGTCAACATATTTTGAAATGTATGAATCAGGCTAGATAAGCATTCCCAAATCCAGCTATGAAAACCTGAAACCAGAATTAAACCCAGACAACAAAATATATATTTCAGTAACACCTGGGTTGTGAATTAAACGTCGCTATCGAAAAAATATTACCAGCGTGGAATTGATCCACATTGAAATTATTTTACCGAAATTCGTACATTACAATCCTACCTGTATATAGGTCCATTGAACTTTTTACCCCACAAGCCCTAACATTTATATCATGCGAATAATTCCATTGTATGTTTACGCAAACGTCATGGATACAAACGTGGAACCCTCCCTTGTGGGGAAAGAAGGAAAGAAATGTTAACGTATTCCGAATACGTTTGTAACGCTGACGTAAGTCTCGACCAACCTAACGCCACCTGCCGACCGATTCGAAAGGTTTATACATGAGTTTATACATTGTATATAATCCTAAGTGAATCAAAACCTGCAGAGTTTATTTTACGTAACAAATATTACAACCCATACAACCCTAATCTCTTCAAAATTAGAGTGAACAGGCTTCTTCTGGCTAAGCTCGCTCCATCGTCGACTTTGTCTCTGTCATCTATGACCTAGACTGCAGTCAAAAGCAAACCCATATTAAATAAAAAAAAATAAAAAAATAAAACTTATATGAAATGAAAGCATAAAGGAGAACATCAAGAATTGATAATAGTCTCACAAATAATAAGATATTTTTTTGCCTCGGAATGTTAAATTGATAAAACAACCTTACCAAAACAATAATACATAAACTGCCTGTATTTTTATTATGAAGATAACCTAAATATTCCGTTTCTTCCACTAATTAAGTTGTTCTTGTTTTCAGGAGGGAGCAAGCGCGCTACTCGGCTCACGGTGGCCACTGCGATCGGAATCTGGCTACTGGCAGCGTTGCTGGCCACGCCGGCGTATGTCGGCTCATACGTGCGAGCATTCGTCGTCAACCCCACTACACAGGTAGGTACTACCACGACCGAGGACGAGCTACTTATCAATAATCGATACTAATCATTTAAACAGGTTAAGTTTGTAAGTTTGTATGTAGGGGATAATCTCTGGATCTGCTGAAAATTCTTTCTGTATATGATAGCCACATTCATGAGGAATGCTATAGGCTATACGGGAACGGGAAAAAACGGGATATGCGCGTAAGAAGTCGAGGGCAACATCTAGTTAATATATATAGGTACCCTTCCATTACTGAGTGACTGACAGACAACGCACAGCCGAAACTACTGGTCGTAGAAAGCTGAAATTTGGCATGTAGGTTCCTTGGGAAGTGTAGTAGCACTAAGAGAGAATTTCCCGAAATTACGAAAAAACGGAATATGCGCGTACGAAGTCGCGGGCATAAGCTAGTATAATATAAAAGGGTAACTGATTCATATATCAACGCACAGTTGAAACTACTGGGACTAGGCAAATGAAATTTTATACAGGCTTCTTGTTATGATGTAGGTGAGTACAAAGAATGAATTTTTGAAAGTTCAACCTTTAAGGGGGTAAAAGGGGAAAAAATAAAGTACTGAATCTGTGCAGACGAAGTCGTGGGCGAAGTGCTAGTAATTAATATCCATATGTTTTCGAATAAAGCCTAATCCACGCATATTCGGGCCGTGACTGGGACGTAGCTCAGAAAATATCGTTGCGTACCTACGTTTTATATGAACACGTTCACACACGTCCGTGCCCGGGACGTCTCGGCCCACGGACCACGGTCAATGCACGTCCTTTGCACGGCTCAGACATCTACGGATCAAACTTAACTGATTCATCAGTTAACATTATCACACGCGCCTGCTAGCTGTCGGCCGCCTGACCATTAAATCTCTGACTATGTTTTTAAATCAAATTCCAAATTCGAATGGCGCATCAAAAGCCGATAGAAGTATTTAATACCAGCCTGCATGCTACAATAAGGTTCAATACAGCACACCACCTTTACAGTTCTATTACGTGTCATCAGTAACAGGAACCGCGTATTATACAGACTATCAAATTTTTTACAGTTGGTTCTGGCTAGATTCAAACTTTTTTGTTTTTCTTCATTTGTTTTTTTTTATTTTATTTTTTTTATTTGAGATGAGTTTGCTCTTGACTCTAGTCTAGGTCATAGATGACAGAGACAAAGTCGACGATGGAGCGAGCTTACCCATAAGAAGCCTGTTCACTCTAATTTTGAAGTGATTAGGGTTGTATGCGTTCAGAAACACAGACGCAGGCAGAGAGTTTCACTCCTTTGCTTTTTTTTTTTTTGTGAGTGGCTTCTCGCAGTTCAACCCATAAGGTTGTCGACTGCTTAACCGGGCTTGCCTGTGGTGGCCTTAATATAATATTAAAGCCTCCAGCCAGGGCTTATAAAAAACTTACAAACTAAGCTACTACACGCTAAGGGCACCCCCTGTGGGGTACGGGCCTCGGCTTAGGGCGTCGCTGGGGAGAGAACAGCTAGGGACGGGCTGGATCGAACTGGACTCCTTTGCTGTGCTCATTATAAAAGACGTTTAGAAACGTTTAGTGCGAATTGGTAGAATAGCAACAAGGTAGAGATGGTAACTTGCTTTAATTGGATGAAATTAATTATTAATTTTGATTGTAGAGCTAGTTGATGGTTAATGGAGAGGCAGAATTGTTTTAGATTTATAAAAATCAGCAGTCTTTTTGCTGGCGGCTTCTGCCTATTGATCCGGTACCGAAGGCCTTCTACCTATATCTCTACAGGGTATATTAATTTATTTGTAGAAAAAATCGATGAATACAACTACACGAATAATATTAATAAAGAATGTTTATATTATATTCTAAATTTTGGACCGATTCCATTGCAAGCTAATAATATCTCACGGCCTAAAACTAATATTTTTATTTTCTATCACATTCAAATCTTATTCTCAATTCAACAGCGTGTACAAAGGCTTCATCACAGTCGTAGGTCACAATGGGAAGGCCTATTTAAAATTGAAGATACGCAGAAATGTGGCCTACGCTTCGCTGAAATAAGGCGTGTATGAACACAATTTAAATGCGGACCCGTAAATAATAATAATAAGAGTGCAAATCTCCAGAGCATGAGATCCTGGATTCAATTTTAATGAAAACCAGCAAACATGTTGTCAAACCTACACTTGCTTTTAACGTGTTTGGCAAATAGGAGCTTAAATGTTAAACTGCAGAACTTAGACGAAATTTAGCCACATCCCAACTTTTTAGAATTCTAACGAATTTCGCAAATTAGCGCTGGTTTTAACAGCTAGAGCATGTAAAATAAACTTGTACTTTCTGATTTTAGTTTCAAAATTTCCTTCAGTATCAGCGTTTTCATAAGTCAACGCATCTTTGATAGTTTCTGTATCATTAAAAATAGATATTAGGCCGACCGTAATCAAAGTCTGGTAAGCACAAAGCAAACATCTCATAGCTCATAATAAGCTACAATTTTATTTTACACTCTGCCAATCAAACAGTGTTAACGATCAAAGTTGGAGTAATGTACAAACTTTTCCATAGAGTATAGTAATAAATTATAAATCGTCGGATTTAAATAGTTTTGTGAAGCCATCCAATCCCAGTTAGGGTTAGTTTGGGTTTCAAATAGGGTTATAACTCGAGTTACAACACTTCACCGCGAGTAATTGGAAAACTGTTACGATTCTGTGTCCTCATTGATTTAAAGTACCTAATTGAGACGTGTTAATCCCTTAATACATCGAGAACTAGCACATATTTTTACTCTCAGTCGTCACAAAAACTAAAAACTAGATAAATTCGATCTAATTTATCACCTTAATAGACATTCAAGATTGAATGGTAAACCGTAGAGTTATCTAGTTTGAAGCCAGTCTTTTATTAGTTTTTTTTTTTTATTTAAAACTGCAACCTTTTTAGGGTTCCGTACCTCAAAAGGTAAAAAAAGGAAACCTTATAAGATCACTCTCTTGTCCGTCTGTCCGTCTGTCTATCCGTGTGTCACCACCGATTTTCTCAGGAACGGATGGACCTAGCAAGTTGAAATTTATACCAGATACTGAGTTTATAGTCCTGTAAAAATAGTAAAAATCAAGGTCCTGAGTTAACACGATAAAAAGATATGGGCAAATTTCGATTTTCGCGAAAACTTGTAAGTAACAAAATTAACCTAAATTTTTTCACTGCTCCAAGGGGTAGGAACCTGAGTATTTCATACTACATGCAAATGCGACTGCTCCTGAAAAATACGAGAATCACGCCTAAAGGTTGCTTTTTGCATCTCTTATAAGATTTCAAAGCCTCATATTTCTATCAGATAGTTATTACCCAAAAAAATAAGCTCGCATCACAATAATGCGTTTTTGATCCTTTCCATTCACATATTTTACATCAAAAAAGCACATTTCTTTCAAACGATTTGATCGTTACATGATACATTATTTTCATAGATTCTATGAATTTACATGAAAGGCAGCTAGCTCTTTCGGGTTTTGAAAATGTAAGACGTTGGGTTTTAAAGAAGCGTTTCAAAAATAAATAATATTGGTGCAAAAAAATGTCAATCAAATGGGTTACTTACCAATAATTGGCAAAGATAACGCCCACATACACAAAAAAAAAAAAATATTCATTCGAATAATGAAGCGACGTTTTTACCATATAGGTACCACACAAAATCTCCAGAGAAAACGCTGTCGCCTTTACGAAATTGCCTTGCCTGTTGGTCTTTTTAACCGACTGCGGCGGAGTCCAAAAGGAGGGAAATGTTTTATCCGAGAACCCGTGTCTGTCGGCACCAATTTGTTAATCAATCATCTCAGGAGCGAGTTCCCTAAAGTCTTGCCAGCCAGTATTAGTAGGGTAGCACGGAAACGCTACTCATCGGGAATAAAAGGCATACCCACATGGGAAATTAAGGAGCATCCGAAGGGAATTATGACATGCTTATACAAAGAAAATATTATATTTGTTTCTGAAGCGTTAAGAATAGATCTTTCTCCAGACTATATGTTGTACTTTTTCAGTCAGAACAAAGCAAATCAAGCGCCGAAGCGATCCGCCAGCAGTGTTATTTTTAGGGTTCCGTAATTACCCAAAAAAAGTCTTCATCGTTTATGTGTCTGATCGTCTGAGTGTCACATTATCACTGGCATCCTTAGGGCTACTTTTATAAGCAGATAAATGAATCCCATTTCACTGAGGAAACAGCGTTGGAAAGGGTTTGAAAAAAAATGTGCAGTGTCAAAATACTTCATAATTTCATGAAGTTAACGCTGTACATTTTTTTACTAGCGTTCGTTTCAAAATCGAAAATTATACCAAAAAAAGGAGATAGGAAGGCTTTCATTTTTACCCGGGTCAGTCGAGAAAGCGTAAAAAAAAATTATACAGACAGATTTTACTTTTGATTTTACTATAATATTCATTACCAAATGACCAAACTCTGTAAAAATATTATTTTTAAAAGAGTGTCCGTGGAGTTTCTTGCACATTCTTCTCCATAGAGATCTACTCTTTGGAACGTGCAAAGAGCTTCATCTTTTTGACCGACCGACCTTGACAATTCAAAAGTGCTTGTAAATGGTCTTATTGAAATAAATGCTTTGAGTTTTTGAGACTTTAACATAACCAATGTCAAGAACATTGCCATTTAATAACAACTAAACGATATTTTTCATGTCTTTTCCAGTTCCTAGTATGTTATCCATATCCGATGGAGTGGGGAGAGGGGTACCCCCGTGGCATCGTGCTGATGAGGTTCCTGGTCTACTACTCCCTGCCTCTAGCTGTCATAGCTCTGTTCTACATCTTGATGGCGCGGCACCTGGTCCTCAGCACACAGAACGTGCCAGGGGAAATGCAGGGGACGCAGAGACAGGTAACATTTGTCTTTTTAGTTCAGTTTGTCTCTGACAACTTTCGCAGAAGCGTAGTTACCTTGAGGCCAAGAGGGTCATGTCCAGGGGCGGCATAACATGAGGGACGGTGCAACGTGCCCCTCGTATTTTCTTGAGACAATCAATACTACAATTACGCGCCAGATTAATGCCGGGTACACAACGACATTAGTTACTACTAGCGCCATCAATATAAATTCATAGTGATGTTCAGAGAATAACGCTTAAAGCTTATGATCGCTTGCAATTGTTAGAATGTATAGTATTGTTAGGGTACCCCTTATTTTAAGTATAGGAAATCATTAAATGACTCCTGCAGCTCCGGGTGGAGCAGAAGGGAGTGTCAGACTCTTACTGACTAAAATCCATATGTGATCCTCCAAATGCCCTTTGCATTCCAGGGCCGCGGTGACTATTTCGAACAAATTCCGCAACCCTGGCAGTGTTAGGGTACCCACCTTTTGCTTCGCAAAGTTTATACAAGCTGAAATTTTAATGGTTGTTTTCCCGCAGCAAAATGAGTTTACAATCGATTTATGAAAAATAATAAATTTAAAATGAAGAAATAGCAGAACAAAAATTGTGATAAACAAACAAAAATTACTACGCGCGAGAGCTTATTTTGCTCTGAACATTTATGAATCGCTTTTCACTTTGTTGGCGCGCCGCGCCGCCGCACTGCCAGTAGTACGTACCTAAGTCACGTCTAGTGAGTTACTATTGCTTCTCACGCTTTCGAGTTTAGGAATATATTTTTTTAATTAAAAATGAAACTTTTTTATTATTTTTTAGGTTTAACTTCATGTTTCGATAGTACTACTAATGGCTAATCGTTCTGCCGCGGGAAACCAACCATTAAAATTTCAGCGTGTATAGTGTAACTTTGAATCATTGATTGAGGAATGATGTGATATTTATTTATTCTGTGTATTGATATTTTCAGATGCGCGCAAGAAGAAAGGTTGCTGTTACGGTGTTGGCGTTTGTTCTAGTATTCGCAGCGTGCTTCCTTCCCTCCCACGTCTTTATGATGTGGTTCTATTACTGGTAAGCTCCAAGCCTCAGAAGTATTGGACAAGCATTAGTTATTGACTAAGTCTTAGTCAATAACTAATGCTTGTCCAATGATACTTCTCTAGACAGAAGCAATAATAGTACAACAGTGGATGTCTATATCCTAGTGACTAGGATATAGACATCCACTGTTGTACTATTATTGTTTCTTCACAATATACGTTTAAAAGTTAAGTTAGTTGTCCTACGAGGGGTACCTATTCGTCGCAATATGTATGCGGAACCCGCAAGGACATCAATACGAGCTCGAAACTGGCGGCTACCCCCACCGATCTTAGGCGTCGCCTTCCGGTTTTGCTGTTCTAATGAACGCCACGATCGCGTGTATGCGCCTTTTATTAGGAAGGCATCTTAGGCTCGCAATGAAGTGTATTTTGCACTCGTGCCGAAAAGTGCGGCGTGAACCCCCCACAGAAACTCAAACAAAAAAAATCAATTTTATCTATTTCTTACAATAATTTGTTACTTAATATTATGTTCATGGAATTTTAGTATTTAAAAAACGTAGTTTGATTCGCATGGGGATTTTTCATTGTAATATCTCGGTTCCAAAGCGTTCAGAGAGGGAGTTTCACTTGTATAGGTACGTCTGTATTACATGGTATTCCTACATAATTCGAGTAGTCACGTAATGTAGTAGCAAGCTCACGTGTATACTTGTACTGACAGAGACGGTCACGTGACCGATAGCCGTAATATTGCGCGACGTGACGCGTGACATCATAGAGAAGTTGAGCACTCAAGGTTGAAATGAAATGAACGTATTGTCCTAAACCTTTTTCCTGGAAATCTTTTTGTGAGCAAAAAATATGTCATGCTTTTCTTGATTTTGTACAAAAACTTGACCATAGATGTGTTGCTGGGGAGTTTGTTGCGCTACTTCTTCCCAGGTAAAACACTAGGAAGTGGTGACGGGCGGGCGTTTTGGGGGACTGTCTTTATGTAGAACTTTGACGTTCAAAAAGTGCTGGCACTCAGCCTAATTTGAATAAATAACTTTTGATTTTGATTTTGAGTATGAACGTAGACCAAGCCGAGCGGAGTTAGTCGTCAAGGTAAAGCAATGTATGTCGAGGTCCGTCCGAGGGTAGTCGAACATCCATTACATTCCTTGATTCTCCCGTGCCTCGGAGAGCCTGGTATGCCGTTTTTTCACAAAGAATAAGGAAGGATATTTCAAAAGGGAGTGAAAAAGGGGAGGCAAAATTTGAATGTAACATTTTGGCCTGTGCTTAAACGTCCCTGAAACTTAGTCTAAATACTACTTGATAGGTCAATTAGGTACGTACCCATTTCGATATTTACGAACATTCAACCCTTAAAATTAAAATGCTTATATGGAAAATATTATATTTATAGTCTCATTTTTCATTTTTTCGCGTGCAAAGCCGCGGGCAGAAACTAAAGTCCGGGAGCGTAGCAGAAAGAATTTCGTATATTATTAACCTGTTATTATTACCTGTCTCTGTCACTCTCACGTAAATATAATGAGTCACGCTCGCACTCGAAAAAAAATATTTAGTAAAAATATTTATTTAATAAGCTGGTCAATATTTTTTTTCTCCTTGAAATATTTCATATAAACTGCACTTAATACAAAAATGTTTGTGACCACTGTCAGTAGGTAAAGAGGTCATTGTACGAATTTCTACCTGCTCCGTGACCGGACTTAAGTATAGAATAAATGACATCGACACGGAAGAAAAAGAATGTAATTAAGTATTATTTATTTCTCCAGTCCAACAGCACAAGAAGACTACAACGGCTGGTGGCACGCTCTACGGATCATCGGCTTCTGCCTGTCGTTCCTCAACAGCTGCGTCAATCCCATAGCGCTGTACTGCACCAGCGGCATCTTCAGGAAACACTTCAATAGGTAAACAACAAACAAATCTATGCAGAGGTATGGGGAACAGGGTGTAAAGTCCCGCTAATCTCAATTGAAAAGGGAGGATCCTGCAACCAGACGGGTGTTGTGTCTGGTGGGTAAATGACCGATGGCTGTAATCAATCACTTCATGTAAATAGACGTGGCAATTGAGCTGTACCTGTTGCCGACCTCAACTTAGTTGTCAGAAGGCTAACTTAGTAGGTTATTAATATGCTTTAAAAGAGATTGACCTCTGAGTTACATTCGATGTTTCTTCTCAGGGTAGTCAACTAAGAAACACCGGCCTTGTCTCGTTTAAAATTACCCTAAAAAAGATTGACGTGGAAGTGTTATTTTTACATTTATCATACACATTGACCCCTATATAATTCCATGTTATTTCTACACCAACTTATCTTTTTAAATAATGGCTTCATAATTTTGTCTCCGTTTCCAGGTACCTCTTATGCCGAAGCAGTTCTACGCACGGGCCGCGGGGTTCGCTCTCCTTGTCAACGTCAAGAAGACTACATTCTAGCAGAAAAACAAACATCAGTATGGTGCCTAGAACGTAAGTGTTTGCATCATTGGGAAGCAAACAAATAAGTCCTCCACCAGACCCCTCAGATGGAGGACTTACCTGTTTGTTTGCTTAATTTTCCCCGTATTTATCCCCGTATTCATCCCAGTATTTATATTTTATATACTTTATTTTTACTGTTATATTTCCTGGATGGACTGGGGTACAAATATATTATATTCGCATCCCAGTCCATCCAGGTAATCTGACGCCAGTCTTGCCAAGGGGTATCGTATTACCCAGTTACTGGGTCGTGGAGGTCACTCCACGACCCAATAACTGCCGCTCCATATCAAATACTGGCTACTCAGCTGCGTCTGGCTGGACTGGAAGCCAACCCCAACATGAATAGGCTATTGGGAACAGGCTAGGCGGACAGGCAAACGTAGAAAATGTAGAAACGTGTAAAGAAATGTAGGGGGTAGTCGATTTTTTTTTCGTGATTACGGAATTGGTCCCAAAGTGAAAGTTGTTCATAATGATGAGTACAATGACCCCTTAAGAGGTATTGCGTTTATTCTGTTACATATTGTAGAAATATACGAGTATCCGTGACTCAAAACTTACGAATATGTTAGTTAGCACTGTTAAATAACAACACAATGAACAAAGGTAAATCACTGCTGCGATAACCCATGAGTAATTGCACAACAGCAACCCACATACACACAGTCCAGGCGACTTGCAATTACGCTACTGATACTGTTGGCGCTGCCCCACACCTTGCACACAATATTTATTTATGTTTGTTCTACAGGACCAGCGTTGGACGCGAGAGCAGCATCAGGTTGCTAAACAACGGTTCTTCAAAGCTCTGAGGCAGGAGTCGTGGCCACAGGTCCACGGCTAACAACAACCAAGAACGGTCCAAAGAGAACTATAGCAAATCGTTTGTCTATAAAACTGACTGTTTAGCGCCTTTTCCCAAGTGTTGTGAGAACGAAAACGGAGTGAAACTTCTAGAAACGAGTTTTGACGGCAAGGATGCTAGCAGTACTGAAAGCTTCTTCCTACCTGTAGATAATTTTCGATCCTGTTAACCTATTTTGTAAAAGCGGTTTAGACCTAAGAGATACAAAGGCAAGAGGGAAAGTGGAATCTGTTAACTTGGTTGTGGAAGACGCGTCTGCGCACGCCTGTCATGTAGTAGGGTGTAAAGTTTATGGCTGTTCAGCCGGTCGATTCTGTAAACATGTCGAAGTGAAGGCTTTGATGAAGTGATAATGAAGTCATTCCATCTTGATTACATGGATTGACAGCTCACTTCGTGATCACTTCATCCAAGCTTTCACTCCGACATGTTTACAGAATCGACCGGCTGAATACGAGGCAAAGTCGCTGAGTAGTTACTAGTCATGCGACAGCAGGGTGAAGGTCTCCGCGGTCTCCGCCATTAGTCACTCTAGTGACTAGTGGTTGTGTAGTCACAACCGACATAAACTTAACGCTAACTGTAACCTACACCTGTGACTCCTAGCAATCTGTCGTGTTATTGTGAAAACATCTCACCATTAAAACGTAGATATTGTGAGCTGTTAATCAGTCCAATCAAGTGAAATAGCAGTTCACTTCAAGCTTACTCCACCTAAGTTTTCACGGTGAATACCTACCTAACCAAAAAACAGGAAAATATTTAGTTTCTCACACTATGCTATATTTTTTATAGGTATTACGTTCACGTAGGCGATTTTGTAAACATCTCATCGTATAAACTTAGGTGAAGTGAGCTTTGGTGACAGTCGATGTTGACTGAATAGACCGGCTGTTGTCTCTTTATTCGACTGCTCACTGAAGTGGTCTAACGATCCAGTGACGCATAATCAAAGTCAAAGTCAAAGCATTTATTTCAAATAAACCGGTAGGTAGGTACTTTTGAATTGTCAAAGTCAGTACGTCAAAAACATGAAGCTATTTGCACGTTTCAAAGCGTAGATCTCTATGGAGAAGAACGTGCAAGAAACTCCACAGACACTCTTTTAAAACATACGATGTTTACAAAAATCCTGGTTACATTAACCTTGTTGCTTCTATATATGAGAACAATGTAAAGAAAGAAAAAACAAAATATAGTATCAAATATTAAAATGAGGCAGTGGCAACTAAGGGATGACCAGTCTCCACTGACGGCGCCCGGTCACGAACATGACGTCTGCATCAGCACGATATTGCTCGCCGACGACGTCAAATTGGTTAAGCATTGAGCGTCACGCACGCTTGCAATCATAGCATAGGGCGGCAAACGCCCCTATGTAAGCAATGCTTGGACTGAGCTGCCTTCGGCACGCTGAAGTCGTCTGCCGAATGTAAGTAAGTCATTACTCTACTGACTAAAGAGTCAGTGCACTATTTACAAAGTTTGCGCGCGATCAGGGTAGCTACGTATAAAAAGAAACTTAGATTTTTTTTTCCCCATATGTTAATTCTTAGTTAACCCTGATTTCTGAATTAAGTTTCTGAGGTTGATTAACTCTACTTCAGCCGGAAAACCTTTAAAATTTGCCTTTAAAGTAGGGTTTGATACGTTCTTAACTGAAAATACTCAATTCAGAAACCCGCCCTGAGTATTTTGTTAATATTTTATTTGTGAAAATGTTACTGCGAATGTCCGCTATTATAGTAGGCGCCAGATAATCGTGGAATAACGGTCATTGACCCACCTACAATTATTGACATTTTTAATTTGAAAAATGGAATTAATGACACAAAGCTGTCCCGAATCATCATATCTCGTGATCCTTAACATTGTCTAATAATGAAAAACGATTCATATTTAATTGTTCAGGTACCTATGAACAGTTATTAGGGAAAGGTCAATGTACTTTATTCCACATTTATCTGGCGCCTACTATAGTGAATGTTAAGATGCACCGGTGTATGTCGACAATCACCAATTTCACCCAAAATTGTTTTTAATTTAAACTTGAATCGGATATACACCGGCGAATGTTAACATATAGAGTAGATACAGTGAATCTTAGAATCAGCGATTTACAATTTGTGTGAATGTTAACAAACGCCAGTGTTTGTTCGAGAAGCGAGACAGCTATAGGTATACCTACTGTTTTCTTTGTAACGAATGCGTATTTTTTATGTATCATGGTTTTTTTAATCACCAAAAATGGTAAATACTTATGGTTAGTCGACGGAGCCTCGCGAGGCTCCTATTTATGGGTGGTTTAATAAAACTTAACCACGAATGTGCCCCAAGTGTCAATAATGGACAAATAACTTGTTCCATTCCTATCATGGTGGATGTTAACAGGCACCAGAGTATCTTAACATTCACTGCACTTCGGGCATTCACAGTGACATACCTAAACACAATTCTGCTATGAACTTCCACTTGATTAAGTTTCATAATTAACTTCTTCCTTAGTATGTGGGTAAACTATCAGAAAGAAAATATCAAAAGTATCACATTTAATGTTTAGCAATACTTAGAGATTCATTAATATTTCTTGGTAAAATTCATGAATATTATGCTCTCTTATTGATAAAATTTAAACACTTACCTGCGTACATACCTACTCGTCATCCCCCTGCCGAGCTTTTTCCTACATACCTACCTACTTAATATACATCATTATAGTCTTCCATCTTCCTCTCCACTTGGGATTGGCGCATTTTTTACCATTCTGTCCTCCACGCTATTACTGACTCCTTTTTATTCTTACCACTTCACACAAAATCCATCCATTACCTCTAACTTCGAAATATCGTGCGCCTAAGAGAAACGTTATAGCAATAAATGTTTTACATTATTTTGTCAATTCAAATTCAGAAAGGCGTTGAATGGTTTTAAAGAAACAGGAGTACATGATAGCGTGACGCAGAGGAGAATAGAAGAACAAAACGTGTTGTGCTGACTCCAAATAACATAAGACAAGGGTAGAAATACGATGCTGATAACGTTGCTATGTTGCAAAATCAATAAGAAACATTAAAATTAAAATACAGCGTACAGACGCCAGTACATCAAGCTACCCGAAACTGTCAAATTTTCCCAATCAACCTTGAACTTAATGTAATTGGTGATAAAGTTGAAAATCTATTAAAGAAATTTGACAGATTGTTGTAGCTTGATATGCTGGCGTCTGTACAATATTTATTTTAAAATCAATTGTTTTCTTTCACAGCGGAATCATTTTGCACAAATCCATCACTTATCTGTACATTGTAAATAGACTGTAATAACTGTTTATAATAGCAACTATTATTAATTAAGTATCTGAACGATACATTTGTATATCTACATTGTATATTATTGTAAATAATAATGCCTGATTTAAATAAACTAATTTGGTACCAAAATATCAACAAGTCACAAGTCTATTATAAAAGAAGAAGATATTGTTGACCAATAAATGTTTTAAGTTCATTTTACTTTTTAGCCTAGTGGTCTGGCACTATTATCTTTATAATGACGTAGATAGCGTTGGACCAATCAGAGTTAAGCAAGCAATTTTTGTTTTCGGTCATGTGTTTAGCTTTAACGAAAAAAACCTAAAGTATATTTCTCTAAGTTGTACCCCTGTGGTGAATGCCTCTTCCAGAGAATGCCAGTATTCTCTATCTTTTGCTACGTTCATCCAGTGTGGACCAGCTATGAGCAAGATCTTGTCCTCCTAGAATGTGTTTGGTGCTCCTCGTTTACGCTTAACAAATGGTCCCAGCCAAGAAGTCTGTATCTCTTGGATACGTAATATTTTCTTCAGTACCAAACGCCACATAAAATTTACGTCCACTACAACGATTTTATTGCAAGCAAACATGTTTACCTTTCAGACATGACGTTTCAGCTACTGTTGGTAGCTAATTTGACAGTTGGTTGGTTAAAGGTAGATACGTTTTGAAACCGGCCTTATGTTAACTACAGATTAAAATTCGTCAAATGTGAATGACTGCTCAACTGCTGTCATTTACATTCAAGGTTTCCGAAACAGAACTTGCGCAACAAAAGTTATTTGAAAAAACCACCTTGTCTCTGAAACCCTTTTTATTTCAGCTTGATTTGCTTTGATTTTGTCTTCCAGTCAATCATTGAATTACTGATTATTATTCAGTTACCGGTGTCACACATACCTAAATGTATTTTTTTTCTAGTCATTACCTACCACTCTTTTATACTAATGTTTGTACATAACATCTACATAACTATGTAAGAGGTTTAATATAACATAATAAATTATAGTTTTTAATATATCTGATTTTATTTACTTACAACAAAATACTTGTACCTATCTGATTATGGTCACCAATGTAAGTATTTTGCGACAAAGACTTCCCAATTCCTATCATTCCGAGTAGCGTTTTTAGGTTTCCGAACGTCCGTAAAAAACGGATCTTTTATAGTATCACTGCCAATTTTCTCTGAATCTATTGGACCAATTCTGTTGTAATTTGGGACACATAATATCCATAATTATAGTATTCGCTGACCCAAATAAGGCTGCGTTAAGTAAACAAAAAAATGTTGAGTATTAAGGAAAACACTTTTGGTGGATCTATTAGAATTTGAAAAACAGACACAACACTAGACAAAAAAGCTTAGTGACTTTTTGGTTGTCGACTACGATTTTGGTTTTGGCAGGGTGTGGGTGTGATCCTTACATAGTCCGTGATACGGATCCCCAGGATGCTGCGCTCTATGACTCGCTGACAAACCTCAAGTTGGAACCCTACACTCTAACTGTACCAAACGTTGACAAAGTTTAAAGTTCCACACAAAAATATAAGTGGGACGAGTTGCAGAATGAAAATATTATTATTTTGATTTTCTGCAAGTCTTCCCAAATGGGCTGTAGGCACGTAGGACGAGTTGAAGAAAACGAACTACTCCTGTTGTGTGTTTCCAGTCGAGTTATTTTTCATTTCTTATTTTCTGTATTTTTGTGTAACGTGCCTCAACTGCATCAAAATAATATTATTTTTATTCTTTGTCCTCCCGCTCCCGTTTCCGCAGCTACCTTTCTGACCATCAATTCCTCGCAAAGAGAAGCGACGGGCTGATGACATGTCACGAGCTCTGTCATCCAACCATGGAATGAGCCACGACCTGCGAGAGGTTAAGTTGATCCCGATTTAATTTCTCTAAAGTTTCAAAACAGTCTATATCTTTTTTGCCTTGCAACCACAACTCGATAAAATAATGTAAAATTTTCTTTTCCGTTCTTTTGATTTCATCATAGATTCTTTTATTGAATGCCAGTTGTTGACAGTACACATGTACAAGATCAGAAGGAGTTATACCTGACAAAAGAACCTCTGACAACTCTACATCTCCAAATAGACTATTTCGAAGTCCACCAGTCCACCAATTAAATAAGTCAATTAGACTTTTTTTAACGTCAATGACTTTAATCAACTATGAAATAAAAGTAACCACATTCTTTGCGCTCTTCCACACTGCTTTGTGTGAGAAAGAGCCGTATCTCAAAAAGAAAAGGGGAGTAATCCTCAATTTCCACCTGCTTTCCTAAATAACTTCAAAACTATTAAATATATTATAAGGATAGTAAGTAGCATTTATAGACTAAATGAATAACACCAGCATTTTGTGCAAATATGGTTTTAATAATAATATATTATTTATTTCAGGTAACAAAGACCCATAACATACATATGTATATACCTTACAGACTATATATTTATTAAAACTAAAATATATTTTTAATTATTATAATTGTTTTGTATTAGTGTCGCCAATACAGGTTCAATAGTTTATAGTATTTCATAGGTTAACAAATTGTAAAACCTTATTTATTTTCAACATGATATCTGATTGATTCCATGAGTGCCGGCCGTTATGGGGCAAAATATTCAAGACTTCATGCAAGTGTGCTAATTTAATTTAGTGGGGCAGAAAACACTCCAAAAATGTGGTCTGGCGATTCTGCCACACTAGTGGGGTGGCTAGTGAGGTAAAGAAGATTAATGCGGGTGGAGATATCAAGTTAAAATTTATATCAATCACGTAGGGCTGTGGTTCCTTGAATATCAGTTATCGCAATAAAAAATAAAAATACTAGTTATTTATGAAATCAAAACCTATGACGCTCCCGCTGACCCAGAATCGTGAAGTACCTTAAGAACAGGCAAAAGACCAATAATCCTAGCTAATCTTAACATGATCTTACTACTATTATAAATACGGGCGAAGCTGCTGACCTATAAAGAATAGCACCATCCCATCACTTCCCGTGGGTGTCGTAAGAGGCAGCTAAGGGGTTCACCAGAGATTGGGCAGCAGCATTATCTGTGCTTCTGTGTATTGCAACAGCTACACTGCGATCGCCAACCCGCCTGCCAAGCGTGGTAATTTGGCAAACCCCCCCTTGGCGGAGGCCTATGTCCAGCAGTGGTCGTCTTTCGGCTGGTATGATGATGATGATGATGATGATGATTCCTATAATAATGAAAATATTATAAACTAGCTTCTGCCAGCGGCTTCGCTCTCGAGAATTTCGGAAATTCCAAGGGAACATGGTCCCGGAATGAAAAGTAGCCTATGTGCTATTCTAAACCATAAGTACATCATCTAGACCAACATCCGACAAAATTTCACCCAGATCCGTGCAGCCGTTCTGGCGTGAAACATTCGCATTTATAGCAGTATAGTCCTCCTGACCGATTTCGGCCATAGCGGCCACTCTCAACCGAGACTTGCCATCGGCGCGGGACATATTATAGAGCACAAGTGTGTGCACAAACACAGGTGCACTCCCTCTTCCATCACTCTCATATTCCGATAGGACGGCAACCCGACACGACCGGCGAGAGATCTGGCGCAGGACCAACGGCTTAATGTGCTTTCCGAGGGACGGGGATGTCACACCACCAACTTCCAAACTCCGGGCTGTCACTGAGAAATTCCTATTGGAACAGCCAAATATAATAATAGTTATAATAGTAGTAAGATGCCAAAGTGAGTTTTTTGGTTTGTTACGCTTTCACGCCTCATTGGCTTAACCGATTTTGATGAATACAACATTGTACAAAAAGTACAGAAATAACAATACAAAGAAGGCTTCCATCTATCATGGAAGCCTTCTTTGTATTGTGAAATTAGAAGTTGAACGCGAGCGAAGCCTCAGACAAAAGCTAGTCGATACTTCCATACTAATATTAAAATGTGAGAATAACTCTGTCTGTTTGCACATCTTCACTTTTTAATAGCTGATTTGGTGATACTTTTCATCCCAGGTCCCCTGGTCGCGGTCGAAAGTTGCAGTATTTATTCCGAGGACACATACTGT
Organism: Mamestra brassicae; assembly: GCA_905163435.1. NCBI lineage: Eukaryota > Metazoa > Arthropoda > Insecta > Lepidoptera > Noctuidae > Mamestra > Mamestra brassicae. Next base: position 4,196,964 of record LR991003.1, on the reverse strand, counting down.
CCTCGGGATAAATATTGCAACTTTCACGCGAACAAAGCTACTTGTAAATAAAGTTATATCAGACAAAAAATATTTGTTTCTGGTTACAAACTTACATTTGCGTAAAATTATTTCAACTATAAAGTTAAGTTTGTTTTCTATTTTACTTATATTTTCGTCGTTGACTCGCAAACGAAAGATTCCTTATCTTTCGTTTGCGAGTCTGATTCAGTTTTTTTTGTCATAGTTTTGGGACAGACTACTACTTCTACACTGTGCGTGGCTTGACTCGTACTTGGCTGGGTTTTTTGTTGCTTAACATAGTTTTTTATTAATGCTTTATTTTTTATGAGCTCAGAACGAGCAATGAATTTTTTTTCAGTTTTGTCGTCATAGACTTTTCCAAAGAGTTTTTTTAATTCTTCACAGTTTCTTTTTTCGTGAAAACGATGAATAGGCGTTAACCCAAAAATGTCACGAGCCATACAAATTTCTTTAAATTGATTTCTATCTAACAGAGACTCAAATTTGTCGAACAATGTGAAAGACTGTTTAATTGCTGCTACATGAGCTGCTGTCTGCATCAAGGAGTCTCTTGCATTCAAAATTGTCATGAGTTGTCCTGGATCAAATGTTCCCAAAATTTTATAAAACCATTCTATGTCTATTCTGCCTTGCAACCACGAGTCTATAAAAATATGTATAATTTTTTTGTTTGCTCTTCCTTTTAGTGAAAACCTGGACATAAAGTCATCAGAACATGTAAGTTGTAGACAAAACAAATCTACAAGATCAGGAGAAGTTAAATCTGACAAAAGAACATCTAACAACTCTACATCCTCACACAGTTCATGTCTAAGTCCAGCTGGAACCGCCAATGGATTAGATTTGGGAAGATCAGAGCATTTAAATAAGTCAATTAACCTTTTTACTTCAATGTTTTTAACCAACTCAATAATAACAGTAACAACGCTCTTCGCGCCATAAGTGACGGCATGGCATACTATACATCTTTCATTGTAACTGTTGGTGAGCACAATAATAAAATCATTGAAATTTGTTTGATTGAGCACAGCTCCGACGAATTTTAATAAAATGATTGCAATATTTTGCAATCTGTTTTCAATAAGTTTAAAAAGCGACTTGGCCAATGTTTCACGCTCCAGCAGCAAATTTTCAAACATTTCGTTCAAATTTGCGTTATATATTTCATGAAACATGACTGGATGGTATTTTAGTTTCGTATTAATAAAACAAAGAGGGCCTGTCCTTTCAGATTGTAGAAACAATTTTATTAAATATTTCCAAAGAGAACTTCTACAATAAAACGATTTCAATTTATCGCAAAGGAATTCTGCAGCAAAATATTCAGCAAATGTGTAGTGAAAAAACTTAGGTTTATTTCTAATTATTTGTTCGATTATGCCTGTTTTCTCTTCCCCAACTTTTATCTTTTCGATAAAATCACGAATGGCGTTAATCTCATTACTATCAAACAACTGTATTTCATCTGAATTACCAAAAATTAAATGAGCGGCCGTAATTTTATGAACATATAAAAAATCTAAGCGCTCGTTATCTATCAATTTCCTCATATCAGGGTCATTGATACACAAAAGGGGTTTTTTCTCTCCAAAACGTATCTTGAAAAATTTATCATCTACAAATCGCTCATATATGTTACTTAAATTTACGCAGCGAGGATTAAAGGAATTACTAAAAAAGGAATCTTGAAAAAACTCTGATATCATGTATAAATGCAATGGTACACTAAGAAACTGACAATGATCTTTGTGTACCACTTTTCCTATCTCCTCATAAAATTGTTCGACACAATCTCGATATATACCACTATTAAAAGGATAATTGTCGAGTATTTTAGAGCCGAACTTCCCTAACAACATCTTCCTTAAAAAGTTTACCTGCTCGCGAACACGTAAGGGTAGTATAGTAAAAGAGAATGTTTCTAAAGTATTTTCTAACTGATGAAGAACATTGTATAAACGACTAGTTATCCAAAGATGCAATACTTTCGATTTTTTTAAAACATTTACTATCTGTATAAACTCATGCGCATAATCAGGACATATTTCATCAAAACCATCAAATAGTAAGACAACCCGATCGTTGTTAAAACAATGAACAAATAACTCTATTTCGAATAAGTATGATCCCGTTAAGTTCATTTCCCTTATGTTTTGATTGAAACGAATGTCATCACCAACTACAGAAACTTCACCAATTATGATCTCGACATCTGCTTTTCTCTCTTCATAAGCTCTGAATCCAATCACTCGAAACAAAAATTGCACAGCTTCTTTTAAGTCAATATCAACTTTATTATCTTTCATTCTTTTTAATTCATATGTATTCTCCAATAAATTGATTTTTGAAATCCACAGCGCCGGGTGAGTTTGTTTCGTTTTAATTGCTAAATGAGTAAGTAAAGAAGATTTGCCCATGCCGGGTTCACCACCTATTATAACTACTCTTTCTCTCGAATCTTTCAATGTCACAGGTCTCCATGTGAATGCATCATGAGCACTCCTGTGAATGCATTTTAATATGTTCAATAAATTGCCTCGGGATTTTTGCCAGACAAGATGTTCTTCAACGCTAATAAACCAATGCACATTGCAGTTTTTATGCTTATCAATAAATTCTTCAAATTCTTCGACTTTATCTGTAACCAAAACGATGTCTCTCGTGTCATGCGTTAAATCAGATTCCAATCCCTCATATTTCAAAATTTTTATTACATCGGTTTCTCGAACATTGGGATCTAATGTAACGTAACGGCATACACGTGTATTTATATAAATGTCTGATATTTGATCATAAGCTGAATTATTAAAACAATTACCTATCTCAATCTTTTCATTGTTTATAATCTTGTATAAGACATTTGTATTAATGAGATGATAAGATTTGTCTTCAAATAAAATGCCTAGTGGTATTTCTTTTCCTTGGAACATAATATATCTGCCTTCTGACAAAGTCGTCTGCATTTCATCTGATAGATCATTAAAGCCAGTTTGACTGTCAATTTTTACGACAATGTTATCAGTCACCAATCCATTGATCTGATTTGCCAAATGCCGGTTACAAATGATTATTATTTTGCCTTGAGTGTTTTTGATCAGCAAATATATTTCTGCAAGTAAGTCTTCACTTTCACAAACAACAATAAGAGTATTTATTTTGGACTCTTTTAACTCAGATTTGACATCAACAAAATAACTTCCAATGCCTACGTAATCCAAATCGATAAATGTATAACTGTTAATATTCTGTTCCTGTAAATATTGGATTAATTTCTTACCAGAAAGAGCATTCTCTTCAGTAATTATGTTCAAGATGTTATCTGGTCCGGCAAAAAAAATATCTAAATGTAATATTTCCAGTGCATTATGTTTAAATTTTAGTGCTGCCAACGCGTTTTTCATTGTTTTCATATAAGTAAAATTAAGAATGGTCAGTAACGGACTATTCAGAATATCTTGTTCAGCTTCGAAGAAGTATTCGCAAAATTCTGTCAAGTATTGAGCGTTCATTGGCTGTTTCCACCACTTTTGTACACGATCATGTACTTTTAAGAAAATTGCTTCACCTTTTACTCTGAACAGTGAGTCATTTTGCCTTGGTACATTATCAACAAAGTACTTATCAATATCTCTTTTTAAAATCCTTTCTACTTCGGCCTCCTTTGCTTGATTTGTATAAAACATTAATTTACCCAAAAACTCTTCGACCAAGCTTTTATCGTTTTCAACATGAACCAATGAAAGTCTGGGAAAGCGACATGCGTTAATATCAAATCTGCACTTCCTAACATCTATTCCCATGAAAACTTCATTTTTCAATATTTCTAAGAGTTTCTGACTATGATCGGACAAGGTATCAATTTCGGAGTTAAATTTAAAAGCCTGAGTTGCATCATCGAGTACTAGTAGGTTTCCAACTAAACCGCCTAGTCTATAAGTGTCTAAATCCGTACTTTGTAAAATTCCATTTGGACCAACCATATTATTGTCGTCGACTTTCATCACAATGTTTTCTGTGAAATTTGCTTTCGCAAAAAGTTGTTTAAATTTTGAACAAAAGTACACCATTTCCATTTCCTTTTGTTTGTCGCTTCCACTTAAAACAAAATTAAGATTACCGAAATCAACCGGTACTTTAAAAGATGATGACATTAGAATGTTTTCTATTTCTGCCTTTTCTTCGGGGGATACAATAAATTTCTTTTTTTCTTGACAAATTGTGTTTTTAAATGCTAACATTAAATTGTCATCACTTGTGAATAATGATTTCCGAAATTTAGCGTTATGGAAATTATTTTGCAATTCACCGTCTTGAATTTCGACGATCAGAATGTATCGCGCGAGAAAGACGTGATATGTTTTTATCAAATCATCCATCATCATGTTATTGTGATTATTTTTGAAAATAAACTTTGATAATCGTTTTGCTAAAAGCACTGCACGTGATTTGGCCACAGTATGCATAAGAAGTTCTACATCTTGTTTATCATAATCAAACTGAAATACCTTTCCTTCGCTTGTGTGTATAAAACGTTCACCTTTTGTTTGTTTCACGGGTTTCATTTTAGAAAATTTCTCAAAGGCAGGGGTATAAATAATAAATTCACATTCCATATTTTTAAAATCACCCCTGAACATTTCATCGCTATTTTCATCAATGAACATTTGTCTTATGTTAATATAACTCTCTAAATATTTATGTAAACTGAAGTCTCCGTTCAATTTTAAGATTTCGTCGACTGTAAGTTTGTCTTTTGCAGGATTCTCTCTGTGTTTCGCTTGCACAAACATTATTTTTGTTTTATCACCTTTATTTGATGAGAATCTAAAGACGATGTCATCGAAAGCTCCCATGCCTTCAACGTTGGTTGCTAACAAAAAATGTTGAACCTTATGAACATACAAAGCTCTAAATAAAATCAGACTCAACAATTTAGTTTCATACAATTGTCCACCAAGCCCTGATGTTCCAGTTCTTTTTTGATATCGAAATGCTTTATTTTCATTCATCTTTTTGAACTCTTTACTAAATTGCGGTTTTGACATTATCTGGACCTGTTTTGAAGACTTTATTGTTCTACCACTATTTTCAATTTGAGATGTGGTTTGATATGTAATATCATTAGCAACAGATTGGAGAGTTTTCGAATCATCTATAATTTTTGAACTCTTGAGATGAACCTGCTTCATTAATTCACTTTGTTTCTCAAAAACCTGTGTTGATCGATTTTTATTTAACGCCTCTAATATAGTTACGATGCCTTCTCTTTTTCTAGTGTACTTATGTAATAGAAGAGCAACATCTAAAGCAGTTTGGCTTTCACTGTTTTTAATATTAACAAGGGCCCCTTGATTCAAAAGAAAACTGATAACTTCTGGTTCTTCTTTCATCACTGCGACATGCAAAGGTGTGTTGTTGTTGTCGTTGGCATCAGTAGCATTTATGTCTGCCCCTCGGTCTAAATATTTTTTGATCTTCGCAATTTTATCTTCTGAGTTTTTACTTTTTCTAATACTACTAAACAGTAAACTGTTATTAAGTATTTTTAATTCCTGGTCCAAATCATAGCAATTATTTTCCATTTCAATCTTCTAGTACAAAATGTACTGAAGTTTCTGAAACAATAATGAGGGTTTTAAGTACCTACTCATCATCATCATCATCATCGTCATCATATCAGCCGAAAGACGTCCACTGCTAGACACAGGCTTCCTTCAAGGGGGATGAGAGTTTGTCGTAATCACCACGCTTGGCAGGCATGTTTGATTTGTGATCGCAGTGTAGCTGTTGCATTGTTTTAAGTACCTACTACAATAGATATATTAAACACTATTTCAGCAGCAGCCCTAGTGCAGTTCTCTATTAGTGAGAGATTTTGAATGTGACATTACTTCTTAGAAATAAACAATTTAACCTATTTTATATATTATTTTCTAGTTTATCAAGGAAAATGCGGACCGAACACCAGCAAGAAGACAAATGCAATTCAAAAGGCTGTTGGTTGCAGCATGTATAGAGCGATCTACATTGCAGAAGACCGCGTGACTTGGAGACGCGTCGTATGTGGTCGCGATTCTCAGCAGTAAGGGAACGACTAAGAAGAAGTTTATAAAGGTAAAAAACCTCGATGCAGCCGCTCGCGCTACGGTGCTTTTAAATCTAATTACAATGCTACGCTTCAAATAATTCAAATCATTTGTAAAGCGACAGCTATGCTTGAAATGTTTTTAAACTGTGAAAGGCTATCGTAACGACAAACAGGCTTTATGTCAATATCCACACTCATAAGTGCATATAATACTTAGATGAACATAGTCCCGACCGCTGTACCGCTTAATTGAACCCTGTTCCTGATATCTCTGGGCAACTGTTTTTTTAATTTTAGGGTTCCGTGCCTCAATAGGAAAACTAAAACCCTTATAGGATAACTCAAGTTGAAATCGAATAGCGCACATCGTTTCGCATAGGGACATTCGCTTTCTGCACAATCTTTTTCAAACTTGGTTCGGTTGACCAACGGTAATAAAAGGTGGTTCATCATCTAAATATGCTCCAAATGAAAATCAAAAGGGTGAAATAATAATAATAAATTAGTTTGATTTCTAAAAATTAATATATTTATCAGTTATCGGTTATCGGTTGGTGATCTAGCATAAACTATCGATCGCGGGGCCCTGAGCACTTGACTGACCTGGTGGTCGAGTGGTTAGTGACCCTAACTGCTAAACCGGAGGTCGTGGGTTCGATTCCCACCCAGGACAAATCTTTGTGTGATGAGCATGATCATATGTTCTGTGTCTGGGTGTAATTTGTCTATAATATGTATGTATTTAGAAATATTTAAGTATGTTTATCAGTTGTCTGGTTGCCATAGCACAGGCTCTGCCTAGTTTGGGATCGGATTACCGTGCGTGAGTTGTCCCCAAATATTATTATTATTACTTGCCCATAGTGCGCAGTGGAAAAGTTGGGCCTGCGTACTGAGAAGAGTGAACGCACACAATCCGATTGGGGGCGCTTGTGGTCAGTTCATTGTTTAATGACAGGCAATTTCATTGACATAATTAGTTTCATTATTATAAACGGAAAAAAAATTAGCTGTCTCGGTGTAGTTCTGGATTTATTATTTAATGTAACTTTATAATTTATTCTTCAATCTTTAGTATTTTCAGGTAATAAATAATTCTACATCCTCACTCACTATATAAACACACACTCAACCTACACTACACTTTCCTTCATCCCCACACTATACTAACCATACTAACACTATATAGATATTATAGAAATTAATCTTAAGTTATTGTTAAATTATTCGCGACCACTGTCTGCTAAATAAATAGACTAGAAAAAATATTATTTATATCCCAAAGAGTGGAGACTTGGTGTCCTGAAATACAGGCCCCAAGCCTAGTTTAGGCACCAGTCCCCCACAATATACTTTTTGTGTACTTTGTTTCTTGGAAAACTTGTATAATCGGATGTGTACTGTGGCGAGAAAATAAAAAAAGTTATAAGGTATTATTATGGTTGTTTTTTAATTTTTTTTTCTCAGTTGAGCACCTGGTATTTTTGCTAGAATCTCACGAGTGTGAACCAAGGTCCTAGTTATTATTATTATTCGATGGCAAATTACTCTGCACTGCGGTAAAATTGTTATGCAAATCAAGTTGTAAAATTTTTATTATTATTAATTGTTGTTTAAACAGCGCTTGTCGCGTAAATGTTGGGTAGGCCTTTGGTGTCCTTCGCATCTTTCTAAGACGGCGGGGCAGCTTGTGCAGAAAATCTCAAACGGTACAAATGCAAAAACCTTATTAGTAGTTAACGTTAGTTTCCTTATAAGTAGTACCTACAGTTATTTTCAACCATAAAGGCTGAAATTTTGAATTATACTAAGCTGAAGCTGGAAGAAGGATAAAACTAGTTTTATAAATTAAACAAAGGCATGTATTGGATGTTTTATTAATATTATTTATATAAATTATATTTACAATTATATTTATTTATATATATACGGTGACATGACAAATGATCGCGATTTTATTGCTACTTTTCTAATGAAAATCTGTGGCGTAAATAAATATGTCATAATTTATTTAGGCCACAGATTAAACAGCGCCGTTCAATGAAAAGGCTAGGCAGCCAATTAAACGGCTGATTAAGCCAGTTGGCTGCGACATATCTACTTTACAGCTGATATTTTTTCGCAATTTCGGGGTTGGTCTTGTAGTAAAAGTTGTTCAATATAGTGAATATAATTACCCCTAAAGCATAAGAAATACAAAATAATACTAAGTGGCACATCGGTTTATTACACGTTTACCTATGAGCCAGAAGGCAAGTACAATTTATTTATTTAAACTACATGCACATAATTATGTAGATGCAACGACAATATTGATGCATTTGGCATGCAAAGCGGTTGACCATAAAACAAAACGGCTAGGCTATTAGGTTTACCAAAGTGGTTTACTGGAGAGATTACCTACTCGTTAAACTATGAAACGACTACTGACCCCTACCGGACTACTGTTACTTAGAAACTGCACATTCAATAAATATGTACTAGAAAACTGTCGCTAGCACTTTAGTGGCGTAGCGCCAAAGAGGCCTCATATTCAGAGCTTCTTGAAAAGTGGTGAGATACACCAAGGCTGTCAAGATATTCCAGGAAGTACAATCAACATACCAGCATCAACTTGTATTCTCCGAGCACGTTCTTGAGAGAGGTGATATTTTTATTATTTTTTTACGTGCGAGTATTACAATGTTTTAATGTCATTTAGTTCGTGCAGATATTGATATTTTGTCTGCAATATATAACTTGAATTTAAACCAAGATCATCATTGGATTTGTAACATGTTTTTATTTACCAACCTCGATGATTGCCCTAATTTGAGTAAAAGTAGGTACTAACATTTATCTTTTTTGTCAATGAAATAATTCAATTCCAATTTTTCATTCGTATTGCTATCGTAGACTTTGTCAAGAAGAGTTTTAAGATTATCACTGTTTTTCTCAATGTATTCAAAATAATGAATTGGTGTATATCCTGAATAATCGACAGTCATACAAACTTCAATAAATTGACTTCTGTCTAAAAGCTCTTCAAGCTTTTCGAAAAACGAATAATGTTGTGTTACTGCTGCTCTATGAGCTGCCAGCTTATTTTCCGAATCTGTCGCACAAAAAACGGTCATCAATTGTTCCTTATTCAATTTTCCAAAAATGTTATTAAAACAGTCGTTGCTTATATCACCCTGCAACCACGACTTTATGAAAATATGAATAATTTTTTTTGTAGCCGTTGTATTCAAGTATTCATATTCAATTTGTTGACAAAACAGATTAACAAGTGCAGGAGGAGTTAAATCTGACAAAAGAATATTTAACAACTCTACATTCCAACACAAACTATAGCGAACTCCAGAGGAAAGTGCCACTGGATTATAATTAGGGAGATCAGAGCAATGAAATAAGTCAATTAATTTATTAACATCAATTTCTTTAATCAGCTCAATTACGAAGGTAATGAAGTTCTTTGCACTTCTTTCAACGGCAGTGCAAACAATGCAACTTTCATTAAAACTCTTTGTGACCACATATATGAAATCATTTATATTTTTTTGGCTAACCACATTTTTCATGCATTTCAATAGAAAAACCGCAGTATTTTCCAAAGAATCATCAATAGCCATAAATAAAACTTTAGCCAATTTTTCATGTTGCAAAAGCAAAGTCTCAAACATTTCGTTTAAATCTGCGTTGTATACTTCACTAAACAGGAATGGTTGGTTTTCCAGTTTAGTATTAAAAAACCTTCGAGGACCACCTTCTTCAGTCTGAAGAAATGTGTTAATTAAATAAATCCACGGAGAAGTTCTACAATTAAATGATTTTAATCTATCGCAGAGAAACTCGGTAGCGAAATATTCAGCAAATGTGTAATGAACAAACTTAGGTTCATTCTGAATAATTTGCTCTATAATGCCTGTTTTCTCCTCGCCTACTTGTATCCTTACAATAAAATCGCGTATTTCGTTAATATCGTGATGATCAAATAGCTGTATGTCATCTGGTTGACCAAATATTACATGAGCAGCAATTATTTTATGGACGTAAAAAAATGCTGCACGCTCATTATCTATCAATTTCCTCATATCCGGGTCATCGATACACAACAAAGGTTTTTTTTCTCCAAAACGTATCTTAAAGAATTTGATGTCGACAAATCTTTCATAAATTTGATTCAAATTGACTTCTTTCATAGTATTCTGTTCTCCTGAGTTAGGAGATAAACTCTCTGAAACGGGTAGAAAATTATGAAATGAATCTTGAAAAACCTCTGATATCATATACAAATGTAATGGTATGCTAATGAACTTATTTTTCGTGTCACGTAACGTATCTGAAAGACCCCACAAAAATACTCTAATCAAATCTTGCATTGTAGGTTTATTGAAAGGACAATAGTCTAGTTTATTTGTACCTAACTTCCTAGACCAAATTTTCTCTAAAAACTCCAACTGATTGTCATAACTCAATGGCTGTATAGTGAATGAGAAGGTTTCCAAAGTATTTTCTAGCTGATGAAGAACATTGTATACACGACTCGTTATCCATAAATGCAGAAGTTTCGACGTTTTAAGAATATTTACTAATTGCAAAAATTCATTCGCGAAATCTGGACATATTTCATCAAAACCATCGAATAGTAAAACAACCCGGTTGTTATTAAAACAATGAATAAATAACTCTATTTCGAACAAGTGAGATCCTGTTAAGTCCAAACCTATACCGTTTTTGTTAAAACTAATATCATCACCTACAACAGAAACTTGATCAATTATTGCCTCGATATCAACTTTACTCTCTTTAAATACTTCGAATCCAATAACTCTAAACAAGAAATGCACAGTTTCTTTGAAGTCTATGTTAACTTTATTTTCTTTCATTCTTTTAAATTCATTGGTAATATCCAGCAAATTAATTTTTGAAATCCACAATTCTGGGTTATCTTGTTTTGTTTTAATTGCTAAATGAGTTAGAAATGACGATTTACCCATACCGGGTTCACCACTGATTATAACTACTTTTTCTCCTACATCTTTCAATGTCACGGGTTGCAGTATATATTCACGGTGTGCACCCCTGCAGACGTGTTTCAATATATTCTCTAAATTGCCTCGGGATTTCATCCAAACCAGACAATCGTCACCCCTAAACCAATGCACATTACAATTATCATGCGTTTGAATAAATTCTGAAAATTCCTCGTCCCTGTCAGCAATCAAAACAACGTCCCTCGAATCTGGTAAATAATTATCTTCCAATTCATTAAATTTTAAGACATTTAACTTATCGATTGCTTGAGGATCTAAAGTAATATAACGACATACTTTTTCATTAATATAGAAATCTAGTAATTCATCATAAGATGGGTTATTCAAAATATTTCCTATCGCAGTTATTTCATTGTTTATAATCTTATATAATAAATTTGAATTTATAAGAAAATATGATTCATCTTTAAATAAAACTCCCAGTGGTACTTTTGTTCCTTGAAAAATAATATATCTCTCTTCTAACAACATCGTACGCATTGTATCTGCTAGATCTTTAAAGCCAGTCTCACTGTCAACTCTTGCAATCATTTTCTCAGTCGCTATTTCATTCATTTGGTTAGCCAAATCTGGATTAGATATAACGACAACTTTACCACCAAAACAATTAATAAGTAAATCGATTTCCGCAATGGAATCTTTACTTTCACAGACAATAATGAGAGTATTTATTTTAGATTCTTTTATCTCCAACTTAACATCAACAAAATAATTTCCAACTCCTACATATTCCAAATCGATAAATATAAAATCTTTAAAATTTCGTTCGTTAAAATATTGGATTAATTTGATAGTGGAAAGTGCATTCTCTTCAGTAATAATATTCAAGATTTTTTCTTCCGCGGCAAAGAAACTATCCAAATACAATAATTCAAGTGCGCTATCTTTAAATTTCAATTCAGGTAATGCGTTCTTTACCGTTTTGGTATAAGTAAAATTAAGAATGCTCAGTAACGGACTATTTAGTGTATCTTGTTCAGCTTCGAGGAAGTATTTGCAAGATTCTGTCAAGTACGGAGCGTTACTTGGCTGTTTCCACCACTTTTGTACATGATCGTGTGCTTTTAAGAAAATTGCATCACCTTTTACTCTAAAAAGCGCGTCATTCTGCCTTGGGATACTACTAACAAAATAATCATCGATTTCTTTCTTTAAAATCTTTTCGACTTCATCCTCTGTTGCCTGGTTTGTATAAAATATAAGTTTGCACAGAAACTCTTTGATCAAGTTTTTATCGTATTCCTCATGAAACAAAGAAAGTCTGGGGAAACGATGTACATTTATATCAAATCTGCACTTCCTTGGGTCTATTCCTATAAAAACATCACGTTTCAATCTTTCTAAAAGTTTCAAATTGTCATAGGATAAGGATTGAACTTCAAAATTGAATTTTAAAGTCTTAGTTGCATTGTCGAATATTAGCAGATTGCCAACTAAACCTCCCAGTCTGTTAGAATCTAAATCAATTCTTTGTAAAATTTCATTCGGACCAACCGTATTATCGTCCACTTTAATTACAATATTTTCTGAGCTATTAGCGTTCGCAACAAGTTGTTTAAATTTTGAGCAAAGGTATTCAAGTTTCTTTTCCTTTTTTTGCTCGCTGCCACTAAAACAAAAATTCAAATTTCCAAAACCTAGTGGCACCTTAAAAGTCAATGACCTTAAGATGTTTTCTACTTCGTCCAGTTTATTATGAGATATAGTTTTGTATAGCAGTAATATTTCCTTATAAATCGTAGCTTTAAATGCCAATAACAAATGGTCATTACTTAAAAAAAATGTTTCTCGAAATTTTGCGTAATGGAAATTGCTTTGCGATTTACCATCTTGAATGGCGACGGCCAAAATGTGTCGCGCGAGAAAGACATGATATGTTTTTATCAAATTGTCCTTCATCATAATATTGAGATTATCTTTGAAAATAAATTTGGATAATCGCTTTGCTAAAAGCACTGCACGTGATTTGGCTACTGTTTGCAATAGAAGTTCTACATCTTGTTCATCGAAATCAAACTGAAAGGCCTTGCCTTTGTTTGTGTTTATAAAACGATTTCCTTCCACGGCTTTCATTTTAGAAAATTTCTCAATAGCTGAAGTGTAAATAATAAATTCACAGTCCATGTTTTTAAATACACCCCTGAACATATCGTCACAATTTTCAGAGATAAACATCCGTCTTATTTTTATATAACTCTCTAAGTACTTATGTAGACTAAAGTCCCCGTTTAATTTCATAATTTCTTCGACAGTCAATTTATCTTTTGAGGGGTTATCCTTATGTTTTGCTTGCACAAACATTATTTTAGGTTTACCATTTTTATTTGAATAGAACTTAAAGACTATGTCATCAAAAGCTCCCATGCTTTCAACGTTCGTTGCTAATGCAAATGGTTTAACCTCATGAACATATAAAGCTCTAAATAAGATCAGACTCAACAGTTTAGTTTCATACAATTGTCCACTAAGCCCCGACGTTCCGGTTCTTTTTTGGTAATGTTGAATATCATTTCTTTTTATTTTTCTTATTTTTTTACCACATTGTTGTTGTTTTGGGTTCTTTGGTGACATCTTTCTATTTTCTGTTGAACAATTAACATCAGTAGACTGCGATTGGTTTCCAATATCACAAGACACACATCTCCCAAGATGTTCCGGATCTTCTTGTATTTTTGTGCTGTTGATACGACCCCTCCTGGTTACGGCAGTTTTTATTTCTCCTTGAGTAGAAAGTTCCATTTGTTGTTTATTGTTTAATGCCTCCAATATAGTAATAATTTCTTCTCTTTTTTTAGTGGACTTATGTAATAAATGAGCAACATCTAAAGCAGTTTGATTTTCACTGTTTTTTTTGTTGACGAGAGCTCCTTGTTCCACGAGAAAGCTGACAACTTCTGGTTCTTCTTTTATCACTGCGACATGCAACGGTGTATTGTTGTTGTCGTTAGCATCAGTAGCATTTATGGTTGCACCAAGGGCTAGGTATTTTTGAATCTTCTTAATTTTATCGTCTGGCGGTTTATTTTTACGAATGCTACTAAACAGTAAACTGTTGTTGAGCAACTTGTCCTCAAGTTCCAAATCATTGTTTTTATTTTGCATTTTAATATACTAAGACAAATTAACTGATGTATCTGAAACAATAATACGAAAATGGTTCAACTACAAAAGAAATGTAACATTACATTCGTACACTTGTACTATACGTTCATTTTTTTATTTTATTTGGAAACTGTAGAATCCGCTAATTTTTACATTGAAGGGAAGTGACAAAAATGTCATCCTAAGCGGACGTCATCTGGGCACGCCACAGTGTCCTCACCTTCCGCCTGACGCAGGTACTCACCGGACACGGCTGTTTCAGGAGGTACCTGTTTCGGATTAAGCGGGAGGACACGCCAGGGTGTCAGTACTGTGTGGATCGCCCGGAGGACACGGTGGAGCATACGTTGCTCTGCCCTGCTTGGGCTGAGGCCTTCGCCCCAACCGCCGCTACAGGAGAAGACACCCCGGGCGTCGGAAGTCGCAGAGCGACCCCGGCCACCGTAGGCGCGGGCCTGCGGACGGCGAGCGTTAGGTGGCTCGCTGTCCGATCATAGAAGACGGGGCCCGCTAGGGCAAAAGCCTGCCAGGGTTGCGGAATTTGTTCGAAAGAGTCACCGCGGCCCTGGAACGCAAAGGGCTTTAGAAGGAACACGGATGAGTTTTAGTTAGTAGGAGTCTGACACGCCCTTCACACAACGTACATGGGTTTTAGTCATTTGATGATTTCCTATCCTAAAAAAAAAGCGGACGTCATACAAAGCATAATTTTATGAAATAAACTTCCGATTTTATTAACTGTTTAGTGTAATAAAGAGAAATAAAACAAATGGTATGTATATTTAAATAAATCCACTCTAAAATGAGAGTCGGACTCTCACACGAAGGGTTCCGTATCATAAACCGAAAAAAACACGTTTCTTGTATGGAGCCCCCTTTAATTTAATTTAAACAATATTATTTATTGTACTTTTTTGTTAAAATGGTTATCCATACAATGTTATTATAATAAAATTGTTTGTTAATGTGTATGTTTACGGCAAACAACTTGGTGTTAAATAAAAAACAACTAAATGTATTAGATTTTCTTTACCAAATGTTAAAAGTAGCGAATGTGACATCATATTGAATAGAGAAAAACTGGAGTTCATTAATCAGACGGTTTTCTTAGGTATCACATTGGACGAGAAATTACAACTCATATAACATCTCTTGCGGGTCGTCTAAGCTCAGCCACGTATGCTGTTAGAAAGATAAGACAGTTAACAGACGTAGAAACCGCAAGTTTGGTCTACTTTAGTTACTTTCACAGCATTATGTCGTACGGTATTTTGCTGTGGGGTCAGGCTGCTGACATTGAATCCATATTTATTTTACAAAAGATAGCTGTCAGAGCCCTTTATAATCTGCGTCGCCGTGATTCTTTTAGGGAACTTTAAAAAAATAATAATATTACGACAGCCCCTTGCCAATTCATTTATGAAAATATTATGTATGTGCGGCAAAGTCGACATCTTTTTAATAAAATTAGTGTTAGACATAATTTTAATACTAGAAATAAAAACAAATTAGATCAACCATTTTTTAGATTAGCTAAAGTCCACACTTCTTTCATGGGGTATTATGTTAAATGTTACAACAAAATACCTTCTGACATATTAGAACTAAATGAAGGAAAATTTAAAACTTATGTTAAAAGTACACTTTGTAAACAAGCATACTACAAATTAGAAGATTACATTCAGTATAAAAATGCTTAAAAACATGCTAGTCCTGCTCCATAGGACAATCAAGGGTGTAGACAAAATCCAACTGGTTGATTTATGAATTAACTTTCTAGATAATAATATACTGTTTCTTTGTTGTGTTTTTATTTTTCTGTTGACTCACACACTGTTTAATTAATGGTTCCAATATTTGTAAATATGTGAGCACCATTTACATAAATTTTACCTAAATTCTTTAGGAAATGAATAAGTTTACCTCTGCTGGTAATACTTTGTTCTTATAAGTAGCATACTCTGGGTGCATCGTCCTCACATAATATTAAATTAATGTTTGTATACCAAATTTTGTAAAATCATTATTTGAAAAGAGTAACTATGGAGTTTCTTGTCCGTTCTTCTCCATAAGAATCTACCTTTCCGAATGGACAGTAGAGTCACTTTATTAATGTAATATTATTATTTTACTGAACTGTAAATGGTGACGTTCAAAAGTGTCGTTTAATGGCCTAATGGAAAAAAACGTTTTGACTTATACTTTGAATGGGTAAGTATTTCGACAAATTCGACGAACGACGAACAAGAACCAGGGTACCTTACTATTTTTTTTGGTATTCAGAGTATACCTTCAAAAGTTTCCTGAACTTTTTTTTTATTATTTGAGTTAAGTTTGCTCTTGACTCTAGTTTAGGTCATAGATGCCACAATTTTCTGATCAAGGCCCAAATAGTACAATGAGAGGTATCACTGCGCGCAAATTCGTGAATAGGGTAATGGACGCAACAAATTAATTGACTTATTCTTATAAGTTGTTAAAATGCGATATGGATAGGATGGGGCATTCAAGTAATAGTAACCTGTACAAACATTTATTTTCTTAATCAATTTAGTAACTATGAATTAATTTTAAGCAAAATAAATACCCAATAATAAATAATTGGGTTTTTAAAACGTAATTCAAATATTCTACGTGTTATCTATCCAATTGGATATTATTATATTGCTAACTTAGGAAGCATTGTATGAAAACGAATGAAAAAGATAAAATAATAAAAAAATATATATTAAAAAAAACAAACCTGTTATTATTATTTTATTCATGCTATTTAAGTGATATGGTACTGTTTTTTTAACTGTTTCTGCTATGTTGGCATCTTCGTCGGCGTCTGGGACCACTAGCAATTCATATTGTGTCTTGTGAATACTTTTCAAGAAGTTCATTTTGTAAAATGAAGCTTTAGTGAGATATGTCGAAGGAAATACCTATTGTCAAAATATTTTTTACGCAGTCTTGTGAACTTCTATGGTTATTAGGCGCATATTTCCAAAATTCAATGTGTTCTTGCTTTTTACGACGCGAACGTTCAATGAAATGAACTCCAAATTAACTGAATAATTATTATATCCCATGCCAATGCCAGGGGTTTTTTACAAGAATAAAGCCGTTCGCAATATTTCTCACATCATAAAATCTTTTTTAAATTTCTGACAAATATTCTTTCATGTAGGAAAATATCTTGAAAAATATTATCGGCAATAGTTACCGCTGATTGCAACGGTTAGAACATTAATAAAGAGTTAAGCTTCAAAATTCAAACATTTTATTACTCATTTATCATTGTACCTACATAGGTAGGGTAGGGAGGAACTAAATTGTTTTGCTATGACGCGAGCCACACAAATATCTGCATGCGGCCCGTGGTGCCGGTTTTCACCATCAGCACAGCACCATCTAAGTTTTTATCAGACAATAGTTAAGAATCAGACAATTTTTTATTATTACATATAGATGAAAAAAATGGAACAGTGAATGGTGAAAAAAAATCAGGCAGTCAGAAGATAACAACATTTTGTTTGTTAACTATTTACACTTAACAAACAAAATACGGAATCAAGTCGGTCTACAAGTGTTAAGAATTGAGGGTGCAGATAACCATTATTAATTAAATAACAAGAAGCGGCATTGTTATCAAAAGTTTTATTATTCAAAATACTTGACAAATTATTTAATAATTATAGGCAGCGAATTTTAACAATTTATAACGGCTTTTATATATATTTACTTTATAAATTAAGTTTACAAATATAAAGTGTGGATTTTTGAGACGGTACAGTGAGGAAAGGTAACCTTAACCATTAGATATTCTGAACTGCATTCACAAATTTGTGAATGCAGTTCAAAATATCTCAAAAAGTTATGATGGAACCTTCCCTAATTCCCTAATTTGTACAATGAATAAATTGAATACGATAATATCAAAAGTCGCTTATCATGTAATGTCTTTGTGACCGTTTAGTTTATCTAAAATACATAGAAGATTTTGATCGCTCTCAAGTCGTATCACCGGGCGAGGCACTGCAGGTAGCAAGTGGTTTATACTTTTCTACATACTTACTCGATGACGACGTATTGGCAACCTGGCATTCTACGTTGTTTTAATACATCGTTTTATGTTTTTTTATCGATGAAGTGGTTCAATGTCAATTTTTCATTCGTATTGCCCTCAAAGACTTTGTCAATAAGAATTCTTAGCTTTTCGCAATCTCTTACTGTATTTAAAATAATGGATTGGTGTAAGCCCTGATCTGTCTCGAGCCATACAAATATCCTTAAAATTACTTCTATCTAATAGCGAATCTAATTTATCGAAAAACGTGTAAGACTGTTCGGATGCCGCTGTATGAGCTGCTAGTTTCATCTCAGAATCTCTGACGCTAAAAATGCTTATGAGTTGCTCTATATTTGTTTTTTCCAAGGCTTTATCGAAACATTGAAGCTCTCTATTACCTATGGACGGCGAAATTAAATGTATTAATTTCTCTGACCTATTGGTGTTAAACCATTTACCATCAAATTGGATACAGCACAATTTCACAATTGCAGGAGAAGGTAAATCTGACAATAGAATATCTAACAAGACAGCATTAGGTTGCAAACCTTTAAAAGCTCCATACGCAATAACCACAGGATTGAACTTTGGAAGATCTGAACAATGAAACAAGTCAATTATTCTGTTAACGTCAATATCTTTAATCAGTTTAATTATTAAGGTAACAACGTCCTTAGCACTTCTCTCGGCAGCAATACATACTATGCAACTTTCATTGAAATTCTTGGTAACCATATTTATGAAATCGTCAAGATTGTTCTTATTAAGCACAGTCTTCAAGCATTTTAGTAGAAATATTGCACTGTTTTCCAAATACTCATCAATAGCCCTAAATATCAACTTAGCTAATGTTAGATGCTGCGTCAGCAAATTTTGAAACAAGTTAATACCTGCATTACATATTTCATTAAACATGAGTGGATGGTTTTTTAATTTAGCGTTGAAAAACCTGCGAGGGCCCCCTTCTTCAGATTGAAGGAACGTGTTTATGAAATACGTCCACAGCGAAGTTTTACAATTAAACGATTTCAATCTATCACACAGAAACTCGGTAGCGAAATATTCTGCAAATGTGTAATGAACAAACTTAGGTTCATTCTGAACAATTTGTTCGATAATGCCCGTTTTCTCCTCTCCTACTTTTATCCTTTCGACGAAATTACGTATTTCGTTTAAATCATAATTATCAAATAAATCTATTTCATCATTTTTGCCAAATATAATAAAAGCTGCAATCTTTTTATGGCTACTATAAAATGCTGTACGTTCATTTTCTATCAATTTTCTCATATCAGGGTCATTGATACACAAAAGAGGCTTTTTTTCTCCAAAACGGATCTTGAAGAATTTTACGTCTACAAATCGCTCATAAAGCACATTCAAATTTACCATATTCATAGTATTCTGTGAATTTATAAAATTTTCCATACTTTCTGAATTAAGAGGAAAGTTGTGAAATGAATCTTGAAATATCTCCGATATCAAATACAAGTGTAATGGCATACTAATGAACTTATTTGTTGTGTCACATAAAACGGCTGAAAGCACCGTTAAAAATCCTTTGACTGCATTATGCATGCCCCACTTTGTATTAAACGGAAAGTAGCTAAGCATTTTATTTGATCCTTTACTTAACCAAATTTTCTCTAGAAACTCGAGCTGATTGTCATAAGACAAGGGTTTTATTGTAAAAGAGAATGTTTCCAAAGTGCTTTCTAGCTGATGAAGAACGTTGTATAAACGACTTGTTATCCACAAATTCACAACTTTCGACTTTTTAAGAATATTTACTATCTGCATAAACTCATTCGCGAAATCAGGACATATTTCATCAAAACCGTCGAATAGTAAGGAAACCCGATCGTTGTTATAGCAATGAATAAATAACTCGATTTCGAATAAATACAACCCCGTAAAATTCAATTCCACCTTGTTTTTGTTGTAAGTAATGTTATCACCTACGACAGAAACTTGATTTATTAGAGTCTCAAAATCTGCTTTATTCTTTTTACAAGCTTCAAATCCAATTACTCGAAACAAATATTGCACAGCTTCTTTTAGATCAATATCAACTTTATGTTCTTTCATTCTTCTCAATTCTTTACTATTCTCTAGCAAATTGATTTTGGAAACCCACAGTGCCGGGTACTTTTGTTTCGTATTAATTGCTAAATGAGTTAGTAATGAAGATTTGCCCATGCCAGGTTCGGCACTTATAATGACAACCTTATCTTTTAAATCCTTTAATGTCTCCGGTTGCAATGTATATGAATCGTGCGTACCTCTGTGAATATGTTTCAATATAGTCAGTAAACTGCCCCGGGACTTTTGCCAGACAAGACATTTCTCACCTCCAAAGCTAAACCAATGCACATTACAGTTTACATGTACGTTAGTAAATTCTGCAAATTCTTCTTGTTTATCAGTAATTAAAACAATATCTCTCGTGTCAGGTGTAAAACCATCTCCCTTTTCGTCATATTTTATAATATTTAACTCAGCGTCTGCTTGAATATTAGAATCGAATGTTACGTAACGACATACTTGTTCGTTTATATAAAAATCTAATATTTCATCATATGCTGGGTTATTAAAAAAATTGCCTACCGTAATTTTTTCATTGTTCAAAATCATATATAACACTTTCGAAGTTATGAGATGATACGATTCGTCTCCAAGTAAAATGCCAAGTGGTACTTCTTTTCCTTGAAAAACAATATATCTGTCTTTTAGCAGCATTGTCCGCATTGCATCTGCTAGATCTTTAAAGCCAGTTTGACTGTCAACTCTTTCGGTAATTTCCATAGTCCCTAATCCATTGATCAAGTTAGACAAATGCCGATTACAGATAATAATTATTTTTCCTTCAAAATGTTTAATCAGCAAAGATATTTCTACAACAAAATCTTGACTTTTGCAAACAATAATGAGAGTATTTATTTTGGACTCTTCTACCTCAGCCTTGACATCGACAAAATAATTTCCGATTCCAACATAATCTAAATCAATAAAAGTATAATCGTTATAATTCCGTTCTCTTAAATATTGGATTAATTTGATACTAGAAAGTGCATTCTCTTCAGTAATTACGTTCAAAATTCTATCTGGCCCGCCAAAAAAAACATCTAAATGCAATAGTTCTAGAGCGGTATTTTTGAATTGTAATGCCGGTAACGCATTTCTTACAGTTTTGGTGTAAGTGAAATTCAGAATGCTCAGTAACGGAGTATTTAGGATATCTTGTTCAGCTTCAAAGAAGTATTTACAAGTCTCTGTTAAGTATGGAGCGTTAATTGGCTGTTTCCACCACTTTTGTACACGATCGTGTACTTTAAGGAAAATGGCATCACCTTTTACTCTAAACAATGCATCATTCTGCCTTGGTATACTGCCTACAAAGTACTTATCTATCTCTTTCTTTAATAACCTTTCTACATCGTCTTCTGTGGCCTGATTTGTATAAAAAATAAGTTTACCCAAAAAGTCGTATATCAAATTTCTGTCATATTCGTCATGAATTAAAGAAAGTCTGGGGAAGCGATGTACATTTATGTCAAATCTGCACTTGCTTAAATCTACTCCTATGTAAACATTAATCTTTAATTTTTCATAGAGTTTCAAATTGTCCGCTGACAAGGTACTAATATCACAATTAAATTTTAAAGTCTTAGTTTCGTCATCGAATACTAATAAGTTGCCAACTAAACCTCCCAGTCTATAGGATTCTAAATCAGTACTTTGTAAAATTTCATTCGGACCAACCATTTTATCGTCCACTTTCATCACAATATTTTCTGAGACATTAGCGATTGCAAGAAGTTCTTTAAATTTTGAACAAAGGTACTCAAGTTTCTTATCCTTTTTTTGATCGCTACCACTAAAACAAAAATTCAGATTGCCAAAGTTCATTGGTACTTTAAAAGTCAATGACATTAAGATGTTTTCAACCTCGTCCGCTTCAGAAGATATGTTTTTCTTCAGCAGTAATAGCTCTTTACAAATCGTATCTTTAAATGCCAATAGCAAATTATCATTGCTTGAAAAAAATGATTCTCGGAATTTAGCGTTGCGAAAATTATTTTGCGTGTCCCCGTCTTGAATTTCGACTACCAGAACGTGTCGCGCGAGAAAAACGTGATACGTTTTTATCAAATCATCCGTCATCATATTACTGTGATTATTTTTGAAAATAAACTTTGATAGTCGTTTTGCTAAAAGCACAGCACGTGATTTGGCTACAGTTTGCACGAGAAGATCTACGTCCCGGTCATCATAATCAAACTGAAATACCTTGCCTTCACTTGTGTTTATAAAACGTTTACCTTCAGATTGTTTCACGGCTCTCATTTTTGAAAACCTTTCAATGGCAGAAGTATAAATAATAAATTCGCAGTCAATATTTTTAAACTCGCCCTTGAACATATCATCGCTATTTTCAGGCTCAAACATCTGACTTATTTTTATGTAACTCTCTAAGTACTTATGTAGACTAAAATCTCCGTTCAATTTCATGATTTCATCAACGGTAAATTTGTCTTTAGCGGGATTATCTCTGTGTTTCGCTTGGACAAACATTATTTTTGGTTTATCACCTTTATTTGAATAGAACCTAAAGATTATATCATCAAAAGCTCCCATGCTTTCAACGTTGGTGGCTATTAAAAATGTTTTAATCTCTTGCACATATAAAGCTCTAAATAAAATCAGACTCAACAGTTTAGTTTCATATAATTGTCCGCTAAGCCCCGACGTTCCGGTTCTTTTTTGGTAATTAAATATTTGATTTCCTTCTGCTTTCGGTTGGACGGGAGGTTGAACGTTTATCTTATCCTCTGTATTTTTTGCGAACTCAGCATGTCTCTTTTCTGAATCAGTAAGTACAGCTTCTTGATTATTATGAAATGCCTCCAATATAGTTATAATTTCTTCTCTCTTTTTAGTGGGCTTATGTAATAAACGATCAATATCTAAAGCAGTTTGATTTTCACTGTTTTTTTTGTTGACGAGAGCTCCTTGTTCCACGAGAAAGCTGACAACTTCTGGTTCTTCTTTAATCACTGCGACATGCAACGGAGTATTGTTTTTGTAGTTAGCATCAGTAGCATTTATGTTTGCCCCTCGATCTAAATATTTTTTAATCTTCTTAATTTTTTCTTCTGGTGTTTTATTTTTTTGTATACTACTAAACAGTAAACTGTTGTTTAGTAGCTTGTCCTCCCGATCATTGTTATTATTTCTCATCGTAATATTCTTACTAATAAAATCGTTTTGAAAATTCTGAAACAATATAACATATGTATATTTTATGATGTAAGATAATATACATGTCTCAGCCAACTAGCTTAATCAATGGTTTAATTGGCTGTCTAGCCTTTTCATTGAACGGCGCCGTTTAATTAGTGGCCTAAGTGACATCCCGGCATTTAATCGAACGTAAACAAGTGCCCAACTTAGATAATACAATGCGCTTTTAACGCCATCTATTTGTTGGAATGGAATGGAATATTCTCATAAATTTTCAAAAACTACCCGTTAAAGTAGGTAGTGTGGGCTTTGAAGTTCGTGGACTACCTACTAAATCCGCGCGAACGAAGTCGCGGGCGAAGTGCTAGTTAGCGAATAAAATATTATTGTTTTCAAAGTCAAAATGTTCTGGAGCTGCGCCGACTCACAATTTACTTGTAAAACTCGTAGATAGCATCAAAATAGCTCGAACTATTGGTGAGAACCGCATGAAAATCCGTTCAGTAGTTCTTGATTTTATAGCGAACAGACAGCTACACATCCACAGCGACAGATAGACGCGGCGGAGGACTTTTGTACAGACGCCAGCACGTCAAGCTACAACAATCTGTCAAAATTCTTTCGACTTTCAACTTTATCGCTACAGCATTAAGTTCAAGGTTGATAGGGAAAATTTGACAGTTTCGGGTAGCTTGATGTGCTGGCGTCTGTACTAGTGATGTAACAAATGTAGGATTTTAATGCGAATGTTAACTTCCAAATAAAATTCGAGTAAAATATTAGAGAGGTTCGACATTTCGTGTCGGCCCTTTTTAAACCAGGGACCGTACAACCCTGGTTAAGATTTAAGCTTTTCGAAGGGGTAAGCCGTTTATGATACTTCATAAACATCTCACTAATCATCTATCTTCATGATGTAACTCCTTGAAACCCATACAAGGAGTTATATAATGATAAAGGTAACCTCTTAAACGGTTTACCTCTTCGATTCCATACTATGCTTGAAACCTGATGAAAAGCTTCCACCGACCTACCGAGGCTTCGACTTCTTTCGTTCAGTCCAACCAAAGGTTGTCTTAAGAGATTGCCCTGAGCGATAAGACCGCCCATTGTACACTTGTTTTTTAAACGTTTTTACTGTGTTTGTGATGGGATGTGTACAATAACGTATATAATAAATAAATAATAAAGGGTTCTCACATGCATATGGATAACCCGTTGAATGGGTTTTAAACTTAAAACCCAGGTAAAGGGTTAATGAAAACCTTTACACCCATTCCCGTATGGAAACCGCAACCCAAACAAAACCCTAATATACGGCTTTGTTCGGGTTTCCATATGGTTATTCAATAAACTTGTCCGAAGTAGGTGATGGTGCACCACGCACAGTCCACTTGACAACCTAGGCTTGTAGACGAAACACGTGCTAAATATTAATATTTAGAATTTAGATGCCTACATAGTAAGGCGTGTGTGTGGGGTTGTCACCCTTTTTTGGGAGAAGTACAGTATTTTTTAGGAATCATTGAAAGAACATATAGGCACGCATCTACATATATAATAGTACACATCTATAATTATATCATTGTTTATTTTTGGGAGCCTTGTAAGATCAGCATCTCGTCGAATTTCAATCAATGTTGGACTAAGCCTATCAGGGCATATGGTTTTGCAGGCGTAATACTGTGGCACTACTCAGAAAAACTCACGAAACAGATAAATGCAAAAGCGCGCGAAGCGTGAGCTAGTGTGTCCTGACTTCCTGAGTTTCTGACATGAAAACTTCGGAACCTAACACAGTACGTGGCCCGACATGCACTTGTCCCGTTTTTTTTTTGTTTACTATGTCTATTTCCCTTCACAATTTTTGCCCAAACTACCATGAAAGAAATCATTAGACCCAATATACGCAACTATGTCAACTGAGCAAGTTCTGATCCATAACTAAATGCTTCAAAAAAACTAATAATTGCCTCGGAAAACCGGACACAAACAACAATAAAAATGCAAATAACAATCATAACCAACTAAGGAATTGTCTCCCACAACGTTTGGTCCCCGCGGGAGTTATAGACCACCACCCTCTAACAAGAAGAACTCCCTTAGAACTGAAGAAAGCCTACATGAACTAGAGAAAGCTCTTTTTTTTTAAGGGTGGAAAATCATCAAATGACTTCTTCCGCTCTGGGTGGAGTGGAAGAAAGAAGTGGCGTGTCAGATTCTTACTGACTAAAACCCATCCGTGTTCCTTCTAAAGCCCTTTGCGTTCCAGTGCCGCGGTGACTCTTTCGAACAAATTCCGCAACCCTGGCAGTAGAGAAAGCTCTTTTTTTTTTAAGGATGGTAAATCATCAAATGACTTCCGCTCTGAATGGAGCCAGGGCCGCGGTGACTCTTTCGAACAAATTCCGCAACCCTGGCAGTAGAGAAAGCTCTTGTATATATAAAATAGGACATTCTAGGAATTAGCGAGATGCGAAGACTAGGAGAAAAGATTGAGGAACACACCGACTACATACTATTCTATAAAGGCGAAGTAGCTGGTCAAAGAGGAGTAGGATTCATAATCAAACAATCAATGAAAAAAAATACAAGAGCTAATTGGAATCTCGGATCGAATAGCCATTCTTAACATAAGCATACCGGTTTACAAAATATTATCGTCAATCATTCAAGTTTATGCTACATCTTATACATTATATATATCTAATTTATACAACACAAAAACTATAACAAAATTAAGCAAAGACATTAGAGAGAATATAAGGAAAGATAGAAAGACCAAGAGACTGCAAACATTAGAAAAGCATAAAGTGAAAACAGAAGGAGTAAACAACTAAAACATTTCTAATAGGTACTCGAGTAAAAAAGGATCGTTATCCATTTTGAGTAGGTCCCTATTTATCCGGATAAATTCCCAACACTACCTACCTATCTTATTGGTAAGTCTGCCACACAATCGCTATTTCGAATTTACTTAGATTGAGCTACTAAATTTTACACTGAATTCAAATTATAACGAACGCCGCCGCCACAACCACTTGACGTGTGCAAGAATCTGACTTATCGCGGCCAACGTTCTCCTGTCTCTAATTCCTCATCATCTCGCAGTTTATCCGTTACGATATGACCAAGATACAGAAAACTTTTAACAACTTTTAGTTTGGTGTTACATAATGATATATCAGGTGTAGGTTATGGACTGTTATCGTATCGAAATGCCATTAATTCCGTTTTCTTAACATTATTTTTAAGACCATGCTTTACAACATTTACTTGACCTTCAAACCAATACTTCATGACATTAATCACTTCGGGTGATACACCTGCATTGTATATTTTATCCCACAAGACATTGTAATTCACGAAGTCAAAAGCACGACTTAAATCAAGAAAAGAGGTATAAATATTTGTTCTTCTATCTAAATAGTACTGTACAGTTTTACAGAGAATATGGCGATATCAGTCGAAAGATTTGGACGAAAACCAAATTATTCATTATGAAACTTTATGTTTTTCGATACATGTGGGTGTATCCTTTCAAATAATTTAGATAGCACGGTTGCCAATGAGATGGGTAGTTATTAATAACCGATATGTCACCTTTCTTATCTTTGACGAGTGGTATTACAATAGTTTTCATAAAACTTTTCGGCAATTAACAGTGCCTCAGAAATAGGTCACACAGTTCAGATGGTTTTTCAGCTAACTGAAGACCACCTAGAATAATATGATAAAGCGTCAGACCATCATGCCCCGGCGACTTTGACAGCTGACATTTCTCGCACACAATGCTACACGATATTCGGTGTTACAGCGACACTCAAGTGATTCATCGCCGGCGCACGCCAGCCGACACAGTCATGGGTTTTTCAACCGATTTTAAATTGCGTGGCATCTCGCAGTTCAACATATGAGCTTCTCGACTGCTTAACCGGTCTTGCCTGTGGCGGCCTTAACATAAATATGAAAGCCTCGCCAAAGACGCCAAAGACGCCACTGGGGGATGGCAGCTAGGGACGGGCTGGATCGAACTATAGTAGGCGCCAGATAATCGTGGAATAACGGTCATTGACCCACCTACAATTATTGACATTTTTAATTTGAAAAACGGAATTAATGACACGAAGCTGTCCCGAATCATCATCTCTCGTGATCCTTAACATTGTCTAATAATAAAAACAATTCATATTTAATTGTTCAGGTACCTATGAACAGTTATTAGGGAAAGGTCAATATACTTTATTCCACATTTATCTGGCGCCTACTATGGGCGAATTATTTTGGCATTTAAACTTAACGCTCGACTCGGTTCGTGCGATAACTTATTTGTTGATTTCCAAAATTGCTTAAAATCACGGGAGGCTCTTTGTTGCGCAATAACATCCATTTTTAATTGCTCTTGATGTAAAAATAGTTGTTATAATCATAAAACAAATCGTACATGATTGTAACAAGACTCATTAGAATTAGATTATTACTTTGATTAAACCTCACAAATTAAAATAAAAAATCTAATCTAAATTTGTTTTTTTTTAATATAAGGAAGGACATGAGATATGTTGTTTTTAGGGTTCCGTATCCAAAGGGTACCCTATTACTAAGACTCTACTGTTCGTCTGTCTGTCTGTCTGTCACCAGGCTGTATCTCATGAACCGTTATAGCTAGACAGTTGAAATTTTCAGAGATGATGTATTTCTGTTGCCACTTCGAGAGATTATAGACTTTCAAATATTAATGCGTAAAAAAGTATTCCTAATGTTCAATTTATTGACAATAAGAGAGGTTACAATCTCTTAAGTGGTTTTATAATCTTACGGAATTTGCCATTTTCCGGTGACATATACATATATAGTATCACCCAGGATTCACCACAGTATTTTGAGAGATAAGAGGGTTACTTTTTTTTGCGAGTTAGACGTGGATGTCCCGAAACTCAACGTCAAGCGGGTACGGGGCGATACACTAGGCTATACCAGTTCCGACAAAAATAAAAAATAAAATCCATATTACTTGGTTAAGTGATAATAGGAATACTTTTGAAAATTTAGAAAATCAACACCCTAGTTCACATATTTAGGTACTGTGATCACAATTTTACCAATTTTGCAGTGTTTTTTTAAATGTTATCCTAAATAACTATGCTACCCATTGCAGTCACAAATCCAATAATTAATGTTGTCAGTTTAGTAATAAAAATTAAGTTTTATTGAGTCATGGTTAAAAAACGTTTAGTCAGATAATTTTGACACTTCATCTTTAAATAAAATGTACCATACTACCAGTTTTTTTTAAAATGGCCCATTTAATCAAGATTTCAAAATGGTAGAACACTTGCTACTTATATTTTCACAAAAAATATGATTGCTTATTTATTTGCAAAAGGGCCTCATTTAAAAAACAATTTTTTACCTGATTATTATTTTTGTGTACAAAAAGATCTCAGTTTCAGTTTCATTTATTTGCAAAAACTTGTGTACATAATATATACATGGTATTATTATTGGTGTTTTAAGGTAGGTATTATATTGGCTCAACATGTTTGACCATGGCTGGTGTACAAATTAATAATAATATCTAATAATATCCAAATTAAAAATACAAAACAAAAATACAAAGAAAAACACAATAAACAAATCAACAATAAACATTAATAATATTAAATTAAAAAATGGGTCAATAGATCTGCTTCATTATATTCTAAGCAAGACAGACAGACACGTAGATTACGTAGTTTTAAATGAAGTTGAAAATGATCCCAGAACTTCAGTACGTGCAATTGAAAGAGCCACTGGAATACCGAAAAGTATTGCTCATCGAATTGTAAAGCGATACGTATATCACCCGTACCATGTGCAACGTGTCCAAAGTTTGCTGTCTCGTGAGTGACTACGCATCCAGAATCGATTTTTGTAGAACAATGTTGGCGAGAAATCGAGAAGATCCGCAATTTCTTAACAAAATTTTATGGACTGACGAAACGACCTTTAAAAATGAAGGCTATTTAAACTTGCACAACCTTCATGGTTGGCACACAGAGAACCTACATTTAATGCGTGAAGATCGCTCTAAATATCAATTTAAAGTTAATATGTGGACCGGAATTTTAAATGGACAAGTAATCGGACCATTGAGCTGTATGAAAACAACTATCTGGATTTTCTAAGAAAAGATTTTCCGACTTTATTAGAAGACGTACCACTCAACATCTACCGACGCATAATGGTTTTAACAAGATCGTTGCCCAGCGCATTATGCTCGTCCTGTATGGGATTAACACAGAATATGCCGATCATTGGATTGGGAGCCTTGGTTCAATTTTGTGGCCTCCTCGGTCTCCGGAACTAAACCCACTTGATTTCTTTTACTGGGGCTGTATAAAAGAAAAAGTATATTTCAAACCAAATACCAAATTTTTATTACTAAACTGACAACATTTATTATTGGATTTATGACTGCAATGGATAGTATAGTTATTTAGGACTACAAAATTGGTAAAATTGTGATCAAAGTACCTAAATATGTGAACTAGGGTGTTGATTTTCTAAATTTTCAAAAGTATTCCTATTATCACTTAACCAAGTAACAAGGATTTTATTTTTTTATTTTTGTCAAAACTGGTATAGCCTAGTGTTTCGCCCCGTACCCGCTTGACGTTGAGTTGCGGGACATCCTGTATATAATATAAGAAGTAGGATTATTTATTAAGAAGCACTCTGAGCTGTATACCAAAGCCAGTGAAAATAATAAATCTATGACCCCGGAAATAAGGCGACGGATAGCTTATGGCTAAAGATGCTATGACGCGTCTCCAGAACATCTGGAAAAACCGCGGTATAAGTTTCAAAACCAAGGCCCGTTTGGTCAGAGCACTGGTTTTCCCGATTTCCCTCTATGGAGTTGAGACGTGGACAATCCGAGCAAGAGAAAGACAAAGGATAGACGCATTCGAAATGTGGTGCTGGAGGCGGATGCTCCGATTCCCATGGACAGCCAAACGCACAAATGTGTCTGTCCTTTCTCAACTCAATATCAAGACCCGATTGTCTACAGTTTGCTTACAGCGTATATTAACTTATTTTGGCCACATAATGCGAAAGAGAGATAGCAGCCTTGAAAAGCTGGTAATTGTTGGCAATACGGAAGGAAAGAGAGCACGAGGCCGGTCGGCAACACGATGGTCGGACCAAGTTAAAGAAGCTATGTCCTCAAGCAAATTCCAGCAGGTGGTGATGGCAACTTTGGACCGGAATCGATGGAGACAGATTGTCCGCTTAAAGGGGTCCGGTGACCACGATCCTCAGTAATGAGGGACCGACTGAAGAAGAAGAAGAAGAGACCCCACCCGACTGGCAGTCATACAATGTGGAAGCAAATTTTTTCATAATAATTCGTATCATAGGTATGTCTGTCAAAATTTATAATCAAATTTTAAACAAATAAGAGAGCTACCATTAAATTAGTTTAAAAAGAAATGGCTCCACACCAATGTTTTCACTATAAGTGATTTTTTAAGTTACAATGTCGAAATATTTAGTATTTCATAATTACTCAAATTAATTATATAAGTAGTAAAATAATAACATATATATGTTATTTAAGAAACTTTATTTTGTATAATGTTTCTTTTGTTTTGTCACCATATTCTCAGTAAAATTAAATTGTGATCACAAAGTTTTAAGTATGATCTCAGTACCTAGTAATTGTTAGTTTTAATCTTAATATTAATTGATTTTTTTGCATGCTGAAATTAGTAAGCAAAATATGTGAAACCATTTTAACTTAAGACTATTTATTAATGGACCATGTTTTATGCAAATCACTACATATTATAAAAACAAAGTTCTCCGCCGCGTCTGTCTGTCTGGCTGTTCGCTATAAACTCAAAAACTACT
Organism: Mamestra brassicae; assembly: GCA_905163435.1. Classification (NCBI taxonomy): domain Eukaryota; kingdom Metazoa; phylum Arthropoda; class Insecta; order Lepidoptera; family Noctuidae; genus Mamestra; species Mamestra brassicae. The sequence continues at coordinate 4,165,517 of LR991003.1, read as the reverse complement.
GCACTGATTTTCATGCGGTTTTCACGAATGGATGGGGTTATTCATGAGGAAGGTTTAAGTGTATAATTCGTTTTTCCCGAAATGGAACGGGAAAAATGGGATATGCGCGTACGAAATCCCGGGCAAAAGCTAGTATATTATATTCTAAGCGTTGCTTAGAAGTTAGACTGTATAACAAAACGTGAAGGCAAATTATCAAAGGAGACGATTCAAAATGAAGCCATCTGCAATCTCAGATACAACAAACCATTAGCGTTTGTATCGAGTTTGCAGAAAAGGTAGTGTTGTTATATAATATACTATCGCCATCTTTGTTTCGGGTGGCTAAAATGTTTTTATTCACAAATGTTTCTAAGACTCTCATCAGAAAAATTTTATTTTCGGAAACTCTATTATTGTAGTGTAATCTTTATTCCCAAGCTTACATAAGCACATAAGTATGTCTTGAAAAGAAACACAAAGATCAGTTACAGAAGTATTGCACAAAAATACATTAGTTCTCAATATCAATTACGAAACACAGGCCTTAGAACCAGGAACATTGGTAGAACTAGATTTGGGTTCTAATTTGGAGAAAATACGGAATCAAATGTTTTCACTTTGAGAACAATTGGTCCTACAACAGAACCAAAATGTCCTTACTAATATTATAAATTTGCGAAAGTGAGTTTGTTTTAATGTTTCGCTTTCACGCCTACTCGTAAATCGCCGAACATATTTCGGCTAGTTTAACGCGAGCGATGTCGCAAAAAAAGCTAAAATAGAAATAGAAATAGAAATCATTTATTTGCCAATAATGTAGGTAACAAATATGGTGTTCATTTATGGAGAGTCCCGATACATTTTGCCTTACGGCATGCAAAATTATTAAATTAATTTAAACAGTGCTTAATTGCTACGTTAACATTTAAATATCATTTCTATACAATTGAGACAACATAATGACTTAGAATTACTATATTATTATTTTGGTAATAAATTTGTTCTTACTACAACTTAAGTTGTATACATACTATGCATAAGAAAAGCTGAATCGTATAACTAATCAGTTCTAAAAAACAAAAGCCTACGACTTCCACGACTGTTAAAAACATGTTAGCAACCAGGCAGAGCGATGGGAATAGTTTAGAAAATTATTATCTTTACTCTGAGATGTGTAACATTCGGCTTGGGTTTTTAAAGCTTGGGCACTCTGCTTTCAGGAGGTCATCTCTATTTAAATTAATATGCGTATGCTAGACCGACAGTCACCTACAAGTATTTAAATTCAACCGCAAAGCCAAGGAAAATAATTACGACATAAAATAATAAATACACTCCACTTTCCTGTTTTTATTCGCTTACTGAGACTGACTCACAGAGCGTAGGATAGGCATAAACAAAAACATATAATATTTTGAACCTACCTTGAATAAAATATTTTTTATGAGTAACTTCGAGATAATTTTAAAGGTCAGTTTGCCGACCACACTATTATCATGATTGCAGCTAGGCTGTATAAAATGATTCACAAACCCGAATAAAAACACAGGTATAATCGAAACTTGCATGTTGACGTCAGAATTCCAATCTTATAGGTAACTTACTAACCAAGAAACTGGTTATGCAATAAAATGAGATCATGCGTTGCTTTAAGAAATTTTAGAGTAAACCATTTTAAGTAAATTAAAGCACCCTTGAGTTTACCAATATACTATTCCGACAAAGAATACAAAATCCGAAACTTCACTATCAGTATTTACCTATTAGCAATTGGTTGAAAAAAATATAAATTGACTCATAAAAGATAGGATAATAATTTTATATTCGCCAGTTTGGCAACCCGAAAAGTATATCGATTCGACTTTCACATTCTGTTATTCTAGGAGAAGTCCCCTCAAAAGCGTTAGACAGCGTTGACAATAATATGCTGTCACTGAACTTTGATAACACCACTTCTTTATAATTTACCCAACGGTCAGCAAGAAGTAACTATGTATTAATAATAATAATAATATAATATAATATAATATAATTCCCTAAGGGTCTCAGGGCGGGAGCAAGGAAAAACCACCGGGAGCAAACCCGAGTAGAAAAACATTTTCAAAAACATTAATATAATATATCCTGGGACAACTCACACACGGTCATCCGATCCCAAACTAGGCAGAGCCAGACAACTGATAAACATACTTATATATTTCTAAATACATACATAAGATACAGAAATTACACCCAGACACAGAACAAATGATCATGCTCATCACACAAAGATTTGTCCTGGGTGGGAATCGAACCCACGACCTCCGGTTAAGCAGTCAGGGTCACTAACCACTCGACCAACAGGCCAGTCGTATTACTTCTTGCTGACCGTTTCTTGTTCTGACCAGGGTGTTGCGTCTTCTTCGAGGTCTCGAGTTATGATTAGCGTGCCCCAGGTTCAATACTAGGCCCTTTCCTATTTCAACTTTATCATAGAACTTACAAATTGCTAACATGTCCTCGCTATAAAATAATTATGTAAATATATCTGCAGACGACACGTATTTTTAAAATAGAAAGACAAAAATCTTACAACTATTATAAATGTGAAAATATGGATATTTGTTACTCAACCACGCCAGATGACTCACGAGAATCACGAGTTATTAAAACGAGCAATCACCGAGTCTTAAGTTTCCACACCAAATGCGTTTATTGTAAGTCTTAAAATAAGCATTTTATTGATTCAGATACCTCATACTTTATCGTATTTCTGGAGGAAGGAAAATGAGGCAATTTAATGATGTATAGATACAGCTAGATTATGCTGGCTTTGTTGATTAATTTTCTTGTCACACATAGATACATAAACGAAGACCTTATTCCCATGCAGAAACTACAGCAAGGCACACTGTAGCAGTGTGCCTTACATACTTATTTTGCTTAGTTTGCCTTCAGAACAGGGCAAGCCGGACATCGAAAGAAAAAAGAAAAAAAAATAACTATATAGAAAATAAGGAACCAACTATTTCGATATGTATGTAATGATGATATATTTTAGAAACTAAAATACAAAGAAATTCATACCAATTTTTCGTCGGTTTTACATCTCAGAACTGGCAACCCTTTCGGCTATGATTTAAATAGAACACAAGGTTTTCGACAGTATCAATTTATCAGATATTGCTCAAGATTTTGCAGAGCAAAAACGGCGTTGAAAATTAGTATAATTACGAGGTAGGATTTAATATTCTCAGAAAAACTGTTTTGTTTACATAATTTGATTATTTTTAAGAATGACTGATTCGTTTTTTAGTGTTACATAATTGTTTTTTTTTTTATCTGCATTAAATTTTAGAACAAATCTTTTTTGTTTTTTTTTACGCGTAACGTATGAACCTTAATTTAAATATACATGAACCAATTTCATAATAACATCTTTAAACTTCTGAAACGATTTTGATGAAAAAATGTTTACTTAAACCTTTAGTAAAAGGGCCATCATTATACATAGGCAAAATTAGCCCGAGACAGGGAAAAATTGCTCAAGGGAAAAGAGGCCCATAAGCAGCAGTGACAAAGTTGAAAGATACATAATTAGGTGGGCATGTGGATAAAAAATATTTCAATCCATTCAGTAGTTTCTTTGAAATTCTTAAAAGACATACAATGTATAATGTGGACAAATCCGTCTACGGGGCTATTCCGTATACATGCAGTTACTATTCATTCCAGAATATTTACGCTATTACTGGTTCAGTCGATAAAACAGGATCAGTTTTTAGTTCCAACTATGATTCTTAGATGCAGCAACGTTGTCTACAAAAGTAAAAAATTAGGTTTTAAATTTAGTATGCTACGAATTGGAAACTCTAAGTGTTGCGTGCTGCCGTTTCTTATAAGGTAAATATTCAATTTTAAAATTTACGAGTTTCTGAGTATGCATATCATGTAGTTTAATAAGTGTTTCAACGGATTTTTGTATTTGATTTGAATAAAAACTTGTAGATACAGAAATAATTTATTGCTATTAAAAATTGTATCCTCAAAACGGTCAAGTGGGAAAATCCGTCTAATATATAAGAGGCTAAATCGACATATACCGGAATTACCCCATTGCAGATGTCGTCAACCTTTTTCATCCTTCCTATTTTTAGTTTTTCCTTAAGTTGACCAGAAAAACTTGTGTTGTCTATTGTTATTTTTCTCTAGAACTTTTAAACAGATTTGTTGGCATAAGCTATGGTCAATGGGTAACTAACACTAAGACTAGTGCTGCTACCCGTTTACCCGTGAACGTTGAAAAATCAAGAACCCTACAACTTTGAAGTATGCATCGTTGAGTGTGTTCCATTTTAAAATAAATAAATGTCATTAATATAATATTATGCCATTAAGAATAAAACCATTTATTTTCAGAAAATGATTTTTAATACAATGTGTGAAGTGCAGCGTTGTTTAAAATTGTAAAGCTCTTATACCTAACCATTTCATAATTAATTTTCCTTAAAAATAAGGAATAATACCAATACCAATCTCAAAAATAAGGTAGGCGTATTTCAGTGTACCTGAAAAGTGAACTGATAGTGGATGAGTGTAAAAATATTTAAATTAGTTTTCATACTTTTTGGAAAGATTCAAAATCCCTGGTTATAAAAAAAGGCCGGATTAGTCCCCAAAAAAGATTTTATAGTGTTACAAAACATTTTTCTTCAACATCTGCATTTACTTGTTTACAAATTGCATACTTTGATATCACGGCGTAATTCTAGGAAAATTTGCTACTAGACGGATTTGCCCTATTCATCGGTAAAATCCGTCTAACCTCTGATTAAAAAAAAAAAACATTTTAAGTTACATATGGAGAGCTGTTCTGCTGTTTCGAATGGATGTGTATAAAAGACAACAAAATTCTTTATCGCTTACAACCATCACAATTATATACACACAGTAAACCAAATTCAACTTTCAAAAAAATATGGCGAATTTGCCCACCAACCTACCTACCTTATCAACTTCCGTATAGTTACTTCTTCAGAAGGCCCAATACACTGACGTGAATATTATACGTATAATCCCAACAATATCATATGTTTTATATACTTAACATCCCCCAACATAACAAGCTCATGACTTATATGGTGTCAGTGTATGTAAAGGGCGGCGAAAATTATCTTTGCCCGGAGCGGCTACATACCTACGTAGCTAGATCAGGCCATGCTACCGAATTAATCAGGTCATACACGCTAAACAATGTGATGGCATGCCGCTATCACATCCAAATTCAATGAACGCATACTTGCATGCCATCACATTGTTTACTAAACTTAGTTACATAGTAAGTATAGTAAGCAAACGTTCAGACGACCGTATCTATAGGTACTATTTAAACTTATAATACCAACTGTCAATCTCATTCTTATCTGTTCAGTTGAGCATCACCGGACGTATGCAATCTCGGACGCGAGTTGAAACAACGCGTGCCACCTTTATTTCAGTACCTATTGCAAAGTCCTCATTATCATTTTTTTCAATAACGTCATTTGAAGTAGGTTCCTATAACGTTCGATGACCCTTACTGATTCATTTTATTATTTACTAGCACTGCGCCCGCGACTTCGTCCGCGCGGATTTAGTAAATACTCCACAAACTTCAACGCCCCCTCTACCCCTTTTAAAAGTTAGTTTTGGAACATTAAGCACTAGGATTATCATTAATTATCCAGCCATTTCTGCTGGTAATTCTGTGGTCTCAGGAGCAACGCAACTGTTCACTCCATTCATCCCGTCAGGGGTTGATTAGGCAAAAATTGTTAGACCTATTTCAATTATCCTACTTTTAGTCTGTTCATACCAATTTCCACGTAAATTGAAGCAAGCAATAATGTCTTTTCCTAAAAACTTTCGAAAAATCCAAACATAATACGTATTTTTTTTAATAGAAATAAATAATGCCGTGTTTCAACTTCATCGGACCAAGCATTAAGGTGAGAGCGCCAAGGTAGCCCGCGGAATTCAAATTTTTATACTTACGTTTTTTTGCATTTTGCAAAATGTCAATGTCAGGTTTTATGTTGATAAAAATACGATTGACGACCGAAACAAATATGGGTTTACTGAGTTATAATAATTAAAATCATCAATACAGGTTGCATCATTCATTAAACTCGATTGAACGACTTTTTATGAAATAACCATTCAATCGAGTTGAATGAACTTAGAGGGTTGTATTGATGATTTAAATAATTATAATTCAGAAAATAAATACGTGTTACGGTCGCGAATCATATTTTGTTCAACACACAAGCTGAAACTGACTTGCAAATTGCAAAAACCATAAGAAAATTTGAATTTTGTGGTCTACCCTGGCGCTTCCACCTTAAGATTGCCTTCAATACGCTCAAACCGCAGCATTTTTCTTACTTAAAGCATTTTTATAGGTACCCGACGTAACTTTTAAACGATCGATCAGGCAAAATTTAGCTACTTTGGGTTACATTACTGAAATTTTCGTAGTTTTTTTATTCGAAAATAAAATATTGCCTAAGGGTATGTTTTAAGTAATAATGTAGCTTTCTAATGGCGAAAGAATTTTTTAAATCGGATTAGTAATTTTTGAGCCAAATCGTAACAAACAAACAAATAAATCTTTCAAGAGGAAAGATTTTTTTGTTTGTTAATATAATACGATTAATTTAGATTTGTGTTCCGGTCCGTTTTTTTTATTTTTATTTAATGCTTAGTTTGGCTGGACATGGTATTTCACAAATTAACAAACAAACTTAAATCAATGGCAATAAAAAATGGAAAGAAGAAATTAATTATCAGATTACCTTTCTGATTTTTCATCGATCGGTTGATTTAGCTATTTTTCGAATTCTTCGTCATTGGCATCTAAGTAATTACCTATTATCTATTAAAATAATAAAAATTTCACCGGCGCTCATTGGCGCGCAAGTTCAAAATATTATCAACGTACCTAGGTACAAGGTTAAAGCGTTATCCTGATGCTTTTATGAAAAAAATGGGTAAGTTTTTTAGCCCACAGAGATGAGTGTCAGTATGAATTTAGTCTAATTTTCTTCGACTAATGTCACCGTTTAAATATAAATTAATTAATAAATACCCTAGGACCCAGGGCCCCAATGCTGATCACGGACCTACCTATCTAAGTAAGTACCTACTTTGATCCTAATTAGCAAACTACTTTAGTACCTACACGTCCAAGATGTTTTTTTTTTCTCATTGACTCATCGATATTGTTTCTCCATTCTCTTAAAAAAAATACTAACCTTTAGTCCTCGAAGAATAAAGTCTTCTTTTAATTATTGCAACATATGGTCAACAGAAAACAATCACAACTTTCCGTCTTCGCGATTCAAAAGTAAATAGTTTGTCAGACTATAGTAGGATTCACAAAGACCGGTCGATGAGTGGTGCACTTTATTTTATACTGTATACGATTTATAAATAAAAATCTCGTTTCGAAAGAGTTGCCAGCAATAGGTAACATTTTATCCTTTAAACGTACTAATATTATAAATGCGAAAGTGTCTGTCCGTCTAACTATTTTTTTTACGTATTATCTAAATTGCTGAGTTTCAAGAAAGAAAAAGCGTTTATTTGCTCAGGGCACAGAGCATACCATCAAAAAACGGATAGAAACAAAATGAGGAAGATTCCTCAAGCTTGTGTAGCTGCCGAGCTGGGACAACACATGACATATTTTAGATGAAACATTGCACTCAGTCTGTGACTTGGATTAGAATGTAGGGTAGGTACTTTAATTCCGGAAGTATATTCCTTTGGGATAATAAAACTCACTATTCGCGGTTGAAACCGCGGAAACTAGTTGCATATAAAACTGTCAACAGCATCGGAACAGTTCACCAAATAAAAAAAAAACCTTAAAACCGTAAAGTTTATAAACTAGGTAATTAATTACTAAAAATCTCTTGACTGAACTGAGAAAAAAAACCTTCAGCAAACTCTTTTTTTACTGCCAAAAGCCGGGAGATCTTTAGTGTGGTAGCACTGGTTGTTCTCTGTCAACAACAACCAGTCACTGAATGTTGGTGCTGCCAGCCTGAACTACGTTTATGACATTTTGGCACACGGTACGATTAGTTGATATCGTTATACAGAATGAATTTTTCAAGTGTGCGTGGAAGGTCAAATCTGAAACAATGAGGAATAGCGAAAAACAATGGAGGGAGTCTCGAGCCCGATTTTGATGAAAACTAAAACTGTATCATTGGATTTTTTAAAAATCGGTATTCCTAGCTAAAAACCGAGCCTGTTGATTTTGGCAGTAAAAAAACACATTCTGTGTTGCATCATCCGAAAGTGCCGCTAATAAAGGTCAAATTCTGGAAAGTAATCAAGTCTTACTTGGCAAACTAAATGAAAGCGCTGATTTTTAACTAGTTACTTTTCTAATTTATGACCTTATTTACCTAAACCATTTTTGATATATTTTCAAAATTCCAATGATGCCGTTGTAAATTCTCGGGCTCATTAATGATGAAAACTGCATGATAAGATTTTTGAAAACTTTCACTCACAAAGGGAATAGAACCTGGCGCCCGCTTTTTTTTTAAGGATGGGAAATCATCAAATTATTTCTTCCGCTCGGCGGGCCTTATGCTGCTGATCCCGGTCGACTGCCAATATTTTGAAGATTTTTGACAGTTGTTTGGCAGTTTGTAGATTTTAGACAATAGATTTCATCGCTTAGGTACTGGGTTATGAGGTCAGATAGGCAGTCACACCGACTCCGACCCCAGCATAATTGGGAAAAGGCTAGGCAGATTCTTATTCTCCGTTTTGAGAATAAATTCCGTCACGGAAAATTAGAATTGATATTTTGGAACTGGCAACACTAAAGTTTTGCTTGACTGTACTACTGCTGTCACCAACTGTCACTGTCATTATGTTTCCAGATTTCGTGTTTTCGTCTGTTTTTGTCGCACGCTTGCTTTTGAAAGCAAGTTAAAACCTGAATAGAATTCTTTCTATGAGAAGGCAGTCGGTAACTTTCGTCGGAGAATTACGTAGAAGCTAAGACTGAGCATCTAACTAGTTCTTCTATTAAATTCTGGATCCACCGCTGTTTAATAAAAATGAACCATGGTGAATGTTATGAAAGGCGTCCTCGTCGAATGGTATGTAAACAATTCAAACAACGAATTAAATTTCTATTCATTTTATTTAATCATGTAAAAACAAGTAACAAACAAACTTCTTTGACGAGGGTCTAAACCTTTTTGTTAAATTAATAAAAATATTGTTAAAGAGGTTAAAGGTACTCTTGGAGCGAACGCTTCGAGATACTCCTGTTATGTTTCTATATAATCCAAGTCTGCTGGGATGTTGAAACTTTGATCTATTACATCGTTTTCCGTTTGAAACATATTTTTAATATAAGACTTCAGTATATAAATGTTTTCGGTCCATCTGTTTACTGCTGATTTTAAATCCTGAAATAATGTTTTTTAACTTCAGTAGTATCACCTTCACAATATGATTGAAAACACAATTCAATAGATGTTTGAATCAAAAGAAAAAAAAACCCCAAAGAAATAAACCAAAGTCTAATAAGGAATAAAACTCCCTTCTGCTGATGCTTAAAAGAAATTTCATTTAAATTCTTTATCGAAATGCTATCTTATTAACCTTTTGAACGCCATTGTCATGTATACATGACAAGCAAGCGCATGCCCTGTACGCTAAACATCACAAATATGTGACAAAAAGTCGTCAAAGGCGTTGGGGGCACGCCGATGCGTTTGTGCTCTGGTGTTCAAAAGGTTAAGGGGTTAAAGACAAGAAATTTCTCCTTGTGTCCTTGAAATTATTATTAATACACCTTGTATAAAAATGCTGCACTTAAAACTTTAAACATGGATAGTACCTCTGTCTCCGTCTTCAATTGAGCTATGTATTCAGGGTCCGAGTCCCTGTATCTTTGCAGTTCATTCTTAAGGTTTTCTTCTTGTTTCTCAATACTTTCTAACGTTGACAGCACTTGAGTTCTTTCTTCACATTTTTCTCTTCCAATCTATTGGTAAGTAGAAGTAATGGCTTACAGACATCATTTGAGTTTGGTTTGGTAAAGGTACCCAATAATCAGAGATCGGAATAGGTTCAAAGCACAATAAGTAATTTGCAATTTCTTAAATCCCAGGATACAATAGTCACATTTATGTTTCCGGGATTTTACAGGAGGTATTATCAACTCTATGTTACTTACTTCCACAAACATTAGGTAAATAATATATGCATAATGCAAATTAAGTATATTATTAGCAGAGATCGGAATAGGTCCTATTCCAATCTCTGCTAATAATATACTTAATTAATAATATACTGCATTGTAAATTTATATGTTACTTGATAATATAAAGAAAAGTACTGTAAAGTGTACAGTATTTCTACTAATAAATAATGTGAAGTATTTACATACAGATTCAGTTGTAATTAAGTCTTCAGTTTTTTTCAATTTCTTTGAGCAATCATCTACTTCAGTTTGTAACTCACGCAGTTTTCTTTTCTTTGCATTCTTTGCTTTGCTGTAATATGCATGCGTGACACTGATTTTGATGAATTATGCTGTGTACCATAATTCATCAAAATCGGTGTCATCGTCAATCCTGGAGACGGTTTTAGACTATTTTTTTTTTTTGCGTAAATAAAACTTGAGTACCGCTCGCATTCCAGTTTTAAGCCGCGGCCAACTCTAGTTTATTATAAAACTTTGAAATAACTCCCACAACACCATTTGTATGAGTAAAAAAAAGAACACAGAAGTGATATTATATTTCAAATAAGTAGGTACTTTTTTTTTTTTTTAAGGATGGTGTGTCATCAAATTAATGATTTCTTCCGCTCTGGGTGGAGCGGAAGGGCGTGTCAGACTCTTACTGACTAAAACCCATCCGTGTTCCTTCTAAAGCCCTTTGTGTTCCAGGGCCGCGGTGACTCTTTCGAACAAATTCCGCAACAAATAAGTAGGTACTTACCTAGGAAATGACCAGAAATATATGGAAGTACCAATTTTCTCAGAGTCCACAAGATGATCATCTACTAGGTTTTGGACTACCTCTTTGACTGATTGCATTGTGATGCCCTTCTCTTTTGGTGCTATCTTCTCTAACTCCTGTTTTTGAAAAGTTCATAATAAGTATGTTTCTTCAGATAATATTTAAAAAAAAAGAGATATGCCAAATGAAGACGACTATAGCCATATCAAAGTACAAGCACTCATCATGTGAATTCTATGTTCAGTGATTTCAGGTTAAAATTAAAATAATTGTAACAATAAAATATAATTTTGTGATGTGACCTTCACAAAATATACAAAATATTCACCTTCAACTGAAAGAAATCTTTACTATTGTGGAATATCTCCAACATCCTTATCTTCTTTTCTTCAGCACTCAAACCTCGTTTCTTTGACATTTTGCTTACAGTGACCCGGCTATGAAACAATTCCTACTCCACCTCGACGAGACGTTGGCTCTGGGCAGGAAGTTTATTCTTCAGGACCTGGACGAAACACATCTGTTTATATCTGCAGATATAGTGGAGACACTACAAGCTCGAGTGGATGATTTGATGGACCAGCTCAGCATACCAGTACATGATAAAGGAATTTAAAAATGGCTTCAGGTTTAAGAGGTAACAGGGACACAGAGAGGAGAAAAATTCTCGATGATGCTGCAAGGAAACGCAGGGCTAGAAAAGCAGTTGAGGCTCTCGAGCAAGACAATTTCCATGAAGACCCACATGCTGACCTGGTTATGTCGAAGAAGGTGCCGAAATTCGCAGATTCCAATGAAAAGCCAACAAGAAAGAAGAAGACCAAAAGTGCAGAGTATTATAAGATGCGATTTCGGAAGACTTTCGCGCAGTTAGTTGAGGAAGATGCGAGTTTTAGACCTGACCCGCCGAACTACCTGTCTGCGCAAGTTCCACCTTCTAAGTAAGTACCTACTTACATAATAAATTACATTATATCACAAGAAATCTGCGCTTTGAATTAGGCAACTGGCAGCTATATTCAACTTTCTCACAAACTGATACGCTGAAACGCAGGAATCGATTGTGGACTAGCCAGTCCGGGTCAGCTCCCAGTCGAAACAGATGCAGTCCCAGTAAATACACCTGGACTACGAGAATAATAAAACTTTGACTAAATAGGTACCTAAACCTAGATAAGTCGGTTTTTTATCTCAACTGGTGGTTAGTTGAAAGGCTAATAGCCATTCAACTAACCACCAGTTGCAAAGCTCTAGCCTGTAGCCTTACGACGTGCTGATGCCATCCAATTCCGGTGATGTAAAAGTTCCGTCTGTCACTTAGAGCGGAATCGATGATCATTTTAAGACTTCACAGTAGAGGCTAATAAGTAATATTTTATAGAGATAGTGCAAATTTTGAGTTTGTGTATGAATCAGAAATCTTTTGGAAGGTACTTTATTCCAAATTGACCGGGGATTTATAGTTTAATTATTAAATCCGAGCAAAGCTGGGGCAGGTATTGTATATTGGCTAGTATTTAATTGATTTATTAAAAAAATATCCCAATCCTAATAAAAAATACTGATTGCACAATAGGAATCTCTTGGCAACCGTTGCTTAACCTTGAAGATCGACCCGTGCGTGCGGCTGTTATCCTTTAGCCAAGAGCTCCTCGGCGCATTATTAAGCTTTTTTATCGGAATAAATATTGTCCGCCGCCATGATGCATCAGAACGAAATCAGCGCCCCTAACGATGGCTAATGTACCTAACTATTTTACGATATGATCAAAAAATTAAGTAAACGTGTGTGTAGCAGTCGATCTGGCCAGACCATAATACCATGATGCGGTGGAAAGCGGGCTTTTTCCGTCGGCTACATTATGAAGTGATCTATCTAAGATATTGCAACGACATAATTTTGTTATATGTGTGATTTCATAATTTGAAAATACTAAGACGTTCTGACAAAATCAATTAAATATTTCGTGGTTTCAGATTTCCCGATCGACATTTCTGTGCAGTTTGTGGTTTTCCATCGAACTACACTTGCATACCTTGTGGAGCACGTTACTGCTGCGTCCGCTGCTTGGGAACACACTTAGACACGAGATGCCTCAAATGGACTGCTTAGTTCTGTTGTAGCAATAAAGTTTAGTAATTAAAACTATGTGACTTAAAACTTTCTTCATTTCATTTGTAACAAACGCAATAACTAAATGTTTCCCGCTAAAATACAAAATTGTCCAAATTCGAAAGTTGGTTGTTCCAAGTTTAAAAACTGCTTTTTGGTCATGTTTTCCATGATTCCATAGAGATTTCTTTTGTTTTCCTTACTAAATAAGATATTGGAAAGAACAAAATGTGATTTTCAGTACCTATCTGAATTATAATGTGTAGTTCAATTATGTGAATATTAATAAAATAATAAAAGTAACTTGGCTTCAGCGCCATCTAGGGGGCAATAGCGGTATTGCTAACAATTTATTTATAGTCATCTCTGAAGTGTTGCTACTGGCCACAAGAAAGCAGCACACGTCATTATGACAATAATTTTCATATGTGTGTAACAAATATAGCAATGCAAAGCAGGTACGATCAACAGAACACCGAAAGTCGACAAAACAGCTAAAGTATGGGTAGCTGCCTATACTTTGGCTGTTTTGTCGACTTTTCTCATACTTATTTACCCCATAAAGCTAAAAATATGTAAGTTGGTCATGCTTTAAAACTTTTAAAGATTTTAATTTAAAGCAATTTATATCTCATTACAGCTATTATTACCGTAGTCCGTAACAGTGATGATATTCGGCCCTAGGCCCTAATTAGTCATTTACGTGTTTGCTTATTGAAAAGCAAAACTAGACATGTAAAATGGTCAAAAAAACTTCATCAAAAAGTTCTTAGATCGAACAAAAATGCAGTCGTTATTTCGCCATGAGACCCTCACTATATCATATCGATATTTTTATTATTACAATAGCATTTGTGAAATCGGAAGTAGGGTGGTATTAAAGCATCTGTCAGTTATACAACAAGGCTGTTATCATCCAGGTGGGGGGGAGATAAGTAGACACGTGCCTATAGAGTCAACATGCAGTGGGGCCGTGCCTAGAGCAACCCTCATTATGTCTGGCCCATAGTCCCGGTAGGTACCTACACATCGAGCCCTTACAACCAACTTATCGTAGGTAAGCGACATGTTTTTGAAAAATTCGTTTCGTACTTATCTTAAACTATTATATTACTTAATGTGTATGTATTTAGAAATATATAAGTATGTTTATCAGTTGTCTGGTTGCCATGGCACAGGCTCTGCCTAGTTTGGGATCGGATGACCGTGTGTGAGTTGTCCCAAGATATTATTATTATTACCTATATTATTATTAATGGAAAACCCTGTGGTTTGTCACAAAGCCCTTTCGACCTACTATTTCAATACTTAGACATTTTAGCTACTGCTTTCTATAATCATCAGGCTACTTGCAGAGGAGCTCGTGGCGCATCGTGGTCGATCCCAAAGCCCCTGTCAATGTCATTAAACCCCCAAATTATTAAATTGTAGCACTTTAACATCAGCTATGTTAGCTGGAGAGCACGTACTAATTCCATGCATCACTGCAGACGACGGTAAAAGTAGGTACCTATCTACCTAATAGGAATCCTGTGGTAAAAAGTACCTATGCTCACTAAGAAGGTAAGACATTTTTTTCCTATGTTGAATTATTTTCTTCTTTGCACTGCAGATCGCTAAGCACTTGATGAAAGGTAAATAAAACATAATGTTTAACTGTGTACTTCACTTCTTTTATTTTTCTGTTTTATTTCTAATTATATATTTCAAATATTAATGCACCATCGGAAACTACGTAAGTAATACGTCTTTTTATTACATTCCATTTCATTTAAAATTTTCAGCCGCTGAAAGTAGGCATTTTGCCATATGAAACGGCGTTTAGAGTCAAGGCTACAAGTATGTAAACAATGTCAAATCATTTAACAAGACATGTAATTTTTAAAACAATCTGTTTAAGCTTTCTTTTCAGATTTTCTCGTCAGACTTAACAAATGTGATGTTTTTATCTTAAAATTACTTTATTTACAATAATTATTGTATCACAATACAGGATCAACCGATCAAGGCATTTTACAGAAAAAAAAGACACATACAAAAGAAAAAACAGGTGAAACTAAATGCAAAAACAAATTATGAAAAATAAACTTGTATTTTACTCCTGCATACTATATTTATGGTAAACCATAGACAGGTATTCAACCATAATAATAAAAAAAAAACATTAGAAGTAGATTCCCAATTCAAATTTCTTTAGCGAATTTGTATTTAGAATCTGCTGCTCCGTGTTAAAAAATAATCATAATGGTTAGATTTTTGCAATGGATAAGCCTGGTTATGTAAAAGGAAAAAACAGTACTTATACTTAAATACTTTCAGTTAAAAACGTGCTATGCCTTGACACAAAACAGCTACGACCACTACCTACTTAATATTTACATTTAAAACTACTATTTACAAAATGCAACATTTGTCTTAAACTAAATAAAAATTATACAGTTCTCACTTAAATTACTGACTCGATTGTAATAAATATATCGTATTAAAGCCATAAATACATAGATTTTACACAATTTTCATTTTAGTTTTTCGCCTTATAATACTGGACTGAGGAATGGTAAACATTATTTGAAACGCTTTTTATTTTCTCAAAATACTTTTCAATGGGTATTATTGGAACATGAAAATCTTAAACCATAATGCCAGCCCTAACTTTTTTAAAATTTAATTACATATTAGTAGGAATCGTTAAAACCCGAGATCTGTCAAAGATGAACGGAGATGAATAATTAGGAACATAATAATTTGTACTGGGCCGATTTTCTAATGTTAACTAAGTAGTAAAGATAAACTCGAATCCATGTTTTTCGACTTCAATAAACACAATAGAGAATCGACTGTGTATGAATTGCAGAAGATATCTTCAAGATGGGAAAAGTTGATGATAATTTTAATGATTAAGTAGGTGTCCGATATAAAAATAAGTTTATCTAGATTTATTTATGCTTGCATGCCGAGTGTTCAAATTCAATATAGTCATCGACCATAATTATTGCACCCAGACAGTTTGAGATTCATAATTATTCAATGTTATTAGATCGTTAAGCTTTGCTATGTTTAGGAGAATTTTAATAATATAAAACTGCTCTCTACTTTCATCACTTGCGTCCTTACTCTGTACCTATTATCTCTATTTCTTAATCCTTAGGAATTCGACAGAAAGTGTCTTTTAAAAACATTCCAATATAATAGATAGGTACATAGTTATTATTTTCCATTACCAATATTATTGTCGTTTTTGTACTAACTTAGCGCAAAGAGCTTCGTAGGACGGTTTTAATTGAAACACGGTAACCATAATCGGTCTCTGACGATTAAGTATTTCTACATAATATTTTTATGTACAAAAACCTCAAGATTCTTGTCCTCTTTTCTGTACTTATCATACAATATTGAAGCTGAAACCAAGATGTTAAATTGTATCTCAGTTTCGTATTCCAATACTACTACTTTAGGGTCTGCCACATAGGATGAACAATCCAGAAACCGATTACGATTTAACAAAAAAATAGTTCGATCCCTTCAGTCCCAAATGTTTCACGCGTCATCCTTCTTCTTTCTGAGCTTCCCCTCGGTGTGTATGGTGTGCGTGACCGCGTCCACCGCCGTGCTGAGGTCGGCCTCCGGGTCTATCGTCGCCGACAGCGCCGCGATGTACGCGCACGCTATCCGCAGAACGGATAACTTGGACAGCTTCTGGTTGTGGCTGTACGCGGGAACTGACCGCCGCAGCGTGTCGAAGGCGGCGCTTATCGTGTGAACTCTCGTTCTCTCCCTCGCGTTCGCTTCTATTCTCCTCTCTCTCGTCATGTTCTTGTAGTTCCTCTGTTCCCTAGGCTTCGCTTTGTCTTGGTAAGGCTCTACGACTCCAGGGTGTGGAGGGACCCTCGGTGGTCCAGGAGGGCCGGGTGGTGGCGGGATCGGTGGCGGTGGGGGCTCTAACGGCCTCCGCCGCTGCCTCAGTGGGTTAGCCTCCTTCTTGACTAAAGATAGGGGCTCTCTTTGCGGCTCCTCGGTGAAAGACCAGGGCCTGAAGGGGCTGGCTGATGTGTCGCTTTCGGGGCTAGTGAGGTCTTCTGTTGAGTTGAGCCGGATGCGTTTCTTGGGTGGCTGCAAGCGGTTGGGTGTGCGGGGTCGCTTGGCACGCGACTCGGGCTCCACCAGCCGCACGCCCGAGTCATCGGAGTGCGCCGGGCCCGAGCACGAGTCGTCATCGTCGCCGCCCGACACGAAGCCTGCATCTCGCTCTAATATGCGATCTGAAACAAATAAACGAATCTGTTAGTATTGCCTGGTGATGGACTTCTTAAAGGAGTCTTTGGGAATGAGTTTATAATCAGAGGGCCAATTCTACTATGTTTTAAGCCACGTTCGCATTTACATCTCATACGCAATCTGCCAAAAAAGCCTCAATTTCCATACAATTTTGACAGATTGTGACTGCGTGCGAATAAAAACGTTGCTTAAAAAATAGTAGAATTGACACTCAGGACTTTGGCTTTTAAACCTGGGCATAAATCTATTAAAATTAGGTTTCCTCTGTAAGGAGACACAAAGTTATGTGCCAACTTCAACCTAAAAAAAATGTACATAGAACGGTGGGACTATAAAACAATTTTTTTTACCTACTATTGATAATTATCAATAGTAATTATAAACAAAATGGTTTCGCCTCAAATAAAGCAGTTGGTTAATTCTAAAAGGTTATTTTAGAACACACCTAAGCTATTAGTGCAAGTTATGATCGCGGCGGAAGCTGCGCGCGCGCAACAAACAGTCAACAGGCTCACAAACGGCGCCGGCGCTCGTTATAGAGCTACGATGTGACCGGGGCCTTAAGCAGCGTGGAGCTATAATGCTCGCTGTGTTGGCAACACATATTATTTTTTTAAATATTTGTATTGTTGCCGCCTTTTTGGCTTACATCGTCATGTGTTTTAATGTCAGCCCACAGCTGATTAGATGGAAATAGACGTGAACATTGATGTTGTTCATAAAGAGACGATATTAGGTACTCTAAGATAAACGACGACATATGTATTATTATCACGCAAAATTTATTCGCTGCTAAACATAAGCAGCTGAACTAGGTGAAATGCTGAGTGACTTAAATAAGGCAAGCCTCGAGATTGGACTTCGGATGAACATGTCAAAGACCAAACTCATGACAAACAGCGCCCAACAAAAACTGTATTTAGAAGGCGTGGAGATTGCATATGTACCAGAATACATATACCTCGGCCAAATAGTCTCATTCCAGGCGAGACAAGAAAAAGAAGTTGCTCGCCGCACCGACAACGCCTGGAAGAGCTATTGGTCGATGAAGGCTCTCATGAAAGGAGGCCTTTCCTTGGCTAAAAATAAATAAATAAACATAAGCCTTTTACCAATAAGATCATACAGATTGAAAGGTGCTTAAAAAGTTCTTAAAGAGTTTTCAACAGATTTCGGCGTATTTTTTTTTTAATTGTCGTTTAATTGTCATCGTTAGCTTTACATTTACATAAAAATGTAGGTACATTAGCACTTCGTTTCGAGATGTTCGGGTTCTTTAAATCGCTGATGTTGTGGCCCCACCCTATTACACGAAGACATGTCTGCTGACTCGTCACGTCACTGGTCCATCTAATGGCCGACTTTAAATATAAATAGACAATAGGTAATTAAAGAACCTGTTAAAATAGTACCGAAATATACCGTATTTGTAATAATATCGTACCGATAATATCAGAACGATATTACCTATTTCATCATTCTGATAATATTCTTTATAAGGTCCTAATTTATTTGGATTGACGTAAAGCAGTAGGTAATAATATAATGTACTTTTATTATCGATCGTCCCAGAACTCTTGGTAAAGTTAATATTTTTGAAATTAGTTTCGATCTCGGGACCCTGGGGTACCGGACCTTTTGGTAGGCGTACGAGGGACCGAAGCCAGTGGAATGGATTACCAGCAATGTTATTGTTCGATTAGGTACCTACCTAATCGATGTTTCATGTAGACACCTGACTGTTGTATAGAATTACAAAATCTACAGCTAGAAATAGAATTGTATTGTTCTGTTACACATGGATTTCGTTGGAAATACCCAAATCACTGAATTTTTAATCGTTAAAAGATATAAATGGGTATCGACTTTTTTCTAATAAAATCGGTTGTGGATAGGACAAGGTTGTGTCGAGCAGCCACTCGCTTGGCGCCGGCGCCTGCGCAGGTGACGTCACCGAGCCACATCGCTGCACGTGAGAGTACAAGACACGGATAAGTTACAAGATACACGTTGCCGTCTTGCAAAAATCATCTTGATCGACAGGTATTCATGAAGAAACTTGTTCTTTTTTGAACATTTATTGTAAAAGGGCTGGTCTCTAGTTTTGCATTGTTCCTTCATATCTTACTACTTAAGATTCAGGATCATCATGTCTCGATTTCAGATCATTTGCATTTCAATACCAACGGATTTTGACCCATCTTCGTGAGTTTATTCCTTCCAGTATTACCTATCTATTAAATCTGCATTTCTTAACATTACTACTGAAAACAATCTCATGTGTATCTAAGAACATAATGTTGGTATGCATGTATTTATTAACTACATACCTATATGAAACAGGTTTGAGTCCATATGGGCAGGCGCGGAGCGATTGTTATTTTATCATATTATTTTACATGGTCCGCATTCCAAACTAAAATATTCGTATTTATATTCATACAAACGATTAACATTTTTTATTGATCACGGTTTTTCCAAATATTTTTACCCATAAGTTATGTTATTAGATGGCGAAATTGAAAATAGTATATACCTACCGATGTTTTTTTGCCATGGCAATTATTTTATGCGCTATTTTGCTGACGCTTGTAAATATGACAACTGATACATATAGAAGGATTCGGATCTAAATTAGAATCAGATGGCTAACGAGTATTAAATAATTGTTGAAATAATTCGTCTATGATTTTCAGAGATATGGGTATTACTGAGGTATTACATGCATAGGTAAAACCTTGGAAGATTTTTACCGAAAGCAACATTGCATTTTTTTTAAATCTTTCGAAACTTCTGAATGTATTAAAAAGAAGTGCCAGTCACATAAAAAGAACCTTGCATTTAAAACATGGAGTTTTAAAAGCTGACAAAATTAAATTAGATTAAGAAACCGTCATTCTTAAATATATCTCGTATAATGATAATTTATTACACTGAGCTATAAAATAAGGAAATACTAAATTAGCTGATCGACTATATTAAATTAGCTTTGACGTTTAGTTTTATTTTGGCGCCAACTAAGCTGTCAATGCGTGTCACGTCACTCACGTTACAGGGATACTTACTATTTAGGAAGTACAATAGTAATGACATCCGTAACCCTTACATGCCGGAGGCGCTAGTGAAGCGAATACTCACTAATACGTATAATCGTACATTCTAAATGGTCGCGCTACCGGAATTAGTTTATTGCTCATAATCGGGCGGCCGCGGCGCCAGAGAGGCGTTCCAACTTAACAAAATACTTTTCCGGGCAATTCAACAAAATCACGCAATTCTAAACTCTATCGTTAGGCGTTACAGACGCTAGTTTTCTAATCGATTGTAAACAAACCTTGTGACTCGACTAAGTCGCGCTCGTCGAGCTTCTCACACTACAGGTGTTTTTATACCGATAAAAAAGATTGGTTAGAACTTAGACAGCACCGCCTACGTTGGATCGAGGTTTTAATCGCTCTAGAGAATTTCTTTGTGTCTCTCTAATGAAAAATGGATAGTTAGTGGGTCGACGAATATTTATGACAAGTTAAAATTTTCGTGATTGGAAACCATTTTTGTTAAAAGTTTGTTGTTCGCAGATTAAGCTTTGTTATCGTCTATAAAAATATTTAAATTTGTATTTCTTTAGCCGGATGTAAGTTTAATATGTAGTACGTGTTCAGAGAAATGCTTTAACAAACGATAAAAATTCAAATTCATTGTGATTAATAACTTCATGTAAATTTTCGGGACGCCGATAATATATCATTGAGGTTGAACAATAAAATAAGGTTTTGGGCCGTAAGGGTCCGAGGAGCTCATTACGACCCTTCACAGCGCGGTGTTAAAACAAACAGTTGTGGTGCCCTCAAAGCGCCCGCGCCGCTGCGTGGACCTCTTGCCTTTGAATGGGTGTCGATCTCATCAGATAAACCTGCACCATGCGTTTAGATACCGATCTGGCGCCAAATTTCACAGAAACCAAACGCGCCCGAAGTCAAAGAGCTTGTTTTTAGAATACGGCCAGACTTTTTTATTACATTTGGGACAAACGTTAGGTTAACTTTTTGATAGCCTGGACTACAAAGAATTAAGATTTAAGAAATTACTTAATCAGTCACAAACGTGACCGCCTTTAGAGATCTTATTAAAAGTAGAGAACCTTAATTAAGTCTCAAAAATTGTTGTACACCATAATGTACTCAGAACGGCAAAATACGACAAAGAAATAGTGATGTGCCTACATTTGTCGGTGTAGTAATCACAGGGGATTTCGTTTACGTGACTATACCGAACGAAATGAGAAATTGATGAGCGGTCACTTTATAAAAAAAATCAGACTAATTTGTCGTGTCCGCACCAGCACATTCGCACGGTGCGCTAAGCTTAATGTATGAGAAGTCGTGATGTTACGACTTTCACCGAACAAACATTACGAATGGCGCCGTCGTGGGCACGCCTGTGCAATACTGCGCTGCGATTAATCCATTAGATTTCTAAACTATTTATTTTTAATAAATTACTCAATAGAGACGAGATGTAATCATCATTTTAGCGGCGAATGACATAGGTTTACGTAAGTCATATCTTTATTCTTACTTTTTATAAAATTAAATGGAGTTAGTGTAAAGTTGCGTAGAACATAATCTTAACATTAAAAGACACACAAGAGTGGAATTTTCAAGAAAAAGAAGTAAGCATCACCATTTAAAAAAGCAGTTTCTTAATTTCAATGAAACTAGAGAGGTGTTCTAGTCCCGGGATCAGATCCCGCAATCCCGGCGGGATCGTTACATTAGTCACGTATGCGACGCGCCTCGACGGCGGCGCGCGGCGCCATTCAGTCGCCGTTACCTATGAAGTACTATTAAATACCGCTTCTTTAACCATGAGTAGCTAATTACAATACATTAAGTATTACCTATGCTATATTAGATACATTCGCAATCGGTCCTAACTTCTGGGAATGACTCAAATGTCAATAGTATCAGGTGGCGTTATTCCCGCTGGTAAGTAGATAAGTATCATGAATTTCAAAGCAGACGGTTTAACGGAATAGGTCTCGGTATGGCCTAATCGTAGTGATTAGTTCGATTCACAGTTGTCATTACCAACAATAAGTCTTTAGCAAACATGCACGGAAGGAATTTATTTCTTTCCATCTACAAAAAAATAATCGATTACATTTTTCGTTTAGTCGAATATTCGTTAATTCAAAACAGGAAATCACCCATCACTACTAAAAGTATCAACAGGTTGTTTTTTTTTGTTTTCGTAGGACTTATATTTAAAAAAGATAAGTAGATATTGTCATTTGCCATACAACGTGGAAATGCCAGTCTCTTTTGACACATTACCAGCTGACAGCGTTGAAAACGAATTTTTGACGCTAAAGGTATTTTAGTTTGTTGTTAGTTATTAATAACTAAGCACATAATGACCTATAAGTTAAATTTATGTTGACATGGCGCCGTATGCGAATCGATTACATATTCACACGGGGGTTGGCGCTTCTAAGAAATGTCGTGCGATCGAACCTACCGAACATCTGAAATGCGTTTTTCGATTTATTCGTGTCCTACTCAGCGTAATAGGATATTGTTAGCAACTGTTTGTTATACATTAGTTTGAAATTGTATTTACATATTACCTGGGTGGCAATTTGATGATTTATGTACAGAAGCCAGCACATAAGAGCTACCCGAAATTATCAAATTTTCCCAATCAACCTTGGACCTAATGATTTAGCTATAAAGTTGAAAATCTATTAAAGAAATTTGAGAGAGAGACAGAGAATGTAGCTTGATGTGCTGGCGATTGTTCTTAATTTGAATTCTAACAAAAATTTTAAAAAAAAATTGTCTTGTGTAAAAAAACCCGACCGCCAAAAACGACTCAAAAGTTTCTAGCAATCTAATGCAGTCAGTAGTTGGTAGCATCAAATCAGTAATGGAAAGGAAGTAAAATGATTTTTCCTACATTTTAGCGACTTACATTTTTGGAATCGTCCCCGCGAACCCTTTATTTTAATACCTACCACAATCAATAAAAAAAATTGATGCCAAAAATCATCCATTAAAATTTTAATAAACCCGTCACAATCAAGACAAATGTATCGACACCTCTCAAGCTAAAATCCATCCAGCCGTTTAGGCTAAAGAGCGTGCCAAAGAAGTATACCTACATACATTCAAAAAACATAACCCGCCTTCTGCCGTAGTCGGTTAAAAAGAACGTGAGTTTGTTTGTAACGCTTCGGCTCCTGAAATACTCTCATAACTCCCTATTGGCAAACAAAAATACGTCTACCTACCTCATGAACATGTTAGACGCTAATTTTTTTAAAACTTCGCATTTGTCAAAATCTGAGCAACAGTTTTTGAGCTACGATCAAACAACCATACAAACACATACTGACTAACACATTACCCTTCCTCTTCGTAATCAAGTAAAAAAGGGATCTACAAACAGCCATTCAACTGAAATAATTTTTCCGACTCCGAACGTATGTATTACAGCTGTATGTTATGCAGTATGTTATAACGCGCAAACTCCCCTCGTATCGAAAAATAGTGGGGCCATTGTTAGCAACTGTTCAAACATTGCAACTGTGCTGTAGTATCCGATAGAGTCAAAATACCCATTGTTTTGTTCACTGTAGACACAACGTTTGTCTGTGGACCGCACCTGGTAGCCACGTGCCAATTCAAAGTGATATAGAAGTTTTGAGTGTTCGTAATTGGATCCTTAGTTGGTACAAAAATGGTAATACATATCAGACTGTGACTGTCCCACTGCAGTCGGTAGGGTAAAGACATCTCAGCCCTTGTAAGCCAAAAAGTGATAGATATCCCAACTCGGAATCCCTGTCAACATACTGCTCTCTGGCTAACGAAGGCCAAGGGCCCCACTATTGTGTCCTTCATCATGATTCCGGATTTGGGAGGGAGACGAAGCTATACAAGAAACATTTGCGCTATCTCTATTTCACATTTGCATTGGCACGTGTAGGGGGTCTCAGCTCCACGCTTACTGAAGTCGGGTTGTTGTTCATAGACTACCATTCACATAAGTAAGACCCTAAAAAATGTGGATGGATGTCACCGGAAAATGGCAAACTCCGTAAGAATATGAAATATCTTGAGAGATTATAAACTCTCCATAAATTGTCAACTGAACGTTTGGAATACTATTTTACGCTTTTAAAATTTGATAGTCTATAATTTCTTGAAGTCATTCCGAGAAACTGTGGAATAGCAAGTACCTAAACGTTAAGTATACAAGAATGCTGGCGAAATAAATAATAAGGCTCGCATCATCGCTTTAAATCGCTTGCGTTTAATTTGAATACCGTCTGGTTTTCGTATAATTTAGAATTGTTATTTACTTAAAATGTATTGATTTTAAATATAAGAAAATCTAAAACGATGCGTCGGAGGCATCGAAGGCAGCAGTAAAAAAATATTTAAATTTTAAAGTAAGTTGGCAACATTTTTTTTATTCATTTTCTTATACGATGTATAATGGATAAAACCACCTGGTTGGTTAGAAAAATTGCATCGTCGTGACATTTTGGCAGAAGTCATTTGTTTCACAACGCCGATGGCCTGAATTTGAATAAAACCTAGACTTGCGAATAGAATTTTGTCTAAAAAAGTGCCACATTATACTTTGAGGGGGACCGTCGTGGTACAGTTAGCGCGAATAATATGCACCGTGGCCATTTATCAAACTTCAAAAAACAACTTTTTACGACAGTAATGTAAGATTTTAAATTACACAGTTTGATAAATTACTTATTTTTATCACGAAATGCTTTGTGGTCGGAACAGATGTAGGTGTGTGTTAGGTATTTTTGGGGGTGATTGTACTAACCTATTTATGCGGGCAGCGGGGTTAATGCGATGTTAATGTCGCGAATGTGGGGATTTTAAAAAACTGTCATTAATCTACCCACTGCCTGCTTGTTTTGCTTTCAGTCAAGAGCTTAGCATGTTATGTGCATAAACTTCAGTAAAGATTGGTTCACTGCAGATGTTTTTTTTATGAGACGGGCAGACAATTTGGAGGAAATACTGAATAAGGGTTCCGTTTATACAATTTAGCTACAGAACCCGAAAAATATCAGTAAGCCAGTTTGGCCGACACCGTTTCCTACAAGACATTGAGGCACTTTAGTAGATATGTAATTTCTGGGTTTTGCTCTATTATCTTCCGTACCATATCCGAAATGCTTGTTATGAATGATACACTATTGTATTCTAGCTAAGCCTATATTATTCCTCGTGTATTAGGATTCATCACACTATAATATTATAAAGACGAAAATTTATGATTGTATGTGTGTTTGTTTGTTACTCCTTCACGCGCAAACGGCTGCACCGATTTAGATCAAATTCGGAATAGAGATTGTTTGAGTCCCTAGGAAAGGACATAGGATAGTTTTTATCCCGGGAGTATGTTCCCTTGGGATAATTTGCGATATCCACGCGGGCGGAGCTCGGGCGACAGCTAGTATTCTAATAAAAAAATATTGTCGTCATGCGAAAACTGGAAGGTGACTTCTGATGGTAGATATGTATGTACATTTAAGTGAAGGTACATTATTTTAAACGAGGATCATTATTTAAAAAATAAATGGATTTCACCCTTTGTCCTAATATATAAAAATATATACATAATACGAACATTAGTTTCTTTGTTATACTTTCACGCCTGAATTCCTGAAACCTGAGATGGAAACCTGGAGACAGTAGGTTACGTTATCGCGAGTGCAGCAGCGAAAGCTGGTCTATAGTTACTAATAATATAATAAAGCTCAAGAGTTTGTTTGTATGAACGCGCGGATCTCTGGACTACTACCACTTGGATTTTGAAAACTATTTTTGTATAAGATAGCCACGTTCACGAGAGAGAGAGAGAGAGGCTAGAGAACGGGAAATAGCGGGATAAGCTAGTAATCAATATAATTAAAACTCTAGTGCCACAGGTATGACATATCACCACATTCACCACTTGAGAATAGGCTCAACCGATTTTTTTTTTAAGGATGGGTTATCATCGACTTCTTCCACTCTCGGTGGAGCAGAAGGGCGTGTCTGTACTAACTACAACCCATCCTTGTTTATTCTAAAGCCTTTTGCGTTCCCGGGCCGTAGTGATTCTATCGAACAAATTCCGCAACCCTGGGGCTCAACCGATTTGCTTGTTTATTTTTGCTGTTCGTTTCTAACATACGTTTCAATTTTCTAGGCATTACTTATTTATTTTATTCAATGACATTAGTCAACGTTTGAGCGCCGTCAAATGTGCATATTCGACACGAAAAGTTCCGCACGACGTGACCTCGTCCCGGCGCCTGGTTGACGATAAATAAATCACGTATAAAACGACAATTTAGCAAATGATCAACTAGGTACATTCTTTTAGAAGTCCAGGTGCTGCAAGTTTACCCATCTGGATGGATTCTTCAATGAAAATGTTTCAGTTTACACTTCTGCTGGGTCAAGTAGCTTTTGTAGTTTACAATATCTGTACTTAATTGTACTAAATCCGTGAGTAACTTCATTATTATTTCATCATCATCGTTTCAGCAGAAAGATGTCCACTGCTGGACATAGGCCTCCCCCAAGTGTTGGCACATCGACCGGACCTGTGAGTTTCAAATCCAGAATCGTTGGAAGTGGTGGACCGATGATCTGGTTAAGGTGAGGGGAATCAATTCGTGTTTACCCATGTCAAAATGATCACTTAAAACTTGCACAGGTCGCCAGATAGTAAGATAATTATGCCACTATATACGAACACCAAATTAAAAAAACACTATCTACACATCTACGACGTCACTCCCAGCAGAAGGTGTAATCGGTTTGCATAATAAAAGGCGCCATCTCCCGGATTCGTCGCTTACAAACAAGTTACGGCTAAGCGCCGTCTAAATTAGGCGACCATTTATCTTAAAGTAATCTTGAATTCAGTCGGTCCTCGTTAGCGAATTGATGCAAATGTCTCGATTGGCGCGCGTGGAATGCGGTGACGCTCGGTCGTCGAATAAACATAATGTATAAACAAAAACATCGGCATAGCTCAAGTTTCTTTTTCTATGAGTAGTTATGTTATTGAGGTATTGTAATGCATTCGTTGTTACTGTTGATTCTTAAGATTCTTCCATCCATGACGATATATCTTGAACTTATGATTTTCAAATACCCCTTTTTTACCCTGAAATATAACCTCAACTCTGCTTATTTACAATTTTTCTTAACGTATTCTTTGCATTTCTTCCGCCTGACCTTCGTGTTCGCAAAAGCGCCCTTAATCTTTGGTTTTTTTTGTTCCACCAATAATGTCCCATAGCTGGGCAAGGGTCTCTCCCATGGCTTTCCGCAATAATATCACATCAAATGGATTAGGTTAGCACTACACTACTCTACCAACAACTAGAAAAGATTCTGTCATAATATCATCATCTGCGTAATATAGAAGACTCGGCTTTGCATAGGAAAACTACGCATTAAGATCGACAGAATTTGGTGTTACAAAACTCGCAAGCTCCATTTTAATGCCTAAGGTTGGCAGGTCGTCAGGCTTTAGCCTCTAAACTCTTTATTAGTAGAATTTGACATATTTATCAGCTTCTTAATTCAAAAATCAGTTGGCTACTCCAACTGATTTTTGAATTAAGAAGCTGATATGTCCCATTCGATTTTAAGAGCTATGATGAACTATTTCATCGACTTTCTTTAATTAAGTGAATACCTCAGACAGAATAGCTTCGGGCTTTTATTGGCTTAATCTAAAATTAAATGAAAATACGTTGAAACCATTTTACTTCACTAAGTTAATTCCCTAGTAATTATAAAGCAGATAGGCGTGAAGCTGCGTAAGAGTGGCTTTTAGCGCCGCCCGAGAGCAATAACTAAACGTAACGAACCATCCGCCAATAGGAGAGACTCGTGCGCAACCAATTGAACTAACATAATTATGGAACTGACTAGAAATATTTGTTTCGAAATTTTAAAAAGCTTTCGCCATCCTATGCTTTTAATCGACTTTGTTAGATCCATATTTCTATCTATACATATAATAAAAATGTAACGGATCGCTGTCTGTACACGGAAGATATATGAGAAAAAATATTATTGGGACCTTTATCAACGCAAATAGCACCCAAAACAATGATTGTTAGAATTTTTGTCTGTTTGTCTGTGCGTTTGTGCACTCAAATCTCAGAAACGGCTTATCCGATTTAGATGTGGTTACATTGTGGCAAGCTTCACTTAACATTTAGTGTTTGTTTCATGTCAATCGGTTCATAAATAAAAAAGTTAAGTATACCAATTTAAAGAATCACGTCGAACATTTGTTAAACTCTTTCTTTCTCTGTTCAGTAGCATTGACTGAAACTTTACTACACTTTTATAGTCTTAAAATAAAAATGTCTGCCCCAAGTAACTATTCCACGCGGACGAAGTCGCGGGCAAAAGCTACTTTTTAATATTTTTGTATCACTCCAATCCATGAGTTTCTTATTAGCATCCAATATAATTTTGACAATATGAAACGGAATAACTGTTGCAAAAAAAAATCAAACAAGTTCTTATCAAACAATTTTACACAACGCCATAAAAAAGTCGTATCCTGCGGAAACATCGATATGAAAGCGCTAAAGAAATCTATACGATTTATAGTTCTTGGTTGCGCCCACGCATGCTGCGAGCGTGTTTTACGAGTTTCATTTGTGCAAAGGCCTTTAAACGTTCAGCCTTGTGGCGCCTGAAGGAACATTACTAACTTAATTTAAATTTTAGGTCTGGTCTTCACCGGTGACTTAAGTTGTAGATTAAATATTAAAATAATTTAAATTAATAGTAACGACGTCAGTCATGCTAAGTATTTTGTTAAACTAAGTTTACCTACATTGTTTTTCTAAGTCTTCTTTCTAAACGGCAATTTTTTGTCACATTTTTTGTTATATCCGCAACACAAGGGAAGTATGGCCGAGCTTTGTTTTTGTCTTTGCCCACCCATTCGCTTCCTCTCTTTGTCCTCTACGAAGAATTTTTGGCTTCCCTACGTCAGCCCTTTAATATTAATGTATTTTATATGCAAAAATATGACTATCTGATTTATTATATTAACAACTTGTTATAACGAAACATCTGAAAAAAAAACATTTAAAATAATACGTATCGAAAAAAGGTTATCTTAACATAACATATTTTACCACTGGCAGGTTCTCTGGTAATAGGTAGCTCAATATAAAACATTTGGCTTCCAGAGAACAGATGCCAAAAAGTGTTCCACGTTTGAAAGGACTTTATAAAACAATTGGACGTACATGTGTGTACCAAGTTGACAGATGGGGTCGAACTGACAATAAAAGTTTGCAAGGCTACAAGGTCAACATTGCAGATGTTGAATTTCGTAAGAAAATGATGATCTTTTGTACAGATAATTGTTTAAAATGTTGGTAATGGCAGATTTTGTTGCTAAGAATAGAACTCGATACGAGTGAATGCCTCTCGACAATCAAGAATAGAATACACCTAATACTTAATGAAAAATATTCAAAACGTTTGATCACTTGTCGGTTGTGCTATTCATTTAGGATTCTTCGTCAAGATGCTAAGAATTCCTAATATCAAGGCTTTGGGAATTCCAAATGTCGTCATTGCCTCAACATCTCGCGTTCGCATGGTGACAAAAAATACAAGATAATTCAACGACGACACTGGCTTTCGTGGACTTACGCGGAGTTAATTACACATGCTTTTATTATACAATACGACGTAAGTACTTGATTATTATCAAATGTAAATAATACAGGTTTTTCCAATTATGGGGTGAATCGTGCAATGATTATGACTTTTTTTTATTTGGCAACATTTTTTTAGTTTTTACTCGCTGCGTATCTTAAGATTACTTACTGTAAGAGTCAATAGTAACTAAATAACTAGGATAAGTAGACAAACCGCTTCTTTTACATATGTAATTGGTTATTTCATGTCGTACTTAGCGCTATATTATCTAAATAAATTATTCGTTGGACTTGATAGCGTCTCACTGAATTTCATGATAATACAGGATATATCATTCATACTAAAATTCTCCTGTTTTGATAGACTTTAACAAATCAAACAGTTTTAATTCTCTACGTTCCGTTTCAAGTGTAAAATGATGTAACTATTGTAATATCATTGTACGTCATAATATTTGTTTAAGTGAATTCATTCATTATTGTTTGTTAAAGAAAAATGTAATGCAAACTAATTCCATTGTACATACCTAACTACTAATAGTGTGTACGTATCAATCATATTTGAGTATGAAATCGTTGAAGAAGAATG
Organism: Mamestra brassicae; assembly: GCA_905163435.1. Classification (NCBI taxonomy): domain Eukaryota; kingdom Metazoa; phylum Arthropoda; class Insecta; order Lepidoptera; family Noctuidae; genus Mamestra; species Mamestra brassicae. Next base: position 4,134,798 of record LR991003.1, on the reverse strand, counting down.
ATTGAAACCTAACAAACATTTTCAGTGTTTATCGAAATACCTACATAGTGGAATATCTCTAAGCTGAAGATTAGCTAGGAAAACTCATAAACGAAATCCGGTTAATTCAAATCCCATAACTGCAGAAAAACCCGGTAAAAATGCAAACATACATAGCACCGGAAATTGTTCAATCCGGTAGGTAGGCCACAAATCAATAAACAATTTGGTTTCACTTTTCAAGTATACCTAGGTGCAAACTCAGTGCATTACGATTCCTTATCTACAGTACTAACACTAGCTGTTGCCCAAACAAAATTCTAGGCATCCGGTGTGAAAAAGCACGTGCTCCAAAGCACGTGAATAACCGCCGTTTCAAATAATTACTACTCGTAAAAATTCTAGTGGGCTGCAACAAAACGGATTCTTGCAAAAAGTTTCATCAGGAATTGCGTCCGACCTTTATGCAAATAAATATTTTTTCTGTAAATTTCGTCTGACTGAAAACTATTACAATAACAGCTAAGGCGACCTAATTTGTATTTTATATGGGGACTTTTATCTGCCAATTTGATCGAATCAACTTTTGAAGAGCAAACTATATGGTTACGTATGTAGACGACATGAAGAAGAAATCTAGTTTCTAAGACTTGGTTTTTAAAAATAGAAACCTCGGATACTAGCTAATGCGCACAGGATCGTGGGATCTGTTCAACACTTTGCAATAAAAAAATGTGACGTGGCTAGTTCAACCATAAAAAAAATGCATTAAGGGAAACAGCTATGAAAAAGTGCATGCATAAATATTCAGTAGGTATTTATTTATTTACTATTCCTCATTTCAGTGTCAGGGGATAAGTGGAACCACCTAATGTATTTTGGTTATTCTACCAAACAAAATAAAGTAATCTTATCGAGGAATTGTGATAAACAAAATAACGTACTTAAAGTACTCAAAACTTGTGGCAACCGCACTAACAGAGTACACGGCAGATAGTATTTTGTATTATCATCCCATCATATCGATGATACTGTTATGAAGAGATAAGTGTTCTTTTCGCCACATTTGGTTGACAGGGGCTTTAGCTATACTTATAAAATATCACGAGTAAGCTAAAGATGAAGATGATGATAATCGTGACGATGATGATGACAATCTCTGCATTAAATTAATTCAAATATTTTATATGGTTGTAAACAGTATGACAGACAGACATCTTTAGGTAGATAGGCAAGGAGTTTCGTTTAAAAGTGCAAAGTACAAGGAGGCAGGACTTAATCAGATTATCATTATGTGAATCGCTAAAACCGATATGATAGTAGTCGATTCGAAACGTAAGTATCGATTGCTTAGACAATCTAACTGGATAATACTTGAAATCGATACAGTCAGCGATACCGTCACGCGCGTTCAATTAGCTGTACGATAGGATAATTTAGTGATAAAATTATGAACACCTGACACCTGGAAATATTTGTGCTATAAAGTTATTACATATTTGCAAGCAGAAGTTCCTTAAGAAGTATTTTTGCAAGTTTTGATGACTTTTGTTTTAGATTTCAGGTAAGCCTAATGGTGTTGTTGTGTATGTTGTTGGAAGGCCTGATGGGTGACCGATGACCTGTTGAGGGTCGTGGGTAGCCGATGGATGCGAGACGCAGAGGACCGGTCCTTGTGGCGACACTTGGAGGAGGCCTATGTCCAGCTGTGGACGTCTTTCGGCTGATATGATGATGATGATGAATGTTAGAGCTAACAATTCGCTTTTTCTTGCTAAGGGGTTTATTTATTTTTCAAACAAAATCAGGGAACACATTACCGAACGGCAAAGTAAGATATGCAGCGGTAGCTAGATAGATGAACGCAGCAGTAATAAAATTTATAAAAGAAGTAAATTTTGTTTTGCTGCTTCTGTAATAACAAGCTAAGGAACTTAAACAAATGTGCCGAATTTCATGCATGTAGGCTAAAAAGATTTTAAGTTGTGAAGGGGTCAAAAGTAGCTCGAAATGGTTCGTGTAATATTACACACGGCTGCTGCGTCGCCAGAGTAAATCAACTTTTTTGTATCCTCTATCTGTTGTTTTATAAATAATCGCTAACTTCTAAATACAAAACATCCATCAGAAAATTTACAAGTCTCTTTTTCATTTCCTTCTTTTTACTAAATCAAAGAAGAACCTAAAATTACTGAAGTTGTAACATAGTCAACAGTTACACGAATAATCTACGCAATCATCTGTATCGTTTTAACGGTTTCATCAATAACAGTAGCAGTGTAAACTGCCCACCCTTTACCAACACTAATCAATAGAGTTACATATGTCACGCAGAGAACTACATCTGGTACTAGGGTGCCACATCTGGTCTCCAAACCGTGTGACGTCATTTGTCATGTGGCGACAAACAGTCCCTTTATTACTCGATTGTCCTTTTTTATTTATGTGACGTCACTTATTAGTGTTATTAGTAATTGAGCGTTACATATTGAAATTGGAGCGGTTGTTTACTTGTTTTCTAAAATGGAGTCTTGTTCATGTATTGAATCTAGATTTTTCGGTCTTGTTCTCAAACAACAGAATACTATTTATCGTTCGCCTTCGCACAAGAAAATTCGCGACTTTTTGAGTTGCCTAAATAATGTAAATTTTAATTAGAATTGGGCCCAATTTTTGAATTTTTTTTGCATATTTGGGTGTGTCATAAATTTCTGAGATTAGATGAATAAATTTGTAACAGCCAATCGTATCACTTGATTTGCGTTATATCTGTGATAGTTTGGTCGACAATTCAGTAATAATCCTGAAACGACGTGTATCATGTAAGTGTTCATTAGATTTTGGTGACTTTTCACGTGAAGTAGTATTTTTGTTAGTACATTTATTAGCTGTATCATGAATAGTCATGAACTCATGATTCATGAAGAATTTCTTTATTTTATCTCTTTTTTAGGTATTAAGCAGACCCGTAATACAATGTCATGCTACATAAGCAGTGTTCTACGTACTTATAATTTGAAATATGGAATAATAAAATCCAAGACATTAGATATATCAACAGATATGTTTTTTTTTTGCTAAAGCAAGAAATAACTTCTTTTAAAAAATAAGTTAATTCTTTGTAACTAAGGTAGTGTGATATAAGCTCTAAATAAAGTTAAAAAACAAATATTATTAATATTAAACTGAACCACTAATGACACTTGTCGTCATAGGGTTGTGAATCGGCGATTTATGAAAAAAAAAAAGAATTCGAATTTCGAACCTCCCGACGACCCCCGTATAGCAACATGTGTACAAACATACAAATGTGTAGGAAACATTTATACATCTCCTTCGAACCTTATTTCAGAAGTATAAGAGTTATATTTGAACAAACCGACGGCAAGATATCATTTGTAATGTTATTCACTTGTTAGGGTTTTCACCCTTAGAAACATGTGCATGTTTTTTGTGCCTTGAACCGTTTGTTTTGCGTCGGAATATATTAATAATTATTAGTATTGATAGATTTTACGATGAGAATTTCGGTTTTTGATTGCGGGAATTAGTGTAACTGTCAATATTATTTTTTCCAAGTAGCCTATCTATTCTTTCATAAAAAGTTTTTTTGTAGTTCAATGAACTTCCATTAAAAATTGAGGAATCATTTTAAAACGGCCAGGCAATTATGTTATGAACCTTACTTGCATTTTTGGTGGTTCTATCTTTAACATAGGAGATAGAAGTGCATACTGTGCTGTGCATAAAGGCGTTGACGTGGCTAATTGATTGAATTTGGTTCAGTATCACCAAACTAAAAATTGACAATATCTATGCATGTCCAACATAAAATTCCAATGTTCACATTTTTTTTTTTTCATTTTTACTTTAATTTACTTTTTTTTTATTTATGGTTGGTAGAAACAGTGAAAAATTGTTTTGCACGTCAAATTAGCAAAAACAAATAATAAGGTATTAAGTAATGATGAGTAAAGAGACCACCAATTAAAAAATCCCCAGTAAGTGCTGGTATGTGGGCTATGCTGAATAAATACCACCTTTCTTTCTTATTTAATTTCCAAAAAAAAACAACATTCTGTTTTTGCATTGAACAAAAATATTAAGGCATTAGGTACCCCATAGATTCCCAGCTGTTATTTGAAAATGGGGAATACAAATTTTAAGGAACTCGAAATCTTCAAAATAGAATAAGGATTTTCAAAACAAAACAGTAGTGCGATTCTGTAAACCTCTCACTGTGTAAGCTTAGGTGAAGTGAACATGAAGTGAGCTGTCAATCCATACAAACAAGATGTAATGACAGTTCACTTCATGCTCACTCCACCGCAGTTTAAACGGTCAGACGTTGCAGAATAGACCGGCTTCAAAATAAACAAATTTTTGTGGGGATCCAAATGTCACAGTACAAATATGGTCGTGTTATGACATTTCAGTTCCGCCTTTGATCTTGTATTTCCGCAATCTGTATAGATAGACCAATAAAAATGCGATAATGTCATCTTCTTGCAATCTATGTACAGATGACCCCTATGCAAGCTGGTAAGAGAAGGAAAATGCTTTTATTGATTCAAAATCAAAAATCAAAATCAAGTCATTTATTCAAATTAGGCTGTAACATCAAAGTTCTACATAAAGACAGTCCCCCAAAACGCCCGCCCGTCACCACTTCCTAGAGTTATAGCTTCCTAGTGTTATAGATTTTAATATATTGAATATTGTTTCTTCACGTCTAAATCTGAAAGTTCAAGTTCTCTTGTTCCTCTATCAGATAATATTCTTTCGTGCTGATCTGTGTTGACAAAACTTCAATAGTTATAATATTGTCCATCTCTAATTTTGTTTCATATAATTATATGATTATTTTATTCCAGTATCGCATGGAGAAAATGAATAGTGGTCATCTCATTAAGTTGGCACATAACTACAAATGATAACACCCTGTGGATCCGTATCAACTGCAAGGGCACTTATGTAACCAGTGCGTGACCTTAATTTACAAAAGTATCGATAAATTTTAAAATAAATAATTAATGTCAATTTTATAATGAAACCAAAACAAAAGAAACAAACCTTTAACTGCAGCCTGCGTCGCATCTCCTGTAGTCGTGAAACTCGACATCTCTATAGTCAAATCCAATTAAAAACTTCAGTAAACAATCCTTTGCATCGGTTGCGATCACTTGAAGGCACCTCTTATTGGCACTTTATAAGACACAGTTTCGTTTCAAGCAACAAAAAAAACTAAAACACTAAGTATATTGTCATTTTGTTACGAACGCGCACGTTCGGAAGTGTTCGGTAGCGACGGAACACACATCCCTCCCGCCCGACTCGTTGCGCTCGACTGACGAACGAAGCGTGGTATAAAGTTGGCCGGAGTCAGCCGGGGTAAAAAAGCACGGCGCCAGCCCAGTCTCGCCCTTAGAGATGCGCTCCGGGTGATATGTGAAGCATTTTATCGAACGACAAAACATTTTTTCGAGTGGATCTCGTCGGTATTTCTTATACCTAGTTTAATATTATTGGTGATTTCTCGTCGGATTTTGTTTTGCACAGATTTGATGGCTGGTAATTTCACAATTTGGTCAATTCAGACTAACATATGGGTTTAGTTTTGTCAAGTCATGTTAAACCCAAGGTAAATTAACAGCTAAATTATTGAATATGAAGTTCTGATCCACATGGTCAATGCTCAAACACCCATAATGAATTCGGCAAGCATTTATTGTTTCAGTTTCTTTAAATTTTCTAGTTTAGCTCAAGGGATCTATATCCTACGTAATTCGAGAAATGTTCAAATCCAAAACTTGATATTTGTACGGAAGGAAAAATAATAATAGAGAGCAAAAATTAATTAAATATCGATACATCGGTACGCACTGTTGCGCCAGCCGGTCGCATTCCCTGGCCGTCGGCGGCGACTTGTCGTGAAGATCGCCACACAACACCGCACTATACGGCCGTGTATCTCAACATTTGTACAAACTTACAGGCTATTTCCACATGCACATGTGAACATCCGTGACTCACGCACGCATACACATTATACCATCATTTACGTACACTTATTCGCACCGACCACAGACGCCGCATTTTGAAGACACCCATCAAAATTCGTATTGGATAATCGATATTACAATCGTGGTCTATTACTGGCCGTTTTATTCGCAGCCAGCTGTCGCATGCTAAATAGCCCGGCACACCATAAAACATAATATTTATCAGCGGCACAGTCTTGCCAGATGAAGATATTATGCAAGTCATCACTGTGTAATGATGCCCGGTAAGATAACATAGGAAATTATGCTCGATCACTCTGATGTAACTTTTTACTATCATTATAACGTCCAGACATAAACCTCCTGGATAGCCATCTCGTCCGAAATGTTAGTGATATATCAAAATGTCTTCTCGTAAGGAAGTATGTGCCCGTTGTACGTTCTTGTTGTGATTTTTTCGACCGCGGTGCAGTTTGCACTCGGCTGCGGTGGCGGCGTCCTCTTTATCATTTCTTAACGCGTCCAGATTTGGCGATGTCGATACAAAATCCTGTTCCGTCGGCTTTTTGCTCGAACGTTTCCTCGATTTCTGGGAACGAGTCGCAAAACAACCAAGTTTTGCCTCCAGCCGTTTATACAGGTTTTGTCGTGAATTTTTATGGGCTCAAACAGGGGTTACCACATTAATTTAAGTCATAAGGGATCGAAAATAATTGTTTCAACAGTGCCGTCGGAGTCCACGGTCATCAAATCTGAATTGCTTTCATTTATATCAACGTCACAATTGGCGAATGCATCATTAAAACATTCTGTTTAATGTCACTGTTAATTTTCAATTATGAATTTTTCCGTCTTTGTTGTTTGAAGTATAATCACGTTTCCCGAAAGCGCGAGCTAATTACCAATACGTGTCATTCCGAAAACTTTGGCTCATAATGTTTGTATTATAATTTGAGTAGCGGCCCCGGTGCCGCGGTGTGGAGGTGTGAAGGGATAACTCCCGAACAAACATAATGCAGCTAAGATAGTAAACATGGGCACAGTATAGCGCTGGTCTGTGTAGGTGTTGGCGGTCAGGTAAAGCTTTTGACACCTAGCCATGACCGTAAGGAAACGGCGTGAATCTCGTCGCGTTTTATTTAACGTCTCAATTTTTTTGGGTGTTTGATGAGGTCTTTGAAAAACTTGGACCTGCAGAGTGTGATGTTGAATGAAATGTTGTTTGCCGCGGGTTCGCGCCTTCCACAATAAATAAACATGCCATACAACTTCTGAGTATCAATATTATCTACTTAGTAATAAAGCTGGAGTATTCGGACAAAAAACATGCTCGTACGTTGTATCAGAAAAAGTTTAAAAAACTAAGTGGTCTCACTCAATGACCTGTCAATCAACGTGGCTGAGTTTAATTGACTTGCCCTTACTTCGGCCGCGGATCGTTGTTAAATAAGATTTACCGGTGAAATAACACGAGTACTAACGCCCACCTGGCGTACAAGTGGCGCCAAATATAACTGACCTCTATGTGGCCTGTACTACTTGTGTTTAAGCCTTATGTTTGCTCAAGTGACAATTAGTCACGGTACTCACGTTATTTGGTCTCCATATAAGACAAATACGTCACACATCCGTAATGCTCCAAACACTGCAGTGTACCGAACATTACATGTGGCCATCATTGCATAAGAACTAAATTAATGTACCACTAAACACAGAACACTTCCTTAAAAAATTGCTTTCTTTTAGTCGTTGCTCGGAATTCAAAATCGAGGAACGGATTCAATATCAAATACGGCTTTAATGTATAACAATCATTATTCTTAGTGCAGTAGAGCGAGAATTCCAATGGCGAAGAAATCACAGCTGATGTCCCAATTGTTAAAAGAGATTAAACTTTGTCCGGACGGTGTTAAGGTCTGTTTTGGGTCGGTGGGCATGGTAATATGGCTGACAGGATTGTAGGCGCCGCGTTTGCCGCCGTGGCGCCGGCTGGCCGCCGACACCTCGTGTATTATGAACTAGCCTCGTGACCCGGCGTCGATCAAGTGGTATTTGACTCAAAAACCACACGATACCAGAAACTCATTTCTAAGCAAATTGCTTACGAAGAACTGTTTAAATCATTCATTAAAATTTAAAGTTACATTCCAGATGACGTTTTCGTCGAGCTAGAAATGATTTTTTTTTTAAATGCGCTTCACTTCCGGCATTGATTTACAAAATCTGTGATCAAATAAAATACATCAATGTATTTAATCAACAGCACGTACGGACATAAACATGTATGAGGGCTGGCAGATCGCGGAGCCGGCACTTGTCTCACGTCCACACATTCTACATAGCTGCGGTGAAACAAAAACAAGCAGAAGAAAGGGACAGACATATCCTCAACGCTCACGCGGAGAGAAACATCGATAATTTATGCGAACATCCCTACGAAACAGGAATGCAAAGTCCGCTGTAACGCATTTGAAAATCAACCTTATCACGTAGACTTTGAAAATTATTTTACTGTGTCAAATGTATGAATAAATGCTGTGGTTGAAACAGGTGTTCGCAGCAATGGGTGTCGGAGACCGAAATTGTTAGGATTCAGCTCTATTCTTCTGCACATAAGGTTCATTTTGGCCATTTTAGTGGTATGTATGAGTTCTTTTCGAGATTTCGAAGTCCTTCATTGCTCCCAGATGTGCATTCTGTGTGCGCAAAGGCGTATCAGTGGCTCGGAGGCTGCGTAATGGGGACGCGACGACGCCAATTAACGGGTCTTCACAAAAAATCTTTGTATTGCTGTATTTTAGAGCTAAACGTTTTGCCGTATTTGCTCATCGGCCAATTAGGAAGAACTGTTCGTAACAGAGACTCATTTAAGTAACAGATGATTAATTTTTGAGTCATTTTTCTAGAACAATGCAAGGTTCTGTTGTCTGTTAGTTAGCCGTGTTAGCCGCAAAGATCCCTTATTCAAAGTAAAACGAACTAAAACTTCGTAATCGTAAATTAAATTGAATCACATTAAAAAAATATACCTATACAGCCAACCAAAATTCTGCAATCCCAGACTAATTACCTGTTACAAACATAAAATTAAGTAAAAATCTAAAACCTTTACAGCTACTTCCTACATCTAACACACATTCCCAAAAACGACAGAGTGCAAAAAAATCAAACCACAAAAATAAATGAAATAAAATCAGAGTTGCCCTAATTTCGACAGGGGTGTAATCAGGTGTGCTACAAAAACGTTTCATCTCCGTCTGTGATTGTGCATTGTTCGAGAACAAAGGGCTACCTGTCGCTGCTGACGGTACACTTGTCTTATTTGACATCGACTTGCGCCGGCGCTGCGCTGCGAACGGCTTTTGTGTGAAATCCGTGTTTTTACAGCATTTTGTTTTGTTTGATTTTAATTGTATAAGAATTATTTATAAGTTTTTTTGTAAGTTATTGTTTTGTGAAGGAGTTTTGGTGTTGAGTTTGCAGTGTAAGGGAGCGAATTCTAACTCGGGAATACTGGCTGATTTTATTTCTTACAATTTTATTCTACGCATTAGGTATCAATCAAACGTGTGACGACTCGGTTGGCGCAGTGGTTGAGCGATTGGCTGCTGCGCTGCGTGTCGCGGGTTCGATTCCCGCACGGAACAAGTATTTGTATGGCCTACAGATAGTTGTTCCGGGTCTGGTTGTTTGTGTATGTGAGTTTCTATGTTTGTAAATGCACCCACGATACAGGAGAAATTCCTAGTGTGGGGCAACGTCTATAAAAAGAAATCAAAGACCGGATTTATGTAAAAATCAAATTTTATATCCCAGGAAAATCTTGAAAGATCAAAACAGTTAGATGATAAAACTTCGAATAACGTATTTAAATCCTAATCACATATTTAGAAACCCTAAAATTTAAACAAATTGTGCAAAACTACCTAGCCTACCTAACCACAATCATGAAATTATCATTCCAATCAAATACGTCGTCTTTATTTAACAAGGTGTCGCCAAATGAACACATACAAGAACTAATTCTAAACTGTAACCTAAATCCCGGCACCTGAGAACGCACCTGCGCTTGCGGCGAATCCTTTCGTTTTTTTGTGCACCCACCTGCGAGCAATGCGGCCCTGTGCTATTGTGCAATGGAGGATGAAGAAAGGGATAGAGAAGACACCGACTTTTTTTATTATTTGATACTAGCTTTTGCCCGCGACTTCGTCCGCGTGGAATAGTTACTTGGGGCAGACATTTTTATTTTAAGATTATGAAGTTTAGTTTAGTGAAGTCCCGCACACCCCTATTGGAAAGGGAGGATCCTTCGACCAGACAGGTGTTGTGTCTGGTGGACTGCCCGATGCTGATATTCGGACTGTTGATACGTTCAAATCGCACGGAGACCTTTGCTTGCGCGATGCAGGATTTCGTTTGTAGTTCGCTGCTGGCAGGATGGATGGCATTGCAGTTCTTTTTGTTGCCGTACAAATTTCGCGTCGTTAGTTTTAGTGTTGCAGCATTGTTGCTACTATACTACTGCCTATCTGCCTAGATGATCTCCCCATGCAGCTATTTACTAGTCCGCTGCTTAGCTGGCCAAAGACTGCCCTCTTCCTGTACCAAACAAATCTGTCCTTTGCCATTGCGAGTTAGTCATCATATCGGTACCTAGGAGTCAAGATCTTTCATCTGTCTTTCTTGCCACAATGTCGCATACCATTTATCTTTTAATCAGTGGTAATTTTAGCCCAGAGAGCTCATCATCAGACATGCCCATTATGGCCCACTCCCACTAACATCCATGATTTTGGTGCCTATCAGAATATTCTATTTTCTGTAAACTGCAGTAGGGAAAGTACTCTTGAACTTTTCACACCAGATACTTACACCTGATAATAGAGACTTACCAAAACTTTTAACAAGATCAGCCTTTGAACTAACCCTGATTTTGCTCATGGTCAATTTGTTGATATATTTTATCCCACGGCTTCGTTTGTGTAACCCACAAGAACTATGAATTGTCTATGAACTATGAATAATGTGGATACAGCACTAGGTGATAGTCACAGTGAAATTATTTACCAGTGAAAGAATTAATTATGGAAGGCGGATGGAAGTCAATAGTCGGATTAGGGTTTCCACAGATTTCCTCTTTAAAACAAGCATAAGTACGAGTAAAATATGCAATTTCACCTCCTTGTAATAGAACAGAAGTTTTTATTTGGATATTTTAGATAAGTAACAGATAGGAGAAAGACTAGCTTCGAATTATAAATTAAACTAGCAACTGAATAGAAAGTCAAAGACTAAGGAAACAGAAAAAAAATACAAATGTTCGCCGCTCCATCCCTTTCCTCGTTCTGTACCGTCTCATCCTTCTAGTGTGTGAAGGACGATATTTTTAATTTTTTACATAAAAGGTGTGATTCCAAGCCGATTAACTAAGCTTTTTTAACATCCAAATTGAGGCCACAGGTAATCATATACTTATGTATCAATTAATTCATTTTAAGGGTATTTTTATGAGCCTGTTGGTACAACGTAGGAATTTATTCTTAAAGAGATTAAGTAATCCTAACTAAAATCATGCTGTTTATTTCTTTAGAAATAAGCATCACCTTTGTACCTATTTTTCTGTTTCCTTATTTTTATCTATTTGTTAAATGTGTGTACATAAACTGTTACATAAATTTTATTATTATTCCGAAAGTGAGTTTGTTTGCAACTCGTTTACGCATAAATCGCTGAACCGATTTTGATGATAGTTCATCAAAATCGATGCAGAGATATGTGGGACTCTGCAGACGGTTATGGGCAACAGAGAATAATTATTATATACTATCTATACTTAATATAATAAAGCTGGTTAGTTTTTTTATTGTTTGTTTGAACGCGCTAATCTCTGAAACTACCAGTTGGATTTGGTAATTATATTTGTATATGATAGCCGCTAGCATGAGAAAGGTTATAAGCTATACGGGAACGAAAAAAAACGGAATATGCGCGTACGAAGTCGCAGGCGAAAGCTAGTAGTGTAATAAATCGAATTAATGCTTATAAACAGAATTTCTGTTGTCTCAGGGTGACTTGAAGAAGTGATAGTCTGATTATTAAGAAGATAAAAGATACGATTTAGTCATCATTATTTGTACTGATGGGACAACCCCATACCTAACTAAAAATTTAGCAAAACTTGAATATATATGTTTTGGTATTTTTTTAAATGTTAATCTTCCTCTGAAGGAGTTTTGGTAGTTTAACACTTTCAGTGCCCAGAACTCAGACTTCGTGCCCACGAGTCGTCGTTATATGTAGCAACGACTCGTGGGCACACGAACAAATTATTGTTCAACCCATATGCTGAGTTCTGGGCACTGAAAGTGTTAAGAGATTATAAGGTGTACCTGCGTTGGATTTGTAAGTACTTACACAAGATTTAGAGATGATATATCTAGTTAGTTTCTTTTCGGTAGGTACCTGTAACCGGTGGTAACTGCTCTATGTTTTAGGAAAAGTAGTACCTACCTATCCGACTTTAGGTTTCTCCTGTTTAAATAGGTACATTCTGCCAAATCTGAAAATTTGATTCCAGATTCAAGTTGCTGGAATTTAATCAAATCTGATTGATTTCTCTCCCATGAATACATGTGACCTTAGCTCGTGGCTAAAGAATAAAAGCCACACGGGTCGATCAAGGTTAAGCAACGCTTGCAAAGGTTGGTCTTAGGATGGGTGAGCATCTTACCATACCGAGTTTCCTCCGTGTCTCGGAAAGCACGTTAAGCCGTTGGTCTCGGCTGTCATTTGTAGGTCTTTGGCAGTCGTTACGGATTGTCAGAAGCCAGTCAATCTGACACTAGTCTTGCCATGATCTACCGTGTTACCCAGTTAATGGGTTGTAGAGGTCTGGTAGGAAGCCGCTCTACGTAAGATATGAATCCGATTTTACTGGAAGCCGATAGCCAATATAGTTGTGAAAAAGCTAGTTAGATGACGAATACGGTCTGTGACCTTAAGCGGAATCAGAAGTACTACTCTGTAAATATCTCACCGTTACCTATAATTCAGGTAGCATGACTTGCCAATACAAAGCTTTAGGTGGAATGACAGTTCACACTCACTTCACCTAAGTATTCACCGTGACATTTGAATATAATAGACTGGCTGTTTTAGCTCTAGTAGGGGCAAAGTAATCAACGCTTCGGTTTCTAAATCTATTCCTTTGCAAAATCTTAGTCTTGTGTAGTCCGCGAACGAACCAGTTCGTAAGAGCGCTCCCACAAGCGAACTACGAGAACTAGGTCTCAGATCTGCCGCTCTTCAATTCGTTAGTTCCTTCGAAATTACCGACCTAATAGTACTGCGAGAGTGAGCGGGAGCGCGGAGTTGCCCTACCTATAGTAGGCGCCAGATAATCGTGGAATAACGGTCATTGACCCACCTACAATTATTGACATTTTTAATTTGAAAAACGGAATTAATGACACAAAGCTGTCCCGAATCATCATCTCTCGTGATCCTTAACATTGTCTAATAATGAAAAACGATTCATATTTAATTGTTCAGGTACCTATGAACAGTTATTAGGGAAAGGTGAATATACTTTATTCCACATTTATCTGGCGCCTACTATAGATGCGTTGCCGCTCACTTACTCACTAAATGCTTCTCATCTTTCAATGCTAAGCAATATACAAGCTTCTATTTACAAATTTTGAATAAACACGTCATTCAGCAATTTATAACGTTTATAAGCAATTTTCTATATTGAACTATTAAAGTATCAATTAAAATAATAAGAGTACAACGTATGTTAAGTAAAAAATAACGGCAAAATAGCTATTTAGCAAACAAAAGAACACGCGCAGCAGCAAACTGCAAAGAGCGCGAACGATCTGCCTTTCTCTCTGCTCACTAGCTCAGTCAGATCCCGTATCGAAACATTTAGTAGGGAGCTCGTGAACTAAAAGAGCGAACTAGTTCGCTAAGGAGCTGCGAACTACATTGAGCGCTCCTTGTCGCGAACTACTATGTGCAAGCCTAAATCTTAAACAGAAATTGCCAGACACGTAGATAACTTTTTTTAAGAACACCCGGTGAACGCTGATGTCAATCACACTGACCACATCAAAGCAACATTTGCGGAAACGCAGCTCTCCTGTGAGGTCCGGTGTAAAAACTGGCCACTTCACATGACTAATGACGTCATCAATATCTCGGCGGCCCCCGACACATGCGCGCGCGCCGAGACACATGTCATGGCGAATGGAATAACGACGCGCATTTCCGGTGCGAAAATGGTGCGAACGGTGACTTAGTATGGATTCGTACCTAGATATGCTTGATACGGTTTATACAACTTCATTTTTTCATCACAGTCCCAAAAAGCTGTTAAATATCTCTTTCTTCAGAGAGTTGGTACAGACGCCATCACATCAATCTCCAACAATTTATTTTTTTATTTATTAACACTACGCAGTACATTTGTGTGCGTAGTGTTTTTTTTCCTTAGCCTATTGTGTCCCACCGCTGGGAAAAGTCTACACGCAATGGGTGCCAGAGGATGGACGGCGTCGCCGAGGCCGGCCCAGAAAGCGGTGGCGAGATGACTTGGATGCACACCGCGAAGGCTGGTTCGAGGTGGCGCAAGAAAAGAATGTCTGGAAGGATATGGGGGAGGCCTTTGCCCAGCAGTGGGACACAATAGGCTAAGGAAAAAAAACAACACTACGCACACAAATGTACTAGGCGGATTTAAAGCCATAGGCATTCTCTACCAGTCAACCTTTGGGTGATGCAGAAAATCACAAATCGAAATTGATTGTAATAGATTTTCAACTTTATCGCTAAAGTATTAGGTTCAAGGTTGATTGGGAAAATTTGACAGTTTCGGGTAGCTTGATGTGCTGTCTGCCTGTACCTCAATAAAAACTAGAATTTCGGATTGTTTTTCTAAGCAATTTTTATCATGAAACTTTGAATTAGAAAAACTGTAAGAACGAACACTTTCTTCAAAGCATCTTACTTTTAGATTTTCAAATAGTGGGATAAAGTATCCATTTTCCAGCCCTTCTTCGAAGAACCTAAAAAGTCCTTCGACCTGAGGACCTAAACAATAGCAACCTGTAGTTTGTCAAGATCAAGCATTGTTTGTTTACTTATTACATTTTTTTTTTTCTTTTTTTTTTAATTTGTGTATTTTATCTATGGGCCTTAGTTGCCTGATCATAAATTTCTTTTCGTCAATTTTTTTGCGTGAGTTTTCGTCTCATAAACTGGGGGCGATCCATACAAAATCAACGGTGTATTAACCAAAAATCAACAGAGATAATTCGACAGAAGTGTAACACGTCATTTGCGTACAAGTAGCAAAAACGTTAGGTTCCGACGATTTGACAGCCAATGAGCCGGATGCCGTGTTTAATTAGTTCCAAATTGGTAGCACATTCAAGTTTATTGGTTTTGGGTACCAACCTACCTACCACTGTGTTTAGCAGGACTTTTTGTTTTCTATAATATCCGGTGTTATAATTACTGTTTAATTTGTTTATGAGTTGTGGATTGGTTGTAGTATAATTACTGCAATTACGAAAATTAAAACTTATAATTATCTATCGGTCCCGATTACTGAAATAAGAAAGTGAAGTTGAGTTATTTGTCAAACTCTACGATAGAAACTTTGGCATTAAATTAGGGTTTGACGAGTTCTTATTTCTCAAATTCTGAATTTAGAATTCCGTCAAATCCGTTCCGTGAAATTAAGTTTCCTTTAATTTGTACTTATTTTATATTGTGTGTGCCAAATAAACTAGTTTTCTTGCTTTCTTTCTTTCCTTAGAAAGTTAAAACGTTCACCTTATTTCAAACATAGATACTATTTACATGCTTCAATCATAATTTTCCATTTTGATATATTATCAAGTGCATTTTGCAAAATAAGACACGAAAAAAACAGTCAACAAACGCGACAAGTGTCTGGCTTCCCCTTCCCAAACGTTTAACATGCGTTTTTGTCACATTTCTGACATACGGCCATTAACCGTCTCCCCTGACACCGGGATACGACACCTACATTAACAGATCACACGGATCACACCCTTAGTTTGAGACTAATAAATACGCCTAATTGGATACAAGTCCCCCAGGGCGCTGTTCCACTACATTATGCTTTGATTGGATTAACATTTTGCTAAGTTGCGCCTGTTTTCCAAGTCATATCATGCAACATGACTCCACCTTGAATCATCAAAATAGTTTTGTTGTTGTTTTTATCTTCTTGAACTATCCCACTTCTGATCAATTGGTCTGAAATTGATCTATATCTATCTGTAATAAAGCTGAAGAGTTTGTTTGAACGCGCTAATCTCTGGAACTACCAGTCGGATTTGGGAACTCCTTTTGTGTATGGTAGCCACATTCATGAGGAACGCTATATGCTACACGGGAACGGGAAACAACGGAATATGCGCGTACAAAGTCACGGGAAAAAGCTATTAGTTATATAAAATTCGAAGTTTATAAACTAAAATATAGTCCGTTATTATTTGACACATATAAAAACTATTGCTGGCCCTCAATGGCTACAAGTAGCCCAAAACAGAACGAAATGGAAGGACTTGGAGGAGGCCTTTACCTGTTTAATGGGTTCCTGACAAACACCAATGTAGATAAAAAAAAAAAACTATTTACGTATTTATTTTAAGCAGGAAATAAAAGGCTTTTTTATTTTTATGTATTATTTATTATTTGACAACCTAATGAATGTCTCTCAGGTCAATGGGCCAAACAATTAAGACTTGACTACATATTATTTATTAAAAAATATGAGAACAAAGCTCTGAAAAAAATACTCCTTTCTTCTGTAGTTGGCATTTTTTCATTAGTTTGTTGGACCCCTAGAGTCTAGACTAGACAGTTAAATTACCATCAACGATTGTTAAAAGACCAAAATATTTGGGACTGACTATGTGGAATTCCGGTAGCGCATGTCAGACACTTGCATTTTGGATATTTTTACAATCGCTACCGTCGAAAAAAAGTCATTTTACCCTTTTTTTTTAAGTGTGCGAAATCATCAAATGACTTATTCCGCTCTGGGTGGAGTGGAAGAGCGTCTCAGATTCTTACTGACTAAAACCCATCCGTGTTCCTTCTAAAGCCCTTTGCGTCCAGGGCCGTGGTGACTCTTTCGAACAAATTCCGCAACCCTGGCAAAGTCATTTTACCTAGACCCTAAATTTAGAGTAAGAAACTTAAAATTACAAATAAAATTTTACCTTAGCTACCTAGATATATTTTGAACATCACGAACGAGATTATCTCTGAAATCTCCTGATCTCGTAACTTGTGTCTAAAGACATTTTAACGCGTGTTAAAGTCAAAGACAATTCAGTTTTTGCTAATTGATTAATTTTAATTGGTGATCCAGTAAAACAAACATTTGAATGGACCAATTATTGTAGCTTTGGTAAGATCTTTATCTCACAAGCATCAATAAATTGCCCTTAAAATCCTGTCACTGGTTTTGCCAATTAGTCTATTTTTAGACAGAGCGCATTATGTACATGTGGTATAAGTTCTTATGCACCTCTTTGTAGGTTGATGCAAGCTTCACAGCTTGGCTCATCGCCGCAAGGTTGCCTGCTTGTCGGTCTTCTACAGATTGTACTTCGGGGAGAGTGTCCAGGAACTCCACGACCTCATCCCACCGGCCCCCTTCTACCATCGGACATCTAGACGCACTGCAAGTTACCATCCCTACCGTGTTGCTATTCCACCAATTCGCACTAAACGTTTCCAAACGTCTTTTATAATGCGCACAGCAAAGGAGTGGAACTCTCTGCCTGCGTCTGTGTTTCCGAACGCATACAACCCTAATCTCTTCAAAATTAGAGTGAACAGGCTTCTTCTGAGTAAGCTCGCTCCATCGTCAACTTTGTCTCTGTCATCTATGACCTAGACTAGAGTCAAGAGCAAACCCATATTAAATTAAAAAAGATGAGACATATGGCAGCAAAAACGTGTGTACCTAGGGTAGTGATTAAAAAGTTAAAAGATATCGTATTTATCATAATTAGGTAATGTAATAGGTAGTCTAGACGTACTGAGACTTTGACCACTTCTGGATTAATCTACCTAATTACCTATATCTACTAATTAGCTGCAATCGCATAATTTGTGGATAAGTCTGTATTTTAAAAAGAAGAAAAGAAAAGAAAGAAAGAAAACACGTTTATTCTGCCAGAAGTGACGCACATTAAAACAAAACTAAAAAAAACATCTTGACAACTAACTAAAAACTAAATAAAACCTGTTTTACTGACAAGCTCAATCGATCGTACTCTTCTTGCCTTATTTCTTCTTTAAACACAAAGGTTATGCTTGTATGTTCCCTTATAGCCTATAGCATTCCTCATGAATGTGGCTATCGTATACAAAAAACAAAATCCAAATCCGTCTGGTAGTTCCATAGATTACCGCGTTTAAACTCACGAACAAACTATTCAGCTTTATTATTAGTAAATAAATAGATTTCGGGTCTTCCATATATAATTTTATACCACCATAGTCATTGGTCAACCCAAATTGTTGAACTGCAAACTTTCTGGCGCCTATTTCGTCAACGACCACTCTTGGTGACTTCTCCCACCAATCACTTTTACGGCAACGACTCCCTTAAACCATTCCTAATATTTAAAACTACCGGACGTTGCGCGGTTTCACCCGCGTAGGTCCCGTTCCCGTGAGAATACGGGGATAAAATGTAGCCTATGTTACTCGCTGATAATGTAGCTATCCATTGCTGAAAGAATTTTTCAAATCGATCCAGTAGTTTTTAAGTTTATTCGTTACATACAAAAATATTAATCTTTCCTCTTTATAACATTAGTATAGATATATAGACTAGCACTTCGCCCGCGGATTCGCCACAAACAGTTTTCCTCGTTTTTAGCTCCTTAAAGGCTGAATTTCCAAAAATCTCTTCAGCTAGTGCTCACCTGCATCATAAAAGGAAGCCTTCAAAATGTCATGTTTCATGACCCAGCAGTTTCGGCTGTGCTTTGATATGTCAGTCATATAGTTTCGCTTTTATACATATACTAGTGGTCCCGACAGACGTTGTACTGTCCGAACGTCGCTTTGCGTCTGACGAAAAATTATAGAAATCGATTGCAGCGCCACCTACCGGGTCCAATTGAGAATCTAAACCATTCTCAAATCCCCTTGAATACACAAAAAAAAATTCATCAACATTGGTCCAGCCGTTTAGGAGTTCAGTGACATACACAATAAATGTAATTATATTAAAAAGATGTATTTATATACCAAATGTTTCAAGTGACACAACCATTCATGTGTTGAGACAATGTGTTGGTTATAAAATTTGAAGTCACATGTGCCTTTTAAACAAGCTGTAACTTACAAATTGAAAGAAAAAGTTTATAAGCATAAACATCACAGTCATTTATTTCGAATGGTTTTCTCCAGAGGTTGAACTATGGTTATGGACATGTCATCAATACCACTAATCAAGGTGACATATGTACAAGAAAAGCGTGAGATATGTAAATCCTCGTACTACTTAGCAACAGGCAGTTTCACAGCTTCGCTACACATCCTTGCACCGCGCAATTCCTCGTACAGCCTCGAGGCCCTCGCCTCGCTTTCTTGTACAAACAAAATGAGTTACCCGAGAAATGTATGCGAGTGCAAGGCTAGGAAAATGAAGTGATCCCATTGGTAGATTTTTTCCTCGCGAACTCTATAGCTTCCTCGCGCATCTCTGGTGGAAAAGTACCCATGTTCCGTTTTACGGTTCCACCACAATGATCTTAACGTTACTGTTACGTTAAAAAAGTATCTAATAATAAAGTCACAATTTGGCAAAAAAAAAACATTCTACGTTTTAATTTTTTTGTCTTAATCAAGAAACATTTTCGATTTTCGAAATCAAGCCCTTGTTAGGTTATTCTAAATAGAGCTGTCCTCCCCTGACTGAAACATTTCTATTCTATCTCCATAGTTTTACGTAAATATCTCTGAAAACAGGGGCAATATTTTATAGCCCTTCAAATAAAACTTGACACACAGTAACTCCGATTTATTTACGCGTGTTAAAGCGTTTATTTTAAAGTAAATAAATATAGATGCGCCATCACTCATTGTCGTGTAAACTGTGGCAGTTGTTTCGGAAGTCCGACATCCTGATGTACGCAGGGGTTGCCAACGTTTTGTAGAAGTCGAAACTCTCGTACCTAAAAAGCGTATAAATCAAAACAAAAACGATAAAAAAACAATTACAACAATACAACACACAATTATTTTTATATTGAGTCAAAGTCGAAACGTTTATTTCAATTAGGCCATTAAACGGCACTTTTGAACGTCATCGTTTACAGTTCAGTAAAAATAATAGAATGACATTAATAAAGTGACTCTACTGTCCATTCGGAAAGGTAGATTCTTATGGAGAAGAACGGACAAGAAACTCCATAGTTACTCTTTTCAAATAATGATTTACAAAATTTGGTATACAAAAATTAATTTAATATTATGTGAGGACGATGCACCCAGAGTATGCTACTTATAGGAACAAAGTATTACCAGCAGAGGTAAACTTATTCATTTTCTAAAGAAATTTAGGTAAATGGTACACACATATTTACAAATATTGGAACCATTAATTAAGCAGTGTATGAGTTAACAGAAAAATAAATACACAAAAAAGAAACAGTATATCTATAAAGTTAATACATAAATCAACCAGTTTGATTTTGTCTGCACCCTTGATAGTCCTCTGGAGCAGGACCAGCATTGATGATAATCAATGTAAAAAACTTGTGTTAACGTAAGGGCGGCATAAGAGACATTTTTGACACGGACGACTGCGTTGCGAATGCACACGTTCGCGCGTACGTAAAAATAGCATCTTTCTTTTAAATTCTGATTTTTTCGTTCAACTAAAAGAGTCAAAGCAACACACAGCTACCGTCTTATCAGGGAATACTAGCGACGTTCCCGTTACCAAAGCACAGTTCGTTTCGAAAGTGAAACTAGCGTAAAAGCCTATGACTTTCAGTTTCCGTCTACCTAAATAGCACAAAAATACGAGTCTGTACCAGATTGAGGACTGATTTTTCAATCATCAGTTAATTATGTGGGCTGTCAAGCCGCCATCGCTATTTGTATTCCACACCAGCCGGTCGATTCTGTAAACATGTCGAAGTGAAGACTTGGGTGAAGCGATCAAGAGGTGAGCTGCCATCCATGTAATCAAGATGTCACGTGATCACGAGGTGAGCTGTCATTCCATCTTGGTTATATGGATTGATAGCTCACCTTGTGATCACTTCACCCAAACCTTCATTTCGACATGTTTACAGAATCGACTGGCAGCAACTGCCAGTGGCTCCGCCCGCGTGAATGTCAGAAGTTGTCGCAAGGGAACATACTCCCAGGATAAAATGTATAGTCTGAATATAATCTATATGCTATTCCGAACTATAATCTATATCTGCGCCAAATTTCATCTAGATCCGTTCAGCCGTTCTGGCGTGATTGAGTAACAAACATCCATCCATCTAAACTTTCGCATTTATAATAGCAGGTAGTAAGATATAAAATTTATCTAAGTATTAAAAAATCCGCCCTAATACATAAACATATTTACCTCCTTAAGCGTCCTGAAAAACGAGCTGGCGGCAAAAACTAGTTGACAACTTTAATAACAACCTAACAAATTAAGTGATTATTAATTGAATTCATTATATCTATTTAGCATACATAATACCATAAATAAATATCGCCGCACGAATGTTGACAACATCTGCATACGCGTCAATCGCGTAGAACGGAAGCCGCATGCAAGTCCAAATTGGTTCATGTTGATGTTTAGCCAGTAGTCACTCCTCGGATGCACTTCACGTGGTGGTAGCTTGGAAAATAAATTATTAATTAATATTTTGTATATGCAAGCAAGAATACATTGCAGGATCATTTTTCTTCTAAGAAGCAGCCACTGCACTGATAGGAACGATATTGTGATCTCCAATCTTAGAGCCTAAGGGGCGAGAATTTGGAGTTAAGAAAGTGTAAAACCCTTCTTTAATGCCAATGTTTGCCAGATTTCAGACTTAGTTATTACGAGAAGCATTTAAGCAATCAAGTCTATCGTTGCTACTGCTGGGACTTAGACGTCCTCTCGGTGAGATGGAACGAGCAATTTACAACCACGACCTGGTTGTTGTCGTCCATATTAATTCAGTTTTGATTTTTTTAAAAAACATGCGAGTCTTACAGTAATCGCATAGGTTGTGTGTAGCATCTAACGTCTCACCTTGGTAGAAAGCAACATTAACATTAAAAGTACCAACTGACAGCCAACTCGACCACTGCGCGCGCTCATTGGTCAAATCGAATAGGGCACGCTCATTAGTCAAATCAAATAGCGCGGTCTTCCTCGGCTTCCTGTTACAACTTCCGTCCCATTTCACGAAATCACTCCCACAGATTGCAGGAAAGCGAGAGGAAATATGTTACACATCAAAAATACTTAGATGGTCTTAGCAACCGCTAATTTGGACACGATATCTTGCTTTGCTTTAAAAGTCAATTTGCGAATTTCTGGTACCAGTTTGGACTATCAAAATCTGGAAGCTAAACTAAAACAGAACAAGGAAATGCCTGACCGGCTTGTTTTTCTCGAGATTCTAATTTTCTAATAAATATAGCTTCCGAGTTCCGATCCCAGCGTGTTCTCTGCCAATTAATTTGAAATATCAGAACACCGTTGGGTTTTAGCTTGGAAATTTTATTATTCAAATGAAATTCTTGATTTATTAAAGAGCTGACCAAAAACTAAACTTTATAAAATCCCGGAAGAACCTCAAATGTAACCTTGGATAGGTTTGATTTTCTTTTGAGCTTAAATAGAAGCAATTTTTTTGACTAATGCAATAAAGTTCGAGAACTTAGACAGTGTAGAATGAAACTTGAACGAAATTTTTGCACCCTCTATGACTTGTGGCAAGCCCCGCCCCCGTAGGCTAGGGCCTGGCTTGCTAAAATCTCCCCGAATGTACGTCCAGTCTGACCCTGACTACTGCCATCAAAAAGTTATTAACCTGGTTGACAAGGTATAAATCATAATAAATGTAAGCCTAGATGTTTGATTTAAAAACTGATAGCAGTTTCTAAATTCAAATTCTGTATGGACATTTTGAAATTAGAATATTACGGTTAGTATTTTTTTTATATCAATTAATATAATTGTGGAAATAGCTAGATGTTACACATTGTAAGCCAAGCTATCCTAAGCGATTGTACTCCCGTGATAAAAAGTATCCAAAGTCCTTCTCCAAGGTTCGATCTATCTCTATACCAAAATTCATCAAAATAGTCTCAGCGGTTTAGGCGTGAAAACGTAACAAACAAACAGACACACAGTTACTTTCGCATTTTTAACACGTATCGATTAGCTCGCTCTTGACCCTGACTTCGCTGTCCATACTTCCTTTGTATATCCATTAGGGTGTGCTCAATATCCGTGGACAAAGCGCAGGATCGCGTGACAAGGCTCGCTGCACCGAATCCGACGCCTCGCAAGTGTCTGCCCGGCGCACGCGCCACTTACAAACTATAATTATCGCGGGCAATCTGTTCCAACAGGATATCCTCGGCCATCTGGTCGATATGTCTATTTGGATATCGATCCACTGTGTATTTATAGATGCTTATTGTCTTGGGCGGTTCACTGTTTTGGACTTTTTTTTGGTGTGTAAGGATACTTCCTTAACAGTGTAAGTAGCTGCTCTTGCAGGAAATGTCATATTTTAAACGTTCATCTGAGGACTAATAGGTACTACTCATTTTTAAGAAACGTTCGTATTCACATCTCAGTTGCAATCTGTCAAAAAAGCCTCAATTTCCATACATTTTTGACAGATTGCACAGACATGCGAACGTACTTTAAAAAAAAATAGTAGGATAGGCACTCTGATTTCTGACATAAACGAATCGAACACATCGGCGTACCCTAGACGTCAAGCCACAAATTCGCCGGTTTTTTTTGTCAAATTTTTTGTCACGTGTATGTGACAATGGCGTTCAAAAGGTTAAGGAGCGTTCACATTCGCAACCTGTCACAAACACCTCTAATTTCACTACATTTTGTCAAGTTTTCCGACAGTCATTGTCGTTGAGATGATGTTACGACTTTAATTTGAACGCTGTTTAACAGTTGGCCTTCTAGTTATTTGATCAGTGTTTTTAAAGTGGCTGTGGTTTTTCCAGCGATTCGGTTGATAGGTCACTCGCTTGAGTGGTTGTGTCATTTGCTAAAGAATACTGGACGGGAAGTGTCGATATAGTTAACGATCGTCTACCGACCGAATTTGGTCCATTAATCCTAAGGCCGCTCGCACACAGTCAATCTCGAACGCGATCCACAAATCAGTCTTTCGACTACTCCTACTTACCCGCAGTGTCCGCATCTAATTGGTTGAATAACCAAAAACCAGTAGGTTTCAAATGACGAATTATGTGTCTGGTCCCTTTCAACGAGCCACCTATGAACCTGAAAACATACACGGGTTGTAAGTATGTTATGTTATTATTATGACAATATTTTGGTTCTTACCGGCTTATCATACGTTATCTAAATAGATTTACCGGAAACGACGATGATAGCAAATCATTAACAGGTGTTTTATTAAGTGCAAAGTCCAAAGATCAATTTTGTTTGAAGGTGAAATTGATAAAATGTAATCAGGAGCAATGCCCATTTAACTTTTCCTCAAAGCACCTTTCTGTGTTTCCATTTTTCTCTTATTATTTAAATAAATCTTAATTAATTAATCTTAAGGGCGAGGACAGACGAGCGTAATTTGAGTAGCGCATTTTGCGTTCAATTTAAATCTGGTTAGGCAGCCAGATGGACGCCGTAACTTCTGTTACTATCCAACGTTTGTACCTACATGGTTTTGTGACGTGCAATGGATCCATTAAAAATATTGTGCATTTACGAAGCATTAGCAGAAGATGTCAGAAAGAGAAAGAGAAGCTGGGTAAATCCACTAAATAGGGAAAGACTGATGTGTGATCATTGTGATTAGTTCCATACCTTATATGGACGACTCAGACCCGAACGCAATTCGTTTGTTATAATGCGTGTGAGTCAGCAGACAACTCATTCTACGCCGCCGTGTGGCACAAACAGGACTTTTGTATGAAACCGAATACAACGTAAATTCCGCTACCTACAACTCAAAAACTAACGCTCGTTTGTTCTCACTCTAACTGATGATCAATCTTGGTTGAAGTCTAACTTGTCAAGCCATCTCTATATGGGGCTACCCCGTCGCCGCGCCGCGGTCCCTACCATAATGCCTAATTCAGTTAGCCGTGCGACCAATGCGCCATTCAGTTGATTCTGTAAACATGTCGAAGTGAAGGCTTGGGTGAAGTGATAACAAATTGAGCTGTCATTCCATCTTGATTACATGCATTGACAGCTCGCTTTGTGATGACTTCACCCAAGCCTTCACTTCGACATGTTCACAGAATCACACTGCTGATCCATTTCACTGCTGTACAATTTTGCTTTGATGCTCAAATACTACTGTGATTTGTGTTTTAAACCTAAATAAGTATACTTTTCCTGATATAGTATACAGTTTGACTGGAAGCCAACCCTAATATTTCTGCCAATAAATTATATGTGTACCAGTCGTGCTCAGCAGTCTCGCAAAATATATTCTGAAAATATTCAAATGTAGCCCATGCCTTCTAGTTTTTAAGCAATAGGGAATATGCATGAAAAAAATATTTGGTATCATTACAGTTTATCTATACAGTTTATCTAAAAATATACAAAAATATAATACTAACAGTGAAAATAGAATCAAAATTGACCGAAAACCAAACAAATATATCTGTCCCTCTCGCGAAGACGCTGTTTTCTATGTCAGCGGTATAGGCGACATGGTATTTGACGTCAGAGTTCCTATCGGACTTCTCTTTCTAATTAGCATCTTTGAAGCTATATAACTTTCTCGCTAGGTATTTTAAAAATTATTTCATAATTGTTTACTAGAACCAATAAGTCATTCATTTTGCAAATAAAAAAATTGCATGCATATTCCCTATTGACTTTTGCATCGCACACGTTGCATGTAAGCCCTGACTGGAGGCTTTAATATTATATTAAGGCCACCACAGGCAAGCCCGGTTAAGCAGTCGACAACCTTATAGGTTGAACTGCGAGAAGCCACTCACAAAAAAAAAACACGTTGCATGTTGCATGACTAATATTACCACCTATACTCTCCCGCGACGTCTTGAGCCCATTAAACACATTCAAGTCTCAGTCAGCTGTTTCGCAACTAAGAACTGATTCGAACCAGTTTCCATTATCAGAATCAGGTGATTCAACTAATCAAATTGATAATAGCGATAGCCCTGGATTTGTATTTTAGTATTAATTAGCAATATATTGCACAATGGAATTGGAAAACCAGGTGTCATATCTATAATTAGCTATGGACGCAATGTACTAGAAATTACATATTCGAATAAACTTTTATGAATCTTTATAAAAAATTAAGTATTGATTCCCTTTAGCACAGTACTTCAACAGTGTCCATGAGGCCACGCCATCTCCCCTCCACACGAAATAATAAGTTCGGAACACAATAGATGTCGCCACGTGATCGTCACGTGACGGCCACGCGTCAGTCTCGACTTGACTGTCGGAAGGGCAGCAACTATTATGTCCTGCACGCGCATACACACTTTAAAAACGGAAGGGTGCTCGTTTCTTTCGCTTGGATGGTTTGTTTTCTAAGTATTAGGGGCTTTAGTAACTAAACATTGCTCTGAAATATTTCTCATATCATTAAATTAATTCGGTTTTTTGACAAGAGCAATGTACGAATATAAAATCGCACAATTAATCGAAGATGTTGGGTCTGATTGTAGTCATGTGATCGCAAAAATATCTACATTCGAAATTTTAATGCGACCTATCAGAATAATATTAATACAGTACTTGGTAAGTTTGTGTCGTAACATTTTTAATTTACCCAATATATATAAATTCTTCTATTACTGAGTGACTGAGTGATTTAGTGACTGACAAACAACGCACTGCTGAAACTACTGGTAGTAGAAAGTTGGCATGTAGGTTCCTTGGGGGGTGTAGGGAAGCACTAAGAGGATTTCCCGAAATTCCTACGGGAACAGAAAAAAACAAAAATCTCTGATTCCATTGGTAAAAGATAGTGATCTTTTACAAACAGAATCACAGTTTCTCGCAATCGCGAGAAATTCTGAACGAGAAGGGCTCAAAACAGAAACGAGTGGAAACGTCTGTGGGAGGCCTTGAACGAAAGGCAAATGTAGAAAACATAAAATAAATTAATTAAAAGGAATTGTGCATGAGGATAAGGATTTATCTGAATCAAGAGCTAAATAATAAACAATAAATGTATATAACTAACTTAAACTACTTACTAACTCTATATATCTATTACAGCGAAAGTCATAAATCCGGATATTATAACTATCCAACCATTATATTTAATATCTACTAAACCTAACTATCAAGAGCTTAATTATTATAAAAGGGAATTAAATTATTTGTCGTCTAATAGTGTAGAATAGGATAGGAAACGTTTTTCCGCCAACCTCAAGTGTCCTCGATAGACGAAGACAACAAAATGAAATAGATCGCCAAAGACCACTGCTCTTTAAAGACATAATCAAAAGACAATCAAATGAAGATGAGCAATTCGATGAGTAAGTACGAGAGAAAATCCCTCGAATGGATACCAAGTCTGTGTTCTGATGACCGATCGACACCAGTCAAGACAAATAGCAGCAATGTAAGAAGAAATAGGTCACCAAAGACAACCCGCTCTTAAAAGACAGACACTCCAAACTCAAGCACATGGAGATTCAGCAATAAAAGAAGACAACAAAAATAAATAGGCCGCCAAAAACCACCTCTTAAAAGACAGATTCTCTAAACTCAACCAAATGGAGAGCAGCAATTTGACGCATAAGTACGAGAGGAAATCTCTCGGATGGATACGAGTCTGTGTTTTGATGACCGATCCACACTAGCCAAGATAAATAGCAGGTGACGCACGAATCGCATAACGACCAGATGTGTTTCAAACTGCACTGTAGATACGGCGTGATACATTCACTGAATGCTGATTTGAATTTATGATGTGGCAATGATGACTTATCTTTAATTATAAGATTTGTGGGCTGATCGATACAGTTTTTAAACGACTTCTTGACATAGTTTTTTACGGGCTAGCTTAAAAGCTTTCTGAGTGTCATCTTCTCTTTCTCTTTCTGTATTGTTGATAGGCTTGCGTTTGACCACTATCTCACCTGATGAAAAGTGATGATATCGTCGACGATGGAATACGCTTGCCTAGAAGTAACTTATTCACTCTGATTCTGATTCTAAAACTTGGCCTACAGGTCCCCAGTGATTGTAAAACTTGACCTTAAGGACCCAGTGATTGTAAAACTTGGCTTAAAGTTCCCCAGTGATTGTAAAACTTGGCCTAAAGGCCCCCAGTATTGTAAAAGGTGTAGAGTACTTGAAATAAATCTTGTGTTTTCTTTAGTGCAAGAAATCGGCTTCTTGCTTTTCTCAACCATGGTTTGCTACCTTTTCTGGTTACATATAAAGTAGTAAAACGATCTTCCACTAAAACCGTTCAGTGAAATACATTGATTTTATTTAATATCAATCTTTTACTGATCAGTAATCGGTTTTTCTCAAACAGATTTTCTTCGCATCCATTTTTACCCAGTTAACATTTCTTTTCACTGATAATAATCAGTTAGTCTTCCTAGTGCTGTAGTTACTAAATCTCCATACTTAAATCAGGATTTGGATTTGTAAGGTTCATGGTCTTCAACTGTTTACAAAGACGATATGCATTCCAATTGTACCGGTTATGAATGCATATAGTCTATTGATGCTATCCATTTTTCTGTTGAAAAATGTTGAGAGATTGTAAAATTTAGATAAATTGTCAACTGAACATTTTGAATACTTTTGATATTAAAATTTGATAGTCTATAATCTTTCGAATTAATTCCGAATAAAATTGTGAGCCGACATAAATTGACGACATGTTCGCGACCAATCAGTGTACGGTTTTACAATTTATCGGGTTTACTTGCCTAGCCAAGTAGAGAAACATAGGACACAGGGAGCTTAGGGCTCCCCACGCGGATAGGTTAGGTTCGAAAGGTATGACGGGAGCTAGAGTGAGAGAGTGAACTTTGCTCCCTTCATGCCATTCATGTCGGGTTCCTTTAAACCCTGCAGACAGAAATAGGAGCCCCGCAGCCCCCGCAGCGGGACTCCGTCGTCGAGGTTAGAATGTTGAACTTGTATCTACTTAACGTTTCGTTACTTGCTATTCCACAACTTCTCGGAATGACTTCGAGAGATTATAGACTCAAGTTTTGGTGCGTAAAAAGTATTTCAAATGTTCAGTTGAAAATTTATCGAGAGTTATCTCTCAAGATTTTTTACAATCTTACGGAGTTTTCCATATTCCGGGGACATTCACATACCATTTTCTACCTGTTTACCTTACGACGCATTCTACCAACCATTAACAATAAAACACATGGCATCTAAGTTTTCAACACATGCCAAAGTCATCACAATCGTATAGCTGCACAATACAGGTGCGTACGGAGAGACGATAGTGTTTACAATCGGCACGGACAATCGTCCACATATGGCGCTGAATGTGATGATATCACACGCGGCTAACAAACGTGTTTGTTTCTTGTTTAGAACGCGGGCCAACGGACTGTTGGCTTCGGGTATGGTGGTGAGCGGAGCGGGTATCGGTGTATTCTTCTTTTGAAATATAGACGTTGATATCTAGTCGGCAAACTGACCTCGTTAGGTACAGCTCTAATGGACTAAGGTCCTACAGCTGCCAGGTCTCCCTTGGCAGCTCTGGGACCTTAGGCCATTGGAGCTCTCTGAGTGTCAAATTTTCTTTCTCTTTCTGTATTTTTGCTTGCGTTTGACCACTATCTCACCTGAGGAAAAGTGATGATGTTTTCGACGGTGGAATACACTTGCCTAGAAGTAACTTATTCACTCGTGGCCCAAAGACCCCCAGTGATTGTAAAACTTGGCCTTAAGGCCCGCAGTGATTGTAAAACTTGGTCTTAAGGTCCCCTGGATTAAGGTTTTCAAGCTCACTTTTGCTGAATTCAGTTTTGAACAAATGATTCATTCTATTCCCACAATAATTATAAGTCGTATGTTACAACCCTTTTCTGAAGACATTCACTTCAATCTTCTTACTTGGTATCAGTGCTGTTTTTGGTCGTATAATTGGTACAGTTTTGAACCTGCCCCGAATATGAATGGGCTAATAAATAACTTAACTAACAATAACTACTTACAATCCCGTATTATAGGGGACATGGATACAATTTTTTTTAGTTTTGTAGTGTTACTGAGGGACCCTATAGAGTAGTTATACAAGTCCAAACTTAATATATCCCCAAGAAGGACAGAATACTCTTCCCTTAAAAAAATCTTTCACAAAAACCAATCCGCTGCAAACAACATGCCCGCAGCCTACCACGGCAATGTGCGAATATGAATTCAAAATCTTTGGATGTTGCTAGAAATAATATATTGATTAAGTACACTTCACACGAGATTGTTTGCATTTTCCCAACACGACGTCTGTTTATGATCGCCAAAACAATCATTCGTCATAAGATTATCTTTGTTCTACGATAAATTGTACTTATGTATTGTTAACTTGCTCATCCAATTTCTATTAAATTCACACGTAGAGTATGTATGTGTGATATGGACTTGACCTGTTATAATAGAACCTATTTATCATTAAGCCGTGTCCACATAAGTCAGCGTCTATGTATGTATTATACTCATGTGGCCGAATCATCTTTTGTTTAAATGTGCTGCTATGCTACAATCTTCAATAGTGTGAACAAAAGTAGGCTGAAGTTTAACTTTTTTATTTTTTTTTTCAAATTTTTTCAAATTGTTGAAACAAAAAAAAACCCACATGCTTCAAAAATGAATCGATAAGTTAGAGATAATTCAAATGAAATAAGTTAATAGTCTTTCTTTCTTTTCTTACTAAGAACCCATTGGATGCAAAAATATATATTTCCGGCCCTAATTGCCTGTTCAATAAAAAGTTTCCATTCTCCAAACATATTACTGGTCTCCTGTTCTTTGTTCCTTTAAATGTCTAGACTGGAGTCTCGTGCTATCGCTACATAACTCACAATAAAAGAGACTAAATTGATACGGACACCGCAGATATTCGTAGACAACTGGCCAAAACATATAAAATGTAATTAAGGGGAGGAAATTCCGTAACGAAAAGTCAAGGTGTTGTAATATCGTGGCTTTAGGATCATCAGCTGCGAACGAAACGCATCAGGTGCTCAAATTCGTGAGTAAAGGTGTTCGGAAGGAGCAAAATATATTTTTTAATGTAACAAAGGAATTCAACAGTGATCGCTTTCGATCTAATTGCCGGAAACAGACGGCGATATTTAATTATACCATTAAATAGGTCAGACCATTATCATTGCATTAACCAAACGCAGGTCTAACTCGCGAATGCACCTTCCCGCGTAAATGTCAAATGTCATTGCAGTGTTACTAACCGTTTTAAAATTTAATTAAACGCCCATTTCATTAAAATTAATTTCATAAAACTACAAGGTATTTATTAACTCGCATTACATACTTATAGGGCTTTGAAGAAAGGCAATAATTTTCGAATTTATACCCTATTATTTGAGGTGTTCGGAAATTTCCAAAATATTTTCGATAGGACAATTGCGCGACTGTTGCCAACGTCAAGTACGTGAACGCACTCTCGCCCAGCTGTCTCGCAATAAAGCCACGTGCGTAACAAAAAAATAAAAAGAATGAGGGGGACAAGATGGCGTCGGGTCTCGTGCACTTGACATTTCCAATTAATTTGCGCGGGACATCTGTGTCGTTAGCAGCTGAACGCTATAGGCTATTTGGATATAATGCGGATTACGTAGTACGCATAACGACGACTGCCCATGACACAGAAGGGTTGCTCTTATTTTAGGGTTGCGAAATTTTTGAAAAGGATTGTCCCTTTTCTAACTGTATTTGCGTCAGCAATTACACAACGGCTTATTTTTAAACAGTCGTGTAACAAAATGTTGTTGAATTAAGTTGATTAAAAGAAAGGTTTGCGTCATAAATAAACTTTTCTTATTGACGTCATAGATTGCCTCAGAAGGGTAATATTTTTGTGCTTGGAAATAATGTTACAAAATCTTGTATTGTTACTTATTTGGGGCGTAGCTTTGTACGTCATCGTATCGTAATGTTTTCAAATGGGCGTTTGTTGAATAGTGTCTATTGTTTTAGATGGTTGTTACGAAAACTCGGGGACAGTTTTATCAACCCTAGCGTAGAATGGAACAGTGTCATCGGATGCCAAGTGACGAGTGTGAGGTTTTTGCACAATATCAATTTGTGTCGGAGCAATTACTTACATTCTGAGGCGCTGTTTAAAGGTGCTCCGTGTGATAATTGAGTGAGCAGTATGTGTGAGCATGGACTTTATTTTTCTAATAATAATAATAATTTCATATATTCGGTAATTTATACCCATTGCACAGTAACATTAAAAATAAAAATACTTAAATATTAATTCTTCAACTCAACTCAACAGAAATAATAAAATAAAAATAATTATGTCAAACAAATATATTACATTAAAATTCCTAAATTAAATTTAACGCATAGTACAACCTTAATCTCTTCAAAATTAGAGTGAACAGGCTTCTTCTGGGTAAGCTCGCTCCATCGTCGACTTTGTCTCTGTCATCTATGACCTAGACTAGAGTCAAGAGCAAACCCATATTAAATAATAAAAAAAAACAAAAATTAAATTTTCATCCATTGATAAATTAATTTAATATTAAAATATAAATAAATTGAATTATACAAAGTTAAATTAATTTAAATTTAAATAACACCGTAAATTTTAGCTTTCCCTACTGTACACGCTTGTAATTGAATACTTACTGATCTAAGAATGAAGAGGCTGGTAATAATAGTAACTGTAAGTTTTTAGCATCTGGCTAGACCTCCAGACGGCCGTAAGGTACTCTGAAAAGAAGCTTCGGCGAATGACTTACGTACCTCGTGTAGTTCTTTTATTTTTTCCCGTAGTTTGTAAGCAGTGGATGCTTGAGTCTTTGTAACCCAAAGAAAGACTGGTAGAGAATGCTTTGTTGCATAAACCCGCCTATTTACGACTACTGTTTGTAAAGTTGTAATAAATAAACAATGAACATAAGTGCCTCAGGATCAAACCTTTTTTTTTTTTAAGGATGGGAAATCATCAAATGACTTCTTCCACTCTGGGTAGAGCGGAAGGGCGTGTCAGACTCTTACTGACTAAAACCCATCCGTGTTCCTTCTAAAGCCCTTTGCGTTCCAGGGCCGCGGTGACTCTTTCGAAAAATTCCGCAACCCTGGGTCAGGATCAAACCTGCTGATATGTTTCCAAACGTCTTTTATAATGCGCACATCAAAGGGGTGGAACTCTCTGCCTGCGTCTGTTTTTCCGAACGCATACAACCCTAATCTCTTCAAAATTAGAGTGAACAGGCTTCTTCTGGGTAAGCTCGCTCCATCGTCGACTTTGTCTATGTCATCTATGACCTAGACTAGAGTCAAGAGCAATTTTTATAAAAAAATGTAAGGAAAATGAATTGACCCCCAAACGAAAATGATTCCTAGGGATCAACAAAAAGCGCCCTTTTTTGTGATTACAGAGGACCAAAACACTTATATTTGCAGTGGTTATCAATTATGAATTGACCCACTCTCGTGTCCCTGAGTGTCATGTGAGAAAACTAAGGGATAACACAAAGAGGGTGGACAGGAGCGTCCACCTGTGGTCCGAAACATGTTGCGACCGCAGACACGCATGCCAAATTGTGTTTATTGTGATATCCCCCAGATGTTTTTTTTATTAAACACAGTTTCTGCCGGCAGCTTTGCTCACGTTAATATAGATTTTTGCAAGAAGTAATCTCTGTAAAATTCATCAAAATTGGTTCAGCGATTTAGTCGTGCAATCGTAATAAGCAAACAAACTCACTTTCGCATTTATATTATTAATGAGGATTTTAGGGGACACGCCATGAGTACTTTATTTATAGTTCATGAAAGCATTGTGTCAAAATAAATATTTTCGCAATAACTTTCTGAACTACGCTATTAAGGCTTCGGCACGTTAAGAAATGGATGAAAAGGCTTGATTTCATAATTTTAGAAGTTCGTTTGCATAAATAATAAATGATTTTATTTCGTCGAGTTATGTTTTTTTTTTATAAATGTCACAGCATAATGTTGGGATAGAAGTCCTGGGAGCCTTTTTGGGCTCTCACAGGTTATTTCGTATTTTTAACCGACATCAAAAAAGGAGGTCGTCAATTCTACCCGATGTATGTAATATTGTCAGAATTGCACAGTTTTTGTATAAATGTTAGTCTATACCTGCTTCTAAACACGTGTGCCAAATTTCGTCGGCTTCCAGTCAAGGACTTGCAGCCGAGGACCAGTATTTTACATGGAGAACATCCTCTCTGACCACAATCAAATAACTGGCTGAAACAATACCCCTACCTTGGTAAGACATATCAGAATTCCGGAATTCTGACTACCAGAAACGACTATCAAAACCTATAAATGATAGCCGGGTACTTAGAAGAATGGACCCATCGACCTACAACATAAATTTAAATATAAGGTCCCATTAAAACAGGTGAAAAAATTTTAACACAGCGTTCAGTACGCCTAAACAAAGATATCCAAGCAAAACAAAACACTGATTCAAGTAATTTTATTCTGACCTAAATAATGAATTGAATCAATTTTAGTGTATTTTCGCCAGCAGATTATTTTTTCTAGCTTGCTAGAAAAAATATAAGTTGGCGAAAATTTAAACAAACTTAAATCAGTGTGTTCTTTGCTTGGATATCTTTTGTTTGACGTACGCTGTGTTAAATTAGTGGGAACGTATATTGACTGGCCTGTTGGTCGAGTGGTTAGTAACCCTGACTGCTAAACCGGAGGTCGTGGGTTCGATTCCTACCCAGGACAAATCTTTGTGTGATGAGCATGATCATTTGTTCTGTGTCTGGGTGTAATTTGTCTATAATATGTATGTATTTAGAAATATATAAGTATGTTTATCAGTTGTCTGGTTGCCATAGCACAGGCTCTGCCTAGTTTGGGATCGGATGACCGTGTGTAAGTTGTCCCAAGATATATTATATTATTATTATATTATATTTAAATTATGCTGAAGGTCGATAGCTCCCTTCATCTAAGTACTCGGCTATCATTTAAAGGTTTTGACAGTCGTTTCTGGTAGTCAGAATCCCGGTGTGTGGTGTAGGGTTGAGAAAGCGCATTGGATACTTATATCTTATACTTTTAAAGTAAAAGTTTGTCCATCTATTTTGGTGGGACTTTAAATAATTCAACGTCGGTAACGTCATGCTAATGAAGTCATGATAAAAGTTTATAGACATTTCATGACTTCACATGATGCGTAGGAATAAAGACATCTATTAGCTAAATTAGGAGACGAATTACCAACAATCCAAGACAGTATTTGTTTACTATCCGAGTATGGCCATCACAAATACGCAAAACTGTTAATTATAGCGATTATGTCCAAAAATATCGGATTCCCGGTAGATATTCTCGGAACTTGTCGCACTTACGTAAGCTCTGCGCAGTATTATTGGTGTTGCCAATTAACAAAATTATGATGTTGGTACTCCTGCAATGAGGTGAGGTTTGATTGACCCTCTTTGGAACAGTTATCTCTGAGTTCGTGTTGGCTTTATACGGCGTTCTTTATCTAGTAGCTTGGGGCGATGAGTCAAACAGGTGATATTTTTGAACATTTGTTTAAGTAAACAGTGCATAGATAAATAGGGAATTTGACTGGATTTTTTTATTACATTTCTCAAAACCAGACAAGACGCAGTTAAATATATATTGCTTATAAATCTCAAAAAATTGAGGTGTTGTCAGCGTTTTAAAATCTGTGATAAAAAGAGACAGTAGTAATTGCGTGTGACGTCATTCACAAGTCCCGTCATATTGAATTGAATAGAAGAATAACTTCAAAAGCGTATAACTTCTGTTTTTCCACCAATTTTATTTATTTTTTCACAGATCGTGCTGTTTTACGACCAATCAAATAAGTATTCATTAATTTAGATGTTTCATAGTAGTCAAATATCCTATTGATTCACTAGATTAAGCTAGGGGCAGGTAGATTTTCCTAAGCTCGTTCTGATTGACAAAGAGGCATATCACAACTATGAGACTGTCGTCATTGGCGAGCACCTATGTAAATTTTTGCTGCATTTTGGTCTGTGGCATCCTAAGTACTAACCCAGGTCACGGTTTGCCCATGTCCCAAGTTTCAGCGAGATCCGTTTAGGCGCTGAGGCTTGATTGATTAGCAAATGGGTAAGCTCGCTCCATCGTCGACTTTGTCCCTGTCATCTATGACCTAGACTAGAGTCAAGCGCAAACTCATCTCAAATAAAAAAATACCAATTTTGACAATAAATTAAACGTTCAAATCCCGTTCCTTCTGTTCTTTTTACATTTAAAACATTAGTAGAATCAATATGCATACAAGAGTAGCGATCGATGTTTGTTCACAAACGGCTATACATATTTGGACAATGATAGATCAATACAGTAATTATTGTATTGCCACTGGCTATTTGACTTTTGTTTGAAATCAATCAATTTTTAATACTTCGTCGTTAAGTGACAGTAGTCATTATTTTTAAAGGCATTTGTTTTTTATTGCTTTGTTTAAGTTTTTGCCGACATGGGTTGTGCAAAGATTTGCAATGGTAGTGAAGTAATGTTTAAATGATAAATAGTATTGTTTACGGCTTTTTTGCATGGTGACCTCTTAACCTAGTTATTTGTTAAAGCTTAAGTTTAAAAAAAATATTTTCCTGTTCATTTTTCACTTGGATTTTCGTGTTACTGTTTTTGGTTCTATTAGAAGTGCAAGAACCATTTTATTTCTAAAAACGCCCTTAATCGGTTTGAAAATCCAATACTAATTCATACTGTTCTAAATTCTAGAGCGTTTAGTGTGGACTTTGGAGTTGAAAATATTCAACAAAGATCATCCTCGCGTCTCATGTCCCAGGATATCCTCATTACAATATAAGTGTGCCCAAAAAATTAACAAACTAAAAAGATCGCCGAGGATCACTCCAAGACTTCGGTACTATGTAGTACTAAATGAACGCACCCATTGTTTCAAGTAGGGATGTTGTTGAGGTGGTTTTATCGGAACCGAAGTCGGAGACGGAGTTTTTAAATTCGATTTTTTGGAGTCAAAACCGGAATCGGAGTTGAAAGTGGTGGCCGAAAAGTGATGTACTAAGGTCGGCGAAAGAGTAATCGACGTCAGAAAACACGTACGGTGGAGGGTTGCCAACGCGACATGCATAAATCTGCTCATACACATTATCTATGCTTTGATTTCCGCTTCAAACCTCAAATTTAAAAGTGTCGAAGCCGAAGTCGGAAGATGTAATATCAATGAAAGTTTCGACTTAGAGCGCTTACGAACTACGTCCGATCCGAATCCGATCAGTATCCGTCAAAATACTGTCCGAGAAAACTCGGACCGAACTCGGATATTGCTTACGCACTACCTCCGATTCAAATCCGTGATTCAGACGTCATTTTACGTGCAGCCGCTACAGACAGCCCCCGCCCCCCGGCCCCTTTGACTCTTTTTACGGACGCAGCTCGGATTCGGTTCGGACGTCGTGCGCAACTGTTCATATAAATAATACTATGGCCACTTCGGTCCGTCAATATCTTATCCGAAATGGAGATTCTCGGGTGGCGGAGAGAAATCGGATGTCGGAAATCGGGTGTAGCGCGCTACCTTACAAATTGTTCTACGACTACGCCGGACCGTCTTTTGACGGATACTGATCGGGTTCGGATCGGACGTAGTGCGTAAGCGCTGAGTCGAAGCTCGAACTTAACACACAGATCTGTAGCTGGGGAGTTTGTTGCGCCACTTTAGGATACAGGACAATTTAGGAGAATATCTTTATGCAAATTTTTGACGTTTAAATGGTGCTGATTTTAAGCCTTTTCAATAAATGACTTTTGTTTTATTTTATTTGACTCTTCAACAATGAGTACACTATAACATTTAAGAGAAGTCACACCAGACTTAAGTTTAAGTGCCTCATCACTTAAAGAAGAGCACTACATGCACTACACTGTACGCATAAACTGCTATGGAAACAATAAGAAAAACAAATAATAATTAAAATTTACAATGAAAAATTATGAACAATTTCAACTTAGAATTATTCACATTAAGTTAAATAGGATGAACAGTGACAGTAACAGTGTTTACGACAATTATTTTACGAAATACAATTCAAAATTATTTTCATAGTAGGTACAGATTGTTTTTGACTTTGCTCCGTAGCATCCCTAGGTACAAGTTTGCCCGGCTGTTTAGCGCACCGACCGACTTTTATAGCGGAAGCTGCACAGTTAATTAATCATTTCCCGTCTTGATCTCCTGTGTTTGTGTATGACATTGTTTTGAGATGCACGTCAGTTCAAACTCGATGTGCGATGGATGATCGACGGTCCTCGTTCGACGTTCCATTGTTTTATGCGGCTGCTGAAACTGTACTTAGGGATGCGTTTACCAGCTACTGAGTTTAAGACACTATTGATTGCCCAGAATTTAAAGACGGTCAACCCCCCACTAGGGACCTGAATTCGACTCTTTGATCGGGCAATAATTGATTTCGGGTCTTTTCATTCGCAATTACTCAGCAGCTGCCCGGAGCTTGGAAGTTAGTGGTATGAACACTGACACTCTTTTAAAGATATTATTTTTAAAAGAGTGTCCGTGGAGTTTCTTGCACGTTCTTCTCCATAGAGATCTACGCTTTGGAACGTGCCAAGAGCTTTATCTTTTTGACCAACCGACCTTGACAATTCAAAAGTGCCTGTAAATGGTCTAATTGAAATAAATGCTTTGAGTCCTTTGATGACTACTCTGTGCATCGGAAAGCCGTTGGTCCTGCGCCAAATCTCTCGCCGGTCCGTGGGATTATGAGAGTGATGGGAGAGAGAGTGCACCGGTGTTTGCGCAAACACTTGTGCACTATAATGTCTCCCGCGTCTCCCTTGAGACCGGCCGCCATGGGGGAAATCGGTCACGGGGACTGTTTTAACGTCTCAATACCATTATGATTTCTTTGTGAAAACGGGATAGTGCTCGTCGTCCTATATAGCATTAGGTTCAAGGTTGATTGGAAAAAAATTACAGTTTCGGTCTTCAGTTTCATGTGCTGGCGTCTGTACTTTGATTTGTTGTAATTTCTATTGTACTTATCTACTTGATTTCTTTTTGTTTCGAATTTAATTTAATATAACTGTTCTTTTGAAATTGTTTTAATTATTTTATTGTATAACTTATTCGCTATGTGACATACCTGTATTTGACATCTTTTATTTATAAACGACATTTTTTTTAACAATTGTATAAAATGTAATTTATTTTATTTTCTGCGTTGTTTAAGTTTAATTATTATTATTTTGTTTCAAATGTACTAATGAATTGTTAATCTTTCATAGAGAATGTTGTGCATACCCATAAGTGATGTATTTGCACAGAATTCAATACTTATAATTTCCTGTTTGTTGTTTAAATTGTAAATATGTTGTTGGTGTGTGTTGGCAAATAAGAACGCAAACATATTTGTTTTAAGTTGGCAACATTTATTCTTTTTCCCTTTTACTGTGTGCATATAGATTGCAACTATATATAAGCTTTGTAACCTCTGTGCTAACAATATACGTTCGTTGCATTTTCATAGTACTTAATCGTTTATTTATTTCCACCTAAATATCAACAGTGTGCCTTACTTAATAAATAAATAAATAAATGGAACGTGCAACCCGGAATATTTACACTGTATCGGCGCACCCAAATAAGTCAAACGACTCGGCAATTGATTGAGCAATCAAAACAATTTAGTTATTTTTATTTGCTCAATCGTAGTACTTCCTATATTTAAAATACAAATATGAACATAAGCATTGTTACTATTAATAACCACCAACCAACCAAGTTCATGTAAATGAAAAACGCCTAAACAAAAACATTAATTAAATAAAACTTAAGTGCGAGGACAAACGTGCGTAATTTTGTGAGACGTGAGATGCGTATTTTGAGTTGCGCAATTTACGTTCAACGGAAATTCGGTTAGGCTGCCAGACGGATCGACGTGTTTTCAGTTATTATCCAACGTTTGTACGGGGTGTTTGCAATGGATCCATAAACTTATTCTGCATCAATTTACGAAGCAATAGAAGAAGATGTCAGAAAGAGAAAGAGAAGCTGGGTAAATCCACTAAATTAGGGAAAGGTTGTCATGTGGCTAGTTTCATACCTTATATGGACGACTCACCCCGAACGCTATTCGGTTGTTATAATGCGCGTGAGTCAGCAGACAACTCATTTGGCGACGCCGTGTGGCACAAACAGGACTTTTGTATGAAACCGAATGAACGTAAATTCCGCTACTCATCTTACGCGGCTCACAACTCATAAAATTACGATCGTTTGGCCTCGCCCTTACCTTTAAAATTAGCATTACGCTTAAGAAATGATGGCTTAAATGGTTTTCTCATTTACTTGACTGTTTAATGCTTTCAATTAATCGGTACCTTAGAATCTGCGATAAAAGTACACCAAATTGGTAATTGTTTTATTATTTAATTTTATTTCAACTGCACCATGCTATTTATTCTCGGCCGTAGGTTCCACCATCTCAAGGCTTAAAACTTTTTATTACTTAAAATATTTCATTCACTCTCAAAACTTAATGAACCAAGCAACCACAATAAATAACGAACAAAAAAGCAAGAAATTTTATTTTGCAGCCATAACAAAAATCAGTCGCATCATAACGCCAATTCTTCATAAGTCTCTAAATAATAAAAAAAATCTTAAATAAAAAGTGTATAATCGTACAAAGCGCAGGTAGCGCGCACGTTTTGAAAACAATAGCACTGCGAGATGCGCCGGCGACGCCCGGCGCCTACCTGCCGACTGCTAGGGCTGTCCGGTGTTCGGCACTTCTGCAGGGGATTGCCCTAATTCAAAATCAAATTC
Source organism: Mamestra brassicae (assembly GCA_905163435.1). Taxonomy (NCBI): domain Eukaryota; kingdom Metazoa; phylum Arthropoda; class Insecta; order Lepidoptera; family Noctuidae; genus Mamestra; species Mamestra brassicae. Next base: position 4,093,499 of record LR991003.1, on the reverse strand, counting down.
AAATTAGGTGCCAGCACTTTTTACATGATAGTCCCCCAAAACGACCGCCGTTATACATACCTACAATATAAGAAGTCTGAGAAAAATAAGATACATATTAGATTTTAAGTAATATTTACCCGTTGAATGTACTTGACATTCGCGCTATAAGTTCCCAGTTTCACCGCTTTCAACAAGTATCGTTTCAGTTTAAAAACAATCCGGTTAGGTAAGTAGCTCAACTGACTACGGTGCAAGGAAGCATGACATAGATCGCTCGATCGAAACTGACTTACACTATTCGTTAATCGCCTGTTCACCATTTACCTACTGCATAATAAGGTGAAAAAACTTAAAAAAAAAACATAATCATAGAAATAACTGAACAAACCATTACAACAATATCAACAATATTTATTAAAGTATAATACACTGCCTCAAAAAAAAATAACTACCATAAAAATCTTCACGCGAAATTACTTTAAACAGTATAATATTCGCATCAGATTTAAAGCTTTAAAGGGATAATAAGTGCATTAAGAAACTCACAATTCGGTACGGCTAGCGGCTCAAGTTTTTTGGCTAACACATAATCCTATTGTGCTATTGTACTGTCGTAACACAATGAGTTGTGATGTTTGCTTAGCTCAGGTGTGACAACCCTGTGCCTTGCATATTGACCACAAGACGGTCAAACGAAAAGGTTTGGGTAGGAAAACAGTTTTGATACTTGAAAATTTGGAATAATGATACCGGGACTCCTCCGTGCCTCGGAAAGCACGTTAAGCCGTTGGTCTCGACTGTCATTTGTACATCTTTGGCAGTTGTTACGGATAATCAGAAGCCAGATAATCTGACACCAGTCTTGCAACGGAATACCGTGTTACCCAGTTAATGGGTTGTGGAGGTCTGGTAGGCAGCCGCTCCACGTAAAATACTAGTATTCAGCTGATTCCGGTTTGACTGAAAGCCGACCCCAATATAGTTGGGAAAAGGCTAGGCAGATTATGTTGCTATATTCGTGATAATCTACGAAGTCGGCTTTGAAAACTGAGTTACCTTACCACTAAGTGTTAAAGAAATTTATTTCATGTCTCTTTCGTACTTACTAGTAAAGCAATGTTGTATCCTGCTGTCAAATCTGACTATTAAATTGTCACGAATATAAGTGCAGATAATAAATTTTCACAGATTTTGTTTTACGAACAAAAATATTAGTAGCCATTGCCATTTTCACGGAGGTCACTTGTAGCTAATAAGTAAGAATGTGTTAACTTTTCAAGCAAAAAAACTAATTTGAGTGAAGTAAAAGGCTTTCAATAATTTATTCATAAAGATTCCTCTCAACATATTTAAAATCCGCAAATTTAAATCAGTAAAGTACCAAGCTCGTTCTGTCGCAGTAGCCGTCTCGTCCGCTGATCTGCGCAAGAGTGGCGCGCGGCGCTTTGTTGATTTACCATCGATTTTCGGCTTCACGCGGGGCCAAACATTGACACGATTTTTTGGTGACGTCACTTTTGAATAAGGCACTTTTGAAAAAGAACAACCAAACAATTTTTTGGGTCTCTTATTTATATTTTCTCGCATTTTGTAAAACATTTTCTTTATTTTCTACTAGTGGTCCCGGCGAACTTCGTACCGCCTCAGAATATATTTTGCCGTGTTTTGTTTTTGTCATGCTAGTTATCAAAAAATGGCGTTTATTCGAAAATTATTTTTGTACCAACTACTTTTTTTTTTCCTTAACTTTTCCAATGTTTTAATAGTTATTCTGAAATTCGGGGCAAAGACAAAACCAACAAAACAAAGATATTCAAAATCGGACCAGCCGTTCTTGAGTTATAAATGGTGTAACTATGGTGACTTTGTTTTAAATATATAGATGTAGAGAGATCTTGGTTGGCCTTCTACATATAAGTTACTATCACTGGTGGAGTTTTAACTAACATACTTCTACCTAAAAAGCCTAGCAAATTGAATCCTTTTATAGTCAATATATTCGCACCCCCGCCCGGTGCCACACTGTCACTTTTGTAAAAATTGCAATAATGAGTTAAATATGTAATAACTGTCCTAAAGCACCCCTTTACTTGGTGCGATAATGTTACTTTCGTAGTACACATAGTTTGACGTTGTAGTATAAGCTATTCATTTTGTCTAAATCTTGGAATATCATTATTTTTTGAGATGTCAAAGTTTTAAATGCTTCTCCTGAAAAATTGCTTTTTTGCATAAGTGACAGTGTCGCACCGGGGCGGGGGTGCGATATATCCAACAACGCCAGTTATTTCTTTGCTGTATAAGTATTACTCGAACTAGTCAAGGAAAGAAAGAAGCACTTTTCTGATATCCCTAGATTATTAACACCTCCACTCAAAGATTTTAAAAGCACAAACTGCAGACACATACAATTTTAATTTATTTTTTCAATGGCAACTTAACAGATCATTAACAATAATGCCAGGACCACCGACGGATTGAATCGAATAGCCCACAGAGTAGGCTGAATGGTGGTTATTTGTGCTCACGAGAATTTAAAAAAAAAAGTACAATAGTACGTAATCTTACTAACGGTTTACTAGTAACGCGTGTTAGTTTCGCATCATTTGAATTGGGTGGAACCCGATATTGACAGGTAGAAAAAAATGGGGTGGGTATAAGATGTAACCAATAGTTTGATGTCATTTGCTGTATCGCTATTATATTCACCCTTACCTTGAGCAACTAATTTAGTGTTACTTTTTTATTAATTAAAAATACACATACATTTTAACATTTAATTATTAAGTACTAGCCTTCGCTTGCGGCTTAGCTCGCGTTCAGTTTATTTTCGCAATAAAAAGTAGCTTATAACGGTCTCCATGGACTATCCCTCTGCCAAAATTCATCGGAATGGGTATAGCTATTTCGACGTGAAAGCGTAACAAACTCACCTTCGCATTTATTTTAATATTAGTTAAGATTTGGGTGTATTGAAGAAAATATGTATTTACTTAATTTAAACTATCCCAGACTTTCGGAGTGATTTTCACTACCCTACATTTATAAAATTGCAATCAAGTTCAGTCAAATCACTTTTCAGGACCACCCCTAACATGAAGTCAGAACAAAGCTTCACAATTTGAAATGAAGGACAAAATAATAAAACATTTTGTACGTAGCAACATTGCACCATAACTAATTATCCTGTGGTAGGTCCGAACTCCAAACAGATCCTTAGCGCCATAATAAATATAACAGAATTTTATTTCGTAAACACTTTTATTTCTTGAGTGCCTCTTGTATAGCGCCGTCAGGTAACCTCAAGCGCCGTCATAAAAATCTTTTATTTTTTCACAAACATTCCGCACCTGCAAAACGAAAAAAAATCGGAAAAAAAGAGTTTGGGAACCTGTGAATGCTCATGTTTTGACAGCGGCGCCCTTTGTGCACTTTGCAGTGGTATTAAAAGTAATCGAAGGAGTATTACCGCGAAACGACACCTTTGCTAATTGCTTTTGCGGCTTGTGATTCTTTTTTTGAGAATGTGACCTACTTTTGCATGGTTGTTTTGTTGCAGGATCACCTTGTAGGTCTCCGTTTGTCATCAGCACAGGCCTATAAATACCTCTAGATCCTCTGGTGAACATGCTATGACGACAGGCAAATAAGTGGAATCCCCTTCGATAAACACTCATCATAATTCAGTAGGTATAAGCTGACAAGAGATCGGAGCGGAGGCTCTAGACAAGTGACATAATGTTAGCAGTTGCGTGGCGAAGGCCATTGTCAAAACGTCAAAAATTTTGGCATTTCGACAATCGCATTCGCTAATAGAATAGCTGGAGCCTCTGGTCATTTATGGTCGCATACCCTTGTTGAAAAGGTGGCTTCTAAATAGTTATCAAACTCGACCCTCAATTTTAACACATCCAGTGTTAAAATTGAGTGTTGGGTTTGATACTACTTCAGTTCCAAGTCAAAATACTTTCTCTTAACTTGTTTTCCAAAATCTGCAATAATCTCCATCTATTAATGATTATAGATCTTTCTAAAATCTCAACAAAGAAAGCTTCCCATACACATCAAAAGATTACACTTTTATTTCTTTTCTAACGCATCAACAGTTTGGAATTTCACAAAAATCGTGGTCTGCACTATGTTCATTGTTCCCGAGAGGTAACAATAGGCCGATGGGCTGCAATCAGCCAAATTATACCGCCGTATATCACGACCGTTATGAATATAGATTCAACACTTTCACACGAGATTGTTGTGTGATAGGCTTTTGTTGATAACTTGCGATCCACAGATTCATTTGCGCAGACTACCGCGTTAATCTGTCTGTTTCTTTTTTCCAAAAAAAAAATGTCTTCCTAGCATTGCTGTAGTACCTACCAACGACTTAAAAAAATATCCAAGTATGTAACAGACACATAAAGTAATCGCGCAATAACTTCCTGCTGGCACCACAATCATCCGTGAAATATTACAAGTTTGATTGATTCAGTATTCTTCCCAGCCAACAAGCTGAAAAATTGCTCGGCAACTGCAGAATAGACAATCTAAATTACATATCAGCCTACTGAATTATGCACGACCATCCATTTTTCAAAAAGGAACGCAGTCTGATCAACGCCCCGAGCCATTCGTGCTCAACGCAATGCTCAACTTTGGGAACGAATGACTAATTTCTACTACATTCACTTCATTCGTGAGAATGGAATCCGTAAGTGACACCAGACAGTCCTGCTTCAAATTCGGAACGATTATCGTAAAAATTCAAAAGGGTCAACCAACATTTCAAGACCTCTCGAAAATTGCCCATGTTCTCTTCTTTCTCCTTAGTTTTGTGGCGTGCGGGGGACGGGGTAGGACTTGGTATTTGGTCGTCGTCAAGGAATCTGGTAATCGGTAGCATTTGGCGGCACGCGAAGATCCTTGGGATTGAAATATTCGTTTTTCGATATGATTGGAGGTCGGCTGCCGGTCAGTAGTCGCCATGCCTCCGTGCCGGCCGAGCGTTGACCTTGCTGTTGCTACCTTTATGGGAATTCTTCTACAAAATATGAGTTATTTAATTAATGAGCTTGAATGGTTCCGACAGATAATTGTTTAAACCCAATGAACCCAGAGCTTTTTATTTCCTATCTTAGTCATCATTTGAATCGTACACACCTTTCATCTACGCCATGATCAATGCCAAATCGCTAGAATCATCACTATTCAATCAATCATTTCTGTTAGCAAAGATTCCGTGACCTTTGAACTTTAAAAATCTGTCTCCGATGAACACATCTCAACGAATCGATACAATCTGTCACATTCATTTGTGTTGTATTCATGAATATATTATAAATGTAATCTTTCCTTTTGTCAAACTTAATGAGTTCAATAGCTTAATCGAAGATGAATGAAAACTTGATTAACTTAGGATTTTTTAAATTAATTTTATTCAAGTAATCAAAGCAGGCACCTAATAATAGATATTATTTTTTCTTTGTATCTTTTTTATTGGCTTCTGTAAGGCATAGATGGTCGTTGGCCATTATTGCAAACAAAAGGAAGGTAATCAAAACGTTATTGAATTTGTGTATTTGTTAGGATTTCGATGTATATTATTATTATGGGTTTCAATTCAATGATATTTAAGAAAGCGCTAATCCAACTGACATAATTTCTTTGGCCCAAGTCACAAGTTCACCTGGGGGCAAATGTGGTTTCAACACAAATTCGTGGACAATGCTGTTCTATCAATCGCCATTTCTATCTTTTCAATTATTGGAATTCGGCTGAGTAGATTTCTATAAAAGTATCATACTAACCTTCCTCAAATACAACGGCCAGTGTGTTTTCTAAAAATCTTACCGTGAAAATTTAGGTGTTGTGATCATGAAGTGAACTGTTTTTACACCTTGATTGGACGGATTGACAGCTTACTTCATATTCACTTAACCCAAGTTTACCGTTACAACCTCAAGACCAAGATTTTCTCCTTGATGTTAAGCCACTTGCTTCTACTTATGACATTCTTCAAAGCAGGCTTCTAGGGCTTTAATATTTAACGACGAAGGTTCTGATTAGGTCCTCCTTTTGGTATTCTACCTTCAAATTTACCAGCGAAAATAAATATAATGAACAGGTTGACACCATGTTCGCTGTTTGCATTGAATACAACCTTCCCTTCGTAACATGACGCTCCAACGTATTTAAAATGAAATTGGTGTAACTTCGGGACACACGGCTGAACGTACCAACCTTCATGGTCAACCCACTTGTTGCATTGGACTTCGATATCCAAAATGGCGTGACTACAGGTTAGCGCTTCATTACCATATATTCTGTCTTCAGGCGTCGCCACCTGTTATTGGGGGATCCTAAATAATTGAGCCACTTGACATGTTAATAGGATTAAAATTATCTACGTCCGTCTATTGCCGTTTGAAAGGAAGGGGATTTGGATGGCAGGTCGTGTGCTTCTGAAAGTGAAAGTTGAGTTGACGGAGTAATAGAGCCTAATTTAATAGAAAATGCCTCAGGTTGTAATGAGCGGAGACCCGTGTGCAGGGATACTGTCAAAGTAATTTGGACAGAACTTCTAAGTTTAATCTTTTGAATTCTATTAAGTTCATGGGTATCTTTCGGTTTTTTCCGCTGCTATATGCTTTAAATTATCTACAAATTAATAAATTGACATTGAGTCGTTGCCTTCATTGTGTATAAGTATCAATTTCAGGCTAGTACACTGTTTGATCCACAAATCTGCGATACAGGAAGCTCAAAATCGACACATATCTATTATAATTACTAATCAGGCTTCGCTCGCGCTATAATATTTTTTTGCAAACAAAAATATCGTATAACCATAACGTATCCAGGGTCACATCTATCTCTGCACCAAACCTCATCAAAATCGGTTCAGCGATTTAGGTGTGAAAGCGTTACAAAAATTCTCACTTTCTAATATTGGTTAAGATTGGGATAACTATTCCAAAACCTTCTTCATGAGGTCCATCATCTACTCTAACCATGGCACACCATTAAGTTTGTATTACAAACTTTCTACTTCTTAATAACCACAATATCTTGGGTGATTCGTTGTCCCTCAGAGAGAGCCAGACTCGATCAGTCACGTTAACTCAGCGTTCAAACTAAATGGATCGAGTCGAGAAAATTGCTTTGTACTGATTCTCATTACTATGATCATATATCATGAATGTCAGCACCCGTTTTACAGGAGATACTAATATACGACTAGTTGGCAAAGAGAAAATGTTGTGACAAACGACCCCTGAAATTGAGGTAGGTTAATAATTTTGTTCTGATCACGACAATAAGTTTATTATGTTGTGCCAAAATTTTAATTTCCACAACATTTAATTAACCAGCTATTTCCCGCTGCTTCTCTGATTGTTTGTAAGGGTTTCTAGAAGTAAGTACAGATCTACACTATAGCCAAATACCTAATATCTCGGAAAAATAACGGTTCCTGAAGGATTCGTCACGAGAGGCCGTGGGCAAGTCAATTTAATATTCGTCTAGAAGTTAATATTAGTTAGCATCCATTGACGAAATTAAGAGAACACAGATTTCACGGTAAATTCGATTCTGCCTATTCCGTCTTTTCGAATCTTGTCACGAATGGGCGGGTTCGGTTGCCATCTGAAGGTGTCTTTAGAGCTCAACCTGCATCAAATATCTACTTCAGCCATGAAGTAGTCCATAGTTGAACATTAAGCCTCCTCGAAGTGTCGTCACATCGACCAGGCTTGGCTAGTTGAAATATCGGCCGCATAGTGAGTAAGCACTCACTATGATCTAACATAAGGACTAAGTGTGGGAACCAAACCTTGCTAGATAGATAGATCAAGCTTGTCCCATCCAAGGGACTCAACGCCTCGATCTCAAAATTCCCAGCTAATAAAATCTCTGCAGGTATCGTGCAAACAGTTTCGTTACTTTGTCTGGGCTCAGCTGCGCAGGCGGCGCGGGCGCAGGCGGTGGGAACGCCCCCGGGCGTCCTCCACACCACGCGAGCATTCCGAGACCGCCTGGACACTGCCAGATTTTTTATGGCTTCATTTTGTATCATTGACATTACTATGACATGAGGCTATAGATAGACAAGCCCCATTCTATACGATAGTGTGGCGACAGCGATTATCAAAAAAATGTATGGAATAGATAAGGGCTTTGGAAATGTCACGTAACACCTTGCATTTTGGCATTTCGACAATCATACCGATTGTTGAATAACATTTTGTCCAGAGCTCAATGATCAAGTTAAAACAATTATTAATATTTTTGAAACATTTTTTTAGGTTTGATACATACCTAATTATGTATGTGATAACTGGTTGCACCTAACTCAACTCCATGATGATTGATGGTATTTGATCTGCTTTTACTTCAATCCAAAGACAACAATGCGAACACGTAGTTAAAACCGTTCAAATTCAAATCGCAATATCATATCAGCGACATTCAAAAGCTTGTCAAAATGTGTAGAAATTGGAGGTGTGCGAACGCTCCTTAAAAAAACAAGAACTAAACCTATGGTCTGAGTTGCCTGATTTTGCCTAATAATGCACACTCATAAAATTATCGTGGCTTACGTAAGTACCCTAAATAACCACAAAAACTTTCTGCAGAGGATGTTAATATGATTGATGGTAAAGAAATCAAAAGCTTTTGAGGATACTCATGTGAAGGGTTTGATAATATAAATGCGTAACATCAGGCCATAACAGCACTTTTTAATAACTGCAGTATTACAATTAAAACTAGGCTAATGATTCAATAAATCTTACAATTACATTTATGTAATTACACAATACAAACCCTGCCTGAGGTTGTAAAGTGTCCAAAATATTATAATTACACATCGCTAGCCAAGTAATAAGCAAGTGAACACCGGTAGCGGAAACACAAATCACTTAGTATCGATAATGTATCGATTCTTTATCGATTTTAAATCGATTGGGAGTTATCAATTGATGAGGCCGTGCCGCGTAACTCGGTACGTGGGGCGGGGCTAGAGATACTTCTCTATGACCGATGGCTTGCTTATGGTTGTTACTTTAAAATTACGTTCTTTTTTCAAATGTATAATGATGTAATGATCTGAGATTCTAAGCTGTAGGTAATTATGGATATACATTGTTTTTTATGTCTTAAAAAAGACTTCAAATTACTATCCTATGTTCGATCTTTTAAGCCGATGACATGTAGATTCTAATTTTATTTAATTAGTGAAAAATAAAAGGATATTTTTAAGAAACCCCACTACCCAATATTGGCAAATATTGAGCGATAGTCTGAGCAAAGTTTGGTTCTCAAACAATAATACACATTCCGAAAAACAAATCCATCCTCTTTATAACATCGACCTTTCTTACCTACTCTGCCCTTTCTTACCCACGTGCTTACACGCATGTAATACGTGACGATTCGGTACTAAAATTAAGAAAAAAACCTAACTACACAGTTCATAATGTACCACGTTTGTCGCCATAGGGGTTTTCTCACGAACGAGAAACGTACTGTACCCTTCACTAAGCAACGAAAAGAAAATTGGAGTACTTCATCGTATAATCACGCATACATCGCCGGCTGAAAATCAACTTGTGTTAAGGGACCACAGACAAAAGCAGCAATGGATGTTCAAATTAATGTAGTAGCGATGTAGCCGCTGATAGGTCACTAGCACCAAATGATTACAGGTTACGTTGGACAATATTTTAGCTATTACGATATTGATTTCTCCCAAAGTTAATTTACAACGTGACTGTACCCTGAGGGTATGTTTGAGCGTTTGAAAGCGTACTATTAAGCGGGAAAGGTGCAAATGAAAAGTTAACGGTTTGGCGCCAATTAGAGTTTAATCATATTTAGGCTGATCCGTTTTTAACAAGCACTAATCATTTGTTTTATCGGACTGGAAAAAATCAACCAAATTTTTCTTCATTTAACGGTTTTTCTTTATTCAACCGTTGCTGTCCCACTGCTGGGCAAAGGCCTCCCCCAAATCCTTCCTGATATTCTTCTGCCAGGCCTTCTTGAACCAATCCTAATGGCCTAAACCATCTCGCCAGTTCTTTCTAGGTACCTTTTATCTTCAGGGACCCATTGCGCGGAGACTTCTTTCAGGTTCAAAACTGACAACTGACTTGACCTGTCCAATCCCATCTGAGCCTTTTTTTTTTTGATGTCGGGGGGAAATCCTCGTGGATGTCTTTCAGACTCTTACTGACTAAAACCACCCCGGTGTTCCATCTCCCACCTACGCTGGGGATCGCGGGAACAGATGCGACTTCGTAATCCCCGGCTAATCCCATCTGAGCCTGGCCAAAGTTTATTAGGTTTGCCCGTTTTGGTCCTACATTTCTAACTTACATCATCATCATTTACCTAGCCTTTTCCCGACTATGGTCGCTTCCTGTCAAACCGGATTTAGCTGTTACTGAGGTCCCAGGTAACACGGTACTCCTTGGCAAGACTGACGTCAGATTTTCTGGCTTCTGACAATATCTAATCACTGCGAAAGGTCTATAAATGACAGCCGGGAAAAACGGCTTAGCGTACGTTTTGAGACACGGAGGAGTCTCGGTATGTTAAGATCGTCACCCATCCACAGACCAACGTCGGCAAGCGTTGCTTAACCTTGAAGATCGACCCGTGCGGCTGTTATTAGTTAGCCACGAACTCCTTTAATAATATTTAAGTATGAATATGATTAAATTTAAATAGGAGCAGTACACAACTGGGCAGTAGAGCGCGAACGGTAGATCACAACCGTTACAGGTCAGAAAGTTGCACGCGATGTTTTTGTTAGCAATTAGTGGATATAGAAGCGTGGTCGAGGAGAAAAGAAAGGTTTCGGAGCACGGCCACTGCCGCGGGATAGTTCAGCGGTGCAAGGCATGGAGATACAGCGATTCTAAAGACCGCTAACAATGCAAATCAATAAATACATGTATCTGACGCCAATTTAAAAAAAAAAAAAAAAAACATTGTTTTGTTGCTGTTATTTGACAGCAACGAAACAGGGTTCTAAATTCGAATTTGAATCTGACGAAGATCAGTTTTAGTGAAAACGGGTCTTTATAGGTAAATGGGCTGCAATGATATTTTGAGTCATACAAAAATAATTGCCTGTGATCTTAATGCTTGTGAAGGAAAGTTTATTTTTAAATTGTTTTTTAAGGGTACCTCGTCAAGCTAGGTAGCTTGACGAGCTTGAGTAATTGTTATATTGACTATTCTCAATCGATTCTTATTAAATGGTTATACATAAGCTTTTAACTTATACCCTGAATCTAAGCCATTCTGTCGGTACGGACAGCAAAAAAATGCAAATTGTCATAAGCCACGGGCGACTCACGAGCAGACATTCCCACAGTGGGCCGCCACGCCTCGGTACCGTCAGCAACGTAGACGATATCGCAGGAGTAGTCAGTTCGATCCCCGGCCACCGTAGGCGCGGGCCTGCGGACGGCGAGTGTTGGGTGGCTCGCTGTCCGATCACCACCAGGACCGGGTCGATGGCGCGTTGTGTTCCACGCGCGCCTCAAAGAGATGTCGGCATAGAAGACGGGGCCCGGTAGAGCAAGACCCGCCTGGCCGCCAGGGTTGCGGAATTTATTCGAAAGAGTCACCACGGCCCCGGAACGCGTTTTAGTCAGTAAGAGTCTGACACGCCCTTCCGCTCCACCCAGAGCGGAAGATGTCATTTGATGATTCACCATCCTTAAAAAAAAAAGGATTAGTCAGTTCATGACATCTGACATTTGGTTATCTTTAGCTGTTCTATGGTTTTGGCATTATTGTTTATTTATTTACTTTCTAAATCTGACTAAAGCACAGGTGTTCTGATAGAATAATAATATAATTTTCAGCCAAATAATCCAATGAACCAGGTTAGCCAACCTATTTATGCCAGGGGCCAAATAAAACGAGTTCCATAAGACTACCCAGGAGGCTCAACTCAAGTTACATTCTCAGCGGTAGCATAGCGAAGGCCATTATCAAAACGTCGAAAATGTTTGGGATTGGCAAAAGAATAGAAATGTCACGTGATCAATTCTTTTTAATTTTGACATCCACAAATCTTATATTTTGGCATTCTGACAACCGCCATCGCTAATAAAATGTCACTTTGTCTTGAGCCTTTGATCAACGTGCTGACGTATCGTAACAATAAAAAATATCGGTATAGCTAGGATTTACCTTCACTCATCTTGATGATGTCCAGTTAATCCACAACAAAGGGACTGATTGACAAAACCCGCGAAATTCAAAACGTTCACATTTATTCATAAAAGCTGAGTTAAAACTAGCCAGCCTTTGTTTCTGCTGTCCGTACATAAGCCGTGATCGAAACCATCGCACTACACAGGGTTTATCCGACAGCAACAAATCTGTATCTGTTGCAGTGTAGACATCTGTCGGCAGTTACAGGAACTATTCTCGTGTACAAATGGTAAGGTGCAAGATCATTTGCGGAACTTGTTCAATAGAGTCACCGCGGCCCTGGAACGCAAAGGGCTTTAGAATGAACACGGATGGGTTTTAGCCAGTAAGAGTGACACGCCCTTCCGCTCCACCCAGAGCGGAAGAAGTCATTTGATGATTTCCCATCCTTAAAAAAAAACAGGGTGCAAGATCAAAGGAGTGAACCTATGGGAGAAAATCGATACGAGTTTAGAACAGCCTGATCCAATTTTGGGAGACTTTAGTTGTACTAAGAGCAGATGTGGCCCAGTGGACTTGGCCGTGGCTAACCATGTTGTAGGCCTTAGGCTCGACGTTCGAGTTACCGCAGTCTTGGAACGCTAAAGGCATTTGAGGAACACGAATGGGTTTTAGTAAGTAAGAGTCTGACCCGAAGAGTCATTTGATGATTTCCCACATACAAATAAAAGAGGAACGAAGTTCGAATCCTGATGAATAATGAAAATATTTCCTGCAATGGGAACATTATAGTAGGCGCCAAACAAGTTTGCAATAACGGTCATTGACCCACCTACATTTCTTGCCATTCTTTATTTCAAAAACAGAACTTAAGACGTAAAGCAGTCCTGAATCGACATCTATCGTGATCCTTTACATTTTCTAGTAGTGAAAAACGATTCCTAATTTATTTTTGGGTACCTATGAAGAGATAAGTATTATTGCAAATTTATCTGGCGCCTACATATAATTCTTTGTTACAACAGGTGGTTTGAAACAGAGTATCTCACTAGACTATGATACCGGAACAGCGTTCTATTTCACGAGAATCTCTACTACCTACCTCTTGCTTTCTATTGAACCTTCTTTCTGTGTGTTCATAACTTTCCCTCCGACCAGCTTAATCAAGACTTAGGTACCTACGTATGCCCGTCGTCTTATTGTAACCAACTCAAGAACACATTCAAACACTACCAGAAAGTTCCGTTATGATCTTCTCAATGACAAATCTACATAGGGCTAGCAATTGCAGTCAAACAACAATATCGTTTAAAAACCGATTTTTCACAAAAAAAAAGAAAATGGCGTCTACATCGGCCATCGCTAATCTTTTCTAAATTAGCATTTCTCGTGCTTTCTCACAATGCACGGGTTTACGGCCATAAAGTGATGTTTTTAACTGACCGCCTGCTTAAGACCTTCTGAACTTTCGTCCGGCCATTAGTACGGTAAAACCCATTATTTTGTGGGGAAATTGACACGGATGTTTATTACAATTGTATGTCAAAATATTGTTTTAGTACTGAATTGTGTTCGAACGGATTTTTGGTGGCTAATTGGCAATTTAGCTCATTGTCATCATCATCTCCCAATTACATTGGTGTCGGCTTCCAGTCTAACCGGATTCAGCTGAATACCAGTATTTTATGTGAAACGGCTGACTACCAGATCTCCACAACTGATTAACTGGGTAACACAGTAGTTCTTGGCAAGACTGGAGTCAGATTTACTGGCTTCTGACAATCCGTAACGACTGCCAAAGAACTACAAATGACAGCCGGGACCAACGGCTTAACGTGCTTTCCGAGGCACGGAGGAAACTAGGTATGTTAAGATGGTCACCCATCCATTTAGCTCAATGTATTCTTCTTAACTTTTTTGTGCTAAATATATGAAAAACATTTCTGCTCGGATCTTGTAGTCTTATAAAGATTTACCTTCATATTCCACCAGTTTTGTCTATCCACTCTAAACTCCGCATGGGCGTTTTGGCGCCTTCTGACGCAGATCAAATGCGTTTTTACTGATAATTTTGGCGAAAGTATTTTCGCACAATTCAATTCAGCAAGCCGACATTCGACTTTTGCATTATTTTTATTGTTTGAGTTCGTATGGGAATGGTTCTATGTTTAAACAGAAATTCGATCGGAATCAGATCGGAGAATCGGAAATTCACACCATTATAATAAATCATCTGGATCTAAAATCATAGTTTATTATTGTGTAGATAATAAATAATAATTATTCTATCAAGCAATATCTCTTTCTAAGGGAGTTACTAAGTGCGTGGGAAATGGAAAATTTATATATTTTTTGTATAATAAACATTAATGTTCATCATAACTGTGGATTGAATGGAGTTTAAGACAGGAAAGTTGATAAGAAAAATATTTTGATGGCTTTTGTGGTAGATTTCATTCACACACATTATTCAAGTTTCCGATTGACATGCTCTAGGGATACCCTGGGAAGAGGGAACTTTACATCTGTATCAACATTACATATACAATCATTTTTGAGCTTTGTGTTGTGTATGTCTTTCATTTAGTCAGTGTCCGTTTTATGCGTCCTAATCTAATATAAATACATAAAATATATCAAACTTCTTGGAGATGGACTGATGTGTGAAAACTTACTTACCTCGGTTTTTGGAATGAAATTGTGGACGCTTTTTTCTTTTTTTTGTGAGTGGCGTCTCGCAGTTCAACCTATAAGGTTGTCGACTGCTTAAACGGGCTTGCCTGTGGTGGCCTTAACATAATATTAAAGCATCCAGCCAGGGAAATTGTGGACGCGTCACAAATTAAACGCAAGCCAAGAGACTATTGTGTGCATATATTCATTCAACCAATCACAACAGCTAACACATGTAAGAAATTTTGTCACATCCTTAATGCTATTTTCGTTCCAGCAACTGGCAGCTTACCTTACGAAACCATTATTACATCAAAAGCAGAGTTTTATAATCTACAGCAATTTACTGGTAGACATCCTTTACTTCATGTTCAATCCTTAAATCCATGTTCAATAAATCCTGCCTGTTGATTCTGTGAAAAAACTCACTGTGAAAACTTAGGTGATATACAGCTTACCTCCTGATCACTTCACCCAAGCCTTCACTTCGATTTTTTACAGCCGATCGATTCTGTAAACATGTCTAAGAGAAGGCTTGGGTGAAGTGATCACGAGGTGAGCTGTCAATCCATATAATCAAGATGGAATGACAGCTCACTTCGTGATCACGTGTCATCTTGATTATATGGATTGACAGCTCACGAAGTGAAGGCTTCGACATGTTTATAGAATCGCACTACAGAATAGCACTAATGCACATTATTAAACACCCATAAGAACGATGACTTACCAAACCTAACTTTAATTCCATTCCTCTAAACATCTATACCATGTCTCTGTGTTATGGATGCTTAATGGATACAACGTATCTTAGGGCAGTCATCAAGTAATTAGCATTAATTACAATGTGTGTATGTTCGTCGCCGCTTCCTGCTTCAAGACATCAACGTCCCAGTCATATGGGGAGGGAGTCATCCTGGTTTATGAGCGTGTATTTGGAATATTTGTCACCTAAGTTTCTGTAGCGGGAACCCGGTGAGTCAGGCTCTTACGGTTGAACGTTTAAGTGTTTGTTTGCGTTTAATTCACGCCTTGTAATTAGTGACAATGAGTCATTTTCGAGAAAATATATTTAAACTAGCTTTTGCCCGCGACTTCGTACGCGCATAGCCAGTTTTTTCCCGTTCCCATGGGAATTCCGGGCAATCCTCTCTTACTTCTCCCCTACGGAGTGTAGGGAAGCTACATGCATTTCAGCTTTCTACGACCTGTAGTTTCGGCTGTGCGTTGTCTGTCAGTCAATCAGTTACTCAGTAACGGAAGAATTTTATATAATATATTGATTCAGGGGGAAAGGGTAATCTTAAAGCAGTACTTAGATAGGCATGTGGCAATAATTACAAATAACGAACCCTTAGTTAGGTAAATAAAAGCAACATTCTTGGACACTTTATCCATGTCAGAACGTCAAATACCAGTACCTACATATAAATCAGTTGCGTGTGCATCATTGAGCAGTATCTATATAGTTTAGGGCTGATCTTTCAACTGTCTGATAACGTCTTTCTGAAGAATGAATACAGTTTGTCATTTTTATTGTAAGAAAGCTATCAAATCGCCATATTACAATTTCTTTTTTGGTAGTTGGAACCTGACGATTGAAAAATCAATCAATTCAATCGCGACATATCTTTTATCCCAGGAATAAAAATGGCGGTTGCATCATTTAAATAAAGAATACAATTATTTTATACTGCTATAATTTTTATTAACATTACTTACAAACTTTTTCGCTATTTCAGTGTTGGTCCCATAGTAAAAGTTGTTCATAAAGATGAGTACAATCAGAGTCTGTTACACGTTGTATATTATTGTATTTCTTACAGGGTATTATCAAAACATCTCGGTGCCCTCTTGCATGCAGCGATCCTTATCTTTCACTCGCTACTTCCTCATAATGGCGGCGGATGTCAAAATTACCGGCACACGTCTTCGTTAAGGACTCAATCATGAACGAGAGCTCCCTGATACTTCAATTACGTTGGAAGCTACTGTTTACGTGTTATTTTTAAGTTTTGGGACGTTTCTACTTGCTTTACAGTACTAGAACAGCATAAGCTGGGGACTAGGCGTTCGTTGCGTTTTTTTTTAAATTTAATATGGGTTTGCTCTTGACTCTAGTCTAGGTCATAGATGACAGAGACAAATTCGACGATGGAGAGAGCTTACTCAGAAGAAGCCTGTTCACTCTAATTTTGAATAGATTAGGTTTGTATGCGTTCGGAAACACAGACGCAGGCAGAGAGTTCCACTCCTTTGCTGTGCGCATTTTAAAAGACGTTTGGAAACGTTTAGTGCGAATTGGTGGAATAGCAATAAGGTAGGGATGGTAACTTGCAGTGCGTCTAGATGTCCGATGGTAGAAGGGGGCCGGTGAGATCAGGTCGTGGAGTTCCTGGACACTCTCCCGTTCTGAGATATATCTCTTATTGGTTACCATAAGATTCATTTATTTAATTAGATGTAAGACGGAAGTGCTGGCTTTTACCTTGACAGAGGATGAGCATTGTCGTACAACGTGGCAATGCCGCCAGTCGTCTGGGCACACTTTCAGTCGACAGTGATTTGGACGAAATTTTGACGCCATTTTAAGATTTACTCAATAGAAAGAGTCACCGCGGCCCTGGAACGCAAAGGGCTTTAGAAGGAACACGGATGGGTTTTAGTCAGTAAAAGTCTGACACGTCCTTCCGCTCAACCCAGAGCGGAAGAAGTCATTTGATGATTTCCCATCCTTAAAAAAAAAAAAAAAAGCTTACTTACATACTAATAAGCGTTAATCAAAATATTTTTTTTAATTGATATAATTAAGATTTATTTTGAGATTAGTAGCATTCTTAAAATTGATAAAAATAGTTGAAATTAAATTGTAATTATAGACTAAAATTGCTAAAAATTACAATTGATAACTTTAGTAAATAAAATAAAATAAATGGAATTTGTAACATTGATTAAATTGATTGATTTAAAAAAAATTAAAAATGTGTATTTCATAGATTATGGTTACTTTTAAACAAAGGGTCAATAACGTTGCAAAATAAAATCAAACCTTTTACCTTTACCTTACTACCTTTCGTCGATAGCTATCCATTTTCACAATCAGGTGGCCCATCGTCCTGTTTGCTAACCAAAAAGCTTAAAGGTCTTCAACCGTGGCCCAAGTGCCGATACACAGCCAATGACATGACAGGCACACAATAGAATACACGGCTTCCCACACTACTTGTACCATAGTAGAAGCATGACCCCTGTCCCTTCACCTATCCTGCTTTATTGACAGTTCCCTAACCAAATTGGTCAAACATTCGAGCCAACATTAGTAAGCAAACAATGTCTGAAACGAATGGGCTACATCGACACCTATTTTGTTTGGTTGGGTAAATAATAAATATTGGACGAGTTGACCTCTCGAAATTTTCCCAGGATTTCTGGGCGGAATTGAACTTTTCGTAATGTGTTCTTTAATGTGTTGGTTTAAGGTTGGTTATTGTAGTGGCGTTATAGGTTTGAATTTTAACTGTATCGTTTTAGTGGGATGCTGAGGAGTGTAGATATTTCTGTTATAGTATTAGGGTACTATCTTTCATCTGTTAGGTTACCGTGAGAAGACCTTCCGTTACCTTTCCGTGGAGTATTTGATGCCAAATAATTCCAATCAACTAAATCGAACCAATGAACTGTTAAATAAATACCTTAACTATTAAGAGGGATGCCTCCCTCTGCTCATCACTAAAGTTTAACAAGCATTAAAATATGTAAGTAGGGTCCTTAAACTTCGGGTCACGTATTGCCGTCATAATACGCCAAGTTGACACAATAATACAAAAGATTCTGATACTTGTGTAGGCGCATGCTACGCTGTTAAACGTTTTGATACTTGCGATTTCGTAGAACGATGTAATACGGAGTGCTACAAAAATCGGTCATAGTATAATCCAAGTCATGTCCTCTAGCTGGACTACACCTCGAATAATCAAAATGACAGTTATACCTTGTTATTCGAATAATTAAGAGCTTTTTCTATTGTCATGACGACTGAGTTGAGAGGTGCTCTTTCAAACTGACTTGGAAAAGAGTAGTGCAGCATAGAGTCTCAGTCTTTATAAAATAAAATAAAATATTAAATAAACAAAATGTTTATTTCAATAACAAGTCTTCAACGAGCGATATTTGGAGATCACCTTTTAAGCAAGAAGACGCTTGTGTTAGGTGACTCCGCTCTTCCACTTAACATTTTATTTATCTCTACATTATCTCTCTCTCTCTCTCTCTATTTAATTAATCTTTAAAAGATGTATGACTTAGACGCTGAATATATATAGAGTACCCAGAGTCCCAGAGGCTCTAGAAGTCTAGACAGTGTTACTATCAACGAATACGATCCTCAAGATGCCAAAATATAAGGGATTGGTCACGTGACATTTTGACAGCATTTGTTTTGACGTTTTGAAAATCGCCTGCGTTACGATGCCGTATGAGTAGAGAGTAGATGAGAGAGTCTAGAGTAGGTATTGTTTTACGATATAACAATTTGTTTCAGTTGATATTATTTTGATGTAAAAGTGCTCTGACCTGGAGCATTCGCCTGTAATGTGACGTTACTGAGTCGAGTATAAGATTGGTGAGGGAACAGAGCCGAGCATTATAGTGAGCAACTTGATGATAAAATCTATACCAATATTATAAAGAGGAAATATTTGTTTTTTTTTGGATTGGGAATAAACTTAAAAACTACTGGACCGATTTGAAAAATTCTTTCAGCAATGGATAGCTACATTATCAGCGAGTAACATAATACAAGTTACTAGTTGTATCACCATACAACTTGTAACATAAATTAATGAAACTAATGTAAAATTAAACGAATGCTCGTCAGCCAGGGAGGCAGTATTGTAATGTAATTCTCAAAATCGAAATGTTACATTACAGGCGAATACCCCAGGTGAGGGAGCACCTTAAAGTTGAATATTTACAACAAATGAAGTCGACAAATGATTTTCTTTTAAAATAGGTATAGACGCAAGCAAGTATCAAGTTGCATACATCGAAACACTCATAAACAGAGGGAAATAGATCGTATTTGAGAAAAAGGTTGTATACTGCTACATTTTTAAGTGACGAGTCTTATGGGACTCGCGTTATTACACAAGTGGTGTAACTAAGTTTTTCTGACTATTACTTGCCGAATTTTATTTTGCTTATTTTTATATGTAGATGAGATATTTAATAACATCTTATCACTACGAACCATAACTTATGATCACCGGTGATTCAAAAAATTCAACATACTTACATAGATTCGTTTCAACCAGTAAAACACGACTGTTTTTTTTCAATCGATCTGTTTTTTACGAATTAAAAAATGCTGAGTTTGCTTCTCGATACACACATTTTAACCTTTCCTACATGTCACATTGTCACTGCCGGCTGTCCCACACGGTGTCAACGCAAACAGTAGTGCACAAGAGTGGGTGTTCCCTCATTCGTGAGAATACCACCGCCGCCGCCTCGGTGGGAACAGACCTTTACGGTCAACCTGTCAACAGGAAGCGGCTTTTTTACCGTCATTTCCTTTAACTTGTTTGTTTGGAAATGAGGAAATTGATCGAAAGAATGCCAAAAGGATCATATACTTCTTCGGGGTAAAGTATTCCTACATATTGTGAAGAGGATATCCTTGGCTCCAGGTCTCTGGCAGACAAGGTAGCCTTTGGAAGTGGCGAATACTAAAAGAATTTGAAACAGGAATGTAAAAATATGTTTTGTTTTCTTTTGTGACTCCGGTACCAACGTTCTTTGAAGGCAGGCCGCCTAATTTATTTTAAAGTTTTAAATCTCAAATATAGTTTAATTTTTATAATAATATTAATAAGTAACACTAGCGGGAGTCGCTGGTGTTACAATATGTAAAGATATATAAAATACTTTCATTATGCATCCAGCATAGAAGAAGAATTGCCTGCCGGATTATATGTTTCATGAAAGTATTTTGTATTTTTTGCATATAAAAATTTATTTATTATTATGAAAAGTTACAACCCCCTGAAGTTATAGAATGAATAGGTTACTTCCAGGTAAGCACGCTTACCCACCAACGTCGACCACATCATCGCTTATCAGCTGCAATAGTGGTAAAAAATGTGAACTTATCTAGCGCGAGTAGTCTTTTTAACCCAAAGGTTGACTCGTAGAGAATGCCTTGATGCATTAAGTCCGCCATGTACCACTATTGTACATTCATTTTAAATAAATAAATAAAAAGTGGGCAATGCCTATTGCGATTCTGCTAACTGAGAAATCTCAGGAATATGAATAACTCATAATAATGAATAACTCAGAAATCGCAGAAAAAAGGGAAGTGATTTTTCCAAAAAAGAGATGTATTTTATAAAGATTTATGGAAAAAAAACTCTTTGAATCAAGAGACTCAAAGAATTTTGTGCAGTAAATCTTTTTAAAATCCGTCATTACATTTTTTTAAATCATTGAGTTTCTTTCATAGCAGTTTCTTCTCAATAGGAAATTACCAATCGGAACAGTGCACCTAATTCTGACGTATCATAAACAAACATGAAGGTTAACATGAAAATATGATTTAAAAAAAAACTCACATTTCTTAACCGCAACTTCAAAAGACCAATCACAAATATTTAACAAATCACCAGCAACCAACGTCAGTAACAAGGACCCAGTTATAAGAGACCCAGTAAATACATAATAACATGCCCTGCCTGGGATCGAACCCGCGCCCTCTAATTAGAACGGACCTGCCCGCTGAGCCAGCGAACGATTGATTCTACCGCTGTCATTCCGGATTTATTGCCCATCTGAGGTTTTTTTGGCGGTTAACTTAATGGGGAATAGGTGCGACCCAATGGATAAGGAAACAAGGAAGGGCAAGGAACACTGATCTCAAATAATTGGGACTTACAGTCTAAGGGGACGGAGAATCATCGGCAACGACAGGCTCGTCGAGTCGAAGCTCCAAAGTCTAGAGCATCGACGCCGAGTTGCTAGCCCGTCGGTTTTCTATCGGTAGCATTTTGGGGAGTGTGCGACGGACTTACGTAGTTTAATTCCGCAAAGCCCGTTCCATCATCAGACCAAAACACGTACAACAATGCGCCAACGGTACATGGTAGACATCCCACCCACACGCAAAACTTTTTGGGAACACATTCATTGTGCGTACAGCTAAGGAGTGGAATTCCCTGCCAGAGTCTGCGTTTCCTGATATCTACAACCTGGGAGTCTTTAAGTCAAGAGTGAATAGGTTACTTCTAGGTAAGCGTGCTTCGTCTTCGACCACATCATCGCTTACCATCAAGTGAGATAGTGGTCAAACGCGTGCCTATCAATAGTAAAAAAAAGAGGCGCAACCTAGCAAGTCCTTTTACATGGCAAGCGATGTCGTGTGTGACACAGGTGGAGATGGCGAGCTGGACTCCTTCGATAAAGTCTGGATCCCAATAGCCCGATAGTAATGAAAGGAGAGTAAACAGGCACTAAATACACAAACATGACCAATCCAAAAAATATCTTTCGGCATTCCTTGGATCAGACAGGTTTTCTGACAACTGTAGAACAAGGGGTTGAAGCTTACACGTCAGTGGCTACATCATCATCTACCTACACTTTACTGCACTCCGTTAGTCTCGCGGCCGCAAGGGCGACTACCGAGCGTGGAGTTCTGATTTCGATTCCCGGGTCAAGCAAAAAGTGTCATTGAGTTTTTCCAGTAGAAATTTCTCAGTGACAGCCCGGAGTTTGAAAGTTGTGGTGTGACACAACCGTGCCTCGGAAAGCACGTTAAGCCGTTGGTGCTGCGCCAGATCTCTCCTCGGTCATGTGGGGTTGCCGTCCCATCGGAATATGAGAGTGATGGAAGAGGGAGTGCACCTGTGTTTGCGCACATGCCTGCACTATAATATTTCCCGCGCCGCCGCCGATGGCTAGTCTCCGTTGAGATTGGCCGCCATGGCCGAAAGCGGTCAGGAGGACTATGAAGTCTTTTCGAAATAAATTGGGATCAGCAGGTTGCAGCTGAGTAGGTACCAACCGGTCAATTCTGTAAACATGTCGAAGTGAAGGCTTGGTTGAAGTGATCACGAGATGACCTGTCAATCCATATAATCAAGACAGCTCACTTCGTGGTCACGTGACATCTTGATTTTATGAATTGACAGCTCACCTCGTGGTCACTTCACTCAAGCCTTCACTTCGACATGTTGAGCGACTACATCTATCTGACCTTCAAAAATCACAGCCCCGTTACTAGGTAATACGATCGTATTACTTAACTTACCTTAGTAGGTAAATAAAGTAATTTATCAATTATTTCTTACTTTAATATTATGTTTTTTTTTAACAAATACTGCACTATAAAACTATGTGTCTATCGTGCCCACAGCCTCCTGTGGCCCCAAACTGCGTCGGCGCAGCTATTTAACGTTATGATTTACTGCACACAAATGATCTTATTTTTTTTGTAATTTTAAGATCACACACGAACATACACCTGTTAACCATCGCCCTATATATTCAACTTCAGAGCGGGAGGATCAAGTGGCTGGACATATTTATTTAAATTGGGATTGCAATGTAATATTTCATTAATTGAGTGCATTGCAGTGGGCCAGCTGGTATAGGTTATTCATAGTCTACATTTTTAGTGCAATGATTAATATCTACATTCTACTGAGCTCTTGAAATGCTTGGCACAACTGAATTTTTAATGGAAAGCTTCTCTAGTTCCTTGTGGTAAAAGTTATAATATCAGTTAGTTTACCCAGAGCGGAGCGGAGTAGCTGTCTATAAGACCTACACAAAACATTTTGGAGGTCATTCAGGTTGTGGAGGTCTGGTAGGCAGCCTCTCCTCTTAAAATACTGATATTCAACTGAATCCTGGTTGACTGGAAGCCGACCCCAATATAGTTGGGAAAATGCTAGGCAGATGATGAGTTAGTCAGTTAGGCATCATTAAAACACGCACGTTTTTGCTCAAGCGCTTCATCAAATATACTCCTTTTTTAAATAGACAGCCAGCTAAACCATTTAATACATCAACCGTCTAAATGGCTAAAAACAAATGCCGTTTAAAACACAAAAAAATAAAACGAAATTACCGCATTTACAATCGATGCGAAAAAGAAATTCACTTTTATACCCTTCGAGAATAGTTCCACATTGCGTTTGATTAACATTTTAATAAACTGTCCATTATTTATACATAATTTAAACAAAGGCACAAAGAGGCGCGCGCGCATCTGCCACGAGTACTAACGAAGATCGCCGATGTTTGCCGATTGTCCGTCATGTTTTATAGCATTCATTTAATAGTTCGGCTCATAAATCCTTGTGAATGGTAATGCGTTATTTTTCTTAAATACATGTTGCCTATTTATTTTGCCTTTCTAAGAATAGTTCTCTTCAGTTTATGCCGGTTGTCATAGGTGGCAGATGAGCGGCTATCGCTAATATGACTTCAACAAATAGTATTTGTGTGCTGGGTTGTGTCCTCTTAACCCATTGGAATGTTAGCTCAAGGTGTTCTATGGTCGTGCTCATATATTTCACTGATGTCATCATAGGAGTAGGTAAGAGAAAGGAAAAAGAGAGGCATCATTAATCGGAAAATACTCCAAGTACCCCTTAAAAAAACATGCGGAGCAGTCTTTGGGGACTGCCGATAGAAGTGAAAACTAAACGAAAGCTAAAGCGTTCGGTGACGATGACGCGAGTTCCATGACTTTTGTTCACCCTAAAAGTGCTCAACGCGCCTAAAGAAGAACTTCAAAAATATTTTTCAATTTAAATTTATTAAAAATAATAATCACAATTATTTATAGTATAATTATTTATACTAACACCTACCCCAATTTTGACCGAAAGATTTTTGAGAAAATTACAATGAAACCAGTCTCACATAGCTATGACTGACGCGAAGCAAATAATAATCTATTTTTGAACTCGTCTTAAAAATCACTCAGGGACATTAATGAATTGAAAATTTGGGGACAAGAACCTGTCAAACCCCACTTTAATAACAAAGTTTGGCTGGTTTTCACGCTAAAGTAAGTAGAGTTTATCAAATCATACTCAACTTCAAATTCTTCATTCAGAAATAGGGAGTCAATGTGAAAGATCAAATTAGGCTTCAACAAACGAAAAAATATTTGTTCTGTTAGGTACTGCCACGGTTATAGGATACCTTAAAAGCTGTCTAGTCGGTGACAAACAGCTGACAGTAGCTATCAGTCAGTACGATTGGTTCGAACCTACCTACCAATCCCACATAATCTCAGGATATTGTTGCAAACGATATATTTTCTCAGTGACAAAATGTAAGCGAATCAGCAGTGCGATTCTGTAAACATCTCACCGTTTAAAATTAGGTGAAGTGAACAC
The DNA here is from genome assembly GCA_905163435.1 of Mamestra brassicae. Taxonomy (NCBI): domain Eukaryota; kingdom Metazoa; phylum Arthropoda; class Insecta; order Lepidoptera; family Noctuidae; genus Mamestra; species Mamestra brassicae. Next base: position 4,068,264 of record LR991003.1, on the reverse strand, counting down.
GAAGTGACTTGTCAATCCATACAAACAAGATGGAATGACAGATCCAGGTCCTGGGTTCGATTCCCAGGTCGGGCAAAAAGTGTGATTGTGTTTTTCTAATAAGAATTTCGCAGTGACAGCCCGGAATTTGGAAGTTGGTGGTGTGACACCCCCGTACCTCGGAAAACTCGTTAAGCCGTTGGTCCTGCGCCAGATCTCTCTCCGATCGTCTCGGGTTGCCGTCTCATCGGAATATGAGAGTGATGGAAGAGAGAGTGCACCTTTGTTTCCTGTATCCTCCCGCGCCGATGGCTAGTCTCGATTGAGATTGGCCGCCATGGCCGAAATCGGTCAGGAGGACTATACACGATGAGTCGTTGGCAGAATAGACCGGCTGAAGTGTTTTTGACCGTTTACGATTGCGATGCGGATGCGAACGCTCCTTAAAAAGACATACAAGTATTGCCCCTCAGTAACTTACGCCTTCATTATTGGAAGAGCCTTAAAGTGTACACAAGAGCTAGACTTTGCTTTATACACAAATGACTAACAGTAAACAATGACCACAAAATGCCCAATTTTCTGTTGAATATTTAATTTCTAATGCGTTTGTTTTGAAACCTGTCGACCCCTGCCGTTATTATTGTCACATGTCACCTTTAGCGCGTGCCACAACTACGCAGGTCCAAGACATATGGTATAACTGTTCAAGTGATTATAATGATCATCGATATTTTTTGCTTGCATTCTCCCCTTCATACTGTATCATGTAGTAAAGGACAGAAGTTTCACCTTGGCGAAATGGGTTTAATAGACCCGTTGGATACTAATGTGAATGCGGTGTCCCTGTTCAGAACATGAGCAACACGTTATGTCAGAAGTACCTTTGCATCTGTACTTGAAGGGATATAATTAATGCCCCCGATGCTGCAAATGGGCAAAACCAAACAATCTGAGGAGTTAACCATCGACTCAAAAAGAACAAGGAGACCCGAAGAGTAGTTCTTGTTCACCCATCTAGCTTCTATGCATTACAATCGTAAGTTTGTTTCAAGGCAGGCCTGATTTTTGGGTTCTTCTGGTCATGAGGGATGTGGAAAATATTGGACAATATTATTTAATTTAACAAATTCTTGGCTCTATGGTGTACTCTTAGATTATTCACCAAATACCTAGTGTTGTTCACAAATGGTTTTTTATGCACAGTATCATTTGATCGCAGACCACGCGGAGCAAATAGAATTGTAGTTTTTATTATTTGATATGAGTTTGCTTTTGACTCTAGTCTAGGTTATAGATGACAGAGACAAAGTCGACGATGACGATTTTCTATCCATTTTCTAATCTATTACAGTGTGATCCTTCTGTTCTTCCAGCCCCCACCAGTACCTATGACTGGTGTCTCGTGCCACGTGCGGGGGACAGCTGACCGTATATCTACGAAGCTATGCATTTTTATTAAGATAACGGTCTTAGTATGCAGATGGATAGAAATCCTGACAAATATATCGATTTTTTTATGTATTTTTGATCTTAATAGAGTTTTTTTAGCTCAATAACTCCTTTACCTCGAGCTCGTGGCTAAATAATAACAGCCGCACAGGTCGAACTTCAAGGTTAAGCAACGCTTGCCAAGGTTGATTTGTAGATGGGTGACCGTTGGTCCCGGCTGTCATTTGTAGATCTTTGGCAGTCGTTACGGATTATCAGAAGCCAGTAAATCTAACTCGTCTTGCCAAGAACTACCGTGTTAAGTTAATGGGTTGTGGAAGTCTGATAGACAGCCGCTCCACGTAAAATATTGGTATTCAGCCGAATCCGGTTTGACTGGAAGCCGATCCCAATATACATAGTTGGGAAAAGGCTAGGCAGGTGATGAACTCTTTTACCCACCTAAACAGCGTAAGTAATAATATATTGGTATTTGTGGAAAACGAGGATTTCTTGCTAAACACATCATGTTACTTGAGAGTTGAAACATAGATTGTCTCAAGATTTATCCGTGCTTGGGGTTTAGAAAACCTGTATTTTGTCAGCAAAGGCGTTTGGGAAACGTTTAAAACTTCTGCTTGTGACATTTGAGTAGCGTTTATCAATCCCATATTCAGATACAAATTACTTACTTGGTTATGATTAAAAAAATGACTATGACCATAAATTTTGGACTTTTATATAATTGCTATCGCTGATGTCGGAATGAAGTGAAGTCAAAACTCTATTTTCATAAAGTCATATCTACACTGAATTTCTATATAATAGAACCGCTAAAGTTAGGTATACATACATAAAACGTCGCAAAGAGTTGTCACTTGAAAAAAAATAACTGGAAAAAGAGCGATTCTAATTTGAAATGACTGTCAACTGTCAAAATTTGAATTACAAAAAATGTGCGAACGCTTTTCCGTTCAAAATGCAAAATTATGTACAACATACACTACTTACAGGCAATTTACGTTAACATGCCTTCAAATGACTTCGATATAATTAATAATTGAGGTGTATAATGAATTTATAATTAGTGAAAAAAATAAAACGCACATGCCGTGCAACCGTCTCTGCCGAATGTTAAGAAGATAGGGTGCACATGAAGTTTGTGGACGGGATATGTCCTCGTACACGGTTTTGTTAATATTGGTGAATGGTATAATGTTTCTTTTTTTTTTTGTGAGTGGCGTCTCGCGGTTCAACCTATAAAGTTGTCGACTGCTTAACCGGGCTTGCCTGTGGTGGTCTTAATATAATATTAAAGCCTCCAGCCAGGGCTTATGTGGTATAATGTGTGGTAAGTACTAAGTTTTGTATTACTTACATTACTAACACGGCTTGGTACCCGTATTTTGTAATTTCTTAAGAATAATATAATATGTGATACATCTTAATCTTAATTCATAGTTACTTACTAAAACTATGAATGAAGAATTATCTTCTGGTAACAAAATAATGAGTTATGTTAGTGAGGTCCTTACGATGAAACCTTTAAAACTAGCGATCCTGCGATACTTAAAAAATAACATCGAAAAATAGAGCCATCACAAAGATGAATACCGAGCATAAATATTCATATCCTCAGACAAATCGGCCGACATTTTTATCCCTTGTGTATCCTACCTACCGACACAGCACCTGTTTACACGATCAGGTGTTCGGAACACACCCTCGCAATAAAAAAGTCAACGTTAACCAAACACAAATCATTCATCGACGCTTGTATTCGAAATTCAAAAGTGTTCGTTCAACTAAAGCGGTAATGTACAACGAAGCAGTGTATTTCTTCGAAGGTTCCGGATGACTGGCTGTCGCTCCCATTCATTGATATTTTGACATGGCTGCCAGTCTCGTTCGTTACAAATTACGTTTTAGGGCCCCTAAACAATTTGTAACGATAAAACCTTCGTCAAATCTTGTTTGTTAGAATCTGTATTTTGTTTATACGTTTTTTTATTGTGTTACTTTTATTTCCTCCCTAATATAGGTATATGTACCTATGTTGTACAGTTTTTTTTAAATCTTGTTTGATAGCCTATGTTCTTACGACATTCCCCGTGTTTGACCGCAACATCAACGGCCGGTTAATTCTGTAAACATACATATCGAAGTGAAGGCTTGGGTGAAGTGATCACGAGGTGAGCTGTCAATCCATATATTCAAGATGAAATGACAGCTCACTCCGTGATCACGTGTCATCTTGATTGTATGGATTGACAGCTCACCTGGTGATCACTTCACCCAAACCTTCACTTCGACATGTTTACAGAATCGACCAGCTGATCATACATTCCAAATTTAAGAAAACAGTATCGAAAAGGACATATTTTTCGCAAATTTAATACTCCACGTCATTTCCTGTAAGAAACAATAACATTAACTCGAGTTGATTGCCAAGAAATCCTTTATCAGCTGAGGACCATAAAAGCCTAGAACAAAACAGCGAAGCTAGGTGTTGAATAAAATATAATAACGAACCAATAGAAATATTTAAAAAAAATGCCACATTCACTTCCATATTGAGCGCCATTTATTATGACGACTGTCCTCCTCAATTTGAGAAGACATCGCGCCATAAATGGCCTGATTGGCAAAAACTTCGAACGGGTCCGCGAACTAATGACATATTGGCAGAAAATTATCATTGTTCGCCTATTTGTCATATGTCAGGCAGAGGAATGGCGTGAAGTGGCAACCCTGAAACACTAAATAAGGGTATCGGGTTCGTTTATAAGGAATTTGTAGGGATACGCTCAAAATAAGTCGGTTTGATGAAGTCCTTACGAATAACTGAGAGATGTCTTAAAAATATATGACGGTAATAAAAGTCAAGGCGGCGATAATCATGCCTATATTTTTGATTGGGCAGTCTGGTTAAAACAGCATTCTTGTTAATGATAAAATATTTAACTGACTGTCAGTTTGTCTCATCTCGGCTTTACTTAAATCACCTACCTTAATAGAATGTACTTACCAACTGGATCTTATAAACTTTTAATTAAGACAAGGCAAAGATCAGAATCAAAGATATTTCTTCTTATCAGACACCCTTTCCGCCTTAAGAAATTCCAACTTACACGTCTCATTCTTGGCGAAAAGTGGCTTCATTTATTTATAGCCGTTTACATGTTTCCGGTGACTTTTACTTAAAATGGCGATAAGCAGACAAACTGTCCTTTTAATTTGACATAATGTACAGCTGCACTTTACAAGCCTCACTTACGTTTTCGGTAGAAAAATAAATAATTTATAGAAAAAGAAACGACTACATCCTACAAAATTAAAGAATTGACAAAACACAAATTTTGTCAATTCTTTAATTTTGTAGGATGAAAAGTTCGGCATGGATTTTCCAAACTACGCAGATGTTATGCGAAATTGTATTAGAATCAAAACACCAAAGCTGAAGTTGAATAAAATAGAATAACGAACAAATATTTTAAAAAATTGCCACATTCACTTCCAAACGACGATTGTGTTTTGTCAAGTCTTTAATTTTATAGGATGAAAAGTTCGGCATGGATTTTCCGAGCTACGCAGTTGTTACGATAAATTGTATTAGAATCAAAACACCAAAGCTGAAGTTGAATAAAATAGAATAACGAACAAATATTTTAAAAAAATGCCACATTCACTTCCAAACGACGTTTGTGTTTTGTCAATTCTTTAATTTTAAAGGATGAAAAGTTCAGCATGGATTTTCCGAGCTACGCAACTGTTATGCTATATTGTAAGTATAAGAATCGGGTTCTTAGTTTACGGAAATCACTCAATCAGACATAAACACACATATAGGAAATGACTTTTGCATAGTACCCCTACCTAGATGTGCCTTAGTTCCTAGTTATCGGAAGTCCATTTCCTTGGTACCTAGATATAAACTGCTTTGACTGTTCAATCGTTTGGTAAACAATGTAAATAGTTGTGCATGAGGCCAACTTTGTATCAGGTTCAATTTTTTATTAATTTTATTGCGAATTTATTTAATATACAACAGTATAGTACGTCGGTAATCGAAACTGGGATCTCGCCTACGCACTTTTTGCGTGCGACTCGCTCAACGAGAGCTATTTAAAAAATGCCTTCCCATTGTGCGGCCTTAGATCCAGTACCGAGCTATGCAAGGAACGCCATTGATTCTAGTCAAGGATAGAATGACTTTCTTTATAACCTATATACGTGAACGGGTCTAGTGGAAGTGTGTCAGCTGACGCAGCCGGCGCAAGGTGCGCGCGCGCGGCATGTGCGACCAACTGCCAAATCGATGCGCGTACCAAGACACGCTAGGAATAGGGCCGCTACAGACTGCACGCATCACAGTATCATACAAAATGGTGAAAGGAAAATTCAAAATTCAAAAGTCATTTATTCAAATTAGGCTGAGTGCCAGCACTTTTTGAACGTCAAAGTTCTACATAAAGACAGTCCCCCAAAACGCCCGCCCGTCACCACTTCCTAATGTTTTAGCTGGGAAGAAGAAGTGGCGCAACAAACTCCGCGAAAAGCGAATGATACCATACGCATAGTTGTTAAGGTGTTATTTACGAAATTTTTAAATCAATATCCAGCTGTTCCTAAAACAAATCTCCGTGCAACCTCACTAAAAACTTCACGGCGATCAGCGATGGCATAGTGACCGATCCACATGCGAGACAGTCATAACTTCTCTACACAACTAAATTGAATATAAATATTGATCCGAAAACATCAGAGGAGAAACTATGTCCAAGATCCCAGAAAAATCCAGAAAAAATATCCAAAAGCCAGATTTCCAAGCACATAAATGATTGAAATAAACCGTCAAACCGCCCTTCGAAAGTAGAGCTGGCACTCTAAAATCGAATAAACCCAAATTCATTGAAAACTAGTGGACTAAGCCTATTCGAGGCAGATGGTGGAAAATCTAAACGGGGGCTTAATTTTTCACGCGGCCCCGGTATGCTCAAAACGTAAAATGTAAGCGTGAGGTTAAAAAAATGTATCAGTTTTGGTCTTGGACAGTATTTCATTTAAAAGTAGGGTAGGTACTTCTAATCGAGATTTGCCCGGGGCAGACCACACACGTCCACCAGTGAAAGCCGGAAAATCGGAAAAGTCGTGAGAGTGGCAACCCTAGCTAGAGCACGCACTGTCTCTATGCATTAAATTAGCCGCAATGTGCGATTGCAAGGTCGGCAGATACAGATCTGGTGAAATAGGGCTTAAAGAGCCCAGCCATAGCCAAGCACTTTTTTATTTTTAATGATTTATTATTAATTCGACGCTGGCATCCTCGTTAAGATGCAAAAATGTTATGGTTTTATTTTAAATAAATTCTTTTTTTAAATTTCATCGCTACTTGTTATTTTTTTAAAGTATGATGGTGGTATTCTCGGCAGGCTTACTAAGAACTTTTATATTGTGTAAAATGTTATCTCTGGATCGGATAATTATTTCAAAATTGTAATGATGCTAAAAATACGTTTTTCACACTGTTTTTCTTATTTAATTAGCCTGGCATGTATTGATGGTAAATAGAGATGTAATGGAGCAGCTGTTAATTTATACGATTCTATTTACTTTGCTTAATAGGTATCACCCTAGGCAAAAAATACGCACATTAAATACCTAATTGGAAATAAAAAAACAATTTCTGTATCCACTTGATATCTACGAAAAACTCATCCGATGTCTTTTATAGGCCTCGTTAGCAATAGCAGACATATTAATATTGACAGTTTAAATAACGTTCGTTCATTCGTTCATTGCATTACACCGAATGTCATAAAAAATAGTCTACTCTTTATTAAGATCAACAAAGTTAGAAATATTGTACCATTACACTTCAAAAAAAGCGATTTACTTATATTTTTATCTTAAATATGTTGCGTATACTAACCTAACCACACGATTACCCTTTCTAATAAGTCGTTAAATAGACGTCAGTTGCATTTGATTAATTGTAACATCATTAGATGGCGTGTAGATATTTCAACTTACGCAAGAAATTAGAAACGAAACTGCAATAATTGTAACATTCGCTTTGACATTTGACTACATTTGAAGAATTCACCAGACAATAATTAGCGACCTGGAAGTACCATTTACCTACACGATACACATCATGACAAAAAGGCTGACCTATTAATGCCCGTTATTATTGTAATGGGACCTTAGACAAATGTAATACTGCCAAGGTGTGACGCAACTGTCGTTCGGTTACAGGTGGCCCCGTCAGGTGTAACCCACCCCTAAACGAACGCAAATATACCATTGCACCTCGGGAAAAATGTTCACCACATCACTAACATTTGCCAACTTCGACACAAACGGCAAATGCACATTTGTAAAGTTCCCTTTGTTAAAGAAAGCACCTTTTAAGAACATTTGCCACGTATTAAGGTCACGTGACAATAAATTTGTAATTAAAATTAAAGTAACGATTGTATTTTAATTTACGACGGCGGTGCACCACGCACCTCTCGCTCGGTATCGATCACTGTCACTCAAAACGTGTTAATACGGCTCGCCAAGTGATAATCATATGATAAATTGATAGTTTTTTACGAACAGCAGAACGTCCTTCGCGATGTTTCCGTTAATTCGTCACCTGCGAAACTAAAAAGATAAACAATAGCCACTGGACGTTTGGAACGCGTTTAAAGCAGAATAATCGTAAATAACGTCGAATTAAGTCAGTCGGTAAGTAATGTAATTCTTGTCTGCCTATATGTGTTTTATCACATACGTAACTCTAAATAAAATATATATGGCCGCGGTATATTTGTTTCAAACTACATTGTATTTTATTCGCACAGTCAACTTTTTATTGCTCGTTCTATTTATGGGAGTGTCACTAGAATACTGAGAAGGAGCTTCAAAATTATGTGAACAATACAACCGCCCTACACCTTTGATACATTGGCTCTTAAAAAATACATCTGTTCCTTAATTAAATAAATTCAGGAAATGTCTACATGAGCCTTTAAAATTACTCTACAATCGTCGAAGGAGGTTGTATATCAATATTCATTCTGTCTTTTTTTAATTACGCACCACAAAGGCCGCATGCTCCTCTGCCGGGTGGCTCCCTCGATAATGGCTCGCTAGGCTGTATGGCCAGGTGTCAAAGGCGAGTGTTTCACGAAAAAGGTAAAAAAACGTCAAAAAGATCATTTGGCTAAAAAATCTGTGCAGGTGCTTGTCCGAACGTGGTCAGGCGAAAAGACAGCTGATCGTAAAAACCGAATTAAGGGAAGCATTAGCGATCGATTTTTTATTGATACAAAGATGGAAGGATAGGTTGCAGATTGCGCGGGCCCATGCCAAATTAATTTAGGGGTTTCCGAGACTGAGGAGACCTTTCCAAGGTGTTTATTATACGCTGCAGTTAGCCGGTTCTTGTGTAAAGAATTGGCTACGGCAGCTTAGTTACCCCGACATGATGAGTAACGAGCTGGTGGGCTCTCGTTTATTAAAAAAAAACATACTACATTTTCCTACACATTCCTGTACCCAATTGGGGAGCAGGATTATTTTAGTAAACACATTTTCCAGTATTAGGTCGTCACTTACAAGGAAAGGGAAGCCTGTAGGTACCCAGCAACGGGACATAACTGGCTAAAATATGTTATCTATATATTATATTACGGCACTGATTTAAAGAGGCAGTTGTAAATAGCAGTTTTGATAAGTTAAAAATTATAAATGGCACGTTAAATATCTAGTTCAGCAGTTAAAACTAAGCAGTAAAGTAAACAAAATTGAGTAATAAAAAATAATTAAATGGATCAGTGATTATATAATTGAGCAGGAAAATAATTAAATGGGCGGTAAAAAATATTGAACGAGCGGTTACGTGTGGGCAGTAATAAATCGGAATTTGTCGGTAAGAAATCTCATTCTAAGCAATTCTATAAACAATGAGGTGGTAAAATATTTTTTTTTTAAAAGTACTTAAATAATAATGAAAAATTAAATTACTTTTGCTTTGACTGAAGGAATTAAATAAAACAAATTGTATAATAGTAATAGGAACTTTTATTCGTAATTCGAAACATATTTTGATTACTTAATAATCAAAATGACATAGAATTTGCTTAGTAGCAGCTAAATTAAATGTAAGTCGTTTCTGGAACTCGCCGGCCCCTGCCGCGGCACCGCTCGCTTCGCTCGCTCGGCTCGTGCGTAGCAGGTCACAGTTTTAACTTAAGCAAAAATCTTATTTTTGCTTTAATATTTTTTGGTAACTAATTTTTTGAGCTGTTGTTTAAATATATATAACCGCTCATTCCATCATTTTACCACTCATTCAGTTATTTGACTGCTCTATTATTTTTAGAATTGACATTGTATGTTAAAATAACCGACTAATTGATTTTTTATTACTGTCCATGTTTTACTGTCGCAATAATTAATCAACCGCCATTAAATTAAATAACTGCTCAATATGTTTTCCAACTGATCATAATAACATCTCGAATATTTAAACATAGCTCAAAAAATTAGTTCCCTTATATTACTAATATAAAGCTGAAGAGTTAGTCTGTTTGAACGCGCAAATCTCTGAAACCGACAGTCGGATTTGGAAAATTATTATATATGATAGCCACATTCATGAGGAAGGCTATGGGCTGTACGGGAACAGGGAAAAACAGGATATGCGCGTACGAAGGCGCGGGCAAAAGTTAGTATAGAACTAACTTTTAGATATACTTGCGAAATGTGACGCTTCATTGTATGTAGAAGTCGGTTGCTCGACAACGTACCTAAAGAATGCAATGATTGATGTTAATAGTTTCAAAATAAAAGGTTTTGCCGTTGGTGTGGGTTACGCAATCACACGGCTACTTTTTGCCCGCGACTTTGAGAGTACATACCTATTCCGTTTTATCCCGTTCCCGTAAAGTTACAGCCTTCCTGTTGCAATGCACAGAGAATGCTGCTGCCCATTCTCTGGTGAGTCCCTTAGGCGCTTCTTGCGACACCTATTCTTTTACGTCCGACACCATACAGAACTGGTGGCTATCATACACAAAAAGAATTGTCAAATCCGACTGGTAGTTCCAGAGATTAGCGCATCCAAACAAACAAACATACTCTTCAGTTTTATTATTAGTATATAGACAGTATAGATAGATAGAGGGGCAAATCCTATATTTTGAAGGAACGTTCGCAATCGCAATCTGTCAAAAACACCTCTGAATTCCTTCCATTTTGACTAGTTTTTGACAAAAATTGTCGCCACGTTTTTTAAGGTCGAGAATTATTCCGAAGATACATAAGCTGTAGATACCTAAGGACACAAAACTCACATTTCTATTTTCTCAAGAAATTATTACGTTGAACACTGCGACTGTTATTAATGAGTATCTGCTCTTGTACGAGCTTAGTTAGATGTCCAGTTTATTTTTTGTAGGTTGATAACTATTTTGTAAGTGTAAAATGCAACGTTGAAAAAAGTACGGAATAAAAATTTCTTACAACATCATCATTCAAAATTGAGAAATTGCCCGCCATTTTAGAAAAATGCTATTGGTATGGCCTACTGCGACCAACCAACTGCTTACCTACCTATTTACTATTTTATGTCATGACATGACTTTAAAAAAACTACTTTAAAAGAGAAATGTGAACCTTAACGTTTGTAAGTATTGAACAATTATTGATACCAATTTAATAACATAAAATATTGCATTCATTACCGAACAAATTGCGACATTTATCGCAGTATTTTGAATATTCAAATTTCGTGATAATCATGGCGGCATTTTATGAATGAATAAATTTTTATTTTTTTTAATGTGTAAAAGATATCGGACCAGTATCGCGATACAGCTGCCCGCTTCCGCCATTTTTTGTGACCTTGTACCATTCGTTCCATTTATAAAAAACGTTATTTTTCTTTTTGACTGCGTGTGGGTTCTGTTCGGCCACTTGAATTGTTGAGTTATCTTGGGGTATAATAATTAATAAGTAATAAATCATTTCCACCTCCAGAAGTTGACACCTCATGTTTAACAATAAAAGTTGACATGTCCCTCTGCTCTGCCAGGGTTGCGGAATTTCGTCGAAAGAGTCACCGCGGTCCTGGAACGCAAAGGGCTTTATTTGCCTTCTAAAGCCCTTTGCGTTCCAGGGTCGCGTGTTCCTTAACACGGGTGGGTTTTCTTCAGTAAGAGTCTGAGACGCCCTTTCGCTCCCCCAGAGCGGAAGAAGTCATTCGATGAATTCCCATCATAGATATAATATATATATTTATATTTCTATGATTCCCATCCTTAAAAAAAAACCCTCTGCTAGACAAAGAGCTCCTCTTAACTCCTGCCAGGTATACTTCCAGAGCCACCTCGAACCACCGCATGCGATTGGCTTTGCTTTGAAAGAATCATTCAAATAATCACAGCTTACGCTCATTTCATAATTTATCACATTCATTTTGCGATACTACACATTATTAAACTGAACATTGTAAGTCTGTACTGTGCGCTTTCTTATCGGAACCGTTGGCCACTGCGAGAAACTAATTATAATTAAAACTGATTGAAGAATAAGTATAAAATAAACCTCAACAAATTCATGATACTTAATTAAAAGGTTTCGTACAGCTTGAAATAATTACGGAACCCTATGAATTGTTAAACCATAAAGGTGCGTTCGGTCTGCGTAGATCTTTTTAATTTTGGAACGCGTGTAAAGCCGGCTATTTGTCATTCATTCGTTCTTTTGGCGTGAAATAAATTATAAATAAAATGTCGACGAATATTTCATAGTAGTATAACATGTACGGGAGATAAATTAATTTGTAATCATTGGCATTTAGAAAAATAAGCAGTTAATCAAGGAATTTTAAATGTCAGCTAATCTATTTTTCTCAATGTTATTTAACATTGCACCCAATCCCGTCCCGTACTCGCAAACATGGAAAGTAAAACGAATTACTTACATATTTTATTTTCATGGGGGCTTAGATAGCTGTTAGCACATGGTCTGCTGTCACGGACACCAAGGTGAATCCTGCCGTTAGTGGATATTTTGCCATTATAGGATAGACAAGAAAAGTTTACCTACTTTTGGCCTTTGCAAAGGATAAGCTAACTCCTTTCTCCACCGAAGAAGTTCGTATACGCCAAATACCTAATATCAGAAGGTACAATCAAGGCTTCATAGATAGCATTATATTAATAACATGCTACTTCACACTTGAAACTTAGTATCTCATTTCCCAGCCAATATGCTGCTTGCTCTCACATGCTGGGAGGGCAAAATGCTCAGTACTACGCAGCTACGCAGTTCAATAAATAATATAATTAATCAGAGAAGACAAATACAGTAAGTACCTGCGACTTTACATAACGTCAATTGTTTGAAATAAATCAAGCGGCTATTTAAGAGTGCGTTAGGCTAGTTGCACACCACACGACGCATGTCACGAGTGCATTCTGTCGGCTGAAGCGCGCGCGGCGCCGCGGTGGCGCCTTTTCGCATTACTGTACTCTCTGCTGCAAGGAATGGCGTTCAACAGCGCAGACTAGGATGAAAGTCCGTGAAAGGCACACGGGTAGACATGACATAACCTGCGGCCTAATTGTGGAACGAATTTTGGCAAAAGCACCGCGATCCCTTTGCCTATGATTCGCTTAAAATAACGACTACGGAATTGTGTAATGCAATATGAAATCACATTCACCGTTTTTTTGACACATTAAAGCCGCTAGGTTAGGAGATAGTCGTCGGGAGTCGCAGGGCGATCCCCGGCCGCCGTAGGCGCGGGCCTGCGGCTCGCTGTCCGATCACCACCAGGCCCGGGTCGATGGCGCGTAGTGTTTCACGCGCGCCTCAAAGAGATCAGCATAAAAGAAGGGGCCCGCTAGGGCCAGAGCCTGCCAGGGCTGCGGAATTTGTTCGAAAGAGTCACCGCGGCCCTGGAACGCAAAGTGCTTTGGAAGAAACACGGATGGGTTTTAGTCAGTAAGAGTCTGACACGCCCTTCCGCTCCACCCAGAGCGGAAGAAGTCATTTGATGATTTCCCATCCTTAAAAAAAAAAAAAGGTTAGGAGATAGTACACTCTTTATCACGGGTGAACCCTTGGTGGTCCCTTCTAATAGAGACAGAAACAAGTAAGTTTTACGACTTTTCATGAACATTCTAAGTCGTGTTTCTCAACCGAAACGCATCGCAAAACTAATGTGACAAATTGACAAACGATCGTTAGTTGCTGTGATTGATTGAAATTGTAGCCAATCGCATAACTTGACTTGTGTTTTATTTGTGACGCGTCGACAATTCCTTTGCAAAAATCGAATTCTAGATTGTATATCGATTTTTCTGACGTTTAGATCAGCTCCCAAAAAATAGATATATCTAGGTGTGCTATAGCAACTAAATTGCAACAATGCAACTTTGTAACCGCTAAGCCCAACCATAACTGACACAATGCTTCTTGAGACTTTTACACGTCATCGAAAATATATAAAGTCCTCCTGACCGATTTCGGCCATGACGGCCAATCTCAACGGAGACTATATAGCCATTGGTGCGGGATATATCATAGTGCACAAGTGTGTGCGCAATCGCAGGTGAACTCCCTCTTCCATCACCCTCATATTACGTTATTCCGATGGGACGGCAACCCGAAACGACCGGAAAGAGATCTGACGCAGGATCAACGAGTTGCAGCGTCCTGGGTTCAATTCCCAGGTCGGGTAAAAAGTGTTATTGGGTTTTTCCAATAGGAATTTCTCTGTGGCAGCCCGGAAATTGGAAGTGGTGTGACCCCGGGCCTCGGAAAGCACGTTATTCAGAATAATTAAGTATAAGTTACCAAAAAATTTAACAACAAATATTTCTTAAACTTGGAAAAACTTTTCACTCAGTGGCCAATACTGGTGAAGCGCAGTGTCCGGCGCGTGCTAATCGGTGACGAATCTGTGAAATTGGCTCGTCGCGGCCGCCCGCGCCACTCCATCTCGCTAGATACACCTCCGAAGCTCAGTGTGGCGCAAGTCTTACACTTTAAGCGGGTGTTAAGAAATTGGCTCAAAGATAATCACCATGGCAGAATAAAGGTTTTACACACACCTACATAAAAAATAACAGTGATGTTATGCGTTCATAAAATGAATATTATTAGTTTAATGTTCATTAATTAGCTTTTTCGCACGCGTAAAAATTGATTATCACAAAAAAAAAACGTAGCCTATAAGCGAAGTATGGTTCGGGGCCCGCCAGGGCCAGTGCCTGCCAGGCTTGCGGAATTTGTTCGAAAGAGTCACCGCGGCCCTGGAACGCAAAGGGCATTTGGAGGAACATGGATGGGTTTTAGTCAATAAGAGTCCGACATACCCCTCCGCTCCGCCGTCAAAAACGGTTCCAAAAAAACGCACTCTACATTTATATACTAGTTCGAATAGTTAAGATTAAAGATGGTAATAAATAATGGTTTTTCAACATTTCCTTATCCCCGCTATCGCCTTTGCTGTGGTCTTTCACGAGCTTCCGTATGCCACGTCCGTTTGTATTAGATACACGTTTCATTGCTTTACTATTCAGATAAAAGGTTTATCTTAGCCAATAGCTACGAACTTAGGAATTAGTATTCAACCATTCAAGAGCTATGTGATCAGATAATTGACCAATCAACACGGTTGCAAAATTTGTAATTGATTTACCTCTGCTGGTAGTATAGTTTTGTTATTCTAATGCTGGGGCTACATTATCGCGCGAATATTCGTTCGTGTTGACGGGATAGTTTACCGACAGTGCTGGATAAGAATTCTTGTTCGCCCAAATACATCGCGATTCGACGAATCGCTTGGCCATACTTGTCGCGACAGCGCAAATTTTCGCGTTGTCGCGACAGTGTGGCCGAGGCATAAGTGCATCGTCCTCACATTGGTATGTGATTTGATTGTTTTAATTCATGAATTGTAAAACTTGTGCATCATTCCTTATTTAAAAAAATCTTTCAATTGAGTTTCTAGTCCGATCTTCTCCATAAGAACCCTTTGCAAATGAACAACTGAGTCACTTCGTTTCTTTTTTTACTGGACCTTACACTTTTAAATCAGAGCAAGAACCAAAAAGTTCGTAGTAAAAGTATTTTCGTATACTGTACATAATTAGAAGATTCTCGCCTTTTCGTTCTACTTCAGTGGTTATTACTCCGCTACAGTCCCCTCTCGCCGCTTATGACTCGCGCGTGCGTCGGCCACCGCGTCTTGCACATTAGACGCGCGTATTATTGCGGCTAGCGTCGCCGGGCGCCGGACGCAGTCGATAGCTGCTTTGGCTGCTACCCTTCCATGCCAATAGTACAGGTTTATCGGCACCACACCTCACACGAATTTAATGTACAGTCAGGGAAACGGAATGTTTAGTAAATTAACTAAGCCAGGAATAGCGAACCTTTTTCATAGGTTAGGACCTATGACAGGTTCGTGTGTGTATGTGTTGGCACCACATGATTAATTAATTTCTGACAGCACGGTTGGCGCAGTGGTTGAGCGATTGACTGCTGCGCTGCGTGTCGCGGGTTCGATTCCCGCACGGTACAATTATTTGTATGGCCTACAGATAGTTGTTCCGGGTCTGGCTGTTTGTGTATGTGACTTTGTATGTTTGTAAACGCACCCACGCTACAGGAGAAATTCCTAGAGTGGGGCAACGTTTTTATAAAAAAAAAAAAAAAAAAAATCGCGAAAAATCTCGCTAGGTAATTTGCAAGTACAAAAATCAAACTTTTACTTTTATTAAAAAAAATAACATAAAACTAATAGTATTTCGAGGGTTGCAAATAGAGTTACCTAAGTTAATAAAACTTAAGTGTTGTCGTCTACTAACATCAAGAGCAAGGCGGCAAGCCCTGCCAGGGATGCGGAATTTGGTCGAAAGAGTCACCGCGGCCCTGGGACGCAAAGGGCTTTAGACGAAACACGGATGGGTTTTAGTCAGTAAGAGTCTGACACGCCCTTCCGTCCCGCCCAGAGCCGAAGGAGTCATTTGATAATTTGCAAAGATTTTCCATCCTTAAAAAAGGTAATCGTATTTAAAAAAACGGCGCTGTCTCTTAATACATCAATGACTGTCATACTTGTCAATCAATTAGTCAATGGACTAAGCTGTCAACTTAAAATTTTCGTGTAAATACTTAAATGACAGCTGTCATTCTTTATGGGTCGTAATAAAAATGATGACAAAAAAAAACCGGTCAAGTGCGAGTTGGACTCGCGTGCAAAGGGTTCAGAACGAATAATATTTTACTTTAAAATCATAGACTTCTTATAGATTTTCCGGTAATCTATAGATAAAGTCAGCATTTTTTTCAAAATTTTCATCTATTTTCTTTAATTTTATTTTATTTTTTTCGGAAAACTTACAGCTAGGCAGACACAATATTAAGAGTTAATAACATGATGATGGCCAATTACAAATTTTCACAGATAGTAATAATACCTTCGGAATGGAATATTTTAAACGGATGAAAAAAAAACTTTATGATGAGCCCATTCATTTGAGTCACACGGTACAGTCGGCAAATCTTTTTTTTAATTTTCTTCTTTGCCTCCCAAAAAGTGGCCCCGTTTTTCCATAAAGAGGTTCGGAACACTTTCAAGAACATTTCTTTTGTTGTTGGTAAATCTGCTAAAATAATACATTAGCCAGGTAGGCTAATGTATTAGCAACATGAAAAGTCATAAACGTATCTAAAATATAGATGCATTTATGGCTTTTCATCTTCGGACAAGATATATTAAATATTTCTTGTGTAAGTACTCTACATTTTAAGTAGGTACAGCGGTAGAACCTGAGCCTTGACTTTTGATTCCCAAGGTCTCTTTATCTCTCAGGTGGCACGGTGGTAGTGATAGCATCAGTCTCTTTTTTTTCTCATCAGCATCAGTCTTTTATTTTCTCATCAGCATCATTCTTGCGGATCCAACTCACCTGCCAGCCATTATCGCCAATCTTGCTGCACTCCGATAACGGATTGTTGTTAATTTTGTGAATATTTATAAGAACTGCCTACCGCATTCAGGTATCTCCCAAGGTCGCCCCTGGAGAGTTAATGACAAGTAATTACTATAATTACACAAACAACAAAAGTCAACTTCAACTTTTTACAGACACAGCCAAAACGTCGTCACGTCAAACTCGTAAAAATACCTCTTTGATATTCTTAATTAGTTGAGCACCAAATAAGACGACAGAAATTATACTAATGGAATCTAAAATGCTCCGTTTTTCTGATCCTGCAATAAGAATTAAACACACGGTAGTACCTACCCTACAATAAATTCTCAGGCTGCCTTCAAAAGTTTTTTCCAAATTCATAATAATTTACTGGAACATCTGTGTCAATTTGTGTTGACACGAATTTGTGTCTGCCAAGGAGCTGACAATAAAAAAATAAACTAACGACTTACAGCAGGCTGCACATGTGGGTTCCTTTTGCCTCAAAAATTGTCAAAGAAAAAATTAAACAACTCTATCCCGGAATTCCAAATTCAATATCTGCGGTATAGGGTCGAAATTTGAAAATGACGTTTCATACATTGATACTAAATAGTTAACTGTAAATTTTTACTTAAATATTTTGTGTCATTAGCTAAACAATTTATTTCTCTTAGTTTAAATTATTGAGCCTCATTTTAAACCTTAAAGACAGAGGCTTATAGTTTATGCTCCAGTTGTCAAACAGTAAAACATAAGTTGGCCGATCTATTCGCGACCTTTCCCCTTATGACTATTTGTCTACAATTTTATTAGGTGAAACGTCAACATTTATATTTCTTTGGAAACTATTCATGTGACGTGTTAGCTATAAATAATTACTTTCGGAAAGTTTAATTGAGTAGCAGATGTGCAAACCTTAATTTAAGCTGGATTCATTAATTTTCTTGCGACTTAATGACTGTACCCAAACCACCTATTAGGCAGGTTATTTGGGGGCATGGAAATTTCGTAATTAGTGCGAATTAACACTTTTTTTTAAGATTGACAATAGCATGAAACTAGGTGTCTCTTTTAATAATGACTTAGGTACCTAACTCATTTTTAGGGTTCCGTACCCAAAGGGTAAAACGGGACCCTATTACTAAGACTCCGCTGTCCGTTCGTCTGTCTGTCTGTCCGTCTGTCACCAGGCTGTATCTCATGTACCGTGATAGTTAGACAGTTGAAATTTACACAGATGATGTATTTCTGTTGCCGCTATAACAACAAATAATAAAAATGATATAAAGTTAAAAATAAAAGGGCCCCCCCCATACAAGAAACATTTTTTTGGGCTTATGGTACGGAACCCTTCGTGTGCAAGTCTGACTTGCATTTGGTCGGTTTTATTTTTTATAATAGGTATCAAACAATTGGCTAGTTTTTTCACAAATATATTGGGGTCAACCATCCAGTGCAATATCAATATTTTTATTTTACACTAGCTGAATGTCGAAAATTATTCCAAGGAAACATACTCCCGGGATTAAAAGTATCCTATGTGTTATTCCAGACCATAATCTACCTCTGTGCCAAATTTCATTAAAGTCCATTAAGTAGTTTTTGCGTGAAAGAGTAACAAACATACATCCAAACATACAATCTTACAAACTTTCGCGTTTATAATATTAGTAGGATGAAGCGATTAACCAAACAGTAACATTAAAATCGGTTCATTCATTTCAAAAAACAAGGACTTGAAAGTTTATATGAAATGCCGTAAATAATATCAAACGGCAATGAAACATAACACTACATCCTAGATCTACATAAATACAAGAAAAATACGAAACAAAAGAACCTATTTACGTTACGCATATAGAAACGAAAGTACCAGGCGCTCATAAACGGTAACAAGTAACAAGTTCTAACACCTGATACGGCACAGGTGCTATTGTTTAGGCCAGGGGTCGCGAAAGCACGCGCCCGCCACCTTGCGGCGACGCGACAGGTGATCGAGGGAATTGTTCCGAAAACGGAAATTGCGTTTGTTGTCATCGTAGCATAAGGCTGTGACGTCACTTGTGAGCAAGTTGATTGATTTGGATTTATAGATTGGTTTCGTGGGATTTTGGGATTGAAGAGTAGATAATGGTGGAGAAAATCTGAAAAAAAGTGTTATTTTTCTTGGGAATATTATATTTTAACTTAAAAAATACAACCGAATTGAGAAGGAACTTCTTTTATTGTAATCCTCCTTTTTTTGAAGTCCGTTAATAATACCTTATTAATTACTTACCTATGAATAACCTACTTAATTGTTAAATGTCTGATTGTGATTGTGTATACCTAATTTGCCATGTAAATATACCTAGTAGGTATCTACAGGCAAGCTCAATGCGTAGGAATGGCAGACATTGGACAGACAAAGAACCAGAAACAGTTTGTTTCTTCCAAATTATTTGGATGTCCTTTCTCTTTTATTTATTACCAAACAACAGCATAGAAACCATAAGAAGTATAGGAAATACCCTTTAGCATTTCCTGAAGCCACCGCCGCCAGTTTGGCGCCAACAACGGTCGATAGAACCTCAAAACTCGGATAAAACAACCAAATTAAAACACTCTCATTTTCATAACCACTCACCGAAACTAGTTACCTCTTTAAACTGGTCGGGTTATACGCAAGGTAATTCGAGGAAAATAAAGAGTTGACAAAATGAGATTTGGAAAGTAGGGATCGAGTAGCATTTCAATTTCATCGTATTATATTGGGGATGAGCTCGCTGCCAGATGTTCATTTGTTTACTTTATTTTACAAGTTTTTCTTTTAGTTTTCCTTATCGTTTTTTGTTCTAGAGCTTGCCAGAAAACAACATTTTAGATTTGGATTAAGTAAATTTTATTAAGATTCTGACTTCTTTTTAACCGGCTCTTATTTGTGCAGTTGAAGTGGAAATAGGTACCAAATTGTCGAATACCTTATGTGCTAAATTTCTAGGTACCTAAGTACATAAGTTTTTATTTATAAATTACTTAAGAACCTAGTGAGGTAAGTACCTACCAATAAAATATCCAAAAAAAAAATTGTTATATTCAAAACTACCTAGAAAGAGTACCTAGTACTTATTATTTATAATATTTAATATGGGGTTGCTCTTGACTCTAGTCTAGGTCATAGATACCAGAGACAAAGTCGACGATGGAGCGAGCTTACCCAGAGGAAGCCTGAATGTAGGTACTTATAATATAACACTTTAACCTCAACCCAGTAACCAAAAAATATTAGCGACCTTGACCTATAACTGGTTATTCGTTTGCCAAAATTATAGAGGACAAGTACAGCTATCCATCTTTTAACTTGATAACACAAGTTTGAAGTTGACCCAATACCATCTCAAATTCTAGGTCATCTGTGCTCAGCTGTTTTGCCTCCTTATTTTAAATAAGGAACATTAAAACGCATAGAGTTTAGGGACACCGACTGCGTTTCTTATTGTCTATGATTTATTATGTGTGTTTTGGGATAAAGACAAGGTCATTCTTTTTCTTTCAGGGCATTATAACATTTATAAAGCTTCTATAAAACAGGCTTCGTGGTTATACGAAAATAAGGCTACTCACGACCATTTTGCTCCATATTAGTATATTAGGTACATAGGCTCATGTTATTTAATGCTGAAAGCCTTTATGTTGTTTCAAATATTTAAGACCTCCAAAACCGTGTTAGTACCTACTTTAGTAGACTTCAAAGTAAACTTTATCGACTTAAAGCCAATAAATATAGTCCTCCAAGAATGCCACCTTTACCTTTGGAACTACTAACACAAAAGTGCTGCATCTGTGCGTAATATCCCTTTCTATTAAACGCTAAAACAAAAAGAAGCGTAAAATTACGATAACGATCTTAGACGCTTTTCTAAAAATGACTCTTTATAAGGCTTCTCGAACACTGCAAAGGGCAAAAAGCGTAAGCGATCCGAACACCTTTACTTATTTGTAGGCTATTAACAAAGAATGGAACTCTATTAAATCTTAATACTTTTCCTTTTACATCGTACATAAGCGTTAATTCTGCTAACTACCAACAATTTATCCCTTATAAATAAGAGGGTAACACTAACATTTACCATCGAGTCGGTGGCGAAGATAAAGAGCAGTTATATGGAGTTTACGATGGGACAAAAGCATGTTCGTATCAGTAAGTACAAATATTATCCCACCCGTTGTCGGGCTGCCAAGTCTGTAGTCTGTAGGTACATCTGCTGCAACAATGCCACACATGTGAGGGCCCTTGCCGAAAGCAATAATAATTCTAACTGCGCAGCTCCTTGTAAAACGTTCCTCCCTATAGTTTTATTAAAACGACTCTCTAAAAATATTGTAATCGTATCGTAGAGTTATAGCCGCTCATCGTAAGTAGCCGCTACTTGTAATTGCAGTTCGTGTATTGTAGCAATTAACTGATGTTTACAACGGTTCATAACCAAAACAATAACTTATTTTCGAATATGGAACGTTTTTCATTGTACATCTTCGTAAATACATATTGATATTGACCATCAATCTACTTCTATATGTATAGGATCGTGCCAAATCCTTACATGGATGTCTATGGGCAATTGTGCACTTACAATTATTTAGTGCCTGGTATTTAAAAGTCCACCAGCCCACCTTGATCATTGAGTTTTATCATCATAAATATGACATAAACGCTATCAACGATAATAAATAGACAGAGAGATTGATTCGGATGCAAAATACTTAATGTAGGTTTTATGCAAGAAGCTTATAATATGTCCTATTTTGTATATGGTTTATTATAAACCGAGGTCTATTTATTATTGAATTTAAAAATACCTATAAAACATAGGTAGGTACCTACCTAAATATTTACCTGTAGACTTTGTTGGATGTACCAGCTGTTGACCTTTGTTTAAATCGCATCTAAAATAAAATTATGCCCAAAAAAAACATATTTTTAAGGCACGCAAAACGCGTAGAAAAGTCGCTGGCCAACCGCCACCTGTTCAATTTATTGTATATAACTAGCTTTTGCCAGCGGTTTCCCCCGGCGCGAAAGTCGGAAATTATCCTTAGTTTAGATGACTTAGTATACACGTGTGCTAGCTGCTAGCTGTTAAGAAGTTAAGAAGTAATAAACTACCAATATTAATAATTTTCCATTCAAATTTCATACACTAATCTTTTGGGTTTAGAATTCATACCAAATTTCACGTAGGTATCTAATTTTGGCGCCAGAAAAAAGATTCTTCAATAAAAACTTTAACACCCAGAAATCATCTTTTGAGACTCGTGGTAAAAAATGAATAGTCTCATGTTTTATTATTTACTTCGGCCTGTATTCGTACCAAGTCTCAAGTACCTTGGCCCAAGGAATAAGATTCTTCAATGCAAACTTTAACACCCCCTAAGCCGTCTTTTGGGGGTAGTTGTGAAACATTAATGTTGTCAACCTTTATCAAAGATTCAAGACTCAAAGCGTTTATTTACAATCTTCAGCCGGTCCAACAATGTTTCCAAATGCTAACAGATTAGTTTGTGCACCTTCGTGGATGTGGAGCAGGCCCTGTTTTACTAAAAAAGATTGAACATTCTTTCTGTTTTTGTACATGTATTGACAAGGTACCGTCAGTGCTCTAGAGAATCGCGCCGGTGGAAATTGTATATGGCTTTGATAGCTCTTTTCTGTAAAATAGAAATAGACTTGATGTCTGCTGCCCGTCCCCACAGTAAAATAATGTAAGACATGATACTGTGAAAGCAATTTCAAATATAGTAATCTCGCGGTTTCAACATCTGTAAACTGGCGGATTTTCTAACAGCATATGCTGCTGAAATTAGCCTTCCAGCAAGAGATGTTTAATGAGGACCCCAGTGTAGCCTTGAGTCAAGCGTTATCCCTTGGAAAACTGTTTCATCGACGAATTCTAGTTTCTCCCTGTTCAATGCCATGTCACAATCACTACTTTTGACATTTGGTAATGTAAATCTTTTTTCATTTAATACTAAATTATTTGCATTGAACCAATTGTGTATCTGCAGTAGGGCATTATTTACCTCGTCAAGATTGTTTGCATGTCTATTTATTTTCAAAATTAAAAAACGTCAGAAAATAACACATTTAGTCTATTTTTAAAAATACTTACATGGCAAATCATTGATATAAACTAGAAACAAGAAGGGCCCCAAAATTGAGCCCTGCGGTACCCGCATTTTCACATTTAATCCTTTTGAATTGTTGCCGTTTATATTAACTATCTGCTGTCTATCATTCAAATACGATTTTACTAAGTTCGAGGCGGTTCCGCCTAGCCATTATTTATGTGTTATTATTTACCTAGGTTATAATTTGTGACAAGATTGAAGTTTCTTCCATACAAACTTTAACACCCCCTAAATCGTCCTTTGCGGATAGTTGTGAAAAATGGACTATCAAAAATATTAATTTATTTCTTCGAGTAATATTTGCACCATCGGATTTCGGATATGAGTCCAAGGAATAAGATTTTGCACAAAATCTTTTCTTATAGGATGCCTACATCATATCAGGAATACATCCTCCAAATTTCAAGTCTCTATGATCAGCTGTTTAGGCTGTGCGTTGATCCATCAGTCAGGACAAAGAACTTTAAGCAACGTATAATAGAATACTCATCATTATGTTCAACTTTTACTATAAAAAACCGCTGTTCAGTAGGTACTATTTTTTCGCGATTTCCTCCCCATAAAGAAAATTGCTCGTAATGATGAATACAATCACCTGACATTTTTGAACGCCTGAAATTTGCGTTTATTCTGTTATGTACCACTTTGTATATAGAGAAGATATTAATGGTCGCCGGGCAGCCCCATTAAATAAGTTTTTCGACTCACTGCGAAAACTGGCTCCTAACCCACCGCCCCCCACCAGTCCTATTTAATTTATATTAATATTATAAATGCGAATATTTGGATGGGTGGATGGATGTTTGTTATTTAATCACGTCACAAGGGCTGAACTAGTCGGGAATAACACATATGATACTTTTTACCCCGGGATTATGTTCCCCTTCCCTTGGGATAATTTTCGACATTCACGCGGGCGGAGCCGCGGGCTGCCGGCGATCAATATCTAATGATAAATGTTTATTTATTTATTTAAACGTAATGTACAATAGTGGTACTTCGGCGGACTTGCATCAAGGCATTCTCTACCAGTCAACCTCTGGGTTAAAAAGACTACACTGCGGTAGGTTTACAAAATATAAAAATTAAATATAAAATAGAATCAATATTACGTAAAAAAATATTTTTACGTTTATAGTGTACCTCCAAAACTGTCCGATTGCCTAGAATCCTAGATGTACCTTGAACACAAAAATTTCGGAACACTGGTCTAACCGACCGCTAAGGAACTTCGTTCTGAATTTCTGAAAGTTTAGAAACTTTTTAACCCTTTGCCCCAGCAGTAAGCAACTAGTGCCATCTATGAGTTTAAACATAAGACAGTTCAGTTTCTAAATTTCTGCCATTCGACTATAGATGGCTCTTTTATCATGTGAAAGTTACGTAATAAAATAAATATAATTCAGATTATGAATGACGCGATGAGACAGTAGTATCATTATCGCGTAGTAGTAGTACACTACTCGTTGTATTATTTTATAAGCATTTTTTGCACTAATTGTGTAACATTATAGTACGATGACGCTAGGTCGAGTACTTATTGTTAACAAAAGTTTTCCAGTCGCCGGTGTTAAGTTATTGAAAAACAAGTGAGTAACCAACATAATTGTGAAAAAAACAATAATGGTTCCATCAGTATGCAGTGTTTTGCTACTCGACACGAGATGGCGCTTTCGAGAAGGTTCAAGGTTACATCAAACTTCAAGTTTACAATATCAATGTCATTCATACTCGTAGGAGTTTATCGTGTCTATAAGTTTTATGACGTAACATCGTAACAAATGTCGTAATTTATTTATCGAGTATCGATACGGTAACAGATAATTTACTACAAAGACCTATAATTTGGCAAACAAAGCCGCATTGATGTATAAATATAACAAAATACTGATAATCTATACATCTGCTATAAGAGACGTTTAAAAGAGGAAGTCTGCGAAATACTCGTATCTTATTAAATAAAAGTGCCGCTAATAGTTTAGCTGAGTGATTTTTCTGTATATTTTTGTGTGTTAAAATATCCTAGAGATGTCGCAACAAAAAGTTCTTATTATTCACAAAACTTTTCCAGTCGCTGGATTAGAAATTCTGAAAAAAAATAAGTGAGTAACTAGGAATATAAGTACTTACATACAGACTTATTCATGAAATTTTTCATGAAAAAGTCTGTTGATAAACCACATGTTTTATTTCTACTTATTAGCGACACGAGAGCCAGTGTGGTTAAAAAAAGAAACTTTTCAGTCCTCATCGTGTTGCCGTGAATTTTAAGATTACCTATCGTTTTTATAATGATTAAAATGATAAAATATGGGTTTCGGCCGATTAATAATGATCGTCAGTGTGGCCAGAATACGCAAAAGGCCAAATATTACATTAGATGTAAAAGAAACAGTTAGGAATCATGCAAATGCAGTCATAACTGGCAAAATTGTAGTTAAAACGTATATTTCTAACGTTAATTATGTCCAAATAACTGTATATAATTTTCTGAACTCGTTTTTCACGTAGGTAAATATTTTGTCTATTTTGTAATTTATGTTTACCTACTGAAACAAAATTATTTGAGGTTATGTTTACTTACAGATTTATTTGTATTGAATAGAATGTATTGAATATATACTACTACTAAAACTTTGCTATTTTTATAAATAACATTATAAGTCATGTATAAATGTTTTTGAAACTTATACCTACGGACACATATTGTACCTATATAATTTTTTTTACTGCATTAATCCACTTTTGTCGTTTGGAAACATTGAAAGTGAGTTCTATTTGTAGATTAAGAATGTAATAGAATTTTTACAGCATTTGACTTATTTTTATTTTCCTATGAAGTGCTCGGTCATCCGGAAATGCAAAAATACATTTTCACTTTGTTAAATGTTATTTTTTCGCTTCGTATTGTGATTGTTTTATAACGTGAAGTGTCAGCGTCAAGTACCTTATTTGTTCGTAAATGATTCGGATGTGCGCCACCAGGTAGCAGAGCCTTCATTTAGCACGTTCCTTAGAGAAAAATTGTTTTTAGTATCTGTTAGAACAATCCTAGGCTTAACAATTTGTTTGATAAAGCATAACTTTAACTGCTTAACATTAGCCTCTCCTCGACATTGAACCCAAGTTTGTTTATCTACACCACCCATATTTAGCCGTAACATAGTAATATTATTAGATTTTTTTACAATTTAAATAGGAAAAAAAAAATCCATTTTAAAATAGTAGCCAACTGGTATCGGGAAGAGGGTCCAAACTACCGGGGGTCATGGCTCCTGAGAGAGGAACCTTCTTTTTTTTTATGTCGGGGGGAAATCCTCATGGAAATCCTCCACCCAGACTCTTACTGACTAAAACCACCCCGGTGTTCCATCTCCCACCTACGACGGGGATCGCGGGAACGTATGCGACTTCCGCAATCCCCGGCTGGTGCCGGCCCGCCACTGCGGGCCACCTCGCGTCGGCGAGGGGAGTGAGATGTTTGACTCCCCTCGCTACGTCAAAGAGGGGCGCACGGGAACACCACGCGCCACCACCTCGGGTCCGGATGAATGGGGGGCGACGGACATCCCCAAGTCCGCCGCCCAAGAGAGTCTAACTTAACCTTTTTAGTGCAGACGTGAGACACATTTAGTTCTTAGCATACCTACTTTTTTATTTCTATGTACCGTGCGTGTTTCATGTACCTAAATATTATTCTTTCTTTCTTGTCTTTCATTCTTTCTTTCCTTTCTTTTCTTTCTTTCTTTCTTTCCTTTCTTTTCTTTCTTTCCTTTCTTTTCTTTCTTTCTTTCCTTTCTTTTCTTTCTTTCTTTCTTTCCTTTCTTTTCTTTCTTTCTTTATTCTAACTTTACACGCCGTGTCCTACTGAATCTGTGTGAAGTACCTACTGAATCAAGCCCTTGATCAAGCTGCCAAACGACAGCCTCCTCAGATGGTCGTCGAGGCTCTTGGCAATTATGCCAATGGCTGTCACAGCTTTCACCAGTTTCTCATCTTGAGGAACCGCTATATCAAAAATCATTGCGCAAAGCTCTGTCGATCTATCACTACTATGTCTGGCTTATTGGCAACAATAGTTTTGACAGTGCAGTTGAGTTGCTGGTGGATAATCCAGGCTACAAGGTTTTGCCAATGCTATTTGCATTGGCAAAACCTACTTGGATTTTTTTTAAGAATATAATTATTATTTGCAGAGTTGAACCCGTAGTGTTATTGCACCTGGAGCACGAGCCCAACAGTTTGCCAAACATTAAGACGAGCATCGG
The DNA here is from genome assembly GCA_905163435.1 of Mamestra brassicae. Classification (NCBI taxonomy): domain Eukaryota; kingdom Metazoa; phylum Arthropoda; class Insecta; order Lepidoptera; family Noctuidae; genus Mamestra; species Mamestra brassicae. Next base: position 4,040,429 of record LR991003.1, on the reverse strand, counting down.
CGGTTACGATGCCATAATATGGAACACCAAGCACAGGCTCACTGGGAAAATACTGGACTTGGCAGGTGCGTTCTAACTTTATAAAATGAAAGAATAAAAGAGCTTTAATGCTCTTTATTAACACTCGCCTGGGAAACAATAAAAAATAAATTTTGATAAAGAAATGGACACGATTCCGGCTCCTGCTGGTCGCTCGCTTAAATACTTCGTCGATCGTTCGTTCAATCTTTGACACTCACCATTTTCCACAGCAGAAAATCACAGCCAAATTACTCAACAGTAAAATGCCTTCTTATAGGTCCTCAACTAAAGGCGGTGTCCACAATGTCCTCTGGCACCGACCACATCGACATCCCGGAGGTCAAGAAACGCGGTATACTCCTGGGCAACACTCCCCAAGTGCTGGATGATGCCGTCGCAGACGTTACTGTGGGGCTCCTGATCGCAGCTGCCAGGAGGTTCAAGGAAGGTGTCCGGGAATTGGAGGCGTGAGTCTGAAATCTTAAATTAACAAAACTAAGCATATCCTCTGTTATGTCTCTTGCTTGATAAGGAGGAACTGTGGAAATAATGTTTTTCTTACCCCTCCTTTATTCCTTTCTTATTAATTTCGTTGTGGCACCAAAGACCGTTGAATCACTTCTCTGAAACTCATCGAACTTCATTAACTCGGGGTTTTCTGGTGGTCGCCACTGTTGATTCTGGCTCTCAGGAGTTTCAGTGGCTGGGAAATTTGGGAATAAATAGTATGGCTGGCTTGACCTTACTACGATCATCAAGTTCCGCGGCCACTTACGATAAGTCTGGAAACTATGCGGTCCGCTGGAAGCGTGAACCACTCGGTACATGCTGCCTCCGACAGCCTCCTCGATTGCATCACACCACTTACCGGCGCTCTGCCCTAAGCATAAGTTTAAGCCTTTTCCCATGGGAGCAGGCAGAAACTACACAATGCCACCTAATAGATGCTTAATACGTACTTACTCCTTTTGCTTTATATACCCTGCCCTGAGCAAGTTAATCTACTTAATATCCATTCCAGTTTCTTCTTAATTCCGTCTTCTCAGGTGTGCCCATGCGGGGCCCCTGGGCACACCTGACTCTGGAACCCTTTTTGAAAGCTGAAAACCAGCCAAGAAAGTATCTGAGCACAGGTAGTTGAATTCCCTTAGGTATGACCAGACCATGAACCGTACTACTTCGTTTCGTATTTAAATATCATGGCAATCAACAAAGCAAAAAGAAAAGTTTGATAGAGCGAGCGAAGCGAGCTCGAAAATGTTTATTACTCCTCGGATAGCTTTTGCTTTCGAAACAAAGTGTGTTGAAAAGTATGGATCCCGGATGTGCCCCTTGTAAAGACGGTACTGAGTGAACCCATGTCTATTGAGCCTTTCCGGTTCATGTTATTTATCATGTTCAAAAAACATCTTGGCATACAGAGTTATTTCATTATACATTCATTAATCCACATATGGCTGCTCATAAAGTAACCTATTCGTACCTTAAAGTAACCTTTACCTTATCTCCTGAGCGTTCTCTACAGTTTAAAGATTCGCAGATCACAGAATTTTGTTTGACCATATCAGTGAAATAAATTATATAAGCTAGATAGTGCCAGTAAAGTGGCCTCACACAATAAATTCGTCCTTGTTACCAATCAACTGATTACACTGTTACCGACTGCGGAATTGAACTCGAATGTTGAATACCTGCAAGTCATTTCTATTTTCATGTCTATTTATATAACAGTGAAAACGGCAAATGATAATCGTTCAATTTAATAGTATTTAGTAGATACCTAGCTTATTTAAGTTCTGCCAGGGTTGCGGAATTGTTCGAAAGAATTACCGTGGCCCTGGAACGCAAAGGGCATTTGGAGGAATACGGGTGGGTTTTGGTCAGGAAGAGTCTGACACTCCCATTCGCTCCTCCCAGAACGGGACAGTCATTTGATAAGTCCCATCTAATAAAGAGGCTTATTTAAGTTAAACCTGTTTATAAAACCAACAAATTTTACATATTTGTTGGTTGTTGTGATAAGTACTAGTAGGTACCAACTACCATCTTGTCGAAGCCCTGAATAACTTCTTCCTTTTCCTTATAAGGCGCTCTTGTCAATTCAGCACCCTTCAAGCTCATTTGTCTCTTGAGAGCGTGTACTCTTTTACTTTTTCTTGAAAATGAATGTTAAAAAACCGGCCAAGTGTGAGTCGGACTCGCGCATGAAGGGTTCCGTACCATCAACATTATTATAATCCACTATTATGCCGTTAAAATCGAGCAAAAAAACACGTCTCTTATATGGGGAACCCTTTATTTTTACCTATTACGGTTCTTGAGATACAGCTCGCTGTCAGTCAGACAGACGGACGGACAGAAAGACAGCGGATGCTTAGTAATAGGGTTCCGTTGGTTACCCTTCGGGTACGGAACCCTGAAAAGGAACTAAGTTTAAATAAGAAAACTTTTTGGTTTTCCAGAGGGGAGTGGAAGTACGGCGTCCAATGGATGTTGGGACAGGATATCGCAGGCAGCACCGTCGGCATCGTTGGCTTCGGAGGTATAGGCCAGGCTGTGCTTCGTAGACTGAGGGGGTTTGATGTCGCCAGGTTCATCTACAGCGGACGGTCTGACAAGCCTGAAGGTATGTACAACAACGCAAGGAATGTCTGGCAGCAAAAGAGTTCTGAATTAAGAATTTAAAGTTGAGAATTTGTCAGTCTCTTCTTTAGCTAGAAAACCTGATAAAGGGACTAACCACAGTTATTTAGGTTTATTCAGCTTTTGTCCATAGAAAACCACGATTTTGTATGAGATGCGTTCGCATCCGTTCAGCTTTACGGATGCGTAATTAGGACGTAGGTAGTCAATCGAAAACAAATAACAAAAATTGAAAGAGTTTGTCCTAAAACTGCAACTGACCTAGGGGCCGTTCAAGTATTACGTAACGCAATTTGGGGGGAGGGGGGTCTTGTAAAACGTTACGATGCGTTACAGGGGCGGGAGGGGTGTTCGAACAACGCGTTACGTAACATTGTTTTTTTTTTATTCAACGCTAGCTCACTAAACATATTTTCGAGTTACACAGTCACTAAACAGTAGTCAGTTTTCCAAACAAAAATAAACACCAATATTTTTCTTGAAATGACATTTATTAATTAAAAAATTTGTTAACATGAGAGTAGTAGACATAATTGTGACTTTTAGGTAAATATTGTCACTTGGATGATGCGTAACGTTCGGGAGGGGGAGGGGGTACAGATAAACGTTACGGCGCGTTACATACGTAATAATTGAACCTATTCAAACAGAGATATATATTTCGGCGTACCACAGGGGAGAGTACTGGGTCCGTTATTATTTTTTCTTTATTACATTAACGACATTCCCAAAACTATAGAGCAATCTATGACCCTTTTCGCCCTTAAAGGGGTGATGAAGTTTTAGGGAGGGGACATTATTGCTTGCTTCAATTTACATGGAAATTGGTATGAACAAACTAAAAGTGGGATAATTGAAACAGATCTAATATTTTTTTCATAATAAACCCCTAACGGGGTGAACGTGGAGAAAAGTTCCGCTGATCCTGAGACCACATAATCAGAAATGGCTGGGTAATTAATGAAAATCGATGTGGTTAATTTTCCAACACTAAAATTTTAAAAGGGACTGGATGGGGCGTTGAAGTTTGTGGAGTACGAAGTCGCGAGCGAAGTGCTAGTTATGAATAAAACCACCAATATCCAACATTGTACCAAAGTATGTGTGTTTGATAAAATTATTTTGATCTGTGGCCTTAGTGCGAGTTTTTAACGCTCTCGATTGCGTTAGCTTAAACGTCAATTTGTACTGAAACTGATTGTCAATTTGTACCGTCTGGTGACACTCACGGAAGTCACGGAAAACCAGTTCTTTTCCATTCAATTTGACATAAGCGAACGTTTACGTTAACGCGATCGAGTGCGTTAAAAAACTCGCACGAAGCCCTCTGATAAGAATATTTTTGTACAACGTAAACGATAAAATAAATTAAAAATCATTCCATGACGCAAAATACGTAAAGATTTGATACTGAGTAATGACTGAGCATTTTAGTATGTACCCTTGCTATCTCTAATTAACTGTACTTTTTGCAGATAAATAAATTAGTCAAATAATGTTATAATTATGGAACGACGCACGGTGCCCATCGAAATATTTTGATTTAATTTTAAAACATCCAACTGAAGTATTTGTTTTACTCTATTGGGCTGACTGATTTTTTATATGAGCCATATCACGATTTTGCTAGATTTGGCATGCGCTGGAGAGGTTTTATATATGTTTAATACGTCAAAGTGATGAGCAGCTTGTGACCAAAAAATTACAGGCGCATGAGTCGGTCTTCCAGGTTAACATGTCGCGATTCCTCCGTAACCCGGCAAGGACGTTAAGGCCCGGCGCCCACTATCGGCATCGATCGGCACGGCTGAGGATTTTAGGTGATAAAAAGCATTATACATTAACTTTATGGCAATACAGTAGAAATTTCCAAGATATTTCATCGTAGTAACAAAAATACCGCTTCGGTTTGCTTGAGGCTACTGCATCGGCAGCTTTGAGGCTGCTTCGGGATACTTCGGGATCCTTCGGTACGCCGTCGCCCGCCGCGCCGCCTGGCCGAAGCAACACTCGGGGGTAGCTTGCAAGCTTGAGGACGGTGCGGCATGCTTAAGGACGCCTCGTCATCCCTAAGAACGTTGCAGCATGCCAAAACATAGTTTCCGACAGTGTGCGCTTGCATGTAGGAATGCCGAAGGATCCCTTTTCTTGTCGATGCCGATAATGAGCGCCGGGCCTAAGCTGTTTGGTCTGACGTTGATCGTTGACAGTCGTTATGTGTAGTCGGAAGAAATCTGGGGACTACTGGGGAGCCGGTCGATTATGTAAACATGTCGAAGTGAATGATAGCTCAGTTCGTGGTCACGTGACATCTTGATTAAGTATATGGATTGACAGCTCACCTCGTGATCACTTCACCCAAGCCTTCACTTCGACATGTTTACAGAATCGACCGGCTGAGTTGTAATGGTCATATAGTACCTACTCAGCTGCAACCGGTTAGAAAAGAGTGTCCGTGGAGTTTCTTGCACGTTCTTCTCCATAGACATCTACGCTTTGGAACGTGCAAATAGCTTCATGTTTTTGACGGACTGACTTTGACAATTCAAAAGTACCTGTTAATGGTGTATTTGAAATAAATGCTTTGACTTTGACTGGAAGCCGAGGCCAACGAAGTTGGGTTAATACTAGGCAAACTAATACAAGTAGGTATACCATGACCACAGTCCCTTATTGTACCTTCAATACCAGATAACTGTCTATAAAAATAGCAACATATTTGTATTCCTTCTATCTGCCATTTTATCAAGCATTATGAGAATGATAACGATAGACTGTTACAAATATTGCGTAATGACTAGTAAAACCAATCTGATGTTATGGGTAAAAAAACAATGTACTAGATATGAAAAACTATTCATATCTAGTAGGTCCATCATTTTTTTTTGTACGTCGTACGCCGTGTAGGGTATTTTATTAAAAAAATCTAAATGGTCCCTCAGATACGTAATTTATCTCTTTTCACGTAAACAAAAAATGAAGACGATACAGTTCGTTGAAGACACGCGTGACGTCATTGCGATGGTACAATATTTACCAGTGACGTGACGTCTGCCCTTTGCGTTCCAGGGCCGTGGTGACTCTTTCGAACAAATTCCGTAACCCTGGCAGTTGCAGTTACCCTCTTTCTAGCCATATTATATTTCATGGATATACTGTCCAATGTCCATCCCTAGTTTATTTTAGCCAAAGGCCACCTACCATTTGCCAACCACTTTAAGCCTAAGACGCGTTCTACCTGCAACCAGATCGCATGCAAGTTGCGTTAAATTGCGGGCTACCGAGGGCAATGCCCTGCAATGTTATTAAACTTGCATGCGACTTGCTTGCAGATGGAAACGCAGCCTAAAAAAAATGGAATCACAGGAAGCATGCGTATGCAGTAGGCTACAGTAAGGGTAGGCCAGTTCATACATAACAATAAAAAAAAAAAAATGTTATGTATGTTGTTATAGCAGCAATAGAAATACATCTGTGAAAATTTCAACTGTCTAACTATCACGGTTCATGAGATACAGCCTGTTGACAGAGGGACAGACAGCGGAGTCTTAGTAATAGGGTCCCGTTTTACCTTTTGGGTACGGAACCCTAACAATTGGTCTATCTGCCCTTCCAGAAAATACCTACATCAATGTCTGTCTGTTACTATCTATATAAAAAATGCTTATCTTTCTGTTACAGCTAAGCAGCTAGGAGCAGAACGAGTTCCAATCGAACAGCTTTTGAGGGAGAGTGACTTCGTGATCCTCGCGTGTCCTCTAACGGAAGAGACCAGACATCTGATCAACGCCGACTCTCTGAAGACGATGAAGAACACAGCTATAGTTATTAATATTGCTAGAGGAGGTAAGCTCATTAGCAGGTGTTGTTCTAATAAGAGAAAACTTTGTTTTATCTTTCCTTACTATTCAAATGAACAGCAGTGCGATTCTGAAAACCTCTCACCGTGAACGCCGGTAGATTTTGTAAACATGTCGAAGTGAAAGCTTGGGTGAAGTGACCACGAGGTGAGCTGTCAATCCATATAATCAAGATGGATTGACAGCTCACCTCGTGATCACTTCACCCAAGCCTTCATTTCGACATTTTTACAGAATCGATCGGCTGAAGTGATCGTGAAGTGAGCTGCCACTTCATACAAACAAGATAGCATGACAGTTCACTTCATGCTCACAATGTTGACTGTCGACTGCTCAGTTTGAGCTCCAGGTTTGATTCGTAGGTCGGGCAAAAAGTGTTATTGGGTTAGGAATTTCTCTGTGACAGCCCAGAATTTAGAAGTTGGCGCTCTGACACCTCGTGCCTCGAAAAGCACGTTAAGCCGTTGGTCCTGCAACATATCTCTCCGGTCGTGTCGAATTGCCGACTCATCGCACTATGAGACTCATGGAAGAGGCGAGTGCATCTGTGTTTGCGCACATATTTGAGCACTATAATATCTCCCGCGCCGACTGTCAGGAGGATTATTTTATTATAACCTACTAGAAGATAAGTGGTCAAGGTTGTTGTAAAAGATCTGCGAGTGAAGGAGAATTTTGGACACGATAAAATCCAGTACCCATGCTGAACATAGCCGTTGCGTTTATGGCTAACGTATACCTATGTACCGTTGTAATTGAAGTTTAAATAAATATGGCTTTGATATCTTCACAGAGATTATAGACCAAGACGCCCTGTACACCGCACTGGTGGAGAAGCAGATCTTCGCGGCTGGACTGGACGTGGTGACTCCGGAGCCCTTGAGCAAAGACCATCCGCTCGTCTCGCTGCCTAACTGCTGTAAGTATACAGATGTTGAGGGGAAGTGTAAATGAAGAAGAATAAGGGGAAAATGAAGTGTTCTGTCTGTCACATTACTCATTCCAGAAACTTTCCCTCAACATTAATAGGACCAGATTAATAACGGGTGTAAAAAAAACAATTCACGAAGTCGTTTATAAAGTTACTCAGTTTTATGTAGGTAACTCCAGTCCGCGTAGGTGACGGCTTGGTGATGGGTCTTTGACACCCTGTATGCCTACGTCATCGAACATCATGCCTCATCATCCAGTGGCGTAACTTACCTAGTAACGCAACTTACATCATACCTAATAGACTCTAGACCACACGGATACTTAACATCATCATCTGCCTAGCCTTTTCCCAACTATATTGGGGTCGGCTTCCACCCAAACCGGATTCACCTGAATACCGGTATTTTTCGTGGAGCGGTAGTTCTAGGCAAGACTGGTGTCAGATTTTCTGGCTTCTGACAATCCGTAACGACTGCCAAAGATCTGCAAATGACAGCCGGGACCAACGGCATAACGTGCTTTCCGAGGCACGGAAGAAACTTTGTATGTCAAGATGGTCCCCATCCACAGACCAACCTTGGCAAGCGTTGCTTATCCTTGAAGATCGACCCGTGCGGCTGTTATTCTTTAGCCACAGCTCCTCACACGGATACTTAACACTAGGCTCGTAAATAAGCAAAAACTCGTTTCCTTTCACTACAAATGTTTTAATTTGTATAACAGCTTTATCCTTCGACCTATAATAAATCTTGCGTCCAGTAGATAAAAGCCCATTATAGAAAGGCACCCAAGGTCGTCGAGACTACAAGATACTTAGTTTGAATGAAAAAAAAAAACGTGTTGCGCCAACCGAGGGCAGGAAGGTAGTGATATGATGAGGTTCCTTAGTAGTGAACAATCTTTCTACCGAACAGTAGGTCAATTTTGTCCTTCAGTCCCACTTATCTTTTCGCCAGAAAATTAAATAAAATGACATCGTACGTGGTACGGAACATTAGCGTCCAGTTTTTTACAAGATTGTTCTTCTCCCGTTTTGACTGTTCTTTGGTGACAATTTTACGTTTTTCTTTTTTTTTTTCTTTGTCTTCGCACGGTTTGTGTATTTAGCCAATGTCACGTTTGGTACGAGTTGGTTCTTAAAATCTTTTTTTGTTTTCAGACATCCTCCCTCATTTGGGCAGTGCAACAGTTGACACTAGAAACAAGATGGCGACAATATCAGCTCAGAATGTGCTGCTGGCCCTGCAAGGCAAACCAATGCTGTTCCCATGCTAAACTACTGAAGATTACTCGTCTTTAGGTAGACAAATACCTGAATAAATAATTCGAGATAATTTTAATACATAGCCACTCAAATATCGACTGTAGCTAATGTATTTTAAGTTGATTTTTATGTGACCACTCGTATTAAAAAAGCCCTTAAAGAGTATGGCTTGCAATGGAATTTGAATTGTCACGCATGACATAGAGTCTTATCCAAAATTTGATAATTATCTCGAATTCTGAATTCAAATATACATATCTGCACTTTCTGACAGACTTGTCGAGATAAGAATCTGTATCCGAATGCACAAGCGTCGCATTTATACTTTTAATGTTAAATATGTTTGTATTGTATTCAAGTTAAATATACCCGTTATCTACATTGTTTGATTGATTTTGTTTTTAGCAGTGGTGGCCTAATGCTATGCCCAATAGAAGCTAATATTATGTTCTAACTTAAGAGTAGGTAGGTACTTGGTAGGTCTTGAGTTCGAGTTCAAACCCAGACCGGTGTAAAATTCGTTTCTTTGCCTCTATCTAAGTACTCTGAAAATTGTGTAGAACAGTAACAGATAGAACCTTTAAGAAATGAAAAGACGACCATGGCCTGCCGCACTCCATTGAAAGCCACACAAGCCACTCCTAATGACAGTGACAACAGCTGGAATTACTTGGCTCATCTCTGAACTTTCGATTTTTAGGAACTGTAATCCTGTGATTCAATCGCCTTTTTTTGTCCAAAGGGTAATGTAGAGGTAGGGTTGCCATCACCAAAATTGCCGACGCCGAACAAAATCTGGAAAAACCCCGGACATTTGGGTAAAATTTAATATTACCCCGGACATCTCCGAAAAAAAATAAAAAATAATAATAATTTATAACAGCTTCTTTGCAATGTAAACTACAGCGTCGGCTATTTTGCAGCGCCGGATTTAGCTTGTAAGCGGCTTACGATTACTACCTACTTAATGATTTTTTAACCAAGTTTTGTTTTAATTTATGCTCTTTTTTAATTTTCAATCAATCGAGTTTCCCTTGAGATAAAAAGTATACGGGTTTTACCAGGACAACTTTTGGAAACCCCGCCCGGACGCTCTCCGGACGCCCTCCAAACTAGGACAAATCCGGGGAAACCCAGACGGATGGCAAACTTACGTAGAGGCAATGGTCAACAGTTTAATAGACACACAGGCACATTGGCGCACATTTTGCCTCCTCTTCCCTCCGTACTCTGGAGGCTACATTGTTCACTAAAAAACACAATATAATTATAATTATTGTTAAGACAAACAGTGATAAAATCTCACGTAGGTACTCGTGTGTACCTACGCTTTCATTCACCTTTAATATTCATGCAGGAATTTGACACCTGCTTTTATAAATTGCAGGAGGCAATCTTATCAATGGAGTGCTTTCCTTATCTGAACAGGGGACTTCATTACCTACACCTGTAATACCTAACGCCTTCTGTGGGAAAACACAGGTGTGTAAAGGAAATGGCTAGATTGGTATGGTTTAATTAAGAAGATGGCGACTTATGGCCGGTTTCAAAACAACTGTCAAATTAGCTACCAACAGTAGCTGAAACGTCATGTTACAAAGGCAAACATGACGTCTCAGCTACTGTTGGTAGCTAATTTGACAGTTGGTTAAAGGTAGATACGTTATTGAGACCGGCCGTTAAACGATTAAATATTCTACAAATGAAGTCAGTAACAGTGTGCTGGCTTATACAGGTAGAGAATAATCCCGATGATGAGCCAAACGTAAATTTGTAACTTCTTGCAATATCTCTAAAACAGATAATGTGCCTCACTGATGAGATGATCACAGAAGAAAACAGTGCTTAATACCTATCATAATATGCAAAAAGCATGAAGTAACTCAAAATCCGACTGTGCTGCAAGGCCAACGAGAGTTCTCAAAAAAAATAGTGTTTAAGTATTAGGTTTTTTAAAAAAATTATCAACCTTTTTTCAAAGATTCGACATAGATAGGTACCTACATCAGTGATCTGTGACATTGTCAGTCACTGGTAGTGGACTAAGTAGTGGCACAATGATTTTAAAGTTGACTTCAGGCAGCAGGCAGACTTTAGAGCAGAAATTTAAAATAAATCCAAATGTTTCGTTATGGATTAATTTTAGATCACCACAAGCTTTTTTAGTGGGTACCTAAGGACATAAATACGCCTAAAAGGAAAAGCCAACCTGAAAATTCAATAAAATAACTTGTTTATGTTGAAAATAATCTTGCGAACAATGTAACACACACAAGCCATTTACCAATGTAGGTAAGTACCTATAATTAATTTATGATGAAATTGAATTTTAATACAAACAAAGTAAAGTTATATCAGAATGTTCCGCTGAGTTTATCGAACGCACATAACTATAGAACAATAAACACGGAGCATAGCTAATCAAGAGCAGTAACCATATTCCCGCCAATCGTAGACTAACCGCTCTTTTTTTTTCTGGAGCCAAGGCCTTGAATCTGTATGTACAGCCGGTCACACAACCTCTCCGGCTCGCTTCATAGCAATACGTATTTTATCTTTTGATTTCGAGATACGATATCTTTGAAGCAGTTACATAAACAATGATTGTACATTATGTGGCAGTGTCGCTGTTAGTTGGTGTCGCGTTACCGGCAAGTTGCGTTGCCCACAACACAATGACGAAAAATCTTAAGGTTTTAGTGTCTTCCAACGATTTCCCGGCCAGTGGACTTAAAGTTTTGGAAGAACAGTGAGTATTATTGAATTTTTACATAAAATTCATGTTATTTCCATCTGTTATGTTAATACATGTCCAGACATCATTTATTTATCGATTCGGTTGGTTACTTCAAGAAAATTATCAGCAAGATGATCGAACGTGTCTATATCGAGTAGCTTATTATCTTTTAAACAGAACAATGGATCATAATTTCACATTCAGTTTTGTTTAAAATACACAAGTACTAAAACAGTTCAGTGAAGCCAGTTAAATGCTTTCTTACTTGCAGTAGTCGCTCAAAAATAGCTGGCCGTAGTCTCGCGATGGTAATGACCTATTAATGTATTTTGGACAAGGCCAATTCAAGTTATTCACTCGCATCTACATAAATAAAAAACTGGCAATTAATTTAGGTAATTGCTAGACACGACGTTTGAGTTATTTATGATTCTTACTTAGTCACAGAGAACATGGAACAGGTAAATTCTATCATATAAGGAAACATTAAAGCATAATATTGTTAGTATCTATAGGACGTACCTACTTCGAAGGTACCTATTACACTCCTCAACATTGTTTTACTTCGTTACAAGTAGGACATAATAATTAAGTAGGTGTCAACTCTCTGTTAGGTAAATTAATCAATGTTTTATACCTAATCATTTTCTGATAGATTCATAAATAGGGATGTGGGAGTGCTACTGCTTCTCTAGTGTGCTTAGGTACGCATTCTTATTTCGATTCCTTAAAGTATTCAAGTAGATGCATGACTAATTGCTTACCTACCTAATAAGATTGCCGATGTAAAATTGAACGGTTTGCGATTACGTACCCGATAACCTTTTACAGTTTTGAGACAGAAACACCACTTATGGCAGGGGTCAGGGGACGTAGATATTATCTTTATGTGCTCTTGGATGTGACGAGCTCAGTTCCTCTCTCAAATTGGCAGGCTAATTTACTCCACCCGTGTCTGTGGCGCCTGTGTTAAAACCCTTAATCAACCATAAAACTAACACTGTTATCAGTTTCACAGTCCTCCAGACGAAATACTTGAACTTCGGCGAGGAAGGCCGGACCCTGGCTAAAGAGGACCTTTTGAAGCTCATCCCAGGATGTTCAGCCCTCGTGTGGAGCTCCAACCTTCCTATCAGCAAGGAACTGCTGGATAAGGCTGGTAATTATTAAATTTTCTAAACTATTAACAGTAAGTCTTACAACAAACGGACTGGCAGGCTGCTATAGGTACTGGATACACAACCCGGAATGGTTAAACGTGTCATACGGCTTAAATCGAACGTGTAATCCGAATACTTTCAAAATCTTGTTAGCCTACTGCTTCGTGGAATAATTATTTCTTACAAGTAGATTGGCATGTTACGTGTAAACATGACGTTTTAGCTACTGTTGGTAGCTAATTTGACATTTGGTTAAAGGTAGATACGTTATTGAAACCTGCCGTACCTACTCATCTGATGGTAAGCAAGGATAGAGGTAACTTATTGACTCTTTAGACCCAAGGTTACGTTTACTGTAGCTATTCGGAGAAAACACAGACTCAGGCGAAGAATTCAACTCCTTAGCTGTGAGCACTGGATACCTTACGACTTGTTATCTGCTGATGGAACGAGCTTAGCGGAATTAAATTTTGGGACACCCCATTCTTTACTGCTTTAGGAAGTATTGTTTACCGCTATCTTCAATGTAACTGCCACTCAAGTTCGGCAAATTTGTTATCAGGACAATCGATGCGTGTTTATCATTTTGTTCTCGTCTTCGATAAGAGAGGATTGAGACTTTAAAAAGATTATGTGAAGCAAAAAAAATGTTATCACTGTGCAATGTAATCTAGAAAGTCACGCCATTGAAGCCCATACAACTACAACCGCCGTTGGTCGTTGCTCACCTGAAGACATCATTATGATAAAATTATTTACTCGAAGACATGTCACCAATACCTGTGGGGTATTCGTGAGCGCTATGGTCAAGCAGTTTTGATTATTTATCTGTTTCAAACCTCTCCTCGTGGCTTGTGCACAGTTTTCTTACAGTAGATAGATGTGACAAGTAGGTAGAGTATGCTCCTCGGGGATAAAGGTGTCTTTGCCTTGGGCTAGCTTGAATCCCTCGCTGCATTTAGGATTCTCGTATTAACTGCCTTGCTTCGCTCGCTACGAGGTAACTCTCGAATTCTTCATTACGTTAAGGATTCATTATGACGCCCGCGACATAATACTGCTTTATCCCCGTGGTGCATAATCTACTATTAATTAAATGTCATAGTTGACAAATCAATGATTTTTATTTCTTTTCTGTCTAGTGATCACAACCGGTTCCAATTTCAATGAGTTCGATCCCCGAATCTAACATAGTTAAGTATCGGGGTTTTCCATTTCAAAATTCTAAGCAGCTGTGAATCTTGTTTAGAGACTGGTTGATTGCTAGGTACCTGGCCCTCTATAACATAAGAACTAGGTATACACAATCAATTCGTTAATACAGACGCGACATTTTAACGTTCCAGGTCCTCAACTGAAGCTAGTGGCAACAGTATCAGCTGGCTACAACCACTGCAACTTGGACGAACTTAGGGCAAGAGGAATCAAGCTCTCCAACACACCAAATGTCTTGTCTTCGGCTGTGGCAGAAATTGCCGTATCTCTGATGCTGGCAACGGCACGGAGATTCACTGAAAACCTGGAGCAGGTTCACAAGTAATATTGCCAAGATAGTGATTTCTATTGAACCCTTAAAAGATGCAGAAGACTGATTGTACAAGTTCATCTGTAGAAAGACCTTAATTCACAAGTGCCACCATTCCGGAGATTTGAGGCGAGCTGTGTGGCGTTTAACAGAAATACCCAGTCAAATAATACTACTTTCTGAGTCTGCAACGTTAGATAAGCGGTGCCATGCAATATTAATGTCAACGTTGATTGAATCGTGATAGCGTCTGAATTCATCTGTTGCAGCTAATCGATGACGATTGAGATGCTCGTGTGACTCTAAGCGATTGGTAAAGATTATTCCCTACCATCGATCATACCTGTAAAGTCTATCCCTGTGTCAACTGTCGGGCAACGTATTTCATTTACGGGGGCCCTACTATGAATAGCACTATCCCGTTTCCATCATCGGAATTGGATTGCACTAGCAAGTCATAGTAGGGCTGCAGGTCTAGAATGTGTAGTAAAAAGGGATGGGTTTGCAAAGAATTTAAGAACCTACTACCCATTCACACAGTTACACTCAGTTAGGTAATGGGGTAGGTACGAGGAACGTAGCTTCATATGGTCTACTGATGTTATTGTATTATTTTCCAATTACAGGGGCGAATGGGAGATCGGTTTCGACAAGGTCCTTGGTCAGGATATCCGCGGCAGTACCGTCGGCATCATTGGCTTGGGCGGGATCGGACAGGCCGTGGTCAAGCGCCTTTCAGGTTTTGAAGTAGAGAAGTTCGTGTACTCCGGCCACAGGGAGAAGCCTGAAGGTATACTCATCATGTTTTTTCAATTTGTCTGATTTTAAAATGGAAATAAATGTTCCAAAATTTTAAACAGAATAATAGTACATATATGGTTAAAATTGTCAGAGAAACTCAACCAAAAAGAAAAATGTAGGTACCTAGGTACGAGTAACTAAGACAAGACTGCGCAAATAACGAAGTAAAAATAAATAACAAGATATATGACACACAGAAGTAAATGTCGAGTGTAAGCTTATCTATAACGACGCGCTACACTGTCAAATACAAATTCATTATCATGAAAATTCTAGAAAGATCCATCTATAAAAAATTTATTCGATGTAGGGAATCAAAAAAATGAGTCAAGTATTCCTCACTGTTTGGAGTCCACGTTTAAATTCACCAGCATGTTCCTATGATTTTATAAAACAATTTCGAGATAAACCAAGCCCCGCTCTTTTCAGCCAAAGCCTTAGGAGCGGAATTCGTGACCCAAGACCAGCTGCTAGCTCAAAGCGACTTCATAGTATTGGCGGTACCGCTAACCAACGAAACCAAACACATGATCAACAAGGATACCCTCGGAATGATGAAGAGCAACGCCATCGTCATCAATGTTGGACGTGGAGGTGAGGAGACTACCGTATATTCTAGCTAGTTACATTAAATTGTCAGACAATTTTAGAGTAAGGTATCAGCCAAGGTGAGCGGGGAACTTAAATTGTAGAACGATGATGGCCGATGGTATGGGGCAAAAAACAATGCCGAAAGACGCAAGTAGTTGGAATATAGGGTATTCAGATCACAAATCGTGATCTGAATAACCCTATATTCCACAGTTAAACCATTCGAGTATCAGATTATTCCTCTGTAACCCCATAATATACTTAATTATTCAAAATTTTCGTTCAGTTTATACCTCTGTTTTTCAATCCAAGCCACTTGTAACCATTCTTTCTTCGTCAAGTCATAAAATGGTCTACTAATAACATTTATAGTTTTCTATTCAAACATATTTTTTTTTTTTTAATTAAAGTCCTGTATAGTAGTCGCATACTCATCAGTAGCATCTGTTCGAGTGTGTAAATAAACAGAGCAGTTCAATATGAACTGCTGATTATAAGAAGCGGTTCAGTATGATCAGCTCATTATAACAAGCTGTTCAGTATGAACTGCTCATTACCTTTAACAAGCTGTTCAGTATGAACTGCTCATTACCTTTAACAAGCTGTTCAGTATGAACTGCTCATTATAACAAGCTGTTTTTGCTTTCGATGTCGAACTATAATATGTGGTTGGCAGGTGGTTAACTATATTAATATTTTTAGTGTTAAAGAAATAAAACTCGCAAGTAGGTCAAGTTTAAATATTTATTTCTATATTATTCAAATATTGTTTTATAAGCAATGATACATTTCTTACATTACTATTACTTACATTTTCACTAACCTAAATAATAGAATATGTGTAAGTAAGTTTGTAGGTTTAACATTCTATAATCATTTATTCGTAAAACTAAGATCGTTCTTATTTTATCTTACTGACAAAACACTTGATTTTCTTTACACCATTTATTTAAGCAAAACACATTTTTTAAGGCACATATATTGGTATGATACATACAACTTATAATGTCAGATGAATCTGAATAATTGTTATATAATGTCAACAAACTCGGGCAGTTCTTACTTTCTAAATTGTATACATTATTAATTCGGAATATATCTTTTATCCATAACACTTTTTCGTTTCCTTTCGTAAATATAGATTTATTTTTTAAAAAATCCCCAAAGATTACTTGATAATTAAAATATGGTACAAAGCCTTCGTTCCAGTTTATTCCTCTGTTTTTTTCAATCCAAGCCACTTGTAACCGTTCTTTCCTCGTCAAGTCATAAAATGGTCGTGGTGGTTTTATCAACAGTACTTGTACGTGTCCTTTGTACATTATTGCTATTTCTTTTGGAATAAACTCATTTTCTTCACTCTTAAACCCTTGAACATCTACGATGACATTCATGATAGTTTTCTCACAATATTACTCAACGGCTTGTATTCGAACAGTCGATCGTTTATTATTAAACAATAGGCAGATGTATTATTTTGAATATCTTCAGAGCATTCAATTTCTAATCGCACGTCAACTGGTCCAGTTTTAAGTGAATCGTTTTGTCTTGAACAGTCAATCACAAAAAGTGGAGCAATTTCTTTAAATTGGTCTAAGCTAAGCAATGGATCAATGCCTAAGTTGTAATACGACTGACGAAAATTAGCATACATTTCATATAATATACTGTATTTACCTTCATCAAATTTCAGATTAAGTGAGTCATACGGATAGTATTGAGAATTCAAATATAATTTAATATTGCTTACATTGCAGTGATCAAATATAGAAGAACTTCTAGTTTTATTATTTTTTCGAGCTGTTTGCAAACCAAATATTACAAACCTCGGTTTTTCTAGCTGGGAAGTTGTCTTTACTGACCAGGAATGTTTTGTTGTTCTTGGAAGTAATGGATATTCATACAAATCCCAATTTCTAAATGCTATCTGTATAGAACGATCTCTCTCCAAGCTTTTGAGCAATAACAATTTATTACGATCAGAAACTTTAATATGCGGCACACGCCATTGTATTTTTTGTATATCTATTTCTACGTTATCATTTTTGTCTATAAGCACACAGTTCAATGCTGAGCTGCTTCGTTGTAAAATAAGTTCATGTTTACAATTGATTATTATTTTGTTGTAATCTTCTGCAAATCCCAGTATTCTGTTCAATGGCACGATAACACTAAAATATTCGTTTCTTAATTTCGTACCACCTAAGTTCCATCCCCAGACTGCTGCAGCTTTACTTTCACCTTCATTCATTGAGATATACGATTTTAAGGTGGTTGTAATACCAACATTTTTAATCCGATCGATTTCAACACCATTTATTTCGTATCTAATATCTTGAAACAAATATGAAATGGGATTATTTATAAAATCAACATCTTTTTTTACTAATTTTCCCGCTGCATCTTTAGTTGACACATTTACATATCCTTCTATGTAAATGGAACTACCTGACGGCAATACATATAAATCTTGCTGTTGTATGGGTATTCTAATTTCATCATTTTCTTTAAAGCTATTATTGTATGGATTGTAACTGTGGATCTCATAACCCTCAATAGAGGTATCATATTGTGGTAAATCTGTAATTTGAAGCATATTATATTTTAAAACCGATATCTTGAAGAAATCTTTTGTTTTCCTTTGAAACTTTATTAATTCTCACTGCACTGACACGTCTCACTTCTTTGGATATTGGCAGTCTTATGTTATATTTCCCTCTCTCATTAGGAGTTTTATTAAGAACAAGCATGATGTTGGTATGAATAAAACGCAGGAGGTTACTTTAAATAGGTAATAAAAAATCCTTTTTCAACACTAGTGACTTTTATCACCAACAACGAAAGAATGTATGCGTATGAACTAGCAATGTCATTTATATTTTTATAGTTTAACGAAATTTGGAGACGTAAGAAATAAAAATCACTCACTTAATTAATAAATTCCTTTATTACTTTTCCAAAATAATTTAAGAAATTTTAAACATAAGTGTCCACAATTATACAAGTGATCATGTTGTACATTTTCATAATTGTACTGAATATTTTTTCCTAAATATTTTATTAATTCTTTAGGTGGTTTTAAGTTACCATAACTGTCAAAGTATTCAATGTGATCGTATATTTTGGTATAGGCTACCCAATGAGTGCCAGAGTTTTGAGAAATATCAAGATTAATCACTCCACATTCTAATGGTAATGGGTTACCTGGTAATTCATCTCTCATAAATACACCTCGAAAGAATGGGATACTATTTGAATGCTTCAATATATCAATATTAGTTAAAGCTCTATTGGGTAGCCGACCATTTAGTTTTTTTTCTTTGTAACAAAAATTCCTAAACCTTCTTTGTAAGGCTTAAGATGTAATCCTTTTCCAATAATTAAAGCTTCTATTTGCTTGTTGTGACGTTCCGATTCAAGCAACTGTTTCTTAGCTGTTTTATATGAATTAATAGCTTTCGCAATCCCAGCAGCACCCCCAGCCAAACTTCCAGCG
The DNA here is from genome assembly GCA_905163435.1 of Mamestra brassicae. Classification (NCBI taxonomy): domain Eukaryota; kingdom Metazoa; phylum Arthropoda; class Insecta; order Lepidoptera; family Noctuidae; genus Mamestra; species Mamestra brassicae. The sequence continues at coordinate 4,021,398 of LR991003.1, read as the reverse complement.
GCAGATAAACCAGCAAATATTGGTACTAAAGGAAGAAATCCTCCAGTTTTAGGTACTGGTATAATTCTGGGTAATTTTATGGGTAAATCAGATGCAAATTCATGAGCTGCAGCGCAGGCTAATTCCATTAACGCTTTCTTACAGGTGGGTTTTAGTTTCTTGATGTGTTTTTTGGTATGTGATACAATATTTTTAAGGGTTTTTCTAAACCCCGCTCCAGATCTTACTTTATCCATTTTGAAAGATGATAAACCAGCCATTTCTTTATTGCTTGTACATAGTCCTCGTGCTTTTTTCATTGTTATTATATTTTTTAATTATTTTACATAAACCTGAATTATAAAGTATGTCTTTATTGCATTAAGAATAAAGTGGAAGTGAATAGATAATTGTTTGTAAAATGCTTAAATATTGTTCAGGAGTTATAATACATTTGATTTATCAATCCAGCTATTTTCACTGGTCGGCAGCCCCAACCATTTAACATATACTCGCTTTCCTTCTCGTTTCAAAACTTTTTCAACGAGGTATATGTCGGGATGATTGGTTTTCTGAAGTTCTTGTGCATAAAATGCGCCTAGTATTGGTCGACATCTACCATCTTCTATTAAATAAGTTGTTGGATTTGTTCCTTGAATTTTTGTTATTTTAAATATTTCAGTGGACCAGTTGGGATAATAACCTTTATCAAAACATCCTTTATATTTACTTACTCTCACAAAATCTCCTACACTAAATTTCTTACATTTCACTTTTTTTCGAGACTGAGCTGCGTCTAAGTATCTTTGAAGTATATTTGTTTTATTCCTTTGATTTATTGAAGCAGGTGACTGACCGACAGTTCTATGAACATCATTGTTGTACTCATGTAACTTTTTTTCTAACATACCGTTAAACCATTTATAATTTCCATTCAAACTAAATTCCTTGTATAGTTTATTCTTTAACGTTCTTATTAATCTTTCAACAATTGAGGCCTTTTTAGTAGAATAAGTAGAATAATGATTAATTTTATACTTATTAACAACACTTTTAAATTGATCATTGTAAAACTCTTTCCCAAGATCGGTTTGCAAATTTTTTGGAACTCGTCCTGTTTCTATTACCGTTTTAAACGCCTCTGATACCTGTTGCTTATTTTTTTGTTTAAGTGGAATCGCCCAAGCATATTTTGAAAAAGTGTCTATAATCACCAGTATGTATTTATAACCTGCATTCACTTTTGATATTGCTTGCATATCCATCAAATCTGCTTGCCAAAGGTCATCTATATCTTTAAGTATTACACTTCTTCTTGGGAAATTAACTCTAGCGTTTTTATGGATTTCATTTATGACGTCTATTTTGCTCATAATGCTTGCTTAACTTCCCTGCTATTTCTTTTAAATCAATGGTCTTTTCAATGTTATTTAATCTGCTATTTAAACCACTAATTAATTTGTTCAATTGTTCTATTTTAATTAATATTTCAACTTTGTATTTATTAATATCTTTGCAGCATTCAGTTTCGGTTGATTTGTCTAAGATCTCAATATGCTCAGAGCTTATTTCATTAAAAGACAGCGACGTTTGTTTTGTATGAACCTTCATGGTTCAGACTCTCTTAATAACTAAATATAAAATTAGATACAATGCTTTTTATTATTTTATTATACCGGCTTCTTTTAACTCTTCAACAATTGATATAATTTCATTGTCATGATTAGTATTACCAGCGTTTTTTGAAGCCATTAATAGTCTTAATCTATCGATTAATTCATTAGGGTCATCCCAATAAACATAATCTGTATTACTCTTATACTTTTTTTTCAATTTAGGTAAGTAGCCACCACTTTTTGACTTAATGACTTGTTCTGCATGTTGAATGTAATTTTGTTCAGAAAACAAAGGTTTTATGATTTGACGGTATTTCAAACCTTTATCACCTTTTAATTGGCCGTTTGGATTAAAGTCACGTTTGTGAGCATTTGTATTATGGAGCATATCTTTGTAAACAATTTTATCAGTTTCAGTTACCAGACTGAGGTCAGGTCTATTACGTAGTAAAAGTTCTTTAAGTCCAGGAGTTATTTCATAATGTTTGTCATTAACTGTGGCTATAATTGATTTTAGGGAATTGTTAACGTTGTTTGTAAAAGAAAATGATACTTTAGAGTTACCCATCATCAAATTTTTGTTTTCACTTCGAATCCCGAAAGGTACATTCATGTTATTATCATAGATTTCAATCATATCTTCTTTATTAAGTGACATAAATGTATCGTTCTCGCTATCATCACCTGTGCAGCTAAAGGATGCAGAACCATCATTTGAATGTTTCTCTATAAATCCTTTGAAATTTTCAAAATCTACGGGTGAGCTACATCTTCTCATTATATTATTATCACCTTCACTCGTATCCAATATAGTTCTATTCTTATCATTAACTTTAATTAAAGTCTCTAGAGGATCTGTTATTGGCTTAAAAAGCTTCTTAAATTTCAAATTATCGACATCTTCTGCATTTTGTATTGTTTTAATTTTATTTTTTATACTATCTACGGATTTTATCAATTGTTCTTTTATATTGACCTCCATAATGATTCCCGACAATATCCAACCGTTATTTACAGATTGTAGACTACGATTGATATTTTTTTTACAGTATTATGGTTTTTATTATGTTTGCTCAAAAGTTACGAATATGTCAAACCCCTGTCTATATCTACCTTCATTTAGAGAACAATCTTTATTTATCAATACAAAGTCAAACCGATCTTGCCATATAGTAGAGCAAAGTTTTTTAAATTGAAGCCACTCCATATCCGTATTTACATGTTCATTATAAATATGTTTTAAGTTTATGTCGTCTTGTTTAAAGATTAACAAAAGATTAACATTATCTCGTATTAGTTGTTTAGGTATTTTGGAATAGGTTTGTGATAAGTAAAAACAATCTATCTGTTTGTGTCTCCCCATTGCGAAGTAGTTACGAATATTTATTTGATTTTCACATGCGACATCGTCGAAAATCATTATTGAATTGGTTAAGGCGTCATTAGGATGTATAACTTCTTTATTATCATGGAAGATAAATAACTTTGCATTGGGTATGCACCGGATGACCTGTTTTAAAAAACAATATTTTGGCTGGAAAGCTGTCTTCGAGTATAAATAAATATGCTTGAATTTTACTCCATTTTCATGTAATAGTAAATTAAGCATTATATTAGTTTTTCCACAGTTAGATGGACCGCATATAATACATCTTATAGTGTTAGGTAAGAGTGTGCTATGTCTCACTTTTTGTGAATGATTTTCTAATTTTATATTATTTATTTTAAAAGTATGTGATTGCTTAACGAAATTCATTGTGAAATGTGAGGAAATAAGACATGCCCCGAGTATATATACTTCTTATTTTACTAAAAGGTGCTATGTTTTATTTTTAACTAATTCTTAACTTGTAAGTAAAGTATGAAGAATATTGTACTAAATCTTTAATTAGACAGTAGTGTCCGATAGAATTTTTTTCGATATAAAGTAAATTAAAATGATTTTTTCTTCTATTTTGCGTTGCATAAAGAGGTCCGGTCACAGTATTATTTTGTAGGCCATATATATTTAAACTGATGTTGGGATTATTTTTTTCTAACGTTTTAATATCATTAATCGTAGGAGGAAATGACATTCCCTCAATATTTAAAACAGAGGTATAATGGGGGTATGAACTTGTTCTGCATACATTAATTTTAGCTGGGTATAATCCAGCAACTATACTCCATAATAAACAACAATTATCTTTATTTTTAATATTTATACAACTTTTAGACTGCTTAATAGCTGACGGCAGTTGTATATAAGACCCACCTCTCATAGGGGAATACTTGTTTACATTAATTTCGAGATGACTCATAGAAACAAATGTCCAACCAGATTGACAGTGCTGGAACTCGGTTAATTTATTATTTAGTTTATTTATTACTTTGATTAATAATTCATTCAAATCAGTGTTCTTATAAATAATTTCATATTTGGTATTAAACGACTTTAATTGTTGTTCGTCTGATTTTGATAACATAAAATAGGCAAACAATTCGAAATTCAATTTTATGCAATTGTGTTCATTAAGTGACATTTTTATCAATTCTGTTATATTTATTAGATGATCACCCAGGAACGCCTCTAAACCGAGGTACTCGTCTTCCTGAGTGACATTCAATCTGTATGTCATTAATCTGTTTTTGAATGCTGTTGCAATAATATGAATATCTGTGAACTTGGTATTCAATAAACAGTTTGCTTTGTGTATATTCGTTCTCATATGATAGGAATACTGATTTTCTGGTATTTCAATTTTACATTTATGACAGGTTATTGACTTTCTAGGGCTCGGAGCGTTGATTCCTTGCAGACAGGTTTCGTTCCAGAGAGGAATTGTGCCGGAGACTAATTTGCGAAGCGTTTTTATAGGCCTAAAATCACGTCATTCAGTCCAAATTTGTAAAACTGCATACTTGCAAAAATTGTCAATTGCGTACACGAGCGTATTTATCGTAGCGGTTAAGGTTTTAAGTTTACAGCGTTTTATATAAGACAAATAAAAAAGCGATTTTGAATCTTGTGTAGGTACTCACTTAAATCAACAATAGGGGAAGCTCATACCTACTTACAATTATAAAAAATGTTTGTAGGTTGTTGTTTTTTTGCTGAATGTTTTCGACGTCGATGACGGCGACGGTACAAACGCTGCGGTTTGCACGCTCGCATGCAACTCCTAGACATGTGGAGAAGTGGAGATATGACGAGTCAGAATCTCATATTTCGGTATACAAGAATAATCTTGTTTTTATCTTATAATTTTGAACCTTATTACAAAAATCAAATAAATCTGAACAAGTATAAAATCAGTACAATCTCGAAAAAAATAATCACATCATCGCTAGCGTTTCTTCACCAATAATGTCGGTAAGTAAATTAGCGACACTTTTATTAAATTAATTATTTTTTCGCAATTTCTATGATAACTTACATAGAAATATAATTTTAGTTTTTATGAATAATGAAGTTGGGCTGCCGATATTAATAAGTAATCATAATTGTATATTAACTTATCTTATTCATTCTTATGTTTCAGGAATCCGAGCAACAGAAGATGTTTTATGCTACCAGATTCAACCAGGAAATGAACTTTTTTTCTTTTAAACCGTTTTATCTTCACTGTAACAGTGTAACAGAAAGACAAAAAACCTGATGCCAGCTGTCAAAGATAGGCTAAATGTTGTGTAGTGCGTTCTGCAAATTGACCAAAACAATGTAAATATCCTCTAATAAATTATGTTCTACGATATTTATTGTTTCATTTACACAAAATACCTACCTCGATTTGGTCTGCATGATCTTAATATACTTCTTATACCAAAACTAGGACGCAATCTAGTATGTTATATAAACAAATAAGATTTGAGAACAAGAGCCATTTCACAACGAAGTGTGTGTTAATTCGAACACAATATAATTTTATCTACACAATAACTATACATGAAGCCTGCATTTTACACAGGTAACTAGATGCTACCCTATATAAGGTGTCGGAGGAACACATCTGTGCACATTCCACTCCAAACTCGTTGATGTCTGAATAGACTATTCCTACTGAATGATCCATTGATAGGTATGAAGTGACTGCTCTTTTCATTCTGAATAGACCATTCCTACTGAATGATCCATTGATTGATATGAAGTGACTGCTCTTTTCATTCACATGAAACTACTTTCAATGTATTTAGTCAAAGTCTCATTTCGAATAGTGAAATATAGGAATACTCGAATGGTTAAACTGTGGAATATAGGGTTTTTCAGATCACGATTTGTGATCTGAATACCCTATATTCCAACTACTGACGCAGCCTGGTTAAGACATGGTTAATTAATTTCCTGACGAAACTCTTCGGAATCCGCTAGATGTGGAAAGCAAACGAGCCCTATCCTAGCAATTTTATTTATTTATTTATTTATAATAAGCACACCAACAGCACTGTCACTTATAATTCACATAAAATTACATTCAAAATCGGCATTTCAGTAACCATGCAAATGACAGGTATGCATGACATTGAACATAATGAATATTAGAGACAAAAGGAAAAATTAAAAACTGCGTCCAGTATACCTAGATCCTGAACACTACAAAAAAACAAAACAATTTGAGCTATTAAGACGTACATTGTTCACACTGTTTGAAGAGGGAACGTCTGTATGAAGCAAAACTCATAGAGAAAACTTCGATAGGGTAATCCGTCAAATTGGACCTTTCATTATACAGGGTGTCCCAAAACTCAACGTCAAGCCGAAACGGGGTGACAGGATTGATCATAACCATCACGAGAAAAATCTGAAAAAAAATCTATCCCATGCAGTTTGAAAATTATGGGCATTTTAAGAAAAACCTAGAAATTTGATCAAACTGTACCATTTTTCGGTTATTGTGGTTATTATTTTTTATTTTTGTTCATTTGAACTTTAGAAACGTAATCCTAAATAACATTTCTAGAATCCCAATAAAAAATAATGACACAATTGCCTCAAGTTCCCGAGAATTGAGACTATTTGTTAAACTACGAATTTAAAATTTTCAAGATTCGTCGACTTTGACAGGCCCTCCTATAAAAAAAATGTACTAGAGTGCCTTGGCAAGTAGCATTAAAAGTTGGCGCATTTAATCAGAATTCTAAAATGGTACAATACTTGTTAGTTCCATACAATAGAAAAGAGTAAAAAAATTAAAACCTCAAGTAACCCGATTTTTGCTATCAGATTTTACTCAGTTAAAATGTTTTTAATTCGCACAAGCTCTAGGTAGGTTCTTAATTTTAAGGCAAAATGATGAGAGAGATGGATAATGGGTATGTTTGCCATGAGTGAGCGAGACAGATAGTGACGCCACGCATTCAGACGGAGATGCGTCGTTTAAACGAGTGCGAATGAAACAGATAGATGCTATGGCATCTATCTGTTTCATTCGCACTAGTTTCAGCCAAGCAAATGGCTACGCTACCAGTCCGACACCAACCAGTTAGTACGTTTCGCTCATTCGTCTACTGCGCACGTTCGTATTCGTATTAATTATTTTACTAATTTTACTAACTTTTTTTCACTTTGGTAAAAGTGGCGTCACTATCTGTCTCGCTCACTCATGGCGAACATATCCATTATCCATCTCTCTCATCATTTTGTCTTAAAATTAAGAACCTACCTAGAGCTTGTGTGAATTAAAAACATTTTAACTGAGTAAAATGAGATAGCAAAAATCGGGTTACTTGAGGTTTTAATTTTTTTACTCTTTTCTATTGTATGGAACTAACAAGTATTGTACCATTTTAGAATTCTGATTAAATGCGCCAACTTTTAATGCCACTTGCCAAGGCACTCTAGTACATTTTTTTTATAGGAGGGCCTGTCAAAGTCGACGAATCTTGAAAATTTTAAATTCGTAGTTTAACAAATAGTCTCAATTCTCGGAAACTTGAGGCAATTGTGTCATTATTTTTTATTGGGATTCTAGAAATGTTATTTAGGATTACGTTTCCAAAGTTCAAATGAACAAAAATAAAAAAGAATAACCACAATAACCGAAAAATGGTACAGTTTGATCAAATTTCTAGGTTTTTCTTAAAATGCCCATAATTTTTAAACTGCATGGGATAGATTTTTTTTCAGATTTTTCTCGTGATGGTTATGATCAATCCTGTCACCCCGTTTCGGCTTGACGTTGAGTTTTGGGACACCCTGTATAACCTAAGTTAAGTAAAGTTTGTGAAGAAATTGAAAATGAGGAACTCACAATGATGAGTTATGCAATCAATATGCAATAGTTGAAGCTAACTTAATGTTGGGTAACATGGTCAGCAGTGGATCACATTTTTGACGCATTATAATATACAAACTAAAATTCAGAATTGTACGAAAAATTGCCAGAGGTTTATGGTTTTCAAGAACCATAAATAATTAGGTAAATTTCATGGCACTCAATCTCTAGCAACTCAATTTTTTTTGTCATCATGTCATCGGGGATTCTTCGCTTCTCCAACTCGTTTTCTAGAAGCAGTTATCATATAGTATTGATATTTATTTTGTTAGTAGGTTGAAAATGAAACTTTTACTTTTTCTGACATTTTATAACTAGCATTGGAAGACTACTGGCTGGGTACTGTGACAAAATTTAAACTTTCTAAGGTCGCATGTTAAAAAAATCTGAACCAAAATAACGACTATAAAATTTTCAGACTTAATCGACCAAGAAGCCTTGTACGATGCGCTGAAGAACAAACAGATCTACGCAGCCGGCCTCGATGTCACCACACCGGAGCCCTTGCCCAAGGACCACAAACTGCTCACACTGCCCAACTTATGTTAGTATCTACCTAGACTTCGTTCCTTCAACTTTTTCCTTTTAGAGAAAAATGTCCGTCCCGAAGAACAATCCTGAGCTAGCAGCTATACTCGGTTCCTGGTTGTTATCCGTGGATTTTGTCGAATGTGTCGATATGTGATTGTAAGGTCATCGACAAGAGCTTATAATCTCTTATAAGCTTTTGTCGATGATAGGTACACCTCACTGTGGAAATTTTGGTGAAGTTAGCTTTAAGTGGGTGTCAATCCATCCAATCAAGGTGGAATGACAGTTCACTTCACCCAAGCTTTCACGGCGAGATGTTTACAGACACCAGCTACCAGCTTTCTACGTGAACCCTAAGGGCCTTACTTTTCAAAAATATTGAATTAATAATTCTGTTTTTTCGTACAGTCGTCCTCCCACACATTGGCAGCGCCACAGTCCGCACTCGCAGCGACATGGGCGTGCTAGCCGCCAACAACGTGGTCAACGCGCTCACCGGCAAGGCACTCATCACTCCTGTCAATCTATGATCCTAGCTCCTAGACTACCAGATGATTAGAGGTTCCAATCTATGCCTCTTAGTCTATGCCCAGATAAATACTGGGCCCTATGGCATGAGCAACAAATGAAATACCTACATGATGATATTATGTCATACTCAAAAATTTGTTCTGTTAAATTCGAATACAAATAAAAAGCTATTATCAGTTTTTTATTTCTCTTAGTCTTACTCTTAGTGGTAAGATTGCTACGGAAAGACTACCATAGCCAAGATAAAATACACTGACATACTACAGATAAGTTGTACCTACTGGCTTGTCTATCCATCTTGTCGCCAGACTAAATATTGTTTCTTTTAGTGTTACCAGCCTATGAATAAAAGCATTATTTTAATGGATTAAAAAGTGTAAATAAAATGTGCATAGAAATACAAATTTGGCTTTTATTTCTGCTTATTTTTATACTAGTTAGAATATAAAAGTATTAATATTTAAGTATATACAATTACTTAGGTAATAATATAATTATAAGTTCACATCATAATAATTATAATCTGAAATGAATTTTAAAGGTCATGGGACGAATTTAAGAATTAATTTAAATTAAATGATGCCTTATATGTATGTTTTGATGAAAGTGCAAAATACTTTCATTAATCTAAGGCTATACTTTGAGCCTTTTATATATATTTTACTATTACAATATTATAATTTTGTTTTATGCATATTTTACTATTACAATATTATATTTAGGTACTAAAACCAATTTTTCAGTAACAGTAATTAAACAATTTTTTAATAAAAAAAAACTTGAAATATAACAAAATGAATGACTCTTATTGATTAAAGTGAACTTAAATAAAAATCCCCTCATTAAAAAATATGGTTTAAAAAGTCTTATTCATAATATGACAGTGAATTCATTTGAAGTCAAGTGATTTGACTGGCTGATTACTAGTCAAACTATCGCAGTCAATAAAATGAGACTTCTACAGTCTACCACCATAGTTTAAATCACAGGATACCTCAGAGGCAGTGAGACAACAAATCTTGAATACAAACCAAGGATGTCAGTCACCCATCATTTACTCATAGAAATTGACAGCCTGTAACAATCTTAACTTAACATATGATATTCAGAAGTTGTCTCCACAGGGTGATGCCCTGAATAATTATAGTAATTATGTCTCCAGTTGTTGTCAGCAAGCCAATTTCGTGCTCTGTGTTTTAACCCTTTAATGTACACCATGTGCTCAGAATTCAAGAGGTTGAAAATGCCTATTGTACTGGCCACTTGGTTTGAGCCACCTTATAAAGGTTAAACATTAAACCACATTTTGCAATAAAGGGGAATTTATGAAAATAAAACCGGACTTAACTTATGGTGCGTCTGCCACTACGGCTGCTAAATCCTTTAGGAATGGCTCTATTTGGCTTTCCAAAGACAATATGTGGCCAGTGTTGCAGTTATCACTACCAATAAATGTAACTACTAAAGGTAGTTTATTCATTTGTATTACCTGGAACAGAAAAATCACAAATGATTGTTAAATTGGTACTTCATGATGTAGAAACTGAAGAATTGTCTATATCTAAGCTATTTACTTCCTATCAGTATGAGAGGAAATATAGGCAATATCAGGTGGTAAATACTAGTAAGATTGACTATTATACTAGACGATAGAACAACAAAAATTATCATTTAATGTCCACATATTCAAGTCTTGTTTTGCTTCAACAGAGTCTAAATCCCGATTTACATTGTTCAAGTGTTTAGCGAAGTTGATAAGTACAGTGTGCAGTGGTGTAAACCGATCGGACAGTAGCGAGTCAGCTTGGCTTACAAGCTGCCGCTCATTCTCCGCGCAGTACTTGACCCGCCACTTGCGCATGTATTGTTTTTTTTGTGACATTGTAATCAAAGTGGCAGGCGAAATGGTCCGAGACCACAACAGTGCAGTTGTCAATTAATAAATAAGTTACGAATGTTTATGGAACTGCAAAAGCCCATTGTATAAAATTTAAAATGACAGGGAGACAACATCAAGAATCATCAAAGAAAGAGTGGGTTTTGATACTCTAAAAATGAGAAATACTTGGCAAACTATTTCCAATTGCCAGTACCCAATGCCAATTACCTTTTAGGGGGTGAAAGTACACAACAATAAACATCTTTTACTAACAGCCCGATCCTGAAAACTTGAAATAAATATCAGCTGTTCAGTAAATTTTGTCTAGTGATGGACACATAAATGTGCCAATTTTCTTTAATGGTTTCGGTTTTGGTTCCAAAGTAGTTTCACTCCCAAGAAGGTTGTTAGTGTTTTACAAATAACCCTGTATAGAAATGTCTGCCTGTATTGCACTTCTCAGAACTGTATCTGGTTTTTTTATTAACTTGTTAAACTTTTCTGAGTAACCAATTAAATGATTCCTCTGGCATATGCATAGAATCACGATATTCCTTGTGAATTCTGTAATAAAGCACTAGCACCAAGCGTTGCCCTTGTACCAATCCATTTGTGCTCCCATAATCGCTTTGGTTTATTTATTTTCTACAATATTTCTTCTACCATTTGCTCCATTATAATGAAGATAATTTTGCACTAATCGCACGTATTTGTCGACGTTGCTCGTCCATCACGATGGAGACTGTACCTGCACTTGCCACTCGCCACTGTCCTTAACCAATGTAAATCGGGCATAGGATAGCTTCATGTTCAAGGGACTAGGGGTTAATAAACATTATATCAAGATTAAGAAGTTATTGCGTATGAACTCACCTGATAACTGGAGTACATTGATATTATTGTTTTGTTCCTTCCTAGACCGAGTTTGCTTGCTTGATCAGTAGCCATGCCAAAAGTGGATATGAAATTAGGCCTTAAAGCTAACTGTGGAGCCCTCTCCGTGACTGCCCGAACTAAAGGCACGCCATCGCGATCAGTAATAAGGATACAATGGAGCCCATTCACTCTAAAAACAAAGAAATACAATGTTCCGGTAATTTTTGTAAGTTTTCATCAAACTAGGAGTTAAAAAGTTACACATACTTCTCCAGTAGATGGTTTAGATATTTTCTTAGGTCGTCCACCATTGTATTGGGATTTATTTAATTATTAATTAGCTAATAATGCCAAAAACCAATCTGAGATAGTGAATATTTTTAATTAATGACAGCTAAATGACACCTGTCTTTCTCGTTTTATCTGACAGCATGATGTTTTGACTTGACTCTCCATAGACAATAGTTCACATTTTGTAAGCGGAATTATTTTTTATTAGTTTAGTAGTGTAATCAAGTATCATTTGAACTCGTTCTGTCTACAGATACACGGAGGCGGCTGTGGGCTTGTGACTGGGCCATGGTCTTCGGAATATTGTGGATTGACACAAGCGTGAAGCGACTAAATCTTGTGTAATTTATGCATGCTAACTGCAGAGGTCACTGCGGCTCGCCCTGACCCTCGCTAGTTCCGAGCACCACTAACCCCACAGCCAACAGATTTTATGTAGACAAGACAACACTGGCTATTGGCTTTGTGCATTTAAAAACAACGACTTTTCATTTGTATTTCTTGAGTCTTTTTTGTTGACATTACTTGAAATGTGAAATTAGATTGGGCAACTTTAAATCGCAGGCAGTCAAGTGGGTGGCAGCAGACAGAAAAATATTTTCATTTGTCTATAGCCAAAATGGCAGAATCGGATTGACAAGTCGTGCAATTTTCATAATTTATTTTTGGGTGCAATAATTATTGCCTTTGTACTTTTTAGGTGTTTTTCGTTTCTCTGTAAAAGGCATAAAACATGTATGTTGTATTGTGTTAAAATAATTGTGCTTACTACCATTTCAGACGTATGTTGCAATTTCACGAAATATCAAGCTTTGGTATGATAACAAAAGATATAAAAATTCAGCCTTGTCTCGGTATGTGCTCTTTTTCGTCATGTGTGTGCCGTCGGGATTAACATAGCATGAATGGTCACTGGCGCGAAGACTCGGGTATGTATACGTAACTGTCCAGAATCGTGATTTTCGGGATTGTGACGTCACAAAATAGACAAGACGTTATTTACAGTGCAAATTAGGTAATAAAATGTTTTATTGTTTTCACCGGTGAGTGGTAAAAGATTTGTGGCGCTCCCGTGAGGAGAGAATTCGCGGCGAAGCGGTGGGCTTGCGCTAGGATGGGCGGCGATGTCTGCCCCCTCTGAGAGCGCTGCGAGCCCTGCACCGTGCGCATGCACCAATATATCGCTTATGCAATTGTTCCATGAGCTCAAACAGAAGTTCCCCGGAGTACCTGATCATGTTGTGTCAAACACGATCGAACTGTACTGTCACGATAAACAAGCCTGCGAGAAGCACCTCCACAGTGAAGTCAAGGCCTCCCTAACGCACGCCTACCATGCCTCCTCGTCGGCAGCCGCTCGCCAGCTCAATGAACTCAGGCTCAACCTGCCAATCAAGTGCCGCAACCAGCCCATAGTGAAGCATGAAGCTGTCAAGTCTACAGCTCTCACATCTGTCACTTGTGATGAGCCACAGAAGGCAATACTGAGCTCTGTTACTGAAACACCTGAAGAACCAGTCAAGTTAAACACTGATGCCAATCAAAATATTGTTGAGACTAAAAATGAGGAAATCTTAAGAAGCAACAACAATGTCTCACCAGTCACTGTGATAAACATTGATAACTGCTATGCAAAGTACAGTGCTGAGTCTCCTAGTGACTTCGAACTAAGTAATGAGAACTTGAAAGAAGAAAAAGTTGAAACATCACAAGAGGAAAAAGTAGTTTCTACACAAAAAGAACAAAAGGACCTAGATCAACCAGAAAGTACTAATTACAGGATTTTTAAGAGTCATAAAATCAAAAACAACTTACCTGAAAGATTAGAAAAAGGAAAGGAAAAGAAAACAATTAAAAAGGAAGAACCACAAACTAAAAAAGTAAGCCCACAGGAGAAGCCAAAAAGGCCAAACACATTAGATTTCATTAAACCAAATCCAGATATTGCATTTAAACCGACATTAAAGGAACCAGAGGCTGAAACTTGTAGGACTGTGTCACCGGCACCATCTGTGTTGAAAGAGCCTACGAAGGAGTCCAAAACTAATACATCTTTTAGGCCAGAAAGGGGTTATCCCTTAAATTTGTCAGTTAATGTCAATTGTCATATGGACTTGAGCCGTGCGTATGGTGATTCTTGGTTAGAAGATTATGATAGTCCTAGAGCTATTACGTCTGTGAATTTAACTGTTTGTACACCAACTTCGAATATGGCTAGTCCTGTAAGAGATATGCGGGAAGAGGATGGGGGCTTCGAGGGCCATGTGACAGTGACAGTCAGCCCCAGCACGGCGAGGCCGACGCGGCGTAGGGCGCCGCCCCCGCCCGCGCACCCTTCGCGCATCGAGTCGCCGAGACCCACCAGAGCCGCGCCAGAACCTCCTGGATCAATCACTATTGGTGAGTTCATTAATACTACTCCATAATAATTTGAAAATTCACATCTTGGTGATGCCCCTTCAATCAGGTACTGCTATTGTGTTACATGTCATTGACACTTGATAGTATTTTGTTCAGACTTTATCTTGTCTCTCCCTGAATAAGATAGTGAATTCATTCATTATTGTGTATTCGTTTTTAGACAATATAAAAAGTACTTTTATCCTTATATGATTCACAAACCATATGCAAATTAGGTCTGTAGTCTATGTGATTATACATTTTTATAGTGGATCAGATTTAATCTGGTTTTTATTTACCTAAATCCAAAAATAATAAATGATTCACAAAAAAAAATATAACCCCTGTAATATATGACTCAATAGTTATCTAATTTAAGTAGATTATTAAATTAATGACTATATTGATAGATAAAATCATAAAAGAATTACTTTCTACATTCATAACTTGGTCTTACTTAATACATTAAAATTTGCTTATAATGACATCGAAGGGAAGTGAAAAACACGTCATACTAAGCGTAGGTCATACAAAGCATAGTCTTAAGCTTCCTATTAAATTTACTGTAATAGAGAGAAAATATTCAAATTCAAAACCACTGAAGATGTTAGGAATCAAAATAGGTCAAAATAAGCGACATGTCCATAAGTGAAGTCATTATATCTAAACTTTTTACAAAGAATTGTATGTGAAAACCAAACTTCGCACTGTATTTACTTTGTTATAAGCGATTGGATAACCGGAGTCATAATAAACGGTTTCCACTGTACTGTGTAAGTTGTAGAGGATAAAATATGAGTAAAAAATAACTAAATAGCCAAATGGCTATAATATGCAAATGGTCATTTGAGGAAAAAGTGTTCTGTTCTGTTGCAACCTGCTACTTTGATTTCCATAATACAAAATTGGTCTTAGGGGCAAAACCTATTTTTATGTCCAGTCCCTCCCCGACCTTTGATTCCCTCCCCGACCTGTGATTCCCTCCCCGACCTGTGATTCCCTCCCCGACCTGTGATTACTGAGCCAGCCCGCGTCACTGAGCCAGTAGTTTTAAATCCCCCAAATAATAATGATATGACCCAGCCTGTCCCTTGCTGTCCTCCCGAAATGACGCCGCTAAGCCGAGGTCCGTATCCCGCAGGGGATGCCCTAGCGAGCAGTCATTTAATATAATTAGCTAGTTTGTAAGCTCTGGCTGGGAGCCTTAAATTCATTTGAGGCCACCACAGGATAGTCCGGTTAAGCAGTAACCAGCCTTAGTGTGCTGAACTGCGAGTGGTCATCGTTAAAAAAAAAGTCAAGCAGTGGACATCTTTTTTCTAAAATTATTATGAAATAATAATAACCCCACTACAATCAGGTACTGCTGTAGTGTTTCAGGTCATTGACAACTCCAATAAAAGCTGATAGTAGTAGTTCAGCCTTTTTAATTTTATCGGAATATACATTTTAATAACATAAAGTGTATTAGTTTAAGGGCATAAATTGTGTAAGTAACCCTCAATCTGACTTACAAACCAGAATTTGGTTTGCAGTCTATGCAGATTGGTCTGATTGTAAATGTTTATAGTAGATCTGGTTTTTATTTACCTACAACCAAAAATAATAATAAGTGATTCACCTAAAAAATGATAACCCCACTAAGCTGTAATACATGATTCAATATTTATCGAATTAAAGTAGATAATTTGATGCCCATTTTGAGTGATAACTTTTAGTTCTGTGGTGACATGCTTCAAGACAAGTTGCTAATAACAAATTTGAACCAAGATAACTGGCTTAAATTTAGTAATATGTATATTAGAAGCAAAATAGTCGACAGCAATACATCAGGTAACAGTATCACCAGATCTCACTAACTACACAATTCAATTAAATGTCCTTTCTTAACTCTGCATCACATACATCCTCCATAGTAAAAAAGGAACAAATTGGTGCAGGTGAATGTAGATCTAAGTGTAGCAACAATAGAAAATCTTTTTATTTATGAAATAAACACACTGTATTATATCCGTTGTTTTGACAGGAAAGCTCTAAAAACATTATTTACTTGCGACAGTTTGCTCGAGTACGCACTGCGCACAAAAAGCGTAGGTGCATAATTTATATGCTCTTATTGTAACGCAATTCGTCGGCAGGTGAAAAGTTTTCCAGTTTGTTTAGACAGTCTCATAGATAACTCCGGTTTTTTTTTTCAAGAAATCTGTGTATTTTTGTAATGAAACGGATTCTCGGCGTGTCATGAATTGCGAATTGTACAAATCATGCATCTAGATATGCGTATACTACGCGTACATTTATCTCCAACTAAGAGATTGATTGAACTTGCTTTTTTGCGCTTAAGTTTTTGATAAAACTTGCAGAGGAACCTAAAATTCGGTTGGCTAGGTCTAATTAAACTTTTACAGCTTCTCATGATTAGGCAGCGTATAAATAATAAGCCAAACACTTTCAATTTTTACCCTAAACTTTCTAGATCGTGCCTTAATCGAGCGTCAGAAAGAAAGGCTGGAGCGCCTCGCCATGGCGTTAGCCCAGGAGAAAGGCCGTCTATCCCAGCTGACGAAGGAGACGCGGATCCTGGCAGGGCCGTCACCCACCGTGTCGGCTACGCAGCGGCTGCGCGACGATGTCGAAC
Source organism: Mamestra brassicae (assembly GCA_905163435.1). NCBI lineage: Eukaryota > Metazoa > Arthropoda > Insecta > Lepidoptera > Noctuidae > Mamestra > Mamestra brassicae. Next base: position 4,004,406 of record LR991003.1, on the reverse strand, counting down.
GACTGCGGAACCAGTGTGGAACCCTAGCGAAACGATTAGAGATGTCCGGACATGGTATGAAACATTATCTCATACTGCTTCTAAATAATGGCCTTTTCCTAAAAAAAGGCTTAAAGGCTCACGACCCTTTACTTCTTCCACGCGGCTGTTTGCCTTGAACTTTAAAGACTTCATTTTTGTTTTGTGAATGTTGTGTGAATAATATTGATTATAGTAGGCAAGTTTAAATTGGGGATCCCGCCATGCTAAAGGCGACCTTCAGAACTTTGTGTGTTGGTGGCAGGAGGCACCACAGGCAGGCTAAATCATAGTTGCAAAATAGTATTTATCCATAAAACCCTACCACAAAATACATGTTATATTTGACAAATAAAACTAGCAGGAAAAATGGACATACGTAAACTATCGCTTTACCGATAACGGTTGTTTGTTATGCAATAGGGGGCGAGCCTATCGCAAGTTATCCGTCGCAATTCCGTGAAATCTTATCATGGACGTTATTTAAAAAAAAAAAACTTATAACACTTTTTCATCTCTCTCGATCGAGTGAAGAACGTGAGAGTGGGAGAGAACTTTAACTATCTTTGCCTTTCGCAGCTGGACGCGGAACGTCCACTTAAGGGAGAATTGCCCCAAGTTAAGGCCATGGTAGCTAAGACGGTTGGTGTTGGTGGGTTTGGTTTGTTATTCATCACTCGGCTTGGGTATTGGGCTAATTGAACGATTATCTTGCCTACTTTCAGCTAATACTGAAAACTCCATCGGCGAATAGGAAAATGAATCGGGATGGGAGACTGAAGCTGCAGTTAACTTGAGATAAGGGCTAACGATCTCACATCTTGACCCTTAACAAATTCCAGAGCCGGATGACGCCGGGAACTTCTACAGCAACATCTACACGGGGCAGCGACCCTCGGCCTCCTGGCAGTGCCACATGTGCACGTTCAGGAACCACCCGCTCCTCGACAAGTGCGAGGAGTGCGACATGCCGCGGATATTCGTAGGTACGTCCCCCCCTAGGACACACGACTCGGGCTTCGGCTCTTTCCGAGATCGGAATCGACGGGGCGCCGGCTCGGGCTCGCTCGACGACCTCCCCCATTCACTAACACAGACTCAATCTGCCTAGTGCTAGTCCTCCTCGCCTCAGGGCGCCCGCGCAGGACGCTACCCAGTTCCTCATTTTTGCCTTATTCAGTGCCTATAGTGTTAAAACAGTGCTTGAGTGTATCAGTGTTTAAAACTTTATAAACTCGTGTGCGTTTGAAGTGTCCAGACTTGAGGCTAATATGAACAGTGTTGTGCTTAAGACTCACCCAGCATGTTACTGTTGGAATGCAAACTTTATTATTAACATTGAAAGTACCAACGATGTGATCAACTATACCCCTCTGTTGGTAATTTCGCATCTCGATTTATATTTTTTCTTTCATTATTAAAGAATCATATTTGTCTTATTTTTCGTTATTCATTTATGCATAGAGCAGAGAATGCAGTGTAAATTATGGACTTTTTTTTGCGTTTTCTATTCTAAGTATAAGTGAGCAAATATGATCCTCGCATGTGTGTTCGTCTATTTTTTATGTGACTGGATTAATATACGACTTATTCTCGTGTAAAAATACCGAGAAATCTAATAAACAAATATGGACGGTTATCCAACAACTCTGCAGTACACACATGTACTTGATAGACTGTGATTAATACTAGTTCGCGGTATTAGTGGATACGATTCAACAAAGCAACTTACACTAATAAACAGATCGAATGCTTGAACGTACATAATAAACAAGAGTGACTTCGAGAAAGTGACTCACTATCAGTTTCCAATAGTTTTCTCTTGTGATCTCTGTCTGGAGTTATGAAGATTTTTCCATACGAAGGTCATTCATGAACCTTACCGATTTACCATTGTACTTAACGTTCCATTGTTTTTCTATTTCTTTTAACTTTTCCTCGATCATATGCCATGCGATTTTGCTCAAAAGATGAAAGCCAAAGACCAAAATCGGCTTAAAATTCACCCGTTTTCTCAACCTCCTGAAAGCGGCATATTCTCTCCCCTACCCAGGCAAATAACGGATTACCTTAGTGTCTACATTCTTATCGAACAGTATCAAACCAAGCAATGTAACACCTAGTAACATATTTATCTTGTCGAATCCTTATGTAAAAGATCTCGCTAGTTTCGATAAAGAACCGGAAATCTGTAAATATATCTCGATCAGCGGCACGTTTACTTGACGCTGATCTATATTACTCTGCCGTCAACTCGCACACCTAGAGGACAGTGGCTTTTGTTTTCGTGTCGGTAAGGGTTCTTTTCGTAAATCAGGTTTTAAAGCTGTCGTACTTCGTACGTGCTTTCCATATGTGAGTCGAATTGATTCTTAACGCAAACACGACCTTTTTCTCTTTGACTCATGCATGACTCATTCACTGTCAAAGCCTATGTTAAAATATGTGAAAGTCAGACTGATGTTTGTAAACCAATCTTCCTCATAGGTTTTTGATTAATGTTAATACACAGGTAGAACAGAACTGGGACTTGGAGCGGTTACGAACTGCATCCAATCCGAATCCACTATTTGTATGGTAGTTTACGCACTAGATCCGACTTGCGTCATCCGATTTCTCTCCGTCATCTGTGTCTCCAATTCGGAAGAATATTGACGAACCGAAGTAGCCGTAGTACTGTTTGTATGAACGCTTTCGCATAAACTTGGATTCAAATCGGATGCGTGTCTCGACAGCAGGATGGAGCGTGACGGTGGAGGATCAAAGTTCGGATGTAGTGCGTAAGCAATATCCGAATTCCGTCCCAATTTTTAGACTCTAAATCCGTATTATCACCTATTCGAATCGGATGCAGTGCGAAAAGCAATATCCGAATTCGGTCCCAGTTTTTTAAATCCCTATTTTCACGGATTCGGATCGGATGCAGTGCGTAACCGGTCTTAGGATAATTTTATCCCGGCAGTATTATATGCATACTTACAATAATATTATGTCGTCAGACTACGCCAGTTGTTGTGTTACAACATTATGGTAAATGTTACGAAACGCGTTGACGTAAAATAGCCGTGTACCTACCTACTTTGTGTTTTAAACATTCAGGGTTTTTCCCACGGCAATTGCTTTGTTTAATTGTTTCATATTTTTATAAGGTGGGCATTCGAGTAAAGGATTATGGTATGCTCTTCGGATTAATAAAATTGTTAAAATATCTAGTGATTTTCCACAAAGGTAACATGAGAATCAATCGTAACTAACAGCAATCAATATTTTTTCTGATGGAATCTGTACTGTGTATTGTTTGATAACCGTCTATATAGAGATTTGTAAAATATGTTTATCTAGCGTTTAGGTACAAAGAAATTATTAGAGTTTATTAGATGAGATGTATTTATTGTTTTACTTAATTAAATTTTATTAGGCAGACTAAACATCACTTGTTGACTGGTCAAACGGTGGGACATCACAGGATCTCGTTATAAGACTATTTTATTGCGCCTTGCCAAAAAAATATAACATAAAAATTATTTATTGCCTTTGAAAGAAAAAACATTCGCCGTTTTCTTCGATTTTGCTCAAATTATCTTGCTCAGTATTCATGATAACGAATTCACTAATAAAAATAGGCATTTGTTATCTTCTAGGCAGAATGGTCAATACCCAGACGTAGAGGTTGAAATGTGGCTAACATGAGTCAATGTGCACAGGCCCTTATAATATTCAAGCAATAACATAGTGGACTAATGGTTAATATTAAATAAATCAGACAGGTATATTTGTTGTGTATATTCGAATTAAACTGTGATAGGCGTAGGGTCTTTCCATTATAGAATAAACTAACTCGTTAAGTCCTTCACTTCACTATTCAGTAGGTTTAGACAATGATTCAAGTCATGCAAGTGCATCAATGTCAGGAAATACCAATTCATAGTGAAATCATGAGTTTTTTTAATATTAATTTATATTTTAAACGATCAAGACTTGTTATACTACATCAACTCACAATTTCATGTTTAATTGAATGCAAATTATAATAATGTTATGATAATACTTTCTAATAATGAATTTCTTATTCATTTGAGCATTTCGATTGAGATAAATTGGCCTTAGTAATTATAATAAAAGAAAAGAGATTAATAAATTAACTTAATAGAAAATAATACATTTAAAGTGTTTGCACTGCACTGTTTTACTTAGATATTTGAAATATATAGTGTGACTTGAATATTAGGCGTACTTTGTTATTATATAGGTGTAATTCAATTGTGATCCATTTTTTATTGTATATGAGAGAATAAATAAGATGTTTATTATTAATGTTGATTTTTCTTTGTCATGCTAGATAATCCTATTAAAAACGTTTTTTTAATTACTTTTACGTGTACTTTGCCATTTTGCAAATAAATTGTCTAAATTATAGCTCTTATGTAATATATTAGAGCTATAACTTTCTAGAATATACGTTTGACGATGTGGGCTTAAGCGCACATAATTATGAATATTTAAAAGGCAAAGAACGCGTGTGATAAACCTGTTTATTTTTTTATTTTGAAGATATTAATACAAATGAACCTGAAGGTAAGTTGTGTTTTCGCTCTTAATAATGTTTTAACAAGAATGTCGTGCAGTGGAATGCCGTGTTTTATTTCTTTTTTCTTAATAAATTTAATTTAAAAAAAAATATTTTTCTTATTTTTTATTGTATTTTTGTTTGTTTTTCATGCAGTTCGGGCACCTGACGGAATTACAGTTCGCCTTATGCCAGGTCGGCGGAGTAAGTATGTTCAAATTATTTAACATCAAATAATAACGAGAATAAATTCATTGTAATTAATTTAACTAATCTATCGTTCTACAGATACAACGTGATCCTTTTGGCATCCCATTACTCTAGGCCTCTAGGGTATTAATCAAACCTCAAAAAAAAGAAACCACAAATTACAACTGTTCATGCAAAGCATCCTGAGTTGAAAAACAACGGGTAACAAAAGGAACACGTTGGGTTGGGTAGTAAGTAGCATATAACTAAATAAACTTGCTACATTATAAATGTTTTCGTTTACAGAAATAACTCGCTCGTGGGTCTTATGAGAAGCGGTCGAGGTTCGAATGGTCGTACGTTTTGAGGCTTGATCGCGTTGGACTTCTTCAAAACCAACGTTCTTCTACACCACTCGTCTTCAAACAAACACAGTAGACTACTACAGATAAGTCTATTCAACATACATATCTGTAGGAGTCCATTATTCTCTCATTTTAATGGAGTTTAACGCGATCGACCCTTAAGTGCAGTAGTACAAACCCAATCTGTGATATTCGCATTTGGTAATTAGAAAGTCTGATTTTACTGTTATAGTTTTAAAAAAGTAATTTTATTTTTTGATTTAACACATTCCAAAGACCCAGTTATTCGATCACATTGTTTTGTTCTTTCCTGTTCTCATTGAGTGCTCTGTTGTACCAAATGCGGATAACTCGAAAGTTATTTACATTTTAAACGCTGCTGCACTTAAGGTGGATAGGGAAGTATTAACTTTATATTTATAATTAAAAAAAAATGGTGAAAAAATGTGTCGTTCCGAGAAACGAGTATCAAGATTAATTGAATGCAGTCTACGCTGCGTTCTGAAACTGTTTCAGAAATGTAATTTAGTTTTGTATAGTTAACGCAAAACTATAGATATTTATATATTATAGAAGAACTAGCTTCCATTAAAGTGGTGCAGACAAAATTAAGTGTTGAAGTAGTCAATTGTAAACACAAAATCCTGTGATTTCAAGGAAGTATAATATTTTTTAATACCACTAGAACTTACATCGCATTTATACCGCAAATGTGATTACTATTACCTAAATTGTAACATTGTGAGTTGAAAAACTTTCTCATCCAAAAGCCACTTTTGCTTCGCTTTGGTCATTTGAACATTATATAGTTTTACAATTTCACTTTAATGGCCAGTCTTGTTAAAAGGAATAAACTTCCGACACCAAGTATCATCATTAGAAATGAATATTTCCATAATGACAGAAAACTAAATTGCTGTACCTACTCAAATAATAAGAGAATAATAACTGAGATTATAGTCTATGCAAAACAATGGGCGTGCGGTATTAAAAGGCAGTCGTACCGATCCATTAGGCTTAAGCGTCGTCCGAATGAAAAGCGATCATCGTCGAATGTCGTCGCGTAGACTGGCAAAAAAAAAGCGACGATCGCGCGTTCGCGCAATTATATGAAAACCTGAAAGCGCCTTCTGTCGTTTGCAACAATGAGGGTTTCTTAGAAAATTCACGCTAGTGGCGTGAATTTGTGATGATTTGTGAAGTTGGCGCCACCTAGGCGAGAGGTCCACTCCTTTGAAAACTTTAAAATGACCTCAATTTAACTAATGTCGGAAAACAAGCGTTTTGACAGGTGCCTGGACCTGACGTCTCAGTGCTGATAACTGGTGTTTGTCATTTTAGGAAGAAACGCGACGATAGCGTATTCGCGCGATGATCACTTTGTATTAGGACGACGACTTAAAGTTGTTTTTTAAAAAAATTTCAAATTGACTCTAAACATCAATTTATCCAACAGCGTATATTTCAGTTTTTGAATGACAAAATTTATCAACATTAAATGTATTGCTCAAACAGCTTGCTAGATGACGCTAAAGTAACACTGCAATAGTTGATTTGGACCTAGTGCTCCCACGAAGGCCCAGTGTAAACCAGACAAGCTCCGAACAATTGAATAATAAACCTTATCGTCAGTACCGTAAAGTTGAAACGAGAATGCCCGAGTCAGCTTGAGGAGCAGTTTGATATCTGCTTCGATGTTTGCACGACTTTATACTTAACACGTTAAAGTGCATAATTGAATGTCATCAGAAAATCATTTTCCTGTGTCCTTCTGTAAATTAGGTGCTACAAATAAATGCTTTCCAGAATTAAGGGTATGTATGCAAAAGAATAAAGTTGTCTGTCTGCTCGCTTTTATACATATTTTCGCTTGTAACACGAGGACAAGCGAAATAGGTTATAAATTTTATGTCGATGCGGTTCTGGTATGTTGACTAAAGCTTGGCTGGATTCTGGATAAATCTGCTTGTAGAGCCTAACTATAATAAACTGATTGGAGTAGATGATTTCTAATGACATTGAATAATAACCCTTATTTTGCTAGTCTTATTATGCAAACTAGCCTGCGCAGGCGCATTTGGATATGCTGTGACATCTTTTAATGTCTCCGTCACACAAATTGTCGGACTTATCACGTTATTGAATCAAAGGGGCAAAATGTTCAAATTGTAGACTGTAATAACGTTTGGCTTTATGGGAGTATGTGTCCAAAACCAAAACAAATGAGTAATTATGTATGGGAACTTAACTTCGCATTCTCAAGAAAACTCGAAATTATCATTATGTTGATGCATGATAAGCTTTTTGTACCGTATCCTGGTGGATATTATTTCGAACTGATTCATGGAATAAGTTATACTTAAATTGCTGCAAATAATTAGAAAAAACTAAGAAAAGTGGTTAGGCAGGTAGGTACTTGAAAAAAAAAGATGCTCCCAGATTTTTCTAAATATAAACAGCAATAAAGTTCTAATTATTGAATTAATGAAACAATCACTGTGATTTCTAGTCGAAACTCCGAACTTTTCATAATAATATTATGTATGTATTAAGCAATAAGCATTTCTTTCTGTATAAAAATAAACTTGTGCTCATTTTAATGTACATAATTATATGTATGACAACGCTATCTTATTTCTTTTCTATTATAAGTTATATAAGAACTGTGTGCCTATGTGCGAGTATATTTTCATTGGGAATACAGTATTAGTGAATGTTAAAATTACAATGTTATCCATCTGAAAAAAAAACAAGCAGGGTAAGGAGCGAGTTCTAAACCAAGAGAGTGAGGCGTTGTCGTAATAGATAGCGATCATCGTCGCATCAACGCATCGCCGCGTCGACAGAGGGCGTCTTCCTGCCTAGGACTATACAGCCCATGGGCTATGTTCATAGGGCCACAGTCGTTGGGTTTTCCTGAACAAATAATCGAGTATTCGCACGATAATCGCTGTTAGGACGATGCCTCAGGGCCAGCGCAGACTGGCGGATAGGACGGCAGAGGATTTTTAATTTAACTATTGAATAAAAGAAAAGTTACCCAATCGAAATGAGGTACTTCAAATGTTCAGTTGACAATTTATCGAGAGTTTACAATCTCTCAAGTTATTTTATTATCTTACGGAGTTTGCCATTTTCCGGTGACATATATCTATATTTCAATGCTCGGCGCTCCAGAGAAAACTGCGCTGCGATGCTCCAAGAATTGAAATATATACCTACCTCATTTCGCAAAAGATCGAATAGCCGTCCGAAGATTTGCTTATTTTAATTTGGGAAAATAATGAGGGTAATCGAATAAAACTACCTAAGTGTGAGGTTAGGCTCGGCGCAAACGAGCCACTGACAACAGCCGCCGGTGGCCAGCGACAGCGACTTAACACACTTCTTCATATATTTTGTATAGTACCATCATTGGCATCCATTTTTTTCTAGACCTTACATGGGAAACCATTGGTTCTGGAGATATTGAAGGTTGAAGTATTTTTATTTTTGTGTTTTACAAAATTATAAGTCTAATCATGATCAAAATGTTCGATGTTTCTTAACAAATTACGCATTTGAAGTTACAAAAACGCAAAAAATATCAAACCCTTCCGCTGCCGACCGTACAACATACACATAGGCAGTGGTTGCGTGCATTACATTGCACGCGCTTAGAATTTTGGTCAATGTAATTTAGTTTGATTACAGAGTGCGTAGCTTTCGGCTATGTGATGGGTATTTTCACAACCTGTAGGTACCTATTGTAAAAAAAAAACTCATAATTATTATACCTACTGCAGGGTAATTGCAAAACATACGAGTACAATCAACCAAGCTGATGATTTTTTCAAACATACAAAGCAATGGATTAGCTATAAGAGTTACGAAATCAGGGTGTTGGGTGGGATTTTAGTGATCACACCCAATCGATTTTAGGTCCAAACGGCTCAAAACGGAAATAAGAAAACCTTACCAAGATTTCCTTAGGAGCCCAGAAATTTTAGCACCCCACATCGAATAAGTTTTTTTTGCCAAACATTTGAAACATGGAGCACGACGCCTCAATGGATATCGATACTTAGATATTAGATAAACTGCGCAGCAGAGAGCGGGTTATAAAATGTGGCGGCTTCCGAACACCGGGGGCTGTAGCGCGCGACAGCCACCGGTGGCTGTGGTCGGTAGCTCGTTTGCGCTGAGCCTTAACATGGGGGTAGGCAGTGTGTAAAAAAGCAACTCAATTTCATTAAACAAAATTACTGGTCATCAGTTTAATAGACATTATCGACTTGAGTCATTTGACGATTTTTCTCCCCGCCTTATTGACTTGAACGACTTTTCTGAGCCCGTGTTCGAGTTTTTACCCAACAGTAACCTATATAATAATAATAATAATATCTTGGGACAACTCACACACGGTCATCCGATCCCAAACTAGGCAGAGCCTGTGCTATGGCAACCAGACAACTGATAAACATACTTATATATTTCTAAATACATACATATTGTAGACAAATTACACCCAGACACAGAACAAATGTTCATGCTCATCACACAAAGATTTGTCCTGGGTGGGAATCGAACCCACAACCTCCGGTTTAGCAGTCAGGGTCACTAACCACTCGACCAACAGGCCAGTCTTTATAAACAATTTACCCTGATCCTGCTGTACCTATTACAAGTAAATTACCCCCACCACACATTTTGCTAACAAAAAACTCAAAAAAAAATACAACACAAAATTACTTGCACATGAGGCCATCTTGTTAAAATAAAAAGTATTTAGCGCTTTTATAGTATATTTACTTGATGTAAAATATCTATGATCTATATTATATTAATTAATATTTTTATTTAATCGGCACATTTATCAAAATAAACTTGTTATTGAAATTGTTTACTTTATTTGTTTTACTTTTCCAAATTCATAGGCATGTGAGCTTGACAGAAACCCATCACAATCTTGGCTTGTTGACTGTTTTTATCACTGTATTCTGTCTAATGTTTACACTAACAGTCAGAGAAGGGCCACTTTTTAAAATAGCAATAGAATATTGAACTTTATTTACTGCTGGGTAAAATATACATTTCAGCGAGAATATCCAAATTTTATTTTGCTTAGTAAATAAAGTTCATCACTTCTCTTTGTAAGTTGACCCTATTTTATTGATTGCTGAACCTAGTTATATAATATCATGTTCAAACAATATAAATAGTATACTAAAACTAGGTTTATTACATACAGATCCTAATTAAAAGCTAATAACAATGCAACAGTATCAATACTTAATTTAAATTTAAAACTTCTAAAAATTATCATGAACACTTGGATACTTGCATTGTTAAACAGGTCAGGATTATACCAAAACAACTTTAAACTTAAACCCAAAATACAATGCTTTGTAAGTAAACTACTAACAATTTAGAATAGTAATCTTGTATATAAAACAGTGATTTCAGATAATAGGAAAATAAGGAATTTTTAGTTTCTGAGGATACAAACAGTACAATTTAAAAGCCAGCAGCCTAATTTGAGGGCTGTAATTAAAGTTGTTCTGGTATAATTATAACAATCTTTTGCAAGGGTACAATACAGGCACCAATAAGAGAATCATTTCAATGCTTTCAGGGTGTTTCAATATTTGCATTATCATGCAACTAAAGTCTTAATGTCCTACAATCATTTCACATTTTATCTGACATTGTGGTAAAAGGTTCTTAAAATTAAATGCAGCCTATCAAGAAGGCCCAACAGCTAGTATTGAGGCTACAATCTACCCAGTAAACAATTCTATTATTATAACTGTTTCCACACAAATAGCTTCTTGATATTACAGTGCTTATTAAATAGCTGTACCACGCTCCAAATTCTGTTTGATCTCAGCAGTGTGTTCTCCATAAAATCTCTCCAGTTTTTTGTTGAACTTGGCATTTCTTTCGTTGATGTAATCAATATCTGCATCGTCATTATGTGTGCGTCTTCTGGAGTAGCGAGCTCTCTTGGCAATCTGCCCTTCCAAGTCATCCACCATCTTGTCAACAGCCTCCCTGCGGTCCTCATGCATGCCGTGAATAATAACATTAGGGCCACCATAGAATGCGTCACCATATTTTTGTTTCTGTCTCTCGTACTGATCCATATCTGTGGTTGGCATGTTTTTAACCAATCTATTGTACTGTCTTATGGTAGCTTGCTCATACGTCGAAAAACCTTCGTCGGGATTCTTTTTCTTCTTCTTACGCTCAAGTCGCTCAGCCTCTGTAGCGGATATGTTCAATAGTTTGACTCTGTCGTAATCTTTGCCTGCTTTTTCTGCGTCTTCGCGCTTAGCTTGGTCATCGAGCAGCCATTCAGCCTGTCGTCGTTTCGCTTCGTAATTCGGTGGCAGTTTGTTCCTCGCCTCTTCCGCGACCACTTCTGCATGATTGTGTGTTCTTGCTTCGTTTCTGGCTGAATGGAGAGATCGCAACCTCTTCATGCGTTCAGCTTGTTTCTCAGCGAACGACATCTCTTTCGGTGCTGATGTTGACGCCTCAGCCGTGGCACTCATCGTTGTTGATATAAGGAACCCTTATTAGGCGATTTAAGGATTGGAAACACTTCTTTTACATAAATACAGTGCGTGTTGTCGACTTTTTGACAAAATTACACATCAGCATAGACAATACACAAAGAAACGAAAAGACCATGACTGACAGCTTGAAGTTGTCAATGTCAGCCTAATTTATGTAGTGTATTTATATGATGCCAGTCAAATTGTTTAGGCGATTATAAATTTAATTGTTTCTTGCAAACTAAAGAGTGCAAATTGATATGAATAAATCGATTAATTACCGCATATATGTGCGAGAGTTCAAGATAAATGATGTTTTGCTTGCTCAATTTGTCATCGCCCTTTTTGCTTTTGTAAATTTGAATGTTTTACTGCTTCTACTGGAAAAACAGAAGGTATCCACCGAATATATTTTTTATAAATCTGATGAATTTTAGAGCTTTGCTAAATTGAATAGCTTTCATTGCAGTTTTGAATATTGTTTCAGACACTCCATAAAAGGAACACAATTCTTAGTCGATTAATATTCGTCAAACCCTATATTTAGTATTGCCATAGTTTTGGACCAAAGTTTTTTTTTAATAATTAATCCATTATAAAAATGCTTTTACCATTACATTTATTTGAAAGGATTTTGGTATTTTTAATAAAAAAATAAAATTCGCAAACATAATAAATAATGCGTGCAATGTCAAGTTGCAGTTGCAAGTAAAACTTCCGCAAACTTCGTTTTTGACGTTGAAAGGAAAACCTAACAGGTATGAAGTTAGAAACACAACAAACAACTTCGATGAACTAAACTGAAGTAAGGCAGTCTGTCGGTGTTTTGGAACAGTGACGGTTGTGTGAAATTGTGTTGAACAGGATATTTTTCTGATAAATTTGAAGTGTTTCTGGAGTTCACGATGTCGGATGAAATTGCGGAGAATGGAACAGCGAACGGAGACGTCCCAGAGATCGAGCTGATCATTAAGGTAGCTATAGTTTTTACACGTGTTATGCACAAGATTAGCTGCTTACATCGGTCAACACGGCACGCGTTACTGTACTGTAGTTGGCCTTCGGAGATATAAGAAGATTGTGAAGAGGTGGCAAACGTGATAAACGCAGTTCTATGCGGAAAAGCTGGTACTTTCGACAGCTAGCAGAACATACCGGGTGTATGCAGAACATGCATTGTAAATCGCATGATATTGTCGTGCTGCGCTCGTATGCATGAAAGTATATTATTACTGCACTTATAATGCGCGTTATTTAGGTCACTAGCAACTGTTTTGTTGGTCTCGTTGTGTTTGGCGCGTATTTTATCGCCCATGGTAATTACATCTCGTCGTGTTCATGTTGGTACACACTAAGGCAGATTGGTTGCATTTAGACTGCTGCAGACGTCATCGGTGCACCAAGCTAGCGTTAGTTATATAATAAACCTATAAACCGGCTGCAATATGATAGTATAGTTCCTGTAAGAGCCCTACCATTCGAAATTTGAAAGTAGATGGAAAGTTGGAAACTTTTATGATGTCATGGTTTGGCAAAGGACAAGATTTATTTAGTTGTACCTATTGTTTAGTCATACTTGTAATAGAATCATACTTGTCCTGTTCACACAATTAGTAATAAATGAGTCATGGGCCATGGTTCTACTTACATGGTGTATAACATTCAACATACTATAAATAACAAATAAGATCATGGCTGTAAAAACTCTAGCTGTGTATTATTAGTCATAATGCTAACTTTTTTAAACTCCATCTACTTACCAAGTCAATAAAAGAAGGAATAGAAAACTTGAAAAAAACATCAAATAGAATGTCAGCATAAAAAGATGTTTTACAGAAAAACAAATTATGGTTTTCAGAGTTTTTAGACAGAATAACTTTATTCTAAACCAACATTGTTACCTACACAATTCTTTTACAATTAGGTATGAATTTAGTAAAATTAAAAAAAATCCACTATTCATAGAAAACTTTTTACTGCATAAGGATAAAAAAATATAATCAGTCATTAATTAATTTTTCATATCAGTAGATTATACTAAGGAATATTACCATTATCACAGTTTCTCAGTAACTGGACTATCAAATTACTGGGGATATGAAATACCAATGTAATTGTATAGCCAGATGCTTATCAATGTTAATGATATCATACTTCTAGGTAATTGAATTTTTAATTTTGCATCATATTTGTTGAAGTACAACAAGCCTACGTATGCCAACGCCAACTCACATTGCTGTGTCTTCTAAATAAATAAAGCAAAGCAATTAAAAAAAGATACAATATCTATTGCTCTGACCAAGTAATTGGTTAACTGGGATTCTCATTAGAGTACTGATGAACATGAGTTAAAAGAAACTTACCATAGACTGGATTTTAAAACCAAAACATTCTTCAATTAAATAAAAAAAGATAAGGTCCTTACCTACTCTTTTCAAAATCGGACTGCAAATGACTGCAAATCAATCTTGAATGAAGCAATCAATTTTTTTATTAATGTGTTTATTACCTTTCTGCACCAGTTACAATTTCTTTCTAGAGTAGACTACAAAGTCTGAGAGAGTGTTTATTTGCTCTTAACTGTGGGAATGGAAGAAAAACATGAAATTGATCTGTCTCTTGATTGTCTATGACTGTTTGTAAGAAAGACTAGTTGAGGGAAATAGGTTGTCCCATGCCATAGACATTGGTGATTTATGACAAACTATTAAGGACAAGCAAAGTAATAAACAAGAAACATATAAACAGAAAGAGATAGCTCATGTTATGATTCATTTGTAGTTGTTTCTGATTCCCAGTTGTGTTTATAGCTGGCCCTACTGTAAACATCATCTAAGTACTTGGCCATACCGATATGGGCAAGATAATACAACAACACATTACAGGAATTGGCTTACCGCACTATAATACCACTTCATATATTCTAGATTGCTACCAACTACACTTTGTCGTACGAAAACGTAATTGCAGCAAACTGAATGTATATAACTCAAACATAGTTGCCATTTGATATATATTACATAGTCATCTGGTTGAAAAGTTGCCAATATGTGCAAAAAGTATAAACTAAACAATGTTTACTTCAGTAGTGTATTTATAGGAACTATGTCACTAAGTCAATGTCGATGTGCGGCCTTCTGTGTTGAAATATTACATTAACTGGTGAACCGTATAATAAATATGTTGTGTAGTAATATTGTAATTATGAATATTTGCATCATCTACTTTGATTAGTGGTGGAGATTTACCAAGTTCATTTTACAAGTTAAAAAAATTGGTTACAAAAAGTCGATCAAGTTCTTGATCTCATGCAAAGCCTGAAACACAAATATGTCTAAAAAAAAATATAGTCGAAAAAGTTGTATGAGATCTGAGTCAAAATTCTAAGATTTCCGTAAAGGCGTGACGTGAAATTGTATAGAATTTTTGCAACACGCCAGATCACAACAATGCTGCCCTAGGTGAACTTCACATTATGGAGCATTATAAATAAAAATGTAAAGTAAAGGAATAATATTCAGGTGTTTTCAATGCATAATTGCTTGACGTGGCATTTGCATTGCCTTCTAATTCCTAACACAAAAACATAATCGTTTACTCGCGTAATATCCCTCATTAGGTGGCTTATAAAGGGGCTCGTCGTTTGATGAGATCAGCTCAATTACCGGGGCCTCATACTTGCGCAATACTTACCCTGCCACACTCCGGCTGCATTCAAGTGCACCTGCACTTTTGATAATACTTTTTAAAGTAAAAAACCTGCTATAAGAAAAGGATAAAAAAGGAACAGATGATGTCTTGGTTAAAACCTGCATGTTTACACTATGTATAACTTTACTAAAAGAACTGCCCTACACAAAGAGCATAGTATGAAGTTGTACGGCCTATATGGGTGTAAGTTGCATTTGCAACGCATTCGCCACGCTTCGTGTTCGTTGATCGTAAAACACCTTGTTTTGGTCGTCCATCAACTGCGTTCTGATGCGTTGGCTTGAATTATATAATTTTAATTGGCATCGCACAGATTACGAGCGTTGAGAACGAATATCTACCAGGAAGTCAGCGGCCCGCGAAAACGATAGTTGCAGTTTGGCCTAAAAAACTGTAGATGTTACCAAATCGAGTGTTACAGTCTTTCTGATTGAATTTAGCATTGCATTTTTGATATCCGTGTCGGATTAGAGAAGTAGTTTCATAAACCAAAAAAATGACCTCATTCTGAAACCTATATAGGAAGACGACAAATCGAAGATAAACTGTCTTGCTAATAAATTGCTGATCAAATCAAAGAGCAGTCATGTTTTGTAACACGATCAAGTAATTATACAGTATTTCTAGAAGTTTCGAAGTACCTGCATTAAATGCATCATTCTCCTAGTGCGGCGGGCATTCCGCGCGAGAGAGCGCATGCGCGCCTTCGAAACAGAAACCTGCGCGGACGCCATCCAGGGGAAAGTGACACTGCGCACGCGAGTGCTCGTGCGTCCGGGGAGCGAGTGACATCAACGATTAGCATGCTCACCCAGCATTCGTGACGGTGATGGAAATATATCATTTTCGCTCGGCAGTATGGCTAATTGCGTTGTGTATCTGAGAAATAGTATCTTCCATATTTGGTCCTGAGCGTCGCGAGGTGTGGCGTTGCTTCGAATAATTTTCTGTGTCTTTGAAGCAACAGAACTCAACTGTGCTCTTTCCATTCGCCCTCATTTCCGGCGACCTATAAAACTACCATCTCTGGGTTTAACATATTTAACTCTACTTCTAGGTTTTTATTTACCTCCTGATCTCCAGTTTTCAGAAGAGAAACGAAGCGTAGAGATTTTTCGATTCAGATCTGAAAGACATTCTCTGAAATTCTTCAAGTGTCAATGTTTGGCATTTCGGAGATCGAGTATTGCAGGCTTGTGAACTTTGTTGTATCCGATTTAGGTAGAGGAATCACTTGAATGCATCAAAATAATTCTGCAAAAGGGGCACCGATATCTCTATTGATCCAACTGTTGAAACCTCTAGCGAATATAAAAATGACGATTTGAGACCCTATTAATATTCAAAGAAAATAAATAACATTCGCTATGCAGAGCAACAGTTACAGTTGAATTATTTATTCAAGCGTGAACGGTTTTTTTTCTAAACTTCGATGGAAAAAGGTGAAACTAGTGTAGGATCACGTTTAATAGATGTAACGTTCAATTAAATTCTTGAAATATATTCATTTTATTGCCACGCAGTGATCTGAACGCTTTCATTAAACACGCCAAATGATCATTAGCTTTTATCGGTGTATTTTGTCGTGGTTAGTAAAATATCAACATAAATATATACCTTTTGATATGAAAAGGCGACGACCTAATCAACGGTTGATATGGTGATAGTGAAGTAAACTCTAAAGATACTAACCCGAATGATACAATGTGTTACATAAGTGTTGTTAGTCAATAAGTATTCGCAAGGTGTCTCAATGACAGTGTGGTAATAACTTTACGAATACTCAATATTTACCGTGTACTTAGCAACAATCGATCATAAAGTGAACAGTGTGAACACAAAAAGTGACGCAAATATAGCCTTTGTCACGACTCGTCCGCCTACGCTTCAGGCAATTTTTGTGATACGTGCGAGTTTGAACTAAAATATGCTTTCAAATGATAGAGAAACGGTTCATTATCGATTGGCGAATATTCGCCGATGGAGCGTATCCTTGACATTGGACTCGAAACTGGCTGTACGGATGACTGGCCCGCCAACTGGATGCAAGTCGGACTCGTAATACATAACTTGTACAATTATGCAGTGATGCGCGCAGTTATTCGAAATAATGGCGTTAATTACGAATCATGGAGATAAATTGGATTTCGTGTATTGTAGGTAATTGCTGCCAAGTATTACCAATATTACAATGACACCTGTTGACTTTTCAATGTCCTAATAATGAGTACTAACTCCTTACATGGATTTTTAAGTGTCTAAGGGGGTGTTAAACTACGTCTTTTTGTAGGCATTTATTGAAATACATTACTAGTTTCTGACCGCGACGTCGGCCTGGAGGTCAGAATTAAAATACATCGTAGTTAAATATCCCGGTGGTTATGTTTTCCCGTGCAATAGTTTTGGAAGTTTTATCGTATCTTTATCTTCATAAAAATCTTCCTCGGACATCAAAGAATTTTTGAAAAAAAACAATCCCGAATTGGTCCAGCCTTCTCGAGTTTTGCACCTAGCAACACATTTAGCCATTTATTTTTATTTAAATGGACATACGACTTTAATAATATTAATCAAATAACATAATGTTACTGCCACACACTTAAGGCATTTTTTCCCGCAACTAAAAAGTTCAACGCCCCAGCTAGTGGGGTAGACTGCGGACAGGGCCGTCTCCCCCTTCTCCCTGTCTACCCCACCAAAACGTGGAAGGGTGGCTATAACTACTCTGTCCTCTGCACGTAAATAAAGGACCTGTCGACGTTGGGCGCCACAAGAGGAGAAACGTATCTATGGTTAGGTGGAGGGACTCTATATTTATATATGTATCTATGGTTTTCTTTGCATTGTCGTAAAGAGTCAATATTGTGTGTTCACTCTAACCGTTTGCTTAGCCACGTCCTGTCGCTGAAGGACACTCCTACACGTCATGCGCTTGCGCAATTGAGTGGGTCCTAAAATACGAGGGGCTTTAACGGTTGAGCTTCCTTTTACGTTGAATTTTTGACAAGTGTCATGTTCAATCTTCTGTACACTTTATCGATTTCCTTTCTTCTCTTTCTATGTGTCAATTTTTACATTAAAAAATTAAAAAAAATACATTTTAAAGTAAAGTATAGACTTTACGGTACCCAGTTACCAAAAGCGTCTGGTAGAATGGGTGTGGTGTCATGGGGTGTATCAAATCATTGGAATAATACCGCTAAATGGCAGTTTCTCTTAGAGAATATCAACAAAAATCTAACTGTATTTTTTTAAGATAATCTGCGTGTCGGACACATTTGAATGCGCTTTGCATGTTAAAATGTTCGACAGTTATTTTCTATTGGACACTACCGCGATTTTTATATCAAAACGGTAATATTAAAGTATGCAGTCGATTGTATAAATCATTGCATTATTCTATCTTCTATTGCTCTTGCGAATGAGTCAATGTGCGTCAATGGATGTTGCAATAAATTTAATGTCGATATAATTAGTTTTCTTTTCATGCAATATTGCAGTATGGCAGGCCGTTTACCGCGCATTAATTTCTTACTAATTAGTCATTAGTGTCTCGTTTTAGGTGACATTCGTCATTAAGGCTTATTATGAGATCGTTTTGTTTGAGAATTAGTTGCCGATCGCGTTGTAATATCTCGGTAATTTGGCGCCATTTTAATTGTAATTTGTGTTACTTTCACTTGTAATCAAGCAAATAAAGGATGACATAAAAGCAACAAATTGATGTTTTATCTTGAGAAGAGACGCTTTGAAGCTATGGAAATGCTTGTTAATAATTAGGACGAGAATAAAAAACAAAGAAGGATAATACCGCCGATTTATGAATTTAGAATTTGAAGTTGAGTATTCATACACTTTTGCCTGAAAACCTGTCAATCTTTTGGGCATTAAAATATGGTTTGACACGTTTCTTATTTATTTTTTTTAAGGATGGGAAATCGTCAAATGACTTCTTCCGCTCTGGGTGAAGCGGAAAGGCGTGTCAGACTCTTACTGACTGAAACCCATCCGTGTTCCTTCTAAAGCCCTTTGCGTTCCAGGGCCGCGGTGACTCTTTCGAACAAATTCCGCAACATGGTTTGACACGTTAAACGTTACACAAAATGCTAAGATAACGGCCCTAAATCTAATAAATAGGTACACCTCTCAAGGCTAGTGATGGGAATGAAGAATTATAGATACGAAAAAATTGCAGAAGTTACCTTTGCCACAGCAAAACACGATGATTGCTGCAATTTAGCAGTATCTTTATTAGACGCTAATCTATGTATTGTGTTTTAAAGGTTAGATGGACTATCAACGTCTTAGTAGGTATAATAAAATGGTCTTGTTCTATTCATCTTTTATGCAACCTGACCCATAAAAACTTTTGTTTTCATATTATGAAAAAAAAAGTACAATAACTAGTCTTACTATTTACTATCTATCTATCAATATAGTTAGTGTGCAATATTAAAACAACAAAAAACCGATGAATTTCATGCATTTCTAGTCGTAGTTTTCAATAAAGTAAAATAAGGCAATATTTTTTTTTAATACTTATTTTAGGTATGATAGATTTTTTTTCGTATTTTTTTCTAAATGGCAATAAGTTGCACTATAAGCCATTTCAAGGTTATCCATTAATTACCGGACATCCTGTATAATTCCTTGGTTAACTTTTCCTTTTACTTAATTTCCAGAGTTTAGTCCGGAATTTTTGTTTTCTATATTGAAAATATTAATGACCAATTTTCGAACGGATTAAGGATATTAGAGGATTTAAAGGAAAAGTGACCAGTAGCTGTTAACATAATAAATTTACCACAATACCAATTAATAAGTTACTTTTCCAGAAATATAGTTATTGATTCGTTAGCGTTACCATAAAAGTAAATAAAGCCAACCTTCACCAATTAAAATACTATGGTTCTATAACTATATTTTTTCCTCATAATATACATAATAGTCACTGTTTTCCCGAAAATCATGTAAGCATGACGTGTACGGAATACAGCTACCGTAGTATGTTTTGCCTTACAAAGTATTACTTACTCAGTAATATGACATCATTGGGAAGTAATCTCGATTAATTTCTGTAACAATAGAGGATGCAACAGCGTAAAGGTAAGCCCTGAAACTTGTTTGTTCAAAATCCAGTACTAACTGAACTAGTGCCAGGCATTTTTTTGAAGTCAAAACTTCTTAAGCGGCGTTGTGCACTTTTTGGGATGGGTAAAAACGTTAAACTCGCGTCAGGACACGTGACCTGATCGAAAATTCGTAAGATGGAGGGAAAGTAGACCGCCGACGCGGCGTAGGAGAGGAAGTAATATCCCCCACTCTTTTTCACTTCTTCCGGCACTCCCGGAGTGCATCCCGTTTTTTTTTAAAATTAACGTATAGGTACTTTATTTTCAAAAAAGTAAAAAAATAAATACAAAAGTTTTGTAGATAAAAAAAATGCAATTTGCTCATGACTGATCTAGAATGTGGTGTCTCCTAGAATTGCTAGTTCAGAGCTTTTAGGTTGGTTGCGGAATTTGTTCGAAAGAGTCACCGCGGCCCTGGAACGCAAAGGGCATTAGAAGGAACACGGATGAGTTTTAGTCAGTAAGAGTCTGACACTCCCTTGAAAAAAGGGGCTTTTGGGTTTTAGATTAAACAACCAAATTGTCAGTAAGTACACGACAACTCAACGACCAAACAGCCCATACAACTCAAGGGTCCCGATCCTCTAGGAGTGTCATAGGATGAAGTATCAGTGTCACTCACGTCTCTAATCTATCAGTTAGGAAAAAAAAATGGTTGTCTGTAAAGTCGGTTTACGGACGATAGTTTAACGTGACAACGTCATAACAAAACATTGATGAAATGATCGTAACGTTACAATGAGCGTAACGTTACAATGAGTCATCCTTTTTCGTGCGTGCAGCCGGCGTTCATCGATTTATTAGACGTTGTCACGTCAAAAAGCTTCAGCAATGGAACACAGGCATTCAGACGTCAGTCACAAACGCAACAAACTGATCCGCGTAAAAATGCCAGACAATATTACCAAATACTAATAAATTATTTATTAACATTAAAACACATCTGTTTCATAAGTTTGTAACAGTCTAATTTTTTTCGTATTGTGTAAATATTACTCAGGTTTGTTAATATGTATGTAAGTGATGATTTTTGTTAGAATTCATCTTTCAAATAATTATGTCGATTTTTTCATTTCATATACCTAGTA
Source organism: Mamestra brassicae (assembly GCA_905163435.1). NCBI lineage: Eukaryota > Metazoa > Arthropoda > Insecta > Lepidoptera > Noctuidae > Mamestra > Mamestra brassicae. The sequence continues at coordinate 3,982,797 of LR991003.1, read as the reverse complement.
GATAAGATAGAGAATGAATGTGGATGGCGATAGTAACGGAAGACCAAAGAAACGATAGATGGATTATGTGAAGGTGACAATCGAAATGACAACTAGCCTTGAATTATGGAAGAAGATATGTTACGCTGACTCTTAATAAATTGGGATAAGGGCAAGAAAATAATACAGAGAACCTAATTGATTTTCACAATTTCCAAACACTAGTAACTCAAGGAAAGTGAGAGGGATGATCATCCAAGTACGATACACGTGAATGTCGAATCGATGTTCACGGTCATCGATGAATCGAATCGTGTCGGATCGGGGGCGGTTGCGTTGTCGGCTCGCTGTTTCGAAATTTAAAATTAGCATAGAACGCAGTGGACCTACACTAGAGAGGCACCACGTTTGTCTTTGTAATAATCCAAAGTAAATAAAGTTATAACAGACATGAAATGCCACAAAATTGGACCGAAACCTTATTGGGGATGCTTTTAAAACCCACCTGTTACGTTTTATTTATTTCGTAAGACCGTAACCAAACACGACTTGCTGTATTGAGTTCCGTCCGTAGGAAAAGCATGGCATAATTTATTACATAAAAACCTTAAAAGGTTAAACACTTAAATACAATTATCGCGGCGGTTAAACACTGACGCTATTTATCTTAGATCGTTTGTAGAAAATAATTGGAATCCGCTAACATTAGTCATTGCAATTGCACTCCGACTTGTAACCAGCTGCGATGCAATTACGTACTTGTGTGGTCAGAGTTTTTACAATGAACTGTCATCGGGACTGTTTATACCAATGGTAATTGACTGGCTAACAATTCCGCTTCAAAATTAAAATCACATTAATTACAATTAAGAAATATCAACACGTACATTTTTGTCTTTATAGAACATTTATATTTTAGCGTTGGAAGGCCTCCCACACAAGGTGGACCGATGACCTGGTGAGGGTCGCGGGTAGCCGATGGATGCGAGGCGCACAGGACCGGTTGTTGTGGCGACACTTGGGGGAGGCCTATGTCCAGCAGTGGACGTCTTTCGGCTGATATGATGATGATGATATTTTAACGAATGTTCTGTGGGCTGCTTATTATATCTTTCATTATCATATTGATAGATTCAGTGGGTATACGACACTACTGTTATTTACCGGAAACTGTGAAGATATGACCCTTAATTGCTTTTACTGTTGAGGCAGATTTTTCAATAATCAAATATTTTATGTCAAGAGTAAATATTACAGTTTTATGGTGTATTAAAAGCTGTCCACCAGAAATTAGTTTAGCGATGTATTGATTTTCTTGTGTGTGTTGTTGTTGTACAACCTGACACTGACTTGCAAAATGCAAAAAAAAAACTCAAAAAAAAAAAATTGCGGGATACCACTATGGTTCCACGTTAAGTTCGAATTCAATTACATAAAATTGTATCCTATCATCGTCAATGTCCTTTAAAATTGAGAATTAATAAAAATAGGTAAGTACCTCAATAAAAAAATAAATTAAAATCTTATTAGTAGATTGGTATCGGCGATAACTTTTCATAGCGACCCAACAGCATAGTAATAAGTATAAATCACCAGGACATGATAATAAACTCATACCTGGTAAGAATTTGCCACCTTTGTCCTGGCAACATGACCTCAGTGTTGCCATGTCCTATTAATAAGAACATAGTTAAGTCAAGTTACCAACTTACTGATCGCTCAAGAATTTGCCGTGTCTTCGACACACTTAATTACTTTCAATTTAATGCTATACAATTAAGTTAGTTTTTTAATGAATACACGAACCTTACGACTTTTGTACGACTACTGGAAGCTCTGGACATTTCATTTAATCATTTAATTATGATCTTTAATTTTGTTCATAATTAATTAGGTATTAATAATTTCGCCGCTATATACGGCGAAATTATTGAATTTTAATATGCTTTTAATCGCGTCTTTGTTTGCATCTGCTTACGAAAAAATTTTGTGCAAATCAAGTATCCAAACATTTTGTTAAAATAAATCATAATCTTGACCAATCCAACAACACACTTATATTCCAATTTCCAACGTAAGTTTTCTTAGTAATGGACCATTTGTTGCCTTTACTTTTTGCTCTATGGTTTTTTCTATGACAGGTGTGGCCAGTAAAGGGGACCGGCGCGTGCGCTGCAAAGAGGGTGGGGTCCGCGCACGCGCACCTTTTTACCGTTCTTTTTCTAAATATTTTCCTTTTAATAATTTTATTGCTAATTCTTAGTGTATGTAACTACTTAAATTTCTTTCAGCCATATAAGTTACACCTTGCGACATGATTACGACAGCTTGTGGAGCCAATAAGCAGTGTAATGGATATAGCTCTTATCTAGTTTATTAATACGTTCTAGCATTGGATTACTTGAACGAGTAAAATTAATTTGTTAGAAAATGTCAATGGAGTAATATAAAAATAAATTATGGAAAATTATAGGTGATCATAAAAGGTACAACTTTCAATATAATTTACATTATTATAAAAAAGTAATATATAACAAAACTCAGTCGCCAGTTAGAAGAAATAATCAGTGCCATATTTGGTAGAACTATACTTCAGAAAGAATATTACAACGAGTAAACATGCGGAATGAAGTACTGTTTACTTTAGAAGATAGTCTGATATCTTACTACGAACATGTATATCTACATTATGTGGACTGTATAATTATTACACTCAGTGTAGTGAGCCAGGCTGGTGCCACATATGGCATGCCCGGCGGACGCAGCTGTCAGCCGTTGCGGCCAACCGTTGGAAATTCAAATTTTGACGTAACGATTCTATTCTGTTGGAACTTCATTAAGGAAAATACTTTTTCATTGCACGCAATCGAAGTAGTAAGTTGTGCATTTTTAAGCCTCAGAAAATTATATTGGTCTTTGGTCCTTATCTCATCTCTTGAGAGTCTGTTGTCATAATATTAGCTGTTATTGACAAAACGATTGCACTTCTTCATCCATCTATATCTGTATCCTTTTTTTTAAGGATGGGAAGTCATCAAATGACTTCTTCCTCTCTGGGTGGAGCGGAAGGGCGTGTCAGACTCTTACTGACTAAAACCCATCCGTGTTCCTTCTACAAAATCTCTTTCCCTTTCCCTTTGCGTTCCAGGGCCGCGGTGACTCTTTCGAACAAATTTCGCAACTATCTGTATCCTTGCAGTTTTTGATTGATTGCATGAGTAATTCAAATTGCATGCATTTCTATATTAGGATCTACGGAGTGATTGTTTCCGGCTTTTTCAATAAGTGGTACTCACCATACGTGTGAATGAATTTTAATAATTCAAACATCTATTTAACCACAATGTTTAATTCAGTGTTTACCTCCTCCTGCATTTGTATTTTTACTAGAGTGGGCTGCATAATTAATACTTCCTTTGCCTCGTATTCACCTTGCATGATTCAAGACTTATTGACTTAAGAAATAAATTAATAAAAGCATGTAATGTTTGCAACCCCCTATCGAGATGCGCATTTACTGTAATGGAATGCTCCTCGTACAAGATTATAGTACTAGCAATGTTTCACTTTCGTGCAGATTTATAATAATTAAGCAATTATCTTTATCAATTTAATTTTTTGCATGACGCCTCGTTTTAATAAGACAGGGGTACATAGCGTGATAGTTGTGCCACGCCCCCCCGTCAGGCACAGTTGATGGGTTTACCTGACTCAGGAGAATTCAAAAGAGTAATTGTACTGTCAGACTTATATTATGTGGTTGGAATCATCATATTATATCAGCCGAAAGACGTCCACTGCTGGACATAGGCTCACCCAAAGGTGGTGCTATAATCGCCACGGTTAGCGTGGTGTGGTGATTGGTATATCGTAGTTGAATTATTTGTCACAAGGTATTTATTTTACGAACGACAACAGCTTGGTTCGATGTAAACGCTACAAAAGCTAAAAGATATTCAGAAGACACAAAGACCCAAACTACTGCCTTACGCTAAAACGTAAAATAATGATCAGCACTTGAAGAATAAAGACTGAAAGAATAAGGAATTAATCCCTAGTCGTGTTGTTCTTTGCAAAGTCAAGAATCTTACTGGCAAACACAATTAATTTGGTTGTCAATAGACAAACAAATGGAACAATGAGTACTAAACCTATAATTCAAATAAATTCAAAGCTGTAGCATTTGTACCAAAATAAAGAAGATACGCGAAGATGCAAGTAACTGAAAGAATCAAGAAATAGCAACAAGAAGGCTGAAGAGTCTACAATAAGAAGTTCAAGGACGGCAACCAAAAATAAAACCATTCACAGTCGTCAGAAGAGAGTTAAAGAACCATTTGAACCTACCGATTAATAACTGGTTATTTAAATTTCAACGAGGTCGAAATTGTTACGCATATAAAGACTTCGTAAGTTTCGTAACTGAACGGCATAACATAGTGATAGTTGTAACTGAACTGCATGGTATAGAGATGGTTGGGCTTGTTGACACAACTACCATGGCCATTCGCACTAGGGACAAAATGCTTAGATCATCGGCATTCATCGTCCGCGCGATCAGTAAATATTGTCTTCGAGCTACTATACCCGTCGGGCATACTAATATTAATACTGATAACATACTACTGAGTATTTGTACCTGTATTCACTGGATTAGCTTAACTGTCTCTACCCGTAGTTAAACGGTTCTGCACCTGAGGAATTTAGATTATAGACATGTTACTTCATAAACTTAAGGCTTTTGCGTCATCGCCGATATTATCTGTGCGTGGCTTTTGTAGTTATTATTTTTGTTTAATTGCAAGGCTAGAAGTAATTATATTACTTGCATGCCTTACCATTTCACTACGTTGACTTTTAAAACTTGGAAAATGAGCAGCTGACACATTCTATGGCGTAGTTGGTTTTGAAATGGAATTAGGAATGATAAAGAATAATATAATAAAATAAAAATAAAAAATTGAGAGCCACCAGCCCTAGAGTTCTGTCATAGTTAAGATTGAACGAGGTGCAAAGGAAGTTGAAGGGATTGACAGTAGCGTATGGCATATCATTAGAGACAGTAAAGTTTCCACTACCTTAAAGATGAGATTGTGGTTAGGTAATGTAGTATATATATTCTGTGGTAGCGGCATCAAAGCCACCACATGAAAAACTAAGAAGCGAAATTTGTACGGCAACAAAAAGAACCGCAGCGCCATCTACGACGAACTAACATCGAAATCCTGCATCGCGGAAGCAAAGTTCTCCGTGCGATTTGAACATATATACAACAGTCCGAATATTAACTATCGGGCAGTTGCCCACCAGACAACAACCGTCTGGTTCGGAGGATCCTCCCATTTCCAGTGGAGGTATGCGGGACTTGCTCTGTGTACCGCATACCACTATAGTATGAATTCTGCGCGTGCGATGCAACTGGCAGGCCCCGTGTTTCTACACAATCTTGATCTTTAACCCAACGCGTAACAACTCGATGTTGCCTCTAATGGATATATTTATGAGAATTTGTATCCCTGATTTTTCACAATAATTTTCCTTATTCCTCATAAATCATCGTGATTAATTGTTTTTCAACTAAACATTAAAGTATCCTTATTTATTATATTTGTGCCAGTGTCAACTTTCTAGATAAAATATATTAAATTTTAGTTGTTATATGTGTAAGTTCTTCTATATCCATATCCATAATTAAAGCCTATTGTTTTTGTTAATAAAAAAACATATACTGGTTATGAAAAACATGGGAAATATACAGAATCTATAAGAACACAAGGTGAGCATACAGCTTATGTCGAAGAGGACATTCGGATAGCCCGGAGAGGTCGACGTGAGGTCGCATGACTCACTGCAAAACCGGATCTGTACCGGCAAACTTATAGCTGCGAATCTCAACTAAAACAACTGCCATCATGTTTTGTAATACAATACATGTAATAATAAGTCATTAAGGTTAAGGTGGAGGAGCTCGTGGCTAAATAATAACAGACGCACGGGTCGATCGTCAAGGTTAAGCAACGCTTGCCGAGGTTGGTCTGTGGATGGGTGACCATCTTAACATACCGAGACTCCTCTGACACCAGTCTTAACAAAGAGTACCGTGTCACCCAGTAAACGGGTTGTGGAGGTCTGGTAGGTAGCCGCTCTACGTAAAATACTGGTATTCAGCTGAATCCGGTTTGACTGGAAGCCGACCCCAATATAATTGGGAAAAGGCTAGGCAGATGATGAGTCATTAAGGTTTCTAAGAGGAGAGGTAGGTTTTGTGGATTTCTTGAATAGCTTAGCGATGTAATTATGGCACTGTATATATGTAGACACAACATCTTGTCCTAAAGTATGGTCCTTTGAAGCGAAAAAGCAGTAAGCATTCGACAAGAAGTGTGAAAATTGAATGTTAGCAATGGACATACGTTTTCCCTCCCAATGTAGTTTGTTAAACGAGATGCTCAGTTGCTCGTAAAAGTTGTAGTAAACAAGCTTGACAAAAAGCATATTAGTCTCCATTAGAAATGTTTTGAAAGTCGTCTTTTTGATCGTTTGAACGAAGTTTACGATTTTTGTCCAATACTTTCTAAGTTATAATTCTCATGTTTTAATGTTCTACTGCTTTATTGTTAAGTTTTACTAAAACAATGTGTGTTTGTATTGAATCTGTTAGAGGAAGTCACGTAAGCAACGATTTTTTTTGTTGCGCTTTACGACTATGCGAGGAAAACAAAGATAACCTATGCTGTGGGATTTTAAATAATTCCTTCAGTTGATTTTTCTCTTATCGTTTAAATTGTTTCATTAATAGCATCATCGAGGGTAATATGAGTATTATTGGTCGCTACTCACTGCTATCTTTTTTTTTTAAATTTAATATGGGTTTGCTCTTGACTCTAGTCTAGGTCATAGATGACAGAGACAAAGTCGACGATGGAGAGAGCTTACCCAGAAGAAGCCTGTTCACTATCTAAGCGTATTCCTATGCTACAGCACTGCAAAGATACACCTATGCAATACTGCATGCGCTGTTCTGAAGTAGTCTCGGTTGTAGTAACACTACTGCAACCGAGACCACTTCAGAACAGCGCATGGCTTGCTCTCTTGCCTTATCTGCTTAGTCATAGGTACTCATATATCATACTTTCACGTACCTTCTACCTCGAATAGCCCCAATTCTTGTCTGATAAGAATGCCAGCTCATTTGCTGGTTGCTGGTTTACGATACTTGTCATCATTGCAACTATCCGTTGTTTCGGAACGGGCCGATAACACTGATAACGGTACGACTAGATTAAAATCTTTTAGGTCCCACTTATTTAGTTTCATAAAATGTAGAACGAAAGTCCAATCTTCTATGGTCGCGCAGACTAAAAGCCATTTCGTTTAACCGTTCTTCATTCTAACGTGTCTCGTGAAAGCCTTTTTTTTTGCCAAACGGGTTTTCAGCAACGATATTCAAATTAACAGCCTTATAGCTTTTTAAAACCAATCTAGAATATTTTATTCAAATAAAAATAAAAAATGTTTTTTATTGGTCGAGTGGCCTTCTCAGATGTTTCTTGATCAGATAGTTTTTTTTTTCTTTAACTGTGGGTGATAGTTACACATCTGCCGGTCCCTTCGGGGATTATAATATAGGTGCGGCGAATATGTCAGCAAGATATTTTCTACGTGATAGTGTGTCTTAACACTTACATGAAGTACATAGGCACTTATAGATAACGTGAAGTACCTCATTTCTTGTATATTGTCGATTGGTTGTTATACTTAATGTATTATTGAAATTTCTCTAAACGCCGTTATTGACTTTATCTATATTTTTTATAAGACCTTATACCGTTCTAGTGCAATCATTTCTATAATTAGTCATGTCATAAATAGTTGATTACCATTGCACTGATACCATCTTGCCAATTTTAATAATAAGAATGACCACTGTGTTTCTGGGCGTATCGTGACCAGCAACATTCAGTTTTATTTAATTGATAAAGAAAGACTTAATAAAAAAAACTGTGGCATTCGTTTAGGTAGACTACCGTAAACAAATACATTTACAGTTCGCAATAACACTTGCGATCCGAATTTTAACACTGGCAGCGTCGCGTGTCTACTGAATATAAATCAACACAACAGTGTCGTCTCGTCCATAAAACATTGTCCCCACTTGTGGCCGTTCACAGGGTTAATGGTACAAACAGCAACCACTTTTTGCCACTACGCACACCACTGGTGCATTGCTTGTAAAAACTCGAGGATGTTAGTCACTTCACTATTTGTATACTATTTTTTTCGCATGTAAACGTTCACGCCTTTTAACATGTTTCTGTTAAATATTACAAATGGTTGGAATGGTGACAATGTTGGTATAGTGCTTACAGGTGCAATGTCTTTTGTCTCCCTTTTGTTGTTTGTGCAAAAAGTATTGACTCGTGCTCTTTGAGTTGCTAATACAACAGCTACATCACTAAAGATTGATGTTATTTGCAGCCATGCATGCTGCAACCCACAATGGGTATTAATTACAACCATGTTAATAATTATGGGCTTTTAAGATGTGCGATATAATGAATTAACCGTCACCAGCTGGTTACCTGCCTAGGTGTGTCGTGGATTTCTGCACACCTTGCGTATGTACTGAAAGATAAATATGGTTAATGTTTTACCGACTGTCTCATTTAAATTTTAACTAAATAAGTTTCATTACAATATCCGTTTGTAGATAATGTCTTACTTGGTGATATAATTTATCAGATAGATAAAGAGGCGGCGATTTTAACACTTGGAAACGTTTAAAAATATATACCAAATTTATATTGGTTTCTTTGGTACAGTTAAACAAACATTAATCAGAACCTCCATGCCTTAAACTTTGAGATTGAAGCAACTGGATTAACCAACAGTTTCTTCGAAGTCATTTTCAGAATCCGCTACGTTGTTCTCCAGTATTTGTGTTACCTTAACGATGTCTGATGGGAAATATAGAGATATTTCAAACCACAGCATTACGTTGCGTTGGCCAACAACTGCGGTTTCCATTGAAAAGGGTCTCGCTAGCCTAGTTTTTTTGTAAATTACTGTTACTTTTGATCACATTTTAAGATATTTCCTAAGCTTTTATAAACAGGTCGTTAAAAGAAAAACGTCTCATAAGAATTTGTCTCAATACCTTATTCTTGTTCAACAGCTATTTTAAATCAAAATAAAAATACTTGACGGCCTTAGATATTTAATAATTTCGTACAGGACAGTTGCGTCAGGCAGCCTTTCGTTAGTTGGTGCCCAAACTGGTTATTCATGAGCTATCCCTTGATGTTAAACAAAATATATCACACGTATAATACTGTCCTAATTTAATCCGAACCGCCTGTTATTTTGGTAGTCATTATTAGTACTGGTCGTAAAATTAAAATCAACTACATATTTGCAGTTGTTATTTTTAAATAACCGTATATGAATAAAGAGTTTTAAAGACCTCCGACTACGATGACTAAGAACATGTAGGCTATCTAAAGATAATAAACTACGCTGGTAGATGATTTTATTATGGGAATGTTATTATTTATGAATAGGCGAAAACCTTAATTAAAACTCGATATTACAATTTGGAAAACATTGACAGACAATAAGTCATATTAACGCAATCTCAAATAAAAGAATTGATAAGATATGAATTGATCAAAACAGTGATCAATTTAATAATACAAGATGTGTACATTTCAATAACAAAAAGCTATCAACGACATTCGTCAATTGGTTTGCCCTAGGGAACGATCTTAGGATCAACGTTAAACCACTTTATAAAAGCGCTTTTTCTTCGTCTACAGGCCAGTGTATAGATCTATTGAGCAGAGAACTTGGGTGTATAAATCCGTTGCATCTTTATCTCACCCACTTAAGTCTCCAATTACATTCGGTCAACCACCCCGCCTCTAATTGCATGGAACAAGCTAAATTGGTTTGTGACTGCCTTCTCTTTGGCCTTTGTGACTGTCCATCTACTAAACACTGTTTGTATTGCACGAAAACCCCTCGTTATACTGATGTTTTTTGAAATTATTGCAAAAACCGTTTCCGAAGCAACGTGGGTGCTTAAATGTCAATCATTATTATTATATTTCTTGGTGACTTTTTATTATTCTATGAGCACCTCGCTGTAATTGGCTTTGTAAGTGGAATGTTCATTTCTACCTTTTTAAACTAGTGATGAGTGTTTGCTGTGAACTTAATTGGTAAGGTCATAATTTAAAGCCTGTTAATTTAGGTCCTGCAGAATTAATGACTGTTTGAATCTTTCGACAGCATCTTGACGTAGTTACATAAGCTCATTAGCTCGTCAACATCCATCTATACAGGAAAATCTTAGAATTCCTTCTCTAATGGAACAAGTTTGAAGTTTCCTCCGCTATGGCAAGTAATCGTAAAAGTTTGCGTTATGTCACCATACTTAGCAAAGGCACTGGTGTAGAAGGTACTGCCAATTACTTGAGTAACGATTATGTCATGAACAGCAATGGTATTTTGTATCCAGGGCTATAAGTTAAACTGCCACTCAAGTTTACGCATGAAAGACGTCAGCTTAAATAAGATATGTATGTAGATAAATATGTACTTTGGTACAAATATTTCCCAGATGTATATCGGTAGGAAGATTGGTAAGAAATGTGTAAACCTGACTTTTGATAGGTTTATCATTAAGTGAATAGTTTTATCCAAAACATTGGCTTCCTTATGCGGATGCAAAAGGTCGTTTGATCTTTCGCCCAATTCCATTCGACCATTTTGTTACAACAACCTAGAAATTTTGAAGGAGGTGACTGCAGCATTATTTAGTGAACGAACTAGCAGCCTTGCGGCCTAATTTGAATCATAAACTTTATGTAGACAATATCATAATTCCATTCTTGACATCAAACGATTCCAAAATGGACTAAGGTCAAAATCGTTAGTTGTCAAAGCAGGTCGCTAGCCTTAACCACCACAATGACTCATTTTCCTCAACATATGCGGTTAAAACAGTTGACACACGTTTTTCCCACATTCGCGTATCAGTATGGAAACATTTATGCATTTCTAGGGAGAAAAAAACGTACAAGTACATCATGACCTACAGAGGTTGTGCAATCGCTTTATGTAATCAAGTTGTGAATGTTCACACAATGCTGACAACTGCGTCTCTGTCGCACGTGAGCGCTAATGCAGCCGTACTGCCTTATCGTCGGATAAGGCTTCTGGAACTTTCAAGGTCCTTATCGTGATCAGCTGGTTATCTGGATATACGCGACTGCAAGCGACAGCTGTCCTTTATTTTAGTTATAAAAATGTTTTTCTAATAAGAAGGGTCGTTTTATCTGCCGTGGTAGTGAGGAATCTCACGTTTGTAATCTACTCGTATTGAATTATCCTTTTATTTTAGAAAGTGAAGATTATTTGAAAGAAAATACGATAGCAATAACGTTCTGGCTGTTTTCTGTTAAATTTAAAAAGGTCCTAAATTGTTTGTGTAGCTAGGTTCTAAATTAGGTTTCCATGTATGATGCATGCACTTATGAGTCCCTATCGTAACATCTTCTACTCTAGACAAGGTTCAAAATCAATTTCTCTTCATAAACCTAGTATTTTGTGACTGTACATTCATCATTTAAATATCTTAACAATATACTGAGAGCCATTTTCCGTATTACTTAACACCTCATGTACTCTTCATTATCATTGTCGCGAAGGCCATCGCAATTATCACCGAACATCCAAGTGGTAAACTTACAGACATGACTAATGGAAGTCGTATGTGAACAAGCTAGCTAGTGACGTCATTTCACAGATATATCTCTAAAAATATGCGTTTTTTTCTCTGTCCACGACTGTTGCCCTCAATTTCCGTTGATAAAGTAAATATGTTAGGTTATTTCTAGTTGCATATGGACTGTATTAATAGTAATGTAGCAGATTGACTTTTTGCAAGTCAAAAATCTGTTAATTGATCAGGTGTTTGACAAAATACAACAAGCTATTAAGTACCTTTAAGTAGTGTCACCAAAAAAATTGATTCAGTCCGTCCAGTGGACCAAACTGAAATTTCCAAGCGTAAAATAACAAAATCTAAAACCTTAGTGCTTAAAACCAGATTAAAATTCCGAGAGCATAAGTATTCAGCTGTGCATAGCTTGGGAACCCTTGTGTGCTGCGGGCGTCGAGGATGACGTCATGTGATGCGTCTCGGCTGAGGTCAGCCTCAGGCACAGATACGCAAGAACGCCTTCCACTTAATACCAGACACAAAAGCTCTCCATGCTTTATGCCTGCAGACTGAATGATAAAAACCATAGACTTTATTCTAACTCCTGTTGTTTTGCACTTTTTAGAGCAGCTAAACAGACTAGTAACAATTAGGAGCACATTGATGGTGTCATTCATTACTTCGGAAATAAAGTGTTCATTAATATTTATGAAATTAATTCCAGCAAGATGTACCTGCTAATTTATACGCGCTAATTATATTGTAGTGACAACATTTACGACCATTATATGCCCTCTGGTAGAAAGCAAGATGTCACTTTCAAGAAGTTTATACCAATTCGATATGCGCTAAACGAACAAAAAATACAACAGTTTAATCCACCACGAGGTTCTTAATTGTAGAAACGTTTAAATGTAATAAGTAAGAGTCATGTATGCTTCATTCGGTTCCTTGAGAACGTGTCTCTCTGGCAGGTGATCGCTTACACAGTTTTAACTCCACATGCCATAAACGAAGAAAACATCTGTATCAAATTATTTTAATTTTCTCAGTAATTATAGTTTTTAAAAGCGACACATTTTACTTAACGTTTCAAATTAAATGAGACACGAAATATCGCAATAAACTTTCTTGTAATCGATCATGTCGAAGTTACGAGCATCTCGACTGATGAAAATGGTTTTCTGCTCGCTTATTAAGTTAATTTAGTAGACTGGACGGCTACAATGGGGGAAAGTAGTGTCAAATTGGGCAACTGTACGGTTCATCGCGTCATTGTAATCGCTACAGACTGGGGAAAGTTAGTTGGTAGACGTTAGACACGCCTGAATCAGCGCCGAGCTCCGCAGTGGCTTAGACTCGAGAGCTTTTATTGCGCTGCCGAAAGCCACGCCCAACCGTTTTAATTGCAATTCTAACCAATGTTTTACGTTTGTTACAGGTAATTGCCAAGATTGATATCGCAGCTATTAACTGTCAAAACCAATAAAGGTAAAAGAAATGAACGTCACATCTGGAAAGTGGTTTTATATCAGGTAAAGCCGAACAAAAATTATCAGTAAAATACAAATAATTGTTTAAGAGATACAATTACTATAATTCTAGGAAGCCAGCTGATGTGTTAACCTTTGTCGCTCAGCGCCCCTGCTTCCCTTAAGTGGCACAAAAGGACGAATGAATTCACAAAATTTACTGGAGTGTGTGTCATGGGCATGTCTTAATCCTTCGCCTTTAAGGACCAAGGTCATTTTTCCTTCACGATAAATACCAACATTCATGGCGAAATAAGTTTCTGGATATATCCCCGGCGACTGTTGTTTCTTAAACTCTAAAAATTGAAAAAAAAATATCCAGATTCTATAAAGGAATTCCAGGTTGATATTTCTAAAGTGGTAGGCAAAGATGTTGCTCCAACCAACTCCACCTCAGAGATTCGTTTACCAGGCTCTGCTATCAGTCAAACACCACTTGTAGTGCAGACAACCATCTTCAAGCGACATTATTTTAATGAAAAGCCATTTTATCGTAGAGATCTGCTGAGCACGTGATGCCGCCGTAAGCGCACATAATAACAATCGTAATTGTTGCAATTATCGTACAAGTGTTGTGGCAGAACGATGCGAGTGTAATTTTATTCTTGGAACATGTGGAAATTTCTAACGCTCTAGCCGTGTATAAGGATATCTAATGACGATATTTAGAGCACTGATTAGGCCGCTGCAACTTGGCCATTTTGTAATTTTATTTATTGTACACTAAAGTAAAACAAAGTGGAAACATAAAACTAAAATACTATAAAATAATTTTTGGGTTATAAGAACGAGTTTGAACATGACTTGTTGAAGTGCCCCAAGTGCCCTTACACCTTCACCATTGAGGACTTAATTAGTTTCACTGGTGGTATTAACGTGGCCACAAACTATTTAAGGTACCTTCGATACGAAAAGAAGAAGCAGAGCGATAAGCTGCAAGGAATGAAAACTTATACAAACAATGAAAAGATAAGCAGGACATTTCGCCAAGGTTTTGCAAGCTATACGGGTGCGAGTCTATTGGTTCTTAACAAACACATCCCTCGCTATGCATCCTCGCACATCTCTGGTGGAAATGGAAACGTAATCTAAGTCTGGCAACTTTCCTAGCTTGTTAATCTAGAGAGCCTAAAAAAAAAAAACACTTGTCAGAACAAATGCGAGTTTAAAAACTCAAATGGAGATATAAATTTGGCCTTCCCAGCAGTCTCCATTGTGAAATATCAAACTAGAGCTCTGCAATATTTTATTTATGACTTATATACGACACGCAATAAATGTCAACTGTCAGTGCGTGCGATGTCAAAAGTGCTGCAACGATATCTTGTATCTCATTGTGATGATCTTTAATGTTCTTAATAAATTCCCTCTGTAATACTCACAATTATGTTCACGATATCAATGTTTTCGACACAGCTGCCTTAATCCATTCTAGAACAACCTGTTTCGACGCTCCTGATAAAACACCAGTTGTCGCGCATCCATGGTTTTACGCCCCGAGCGTCGGGAGTCGCAGGGCGATCCCCGGCCACCGTAGGCGCGGGCCTGCGGACGGCGAGCGTTGGGTGGCTCGCTGTCCGATTACCACCAGGCTCGGGTCGATGGTGCGTTGTGTTTCACGCGCGCCTCAAAGAGATGTCAGCATAGAAGACGGGGCCCGCTAGGGCCAGAGCCTGCCAGGGTTGCGGAATTTGTTCGAAAGAGTCACCGCGGCCCTGGAACGCAAAGGGCTTTAGAAGGAACACGGATGGGTTTTAGTCAGTAAGAGTCTGACACGCCCTTCCGCCCCACCCAGAGCGGAAGAAGTCATTTGATGATATACCATCCTTAAAAAAAAAAAAAACCATGGTTATAAATGGATGATTTAAGGATTTGATCAGATAACTGGCAGCTACATCTGCGTGGACAAAATTGCTTTATTTAAGGGCCTAATGGTCAGGCTACTGTTATTTTGTACAAAAACAGAAGCTGGCCACTTTAAGGACAAAAAACTAGACACGCAAAGGAAATACTGGGTATTGGACGCACAAATGATGGTATAAAAAGAACGAATACAGTCCATTGTTTATAGATTAGAAACTATAACTAGGCAAACAAAGCCCTGTCTGGTTAGAAAACGACAATAAACTGTGTTTTAATGAAATTCTGAAACCAACTAGTGCTTGACGATGATAATTGGCAATAATTATGCAGTATTCCATCTATGGAAAGCCATCTTTACGGCCACAGACGAGTGCTCCTAACAGGCGAACCTTTAGATCGATTTTAGTGTTAATGTGCACTTTACCTGTTATTATAATGGCATTTACGTTAGCTACTTCGGGCACCTGTCTCTACTGTGCTGTTATTATTTTTCAATGGGCTCGTTGAAAACATTGTTTAGCTGTCTTCACCTTTATTGTTCTCATTGCATGTTGATGTTAGATTAGACCCCCTTATTTATAACACTACCTTCGTCAACGTACGAATCATAGTTTTATTCATCGTTATTATTATTTACTGGTTCTCCTTCACTTATTTCATTTATAGAATTCCTATTTCCACCATGAGCTAGCTGAACAATCTCAAAGCCTGCTTTTGCTCTCGTCCCGAAGTTAATTAGTTTCGCAAAATGTTAGTCGTGAGTTTCTAGTTCGAGGCATGCTAAACAATCGTGCGGTAAGAAGTTGTCCTTTACATGTTTCACAACGTCCTCTCTCCGAACAGCTGACGAGGCTAGGTTACGCGGGTCGCAGGCCGTAACACTGCCCTTTCTAACTATTAGCCAACTGTTGCAGAAGAGAAATATGCACATTATATACTCAAATTGAAGAATAAGCGCCGCTTTGATCCATTCGTTTCGGTGCATTCAACAAAATCACTTTTTAAAGTTCAATCGTTTTGCAATTTAAAGCACGATGTTCTGTTGCTCTTTCGAAGGCAAATATAGTATAGGAATTGTTCAATATAATAACAAGTAAACATAATCAGCTATGTCGAAATAGTGCCTCTAGAGATGTCTTCAGATTGTTTATTTGTATTATATCATAGACTGCTCATTTTGTAACTTCTAAATATAATTTTCATGTATGTAGATATCAGATACTTATTTACCTTAGTCGTGTTGTGACACTCATCCATTCTTGGCACAAATACTTGAATTAAATGCGTCAGAAAACAAGCATTACCAGCTCATGATCTATGAGCCTTACAACAAATTATAACCTTATATTATGATGGGTCAGACAAGGCTATGATGTCATTGTAATAGCTAACAAATGAATACTTATAAAACTCTGAGATCACCACAATTTAATACGTACAAGCGGGAAACTTCATCGCGTAAACATTTCAAAGGCCATCTGGTTGAAGTTTAGTCATGTATCTATGACTCGTAATAGGGCAAAAAACCGTTGTATTGAACTTCATAGTAGCTACAATTCTTAAGCTTCTCACGGTCCATTGATTTAAAGGTATCATCAATGTTGACGCCAAGCTCAAAAAAGCTATTTCTTTTAAACATCTTCATTTGTTCAGAGCAAGTCCTTAATTAGATACAGATTAGTACTGGTTACATCTTAGTTGTGTTCAATAGACTTTTGCAAAAGATCCGGGATAAAGCTATTGAGAATTCTTGCTATATTCCGACTGCACAGAGATTCCTTCGCCTTTAAAGTCATGAAGCTCTGACTGCACGTCTAAAGCGATTGCTTACAAAGCTATAGATCTAGCTATACTAAAAGCTTTAAACGAAACTAATCCTGTTTTAGCTGTATACTGTAGAAAGCTACTGGTTATTTACTGCGAATATAATTTTAAAACTGTAAATATTAAAAGCAACAATTTGCTAAAACCGCAACAAACTAGCTTTTATGTCTTTTGGAACTAACAGTTTCCAGTTAACGACAGATAAAAGCTAAACTACTTGTGACTATCTCCCAGCTCTTTGGACGTTGCTCCTTAACCTTCAGAATCTTTATTGCATACCGTTAGACCAAAGAAGTGGTACACGCCGCACGATAAGAATTTAAAACAACCATTTCATTCCTTATTCAACTTGAGTCATTCTTAATTAGATTGTTGTCCGCTGCAAGGGAATTACTGTTAGTGTACGTGTTCCAAATCGAATGAGTTGTAAACAGCGTTTTTATCGCGAACGTGCAGATATGAGCCTAGACGAGGATCGGTTAGATAGTGGTGTGCATATGTATTGTGATTGTGACTGTGTAAGTTACACCGGATGGCGACGCATTGTGCAAGTCGCCGCGCCCTCCTGTTTCCGCAGACATAAACTTTTTGTTGACCCCGTTCTGTACCGCTGTGTCCATAGCATCTGGACTAGATTTTGTAACAAACAGGCTCGGTTTTCCACTTTATTTACTTAGCTCCCCCTTTTTTGGCACACCACCAAATGCATTTATGTCCGATTCAAGACATCAATCACCATCGAAATAATGACTACCCTCCTCAACAGCCAAAGGAATCCAGGTATCTATTTTTAGAAAACTCTAACTTTAGTGAGAGTAATGCACAGTCGTAAATAATTCGACTTGTTTAAATCACGCGGAAGTGTGCCCGCAGCTGACAGGAGCAATGCGGACCGCTTCAGGAAATTCACTTTAACGAAGCTATACCACAAATCGGCACGCGATCCAGTTTTTTAATTTGACAGAACAGATTATATTATCTCACAAGATTGGTTGTTTAGTTTCGCTGTCGATTCACCATTCGCTTTTTAAATTTCTTGTATCCATGATTTTCTAAGGGAATCTAGTTCTGTGTAAGGCAAGACGAGAGCAATTAGAGAGGTGGGTATACTTTCACGACGCTGACCAAGGCCGGTTCGTGGTCAGGTGCTGGTTGCATTTCACTATCGCGGGTCACTGCACTTCCATTAGAGCGGCGTTAGTGATAGATAACGACATATGAGACCTGGACTACCAGACTGGTTTATCCTTGTCTAGTTGACAAAACTAATGAAAAATTGTAAAAGTATAATACATTCGTACATCGTTATTACTCAAAAATATGAACGCAATACTGTCGACACGCTCGCGCTATGACAAAATCTATGTTACCGCGCCGACTATCAATCGTTCGAATACAACATGAAGGCGGAACGCAGCAGCTAGCTGCTGCAATTGACAAATTGATGGCCGCTGGATGCGCCGGCGCACGGGCCCGTGACGGATTATCAAGTTTTTTCGCCGCCATCTTGGCAAAAATGGCGCGTCTTGCAGTGTGCGGGAGATGTATTTGCCGCTTTCGATTTCACGAAACTGAAAGTGCCTTATATGTTCGGGTGATGTCGTTGACTCTAATGTTTGTTTGTCACGCCTGGTTGGATCGTACGCCAGTACAATACTTATCCTATCGTGTTTAACTAGAATGTTGTAATTTGGCGTTGTAATTTATTTTGTTTTCTGCCTGTCTTCGCAGTATGACGCGTCGTGCATCGTTGACCACTGTTACTACGTGTCGTTCTAATAAGTTTTAGCTGCTGTTCGAGTAGCTTCGTCTGAGAGATTCATTGAGATTTTTGTAGACAAGGCTCGGTTTAGTTTCGTTTAATTATAATGAATGTTAATATTATGAATGTGAGCATTAAATCTTTAAAATATGTGCAAATAAAACGTCTGGTAGAGTCGCAAAACATTTCAATTAGCTTAAATCTTTATTTGAATTTGAAAGCCAACTACCGTTGCTTGTGTTGTCGTGGTTTACCAAGTCAGACATGTAATGTGGCAGTGCCATTAACTTTCTTTCCCAAAACTCATTTGAATATTGTTCTAATGTTGTACCAAATTGTTGTATTATTCAAAATAGCGATACATTTGATTGCAGTCGAGCGCGTTTCGTCTTCCGCCATATTATCTCATACAACGCCGCTGGAAAGTTGCTCTTATTTTATATATTTTATTGTTGAAATATGTGTGTTAGATACACTCCGTTGAACGTTAACTGACTATTTAATGCTATAAGCTATTATACTTACACTTTTTTCTTTGAATGTAATTGTTTGTTTATGTAGTTCGGTATGTTGAATATCTAATGTACCTATATATATTTTTGGCTAAATCTGTTATAAAACTTCTTCGTGTTATGTCTATTCGTATTTTTTTCTTCTTTCTTACTCTTTCGATGTCAATCTAAACTGTGTCAGCCCAGAACTTGGCATTATCAATATCATCCGTCCATGACGAACTCAATCAGATTCTATTTCAAACTTTCTCATAGTTACCAAAATACGGAACCGATTTGAACTAATGACTCATTGTATTCAACAAGAAGAATTCAAGATGGAATGACAGCTCACTTCGTGATCACGTGACATCTTGATTGACACAGCTCACCTTGTGATCACTTCACAAGCCTTCACTTCGACATGTTTGCAGAATCGACCGGCTGACATCTTCTGTTCTCTCTCGTTCCATTGCTTACATCGAGGTCAAGAGTGGGACGATCAGGAATTAAAAAACTGGGACATGTTTGAGTTAGGTGCACACAGTTCTACAATGGTGTGGATGGTGTTATGCACCAGCGCACGGGCTCAATGACGTACACGCGTCACGCACCATTGCTCCGCCAAGTTTCTATTCCACCAGCTAATGAGACTACCGTCGACTGTGTCCATGACACAATGTTAGTATCGATGATAATATTTTATGGCGTGACCAAAAAGGTTAGGAATTAACAAAAACTCGAAACATTTATTTCAATTGAATGATTTAAGTAGGTAGGTACTTTTGAATTGTCAAGGAGTCGGTTAGTACGGATTGTTAGTTCGATAGCGTAGATCTCTATGGAGTAGAACGTGCAAGAAATTGCTCCATGAACACTTTTAAGCATAGCATAATCAGCCTATAATGTTCCCAGAGCTGGCACACAGCCTGCCAGGCCTCTGGGAGAGGGACCGAGAGATTATCCACCACGCCAGCCAGCGGTCCGGTTATAGTAATTTTAATAAAATTACAAAATTGTCACATTTGGCTGGCTGGTATTGCTGACATCAATATTTTGATGGATCTGGTCGACTACACATGTGTTTGAAATACTTGGCAGCAAAATACTGGAACATGGCTGGATGCCGGTGACCATAATGAAACAACTCATTCGGGAGCCCAAACAAGATAGTCGCAATAACAATTTACGCGAATATGAAAACATTATTTAGTACCTGAAAGGACATCCGTTAAAAGAATCTTGGACAACAATTTTTTTCACATTATTAAGCAAAAAACTTGGAACTTTCTTTAACCATGTCCTCTTGAAAGCCAGAAACGTTGGTCGCCCTACCTGCATAACGGTGCTTTGCAGTCTGTCTAAACGTTTGTCATTATATTGTCACTCTAGCATTTTGTCTCATATCACGATATATGAACAACCTATTATTTACATATTCCTGTCGTAAAATGTGAAATATAGCCTCGTCCACTTGACCGTGACAGTTGTAACTGTAGACGCACTTACAAAATTATTGCCATCTCTCTCTTAACGATATAAAATAAGATTTATTGTGGTATTGTTTTGAAGGAAAGTGAAGAATTACGCAGTAAACTATAGTTGCCTTCTATTCTTCTATTAAACTTAATGTGGAACTAACAAAACGTTTCTTCTCAGAGTTGTTAAATATTTATTGCATATTAGAGTAAAATTGTAACTAACTATATTGAAGAAGTATCAATGCAAAACAAAACATCAGATTGATTTCAGACTCTCTAAATGAACACAAGTTATGACTTCAACTACACCCAAACAAGCAAGTATTAACAATCCTCAAAGAAAGAAACTGTTTAGTGTTAAGTACTTATAGAAAGTCGGCAGAAATAACGTTACTCAACGTGTACAAAAGCCCTTTGACCTCAAATAGTCACGATGAGTCATGAAACTTGCAACATTGAGCTTTCGAATAACGCTATGTACACAAGTATGGCACATAGGTACGGAAAAATAACAAACAAGGCATTTGCATCTTAAAGGAAACAGATTGCTAGGGAACTGGAGTATATTAGTTTAGTTCATCTGAATTTAAAAACGCTCTCAAACTTCGTAATGACTTTTATATACTAGCACTAGCTTTTGCCCGCGACTTCGTACGCGCATATCCCGTTTTTTCCTGTTCCCGTAGGAATTTCCCGTTCCCACTGGTAGTTCCAGAGATTAGCGCGTTCAAACAAACAAACTCTCCAAGCTTTATTATTAATATGTATGTCACCGGAAAATTGTAAACGCCATAAGACACGGATACATTGGAAACTATTGAATTTGGATGGGATTTATTGTTTACAAAATGGTTTTTTCATAGTATATCGAGAAATTATAATCTAATAAAGATTTATTACAATCTAACGGAGTCTGCAATTTTCCGGTGACATATATAGATTTATGCACAAATCGAAATGAGCGTTTCTTCGTGTTGGAAAGGCCCAATAGATTTAGCTTCTTGAATAATCCTGTAGATTATAATAACAGTCACATTTGCAAGAATTGAGTAAGGTTAAGCTGTATAGGATTGTTAATACCTGGGCCTTTACCACACCAAGAGGATGGACTGTAACTAATTTGCTTGCCAATCCTGGCTGCTTTGCCTTTTTTTTGTGAGTGGCGTCTCGCAGTTCAACCTATGAGGTTGTCGACTGCTTAACCGGGCTTGCCTGTGGTGGCTTTAATATCTATAATATTAAATCCTCCAGCCAGGGCTTATAAAAAACTTACAAACTAAGCGACTACACGCTAAGGGCACCCCCTGTGGAATCGGGCCTCGGCTTAGGGCGTCCCTGGGGGGAGGACAGCTAGGGACGGGCTGGATCGAACTAGAATTATTATTAAGGGACGAATTTAAGACTACAGGCTCAGCGGCGTGGGCTGGCTCGAGCAAGGGTCGAACTGCTTTGCCTTTTTGGTATGTCAAATGTCTAGCACACGACAGCGAGCCAGAAGACAGTGAAGAGAGTTGGCCAATAGAAATAGCAATTATTTCAAGTCCAAGCAATCACGTGAAAGATTAAAATATCAATGATTAACAGTCACAATGCACAGCTGTCCTTGTTAGAACAGAGAGTTGTACAAACAAACGGACAATGTAACACGATGTGGGCGTATCGCTGACAATACCACTCATGAATATTCACCACGAAGGATTCTATCTCAAACGTGCTATTGAGAAACAATATATTTACGTAAATTACTGACTTCAAGAGGTGATTAATTTCGTAGACAAGTAGACATAAACTAACATGCTTTATGAAGAAAACCATAGTTCTTATAATACTAGTAACTCCACGCTACAATTCTCAGATATATCGAAAAAGTATACGAAAATGTAACAGTCGACATACCATGTCATTTCTATAAATGGTCCCGAGAAATACAAACTCCATGTTTGTACAAGAATTCGTGTTTCACTGTAAAAGTAAAGAGCGTGACAGGTACCAGCAGTAAGTAGAATTCACATTAATAATAGAAACTGTCAATGCAATTCGTGGAGATATCAACAACAGAGACAAAATGGTGTGACGGAGTCCTAGTTCGTGTCACGGCACGGCATCTAATTAGAATGGGGAGTGACGAATCGGGAAAACCTGATTGGTGTTCAAAATTCCAGGAAAAGTTCTTAATGGCTTTGAGCTTTTTAATTTTTTCGATTATTCGTGGATCTCCTACTCCTTCACTGTTCTTTTCTGATTTATTTCGTTGCGGGATCCAAGACAGATCGCCACTGTTGATTCTGGTTTGCAGGAATTGCAGTGGTTCCGAATCTGTGGCGGACTTGTCCCAAAAAAAAAAAATATATTCATGGCTCTCTCAGGAAAATTCTATCTATGGGTTGTAAACTCTAATTTTATTGAATCCCGGTGACTTCTTGCACTCAGGGTGTTTTCCGTGCAAAGCTATTCCCGTTTTTTTTTTTTCAGTCTTCGGTATGCGTATTCGGTAAGGATTTTATGTTTCACGTCATCCTCCAAACATCTACCCATGGCATCGCTACGATGTCTTCCGAATCCATAAACATTTTGTAATAGTCCGTCGTAAATATCAGTTACGTTCTCCGCCAATGCAGTGAACGAGGTCGCAAAAGTACTAAAATGTTCGTCCGTATACCTTAATGTGTGTCAACTTTGCACGCCTAATCTGTTTTAGGCAATCGAGTCAACAGTTTGAGTCATTTTGTGTAAACAGGGATTAAAAGTTTACAGCAGGAAATTCTTCGAACGCTGAATCAGTGTAACTTTAACATGGCTTTGGGATTAATAGCTTCATCTTTTTCAGCTGTGTGGCAATGTTTTGGGCCACCCACATTTTTTAAACTACTGTCGTGCCAGCGACATGAAGAAGCTGTTTATCAATGGTTGCGCAAAGGCCTCCTTACGTTATGTACTATGCTTCCATATTTAAAAAAAATATACATTTCTGCTGCTGCGTGCTGTGGGTCCGCACACCATTATGCTGAGTGGGGAGCCTTGTTACATGGACTACTTACATTTTCCTAGTATCTGGTTTATCATTTTTGTTTTCTATAATTACCATTATTTTTTCTTCTCTCTTTTGTCTTTCTTTCACTCGCTCTTCATACTATTGATTCAATGTTGATGTCTTCCTCTTCAATTCATCTCTGTTCGCCACGATCTCAAGTTAATCCTTTTCTTTTCACCGTACTACTGAACAACTTGATAGCTTCACTATTTCTCCCATAATTTGATGTAGTTTCGTAAAGGTAGAGAAGGGTATGGAAAGCTAAAACTGCCCTTTTAAATCGTGGTTTCGTTGATATTCTATAACAAGACTAAAGGATTATTTTGTAGTCACGAATCACGATTTTATGCGTAAAATGTTATTAGTCTAGCACGGACTACAAGGGAAGTCACGCGTGTTTGTTCATTTTACAAACCCTCGATACAGGTGAAATTCCTAGTGTGGGGCAAAGTTAAAAAAAAGAACAAAAAAAAATTGTAAAACAAAAAAAAAATGTTATTCAAAGTAAGTTAAAAAAAAAAAGGAAAATAATTACTTTCTCTTTTCCTATTAATAATAATACTATCATGACGCCATTGAATAAGGTATTTGACTACTTTGAAAAATCCATACAAATGAATACTTATTTGATAGATGGTATTAAAACAGTACGATTAGTGAAAAAATAAATAAAAATGGTAGAAAAATAGAAAAGTTAAACGCTTTTGAAGTTATTCTTCTATCCTTGTAACACAAATTGTCGTTTGTACTGGATGGCTTCAATTCAATATGGCGGGACTTGTGAGTGACGTCACACGCAATTAGTGCTGTCTCTGTCTATCACAGATTTTAAAACGCTGGAACACCGCAGCTTTTTGAGATTTTTAAGAACATTTTTTTTGGGTTCCGTTTTTACCCTTTGGGTACGGAACCCTAAAAAAATCATTCAAATACCCTATTATTCGACCAAGGTTGTCATGAGGACTCATGAGGAAACTTAATAATAATTATAGTTTTTGAAGGCTTACAGCCATAAGAAACTTCCTCATGAGGTCAACGAAAATAGCGACGGAGATGACATTGACCCAGTTGCGTAAAAAAATGCTAGGATCAGTAGCATCTGTCATGTATGAGTGACCCATGTGTCTGTATGATAAGACATTAAAGTATTAGCTTTTTCCCGCGACTTCGTACGTGCATATCCCGCTTTTTCTTTTTCCCTTAGGAATTTCCCGTTCCCCTATAGCCTCTAGCCTTCCTCATGAATGTGGCCCAGAGATCAGCGCGCTCAAACAAACAAATTCTTCACCTTTATTGTTAGTACAGATAGATGCAACGAGACTCAAGTTGTAATATTTTGTTATTTAATTTACCATCCTAAATTAATAATATTGCCATAGAATTCCAAATGTTTTGAACTGTTCTTAGTTGGACAGATATTACAGTTATTATAACAGTCTCAGTTCCAAGCAATTCACTTGCATAATGGTTGCATTCGTTCTTATTTCACAACAAACAAACGTAACTCATTACTAATTAGCAAGTCTAATTAAATAACTAAACTCGGCCACAAATAGCAAACTCTAAAGAAATGTAACATTCCTCTCCATTATGTAAAGTTTAAATGTTATTCGTAAAAAAAACTTAAATAACTACTGACCCAAAACTGTTCATTAACATTTTATCACATAAACAATTATAAACTTTTGATGCGTATGCATTTCCGTAGTTTCGTCTTAAGATCATTCGCACTTGGTTTTTAACTTACAAGAACTCTTTTTGAACTGTTATTCAGGCTGTTAGCCTGGCTGCAGCTGGGGCTAGGTTTAAAAGGCATGCCAGGGTTGCGGAATTTGTTCGAAAGAGTCACCGCGGCCCTGGAACGCAAAGGGCTTTAGAAGTAACACGGATGGGTTTTAGTCAGTAAGAGTCTGACACGCCTTTCCGCTCCACCCAGAGCGGAAGAAGTCATTTGATGATTTCCCATCCTTAAAAAAAAAAAAAAAGTGCCATGCGATGGGCGATTTTCTAAATGATATGCGCTAATCCTTTGTACATCAGGGATAATTTTACCGCCATTTCCTAAGACAACGGGATCCACGTCATAAGTTTTCTCTTTGTTATTAAATAAAGGGTCTTAGCAATTCCCTATAGCCGCACGCCAGGTCACCTTTTAGTTTAGACTATCTTGAAAGGCATCTGATGACCCAGCCATTCTTCTCCAATTGTTTAACAGAAGCTATCATCAATTGTTATGAAAACAGGTCAGCTTGTTCTATTCATCTACCGAGTAGCTTGTATGGATTTGCGTCATGCGTGCTCGTCTGTTTTAAAAGGGAAGAATTGGAATGTCTTCCGTCTTTCACATTGAAATCTAGAACGTCCCCACTATGGTTGACTGACGATTTGGTGAAGGTCATGGGAATCCGCTGGATGGCAGCGCGGGACTAGTTATTATGGACACCTTACGGAAAAATATGAGGGTTGTCAAAACGCAGATGAGCTTACAAGATTTACTGTAAGCAGTCATAATGCTGGGAGCATTTTCACTGCTGGGACCTTCTCGGTAGAAAGCAACGTACCGTCTCAACATTATTTGAGCTTTTTAATTCATCGCTTACTATTGAATTACACCAGTTACTGGTGTTTATCTAAAAATATACATCAAATAACTAACTAGGTATTTTGATTTGTTTTGCAGGCATCGACGATTGACGGGCGACGGAAGGGTGCGTGCCTCTTCTGCCAGGAGTACTTTATGGACCTGTACCTGTTAGCTGAGCTCAAGACCATCAGCTTAAAGGTATTTTTTTTATTCCTTATTAATAATATTAAAATAATTGGTAATTACCCGTTTTTCGTTCCAAAAATGCAGGCTCATATATTTTCCGTTAGAAAATTCTCTGTAGCAGACCAGAGTATCAATTGTATACTTTAATTAAAAGCAATGAACTCTCTTTCCAATCCGAAATATAGATTTATTACACTTATGTTCCGATGAAAACAGACATGATGTTATAACAATGACTATTTTATACAACACCTCCTAAAAGTAGACTAAATGTCTACCAGCGAATTTTCAAAATCAAAGCGAGACGAGGACTGCTCAAATTCTCTTATTACAAGTAAAACCCTTCAAGTAATCTTCGTCTGTGCTGTTATTACCCCTCAGCTTTATTTACACTTTCTGCATCGACTTCCAGGTGACAACAGTAGACATGCAGAAGCCGCCGCCCGACTTCCGCACCAACTTCGAAGCCACGCACCCGCCCATACTGATCGACAACGGACTCGCGATATTGGAGAACGAGAAGATTGAGCGGCACATCATGAAGTCTGTTCCTGGAGGACACAACTTATTTGTACAGGTAAACAAATAGAATCTTCTACGAAGCTAGCACGGGTTGTAAATAGCATCATGGAACAACGAAGGCTACTTACTGCTCCGTTCCGTTCGACTACTGAGCATGGGTCCTGGATTCTATTCCCAGGTCGGGCAAAAAGTGTCATTAGGAATTTCTCTGTGACAGCCCACGTTATGCCGTTAGTCCTGTGCCAGATCTCTCCGGTCGTGTGCATGTGTTTGTGCACACACTTGTGCACCTGTTCCGCGCCGATGGCTAGTCTCCGATGAGACTGGCTGCCAGGGCCGAAGTCGGTCAGGAGGACTATTAGATCAATTAAGGGTTTTTCAGGTATAATATCATCATCCACAGCATCAGTTCGCGCACTTATTGCAGGTTCCAAGATTTTATTTTCTTGTGCCAATCTCTTCGCACGTGTGCCAACGTCATTCAGGTTCTAGTCGCGAACATGGCAACAATACCACCACCAAAATTAAGTACCAACACCTTATGTACATCTGCCTTCAAGCAGCGTTGATCTTGACCGTTTTGGAAGCTATAGGTGCCAGCAATAGGCATTTGAAGCATTTCATATTTGCCTTGGTTTGTTAACTGCGTTGACCATTTCGGCACGCCCATTTGTTTACGTTGCAATGGCAATTAAAACCAGAGCACACCTCACGCCCCTCTTAATGTGAAGAAATGAATGTTACCTACTTGATGAGCACATCCAACGTCGTTTGGCGACTCAAATATAAAACAATTTATGATAAAATTCTATCTTATAAATGACTTGTCTTATATTATAATTTTCATTTCTATACCTACTGTCCAACCTGCCCAAACCATTGCATAGCCACACATCTGGCCATAAACCACAAACAAAGATTTGGTCTCTGCCAGAACTTTTGTGCAGGTACACACATAAATTGAAAATGCGAAATGTCGTTAATATGAGCACGACCCGTTCTCAACAGGTTTTTTTTATTGTTAAAGCCCACCCATAACGCCATTCTTGTGATAATCAGGTGTCACACCTTTTAAACGGTGATTTCCGATAAAATCTCAATTCAGGCTCGTTAAGAGTCCTTTTAATTGATAAATAAAAGTACTACCACTCAATAATTATTTATATTACGACCGTTCGTGTTTTGTGAAAGAAGGTTGGACACGTGGTGACTACATACTGATGAAATTCTGCTTGCGCCGTCCCCAAATAAATTGGGTCAAGGGCAGGAAGATGATGATGGCTAACCTGATGAAAAAAGAATGTGGTCGACGAAGGAGGTCGCTTGCCTAGAAGTAACCTATTAACTCTTGATTTAAAGACCCCTCCCTTGTAGCTATAGGAAACACAGACTCCGGCAGATAGTTCGCCTCATGAGCTGCATCATCATTCCCTTGCACTGATTCCATTGCATATTTAGGATCGGCGTAACATGTCTTTTGCTTATGTAGTCTTTAGGCGTCATATCAGTACTCAACACCTTGACTGTGCCCCAACATTATTGACTGGTTATGCTGTATCAGCTGCATTCATCAGAAATAAGATCTGTTCTTTCTTTCTAATCGAAAAATAGCCAACTTAAGAGGCGGTCAGGGCACTTTGCTCGTAGAACAGATAGTCGTTGGGGTGGAAAGGTTCTGGAGTGGCAACCGCGTACCGGAAGACGAAGGGTTGGTCGGCCTCTTACAAGGGGGACCGATGACCTGGTGAAGGCCGCGAGACTCCGCCAGAAGCAAGACGCATAAGACC
The DNA here is from genome assembly GCA_905163435.1 of Mamestra brassicae. Taxonomy (NCBI): domain Eukaryota; kingdom Metazoa; phylum Arthropoda; class Insecta; order Lepidoptera; family Noctuidae; genus Mamestra; species Mamestra brassicae. The sequence continues at coordinate 3,954,030 of LR991003.1, read as the reverse complement.
GGTTGATGTGGCGACTCGTGGGGGAAGGCCTACGTCCAACAGTGATCGACTTGAATTAAATGATGAGGATTTATTTTTAAACTTATTTTTTTCTTGCAGGACAAGGAAGTGGCATCACTGATCGAGAACCTATACTCGAAGCTAAAGTTGGTGCTGGTGCGCAAAGACGACCAGAAGTCGGCGGCGTTGCGCTCACATCTCAGCCGCATCGATGGACTACTCGAACGCAGGGGGACTAGGTAAAACTTACTCTATTTCATAGGCTATAGGAGGTAAATTAGCTCCGTATGATTTGCCAACGAAGTACAAAGGACTGTGTTCATTGTAATTTTGACTTAATTTCACTCGTGATGCTATTTAAGTTGCATTTTAGCAACGCAACGCTTCGAAGGACAAGCATAGATCTGGCAAATTTTATAGACAGAAGCAACCGATTGAATTTATTTTAAACTTCCATATGTGTTAGGGAGATATTTTTGCAGTTTAAGCCTCTTTGTTACCCTTATTTTCATAAGAAATTAAGAATAATCATAGCAGTAACGGTCATAAAACGTGCCAGGATCGTGAACATTTAGTAAGCTATAAAGGAAAAAAAATATTAGTAAACAGAAGTTCCAGTTTAACCTTAATATTAAACCATTATTATGATTACAATTGATAAGCTCGCGTTTGACCACGATCTAACCTGACGGAAAGGGATGATGTGGTCGACGACGGAGCCCGCTTGCCTAGAAGTAACCGATTCACACTTGACATAAAGACTATTTTATTTTGTAACACTTGTCTTCTTGTACACCAGGTTCTTAACAGGCGACACGATGTGCTGCTTCGACTGCGAGCTGATGCCGCGGCTGCAACACATCCGCGTCGCTGGAAAGTACTTCGTCGACTTCGAGATACCGGTGTGTATTGTGTCTTTTACTATAAAGTTCCAAACATGCGCAGCAGCAAAACGAGCAACGTTCTTCACGGCCGCCATAAAGTTGGACATTATCTTGTGATTTTCACGCGTTTTTACTTCTGTGACTTACCCCACAGGAACTGCACAATTCACCAAACTAAAAACTTAGTGATCGTGTAGCGTTCTATCATTAAAATATTTTTTGATAATTGAATCAGTAGTACGTCCAGAGCCTTTACAAACTTTTTTACTGGCTTAATTTGTGTTCCACTTCTGGGCAAAGGCCTTCCCTTCTTCCTTACCTCTGTATCGTGTGCGGCCACCGGCCAAGTTGCCGCCGTAACGTGATCAGATCGTCACACCACCACATTACGGTCGACATCGAAGGCGACGTCCTCCCTCAGGCATCTAGCTAATGCCAATTTTTTTATTTTTTTGACGGGGACCTCCCGCAATTCAGCACGCTAGGGCTGGTTACTGCTTAACCGGACTATCTTGTGGTGGCCTCAAATGAATTTAAGGCCCCCAGCCAGGGCTTACAAACTAGCTAAATTATACTAAATGATCCCTCGCTAGGGCATCCCCTGCGGGATACGGACCTCGGCTTAGCGGCGTCATTTCGGGAGGAAAACAAGGGACAGGCTGGATCATAACGTTATTATTTAGGGGATTTAAAATTACTGGCTCAGCGACGCGGGCTGGCTCGGTAATCAAAGGTCGGGGAGGGTTATTACTGGGACGTCGCGACTGGCCCCGGCGGCGGGGCCGGATCTAATGCCAATCTTCACTTGGAGCAGCTATACTCAACCTACGGGCCACATGTGGCCCTCCAAGCTGTTTTATGTGGCCCTGTACCCTAGTACATTTTTAGTACGATATTTACTCTATACTAACTACTTCATTGAGTATATTAAACTATGATCAACATTAATTTTTAACTAAGTATACTGATCTCGGCTTACTGATCCATTCCTTAACGATGTACTGAGCCTATTCACCAGCAAGCAAAGCGAAAAAATTGGCCTACTCAGTAACAATTTCATCAAAAACTATCCATTTGTCACATATTCAAAACTAATATTCAATGTAGGTACTGTTAATATACAGTTTTGTTTTACTGTATGGGCGCGTTCCCACTATGTCGTGTCGATTTTATCATTTTGGACGACTGCCATACATTTTGTATGTAAAAAGTCGTTGACGACGGTTAATCGTGTCGTCCTATATGTGAACACCTCCATTTAAATACACAAGCTACGACGCTTTAAACGACACGATAATCTGTCGTCGCGACATAGTGGGAACGCGGCCTATGTTGTAATAGTAGAAGCGCTATGAGGCCCATGAAGATAAAAGGTTGAGTATGGCTGACTTGGGCAGACCACCTTATAGAATTAGATTAGAGAGAAACTAAACGGAAGTTTAAATATATTTCAGACGAGTTTCCGCGCCCTCTGGCGTTACATGTACCACATGTACCAGCTGGACGCGTTCACGCAGAGCTGCCCCGCCGACCAGGACATCATCAACCACTACAAACTTCAGCAGGTAACACCACCATACTAACTTTACAAGCTATTAGTAGTGGTACAAGGATCTTTTGCAATGCCTCCCGCCATTCCTTCCAACGAAGAGTTGTTTTTTTTTTATCGAGATTTAAATTATGGTTCAATGTTAAAAGTTATTCAAAATTATGAGTGTAATGGCCCCTTCAGATTTTCACTTATTCTTACTATACAACGTGTAACAGAATAAACGCAATAACTCATAGGGGGTCATTGTACTCATCATTATGAACAACTTTCACTATGGGACCAATACTGAAATCCCGAAAAAAATCAGCTGTCAGTACATTTTGTCGAGTTATGCTCACAGTACGGGGCAGTCGACTTTTTTTTCGAGATTTCAGTATTGGTCCCATAGTAAAAGTTGTTTATAATGATGAGTACAATGACCCCCTATGAGTTATTGCGTTTATTCTGTTACACGTTGACTTCCTACACGCTGTATGAAACTCCAAAATTGTTTTTCCATGTCTGCCAGGCGCCAAAATATCCTTGTAACACTGGATTTCGCCTATATTGATACAACAATGGGGCTACCCTTCGATGCCATCCTATCTTTACGGGATACGTCTAAGATCATTCAGGCGTCAAACATTTTGTACCCAAATGTCAAGTGTGATAGCCAGAAAATATGTTTTTTCCTTAAGAAATCGTCCTGTTGCCTTACCATGACGTAAAAGGGATAGTGCTATTCGCTATGTATAGCTCCGTCTCCCTCTAAAGCGGAATCATGATCGTTTTTAGACTTCATAGTACCCCTGGACTTTACTACGAAAGTCTACGAAGTAGATGTTCAGGAGGTTATTTCTGCAAGAATTCAGTATTTTTGGATCCAAGATTAAAGCTTTACTTTCCATTTGGGTACAAAATGATCGATGTCAATTTTATCCAATTTAAAATCCTTTATTAGTATATCATATTCCTAAAATATAACAAGCTTCACGTCTAGATATATGTGTATTTTAGTATGTAATCGTGCAATGCCACGGAATGCATCTATCTTTGTAATTTGGGTTCTTCTCTCTCTCTATCGTGTAACTGTCGCCTTCAGTTGTCGGCGAAAGGCTTGGTGCTGACGCCGACGCCCACACTGCAACGGAAAGAGATACCGACGGATGTGGTACGTGCGGCCCGTGACGTGTCGACATACGCGCTATAGCATCGCATTGTTTCGTCACATCCTTCTTTCTAGTACGGTTTACACCGGCTGGGCCAGGGACTCGCTCCGGCCGGTAGAAACCGTACGTCATTCGAAACAAAACATACTCGCATCTCTATGTCAGACGCACGCCATGTAAAAAGCTAATCTCTTCTTAATTTTCAATACTCAAATTCACTTTTCAATACATCTAATGGGGACCCATGGAAATCGACTAATCATTTACCCTCAAAAAGCATCGTTAGTCGATTTTTAGACATAACAATTCATCGCTAATATAAACATTGCGGGCTTTAAATTTTCTCGGTTGCTCATTAAATTGAATTTTCCTACTTTCAAGTTGTTTATAAATAAATTGGTGAGCATCAAGAGGTGTCAAATTTGGGGTTGTAACGGGGTCTGACGTTATACCTAAAACTAGGAAACAGAAAACCGACTCAAAGGATGAAGTTAGGGGATCGGAATCTCTCTTAAAAATTAACTGAATAGGAATCATAATTCTCAAAAAAAAGTATCTAAAGTGTTTATTTGTGACTCCATTGTTCAAGCTCCGCTTCTCGAGACTTGCAACTGGCCTCCGTTACAACTGTGTTTCAAATTCCTAAAATTATGATAATTTCTACTTGAAATTAGGGAAAATGTTGCCAAGAACCTGATTTTGTAAATATAATAATCAAATCAGAATCACAATTCACGACTGAACTTACATACTTCATGGTGTTACCACCGGTTTTTGAAAGCTAATTTATGTTATTTTATCTGCTGTAAATCTTGTGTAAAATACCGGATTTGCGCCAATTGCGATTGCCAAGACAAGACGAAAGCGAGTACGATTGTATAACGCAGTACATTCGTTTTCAATGAGTGGCCTTAGTGTGGGTTTTAATGTGCTTTATCGCGTAAACGTAAACGCCAATATGTATGAAAATGTCACCGGTAAATGGCAAACTCCGTTGGATTATAAATATCTTGAGATACTGTAAACTCTCGATAAATTGTCAACCTAACATCTGGAATACTTTTTTACGAATCAAAATTTGGTGGTATATAATCTCTCGAAGACATTCCGAGAAATTGTGAACCGAGATAAACTGACGACATGTTGGCGACCAATCAGTGTACGGTTCTACAAATTATCGGATTTTCTTCGAAATTTTGATGCGTAAAAAAGTATTCCAAATGTACCGATATATACCGTTCCGAATTTACAGTCTCTCGAGATATTTTGTAATATTGCGGAGTTTGCAAAATATCTGGTGACAACAATAATGGGAAACCTCTTTTTCTGGAAGATTTGACATAAATATGAACGTTTACGTTAACGCGATCGAGTACGAATTGCCAACTTATCGCAACGCGGCAACGTCTTTCAGAAACCGGTGGTTTGTGTAGCATTGTGTTTCTTGCTGTGAGGGTGTGTGGCCGGTTGTGGTATTTGTTTGTTGTTTTCCTAATCAGATAACTTAGTATCAATTTTTAATAATTTTTCTTAGTAACAATTAGTATCATAAAACGTCAATAATTACTTTGCTGATTGATTTGATTATATTTGTAATAAACTTAAATCTTCCTACTTTTTTTTTACAATTGGAAAATGCATATTTAATATGATAAAATTTTAATTTAAAAGCAAACTTCAGCAACCATTTTATGCTTTCAAAGTACCCATTGCTGGTACTGTAATATTTTTCATCAATACTGTATTCTGTTGCATACTAATTGATAGTGGTGTTAAAATTGAGTCAGCTTAACACTGATAGAACAAAATAAAAAGGTACTTCTATCATTCCAGGCGCTGAAAATGAAGAAACACGAAGAGCTCGAGACGCCGACGTTTACGACGTCAATCCCGATCGACGTGAGCGAGAACAGTATCGCCGAGTAGGCTCGGGCGCGCACGTGCCTTGGTACAACAGTAGGCGTAACCTTTTCTAAATTATACCACCATCGCCCGACCGCCGACCGCAACGGTATACACCTTGCAAAATATTCAAATATTGTTGCCAAATTCAACAGCGCACGTTAGGTGACCACACAGTAAAAACTGTCCTAAAAACCAAACTGGTTCTGTTAAAAAATATCGATTCTATATTGTGATAGCGTGGACAAATGCTACTTAAAGTTTTCCCCTCTCCGCTTGTGTGGCCAGCTATTCGTGAGTAAGCGATGCTAATGCGCGACGATTGCCGACATTTTATTATTCAGCGTGATACTGATCCTACACCACCCATTACGTAGCGACATAGCGCTTCGTGACATTACTCGTCTTTACACTTTTAACTTTTAGCACTGAAAGAGATTAATGCCATGAAAGGTGCTGTAAACAAAATAGTAACGTGAGGAAATTATATTTTTGTATTAAATTAATTTTTGAGTGTTGCTCTAGCAGTAGATTTTAAATCTATGAGTATGTTTGGTTTGGTGCAATCGAAATTTAGTTTTATGAATACATGTTGAGGAAAGCTATGGATATTGCGGAATATTTATTATATATTTGGACATTATTACTTTGCAGTAAATATCATGTTTACTTTGTGACATCTTTTGGCAGATCAGTGTATTTTATTTTTATTGTTTTCAAATTGTTAGACGTTATTGTGGCCATTAGTATTTTGAATTAAATAACTTGCGAGTGGTCTTAAAACATATTAAATGTGCATTTTATTTTATTGATGTTAGTGTGCTTGGCAGAGGAGATGAACAAATTAAAATGTGGAGTTTAAAACCATGTTTCATCAATCTTTACAAATTGCAGTGTACCTTTGTCTGTATATGAAAAATAATAATTTTACAAGTTTTTTTTATAGTTTTAGAATAGTTTCAGTGTTCAAACACAACGAATAAATGCCCAGGATGTGTTGTTGTATTATATTCACGATAGTTTTAAGCTTGCTTCGCAGTATTCAACTTTGTTTGTTCATTTTGGACCCTATAGATTATTCTTTAGGTTTAAAAAGATCAGTTTCACAGCCATTTTGATGTTAATGCCTCTGCCTTTTTTGTTACTGTCACTTGAAACATCTTTATCAACAGATGACTATCACCAATCCCCTTGTGAGCGCTCTTGCCTGCGTAATGTTACCTTGTAGTAAGGTATTATGTTTTCGAGAATGTACTTATGTTTTTGTTCACATTTTCAGTTCCTTTGTGTTTCATGTTTGTTTTAATTATTTTTACGATCCTTCAATAGAATGTTAGAAGTGAGGCTTTAAGTTGGACCACCTATTTAAATAATAGACATTTGGCTTCTCAGTTTCGAGAGATAATTGTTTCTTTAAGTTTCAAACCAATATTAGGCTATTTCATTTTTTTCGAATTTTGGCTAATTCAAATTAGGAATCTTAAATCATTTAAATTTTGCCACTGCACTAGCCGTTTTAACTTATTGTAGTCTCAAGTAGATTTTTGAGTTATGGTGGCAATGGAATATCAACTTTGTCATAGACATTGGCTTTGTGGTTCCAAAACTTGAGAATATTCTGAACAATTCAAGTATCATAGTACACACACTAGACAAGGGCGAGAGACAACCAGCATGTCGATTGGACAATGTATAAAATAATAATTACTAGATTATAATGTAAATGTTAAGGAATAAACCTGGATAATTATATTTTTTTTGTTTTGTTTTATTTATTTTTCTTTCGGTCTGAGTTCCCTTTGTTTACTTCTTTCTGTTGATTTCTATTTACTGCCATGATGACCATGAAACTCTTGCTCAAATGATGCCAAAATCTAAATATCTATGCTTCTGTGCCTTGCTTTTAGAATAGAGTTGGTGACAACTGCTAACATGTCGTGTTCCATATTAATTTATACTATATAATGTACTATCAATGTGATAATAATAGCTTTTATACTTACAATAAAAAAAAAACATTTATATAAAAGAGTTTATTTATTTAAATATTATAAAAACAACTTACTTGTTGTGTCAACAACTTCAATAAATATTTCAAAACTTGAACTAGAATTTATTCACTAATATTTTCAGCTTATTTATCTATGACAATCTTCTTCTTCATCCATTCATTCTTATAAACATCCTTGGTCAACACGGACGTTAAAAATGAATGAGTAATAAACGCAGTTATACCCCAAATCTTATATTCTTCAATTACAAAAACTGGTAGAATAAAACCATTGCTAAATTGGGTATAATACTGATTCTTGGGCTCACATAACATCTCGATAGGGACTGAGAATACCTCTGAAATTGCATCAACATTAATGCTTAAGTCTTCTGGCATTAAGTTCGGTATGGCGCCGATTACAGGAGTGACCAATGCATTGTTGTTGCGGCCGGGAAGCGCGGGGCCAGCACCCCACACATCTATTCTTTCCGGCCGCAAGCCGATTTCTTGATATGCTTCCTTCAGGGCAATCTGTATAGGAGACTCATCTTTGCCGACTGGCCCGCCCGGGAAGGATACCTCGCCACTATTGTTTCTCATTTTAGTACAGCGAACTGTGTACAAGAGTGAGGGCTTGTCTAACACCTTACAAAGTGGCACTAACACGGACACTTTGTCCGACGGCACCTTTCCGTACCTCGGTGTAGTCAATCTTTTGAAATTTGTCATGCATCGCTCACGGGAAGCTAGAGAAAATATATTTTGTATCCCATAAGTTATTCTGGATGAAGTCATGTTTATAGATACTGTCAGGATACTGTGCGATTTCTATGACTGCTCATGTGTTCGAATGATCCAAAATCTTTAATTTTTCATGTTGTTTAATATTCAATATTGTTTTTAGAACATATTATTATGAAAATATAAACTATAGGTAATTTTGTGGTCACTCCAAAAACTGAAATTAATGATTTATTTGAGGTTTATTTTTTGTTTTGTCATTTGTCCACTCGTCACATAACTTAAAAGTTTAAAACTAAATTTGACAATAGCTTGACAGTTTTCAGGCAGTTATTTATGTAAAAACATGAAATGTTACTTAGGTACCTCAGTTAAATACTGACCATTGAACCTCAATGGTCTGTGTTAAAAATATCACGTAAAAATCCCTAATCACACTCATTCACTAATACGTCACTGTATAATTAGTAGCTTTGGGAGCGTCCAAGTATTACGTAACGCAATTAGTTAACGTTTTACAAGACCCTCCTCCCCCCAGGGAGGTTCTTGTAAAACATTACGATGCGTTACAGGGGCGGGAGGGGTGTTCAAACAACGCGTTACATAACATTGATTTTTTTATTTAACGCTAGCTCACTAAATATATTTTCGAGTTACACAGTTACTAAACAGTAGGTACCTAGTCATTTTGCCAAACAAATATAAACATCAATATTTTTCTTGAAAAAAATTTAGTACCTAATATGAGAGTAGTAGACATAATTGTGACTTTTAGGTAAAAATTGTCACTTGGATGATACGTAACGTTTCGGGAGGGGGAGGGGGGTACACATAAACGTTACGGCGCGTTACATGGGGGGAAGGGAGGGTCAAGAATGTTCAAAAATTGCGTTACGTAATACTTGAACGCTCCCTTTTCTAACTCGTCTCATTAGGTCTCATTCTTTATTTCGACTCATTTCCAACTCGTCCGAAGCTTATGTACCTAAAGTTAAGCACAAAGTCAATTTTTATTAAAAATGTTTTTTTAACCGATTTCAAAAAAAGGAAGTCTCTATTTGGTTGTTTGTTGTGTTTTATACCTCATAACTCCGTAATTTATGAACCGATTAGATAAATTATTTTTTTTTATGCGAAAGGATATACTTTCCGATTGGTCCCATAGCAATTTCATCAAAATCAGTTCAGTAGTTTGGTTTTTAAATCAAAATAGTTGGAAAAAATATGTGATCCAAGTTGCGTATTTTGCTTTCCTGTGACTTTCCAGTGTTGTTAGGTGTGGGGTACCACTAAAAAGTGAAAAATAAAAAACTTTTTTACAAAAAAATACAACCGACTTCCAAAAGAAACACTACAAACTATAAAATAACTTTTATTTCGGAAGTCGGTGTTTTTGGTTGTTTCTTCGTATTTTAAAGGTTGTATTTTTTTGTAAAAATGTTTTTTTTTTTAAATTAAAATAAGATCTCTAATCGTCATGCTAATTTTGGATAATTAACATGACGTTGGTTGGTGCCGAGGAAGATAGGTAGACTCTACTTGACATTATGACTTTTGTTTTAGGTCGGTAAATCATGAAATGACTCCTTCCGCTCTGGGCGGAGCGAAAAGGAGTGTCAAACTCTTATTGACTAAAACCCACCCGTGTTCCTCCAAAGGCCCTCTGCGTTCCAGTGCCGCAGTAACTCTTTCGAACGAATTCCGCAACCGTGCAGGCACTGACCCTAGTGGGTCCCGTCAATTATGCTAACATGTCTTTGCGGTGCGCGTGGAACACAATGCGCCGTGGACCCGGGTCTAGTTCTTATCGGACGGCGAGTTACCCATCGTTCGCGGCCCTCAGCGCCGCGCTTACGGTGGTGGAGAATTGCCCTGCGACTTCCGACGCCTGGGGCGTCTTCTTCCATTGCGGTGGGGGCGTGAGATTTGCCTCTCCCTCACGCTTCCCACGTCCTCCTTCGTTTGCATTATTGCTTCGCAGAAGGAGATGACTGCTTTCCATGCATGCCGCTTCACTCCGGACCATGGGTTGAACCAGGCCTGGACGCGAACCCAGAGGTGACACAACCAGAGTTGAGGGCGGCCGTGACACGGCTCCGGGCGAAGAACACTGCCCCGGGGCCCGACGGGATTCACGGCTGCGCGTTGGCCCTAGCTCTGAAGGAGCTGGAGCCCCGACTGAGAGGACTCTACTCGGCGTGCCTTGAGCAGGGCCAGTTTCCCGCTCAGTGGAAATCTGGTCGTCTGGTCCTGCTCAGGAAAGCGGGGCGCCCTGCTGACTCGCCGTCCGCGTACCGGCCCATAGTGCTGCTCGACGAGGTGGGAAAGCTGTTTGAGCGGATAGTCTCAGCCCGCCTCGTCGGCTACTTGTGCGGAGGGGCCGGACCTGGCCGAATGCCAGTACGGCTTTCGGCAAGGGCGCTCCACTGTGACGGCGATATCCCGAGTGAGAGTCCTGGCGGAGGACGCGGTGTCGCGGGGCGGTGTGTTGTTGGCGGTGTCCTTGGACATCTCCAACGCCTTCAACACCCTGCCCTGGAGTTGTATTCGGGAGGCACTACGATATCATCGAGTGCCTTCCTACCTCCGCCGCGTCGTCGGGGCTTATTTGGCGGAAAGGTGTGTCACTTATCTGGGACGCGATGGTAGATACCAGCGCCCCATGTCGTGCGGTGTTCCGCAGGGTTCGGTCTTGGGCCCGCTCCTGTGGAACATCGGGTGCGACTGGGTGCTGGGGGGCGGGCTCCAGCCGGGAGTGAACCTGGTGTGTTGCGCTGACGACACGCTGGTCACTGCCCGGAGGAGCTCGCACAGGTAGGCAGCGTTGCTGGCGACGGCTGCGGTCTCACAGGTGGTGAGCCGCATACGGCGCCTCGGCCTAGAGGTGGCCCTCAACAAGTCGGAGGCCATCGTTTTTCATGGCCCCCGGCGAGCGCCGCCGCCGGGATCGCACATTGTGGTCGAGGGGGCCCGTATCGCTGTCGAGTCCACCATGAAGTACCTGGGATTTGTGCTCGACAGCCGGTGGGATTTCGGCCCCCACTTCCGGCGGCTGGCGCCCAAGTTGTTGGGCGCGGCGGGGGCGCTGTCAACGCTGCTTCCCAATTTGGGGGACCCGAGCACCGCCTGTAGGCGGTTGTATGTGGGGATCGTGCGATCGATGGCCCTTTATGGGGCCGCGATCTGGGCGGCTGATCTGACTGCCAGCACCATCACTGTTCTGCGGAAGCCGCAGAGGGTGATGGCCGTCAGAATCATCAGGGGATATCGCACGATCTCCTACGAGGCGGCTTGCGCACTGGCCGGATCTCCGCCGTGGGACCTGGAGGCGAAAGTGCTCGCGTCACTGCATAGGTGGCGCGAGGGCGCGCGGGCGCGCGGCGAAAGACTGACGCAGCAACACGTGGAGCTGCGTCGGTCGCAGCTGCGCGAGGTCCTGGTGGCGGAATGGCGTGACAGGCTTTCGAGCCCTTCCGCCGGCCTCATCACCATCGAGGCCATCCGGCCAGTGCTCGACCTGTGGCTCGGGAGAAGGCACGGCTCTCTGACGTTTCGTGCGACGCAGGTCCTCTCGGGGCATGGCTGCTTCGGGAGGTTCTTGTGCCGCATAGGCAGGGAGCCGGACTCTCGATGCCACCACTGCGTCGACTGTCGGGAGGACACGGCACGGCATACGCTCGCAGAGTGTGCAGCTTGGGAGGAGCCGCGCCGTGCCCTCATCTCTGTTGTAGGGGTGACCTCTCGCTGCCGGCCGTAGTCCATGCTATGGTCGGCGGTGAGGAGTCCTGGGACGCGGTGGTCTCCTTCTGCGAGACAGTTATCGCGCAGAAGGAGGCTGCGGAAAGGGAGAGGGAGATCACAACCGCTCTCCCTGCCCGCAGCAGGTGCATCGGGCGTCGGAGGAGGCATACGCTGCCCTCTTCCGGCCCCCCTAACTGGGTCCAGGGGCGGCGGACTTGGGGATGTCCGTCGCCCCCCACTCATCCGGACCCGAGGTGGCGGCGCGTGGTGTTCCCGTGCGCCCCTTTTTGACGTAGCGAGGGGAGTTAAACACCTCACTCCCCTCGCCGACGCGAGGTGGCCCGCAGAGGCGGGCCGGCACCAGTCGGGGATTGCGGAAGTCGCATACGTTCCCGCGATCCCCGGCGTAGGTGGAAGATGGAACACCGGGGTGGTTTTAGTCAGTAAGAGTCTGACAGACCCCTCCACCCGCCCCAGGGTGGAGGATTTCCATGAGGATTTCACCCCGAGATCAAAAAAAAAAAAAAAAAAAAAAGGGCTGGACGCGAAAGGTCTCCGCCGAAGATCGCCTAAGCAAGGCAGACCTCCAACGTATGCACCACCGTGTCCTCCAGGCGATCTACACATTGGTGGCAACCGGGCGTGTCCTCTCGCCGAATCCGAAACAACCGCGTTCGGTGAGTAGGTACCTGCGTCAGGCGGAAGGTAAGGACGCCGTGGCGCCTCTCTAGGCCTCCTTAAAGCCATCTTATATTCCAATTATATTATTATTGCGATGGACTGTGCCGGCACTGTCACTACAGCTGCTCAGGCCCTCAAGCGGCGTAAGTATCTACTCCAAATTTTTTAGCAATTACAGTTCTGTACCGTTTGGGGTCGAAACGCCTTTTCCCAACTACATTGAGGACTTTCAGTCAAACTGATTCCAGCTACGTTTCACGTGGAGTGACTGCCTATCTGCCCTACACATTCCAGTACTGGGTAATACAGTACCCCGTGGCAAGACCGTTGTTAAATTTTCTGGCTTCTGGCAATCCGAAACGACTGCCAAAAAAAACGGCTTAATCGCACCAAGGTGCCTCGGTATGTTAAGATGGTCACCCATCTGTAGAATAACCTCGGCAAGCTTTGGTAAACCTTGAAGATCGACCCGCACAGCTTTTATTATATAGCCACGAGTTCTTCTGAAATCGGGAATTAATGCGCTTTATATTTTTTTGTACCTAATTGTTCCTACATTAAATATAAGCGTCGGACGAGTTGGGAATGAGTCTAAATAAAGCATGACACGAGTTAGGAAAGCGACTATGGGCTGTTTCACGACCTCCGAATAGCCACTAACCACCGAATAAATTCGAAAATCGGACATCGTTTGTATGGAAATTTCTGCCAAGTAAATTAAAGGGAACTTAATCGTAGGTGAAATAGGCCATAAATATAGGTACAAAGTGATGTATTAGTGAATAAGACTTAATTTGACAAATTACCATCACAACCTAAAAAATATACGTAGTCTTGTAAGGTGTTTGTGCTCATGATCTATGTCTCAGATGTCTATCTTAGTCTGATATTCGGCAGATGTGTCCAGCTCATATCCAATTTAGGGTAGAATGGGGATATTGCGGACATCTAAGGTAAACCTCCAATAAAAGCCTGTTTACTAATCAGATCTTTTTTAATTAGGTATTATTAAACTTTGGTTAATATCATAAATTTCCACTTATCAATCAACAAGTATTAATTTAAATGAACGAAGTCGGTTAAAAAACCAACCCCTTTATGTCCGTGTTTACTCAGTGAATTCCGGGGAAATACGGAAATCGGCAATTGGGGTAATTGCGAATAGTTACTTATCATTACATAAATAACATATTAGACGCTCACCTGTACAATCTTGAGACATTGAATCCAGTCTTCTGTTGGATGTGCTATGTACTTCTCATTGCAAAAAATACAAAAGTAGGTAATCTTCGTCAGCATGTTCAAAATTTTTACCAGTCTAATTTTTCTTACTGCCATAAGTAGTTTTTGCTTAGTTGATACTAAGCAAAAACTACTTACAGCATTAAGGATATCTTCACTTTATTATCTTGTTTGACGATGGCCGATATTACCCCACAACGAGTGTTCGCAGTTACCGTCCCGTATCGTAACCGTCTTGAGACTTATCTGCACATTAAATATGGCGGACAAGATCAAACAAGAGCGAGTACGCGACGCGGGGTGGAAGATAGGTGGTTAGAAACTGATGTCTGTGTGTGATGTGGTGTGTTACACGGTGTCGGTGTCCGTGTTTACCCCACACTCTGCCTTTTCAGAGAGTGTTAGGTGCGTAAGATACAGGGCCTTCATATATCAATAAATATATCAATAGACCAATATAAATTAACTAGTCTGTTATTATCATGAGTTTGCTGGGTTTTTTATTACTTCTATTTCAGTTAGGCTACTTATCCCCCTGTTATTGTAGTCTTTGTTTCCCCCTAAGACGCACTGCAACTTTTTAACCTAACTTACAATTCCGGCCGCGTTTATGCTCCTCACAGCAAGGTTTAAAATTCGCGTTCAATCTTAGTGGAAACCCCAACATATCCAATCTAACAAGATTAACAAAACTCAGTGAACTGGAACGCGTATTGACCAGCTGATAAATAATATGTCACTGTACTGACAATGACATCCATCACTATCAGTCAGCTGTCAGTTTGCCCCCTTCCAATCTTAGTTATTGTAATTGGGTGCAAAAATTAACAAATTGTATGAAAACAAGAAGAGTTCAAGGTTTTCATCGTTTGTTGGACTTTACACTTAGTGAAATTAGCAAAATTTGTGAATGAAGCCCGCTCATAAACTTTACAAAGTAATCATGTGTCTAAATCCTGGAGCTCTTCTGTCCAGTGCGGCAAAAGAAAAGTGTATAGCTAACTTAAGTGAACTCCCGTCGTTTAATGTAAGAGGTGGAGAAACGCGACGCAGTGCTTCTGTTTTAGTACCCATTTGTGTCGATAAAGGAGAAGTATGTCTTTTATATACCTTGAGGTCCACAAAGTTGAGCTCACACAGTGGTCAGGTGTCATTTCCTGGCGGCAAAATAGATAAGAATGAAAGCGTGTATGAAGCAGCCCTTCGAGAAACGGAAGAAGAGATAGGCATTCCCGCCAAAGATATCGAAATTTGGACCAAAATGAGCGAAGTCCAGGGACGAGATGCGACTATACTGATCACACCCGTTGTTGGCAAGATAAAAGACTTCGACATTGAGAAGTTGACACCAAATGAAGCTGAAGTAGCTGATATATTCACTATACCTATGAAAGTGTTCTGTGATCCAGAAAATCACGGCTGCTACATGTACAACAGTATATCTATACCTGTGTTCAATGGCGGCAAGCATAGAGTGTGGGGTATCACAGGAATAATTACACATCTTTTCTTACAGTCCTTTTTACCTAATTATCTTTATTATCCAGACTTTTTAAAAAAAGAATATAAATTAAATGAACTAATGCCTGCCAAACTATAGAAAATTTTGAAATTGAGTACAGGGAATAGTAAAGAAATAAGAATTTTCTTAAGTAGAATAAATAAATGAGGTGATAGAAACAGGAAAATCCTAGTTCATCAAAGTGAATACTTAACATTTGCTACAGTCAACAGCATTGTGCTGTCCATGCTAGCAATGTGACATTTACATTACATAGCAGTTAACATTGGTGGACCCTTTTTTTGATGTCGGGGGGAAATCCTCATGGAAATCCTCCACCCTGGGGCGGGTGGAGGGGTCTGTCAGACTCATATTGACTAAAACCACCCCGATGTTCCATCTCCCACCTATACCCGGGATCGCGGGAACGTATGTGACTTCCGCAATCCCCGGCTGAACATTGGTGGACCTACTTCAAGTATTACTTGAAATGCAGTTCACACTACATTTTTTGAGCATAAAGTACAAGAAGTTAATAGATTATAAATCAAGTACTTCAACTAACAATGTACATAAAATGACTTAAGCTTGTATAAAGTGTAAATTATTAAAATGCAAAAAATGAACTAGAAAACAATTTAGGACCAAATTTTTGTTGTTTTTTTTTGTGTTATTTATTTAATGTTGTAGAATTTAATAATTTATTTAGCTTGTATTATCTTAAACTATTTTATAAGACCTGTAATTTAAGTTACCAGTACAATTATCACAGACGGACACAGGTTTAACACTGTCAATGCAAGTGGATTATGTGAAATAAGTGGATTTGTAGCATAGATAACTGAAGCCAGTTCATTCAAGTTGATTATTCTGAATTTGAACAAGGCACAGCCTAGAAGATGTGTTATCTGCTTCACAGTCTATTTGTTATTTAATTTGTAAAACAATCACCTTATTATGTTCTAAAGTAATATAAAAATTGGGATGGTTTAGAGTATAACATGGATGGACAGAAAGACCTTGCTAACTCTTCATTGTATAAGAGTGGAGTCCCATCTCAACATATCAGGCACTTTCCTAGCTGCCCCTAATACAGCCACTACCCACACCCTTCCACAGACTTGTGTGAGACCCCTCTCACACAAACAAGAGCTTTCTAGGATACTTTATAATGGATGGTTGAAATATAAGTCAGTTATATATTGAATACTTTTTTTTTTAAGGATGTGTAATCATCTAATGACTTCTTCCACTCTGAGTGGAGTGGAAGGGCGTGTCAGACTCTTACTGACTAAAACCCATCCGTGTTCCTTCTAAAGCTCTTTGGGTTCCAGGGCTGCGGTAACTCTTTCAAACAAATTCCGCAACCCTGGCAGATATTGAATATAACAATGCATTCAACAGTGAAAGTGTTAACTAAACAACCTTTGCCCAGTTTCATATAAGTATATATAAAATTATAATAATATCCATCAATAGATAAGCTGATGGCCAAGTGATAAGATTCTGTTGTATAACTGTTAAATAAGGTACCTATCTCTCTGGTGATATGATAATTTATAAATATCTTTTAATAATATGTACACACAGTGTATTACATATATGTCAGACATATTCATAGTTATGTAATAAAAATATGAATATAAACTTTGGTTGTTTAATTCACAATAATACCTATGTATAGATTTTCTATATTTTTTCGTTAGTGTTTTTGATTCCTGCCAAGTGCCAATACATGACTACACGGAAAATTTATTAACTTTTTAGTAGGAGAGCTAGTAGTCATTTTTGTGTAGGTGTTTGAGGCATGCTGAAAACTTGTCCTATACCTCTCCTAACGCAGATCTGCAGACCTGGCATGGGAGAAGCAGGGCTAAATCAACCCTTTTAAAATTATAAGGGTTTATTTTAGAGTGTAACTCACGAGCGAAGCGATGGAGTTAATACAAGAATCCTGAATGCAGCGAAGGATTTAAGCTAGCCACATGGTAAAGACACCTTTATCCTTTATCCCTGAGGTGCATACTTTACTTTTCACACCTACTGCGAGATAATTGTGCTCCAGCCATGAAGAGAAGTAGCTGTTCACCGCGAGCGGCGCGCATCGGCATCTACTCATCCACTGCTAGAAGCAGGGTCGCGCGTATGGAGGTGTGCTCCCGTCTACCGCCGGGCAATAGTATTGTACTTACTGAATTCCATTATAACTCGCTGGGAATACTGTGATTCGAATTTGAAACCTCATTTTGACCGCGCGACCCGCATCTAGCAGCGCTGGCCGAAGCTCGACATCTATGATGTGATGAATGACGTACTTTGGGTTAGGTTTGCATAGCATAATTTGACGTTTTCGTGCAGGTAGTGTGAAAAAATGTTTTACACCTAGTAGCCTTGGTTTACAGTAATATCCTGTTATAATTGTCGTTATAACGGTACAGCTGCTGTTGATCATGACCTCACAGGTCATGGATTGTTACTGTTATTGGGTATTTACCGACCGGTAATCCAAGCTCAAGGTATATATTGCCAGCCAGCCATGGATCGCAGTCACGTAATATTATGCAGTTGGAAACGACGCGACGTAAAAACCCAAAATGTTGAGTAGGTCACCGACATGGTACCTACCTAATGGGTGAAAGTTGCCTCATAAGTCGTAAATAACATATTAACGCAAAGGGCTTTAGAAGGAACACGGATGGGTTTTAGTCAGTAAGAGTCTGACACGCCCTTCCGCTCCACCCAGAGCGGAAGAAGTCATTTGATGATTTCCCATACTTAATAAAAAAAATTAAAAAAAAGCTGCGATAGCTACGGCACTATCTTGGCAAGTCCATCTAATATGCTCCTGTTATTCGTCATTGTAATTAGGAGGTAGAGAAGTTGAGTTTGCAAAATAAAATCCATAGGGTTTTATAATAGATATATGGAATACTAATCAGTCGCACGCGAGTGTTTTGCGCCACATATTCAACAGGCGTAGAAAGGAATTTGCCTCAGCAGGAGCATTAACTTTTTTTTTTTTTTTTTTCTTTGGCTACCCACGGTTTGTGCGTTTAGCTAATGTCACGTTTGGTTTATAAAGGTAGGGAAACTTAATAAAAATATAATACTATTTTATTTTAACGGAATTCGGGATAAGAACATATAGGATCAGATTTATGATGGATGAGCAAATTACAATGACGAATAACAGGAGCTTATTAGATGGACTTACCAAGATAGTGCCGTAGCTATCGCAGCATTTTTTTAATTTTTTTATTAAGAATGGGAAATCATCAAATGACTTCTTCCGCTCTGGGTGGAGCGGAAGGGCGTGTCAGACTCTCACTGACTAAAACCCATCCGTTTTCCTTCTGCCCTTTGCGTTGCAGGGCCGCGGTGACTCTTTCGAACAAATTCCGCAACAGCTATCGCAGCATGCTGCAAGGATAAATGAATTGGTGACTGCCGAAGACAGCTGTACCTAATAAATTGTGTAGACAGACGCGGTGATGATCCCGCTAGTGAATGCGATTCTGTATTTCCTGATAGTAACCTGGTGGTCTTTAAGTTAAGAGTGAATAGGTTATTTCTACGCAAACGTACCTACTCCATCATCGAACACGTCAACGCTTGCCACCAGCACAGTAGATAAATATACAGTAGGTTATCTAAGGCCGCCCGCCGAGTTATTAGCCTACTCTTGCGTTGATACCCAGGGTTGTCACTTTTACTTTTAGTTAATATTTTCGAACAAGCAGCACTTGATCTAAATTTATAAAATAAAAAGCATATTATGATTGAATATTTTACCAATTTATAAATTTAGTAAAAATAAAAAGCTTTTATTCACATAACATTTATTATACTAAGTTACAAATTTGATACCGAGAAAATTTTTCTCCTGTTTCTGCACGTCCGGAACGCTTTATTATTATTTGTTAATGTAAAGTAAATTCTCATTCTTATGTAAAGTTTTTGTAAAAAGCTTTTGGGAAAGCATGGACAGGGCATCTTAAATTCTACATCATTCAGTTGATCGTAAATTGACCGGCCAATTTTAATGTTGACGTGGTCCTTTACAAAATGAAACCATATCAAAAATTACTGTTGCATTTAGTATAATACACATCACCTTACAATAATAAACAAAAAGAACAGACCTCTTAACACATTTTTTTCATACGATAAGCGAAACAAAAACAAGTGTCAAGTGGCCGACCCGAACGCCGCCGGCCAAAAAAATGCGATGTACACACAAGTATATAAGTCGATCGTCAGACTACCGGAACCATATTTGGATTGAACAACACATCAGACAATAGAAAAAATAATAATTTCAAAAGTAATTAATTTGCAATATTAATTATTGTGAAATTGTCCTTATTACAACTATACCTACGCGAAAAATATGTTTACCAAAACGATGTTTCGTACTCAATCCTCTATTTTATAGTAAAACTAGACTTCTTAAAATAAACTTTAGCTCTAAACATAGTATTCAGAAAAATGCGACTCGGCTACGCTCTTAATAAAGCAAATAAACTGTGAAATAAACAATACAATACCATATTTTCTAATAATATTTAAGTATAAGTAGGTACTTACATTTCTGGTTGAGTAGGAAGTATGAAGAATGATAAGTCCGGGTTTGCGAAATCATTATTGAGGCACCCGAAAACACTACAATATTTTTTTCCTCTTTTTGAAGTCATGATACTCGTAATTTACGACAAGTGTCCGCCACCCGCGCCGGCGAGAGTTGACGAACGCAAGCGGTCATGTAGCGTACGCGCGTGCTCACAGTCGCGCTGCACAGCCCGCACTGCCGCCACCTTATTCCCCCATATATTATGCTAGCGTGTGCGTGAAATCGCGTGCCGACATGGCGCGCGGCGCGCACGCACACATTCAAACCGAGAGCGGCACGTTTGTATGAAGATGTTTTACTGTATATTTATCTACTGTGCCACCAGGGTGAGATAATGGTTATCACGAGCGATTGGCTCGTAATAATAGAAAAAAAATGAAGCAGAAAATAAATAAGTACCTAGGTAGTTACTTAAACAAGGTGAGGTAGCAAAATATTAATAAAGCCACGTTCAAGCCCTCATAACCAGTCTTACGCATTATTTTACCTTGTAGGTAACTTATACTATAAAAAGTTTCTAGAGGACGGATAGCCATCACCCCATATACCATACAGCTGGATTTAATTAAGGTGGAAGGAGACCCCAACCTCCAACTAATGCCGGTTTCACAAACCAACTGTCAAGTCAAATTAGCTACCAACATAGCTGAAATGTCTTGTTTGCCTTTCAAACATGACGTTTCAGCTACTGTTGGTAGCTAATTTGACAGTTGATCAACGGTAGATACGTTATTGAGACCGGCCCTTAATAGGGAAAAGACTAGGCAGATAATGAGTCAGGTCTAGTCTAGAGATAGGTTAATGATGATTATACCTTTGACATGACGAGAGGATAGAACACCTAAAGTAAGTAGCTAATGTTATTGATTCCATTTATTTATATGTGCCAAAATTTACTAATAATTCCCGTTTTTTATTGTTAAGTAGGTAGGTACACCTAAATTAGTGTCTATGCGTTGTGCTGATCCGCATTGAAATCAAACATAGCGCTCTTTTATTAAGGCATTAATTTGAGTGTTAGTGAAAACATACACTTAGCCTTGCTACTCTGAACTATTTCGGAGTAGCGAGGCTAGTGCATGTTTTCGGTTTAGCTTCGGTCAGGCGCCAGGCGGCTGCGAGTAGTCAGCAAGACAAGTCGGCCAGTACACGGCAACTTGTCTATATTGGTGAGGTTGTTTGCACCAAGCAACTTATCCTACAGTCATAGAAGCATTCATTGGTGTATCTTTTCATGTCGGTGCTACAGACCTGATAGTAGACACTGATGCGTGCAATAGATACAGTCCATTTCAGACCAAAACAGCTGATTCTGACCCTCTACCAAAGTGGCTAGACAAATTGATAGTAGAACAAACAATAATGTAAGAAATTAATTATAGCTTAGGTACGCCACGCCTGCAGGGTTATGGCCCATAATGTTTTACTGCACAAATCGGAAGCCCCTTGTTTCAGGATCCAAAATCGTGAGGACTCTACTCGGCGTGCCTTGAGCAGGGCCAGTTTCCCGCTCAGTGGAAATCTGGTCGTCTGGTCCTGCTCAGGAAAGCGGGGCGCCCTGCGGACTCGCCGTCCGCGTACCGGCCCATAGTGCTGCTCGACGAGGTGGGAAAGCTGTTTGAGCGGATAGTCGCAGCCCGCCTCGTCAGCCACTTGTGCGGAGAGGGGCCGGACCTGGCCGAATGCCAATACGGCTTTCGGCAAGGGCGCTCCACTGTGACGGCGATATCCCGAGTGAGAGTCCTGGCGGAGGAAGCAGTGTCGCGGGGCGGTGTGTTGTTGGCGGTGTCCTTGGACATCTCCAACGCCTTCAACACCCTGCCCTGGAGTTGTATTCGGGAGGCACTGCGTTATCATCGAGTGCCTTCCTACCTCCGCCGCTTCGTCGGGGCTTATTTGGCGGAAAGGTGTGTCACCTATCTGGGACGTGATGGCAGATACCAGCGCCCCATGTCGTGCGGTGTTCCGCAGGGTTCGGTCTTGGGCCCGCTCCTGTGGAACATCGGGTACGACTGGGTGCTGAGGGGCGAGCTCCGGCCGGGAGTGCAGCTGGTGTGTTACGCTGACGACACACTGGTCACTGCCCGGGGGAGCTCGCACAGGGAGGCAGCGTTGCTGGCGACGGCTGCGGTCTCACAGGTGGTGAGCCGCATAAGGCGCCTCGGCCTGGAGGTGGCCCTCAACAAGTCGGAGGCCATTGTTTTTCATGGCCCCCGGCGAGCGCCGCCGCCGGGATCGCACATTGTGGTCGGGGGGGCCCGTATCGCTGTCGAGTCCACCATGAAGTACCTGGGATTGGTGCTCGACAGCCGGTGGGATTTCGGCCCCCACTTCCGGCGGCTGGCACCCAAGTTGTTGGGCGCGGCGGGGGCGCTGTCAACGCTGCTTCCCAATCTGGGGGACCCGAGCACCGCCTGTAGGCGGTTGTACGTGGGGATCGTGCGATCGATGGCCCTTTATGGGGCCCCGATCTGGGCGGCTGACCTGACGGCCAGCACCATCACTGTTCTGCGGAGGCCGCAGAGGGTGATGGCCGTCAGAGTCATCAGGGGATATCGCACGATCTCCTACGAGGCGGCTTGCGCACTGGCCGGATCTCCGCCGTGGGACCTGGAGGCGAAAGTGCTCGCGTCACTGCACAGGTGGCGCGAGGACGCGCGGGCGCGCGGCGAGCGACTGACGCAGCGACACCTGGAGTTGCGTCGGTCGCAGCTCCGCGAGGTCCTAGTGGCGGAATGGCGGGACAGGCTTTCGAGCCCTACCGCCGGCCTCATCACCATCGAGGCCATCCGGCCAGTGCTCGACCTCTGGCTCGGGAGAAGGCACGGCTCCCTGTCGTTTCGTGCGACGCAGGTCCTCTCGGGGCATGGCTGCTTCGGGAGGTTCTTGTGTCGCATAGGCAGGGAGCCGGACGCTCGATGCCACCACTGCGTCGACTGTCGGGAGGACACGGTGCGGCATACGCTTGCAGAGTGTGCAGCTTGGGAGGAGCCGCGCCGTGCCCTCATCTCTGTTGTAGGCGGTGACCTCTCGCTGCCGGCCGTAGTCCATGCTATGGTCGGCGGTGAGGAGTCCTGGGACGCGGTGGTCTCCTTCTGCGAGACAGTTATCGCGCAGAAGGAGGCTGCGGAAAGGGAGAGGGAGATCACAACCGCTCTCCCTGCCCGCAGCAGGCGCATCGGGCGTCGGAGGAGGGCATACGCTGCCCTCTTCCGGCCCCCCTAACTGGGTCCAGGGGCGGCGGACTTGGGGATGTCTGTCGCCCCCCACTCATCCGGACCCGAGGCGGCGGCGCGTGGTGTTCCCGTGCGCCCCTCTTTGACGTAGCGAGGGGAGTTAAACACCTCACTCCCCTCGCCGACGCGAGGTGGCCCGCAGAGGCGGGCCGGCTTCAGCCGGGGATTGCGGAAGTCGCATACGTTCCCGCGATCCCCGGCGTAGGTGGGAGATGGAACACCGGGGTGGTTTTAGTCAGTAAGAGTCTGACAGACCCCTCCACCCGCCCCAGGGTGGAGGATTTCCATGAGGATTTCCCCCCGAGATCAAAAAAAAAAAAAAAAAAAAAGGATCCAAAATCGTGGTAGGAGTCGACGATAAAGTACGTACTCATCTCCCGCCCCGTGTAACACCCGTTTAGGGGTTCATAGGCTGTTTTCGTGACAAAAACAGGACGGAAACCTGAAAATGAAAAATGACGGGGGTGGGGTGCAGAATTTTTGACTCTCTTACTTTTTTAGTTTTGACTTTGACCTCTGAGTTTGTTTCGGTGTTTCCAATCTGCACAGCTAGCATAGCTAGGAAACAACGGCCTCATCTAGCTTAAAATTATCAAAAAAGATTGACGTGTAAAAGTGTTATGTTTTACCTACTTGCAAAATAAAAATCATTTATATAACATTTAGTACGACTAAGACCATTCCTGAAAAAAAATCTGCGGCACAAATGGAGCACCCCCCCCCCCTCACCGTAAAAATGGGTTGCGACTGCCGCCGTGTACTTACCAGAACGAAAGTCACAACCTCTAATTATTTATTTCGGAGCTCTAATTTGTGGGGTGACATCACATTATACGCACCGGGTGCCACCCATGCTAACTAAGCCACTAGCCTAATCTGGGAACCCGGGGTCTTACCTCCTGCAGGAGACTATGTGTATCAACTTGAAATGTTTATTAATTCGGAATAGGCACTACTTACATGTAATCCCTCGTGGGCTGTGCTTCATGCCGATGCCTTCACTTTCAGTCAACTTCAGACTGTTTAGAAAAGCTGTAGATACCTACTTATATGCAATTTCTCGTGCATATTTAAAACAATACATCATTTAATTAGTTGCACACATTATCTTAACCGTCTCTGAGAGCTCTGTGAGTCTGTCTGTGCTGTGCAAGAAAAGCAATTAAGGCATAATTGGATTAAATCTTATAAAAGATGAATCCACATTGATGGATTTACCTCTTAGAAACGGCATTGTCTAAATTAATAGGTGGGTAAGCCCCAAGCATATTTGCGTATTAAGACACATAAACAGGGCTGTCATCCGGAATGTCTGGAATTCTCCGGATTTGTCCTAGGTTGGAAGGCGTCTGAGGAGCGTCCACCACTTTTCGTGTCAGAGGAATCACGATTGATTGAAAGATAAGCAATCAATTAAAAAACAAACTTCGTTAAAAATCTGTCGTAATCGTTAGCCGCAAACAAGAAAAGCTATTAAAAATTGCCATTGACTCTAACGTAATTGAAGAAATGAAACTAAACGATGTTTTTTATTTAAAATGCGCAGATATTTCTTTTTCGGGGGTGACCGGGGCAAATACTCAATTTCACCCAAATATTCGGGGTTTTTTTTAATATGGGTGATGGCAGGCCTAAACCGCTAGCTACCATTTTATATAGATCAACGGACAACGACTGATCCATAGGTACCTACTACTTCTGTATAGGTAGGCATAACTTGCAACACCATTGGAATAAAAAAATTAGGTTGACTTAAAAGAAGAGGTACCTGCTTAATCTAAAGAGGTTTGCATTCAGCTGTATGGTGATACTGTAAACAATAACTCTATAGTTACCCCCAAACATTCCATTTTACTCAAAAAGTTTGGGGGTTAAAATGCAGCAGTAGGTTTGCTTAGACTCCGGGTCTAGGGCGGCGCGGGCGTTCAGAATGGCGACTCTATCCACCAACCGAATGATCCCGGGAAGGATGGTGGTACAGTGATCAAGTGCTGCCGTATACAGCGAGGCTCAGGGGAGACCCCTTTACAGTCTCCCCAGGGATGTACAAAGGGGGTTTCGGAGTGGTCTTGTAAGAGGTACCGTGGCCCCTTCAATGTGCTGATGGTAATCACCGGGGTGGTTTTAGTGAGGTAAAAATCCCACACTCCATGGTCTTTTTCCTCAAAAGTCCAGGCACCTTTTGAAGGATTCCCCCCCCAAAAAAAAAAAGGAGGTATGTGCTTAGAATGGAAGTCAATACCAACTTATTTACTTAGTTTGACAAATACTCATCAGACTAGAGATGACGATAAGTAGGACTACTAGGAGAAAATAAACCTTCAATAAAATTATTCATTGCGTTTATTATTAATTTATTAAGTACCTACACAAAACAAGATTTGCCAACAAACCTCGCTGGGCACTCGAACCAATTTTATTTATTTACGGCCGTGATAGTTCAAAGCACGGCACTTTGTCTATCATTGCCAGGTTGTGCTTCTTCAAGTACTTTATCCTGCAGTTAAAGAAGCACCAGTTGGTGTACCTTCTCATGTCTGTGCCGCAGACTGGGTCGTACTGGGACGTGCAGTAACAGTCCACCTCGGACCACCTCGGGTTTTTTGTACCTTTTACCAAAGTGGCTAGACAAGTTGATAGCAGAAGAATCATGAATACTGAAAATGAAATTAAAATAATCAATATCCTAATAAGTATATAAAATTCTTCCGGTACTAACTGACGTTAAGTCAGTCTGATTGAGTCACTGACTGACTAAGTGACTGACAGACAACGCACAGCCGAAACAACTGGTCGTAGAAAGCTGAAATTTGGCATGTAGGTTCCTTGGAAGAGAGGATTTCCAGAAATTCCTACGGGAACGGGAAAAAAATATGCGCGCACGAAGTCGCGGGCAAAAGCTAGTATAACATAAAGCCAGCAGGGTTCGGCAGAGGTGTAGGTATAAACTATCAACATTTCGATACTTGGTAGGATATTTAAGTCCCATTTAATAGAGAGCGAGATTAAAAATAAAATAGTTTATTTCTTTAACGTTTTTTACAATATTATTCTGTGGCTAGAACTACCCAGTAAGCATGTAGTAATGCTTGTATTGGGTGGTTCTGCTCCTCCCTAGGATCAATATAATGTAGGTACCTACCTACTTATTTTTAGGTAACTAACTAAACTATTTTATGTAAAATTTTACAAACAAAAACAGAATGAATGAAAAGGTAGGTAAAGATTCTGGTATGACTCTTTGTGTGTGTGTGTATGTGTGTGTGTGTGTGCGTATGTATGTATGCATGTGTGCGTGCGCCTTTATACATACCGAGTGCAATGATGTTACAATATAATAATAATACTTAATAATAATAATAAAATTCATTTATTTTCTCACCACAATATTAAAGATTACAAGCGACATATTGATTAGAAATAAAATTAAAATTTTACTACAATATTGTGGGAGACTGGATACTGATTATAACAGGCAGATTAAAACATAATGGCGAATTCAAACAGCAGGGGATAAGGCGCTACCCTTATACTTACTGTATGCGCAGCGAAAAGCGACCGTCAGAGCTGACTTGTACCATCGTTACAGTCGGGGGTCCCCCCATTGTAACACCAACCCACTGTAACTCCAACCCACTGTAACACCAACCCACTGTAACACCAACCCACTGTAACTCCAACCCACTGTAACACCAACCCACTGTAACACCAACCCACTGTAACACCAACACACTGTAACACCAACCCACTATAACCCAATAATAATTTTAAAATAAAATAAAAACTTGGCCTCTGTATGCAAAATACGGGCTTAGTCGTGGAGTTACGGAAACCAGCCCAATTTACATAATACATGTGGGTACTTACATATAATACGTTTTCAGACATGGTAATCAAACCCAGGAACTCACGCTCAGCAGTTAGTACCGCTAGACCAACGAGGCAGTCGCCCAGTAATTATATGATTAGATTCATGTTTCAAATAAAATGTTGGCCGGGGCACTCCATGCAATGGTGCGTTCCAATATGCGATAGGTATCTACTATTGCGATATAACACACATGTGACACAGGTGGAATATGCTTGTAGTTGTGCAAATAGGTACCTAAGTAGGTACCCAGATGGTATATCTACGTACTCCACGAGTTCCACGTACTTTCGTGCGTTGTGCCAGTGCTTTCACTCAGTTAAAAAAAGTTTTGGAAGTCGGTTGTATTTTTTTGTAAAAAGTTTTTTATTTTTCACTTTTTAGTGGACATCTAACAACACCATTGAAAAGTCAAAGAAAAGAAAAATACGCAATTGCGTTTACTCGAATGACATTTTTTCCAGCTATTGACATTTAAAAATGAACTACTGAACCGATTTTGATGAAATTTCTATGGTTCAACCGAAAAGTACATCCTATCACATAAAAAAAATAATCAAACGACGGAGTTATGAGGTACCTGCGTAAGAGGTTACGTAGGTACCTCATAACTCCGTCGTCCGTCTTTTCAAGTCGGTTAAATACTCACAGTTTTATTACACAAAAGTAGGTACATCTTAATCGTCTCTGAGAACTCTGTGTTGTGCAGGGGCAATTAAGTAAGGCTTATAAAATTAATGTAATTATTTCGATTTTCCTCTTAGAAGCGGCCCTGCCTGAACTAATACGTATCTAGATAAACCACTGCTGGAAGATATAATTTCCGTGTTAAGGTACATAAAGCCACCTTATATAGCGATGACTCTTTTTCTATGTAATTAGAAGTTATGGTAGACACCAGATAAATGTGCAATAACGGTCAATGATCCACATTCACTTACTGACTTTCTTAATATCAAATACAGAAATAAAGGCATATAGCTGTCCTGAATCGACCTCTATCGTGAAATCGTGATCCTTTGTGATCTTGTAATGAGAAACGGTTCATAATTTATTGTTTGGGTATCCACGAAGGGCTATTAGGGAAAGGTCAATGTACTTTATTGCAAGTGTATCTGGAGCCTACTACAAACTAATAAATAGGTATAGGTATATAAAGCTTACCCCAATGAAGGAAATAAAAAAACGAGCGAGTTTCGTCTCACCTTGGTAAAAAGCAACATTAATATTAAAGTACCAACTGACAGCCAATTCGACCACTGCGTTCATTGGTTAAAACGAATAGGGCGCGCTCATTGGTCAAATCAAATAGCGCGCGCTTCCTCGGCTTCCTGTTACACACTTCCGTCCCATTTCACGAAATCACTCCCACAGATTGCAGGAAAGCGAGAAGAAAGATGTAACACATAAATAAAAAACACCAGTGTTGTCATTATAAAAAAATACGTATATTAAAAAAGAGTTAATCTAAAGAGGTTTCCGTTCAGTTTAATGGCACCGTGATCCAGTAAATAATAACTCCATGGTTCCCCCATTGTGCATGACGAAATCGTGCTGGCACTCGTATTCACACATGCTATTGAACGTGGTCTTTTGGTTGGACACCATAGCGCAAACCGGCATATATATCTTTGGGCAGGGACAGGAGGGGGCCCGCGGTAAGCACATCGTTGACGTCATCATCAGAGCGACGAAAAATACTGCGGATGAAAATTTTATATTTTTGGTCAAGTTTTTTGAAATGAGGACTGAAAACCGTAAGATGGGAGCTTTTTTTACTTTTCATTAAAATCTTAAACATAATTAATTAGGCAAAAATAATAATGAGAAGAGCGGATGTAGGAAAACTATTACTAGGTATGTAATAAGTGTAATAATAACCAATGGTCGGAGTAGGTAGAGCTATTTCTTATACATGCGATACGTTGTCTTAATATGGACACTCCCGGAATATATATAATTATTAAATAAGTTAGAAATTACTTTGTTTAAAGCTATTCAGGTCTTAAGGATTTATGAACGAACACATACCCCTCCGACGAGTAAGTATAAGACAGACACGTTTTAGATTAATAAATAAAGAAACAAAAACAGGTGAGTTCCTCTAGCGGCGCAGCCCGCTATTGTATTCTTTTGTTTCCACTAGTTATGTCGCGCGTTACACCTGAGCGGCAACATCGCGCGTGTGCGCATTGGAAATAAGCAACGCGTCGCTGATGTTAGTTTGACAATGTCGTGCGCTGACTACCAATACATAAGACAAGCTTTATTAATTTATCCTTGTTAATAAAAAAACAAATTTATTTTTTCGAATCCCAGAGTTTCAATTAGAATCCCGGGGACTGTCCAT
Organism: Mamestra brassicae; assembly: GCA_905163435.1. Classification (NCBI taxonomy): domain Eukaryota; kingdom Metazoa; phylum Arthropoda; class Insecta; order Lepidoptera; family Noctuidae; genus Mamestra; species Mamestra brassicae. Next base: position 3,924,561 of record LR991003.1, on the reverse strand, counting down.
ATTAACATCTAATCATAAATATTTAAGTTACAGCAGCGTGGAAAAATATTAAGCTAACTAACCGGGCTAGGTACTACGCACAGTAGGGAGATACCTAATACTGAAGATAAATATATATATGATATGTAGTCATCATATCATATATCATCAATCAATATTAAAAAAACTATTACGCAAAAGGAAAAACAAATAAATGACAGAGGTAGACAAATGATGAAAATTTGAAAACATTTAAATTTAATTCTTATAAGTGTACTTATTTGTTTTTAAAAACCCCACACTATTTCGTAAAATAGGTAGGTACTTAGATAAATAAATAAAGTTTATACCTATGCAAAGTGTCGTAAAAAAACAAGTGTACCATAAAGAAAACTATTAAAAAACTGTGCTAATGAATGATCCATAAAACTGTGCCAATGAATTGTCCTTACCAAGTTTATAATCCATTATCGGTTGATTAACTGAACTGGTTACTGTTGAGCTTGTCGTCGCAGAGCGCACTATCACTTGCAGGGCACCGTTGTATTTATATACCTTCGTATTAGGTACCAATTGTTAACAAACCAGTATTATCGCTCCGTTTCCTTTTGATAATCCGTCAAGTGCAATAAACAGGTGACAATTAATCGTAAAGTGCGGGAGGACGATCGTCCTATGCTCCTTTATAGCAACACTTGAATAAAACGCTTCGCCGATCGACGCAAAGTATCGTCTCATTGTTGTCGCTAGGTATTCGTAATTTTTATTCTGCTCAGCTCGACGTCATAATTGCGCTTCTGTTATGAATATCATTGGGTAAATTCTTATTGTCATTGTGTCTGGTTTTTTTTTTCCCTTACGTAGGATTTTTAATGAGTAGGACTGGTCTTGGGTGGCAAGGAATCCCTAGACTTTGTATTTACAAGTCAAGGACTACCTATAGATTTTATATGAGTCTACATGAGAGCTTTTGAATGTTAGGCAAATCATTTACTAAATTTGGAGACACTTAAAAAACTGAGTTCACATCACTATTTCGAATACCCCCAGTCGCCCACATGGATTGCCACCAGGTGGCAATCGGGAATAACATCGGAAAAAAAAACTACGATATTTGCCTAAAACTTAATTTTCAAAACTCATTTATGATAGACCATATCATAAACAATGGGCTTCTAAAAGAAAACAAGATCTCTATCAAGATGGAACTTCGGATTTAACTCTTCGAGTGACAGGAACCATCATGGCTCGTCCGTTCAGTATTCCTAGAAAATACGTATATTTGACGTAACGATTGCGTAGGCGATGCGGGCTACCAATTATACAGCATACCAAGCAAAGCAACGCTTCCCTAGCATTGCGACAATGGTGATAAACCTATCATTCAGTATCTTTTTCGTAGTGGCCGAGGAGACTAGCACAGAACACTACTCTGTACACAGCACTTTATGTCAATCATCGCAGTCATCAGTAAGTCCCTATCTTCTTAATATACATATATATTTCTTGCTTTCGTGTGTATGTCACTGAACTCCTCCTAAACGGCTGGATCGATGTTGATGAAATTTTTTGTGTGTGTTCAAGGGGATTCGAGAATGGTTTAGATTCACAATTGGACCCGGTAGGTGGGACCACAATCGATTTCTATAAGTTTTCGTCATATACAAAGCAAACGTTCGGACAGGACAACGTGTATCGGGACCACTAGTAATAAATCATTTTCTTGTATCATGTAATGTTTGTAAATTACTTAGCACACTATTGTGTAAATTCAAGTTCTTCGAACTTGGATGTGACGGCGGGTGGGCATGGGGACTGTCTACAAGTATGTAAAAGTGACGTTCAAAAAGTGCTGTCTCTCAGCTTAATTTGTATAAATGAGTTTTGGACGTTTAGTTTATGTGGGGCCGATGCAAGATTGGTATTCTTAATCCTACAATGTGTTACAGAATATACGCAAAACCCGTTATGGGGTCATTGTACTCATCATTATGAACAACTTTTACAATGGGACCAATGCCGAATTCGCCAATAAAATAATCTGCTGTTCAGTACATTTTGTCGAGCCGTTTTTTTTTCACGATTTCCGTGTCAGTCCCATAGGTGAGAGTTGTATATAATGATGAGTACAATGACCCCTAAGAGATATTGCGTTTATTCTGTTACACGTTGTATAACTACCATCTTATAAAGCTGAAGAGTTCGTTTGTTTCTTTGAACGCGCTAATCTGTAGCCGGATTTGGAAAATTCTTTTTATATGTGATAGCCACATCATATGGAAGGCTATTCGGGAATGGTAAAAAAACGGGATATGTGCGGACGAAGTGCGGGCGAAAGCTAGTGTAATCCTTACTTATACATATTATAAATCCGAAAAAAATAAATCTCTCGAAAAATGTCAGTTAGGAGGTATTGGCACTTCACCGTCGATATGTAAGTTTTATGTGAATGTTTTATAAGTTTGCGACAAGAGACTAAATATTAGAGTTATTCTGATGTAACATTTATGTCATTACAAAATGTGAAACTGAAGTTCTCGCGAGTAAGAAACTTGCCAAGCAATAATTAGCCTGAATAATTAAAAATGATACCCATAGTGTCTACTCTTCCACGCGGACGAAGTCGCGGGCACAGCTAGTATAAAATATAATCTATACTTCTATACTAATACTTATACTTTTATCTTCTATTTCTATACTAATATTATAAAAGTGAAAGTGGATGTTTGGATGGATGTTTGTTACTCAATCACGTCAGAACGGCTGATCGGATTTTGATGAAATTTGGCACAGAGGTAGATTATAGTCTAGAATAACACATAGGACTTTTTATCCCTTGGGATAGTTTTCGACATTCACCCGGGCGGAACGTGGGCGGCAGCTCGTCTATATAAGTAGGTACTAATATAATAAAGCTCGGATTTGGATAATTACTTTTGTAGGTATATGATAGCCACATTCATGAGGACGGCTAACGGGAACGGGAAGAAACAGGATATACGCAAACGAAGTCGCGGGCAAAAGCTTGTCGGTAATAAAGGTATAAGTCATGTCATTGTCACTTTTTTCGAGCTATTTCATCTATCCATCCAATCTTTTGATGGCAATATGGCTGAGCAATCAAGTAGTGTACGAGACAACGAGTTGTTAATTCCTGAGAGACGTATCAGGTAAGTGTTTACGTCCCTATGTCCCTGTACACGCTACTTCATGCTAGTATTATATTATCTGTGCCTATACGTTGGTACCAGATTTTTGAAGGCCAGTAAAATATGGTCTGAAATACTCAAGGAATTGTAACAACTTACAACAATAACGTAACAACAACGTACAACCAACTTAAATTGTAAATTTAAGTTGGTTGTACGTGTTGGCTACTTACGTAGGTAACGCAATTTCATGCACACTTTGCGAAATGAGTTGCATCAGTGTGGATCGATAGAGATATCAGATATAGCTAGGTATGATAGTAACCTGACTATCGGGTAGTACTTGACACTGCTACTACTAAATGACCTTTTCTGACAAACCGCATTAAATAGCTCGATCGTAGGTATTCTACCTCTTTAGGGTTCCGTAACCGAAGGGTAAGCAACAGAAGTACAGAACCCTAATACTCGGCTTCCGGAGTCTGTCCGTTTGTCTGTCAGCGGCGCTGTATCTCATGGACCGTTATAGGTAAACAGTTAAAATAGCTGTTTATGATATTAGTGCAGTAAGTTGGTTTTACAAACTCGTGACTATGGTAAGCCCTCGATTTCGTCTCGGGCTTACCATAGTCACGAGTTTGTAAAAACCATTTTCCGCACGTGTGCCATACCTACAATGTTTTTCAACACATTTGCGAGAAAACAATAGATAACAGACTTTTAGTTTTTAGATATCAGACGGAAAGTCGCAACAATCTTTGACGTTCCTTATATGTACCTATAAGTATGAAAATAGCGCGAATTTGCGAATGGCGCCACGTACGCGTGGTGATAATAAGAACTACATTTGTCACCTCATTTTCTCTTTTTAAATGAGACAAACGTATGATGAGCAAAGGAGGTTCGATCTTTCGCTTATTTTTTCTAGTCTTGTGAAACTCCTTGGTGGAATACTTATTGAATGGTAATTAAAACAAACCGTAAAGAACACAAACCGAGCGAAGCCAAAAAAAAAAACCTTAAAGAATACGCACGGCGCTTTACACCGAGGAGTGCGCTAAAATATGTTCCAATGTATGGTGCGTAATTTTTAACTTTCGAATAGCGTATTACAGGCGTCGTAAATGCATTTTTTGTGCAAATGTGTTGAAAAATATATTATTTAAGTAAACATTTTATAAAAGGGTGACAAGAAACGTGATTTTTCGGTTTGTACGGATCCCTTCGAATGCGTGTCCGGCTCGCAATCGGCCACTTTTTTTCAAAACAGCAGATTCTGAGCTTGTTAAGTGAGGCTAGTCAATACACACATGGTTTATTATGGTAGACCACCAAACCAGCAGATAATTTTTGTAAATCTCTCACGTAGTGAAACAATCACTCTAGTGTAAATTTTTGCAGTAAGTGCGGGGTATGTCCCGGATTTTTGGAGCGGTATGTACTTGATATGTTATTGTCCTGATTTCCTGATTGATATTTATAAGTAGGAAGATAACTTCCAATCTTTATTTTCCTGTTAGCTCACAGTTAACCTTTGATAGGTACTAAATATCAACATTTCCAACCAGGGGCGGACCGTGAGTTTGTGGGGCCCTGGGCTAATACTACTAAGGGGCCTACCTACTAAATCATCTACAACTAATAGACATTTTGTCAAAAACTCTTTTTTTTTCAAGGAAAAATATACCGTTCAAGTGGTTATCGGACCATGTACAGTATAGGGTTCCGTATTTCCGTTCCGTTCCACATAACCATGAAAATGACCCAATCCCTTGTCCTCAAATATGCCTCACTGGCACCTACACAGAATTCGATTTCTAGTCCATTTTCATTATTGAAAACTCGAATACCTTCAAAATGACGCATATGACGAAAAAGTTGAAAATTTTTGGTTGGCCAATTATTATTTTAATTTTGAATCCATTTTAAGTCTTTTCTCTTTAGTAATGACTGAAAATTAACCAGGACCCAATCCTTAAAAAAGTTTCTTTCATCATGTATAGAAACTTTTTTTTAAGGATGGGAAATCATCAAATGACTTCTTCCGCTCTGGGCGGAGCGGAGGGTCTCTTAAAGACTGAAACCCATGCATATTCCTTCTAATGACCTTTGCGTTCCAAGGCCGCGGTGACGTTTTCGAACAATTTCCGCAACCCTGGCAGACCTAACGGGCGGCCTAACGGTAGCCCTAACGGGCCCCGTCAAAAAAACTCAAGGTGAAGAAAAAACTGCGAAAATGTCTTCTTTTCAAAAACACGAGATCACCAACTGCATCAGATTCTTTGAAAAGTGATTCGTTTGGAATTATTTACTCGTTTTTTTAGAGACTGTTTGTTTTTGCTAACAATATAGTCTATTTTGTCTTCAATGGGGGGGCCTTTGTATACACGGGGCCCTGGGCTGTAGCCCGAAAAGCTATTAGGTAAATCCGCCCCTGTTTCCAACAGGTCTTGTTTGAGCTGAGCTTTTAATCTTTTAAATTAATTCTTGTCTTTTCTCTCAACCAAAAGTTCTCCTTCTGGTTTCTGCGACTCCAACAAAGTGGGTGGATTATGAATGAGTTTTCAGTTTCACTGAGAAAGGGTGGGTGGATTTTGAGTTTGAGTACTTTAATGCCAAATTTCGACAGGTTCTAAGGCTAAAATAGAGTTTGAGAAATACTTAACTTAAAGGGAATTTGACAATAAGTAGTTATTATAGTTTCTCCTTTCATTGAAATACGGCGATTGTTTTCATAAAATTCTGTTTCAAAGCTACAATATTACACATAGGTAAACAACTACAGTTTAAAATTAAATGTGCTCTCATCTTTACACGTCCATTGTAGCGAGTTTAATGTAGAGTTAAGTAATAATAATAAAGATTATCTGGCATTCAATCGCTCATAATTACAGAGCAGTTAAATGCACGGACCGCATGATAATGTTGTAGTAATTGTTCCAGGAAGGTGCACGCTCAAGATGCATCCTTAATTTGTGATCATTCAAGTTCAAGTTGTTGGTATGTAGTGAAGTGAAGGCTTACGAAGCCTGATGACCTTGTCCTGCGTATTTATCTTGTAAATGTTTATTAGGTCCATAACACACTAGAACAGTGGTTCCCAACCGCAAGGGCCAAAATAAGTCCACGAAAGGTTTAAAATTTCACTCTTTTCACCTAAAATGTCATTGCGCCATCCCATCTTCCTAGCTCTTCGTGCTGTGCTTGGCGCTGCCGCTGCGGCTGCAGAGAACCTCAAGCGGCGGAAATATAATAAACTTGGTGGTAGTTATATTTTCGAGCCGTTTGGGGTTGAAACTCTAGGGTCGTGCGGTCCGAGTACCTACGCATAACTTGTTTAAAGATCTCTCAAGATGCTTAGTTGACACTTCACGTGACCCAAGGGTACACTTCCAGTCGACAGCGATGCGAATGAATTTTTTGACGTCATATTTTAGGATTCATTTAGTTAGGAGTTTTTATTTTATTTCTAGTGTAGGTATACAGTTAGTAAAGCATTTATTAAAACATTTCTTAGTTATATATTTAATTTATGTAAAAAAATAACTGATTCCTAGTATCTTTAGAAATGTGTCTTCTATGACAATACTTTTTAATTTTGATTTCAAAGCACATATATGCTAAGTTTTGAATATCTACATTTACAAGTTTATTTTTAGTTTAACATAGTTTTTTTTTTCTTGATTCCTTGTCCCTGCTAGTAACAAAGAAATCAAAGTGGTCCCGGGTCAAATAAAGGTTGAGAACCACTGCATTAGAACAATTTACTTAATTGTGGTATTCTCCCCACTCTCAAATGCAGTGCACAAAGCTGAAAAAATGAGTAAAAAGAAACAACGAATTCCCGTCTGAAATCGCGGCACACGGCAAGCTAAGGGTTCTTACAGACGAACGGCACAACGTTAACACCTGCCGTTGGACGACGGCAGACGTCGACGGACGAATCAGGCCACAACTGCAAGCGTCGTCAACTGTCGGCGGCACTACGGCAGTCGTCGACGCTGTGCCGTTCGTCTGTAAGAACCCTAAGATAGCAGATCGATCTCGACTCCTGCCGAAAATACTGGCCACTATGCTTGTAGCAAAGGACAGAGATGTATGGAAAAGGGAGAGGGAAGCCCCTACCCAACAGGGACAAAATAACCTAGTTAGATAGATTTTCGATTGGTAGGGGAACTCTAGGAACCATCTATTTGACTGTTATGTATATGTTGGTGTCCGACCGAAAGTTCGGTTTCGGTTTCGGTTTCGGCCGAGTTTCGGCCAAAAATCAAGTTTCGGCGGCAGTTTCGGTTTCGGCCTAAATTGGCCGAAACTTTTGCCGAAACCGAAACTGATTTCGGAAGTAGTCGTGTAATTCTAAATGTAAGTATGACTGTCCTTCTAATTGTGATGTAGGTATATTTGTTAATTCTAAATGTGTAATTTGATTATCTCTGTTGAAACTGAAAATAATACTGTAAGTAATAATAATTACTCATTTTAGTAATTATAATTTTTATATAAGAGGTACCGAAAAAAGATGATTCTTTTCAGTACAAATGCAAACCAAAGTATTAATTAGTAAGGTTTCAAATTGCTTATACTTAGTATTTAATGAAACAGTAACAATTTGTGATTTGATTATTGATAACTGATAAACACCTGAGAACTTAATTTGAAAAATATTATTATTATTTTTTATAAATAAATAAATGATTACATCAAACTTATTATACTGTGTTTTAATTTCATGTCGTAATTAATGCAGCATAATGTGTAAAATGCATCAAATTTCAGTATTTTAAGGAATTTTATACTTGACCACATGAGTTTCGGTTTCGGTTTCGGCCGAAACTGAAGCCAGGGCCGAATATTCGGTTTCGGTTTCGGTTTCGGCCGGAAAACCAGTTTCGGTCGGACTCTAGTATATGTTCATCAAATTGCATAAACTAGATTACTTAGGTACCTACTTCACTATAAATTTCGGTCGTCGCATCGAGTACGTAAGCCTGGAGACCTATGCTGGATATCAACTTCATTCTAGGTAGGCAGATTGGCCTATAACTAGCAGAAATATTTTTAGTGATTATTACGGTACGTAGATACTTACATGCGTAAGATATTATTAGTGCGCAAAAGGATGCAGCACTAATTTGCATCCACTTATAATAATCGTCATGGTTGAATCTAAAACTATAGGTACAATGCGATTTACGCATCAGTGGGGTCGTTTTGGTGAGAGGGAGACTGTTCTTATTTTGAGCTTTTGAGATGAACTCATTAGACTTTGTTTAACATCGTTTCATGGATCAACTGCTTCCAAATAGCGTCCAAGATTTGCCAAACTTACGAGTAACTATCTACTTTAATGTAGCAGATCTATAGCACACTCGAGACAGTCAGGCTCGTTGATCGCCATGATTGACTTAATAATAATAATAATATTTAAAAATGTAATTTATATGTATATAAAAAGGAAATAATAATTAAAAATATCAGCTATTTATATGAATATGTTTTGTCGTGTCTATGTCACCGGAAAATAGCAAACTCCGTAAGATTATAAAATAACTTGAGAGATTGTAAACTCTCGATAAATTGTCCACTGAACATTTGGAATACTTTTGTACGCATCAAAATTTGATAGTCTATAATCTCTCGAAGCCATTCCGAAAAATTGTGGATTATAGTAAAATGGCGACCAATGTAGCACAAGTCTACATTTTATCCGTTTTCGTGTGATAGTCAACCTGGAAATACGACTCTCATTGGTCTATTCAGAGAAAACAAAGACCAATGAGGGGCCCAGTTTCCAATTTAACTATCACACCAAAACAGATAAATTGTAGACCAGAGAGCTGATTGGTCGCCTCGCCACGCTATGTCCACAATTTCTCGGAATGACTTCGAAAGATATCAAATTTTGATGCGTAAAAAAGTATTGCAAATGTTCAGTTGACAATTTATCGAGAGTTTACAATCTCTCAAGTTATTTTATAATCTTACGGAGTTTGCTATTTTTCGGTGACATCTATAAGTGGAAGAAAAAGTCATCTACGCCAATAAAAGCTGGCCATTGTTTCAAATATTTTTAGCCTACGAATATTTGTCAGGAGAGCCAATAATGCACTTAGGTAAAAATAGTCACAATAGACCCTAGGCTACACCAAATACAGTATGTGATTAATGAATTATATGGTGAATTGCTGAGCAATAAATATCCCAAGAAGATCGTATGTTGTTGTGGTCATAGAAAAACACGAAATAAGTAACTAGCCAACGGGGAAAAAGCTGCACGTGGGCCTAAGTGAACGGCTGATAACGCATTCATGAATGACATCATTTGTGCTCATGAATTACTGGGTCAGGGAACTAAAATAAACAATAAACGTAGTTCCACAAATAAAATGAATGTTTTACTGTATCGAGGCATTCTTGGAAGAATCGAGCGCAAATAAATATTGCGGGTTTTTCAGTAAATATTTACGTTTACAAATATTTGCGGAATTAACTAACATTGCGTATTACTGGTTTCCACAGAGTGTGCAACGTATTGTTTTCCTTATCAGCGTGGAGTAGGTAGGTACCCGAGCTCGTATCTTGAGATTACTTCTGAACTGTTATTGTTTGCCTCCATCAACAGTTCTGATTAATCGTCATCTAATGTGTATGTTAACGGATGTGTTGTATTTTGATTTCTCGAAATTGTCTTCCAGAATCTTTTTAACATGTTTTTGAATTGAGAGGTTTTAACTTCTAGGTAGGTATGTTTTCAGGGTGGGTTCGTGTTCGGTGGCCTTCTGAATGTCTCCAGAAGTGGCCAGTTAGAGGTTTTTCTTGGAGGTCGGCAATGACTTGGTGGAGTCGGGTAAAATATTAGCCCAGGCGGTTTTTCAGGTGAAATGTCAAGTCATATAGAAAGGCCACCCTAAGGTATTCGCAAAACCACATAGACCTTATTTGGATATGACATTGGAGTGTCATTATTCCAATAAATAATGAAAACTAACCTACTTTGGTTAGCAGAATGGATGCATGCTTTTAAAACCAGGCGTTGTTCATAAAAAATTGAACTCATTATGGGTCGATAGCATCATCAACCTGTGTTTTAATAAAGCCTGCACTATCTTATTTACTGTCATAAAAAAGACGTTGTACGTTGTACCTATTACTGATGATATCCAAATGTATGTCAGCAATTCTGAAAAGCAGTTCTGTAAAAATCTCACTACGAAAACAGAGTTTAAATGAGCATGAAGTGAATATATCCTACGAGTATCAAAATGGAATACCCTCCACCTAAGTTTGTTTTATAATTCTACATAAGAATCCATTTCGACCAACTCAATAAGTCAAGGCAAGTATCGACTATAGCAGCGTTTCCCATTTGGTGGGTCACGACACGGTACCGGGCCATCAAAAAAAAAAACCGGGTCGCAGAATTGCCGCCTTGTATTAAAAATATCACTGGATAGGCGATAAGTACTGAAATATTAGTAAAACATTTTTAATAGTAATATAAACATACTTCTAATAACAATGAGTATTATTTTACTTGATGTAACTAGCGGGGGAGGGGGGTAAAAGTATTGAGTGGGTCACGAAGGGGCAGTGTGTAAATTACCGGGCCATGGCAGAAAAATGTTTGGGAAACACTGGACTATAGCGCTGTGGATTTTTAAATTACCATTTTGTATTATAATGGCAAGTTGGACTAGGTCAGACATGTATATCGAATATCCGATGAGCTGTGGGCTAAAAGAACATGATTGGGTCCCTTTCAATGCTAGGCGACATCGCGGTAGAGCAAGGCGAAGGTGAAGATACGAACTCGGCTCTTACCCCCGCGATATTCTAATTTTCTTGTTTTTATGCAATTTGCAATAAAAAATGATCCGCAACAATAACAAGTAGGTAGGTATATATTTACATTATTATAAACATGAGAATAATCAATTCATCGCTGTAACTTGATTTGTTAATGAATTTGATGCATATTAGTTAGATTTCCGAAATCTAGTTGATGGTGATGAGTGAATATTCTTATAGTTCTAATTATGTAAATACATACTTGTTAGTGTCGCAGATCGTCTTTTGAATAAGTTACAACCTGAAAATGACCTGTAAATTGCAAAAAACACAAGAATAATTTCGCGGGCTGCCACTACGTATCCCCCTTTTTTTCGGATGGCAAATCATCAAATGACTTCTTCCGCTCTGGGTGGAGCGGAAGGGCGTGTTAGACTCTTACTGACTAAAACTCATCCGTGTTCATTCTAAAGCCCTTTGCGTTCCAGGGCCGCGGTGACTCTTTCGAACAAATTCCGCAACCCTAGCAGACGGATTACTTAAGGACTGGTCCTGGTCCCAGAAGGATTTTCACCCAGCTGTGGGACATAACGGGGTAGACTAGATGAGATTATAAGGCCAGTTCACCAAGTCCTCCAACCACCTAGTGCCAAGAGCCAAAGGTAAACGGGTTACCGACATCAGATAAGCAATCACTCCAAGGAAAATCGTTTATAGCTGCATCAGGTCAGACTGGAAGTGGACCCCAACATAGTACCTAAAGGTTGGCCAAACCCGATGTGTACGAACAACTTTAAATTCTTTTCTTTAGTAAGCAGAAATGTCCAGCCGGTCGATTCCGTAAACATATCGAAGTGAAGGCTTGAGTGAGGTGATCACGAGGTGAGCTGTCAATCCATATAATCAAGATAGAATGACAGCTCACTATGTGATCACGTGACATCTTGATTGTAAGGATTGACAGCTCACCTTGTGATTACTTCACGCAAACATTCACTTCGACATGTTTACAGAATCGACCGGCTGATATTTTTCGGTTTTCCATGATTATATTATACAGGCTTTGCAATTATGTGTGGTAAATAACATCTACGTAATCTGTACCTTGTTGCGGCCTAAAAATGCGACAGCTTTTGTTTGGTCGTGTTTTTCATCAAATTTTCGCAATTTGTAGATATCCCATTAACATGGTGAGAATGTTGACATTGGTTGGATGCCAATTAACGCTTTTTAAACGTTAACTATTTTTTAAACGTTCGTAATTATCTTCCACTGTCTTGTGTACCATGGCTTGCGGCGCTGTCTCACTATAACCAGTAGTTTTCTTAGTTCTACTGATTAATGAAAAAAAAATGGAATGCTCAAAACAGTAGCGATCACCAGCCGTGTAACAGCAGCACCTCTTATGTAGGATCTTTAATGAATCGTGGATCAGCAAGGGATGCTCTTTCCTCAAACAGTTTTTTAAGAAATTTCATTTAAATCAACGAAATAGGACAAAAATTTGACGACCGAAACTAGTTTCACGACCGAAACCGAAATCGAATTTCGGCAACGGTCTCTGTTTCGGCCGAAACCGAAACCGAAACTTCCTTACAAGGATCATATTTTGAGTGAAAAATAAAGAAAACGTTATTATAATCAGTCAGTCTTTATTTTTTTCTCTTTAAATCACATAGATAAGCAGTCTTCGACATTTTCATTTATTAATAATCAACATAGGAACCTTTATTTAAGAAAAAAATATTAGTTGCGCCTCAAAAATACTCACAATAGGTATTTATTTGAGTGGGTAGACTCTTATATTATTACACATTAGATCATGTACTTAAGGAAACTAATTAAGGCCGCCGAACATGACCCATCACAGCGCGAAAACTCCCGAATGCACATTCGGTTTCGGTCGTAGTTTCGGCAAGTTTGCCGTCGAAAACGAAACTAAACCGAAACTCGTGTTTTTGCCGAAACTCAACCGAAAACGAAACCGAAACCGAACATTCGGTCGGACCCTAATAAAACGCATGGGTTGCAATAGAATTTGAACTTTGTGTTTGTTTTTCCAGAATACCTATAATAATTACCAGGTGTTTTGAATTAAAAAATTACCTACCTTCCTAGGGACAGGTAAGTTGTCACGTTTCGCTACAGCGAACAGTCGACCTATTCTGTAAACACGTATTAAACAAACAAATATTAAAGTACCAACTGCTCCATAACATTATTTTGGTCATTGACACCAAAATAATGTTATGGAGCAGTTGGTACTTTAATATTTGTACTTCACTTGGCTAAAGGTGGCACTTCACTTGGCGTATTTGTCCAAATATTCGCGTTACTTAGATAATAGAAAATACACCCTAAACTTGTCGAGATTAAGTTCATTTTTTAACAAATAAGTAAGGCGAATTTTTGCGCGAATAAGCCATTTGGAGTGCCAGCATAACAAAAGACTATAGATAGAAATAAAACACAATATCTCTGCCTATTGACAAGGTGTGACCATCGAGTTAAGTAAGCACACAATACAATTAACACGTGCCTATTTGCTCAGTAATATTAGCTTTATAAATATTATTACATTTAACTTAATTTTCCTGTCAGCTGACCTTCGGTCTCTAATTTAAGAATGTGATTTTGAGAACTTGTCAAACTTTACTTTACCATGAAAGCTAACTTTACCTTATCGCACCTTTAAAGTAAAACCGTTACTAAACGAAATTATGAAATTTTATAGGGGAGCCAACATTAGAAAATAGTCACTGTTTTAGATAGATGGCCTCAATTCATGAAAATTTTCGTTTATTAACGGTTTTACTTTAAAGGTGCGACTATAAAACTTCATAATTTCGTTTAGTAACGATTTTATTGTAAAGGTGCGTTATATTCTCAATTCATTATAATTTATAACACTAAAGGTATCAGCTAGTTTGCGGGGAAACTCACTTAGAAACGGCACTAAGCAACGCTTAATAGATAGACTACTCCGAAAAACTGTAACTCCTGAAAGTCAGAATCAACAGTAGCGACAACCAGAGAAGCGCGCAAGCAATAATTTTACGATACGATTGGCGCAGTGATTGAGCGATTGGCTGCTGCGCGTCGATTCCTACGTGTCTCGGGTTCGATTCCCGCACGTACGTCCTTAATTAAGTCAAACAAACATTTATAATTATCAAATGATTAAAAATTCACAATACTTTGTTGTAAAATATTTGCATTGTGTTACTGCAAATTATAATTTTGAAGTAGGCTGTATGTTCACTCACCTTGCATTTGGCGAGTGAAAAAAAAATCTTGCTAGCCATTCCATTTTTTGTTTTTATCGTATTTGTCGCTGTGTGGTCTATTATTTTTAAAAATGACAAATTCTAGTCCAGAAGATTATCTAACAATTTGTAGAGTTAACCCCGCTAGAAATACTAAATGAAGCACAAAATGCAAACTAGGTATAGCCTACAATAGTTTCCTACAATGGAAGAGCAAGAAAATAAGCCCAGTCATTTTCTGAAAACGTGTTTTGGCGAGTTTCTCAGAACTCGCCAATACATATAAGCCCAGCTCCCTGTGGTGCATCTATTCCAGGTTAAGAAGCATGTTTAAGCTCAAACATGGTGTTGATATCAAAATGTACTGAAACTTGATGGCATTTTAACCGAACCACAACCACGTACATCTCGGAGCATGAGTTATTTGGTGCCGCTACCAGTAGTCAGCGCATGATAACTCAGTGTCAGGGTTTAAGTGTTAAATTCCAAGTAAACCAACTAATTGGGATTTTACAAAACAATAAATAATAGACCAAGTCGTCAACAAACAACGAAAATCATAGAAATCTATGATTTACCTTTGTCGCCGACATTTTCAAGAAGAAAACAAAAGTAGGTAGGTACTAAAGAAGTGACAAGCACCAATGTAACACAAACTGTGAAATTACCATCCAAATCAATCGAATATCGCTTTGAAAATTGTGCATTCACCAATTGTTTTAATAATTAAACGATAAAGCAATACGTTTGTTTTTTCCTCGCAAATGTGTTGAAAAACGTCGTATGAAACTGGTGGGCTGTGCTCACTACACACTCGGCTGAATTACGTCCTCGCTTACGGCTCGCGCTGCAACCCACAGCCTCGTGTGTAATGAGCAACTTAGCTCACTTGTATCATTCATAATATACTATTCCAGATCCAACTGGTACCTAGTTTCAGAGATTAGCGCGTTCATACAAACAAACTCTTCAGCTTTAGTAGGTATAGATTTAGTAGGTATACCTATTCGGTATTTACCTGTTTCCTTATATACTAGATTTATTTTTTATTTACTTAATGATTACACAGCCTTCTAATGTTGTGTATTGTAGGATATAGCTGAAAAAATACCAGGCAACCAGGATAGTACCTACTTATAAGTAGGTACTTACCTACCTAAAGAAGGCATGAAAAGGATGATCTGAAATATTATTTTACAGATATCAGCTGTTTTGATAGAATGTCAATTGGGAAAAGGCAAGATAACTTACTTATTCAAAAAGAACAAACGGATATGGGATTCTTTAAGAAGGGACCTCGCCTTCACAAGTACAATTTTTACATTATAATAATAATGATTTTACCGAACAATGATCCAAAAGAGCACAGTCAACGCGTGATAAGTTAGTGTCAGGGTTTAAAGTCGTTTAAGTGTTAAATTCCAAGTAAACCAACTAATTGGGATTTTACAAAACAATAAATAATAGACCAAGTCGTCAACAAATAACGAAAATAATTTACCGGCAAACCTCTAAGAACTAAAGTAAAACATAAGTGGTATGACGCCAAACTTATTTCCGAAAATACAGAGTTAAATAAACAATTTGACTTCCTCAAAACGTTCACAAGTTGCCGGCGCGCCGCCGTTTGTGTCAACACAATTAGCATGAACTAGCCAGTAATAGTACATGACTGACGCATCTCGCGCCGCGCCGGGGATTTACAACACGAAAAGAATCTTGTTTCTTCGCGACTCGGGAAACACTAGGTTCATATAAAAACGCTTGTCTTCAGGACAGAGCATCATTCGACGCTTACATCGAGCTCAGTTATCCTTACCTACCATATTTTCGGTTGAAGTGTCGATAACCTTTGCTACAGCTTTTATAAATTTTAGTGAATATTCGGAACAGTTTCGGACGCGAAAAATACGACTATGGATTTTAAATTCGGTAAGCATGACTAATTAATTTTTGCTTTAATTTTAGCACATTTTTTTTTTTCGGGGCTCTGGTGAACGCACCGGATTTTATTGAGTTTTATTAGTTAAAGTTGATTACATGCGAGTATGATTTAGCTATCGCAAATTTAATTAATTTTGAATTTCTTAATCTCTTAACCCAAAATAGTAGATCTGTCACTAAAATGTAGGTACCTAGGTACTTACCTATATTTTCAAGTATCAAATAATATAATAGATTTAGATTTATTATAATAGGTTTGTCCTGATAATTGTGTATTTAAATTTATTGAAAACGATATTTAAAAAATTTAAATCTACCAAGTTTAAATAATATAAATCACTTTAGATAATTTGATCGAATGTAGGTACATTCGGCTTAAATTGCGGTGGGCGGCGACTATTTCTGCCTGCAGGGTTTAAAGGAACCTAACCTATCCGTACCGTGGTGCCATAAATTCCCAAACTGATAGTTACTAAAAACTGAAAATGATAACTGATAACATTTCATATTATTTTGAAGTGGCATAAATTCAATGCATACTTTATTTCCATTTTCATAGCGCGCCAATTTAGCTCCGGCCCTCTGAACATTTTTGCATTCAATTTATAGACTGAAATGAAATTAATGAAAATATTTCATGACGATAGATCTATTAATTAGATGATACAAGTTGTTGTCAAATATAATCTTTGATGACAAAAAATATACCTAATCTCATTACATGCATGTTACATTTAATTCAAGTTTCCAAAATATTCGATAACGTATCATAATTATGTCTAAGTGCATACAGATAAGAAATATCCCTTTGCAGAATATGGCACTTATTTATTGACCATTCCATAACTGCAGTAGGTACCGTCGTTCTTACATACCTACACATGGCCACTCAGCCAAACTTTCCCCTTAAGCGATGAGCCGATAACAAACGGCATGCATTCCTACAGCTTTTGTGTTTTTTATAAACCACTCCACGAAAACCAAATGTTGAAAGTAAAAACATCGATAAATCTATTTTATAGTAACGTCCAAAGAGAATTTTCTATTATTTAAAGTCGATTAAAACTATCCTTTAACAACCAATAGTTATGCAAATGAGTCCGATACCTTATGTCATTGTGAGTGATGCACTCCGCTAGTGATCTGGCTTTGTCTTCGGACATAGTACCTTACCAAGCTGCCAAGGAGACAGGAAGTCGTGACAAATGGGAATTAACGTCCTATAATTATTTAAATTATCACCATTATTGTTTTTTTTTTAATAATTTATTTAAATTATTCACATTCTGTTTTTCAAAACTACTCGGATTTCCAATTCAATTTGAATCCGGTTCGTAACTGTCCGAACATTAGTATGATAATGATAATAACGAATAAATAAAAAACGATTACGTACGAAAATTGTTTGTTTTGTTTTTTTCTAGTTTATCAATACCTATCATTATGTCAAGGTAAAATATTTTGTAGTTGCTACGCGTGTATGTTTATCTCTCGATAGGTCATGTCATGAGCTGTATCCAGAGGGTCACTGATTCAATGTTAACCACACCCTTCTAGACTAAGAATTTTCTGGGGAGTAGTAACGTCATCAACTAATTGTAACTGTTTTTCTCAGGAGTACTGCTGGTCTTCAGCGCCTACATCTGCAGCTCGCAGGCGCTGCCTCCGTGCACGTGCACCAGGAACTACCAGCCTATCTGTGGCTCTGACGGAGAGACCTACAACAACCAGTGTCTGCTGGACTGCGTCAAGTACAGCTCCCACAAGGACATCGTTGCGGTCAGGGAAGGCCCGTGCGACGGCGCTCTACCAAGCCCATTAGACTGCGTTTGCCCCTTCAACTACCTCCCGGTGTGCGGCACTGATGGCTCCACCTACCCTAACCGGTGCAGCCTCGACTGCAAGAGACAGCGCACCGCCGGTCTCGAGATGAAACACGCTGGCCCGTGTGTAGAGCCCACCACTGAGGGATTCGTCTGTTTCTGCACGAGGGAGAAGAAGCCTGTCTGTGGAAGCGACGGAAACACTTACAGTAACGACTGCCTCCTGAACTGCGCCACCGCTAAGGACCACACTCTGAGCATCGCTAAGTACGGACCCTGTGCAGACAACGTGCAGGTTGTAGAGCCTACCACTGAGGGATTCCTCTGTTCCTGTACGAGGGAGAAGAAGCCCGTCTGTGGAAGCGACGGAAACACGTACAGCAATGACTGCCTCCTGAACTGCGCCACCGCTAAGGACAACACGCTAAGCATCGCTAGCTACGGCCCCTGTGAGGACACAGTGAAGGTCGTCGACGGCATTAAGTTCTACTAAGTCACCTCAATAGTTTAATTGCTAGGTTAATGTATTACTGCCATGTGCCTTTGGGTTGTTTCTATTGCTGTAGAATACACAATGTTTGAATCCGTTGAGACTATACTCATATTTCTAAATAATACGATTACTCAATATTTTCTAAGATTTTTCGATAAATTATTTAAATGTTTATGGTCGAGTGTAATGAATTTGTTTTTTGCTATTTATTAAATCGACTTCCTAATCAAACAAAAGGTCATTTTTTTAAAGGGTTTTCTGTTATTTTTTCGCTGTTGCGCTGCCGTTTTGAAGAGAGAACGGCGCATACAATCTTTGGGAGTACTTTCATTGTGCGTACAGCTAAGGGGTGGAATTCCTTTTCTTTCTAGCTGCAACTTTGGGGTTTTAAGTCAAGAGTGAACAGTTAACTTCTAGGCAAGCGTGCTCCATCGTCGACCACATCATCGCTTACCATCAGGTGAGATACTGGTCAAACGCGAGCCTTTCAGTAATAAATAAAAAACACTACAAAGTATAAAATAACTTTAAATTTCGGAAGTCGGTGTTTTTGGTTGCTTTTCCGTTTTTTGACACCGACTTCCGAAATTTAAAGCTTATACTTTGCAGTGCTTAAGCTTATACTAAGCAATACTTTGTAGTGTTATTATTTGGAAGTCGGTTGTATGTATTTTTTTTTAACAAAGTTTTTTATTTTCCTCTTTTTAGTGGTCATACCCCACAACTAAATGACATTATTCCCATAGTGAGTGGTTGTTCTATTTGCCGTTAAGGAGTTACTTTGTGTGCCTTCACAGTCCAAGTCCAGACCAGCTTATAATTAAATATCTTTTTTGCTTTGGTACTTGATTTAATTGATTTTAAGTTGAGGAGGTCCCTGTTTTATCTTTGAAGTTCACCGTCCAATGCAAATGCAATATAGCTATAACTAAACCTAACGCAAAAAGGTTCATCAAGATCGGTTAATAAACAATAAAGTTATGCCCTAATAGATAACCCCCAAAAATATGTTTTTCAGATTGACTTGTTTGCATCTGCGTACCCCTTCACAGCGTACCGGCGGGATGTTATGTTATGAACTGGTGAAAACAATAAACAGGCATGTGATTTCAGCAATCACGGGACATTTGCTATTATTTATTAAAGAGTTCTGTTGCCTATCTCCTAAGTTCTTCATCAGATCATCACCAAATTGAAATGGTACTAGTTTGGAAAAATATTCTTCCAAACAAAAAAGGAATTATCCAAATCGGAAGTCAATTGGCGACAATATCGCTGAACAAACATTTTTCTTGGGATCCCAGCATCAGATCCTGACGTATACCTTCCATCGTCAGCTCAGCAAGATGAGATGTTGATTACCAGGCACAATGATCTGAATTGCGTTAGAACCATAAATATAATAAAGAAAGAGATATGCCCGGTAGACAAAAATATATCGGAAAGTTGTGTCCCCAGGTTCCCCCTACTACACGGCAACTACTACACATGCGCTTCAGTAAACGCAATAGATAAGCAGTCGCGCACACACCCGCATTTCTTAAAACAGAACGTACTACACAATCAATTATAAACCTTATCCCATCAAACACAGCGTGTATTTATCATGCACCGTACAACTTACCCACACAAAAACATCGGACGCTATCGTTGTGTTGTGCTGTGCAAAAGCAATTTATTTTACATATACGCTAGTGATTGACTAAATCGGAAAGTTATCGAATGTTACATTTATTAGTACAAAAAAATGTTTTAGGTCTTGAAAATTAAATAAATCATGTCCAAAAAATATTATAATAAAAATAAACAATATGTAGCTAAAAAAAATTATTAAAACTAAAACAGTAAAAATCCGATTACGTTGGTTTAGGCTGTCACAGCGGGGGTGCGTGCAGAAAAACTCCCCGTGTGCCTGACGGCAGCTGGTTCCTTACGAATGCGTTCGGGGGAAAGAGCAGTTGTCGGGCCGGTGCACCCTGGGCACGGCCAATAGTCTCTCCATGTCGGAGGGGCTATTGTCTGTGGCGGATTTCTGCGGGGGAGGGGGAGCTTGTAGCTCCACGACGGTTCCTCCACGTGTCCCTCTGATTATCAGAGGGCACTGTGGAGGAACGTCTGAGTTGGGGTCGCTCCTGTCCGATCGACAGTCGTCGATTAGCGAAGGATGCGACCAATCCCGCTGCGGTGCAGGCGCACCAAAGCGGCAGTTGCTCTCTCTTCACGGAGCAATCCTGAAGAGAGAGTTCCCGACGGGTCCGCTGAGTCGGGTTGTCCGGACAGCGGACGGAGGCATGTCTAATGCCGCCGTCGGGGGCTCGGCTTAACCGCCCGGCCCAGAGGAAGGATACCTCTAAGATAAAAAACCCCCAATCCTAAGCTCTGAAGCGCGGTGAGAGGATGCATGGCTGGAGGGAGTCCAGTCGTTAGCGCTTCCCCTGCAGAGCACCTGCCGCACTCTGCAGTATGTAGGCTTACCGGGCATCTAGGCTCTGCCCGGTGGACATTCACGACCTATATTATCTCGTGGGAACAGAAATGAACTACACAACTAATAAAAACCAAAAAGATGTCGGGCCAGTAATGGCGGTGATGGACGAGTCGTCAGCCGGAAGTGGCAGCGACGTGCAAGGAGGCTCGCGCGCTCCCTCAAAATTTTGGGGGAAGCGGGCGCGCAAGGAGGGATTAAATCCCTCCTCAAGTGAGGAGGAGCTGTCGGCCGCAAAGGTGCCGACATCTCGGAGGGGTGGTCGCGCAGTGGTGCCACAGCGCGACCAAAGGGGTCGGTTCTTGCGGCCCGCTACGCCGATCCCGGCGGCAGCGGTCCGCATGGATCGGCCCGAAGAGATGGAGAGCGACGAACTCCTGAGCGGCGATTCCGCTGCGTCCCCGCTATTGTTAGAGAGCAACAAGGCGGAGGCTAAATCTGCAAAGCGGGTGCAGCGGAAGGCGGTCGCGGCCGATGAGGTCAGCGAGCTGGCTCGGATGGCTCGAGAGCGGCGGGGTTCAAGCGGCCTCCGGAGACGGCTTAATGCCATAAGTGTTACACATTGTTATTATTTTTAATTAGTAGTTTTTGTTATTGTTTTGCTTCTTATTAATTGCCTTTAATGGCCCCACAAATTTATGAATGGAAGGAGTTTCGGAAATTTTGAGCGATGGTGACTGAGTAAATACTAAAAGACTATATTGACTAATAAACTTTATATTGATCTAGTTTGGGTAATGCGCTGTGCTCCCGCTTGTGTTTGTGATCCACTTTGAACCCGCGACAACGAATTAGCTGGCTATACTTCAAGTGAATGCATGTACCTTTAAAAATAGCTTTAAATGAAAGCTAAATTTGGTGCTACACAATCCCTCACTTTCAATTACCTATACTTATTAACTTCTTATGCATTTCTGCATACCTATCTTACAATCGCAAACTGCTTCTACAACTTTATCCAAGTGAGTAAAAAAAACACTATTCAAGAACATACATAATATATTACGTATAAAACAAAAATATTTTTACGCGCTAACACTTTTTAACGCGATTGCATCTGCGCGGTCGTCACAAACACCTAACTTCAGAGAGGCAGAGATGATTTGCTAGCAGTTATAACAGAATAAACGCAGTACCTTTTAAGGGGTCACTGTACTCATTATTATGAAAAACTTTCACTATGGGACCAACACTAAAATCAAAGTTTTTATTAAGAGTTATTGCGTTTATTCTGTTTCAGGTTGTGTACTTAGGTATATTATGCATTTTTTTTGGCAGCTTGCGAATTGTCTCAAGAATCGAATTTCTTTCAAGATTGATACAGCGCAGCGGTTTTGGTAGGTACAAAGGTGATGCTTATATTTTAATATAATTTATAAGGAATAAAAAAATCTTTACTTAAAGTGATAGAATTATCCACCTACGACCCTGGGCTCTTACAGATACATATATTTTATAATTTTACACCCTGTATACTATACAGGGTGTAAAATTCCCTGGTTCCTATACAGTGTATAGGGACCTGTAGATACCTAGATACCATACCTTGAGGGACACCCCTTGTTGATGTTTGGTAACAAGGTTTTTTATTTAGGTATAGGTACTCGTGTCTACTGCGTAACGTGTAGTTTTTTCTGCTAAAATAAGCATCTGTTTAAAAACAATAAAGCACAAAAACTATTAACAATATTCGAAACAAACACAACGAACTCGAATGCTTTAGCGTGGTTGTCTTTGTCAAATGACGTACGGCAACAATATTCAAGTAGCTGGCTTGTGCCACAAGCGAGTTACTTGAATAGTGTCGTCAGTCGCGGGCAAAAGCTAGGTACCTATACCAGGCCTCCGTCACTCCATGTACATGCACGCTATAATTACCTACCGCCCGACCGGGCGGTCTCGGTCCGCCGACGGACCAAATTCAGTATGGTTTTCGCAAGCGAAGCGCAAGCACGTTTTTCAATTTTAATCGTTCGATTCGTTTGTACGCGTACCTACGATGACGCCTGGTGCCTTATGTGCAGTAGATCGCACGTTAGTTCGAGATGAGCAGTCGTCCTTTCGTTTTCTTTTCGATAAAATGACGGCAAAAGCATGTAGCATCGGCTGCTTAAATAATAACAAGGATCCGAACATCTCGTTTTTCACACTTCTAAAGGACATCGAAAGATACAGTAATGCACGTCTACATGTAATTACTAATTACAATTAGGTAGGTAAGTACCTACCTACGAAATGTTTACATTTGTTATTCTTATTTATGTCACCCGTATTTACGTAGTTAGAATATTAATTATTATTTTTATAGTATAGTTAGGTATTTACTTACGTAGTTCCATTTACACAGCCAGGTTTAGCTTTGATAAATATCTAAGGTAGGAAAGTACCTATTTAAATAGTATTTTTGTTTTAAATATTTTGAGATAAGGTGCATTCGGGTAATTACGAAAGGATTTTTGATGAGTTGACAGAGGTTTGCATTTTCATTAAACAGTCAGAATTGGTAGAGTTAATGCTACCAACTTAGGTTACGTCGGTTACTTGAATATATAGCCTATAGGTATGTTTTAAAGATTTTTGTAAGTATCCTCGTTATTTGTAAATAAAAGTGTTTCAAAACCTGGTTATTTTTTCTTTGTTGAAGTGCAATTCCGAAGTATGTTCGGGTAATTCTGAATGATATTTAAAAGTGGGTTTTATTTAGTTCTGGCACAAGGTACGTATTCCTTTTTCGTACAGATTTACCCTCGCAAAATAATATTCCTCGATATGGGCCTCTGAGTAGCCTGAACACATTTTGTGGTATTTATATTTCGGAATTACCCGACATGTAGGACCACGGTACTCAAACTTTTAGTAGTAAGGTAAATCATTTAAAAAATAAAAGTTAAAACAACAATTATGAAATTATAAAAGTTTTATTCAAAATGTAATAATTATATTATTTCAAAATAAAAGATGATCATAACATAATTAGATTCAAGTATAGTAACTATCCGTTTAGGTAGTTAACTAAAGGTAAACAATCTTGATGTAACTTTTTTACCTTTAGTTAACTACCTACATAAACGGATAGAGTATAGGCAAAGTAAATAAAACACAACACTAATCACAATAATACTTGTACATTTGCCTTTTACATTAACACTTTAGCTGAAAATAATACTTTGTAGCTTGCTGTGGTTTCAAAAAAAGTTTTCTTGTCACTCACACAAATTATTAGTACCTACTTATTAAATAATAGTAGTTAACAATAAAATTATTAGGACCTCTTTGTACTTAATTGGTATACTTATAAAATGACAATTTTATTGTCCTTTTACTCACAAATAAGGGTTTCAAAACATAAACAAATACAATAGAAGGCTAAAACACTACACTAATAAAATTAAAATCTGAAAACGAATTCTTATTAGACGCAATATTATTAGTAACAAAATGATTATAGTAGTCACTTAACAATCAGTCGGTACCTGTTTGTACTAAATTAGTACTACTTGTAAAATGACAATTGACATTTTACAAGTAGAGTTTATACAAGTAAAATGACAATTGCCTTTTTACTTACATTAAAGGTTTTAAAACATAAACAAATAAAATAGAGGGCTAAAACACAAAAATAATAAGATTAAAACCCTGGAAACGTTTTCTTATCACATTTTCAATAATTAGTAAAAAATAAGGGTAGGTAAATATCAATCAGTAGGCACTTGTTTGTGCTTAATTATTAACAGAGCATATACTTGTTAAATCACAATTGTCCTTTTATCTACAAATATAAAGGTCGTAAAGTTTTGAAAAAATTTAAATCTGAAAATGTTTGATCATTATACGCTTGAACCGTATCTTTAGGTGCGTGCTGCTGGCACATTATCACCATCATCGCTAAAACGTAAAAAATATATCTTCAATTTATCGAAAATCTGCCCGACACGAGGATTGTGTCGGATTAGCTTTTCAATAAGACGTATGATACTTAATGAAATCTACAAAAATTGAGCATTTTTAAATTTGGCTATCTTCGGTCGGTATTGACTTATGGAATTTTAACGACAATGTGACTTGAATGTATAAACAAATTTAGATTTCGCAGATATTAGCAGCAAGATTTTCAGAAGAGCATATAAGAATTAAATATTCTGTATATAAAAGTGATAGTTTGACACCTTTACGATGATTAACTTTATTCAAAGTATATTTTGTTACTTTCATCTAACAAATAATATTCTTTATCATTTTTTTCTAAATCTACTTTCTTTATGATTAATAGTTCCGTTATTTCGTCACGATCTTTTTTTTTTGGTTGGACAAATGTAAGATGTGGTCTTTTAATTGTCCTTAGGAAATCAACGGTGTAATAGGTCTCGTAATTTTTTTAAAACATATTCTCAATGAAACCAATATAGTAGGTCCATTTCTTTCTGCTAAAGTACCTCACAAGTACTACATCATTTAACTTGTAAGGTTCCTTTTTTTCATCAATTTCTTCTCCTATTGTGTCCTCATCCGTATTTAGAGTTAGTTTTTTGTCTTTGGTTGTTTCTTCTTCTTCAGTCTTGTTACTGTTTCCAGTATTGCTATTGTTCGTTTCTTTTTCTTCATCAGTCTTGTCACAATTTTCGGTTTTGTTACTATTTTGAGTCTCGTCATTATTTCTAGGAACTTTGTAATTTTCTTTTCCTGTCTTCGTTTTTTTGCCTTTGCCTTTACCTTTTGTTTTTTTTTCATTTAGGGTGTTTAAATCTTCTTCACACAATATTTTTCTTTGATCCGATATATTAAACATTATTTCCTTATTACTAAAATTTTCGCATTCTATAATTTGTGTTTTGGGTTCTTCATCTATTCGTAAATCAAAATAATTTTCGTCCCAGAATTCGTCTGTTAATCTTTGATCTTCACGATAATCATACTCTATTTCACTGTATACACTAATAACATCTGAGATATTAGTTGAAGAGCTGGTTGAATCTTGTCGTTTAGATCTCTTTTTGCTTTGTTTTTTGTTTTTAGCTTTTTTTATACCTGACGGTCCCGGCTTTGTAATAGGGCTCTTTAATTTTCTTTTACCCTTCAAATCCCGCGTCTTCACTTCTCGAGTTAATGATACACATTCAGTAGTTACTTGTTTTTCCTTTTCTTCAACATCTCTTTTATTAATAGACGCAGTAATCACTTCTGCACCTTTTGCCACTCGTTTTTTTTTTACAGAAGTATTTTCTTTTTTATCCTGGCGTATTTTTTCTAGCAATAGGTCTTCAAAGTTTATTTTTATATCCGAGATTATATTTATTTTAGGTGGTTTATTTTCTTTGGATTGAGAATGATTGCTTTGCAGGCATTCTGGTAACGTCGAAGTCGATTTTGCTACAAAAGCTTGATTTTGTTTATCTGTTTTTGATAAAGTATTCAAAAATATTACATTTTTTGCAGTAGTTTCTTGGTCAAGAATATGCAATTCACCAGCAATTCGAAATTCTTTGTTAAAAAAATCAACGCACAGTTGGTGCAATGACTTTGGGGTTTCGGGACTTAACTGCACCTGTGGACGAGAATATTCTGAACTTTTATATCTTCTGTAAGTAGCGGGATCGTATTTGTCTTCAGGTATTACTTGAGAATCAAAAGGGTGAATGCCAGATTTTTTAAATCCACTTTTAATCACATCCGGATCCGTTTCTTGCCACGTTTCCGCGAAAGTTTGAGCAAAAACTTTTTTAGGCATCTTTATGCCAACATTGTGGCGCTGCCATTCAACTAATTTACAATCCCATTTGGTCTTAAATGATTTAAAAACCGCAACATCGAGGGGTTGTAACAAATGAGATGTGTGAGGCGGCAGCTTAATAATTGTAACATCGTTTTTGATGGCCAACTCTATGACTTTTGTATCTACGTGCGTGGAATGTCCATCGTAAATTATTAGTACAGGACGTTCTTCACCTAAAGCTGGAATTAAAATCTTTGCCATGTAGTTGTAAAAAATGTCAGTCTCCATCCAGCCTTTGGAGCTAGCTGCATATGACAGCTCAAAATCGTAATTATCGGTTGTGGCCATCCATTGGTCCCAGACGTTCTTTCCTTTAAATACTATTAAAGGTGATAACTTTTTGCCCGATGCACTTACTGTTGTCAGTACGGTGATATTTTCTCTTCCTGTTCCAAAGGTTGTTCTGGAACATGGTTTATTAATAGCGCCAACAACTTTTGTCTTAGTTGGGTCCAGAGACAAAGATGTTTCATCCATATTCCAAATCAAATGTGGACTTTGAAATAGGTTTAAAGCAGTCAGTGTATCTCGCAATAGTTTGAAGTATTCAGAGATTACAAATGGGTCAGTCATTTTTTTTCTTACGTATTCAACTGGCTGTGGTTTTTTAATAGAAAGCCTGTGCCTTTTTCTAAAATTAATAAACCAGTCTTTGCCGGGTTTATTGTTCCTAAATGGGGTTTCCAAGTTATTTGCTTTTACGAACTCCGCAACTAGACTTAATACTTCTTCCCTTGAGAGGCCAAACCCCCACTTTTCCATAGTTTTAATTGCATCAGCCAATCGATTTTCTGCTTCCCATGGAATAGCTAACCGTCTACCTACAACATTCGTGCTATATGTTTCTTTGATTTTGTCATAAAGAGTTGTTGAGGGTATCCCGTATTTTTGCGCTGCAGCGTACATTGACTTTTTTTTTTTTTTCGCCTACCCTACGGTTCGGGTGTGTTGTGCCGAAACGGCCTCCGTGTTTTAAATTCGAGATACGTGCAAAACCGAAATAAACCTTTTAGTGAAATACACTGTGACGTTCCACTACAAGTGTACTCCATAACAGTGAAAACAAAACTTAGGAATAACAAGTGGATCTCAAGTTATAACCATTTTTATATCACAACATTTTAAATAACGAACTCAGAGAAAAACACAGTGTTAACTAGTTGGAAAGAGTCGCGTTTTGTGTCGCTCTGTGTCTACGTAGCGAAATCGCTCCGCCCACTGTACACGGTGACGCTCGGTGTCGCCTAGTTGGAAAGGATCGCGTTCTGTGTCGCGCCGTGTCTTGCGACTTAACGCTTGCCTGCTGCTTCGCGCATTGGATAATAATGTCAACATCGGCTGAAAAATTAGTGATTTGGGGATGCTGCGATGGTGGACTGGATGAAGGAAATAATGTTCATTGCACGATTTGTGAAAAAGCATTTCACCTTGCCTGCTTAACAAATTGCGATGAAGAGCTCTTTGCCTCCAAAGCCTGGAATTGTCCGTCCTGCTCTAGCAAAAATCCTAAAGTGCCAAGGGATGATGATACTCCTATCCGTTTCAATGCTAATGTTACCATGAGAGGCGCTAAAAGACAAGCCCTGCACTCGCCCCCAAATTCCTGTAATACCTTGACAACTGATGACATCCGTAATGTTGTACAAGACGTACTGCAAGATCAGCTAAGCAGTATGCTTTCAAAAATCAATGATAGCATAAGCATTCTAATGAGTGAGGAACTCCGATTAGTGAAACAGGAACTCAAAAGCGCAAAAGATTCTATTAATGCTGTAAAAACCCAAATTGGAGGTATTGTCACTGAGCACGTAGAGGTTAAATTAGCTATGGAAAACTTGAAGACTCAAAACTCTTCTATGCAGCACACTATCACGGAACTGAGCGCTAGACTACTTGGTCTGGAACAGAATTTTCACAGTAAGCCACTGGTATCTGCAAGCAGTACTGAGCAGAATATATCAACTAAACTCCTCCCTGAACCAGCTCCCCCTTGTGCCAGCTCAAATGAACCCAACACCGATCCTGCGACAGCTAAAATGGTGTCGCAGACTGCTTCTTTCAATTCACAAGCTTCGAACTCCCAGGAATGGACACGAGTAACAAAGAAATCTAAAATTCGTCGCCCAGTGTCAATTCAAGGAGCTGCTGGCCCCAACGTAACATCCCTAAGGGCCGTAGAAGCTCGTAAGTACTTGCACTTATGGAATATGGAGTCTACAGCCGATGAAATTGGAGACTATCTTCGCTCATTGTGTGGCACTGATAATTGTACCATCGATGAACTCACTCCGAAAGGAAACTACAAGTCATTCAAAATTGGCGTTCCCACTGCATGCTATGAGCGCTGCTATTCCGCAGATGTATGGCCGGTGAATGCGAGAATCAAGGCTTGGATCAATTATAGGAAACCGTCTTCCGTCCAGTCTAACAGCCAGCGTGTAGTTGCTCCACAGCCCTTTCATGAACAGCTTACACAGGGGGACAAAGCAGCATAGTGTTGGTATTGTGACCGGCCCTACAGCAGCTTTCAGATCAAGCTCCAGAACTACAAAAATAAACTGTAAATATCAGAATGTTCGTGGCATTAAATCAAAGCTCCGGATGTGGCGCAACAATCTGCACATAGCCGAACAAGATTTAATAGCGGCCACAGAGACTTTTTTAGACACCTCGGTTGAAGATACTGAGCTCGTCATCGGTGAGTGGAATGTGTTAAGGCGCGACAGAGGTACACCTTGTGGAGGCGTACTGCTTATGGCACGCACCCCCATAGTCCTGCGCCGTCGACGTGAACTTGAGACAGACTGTGGTGAAGATCTTTGGTCGAGTTTCACTTGGCATGGTTCTCCAGTTTATGTGTGCGTTGTGTATATAAAACCAAGTGCCACTGACAGCGATTATATGACTTGGTTTACAAAAGTGGAAAGTTTTATAAACGACTTGAAAGGAACAGTTATCATTTTAGGTGATTTAAACTTAAACAGTGCTTCCTTAAATGTTCAGAATTATTATTGTTACTTTCTAACTTTTTCTAATATGTGTGAAAGAAACATTGTTGAGAACATGCATGGGGGAATGTTGGATGTTGTTTTAGTTCAGGAAAGCGCAAGTCTACATGACGTTTCTGTAACAGCAGTTGAAGGTTTGGTACCCCCTGATGCGTATCATCCGCCGTTGGACATCCAGGTAAAGCTACAGTCATCTGATGAAAGTGAAAGGCTTGAACCAAGTAATGTCGATTGTAGTAGGGACTGGAATTTCAAAAAATGTAATCGCAATCTGCTTTACGACTTTCTTTCTAAGGTATCTTGGGATGCAGTTACATCATCCAATGACGCTCGCACTAGCACTCGGGCTTTCTATGATATTATTTACAGCTTATTTGACGCTTGTATCCCTAAAAAACTCCGAAACAGAAAGATGACTAGAAGATATCCTATTTGGTTTACTTCGGATATTATTAAAGACATCCAGAAAAAAGTTAAATTGCATTCCGCCTGGAAAGAGAGTAAATGTGAACTAATATATAAGCAATTCTCTGACTATAGATCTAGCCTAAAGTCTCGTATATCGAATGCTTATGATACCTACATTAGGCACATTGAAGGGAACATTAAGAAAAACCCCAAAGAATTCTGGCAGCATATCTCTAACCTTAGATCAAAGGGCGGGTTTGAGCCTAACGTAACCCACAAAGGTAAAATTCACAGTGGTGTAGCAGCTGCTGAGGCTTTCGCAGAATATTTCGCGAGCGTCTTCCAAACTGAAGTACCAAAGTTAGACCTCGAGAATATTGCCAATCCAAGCAACTGTAATATTAGTAATTACATTAATATTCTTGACTTCACTGAGAGTGATATAAGCTCAGGAATAAACAAACTAAAACTCAACAGTTCTATTGGTCCTGATAATATCCCTCCATGGTTTTTAAAAGAGGGAAAGGAATTTCTCATTCGGCCTTTATCCCACATTTTCAATTTGGCTCTAAAATCTGGAGTCTATCCACCACCATGGAAGATATCTCGTGTGACTCCCATACCGAAATCGTCAAATAAATCCTCAGTCGATGAATATCGTCCAATAGCAATATTATCTTCTCCCGCAAAAGTTTTCGAGAATATCCTGCATCAAGGAATTTACAAGCAAGTGAAACAGTACTTGTGCAATGAGCAGCATGGCTTTCGCGAAAAAAGATCCGTCAATACTAACTTACTTACACTAGTCAATTATATCTCTACTAGTCTAGATCGCAGATGCCAGGTAGACGTTCTTTACTTTGATTTTCAAAAGGCGTTCGACAGAGTCAACAATGATGTCTTGCTGTCAAAGCTCAGTGCGATAGGTGTTGCTCCAGGGCTTCTACGACTTCTTGCAGATTATTTGCGGGACCGGCAACAATTTGTCAGATTGGGTTTGTACGAGTCACTCCCATATCACACTCGCTCGGGTGTGAGTCAAGGTTCGGTAGTTGGCCCTCTCCTTTTCATTTTGATGGTTAATGACCTCCCTGATGTGGTTGCGAATGCCAGATCCCTCTTATATGCTGATGACTTAAAGCTGTTTTTTGAAATAAAATCTGAGCGTGACTGCCAAGCTCTGCAATCAGACATTGATTCGGTATACAAGTGGAGTTTAGAAAATAAAATGGAATTCAATAAATCAAAATGCTACGTGATGTCCTTCGGTCGAATGCGGCGCCCAGTCAACTTTCAATACAAACTAAATGGAGATACAATTGCAAGAACTGATTCCATGAAAGACCTGGGAGTCATATTCGACCGTAAGCTCACTTTTCATGACCACATCACTTCCACTGCCAAGGAGTCCTTTAGGCGTCTTGGCTTTGTTTTAAGGAACTGTCGTGACTTCCACAACCCCCACGTTATCAAGCTTGTTTTTGGGGCATTGGTCCGTAGCAAGCTTGAGTCTAGTGCGTGTGTATGGAATCCGTTTGAGAAGCAGTATGCGTTAGCTTTAGAGAAAGTACAAAAAGCATTCCTCAGATACCTTTACAAGCACTTGTACGGGTATTATCCCCACTTGTATCCCACTGAATTCCTGTTGGGTTGCTTAAATTTCAACTCTCTAGAAGTGAGAAGGTCGCGCGATCAGATAACTATAATATTTAAAATTCTTAGGGGGATTATCGATGATCCTGATCTACACAATGAAATCTGCAATCTATTTGTCCCGGACAATTACTGTCGTGGTAGAAAACACCGCTTACTGGCTGTTCCAACTAGCCGTACTATCGCACACTCCAAGTCGCCTATTCCTCGGACATTAGCCACTGTAAACGCTCTCCTGAACTCAAACACAGGTCTTGATATGTTTGCGGATGAATGGAAGATGATAATGTCAGAATGTTTGAATTTTTGTGAGAAGAATGCATGATTGAGTTAATAAATTGAATGTTTGAATAGTGTAATTGGCTTCGGCCGTTCTATTTAAATAAATAAATAAATAAATAAATAAATTGACAACCCATCGTTTTTAACTTCTCGAACTGCATTGTTTATGTCTTCTTGTGTGTACTTGGGTATTTTCTTTTTTACGTATTTATTAGGCATGTTTCTGAAACAATTAAAAAAAAGTATGATCTATAAGAATACCTTACGCGAATTTATGTGTTTGTTTTTACATTCGGGTGTTTTAGCGCTTTGTGTACACTGTACTATGTTGTATTGTCTCTATGTATTTATTTACTTACAAATCACATCAAACATATGCTTCGATTTTACAAGTAGCGTAATTTGAAATAGGATAGTGTACATTACATATGAAAAAAATACCCGTTTGAATAAATGAGAACTTAAACATTGAGAACCACTGACTATTCCTATAGAAAATCAACATCGGGGAATTCCGATTTATTCTTGACTCGGATTTACCCGATTCGGTTAATTCCGAGAAAAACAAAAATTCTTGAACTAGAGTGTTCTGAATCTACCCAGTAGTGCACTAGAACGAAAATCTATCAGATTTAAAAACAATCAGTTTAATAACTTACCAGATTTCGTAATTATGGATCTTCGGGTAATTCTGGAAACCTAGAAAACGCGGGAAATAGCACTTGTTTAAAGAAATGTCACTTTATACACACACACTCGTTCGTAGCACCGCGTGTCAACTGAAGCGGGGGAGCAGATTAAGTTGGCGTCTAGGTGAATGTTGCCAGATCAAAAAATACTGCCGCGTTTAGTAGTAATTATAAATTATCAGAATATCCCGATTCACGGAATTAGCCGAATGCACCTTAGATCTAGATAGACCACTCATAAATACAACAAAAGTATTAAAAGGTATGTACTGTATTTTATTTTTCTTTCCGGACAGCCCTAGTACTCGGTCAAGCGGCGTAGGTATGTTGCGGACGAGAACGGACACAAATTAATAACAACTCTCAAGCGCGGCGATTAAATGCAATTTAGCTTGCGCGTGGGGTTTCAAGTGATTTTGTAGGCTATTATAAAAGCGGCTTTCTTCAAGATCAAAGGAGTGAAGTTTCTGTACGTAGTACTATTATATATTCTGTGCCTATACTACCCCACCGAGAGTGTCCCCACGTGGCCGTCGTGGTGGGGCTTGCGTGTCTCAGTGATCTTGGAGCTCTGCCGGTAGAGTTACTCATGCCGAAAGGTCCAAGTGAGAGATCAGACAAAGAGGGGCACACACACGGAAGGGGAACACCGTTCGTAGACTTGTGCAGTTTTCAGGTTTTCGGATGGTGTGCATTTCATTGGAGGAATCTTGCTCACTGCTTTCTGGTACGCGTCTTGCTCATTTGTCGTGATTGTGAGGGCAGTGAACAAGTAGTGGGAGAGAGAGTAAGTTGGGAGATAGGGACCACACCCTTTAACAGGAACAATTAATCAATCATGAATAAGACAACCGAAACAGATATACCCCAGGGCGGTACCAACAGCTCAGCTGCTGAAGAATCCGCCAAACTCCCTTTGGAAGCGTCAAGTCCCTCGTATTCTATTCTGGGGGTGGCAACGTTTGTCTTCCATCTGCCAGTGGCAACAAGAGCCGAGGAGGCTCCCGATCAGCGTCCTTTGAGGACCTGATCCGATATGATTTTAAAACGCCTGACAAGGAGTCGGGCGAGCGTGGCAGTAAAGCGCCCTCCAAACTTTGGAGGAAGAGCTCGCTGGATCATCGAGGAGATGCGGGGTCAGACTCAGGCTCCGCATCGGGCGTTAGCGTCAGCTCAGTGAGCTCGGAGCGAAAGGGATTGAAGGCTGCTGCGAAGAACTCAAAGTTCTTCCGCAAGCGCCCCAGACCGGAGGATGACCAAGGGTCGTCTTCCAACGAAGATTACAACGAAGAATCCGATAGGGAGCGCCAGGTCAGGTTTGCGAAGGCCATGGAGGCCGCGGTCCGAATGTGGCCTTGAAGAGACCCAGGCCTCTAAAAACAAGACCATAAGCGCGGAGTCGGCCTCCATTCTGGCGGAGCGGAGACCAACTTCAGCGGGCCCCGTCGGACGAAATGTCAAAGCTAAGAGTAGAGGTCGCCCGCTTAGCGGCCGCCGTGGAGCTTCTCCAAAAAGAGAATCGGAAGCTCCCAGCAGACCTGACCGGGCTCCGAGGAGTCGGCTCAAAGGAGGACGCCTGGAGTGCCTGCGGAGGACCAGCTCCTGATCCTGGTGCGGCAAGAGCTGGCTGCCTTCCAGGAGCGGTTCCAGATATGGTTTTCCACCCTGGCATGTTCTTGCGCCCCCCGCTAGCGGCGAGGCAGACGGCCTCGGGTCAGAAGAAAGCGGCCTCGTCCGCAGCCGCCGTGGCTGCCAAGCCGGGGTCGTCCGAAAAGACTATCCAAGGGGCCGAGCGGGAGGGACCTGCAAAGTCGGCACTGCGAAAAGTAGTAAATCAATCATTATTTGTGGCGACTTTAATATTAACTTATTAGAAACAAACTCGAACAGGTTGTTGAGTCTTTTTAATTCATTTAATTTGTCAAATGTTTTTATTGAACCAACCCGTGTGACAGCTTCTACTTCAACTTTTATAGACAATATATTTTGTAATTGTGATTACTTACATAATGAAATTGTAAATAAGTTACCATCTGATCACAGCGGACAAACAGTAACGTTTTGCACTTACATTCCTTTGCAAAAAATTCTAATAAAATTTAGACCCATTACAGATAAAAATTTGGAAAAACTTAACAATACTTTGGAAAGTAAACTAGGTGCTCATAGTTTTAATAAAGTAGACGACCCTAATGTGTTCTATGCCGAGTTTTTTTCTATATTGAACACGCAATTTAATGACACTTTTCCTCTAAAGTTTAAAAGTATTT
Organism: Mamestra brassicae; assembly: GCA_905163435.1. NCBI lineage: Eukaryota > Metazoa > Arthropoda > Insecta > Lepidoptera > Noctuidae > Mamestra > Mamestra brassicae. Next base: position 3,889,551 of record LR991003.1, on the reverse strand, counting down.
ACACTAAGTTCTTATTTAGCGATTGGGCAACTCCAGGCATTCGTATAAGCAGGGAAAGGCCTAAAGCAGCATATGAATAATATAAGTTTTCATAAGTATGTTGAAAAATATTCAAAAACATATAAAAGTGTATGCAAAACAGCAAAAGCTCTTCATATTAGCAATAAAATAAAATCAGCAGAGGACAAAATAAAAACTACTTGGAAAATAATAAAATTTTTTACGTATTATAACGTTGCTCAGCTCAAAGTGTTAACTTTATAGGTAAACTGTTTCTTTTTTGTGTTTTTATTTTCTGTTTAATTAATGGTTATTAAGAATATCTGTAAATAAGTGAGTACCATTTACCTAAATTTCTTTAGAAAATGAATAAGTTTACCTCTGATGGTAATACTTTGTTCTTATAAGTAGCATACTCTGGGTGCATCGTCCTCACATAATATTAAATTTATTTTTGTACACCAAATTTTGTAAAATCATTATTTGAAAAGAGTAACTATGGAGTTTCTTGTCCGTTCTTCTCCATAAGAATCTACCTTTCCGAATGGACAGTAGAGTCACTTTATTAATTTAATATTATTATTTTACTGAACTGTAAATGATGACGTTCAAAAGTGCCGTTTAATGGCCTAATTGAAATAAACGTTTTGACTTTGATTTTGAAACCGGCACTGGCCAAACAGAAGAGTCGCGGGGTGGCTATACAGGCACAAGCGACGAAGACGCCAGCGGTGCAACAGTCGCCACCGCAGTCAAATTCCCCGCCTTTAAATTCTTCTGCGGCGAAAGCCGGATGGCAAGTGGCCTGGGGCAAAAAGAAAGCGGGCAAGGCAGCCAGGGTGGCCAAAAAGCGAGTGAGGAAGCGACGGCAAAAGCAGAGAAGCGTCGCGGCTAGGCTTCGCGCCCCGAAATCCACAGCTGAAGTGAGTACACTACAGCCGGACGCGGAAAAGAGGGGCGTGACGTACCGCAACGTGCTCTCGAAGGCGAGGGAGGCGGTCAATCTGGGGGAGCTTGGCATCGCCGGGGGCCTCCGACTAAAGGTGACATTAACTGGGGCCCGGATGCTGGAGATCCCCGATTCAGCCAGCGGCCCGACCGCTGACACTCTGGCCGAAAGGCTAAAAGCGTCCCTGAATGCGGACGAGGCCCGAGTGTCCAAGCCTACCAAATGCATCGACTTGCGCATTCTGGGCCTGGACGACTCCGTCACCGAGGGGGAGGTGTTGGCCGCCGTCGCCAGGACTGGGGGGTGCTCTGTCGATCAGGTGAAGGCGGGCACCATACGTCCTGACCACACGGGCATGCGAACTGTTGTGGTGAGCTGCCCCGTGACGGCGGCCAAGAAAATAACGGAGGGCGAAAGGCTCCTGGTGAGCTGGGTTTCTGCGCAGGTCAAACTGCTGGAACCCAGACCTCTGCGGTGCTTCCGCTGCCTAGTCGGCAACCAAGGGAGCTATTTGCACCTTGAAGGTGGACCGCACCGGTCTTTGCTTCCATGCCGCACTGCTCCGTATGTGCGGCCGATCACTGGGCTGGGGGCAAGGCCTGCGCTCCACCCGCCAAGAAGAAGCCCTCCGCCATCGCTGTCTCCGCTGTAGCCACCGCCATCGCTGTTGCTGCCGCTGCCTACTGCTTAGCCACCACCACTGCGAATGCCGCGGTAGAGCCCACGCAAGGGGCTCGGGAGGAGGCCGAAATGGAATGCCAACCACTGCGCCGCCGCTCAGCACCAGAGTTGCTCCAGAGCATGGCGCAGTGGTCGATCAACATCGCCGTGGTCGCTGAGGCGTACTTTGTCCCGCCCAGGGATGACTGGGTGGAGGACCTCAACGGCTCAGTGGCCCTAATTTCGTCGGCCGCCGCCGGTACCCCGTCCCTCGAGAGTGTCAGGAGAGGACAGGGGTGCGAAGCAACACGGTTTGGGGAAATTGTGGTAGTGCCCTCGCGCACGTTTACGCGTGGCGCGTGGACGCGCTTCGCCGGGGCGAAACTCCGCTGCCGCGGCAAAATGCAGGATACCATGGCGGTATGGAGACGGCGACTATCGCAACCCAGCGCTGGGCACTCCACAATTGCGGCGGTAAGACCCCTCTTTGAGGAGTGGCTGGAGAAGCGCCACGGCGTCCTCACCTTCCGCCTGACGCAGGTACAGGTATACAGGAACAAATTACCTGTGTAATTTGTTCGAAAGAGTCACCGCGGCCCTGGAACACAAAGGGCTTCAGAAGGAACACGGATGGGTTTTAGTCAGTAAGAGTCTGACACGCTCTTACGCTCCACCTAGAGCGGAAGAAGTCATTTGTTGATTTCCCATCCTTAAAAAAAAGGTACCTATACTAAGTATAACTATTGATTGATTTTGGTTGATTGATTTATCAATAATTAAACATTAGCTTGAGTAAATTAATCCCGTGAAAGGTACAATAATTCGTTATTGATAACATTTTTTAAGAATGCAGATAATTTGGTTTTATAACTTTACTTTGCTTTAAGAAGGCAACAATAAGAAATGGATTTTAGATTGGGTGAGTAGCATTTCTAGAAACTGCGAACTTTTTGAGTTTGTGTAGGTATTATGTGGAAGATATAATTTTCCAAAACTATATACCTCTATAGGGTGGCCAAATTAAATTTCTATTTCTTTTATAAAGCAAGAAAAAATAATTTATTCCAATGAGGATTTCATATTTTAAATATTAATCTAACTACTTAAGTATATACACTTAGAATAAAAATAAAAACTCCTAACTAAAATACATATGGCGTCAAAAATTCGTCCACATACATTCATCCAGTGTCCAGATATTTTTTATGATACTATTATATAGGCCATTTTGTGTAGTAAATAAAATCTACCACATCTTTATCTTTCTGGTGCCTAAAAGTGCGATACCTTGCCTCAAATTTTCGCGATTCTTTTGAAGTAGGTACTTATCCATTAACCAAATAATAAATATTTTGAGCTTAGTGTTTAACATACACCACAATACGTCCCTTTAGTTAGAGTTTAGATAACTCCAGGGAAAATACCAGAGCCTGCCCATTCTGTTGAATTTGGAGGGCATTTAACACTTTCGATTAATTGCCTAGAATAAGTTCGTCCCAAACTTCCACTTGTGTATGGTATATATAATAATAATAATGCCGGTATTGATGTACTCTTTATATATACTCAAATGGACTCAGACGGAACTTGACGCCCTGGATAGGAGGGTGCGCTCACTGCTTACCGCAAATCGGATGCATCACACACGGTCATCGGTGATGAGGCTGTATATCCCGCGGAAGTGCGGGGGTCGTGGCTTCCTCAATGCTAAGACCCTGCACAACCGCGAGATATGCAACCTTAGGGAGTTCTTCCTAGAGGCCGACGTGGGTATGCATCGGGATGTGGTAGCGGTGGACAAAGGCCTTACTGCGCTCTCCTTGGCTAACGAGAACTGGCGCAAACCTGTGGTATTAGATACTAATGACCGCAGGGAGGTATGGCAGAGCAAGGAGCTTCACGGACGCTTTTACCGGGTCCTACATGGACCTGATGTAGACTTTTTAGCGTCCGTAGCCTGGCTGCATTTTGGTGACCTCTTCGGGGAAACCGAAGGTTTTGTCTATGCGATTATGGACGAAGTTATGATGACGAACAACTACCGGAAATATATTGTGAAGGACGGTACGGTTGACATATGTCGGGCATGTCACCGGCCCGGGGAATCCATCCGCCACAATATTTCCGGTTGTTCTAGTCTGGCTAACGGAGACTATTTGCACAGGGCCGTCTTAAGTCTATTCTACGCCGGGGTGCAGGACTCAGCTTGCGCCCCCGTTTTTTTTTTACACTGCAGCGTGGCACGCGACCGACGACACACTGCAGTATGAAAGGGCCAAAGGGGGGTATGGGGAGGCTAGTCAACCAAGAAAACACAATACACGTAATTTTGATAATTTATTTATTTATTGCATGTACAACAAACAAACAACAAACAAGAACATTAAACAAACACAATTTTTCTTGTTTTTGAGTTGGCAAAGATTTTAATTAAATCATTTATTTTTAAATCAATTTTGGATTCTATACTTATAATGGCTAAGTTTGTCAGTCTGTCTTGGGTCATGGTTGAACGAAGATAATTTTTTATTAATTTTAATTTTGAAAAGGATCTTTCACCTTCTGCTACTGTAACAGGCAGTGTTAAATATATACGCAAAGCTGTTGAGGTATTGGGAAATGAGGAAATTAAATTATTAGAATATATATAGTTTAAAATATCAGTGGGAGTACTTGTTGATGCATTGGGAAAAACTATTGGCAACAATTCTAATTCATTATATAAATCTTCCCCATCAATATCAAATCTATTTTTAAATGTTAGTTTTTCTTGGAGCCGACAACACTGAGATTTTTTTTCGTGCATCTCTAATTTATTCCAGCATTCAATGTTTTGGAAGAGTGAAAAACTGAATTGTGTTCCGTCAGCAAATCGAATCTCTCATTTAATTTCGAGATAGCAGTGTCCAGTAGAAAAAAATAAAAACATACTTTAAATTTGTTGGTTGGGTCTAAAATGGGCTCATCTGCAGCTTCATAATCAAAATGTCTTTTTCGGGGACGTGGACGAGCAGTTTCATTAAATTCTGTTTCGCATTCTAATTCTTCAGCAATTAATTTCGCATCAGATAACAACTGCTCAAACGCACTATCGGTGCGGTATTTCTCCAAATCTTTTTTAACCAAATTAATCATTTTGGTAGCTTCTGAAATAATTACGTCCGATTTTTGCAAATTTTTGCTTACAATATTAATCTTTAGTAAAATATTGTACCATATAACTACTGAACATATAAATCTATAAGACTAACTTGGCTATTAATGAACTCGCTATGTTTTTTGTGTCGCTGTCATACTTGTTATTTGTAAAAATATAGTATAATGCATCGTAAATTTTATCCATGTTAAAACGGAGTGCTCTAAGAGCATCAAATCTACTTTCCCAACGCGTATTTGAAAGAGGTTTTAATGTCAAAGTAGGTATCTGTTTCATAATTACATCCCAGCGTGATGTGGATGCTGAAAAAAATACATAGATTTCTTGGACAATACAGAAAAAGTTTGTAATTTCCAATGAGCTTTTAGCGGCGTCATTTACTACTAAATTTAGGGAGTGAGCAGCACACGGTACGTAAAAAGCACGAGGATTCATGTCCAATATTTTTTTTGGAGGCCTATATTTTTCCCCCTCATATTGGCCCCATTATCATATCCTTGGCCTCGCAAATCATCTAATTCAATATCGCATGATTTTAAGAAATCTAACAAATATGTCGCCAACCCTTGTCCGGTAGTGTCAGTTACAGGTAAAAAACCTAAAAAATGTTCTCGTACCTCAGCGCGTTTTGTCGATGGATTTAAATAAATAAACCTCACAATAACAGTTAGTTGTTCTTGGTGTGAAATATCAGGTGTGCAATCTAGAATTACAGAGTAGTATTTACATTGCTTCAGAAGACTAATTATAGTCGTTTTTATTTTTTCAGCAATTATACTAATCAGTTCATTTTGAATGTTATGACCAAGATAATGTGGCATGCGATGCTGAGCTCTTTGAATTCGAGCAATGTGTTCTGATAGTGTACTATCAAAATTAGATATACTCTCCACCAACTTTAAAAAATTACCATTATTTGGGTCATACAACTTCTCGGTTGTGCCCCTAAAGGCTAAATTTTGACCTGCCAAAAATTTTATAATTTCGATTATCCTTTCCAAAACTGCCGTCCACGTCTTTTTTTCGCGGTCTATTTCAGTTTGATTTACCGAGTCTACTGTTTGCCCTTTCAATAAGTCATTTTTTAGATCCAAATATTTTTTTAAAGAACATATGTGCCCTGAACTTTTTTCATGTCGTTCTATATTTCTCGACAAATGCCCCCAGTCTTTGTAACCAGTGGGGGCAATAAATGCAGTGACATTATTATTGAAAAGCTTACAGTGAAAACAAAATACAGAATCAGTAGATGTGGAATATACAAGCCAAACTCGATGAATAATTTCGTTGTTTTGTAACTTTTTACTGTAATATGTATCTGAAAACGACCTCATGTGAAGGATAGTTGTGTGTGTGTCATCTGAAGGATAGTTGGTTTTTTTTATCTGAATCGGTCCACGTTCTGTTAAAAATAATCTTAAATTATCGGATATTACTTGCGGCCAGAGAGCAGGATCATTCGCGACATTTTCACGAAATCGTACATCTGGTTCTGTTGCTGGTTGGTTAACAATTATTGGAATTGGTTCACTTGGAGTAAGCGAGCCAGGCGAGGTACTGGTACTGGTATGAGCTGGAACTTGTGAAATACTCGTAGAAGTTTTCTCTTCCAAGTTGACTGTCTCTTCTAACTGTCGGGTGGATGTTGACGAAGATGTACCTAAAAAAACATAAGACAGTCAACAATTTCTGTAACCAAGTGTGGTAACAGGGCCACGCAATAATATTTTAGGACATTAAAACAGCGCCTTAAAGTTAAGGCGGGCAATCGGGCATAGTCTAATCCGTTAGTCCAGGCGAGCGCGCTCAGTGTGGAATTGCCGAGGCGCTTACGCACGCTCTATGCGCAAACAGTAAGAAATTAAAATACTTTAGTTGCGATTGGCAGATCTCGCCTGCGGCTATTTCATGAAAAAACAAAATTCATAATCCCCAAAAAGAAATCACAAACACACAAGCCACCAGTCCACTGTTAGACATGAGCCTCCAAAACTATGGGGTTATTTATTGCTATAATCTCCACGATTAGAACGCGTGTTGGATATATCACACAATACAAAAAATTAACACAAGGTCTGAGAAGGTATGTATTTAAATAAATATTGCACCGGCCGGGATTCGAACCCGAGACCTTTGGCACAAGAGCGAGTGTTTGTTACTAACCATTGCGCATCCGGTGCGCAATCCGCAAAAAACAATTAATTAGATATTGTCATAATCATAAAAACCTACTTTATTTAAGACTCATTACGTATATAGTTACAGGTAACTTATACAAAAAATAAGAAGTGTAATAATAATAAGTAGGTAGGAACTTAGGGATCGAACCCAGGCAGGATACACCAGCGACTTCTGTCACTAATTTATGCCACTTCAGATGTTTTATTTATGGTACCAACTGACTGAACTTACCAGGTCGAAAGAAAGAGTCAATCGGAGAAGTTAGCTTTTTAATTTTTTCTTCTTTCTCCAGTTTCCTTTTTCTATTTTGAGCACCCGATGGTTTCTTTTTATCCCCTAATTCGGTCATCTACAATAAAATCAAATTTCAATTTAGTATTTAATTTTTCTTTCTTTATCTATATATATAAAAGCCTTATCTCCGATTGTCTGATCAATGCACAGCCTAAACCGGTGATCGCAGAAACGTGAAATTTTGAGGAATATTAATTTTATGGTGTAGGCGTCGGATAAGAAAGGATTTTTTTTAATTCATCCCTTAAGGGGGTGAAAAGGGGGGGAGAAGTTTGTATGAAAAACCTAATTCCTTGAACCGGGCTGTTAAAGTTTTCATGTGAGAGCCATATATTCCACATAACTTGGTACGAATACTGCACAAAGTAAATTATTATAAATGCCAGTCTTTCACCATTACCCTTAATAGACAATTTGGGTGGTTCCAGTTTTTATGGAAGATTGGTATTCGTTGGGTTAATAAGCTGGGTAAAAATCATAATGTAAATGTCTATCTTCTGACGTGTCTGTGCTATGAAAGAATATTTCATAAATTCAACCTGTAAAATGATGAAATGAAATGGATCTTTTTATAAACCACCAGTCGTTGAAAGCTGAAATATGGTGATTCTTTCAAGAGTTTAGGAGGTTTAGGAGAGCACTAAGAGAGCATTTCCCAAAATTCTAACTGGAACGGGAAGAAACGTGATATGCGTGGACGAGATCGCGGGCATAAGCTCGTTCTAAATAAAGTAAGTAGTTTTTTATCAATCACTAACATTACGAATTTGTATTTTTGCAATTATGAACAAATAAACAAAACAGTCATGACTCTCTCTGATAAACAAATGATGATGTGATGAAAATGATTGTAATGTACCTAACAATAACACTTAAAAAATAAAATTGACTTACCATTATTCACTTGAGCCCCAGCGGCACAAATTCAAGCCAGACACAATAACAAATCTATTGCCTGCTAATTAGGTACTCCCGTACTCGAGTCGTTATATTTTTTCTCTAAAACCTTCCGTGCTAATTCACCGGTTGTCGCAAATGAAATGAGCTAACGAATTCAATTACTTAAAAGAAGAAATCAGATCAATCACTGACCGACACTTACATAGGCGCCGCGCTCCGCGGTGTAAATTCAAATGAACTTACACCTAATTGTAGTGATTTAGAGTTCATTTCTCTTTAAGTGCGAGCGCCCGGACGGCTATGTCAAAGGAAGGACGCAACATAAATTGACTGAACTTACACTTTATTTACTTAGAGATTATTTTGCTTCAAGTGCGGGCGACCCGGCGGCAATGTCAAAGGGCGCAATTACTCGCCTATGTGAGACGCACAGGTGTCGCGCCGCGCGCCCTTTTCAAATGAACTTACACTCTATTGACTTAGAAATCATTTTGCGTCAAGTGCGGGCGACAAAGCGGCAACGTGTCAAACGTACATATACTCTCTTTGGATTAGAGATTTTGCCGCGCGCGTGTATAGGTATTAAATAAAATTGTTATTTGTGTAGTGTAGTAATGCGGTATGACAAGCGCCAAAAGCGTAATAAAAGTTAAAAAAAATATTATTGTTGATGACTATTTTTGTTTTGCTTGCGCATTTGCATTCAGCACTCGACAGGCGCCCCCGGGCGCTCCGCGCCCGGGTGCACCGCACCCCTTGCACCCCCTGGTAAAGACGGCCCTGTATTTGCACAGGCACAACCTTGTAGCCAGGATTATCCACCAGTAACTTGCTCTTAAATACAATCTTGTGGAATCGGAGGTACCGTACTATAGGTATGTGCCCGACCCAGTTCTCGAAAATGGCAATTGCACGTTGTATTGGGATCGGTCTATCATCACTGACAGGACTATTGTTGCCAATAAGCCTGACATAGTGGTGAATAGTGGTGATAGATCGACTAGAGCGTCGCGCAATGATTGTTGATATAGCAGACCCTCATGACGCGACGTGAAGTCTGAGAAAGATAAACAAACGAAGTATCTTGACTTGGCTCGCGAGGTTGTCGACATGTGGGATGTGAACACAGCAGTCATTGTGCCGATAGTCGTGACGGCCAATGGCATAATTGCCAAGAGCCTCGACCAACATCTAAAGAGGCTCTCGTTGGGCAGCTGGATCAAGGGCTTGATCCAGAAAGCAGTACTCCTGGACACGGCACGCATAGTTAGGAGGTTCCTCTCTCAGGGGCCCTGACCACCGGTTTTATATTTTTAAATATTTTTATATCTCTGTATTTTAATGTTTAAAAATGTAATTTATATGTATATACAAATGAATAAAGGAAATAATAATAATAAATTGTTTATTCATAATAACAGCATTGTAGTACATAGTAGTTAACAGGGTTGACAAATTGTTAAGTGTACTAAAACTACAATTGAAATGGTGGTGAGGTGCTGCATTCCCAGCTAGGTTAAAGAATAACCTGTATAAGGGAGTACAGTGCCAGTCCCCATTGGGTATTACATTACAATAAAATTGTACACAGTATGTGGCAACACTAGTCTTCGACTACAATTTTACTGAAGGTAAAAAAGAAAAAAATAAACAGAAATACATTAGAAAAAGTAAAAGCAAAAAAAAAACATTTTCAAAAAGTTCAACAAAAACATTTCTGTACGTTAGTGAAGTTATGTGAGTGTGTGTGTGTTTTCGTGTGTGTGTGTGTGTGTGTGTCTATAATGGTAATTTGGCGCGTCTGTGCGTGTGAATGTGGGTTTGCTTCTGTGAGAGTGATGTTATGATTTTGCTGCATAGTTTTATTTATGCTATTAGAATTTTTCCGTCTCATCGTTTATTTTATAGAAATGAGTAAACTGCTTTTTTGCATTTATCGAACGTCATACCGTAGATTGGACAGTGTTTATTAATTTTATTGTAAAAATTCGGGCTTTGATAGTAGCAGAATATTTTAATGTAGGATGATCGTGTTTGTGGTACTGTGCATACTAGATCTTTTCGTCGTTTTGTGATTTTTTTGAATGGGGTTTTGCGATGTTGTAGTAAGACGGCTTGTAAGATATAGTGTTGTCTAACGTTAAGAATTTTCCAATCTTTGTTTTCAAATATATGTCACCGGAAAATTGCAAACGCCCCGTAACATTGTAAAATATCGTGTGAAATGGTACCTAAACTATTTTTTTTAATAAGACACGGATATATTGGAAATATTGAATTTGGATGGGATTTGTTGTTTTCAAAACGATTTTTACATAATATATCGAGAATATAGTTTCTCGATATATTATGTAAATATCGTTTTCTAATCTAATAAAGAATTCTTACAATCTTACGGAGTCTGCAATCCGGTGACGTATACATGACTTGTGGCGCCCCGTTTCATTAGAACCAGTGATTTTCTTAGCTGAAGTCAAAAAAATTAATTCTGCAAACGGTAGCGGTCACCTCACACAGTAACAGCAGCATGTACCATGTGGGCACTTCAAAGAAGAATAAGTAATGAAATTACTCCACTTAATTAGTCAGTCGAAGTGGATTTGTTCGAAAGAGTCACCGCGGTCCTGGAATGCAAAGCGCTTTAGAAGGAACACGGATGGGTTTTACTCAGTAAGAGTCGGGAGAAGTCATTTGATTATTTCCCATCCTTAAAAAAAGGGGCATGGGGGTACCAACTGATAGTTAAGATGATCACGCTGTATAAAGCGCGCAGGCTCCTTTCCGGTTGTCATTAGGGAAAATACACCAACAGGGATTGTCAGAAGCCTTCCGCTTCGCAGTCTAGTTAATGTGCATTATACATTAAAAATCAGTGCAAGAAAGTTGTTTTTGTTTCATGATTACATTGAATATATCGGAAACTTGATCTTATTAGTTATTTTATTTAGAACGGTTTTTCTGAAAACAATTTATGTTGTAACAGGCATTGTCATCGGTGCGTCACTATTGCTTACGACCGCGCAGTATGACGACGGTTTCGACGAAGAAGACGATTATTGCACCAGTTTCTTAGACGTACACTATCCTTGTGGGTGCACACTAACGCAGAAAGCCGCCTTTCAACCCACCTGTGGCTCTGATGGAAAAACGTACATGAACGAATGCTACTTAGAGTGCCGGAATATTATAGAAAATAGCAGTATTACCGTGGAGCATTCAGGAGCCTGCAACGAAGAGTGTACTTGTAAATGCGACGGGGAATATAGTCCATTTTGCGGCACTAACAACGTCACTTATCCGAACAGTTGTACCTTGCTTTGCGCCGCAAAAGAGGAAGACGGTCTTGAGGTTCTATACGCCGGGGAGTGTTCCAAATTTCTTGGGTATGTACCGATATTTAAAATACATCTTTGTTAATGAAGTTCCTCTTTGTGGAATTGCTTAAAATTCTTGCTTGCTTTATATTAAAATGAGCAGTATACAGACCAATTTTGATGAATCCAATCATAAAGTTTTGCAGATTTTTTTGTTCCGATGTTGGTGAAAACTAAAACTGCATCATGGATTTTTGAAAAAAAATTAGTTGTTTTTTTAAAAGTGGTTTATGTATAAAACTTACAACTAAGTACCTATTAGTATATATTATACACTTAAATAAAAAAAAATAACTAACTAAAAATAGTCTAAAATATGGCGTCGAAAAATTCTTCCGCATCGCTGGCCACTGGTAATGTAGGTACCCAAAAGGCTGTATGGCAATGCTTATCCTTGCCAGCCCTTGGGTGGTGTTAGGTGTTTCGGGTGGGGTTTTTTCGTTTTCTGATACCGACTTCCAAAATTAAAGTTATTTTGTACTTTGTAGTGCTTTGTTTTTGGAAGTTGGCCGTAGTTTTTTGTAAGCAAGGTTGCCTGCTTGTCGGTCTTCTACAGATTGTACTTCGGGGAGAGTGTCCAGGAACTCCACGATCTCATCCCACCGGCCCCCTTCTACCATCGGACATCTAGACGCACTGCAAGTTACCATCCCTACCTTGTTGCTATTCCACCAATTCGCACTAAACGTTTCCAAACGTCTTTTATAATGCGCACAGCAAAGGAGTGGAACTCTCTGCCTGCGTCTGTGTTTCCGAACGCATACAACCCTAATCTCTTCAAAATTAGAGTGAACAGGCTTCTTCTGGGTAAGCTCGCTCCATCGTCGACTTTGTCTCTGTCATCTATGACCTAGACTAGAGTCAAGAGCAAACCCATATTAAGTAAAAAAAAAAAAAAAGTTTTTATATGTAGGTACTTACTTAACTTTTTAGTGCTGGCTAAAATTTCTCTTATATCTATTTAATTTTCTATCTCCGAAGTTCCTCACCAAATCGTTTTGAAATATAAATCGGACCATTTCGGAATAAACTTCTTTTGAACAAAACAAGAATCTTGCAAGTCCGTCAATATAAGACGGATAGTGGAGTGCCTTTAGCGCCTATGGTATGAAAACTTTGGAATCCAATTACTGTGAGCGTATAATAATGAAGCCTGTTGGATTGCATTATTAATAAGGTATATAACAAAGAAGCGCACCTTTTGCGCATGATGGCCTCAAAGCCGACTGTGGCAGCCGCCGCGAGCGCGGACATCGCGGAGGCGCTGCAGTGGCGCGGCTTGGTTCGATGAAGTTGAAACACGACATCATTAATGATTTTGCAGAAATGTAAGAATAACATGTATTTGGATTTTTCGAAAATAAACTTCTAGAGGGGTGATGAAGTTTTTAAGGAATGACATTATTGCTTGCTTCAATTCACTTGGAAATTGGTATGAACAATCTAAAAATGGTATAATTGAAGTGGGTGTAACGATTTTGTACACAACAGTTGTGCTGATATTGAGAGCACAGGATCTGCAGCAAAAATGGCTGTCTAATTAATTATGATGAATTGTTTCGATTCATTTTAAAAACTACCCGTTAAAGTCTATATCCCTTAACGGGGCGTTGAAGTTTCTGGAGTAGGTACATACCTACTAAATCCACGCGGACGAAATCGCGGGCGAATTTACCATTTTTTTTTCTTCGTTTACTTACCTTACGTACCATTTTTTCTTCGTTTACAAAAATCAATTTTAAAAAAGAAGCAACAATACAATATATAAAGCATGTTTTCTATAAAACATAATTCAGAAGGTTTGACATTAATACATTCACAGTACAGTAATTGGATTCCCGAAGTCATACACCCCCGGCACTCCACTAGGAGTTATGGCCGAACATACTAAAAAAACACAAGTACCTATATAAACTTTGATAACCTCCTCCTTTTTTGACGTCGGTTAAAAATGACCTCTTTTCTTTAGTTTGCCATGTCAATTGCATGAAAATTGACACTTATGAGGATCAAATCCTGGGAAGTATACCCAGAATTTGATCCTCATAAGCGACAATTTTAGATGGCGTGAGAGTAATAAACAGGGTGTGTGTTATGTGTTTTTTTTTTAAATCAACCGGTTCGATTTCTGGCTAGGAATATCGATTTTTCATAAATCCAATGATGCAGTTTTAGTTTTCATCAAAATCGGGCTCGAGACTCCTTTTAGTGTTTTTCGATATTCCTCATAGATTTTGGAAAAATCGGTATTCCTAGCCAGGAATCGAGCCGATTGGTTTCGAAAAAAAACACATGTTATAAAATTAATTAATTGATTAAGTCAGGGATACTCGAACTGACACAGGACAGTTCAAAGTTGTTTTTATTTGCATTTTATTTGTGGTTAAGCAGTCGACAACCTCATAGGATAACCCTATGAGGTTGTCGACTGCTTAACCGAGCTTGCCAGTGGTGGCCTTAATATAATTTTAAAGCCTCCCAGGGAGCGCCAGGGATTTGTAAATACGATTCAACTTCTTATTTTTATAAATATATGGACCGATTTCCTATGCAAGCATTTTCAAATCTAGTCGCCGAAGGCGAAGCAAGTCCGGGGCTCGGTGGCCGTGTTCGAAAAACGAGTAGGTACTCCAAAGTTGTCCTAGTGCATGAGCCGAAATATTTGTAGGTAACTTATCATTTTTTTACTAGTTCGCGCCATTCATCTATGTCTATTGTGAACGGCTCTTTTCACTTTTCTGTAGCAGAGAACACTTAGGGAGAGGAGATCACGACTGCGGACTCGAAAAGTAGGACAAATATTGTTATTTTTTCAACAAAACAAAAATATATACGAACTAGACCAAATGCCACAGAATGCTTTCAAATATTTTTATACGCTGGTATTTTTACATACTCGTACTTGGAAGCCCTTTGAATTTTGCAAGTATATCTCATACCTAACCCAAGCCAAAGATGACGCCCTTAGGTATGGAGCCGAGAAACAGCAATGAAAAATGCTCATGAGCATCAAACGACGTTTTAGACATTACTCGAAAAAATAATTAGTTTCAAATTTTAACATAATTTAGTGGACAACAATTTTTTTTTGACCGACTCAGGCGTGCCCGGCGACCAGCCTGACGATATAAATTTAATCAATTGAAAAAGTGGGGATCAGCCAGGGCACTTTCCCGCACTAGTGCGAAATGCAGTTGATTGCGTCCTAACCTATAAGTGGTGCTGCTCCGTTGGTCTCGCGGTCGCCATCGCGACTGCCGAGCGTAGAGTCCTGGGTTCGATTCCCAGGTCGGACAAAAAGTGTGTACTGGGTTTTTCCATTAGGAATTTCCCTGTGATAGCCCGGAGTTTGGAAGTTGGTGGTGTCAGTGGTGTGACACCCCCGTGCCTCAGAAAGCACGTTAAGCCGTTGGTCCTGCGCCTGGGGGGCTACTCTCTAAACCCGAAGTCCGTAGTTTCGGGCTTAGTTCCGGGCGTATTCTACTCCGTATCACCTACGGACTTACGATTAGTTCCGAACCCGAACTAAATCTTGTCATTAATTCTTAGTGGTTAGGTGATACGGACTAGAATACGCCCGCAACTAAGCCCGAAACTACGGACTTCGGGCTTAGAGAGTAGCCCTCCTGTTTCAATCGGACTCGTCAATTTGCGGAACACGCGAAAGCAGTTGCGTGGGTTGAATGGTAGCAACTTCACGACGAATATTTTCTTGGAATACTTGAATAGTTCGAGGATTTTTGTTGTAAACTCTTAATTTGAGTTAACCCCACAAAAAAGACAGATGGCGCTGCCGTCGTGTAAACATTGAGTCTTTCGCCGAAAGTTTTTAATAAATTGATTTAAATAAAAATACTAAGTTACCAATAACGTATTGTGAGTTAAAGTGAACATTAACCAACCAATGTATCGTACAAGTGTTATCTTGAAGAACAATCTCAGTTTAGATATGAACAAACGTTATAAACAAAGTGACAGTGCATAAACAGCTAAAAGTAAAAAATACAACTCTACCGAATAATACCACGAAAAATTCGACATCGCATCGGTAAAGTTTGTGTTCACTGTATGCAGTGACATTTACATACTCTTTATTTTGATAAAACTATAGTGAACAATAAGAGATCTATGACGGTTTTTTCTACAATTTAAACTTCTTGTCAGCACTTCATGCGGACAGTAGCTGAACTAAAGCCTAGAACTGTTTTATCGACTTCAGCTAACAGACATCTAGCGACAAATAGCTGAAATATGAGTTAAACCAAAAACATCACCGTGAGACGCGCGCGTGCGCGTTCGACCTCCGATATGGATGATAGTGTTGTAAACTACGCACTAGATGGCACTGTATGCAGTATGCCAGATTAATCGGATGATGATATTGATTTAGTTACTCAATTAAAGAAGCAAATTGAAGAGCCTACAACAAAATTATGTGGTGCAAATGATGAAATCGACACATTAAGCCTTGAAAACGCAAACCTAAAGAAGGAAATTGAAAATCTAAGCCGGAAGAATTCCCTCTATAAACAAATAGCTAGTACATCTAAATCTCCAACACCAAAAAAAATGGTGAAAAACCACTCAAAAAACGCGGGATGTAAAAATAAAGAAACGCAAACTGTTTCGGACATAACAATGACGGAAAAAGTAACTAAAAGTGATGATGAACAGCAAAATATTAGTACACATTCCAGTCCACAGATGGCGACGAAAGCTGCGAATGCGCAAGTTACAAAGCAGAAAAATAACCTATGTATTTTGAGTACTAATAAAACGAACAAGAATATATTAAGTTTAGCAGAAGATTATTTTCAGGACAGATATCAAATATGTCATTATCTTAAACCAGGCGTGAGTATTATGCATATTTTACGTGATATAAAGTCAAAACTCAGATATTACACTAAAAATGATTTCTGTATAATTATGATCGGCGAGGAAGACTTTAAAACTACAAAATGTTACTTTGATATAATAACATACATAAAAACACTTTGACGGATATAAAGAACACAAATATAATTATTACATTGCCAACTTTTAAATTTAGCAATAATTTCAGTATTTTATATAATTCACGACTGGAAATTTTCAACAACATGCTATGTATGGACAATATTACGCATCAATACTCATATATTCTGGACTCTAATTTAAACCTAAGTTATCATCCTTCTACGTATACAAGATCGGGAGTTTTAAAAGACTACGCCATGAAATCTATCTTTGAAGACTTGTACCTACAACCTTCAACTGGAAATTTTAGAAGAAAATACGCTCAATACTATAAATGAGCCAAAAGAACTGTTTTTTCTCCAGTAAATATATCAGCATAATACACCAAAATATTGCAGGTTTGTTAAACAAATCAAATGCACTTACGGTATGCTTAAATGAACTTTGTGATAAAAATATAAATGTGGATGTAGTATGTATTACCGAGCATTTCATGAAGGGATTCGAGAAAAACCTATGTATACCAAACTACAGTTTGGCTGCATGTTATAGCAGACAGGATCAAAAGAGAGGGGGTGCATGTATTATTATTAATAATTGTCACCAATGGAAAGAAATACCTCAAATAGCTAGATTGTCATCACCGGGGGTTTTTGAGTGTTGTGGTATTGAGCTAATTAATTATAAATTGATAGTCATATGTCTCTATAGAGTACCAAATACTAAGAATATAACTGAATGTTTCAATAAACTTGAATTGTTACTCAAAGATGTATCCAACCGGCTTAATAAGAATATTGTTATTGCAGGCGATTTTAATATCGATATGTTAAAACCGAATCGAAATTCGGTTGCACTGGAGTGTATGTTACTAAATTACAACTTAAAACTTGCTCTTAAACAACCGACTCGAATGGCTAGTAAGACTTGTATCGATAATTTTGTGCATAATTTTAAAAAGACTGTGAAAACAGACGTCTTGGAGTTTGCATTGTCAGACCATACAGCACAGCTCTGCTTCAATGTCCAGTACCCACTGTATGTAGAATAAAATACTGGCATATAACTAGAAGGGATTACTGCAACGAAAATATAGTGATATTTAAAAAATGTATGAACAGTCTCAAATTTTCGGAGATATATCTTACTGAAGATCCTAATTTGGCTTATAATGAATTTATCAACACGTTTAAACTGTTCTACGATCTATGCTTCCCGTTCAAGGAAATCAAAATCAACACATTTAATAAACCTAAATGGCTATCAAATGGTGTTAAATTGTGCAGTAAGAAAAAAACAAAACTCTTATGGCAATATAGATTGAATCCTAACCACGAAAATAAAAATAAATTTGCTACTTATACTAAATTATATAATAAAATTATTAAACTAACACAGAAAGCACAGAATAATCACAAAATACAACAATCAGAAAATAAATCAAAGACTACATGGCAAATAATTAATCAGACAAAAAACAATATCCCTAAACAGCAAATTGAAAAACTAAGAATTGGTAATCGTACTATTTACAAACCTTTGGATATCGCTAATGCTTTTAATGACTTTTTTGTTGACAAAATTCATCCAAAATTAGATGCTGAAAATAAACCAAAAGCATCCATTACATCAAGAAGTCCTAAATCAATGTTTATGGCACCCAGCACACCACACGACATACATAAAATAATAATGTCATTGAAAAACACGTAAAGTACATTTGCAAACAGTTAGCCAACTTCATTGAAAAGAATAAAATATTATGTGAAGAACAAAAAGGATTTAGGCAGCATAGAACCATCGATATGGCAATTTATGACTTTTTGTTTCCGATTATTAGAAATGTGGATAAACGATTGTCAATATGTGCCATATTTTGTGATATGACGCAGGCTTTCGATTATGTCCATCATAATACAATGTTAAATAAATTAGAAGCCTACGGCATAAGAGGCAACGTGCATGAACTAATGAAATCGTATTTAGAAAACAGAATACAGATAACCGAAATTAGTCGCATCAATGTAATTAATAAACATGAAGAGATAGCTCGATCACGGGAACGTAAAATTACATTCGGTGTTCCACAGGGAAGCGTTGTGGGCCCGTTGGGATTGGGATTTATATTATATGTTAACGATATGCCCACGTCCATTGAACACCCTTTAACTATGTTTGCTGATGATAGTACCATTACGATCCCCTGTAAAAACGTAAATACATATGAAACGGACATAAACAATTCTCTTGACAATTTAATTAAATGGCTAGATAAAAATAATTTGAATATAAATTTAAGTAAGACTAAGATAATGCACTTTAGACAACGTATGCCTCGTGTACCTAACCTTCACATACATTACAAAAATGACGATATTGAGGAAGTAACGGATACCAAATTTTTAGGATTAAAAATAGACTGCAGATTAAACTGGAAAGCACATATTGACATATTGTGCAAAAAAATGAGTTCGTCTGCATATGCTTTATATAGATTATCCTCCATAGTAGATACAAAAACACTTCTTGTGGCTTACTACGGTATAGCTGAATCCCACTTACGCTACGGTGTCATCTTCTGGGCGAACTCCACCGATCAAGAGACAGCATTTAAGGCACAAAAACGTTGTCTCCGGTCAATGTTTAAACTAAAAACCACCGACAGTTGCAAGCCGCATTTCAAGCAGTACAACATATTAACACTGCCTTGTATCTATATTCTTGAAGTAGTTATGTTTGTGAAGAACAATCCAAATCGTTTTGAACGTATGGCCGATTTATACCAAGAAATAGACGTGACAATTCAAAATTATGTAATTTACCGTGTCAAACCACTATGATGCGCAAAAGTATTTACTGCATGGCCCCAGTTGTTTATAATAAATTGCCAAGTACTTGGAAAGACTTGAATACGGTGCTTTTAAAAAGTAGACTTCGTAAATTATTAACAGATAAAGCATACTACAGTGTAACTGAGTTCTTAACGGACAATTTTAATAAAATAAATACCACCTCGAATTTTTTAAATTAATGAATTATTGTTATTTATTGAATTGGTGTATTGTCTATGACCTGGAATTTTAATGTTTGTTTGTATAGTTATCTTCGGACCACGATTTTTTATTTCTTACGTACTTTTATTGACAATTTAAATTTACTATATTAAATTTAAGTATAATGTAATAATTAAGCCAATGTTTTAATGAAAATTTGATTTTTAATAATCTGCTTTAATGAGAATGACATGGTAATCAATTTAATGTAATAAGAATTTAATTTTAACGGTGTTATATACTGAAAATGTTTGCATGCCGAATGGTGAAATATGGCAGAACTCTATGTAAACCTACTACTACCCACTTTGTATTACCCGTATTTGCAAATAAATGATATTTTGATTCTGATTCTGATTCTGAAACAAAGCGTGGTGCGGAATTATGTGACCTCGGTGACCAGATTATGTCCCCTCACTTGCTAATTAATTTATTGGAAAAATTAAGCTCGAATCTGCCTCTCACTAACTGAAATTTTGCTGAAAATTTTGTTTCCTTTTTAAAATAACGTGCACCACTTGATTTTTTACTCCAGTGCCTACACTTTGCAACTCTTGCATCTCTTGCTTATCCATTAACGCGGATTGTGCATATTTTCACGTCGGACTTTAGCCACTTTCGCTGGACACCCTTTATGTAACGACTCCTAATACACTTTACTTGCCCATCAAAATACAGGAAATTCAGTACTACAAAAAAACAAGAAGAGCTTGGTCCACTTCCCTCCCCGGCGATTTTAAGAACTGAATGCGGGAAAAAAAAGAAAGAAACGGACCATAAGTTCCGGCGACACACACCCCGTGATGATTGGAATCTTACCGGCAGCAAGGAGTACGTCAACTTATTCGACTTGCAAGGGTATGAAATCCAAATGCCTGTAACTTGTACAAAAGTATACAAGCATCTTGCATGCCAATGGCTATAACAAGTCCTGATTGGTGGAAGGCTTGGTGCAAGCTACTTGAAAACTTTCGTGCTAGTTACAAGCATTGATAAATGATATTTATTTTGTAAGTAGGTTAAACATAACACTTCTACACGTCAACCTTTGTGGGTAATTTTGCCGATGTTTCCTAGCTGACTACCCTGAGAAGAAACACCGAAACAAACTCCGGTGTTAGACACCGGAGTTTGTTGTGTGTCTCCATTTAAAGTCCGTACTGGTCAAATCATATGTGAACCATATAGGTTAATGTCTGAAGTGGTCTTTTGAGGAAAGTATTTTAGCCACACAGATTTGAGTGGACCTGTCCAGACAGTGCAGCATTAATGTCAGTTATCGTGTAGCTCAAACTTAAAACGTTAAGGAGCTCAACGATTTGACGAACAAAACCAAAGTAAGGACATTTGGGTAAGCCGCATAAAGAACTCAAACTGCCAGAGGTCTTTATCTATTCCTCCTTACTTGGTTTAAAACATTCATTTAGCTTCAATACGACCCCAGTGGAATGAACAGTGCAGAGTTATGTGTGTACCGGCTGACACTGCTGTCAAATCGAAGCACACTGAAGCGTGGTTTGCTCTGGCGAACGAATTTAAAGCACTAAATGAAAAAAAAAACTTCCATTAGTCTATAATAATAATAATAATAATAAGTTTATTACCAATAATATGTTAAGGTTACAGGTACAGTAATAAAATCAAAAGTGCAAAAAGGTATTATCTTCTGGCTCCCAAACTAGGTTTATAGCCTGTGACTTGGGGACCAGTGATTCCATAGTTGAACATTCAAATCTATGTTCTCCAGTAACATGGACAATATAACTATAAAATTATTATATAAGTATATTATAAAAAGAAGAAAAAAAAAATAAAACTAAAAATTGTAGGTGTTGGAGTGGGAGTGAGTGGTGGTATGTGTGTGTAATTGTGAAGGTGGTGAGATGGCTATGACTCAGTAAGACATTTTAAGGGTGCTTTTCCATCAGAGTTGTCCAAGGTAGCTGGAGCTGCGTGGTTTTCGGAATTTGTTTGAAAGAGTCACCGCGACCCTGGAACGCAAAGGGCATTATGAGCAATGATCGAAATTAGGTGAGCTAAAATACCTAAAGTTGGAAAAATAACAGAGACAAAGCGGAGACACCTTAAGGGGCGAAAAGGGGTGATGAAGTTTTTAGGGGAGGACATTATTGTTTACTTCAATTTACGTGGAAATTGGAATGAACAAACTAAAACTGGGATATTTGAAACAGATCTAACAATTTTACATAGTCAACCCCTAACCGGGTGAACAGGGTGAATAGAAAGCTGATCCTGAGACCGTTGAATGGATATCGTAGTGCTTAATTTTCCAAAACTTACCTTTAAAAAGGGTAAGAGGGGGCGTTGAAGTTTGTGGAGCAGTCAGTCGCGGGTGAAGTGCTAGTTGTTAGATAAAATTGTTTGAATGTGGAAAAATAATCAAGATCTTTAAGATGTCTTAAAAATTAAAAAAAAAATTTATTAAACTTACCAATTACTTTGACTGCCAGAGCTAAAGTCAGTCCAGGCAGTTACATCGTTGCAGTAAAACGGAGTCCTTAAAATCAAGCAAAAGTAGTCGCGGGAAGCAGATCCAATAAACGATAAAACAAGCATAAGTAGGTCAAAAATAAACAATTCACCCACGAGTCAAAAATGCGTACACAACTTGAGGAAGTAAAGAGTGAGTGATGCACGCATAACGACGCTTAGAATGCGAAACACCCCTCTACCCCTCGACCCTTTTGTAATTGTTTACCAGTGACAAACAAAAGCTAGAAAGAGACAGCAAGTTTTAGCTATTCTGGGAAACGAAAACATGAGGCGGATCCAGTTCTTTACCTGAATTAATTAATAATAATAAAAACCGTGTCTACTGTTTTTTTGAGAATCTTCTCCTTTTTTTTTGAAGTCGGTTAATAAGGAAAGAGAATTCAATTAGTTTATTGTATTAATATAATTAATATTAAATATCACAAGACCCGGAACAAATATCCCCGAAAATATTTTTAGTCGTAAGGAAGTCTCAACTATTTTTGTCTCCGTTCTTTAAACTTTAGGTATTTTAGCTCACCTAATTCCGATCACTGATTATGAGCAACAGGGAATGGGTTTTAGTAAGTAAGAGTCTGACCCCCGTTAAAATTAATTATGCTCTGCTAGCCCTTTTTCCAGCAGAGTTGCGCTGCCCGACTAGGATGAAGTGATCCCATTGGTGTTTGTTTTTTTTCTTCGACCACCGCCTTTGCTACCTCGCACATCTTTGGTAAAAAAGCGGGTCTAACGTACCTAAGCTTATTTATTTACGACTTTATTTTAAGAGCTGCAATGTTGATATTTGTTTGGCTGGGGTTTTGCAGCACTGCGCTAAGCCATGTCTTCATCGGGCTTTAGTATTGAGTCATGGCTGCTTGGAGGCAAACATTGATGGTGTGTCTCGCAATAATATACCTACTTGCTAAGGCCTCAATTTTAATCCGTAGAGCAGAAACTTATACCACCACAAGGCGCTCCAGGCGCACCAAGCGCACCAAGCGCAAGAGGTCGACTACCACGCCTTCCAAGTCGACCACCACGCCTTCCAAGACGACCACCACGCACCTGAGCTCGGCCAACACGCCTTTAAAGTGGACCACCAAGCCCACCAAATCGATGATGCGCCACAAGCCCAACTGCATCTGCTCGGCGTATTACGGCCCGGTGTGCGGCAGCAATGGAAAGTCGTACATTAACTTCTGTGTATTACTCTGTGTCTCTAAGGTAGACCCAAACGTCAAGTTCAATCGCTGGAGGCGGTGCGATGACTTGATGGGAAAATAAAGTATGTATGAATTAATTTTCAATTTTATTATTATTTTAAAATATCCTATCCTTCTGGGCAAAGCAGGGGCGGCCGTTACGTGGCCCTGGGCATATCATTGCCAAGCCCTTGTTCTTTTTTAAATTTATAGGAATCGGATTGAATTTTAGGTAGGTAATATAAGTAGGTACGTCGGTAATATTATTATGTTTAAATGTGCAGGACACTAGAGATAAGATGAGATTTCTTGATCTGACACATCAAAGCCGGAAACAGCAACATAATCACTATTAATTAGTGATGCAACGGAACTGGCATAACGGAAGCAGAAACGGAAACAGATGTCAAAAGTAAATCTTAACGGAAGCGGAAACGGAAACGGAAGCGTTAACTAACACTATGAAAAAAAAGCACAATTTTACATTTATATTTTTTTAAAATTAAATTTGTACTTTAGTAGTAGTCAAAATTAAACAGCGGCAAGTTATATTTAAAGCTGTAGTTGTGCGGCCTTTTCGCGAATACACTTTTTCACAAAGTTTGCATTTGGCACTCGAGTCGCCGATTTCATCAAAATAGTTCCAAATGGGACTTGTTTTTGGTTTCATAATTGCACTCTTATTGCACTAAATACAACTAGGTATTAAGCAAACAATAACAGAAGAAAAAACAACTGAAAATGTCACTACTCAAAGTCACGGGGCGCGGAGATGCGCATAGTGAACTAAAAACAATAATTAAATGAACGATCTCGTCGTGACACGTTTGTCGTTTGATTACCGCGCGCCCCTCCCTCGCAAAACACGCGGAAAGGTTTCGGCAATTATCGGCAGCACGCGCGCCTGGACGCGCGACGCTCGTGTACATTCGTCTGATTCGTCCACGCGCGGCCCCCGCAACCATCCGCGCCGTGCCGCCGTCGCGTCTGCTGCACCGCTCCTCATCGCTCTCTCCCCGCTTCCGTTAAGAGTTCTGTTATAAAGTTTGCGGAACCAGAAGCAGAAACAGAAGTGAAAAAACATGCGGAACTTCTGCAGTTGCGGAAGCGGAAGCAGAGTTCTGTTGCAACACTACTATTAATCACATTCGTAACCAAAAGTGAGGGCCCGTTCGACTGATTTGAAAAAAAAAAAGAAAACCTGACAGACGTTAAATTTCGTTATTTGTACCCACTAAATAAGCTATGCCTACATTTCAGTTGTGATTAGGATCTCACTCAAGGTGAAAACCAGCGCTTAGACTATAACGATGACTAATTAATTAGGTACTTATTATTTAACAATATTCTGTAAAACATAATAAAAATCAGCACCAAGACTTGAAAAAAGTGATTTAATAATGGGTTTAGCACCTGATACCTGGCAATCGGCTGTCGGCCCAAGCTAGCAGGTATGCGTATGTTAAAAATACATACTAACACTACTCCATCCCACACATTTTGTTAGTGAGGAAGTAAGCTAGGCCTGGTAGCTCTGGGATCTTAGTCCATTACTTTTTACTGCGAGAATAAAGGTTTGATTGACTTATTTCAAGGCTACGGGGTGAATAAAATTTATATGACACTTGTCATTTCTAAATAGTTTCATTTGATTTTTCTTTTATTGAACGAAGATCTATAACTGCTAGCAAACCATCTTTGCCTCTCTGAAGTTAGCTTTTTTTTTTTTTTTTTTTAAGGATGGGAAATCATCAAATGACTTCTTCCGCTCTGGGTGGAGCGGAAGGGCGTGTCAGACTCTTACTGACTAAAACCCATCCGTGTTCCTTCTAAAGCCCTTTGCGTTCCAGGGCCGCGGTGACTCTTTCGAACAAATTCCGCAACCCTGGCAGGCTCTGGCCCTAGTGGGCCCCGTCCTCTATGCTGACATCTCTTTGAGGCGCGCGTGAAACACAACGCGCCATCGACCTGGGCCTGGTGGTGATCGGACAGCGAGCCACCCAATGCTCGCCGTCCGCAGGCCCGCGCCTACGGTGGCCGGGGATCGCCCTGCGACTCCCGACGCCCGGGGCGTCTTCTCCTGTTGCGGCGGTTGGGACGAAGGCCTTGCCTTTCCCTCGCGCGGTCCGCCTCCAAGTTAGCTGTTCGTGACGACCGCGCAGGTGCAATCGCGTAAAAAAGTGTTAGCGCGTAAAAATATTTTTGTTTTATAAGTACGTATTATGTTTTTTTTACTCACTTGAATAAAGTTGTAGAAGCAGTTTGCGATTGTACGATAAGTAGGTAGAAATGCATAAGAAGGCAATAAGTATAGGTAAATGAAAGTGAGGGATTGTGTTCGCACCAAATAAATGAAAGCTAAATTTAAAGGTGCATGCACTCACTTGGAATATAGCCAGCTAACTCATTGTCGCAGGTCGAAGGTGGATCACAAACACAGACACAAGCGGGGGCACAGCGCATTACCCAAACTAGTTCAATATAAAGTTTATTAGTCAACTAGTTGCCGCCCGCGGCTCCGCCCGCGTGATTGTCGAAAACTATCCTAAGGGAACATATTCCCGGGATAAAAAGTATCCTATGTGTTATTCCAGACTATAATCTACCTCTGTGCCAAATTTCATCAAAATCCATTCAGTAGTTTTTACGTGAAAGAGTAACAAACATCCATACATACATCCATACTTACAAACTTTCGCCTTTATAATAGTAGTAGGATATAAAGTCTTTTAGTATTTACTCACTATCGCTCAAAATTTCCGAAACTCCTTCCATAAATAAATTTGTGGGGCCATTAAAGGCATTAATAAGAAGATAACAAAAAAAAACGAATTAAAAATAATAACAATGTGTAACACTTATGGCAGTCTTATTGCATTAAGCAAACGAGACACAAGTAAGCATCGAACGTATACGAGTGACTGAGACGCCACCACTACACGCGCCAGTTTCCGCGAGACCGCGCGGTGTTATGATCGGTTGTAAAATACGCTGCGAATTGTGACGAACTTTAGAGTGGCAAACTTAAATTACTCTTAGTTATACCTACGCGACGACTGGAAACTTAAGTGTGTGCACGTAGTACCTAGAACAGACCACATTCTTGAATCATTTTTATTTTTATTAATGTGAAAAATAACAATACGGAATCTGTAAAAATAAATAGACCATTCATATCAAGGGATCCTTCTCTCATTTTTCATCCTATCCTACTAATATTATACTCAATTGTGAATATCTGTTTGTTTGGTCGTTTGTTAAGATGATACCTTAGTGAGACAGTTATGTACCTACACATAAAGAAGAAGGAAACGGAAAAATAGGTAGGTACAAAGGTGATGCTTTTTTGTAAAGAAATCTCCTGATTATTAAGATTATGAAATCTGTACATAAAGAGATAAAATTATCTACCTACCTAGGTACGACCCTGGTTTCGCACAGATACATATATCTATACTTCTGTAGTAATATTATAAAGTCTCTGTGCCAAATTTCATCGAGATCCGTTCAGCTGTTCTGACGTGAAAAAGTAACAAACATCCATCCTTACAAACTTTCGCGTTTATAATATTAGTGGGATACATATACCTACATAATTATAGAATACATATTTTTGGGGTACTTACGAATACCTGCGTAGGTACCTAATCAAAATCAACATCCAAGATGGCGCCAGCGAAGTTTGTCAACTTAGCGTCATTGGGTGTCGCTTTCATGGTTTTCGGGGTTGCTGATTAAGAATAGTAGTTATAGACTCCAATTCGACATTCGAGATAGCGCCAATAATGAATTTACCATCATGGCATGGGTGTAATTTTCGAGGTAGCTGATTACGAATATGAACTCAAAATCAAGAAACACAGTCGTACTTTAAAGTACTTACCTATTTAGTTCTCGAATATATAGATGTGGCAATAGCACACTATGAACTTGATAAAAACCCAAGAATATCTGTCTGGGGCTGCCATTAAATCGATGCCTTACGGGCGAAAAAGGATAACCGCCTCTTTTCAAATTTTACAGGGGAGTGATTTAAAGTTCAAATAAACGAAAAAAAATCATAAAAAATTAAGTATAGCTCCCGAAAGCCTGGAAATGAGTTTTTATAATATTTAGCATGCTATCTATAAGATGGCGTTTTTATTTTTACGTAATTCAGCCTGCAAGAAGCAGTTACTGTCGGTTATCCCCAAATGGTCTTTATTTTAAAATCACCCAAAATGTCGTAAATTGAATTATCAAATTATCTGATGCGAGTAAAAATGACCTAAATTCAACCCATGTTTTATTTAAATTAAGGAAAAAAAGGTCAAGTCTTGGTTTTTAGAGAAAAAAAATGTGAAAATATACTTCTGGACACATCTATTGGCCCACCTTGTATTTTCAGTTTCGTTTGGTCCTAGCTAAAATTTTATATTAGGTCGAGAGTTAACTCATCGTAACAGACGTTTTACGCTGAGTATGCAGTCACCGTCAGCATGCGTCGTATTGCAATTATGCATTTACCGGAAATTAGAGATAGTTATTTTTCTTTGCATTATATTCAGTCTTGAATCAGCCACCAGCTTAATATCCTGTATTTTTATAATTAAATTAATATTATAATAAATAAATATTTTTTTAACTAAAATCCCGACCGCCGAAACATAACTGGCGCAGTCGGTAGGATCGCGACGTTCTAAGATCGAATCCAACTCTTCATCTTAAGAGCGACGGTTCTCAAATCGTTCTTTCGTGATCTACAAAGAACCTATCGCGCGGTCGGACACCTCTACGGTCATCAGGGCTAATCTCCGGAGAATTGGAGGAAGCTGCGTTGGAGAAGACTCGACTCGACAGGAGATGCAGTGGCTGCTTTGGTAAGTGCTCTTGTTCTACCAAGTGTCCTTGCTCGATTTCCTGTCTTATTTTAATTTGTGTATTTTATGTTAGTATTTGTGTGTCTGTCTCTAAGCTAAAATCGCAGTAGGCAACCACAAAATTATAATTAGTAGCGTTAAGTATCCCACGAGTAAATTCCAAGTGTTTAACTTGACACCTCTATTGTTTTGCGTCAAGCGCCACTAGGCAGACAAGCAACAGAAAAACAATGTCGCTCAGGGACTATGATGCCAACTATAAACCTTACAAACTAATTGCAGACTTAATGCCAAGATATGATGGTAATCCTAAATTACTCGATTATTATATTAGGGAAGTAGAAAACTTATTACAGTTAACTTCTGAAGCAGATCGTTCGCACCCAGCATTCATCTGCTTAATTAAAAGTAGACTCAGTGGTCCAGCCATAGACGCAATAGCGTACGAAGGCTACTTAAACTCATGGATATCAATTAAGAATGCGTTAATAAGGCGCCTAGGTGAACCACGAAATGAAATACAAGTTATGCAGGAGCTAACGCGAGTGCGTAAGTCTAAGACAGAAGACGCTGAAAGCTTCGGCAAACGCCTCCGTGAGCTGTTGGATACTCTGTATTCCGTAGGAGAGCATGGTAATAAATCATATTATGAAAAGATGGTTATTGAACAGTATATAAACCAGTTAGACTTCCACGTCTCGTTGGGCGTTCGAATCGCCAAACCAGACACCTTCGAAGCAGCCATCATAGCGGCTAGACAAGAAGAGGCTAGGCTGTCATATAATAGAGCTAACTACAATAATAACCATTCAACGTCACAAGCAAAGCCAAAGGAGCTACCCAAACAACCAGGCAATAACAATCCCATCCGTAATACAGCAAACCCGTTTGTACCTGGCTTTATTGTTCCCTCACAAAACTTTGTACCTCAACAAAATAACATGACCCCTGAACAGCGCCAACAATGGGTACAATCTGTATTGCCCTGGAAGGCCAAACCAGCATCAGGTAACTCTAGACCTAATGGTTCAAGTAACTTTAGGAATCAACCTAACATTCCAAAACCATCGGTTCCCACGCCAGTATCATCGGACGTCACAATGCGTACGGCAGGTAAGCCAGAAAAACCACAGTTCGCACAGCAGTTGTTCTACATTCCAATTCAAATGGCCACTCAAGATCAACCAGGATCCAGCGACATGGAGCTCTATAACGACATCACAGACGGTAACAGCATAGTGCTCGAGCCGAATGTAACCATGGACGAACAAGAGGTAAGTGGTGATCAGGGTTTTACCATGGACACCAACCGAGACAACCAGACCTAGTTTCAATAAACTTCCAGACCAAGAAATATTTACCGTATATAATACTACCAGAGTTTGACGGTAAGTTTCTATTAGATACAGGGGCCAGTCATTCAACCATAGCAACTGACGTAATTGCAGGCACCATATTTGAGTACTGTGTAGAAACAGAACCCTTCCAAATTAATACAGCTCACAGTTCATCAGTTCACGACAAGGTAGTGTACCTTCCCTTACCTCCCGCGTTTAATAGCGATATAACACATAAGTTTCTAATATTCGACTTCGACCCTAAATATAAAGGTCTTATCGGAATTGACCTTCTGCAAAAATTAAAGAGTAACATTGATTTGAATAATAATGTGTTACGTACATCTACAGCGGAAATACCAATACACTTTAGTTCTCCACCCAAAAAGATAAGTATCGAACCTAGATGCGAAAAGCTTGTCAAAGTAAAAACTAATTACTTAGATGGACAATACCTTCACGATGATTTAATCTGGTCAGATGGTTTAATGTCCCCAGCAGCTATAGTTAACGTTACAAACGGTTCTTTCAAAACATCGGTAATTAATCATAGTGATCAAAAGAAGTGTATCCCGTTTAACCCGTCAATCGAATTAGAGATATTTTCCAATTCCAAAAAAAACGATAGTCATGATATGAATACCATAAAGGTTCAAACTAACATTGACCATATACTAAACGAAACCCTAAAGAAAATCCGTACAGATCACATGAATGAAGAAGAAAAGCGCGAAATAACCCGGTTATGTTATCAGTATAGGGACTTGTTCTATGCAGAAGATATACCACTCACATTCACACACGCTGTCAAACACGAGCTCAGATTAAGCGATAATACACCAGTTTTTGTACGTAGTTACAGACAAGCTCCTCAACAACGCGAAGAAATTCGTAAACAAGTAGATAAGCTCCTTCAGCAAGGTATTGTGCGAGAGAGCATATCCCCTTGGTCATGTCCCGTGCATATTGTACCAAAAAAACCCGATTCCTCAGGAAACGTCAAATGGAGACTTGTAATTGACTATAGACGTCTCAACGACCGTATCATTGAAGATAAATACCCCTTACCAAATATACACGACATATTAGATAGATTAGGACGAGCTCAATACTTCACAACCCTAGATCTTGCTAGCGGTTTTCACCAAGTGGAAATGCACCCTAATGATATCGAAAAAACCGCATTTACCACTGAACGAGGACACTATGAGTTCCTTAGAATGCCCTTTGGACTGAAAAATGCACCAAGTACGTTTCAAAGACTAATGGATCATATATTAAGAGGCATAGACAATGTTTACACCTACTTAGATGACGTAATAATAATATCTACGTCATTACAGCAACACATAGAAAAATTAAAACAAGTATTCGATCGATTCAAAACACACAACCTAAAGATTCAGTTAGATAAATCACAGTTCCTACAAAAACAGGTTGAGTTCTTAGGACATGAACTAACAGATGAAGGTTTAAAACCAAACAAAAACTAAATAAAAGCCGTACTTAACTTCCCCCTACCCAAGTCTCAGAAAGAAATAAAAGCCTTCCTAGGTTTAGTTGGATATTACAGAAAATTCATAAAAGATTTCGCCAAGCTTACTAAACCAATGACCCTTTGCCTTAAGAAAAATAGTAAAGTCATACACTCCCCGGATTTCTTAGAAGCTTTTAATAAGTGCAAACAAATTTTAACTAACGCCCCAATACTACAGTACCCAAATTTTAATGAGCCTTTCATCCTAACCACCGATGCTTCAGATGTAGCATTAGGTGCGGTATTATCACAAGGAATAGTAGGATCCGATAAACCGGTAGCATTTGCATCCCGAACACTATCAGATACTGAATCGCGTTACTCTACAATAGAAAAGGAACTACTCGCCATAGTATGGGCTATTAAATACTTTAGACCATATCTTTACGGAAGAAAGTTTACCATATACACGGACCACAGACCTCTCACCTGGTTAATGTCACTAAAAGATCCTAATTCTAAATTAACTAGATGGCGTTTAAAACTCTCGGAATACGATTATAAGGTTGTATACAAGAAAGGTCGCCAAAACACTAACGCAGACGCTCTATCACGAGTTAAAATATTCCATGGCAGTGTCGACTCTCTAGCTGTTAATTTAGATGATAACGAAGACGATGAGATAATTAATAGAATATTCGAAAATGCACGTAGGGAAGCCGAAAATCAAATAGACACAGTAGAACCCAATGAAAATCTACAATCACAAAATCCAAGCATTCCCGAATCTCACGTAGGTACAGATAGCATGAGTATAGTGTCAGCTGAACCTGAATTAGTGTCTACAAGACATACACAGCCTGACAATGAAAATAAAGGTATACCCATCATTGCAGACGCTATTGATAGGCAACTAAAGCAGTTCCACATTAGGTCAACACCCGGATCTACGTATAGAGTAGATAACAGATCCACTAACTCAAAAGTGCTTATAAAAGATGTCTTTATCCCAGTAAATAATACAGAGTCCGAGATAATTAGATTCCTTAAAGAACACACCATCGCTGACCGTATATTCCATTGTTACTTTTATAACGAAGAATTGTACCATTCTTTTTCTACAGTTTACACAACAATATTTAACGATAGAGGTCCTAAGCTACTTAAATGCACAACACGCGTAACTCTAGTAGAAAACAAACCCGAACAACAAGAGTTGATTAAGAAATATCATGAAGGTAAGACTGTGCACCGCGGTATTCAGGAAACATACAAACAGTTGCACAGAAATTATCATTGGCCAAACATGCTTCTCACCATTCAAAGATTCGTTAATCAATGCGACACCTGTTTGAAATCAAAATACGAACGCAACCCTCTTAAACCACCTTTAGCTATAACCGATACACCTCGCAAACCGATGGAACATATATTTATGGACCTATACTCAACCGGAGGCGCAACGTTCCTTACAATCATTGACAACTTCTCTAAATACGCCCAAGCAGTTCAACTAACAGCATGCAGTAGTGTCCATATAGCTGAAGCACTGCTAAACGTTTTCTCAGTGTTAGGTTTACCGAATAAAATAACCACAGATTCAGACACTAAATTCGACAACGATGTTATTAAAGAAATATGCGCTCTACATAAAATCCATATACACTTTACGACACCCTATAACCCTAATTCTAACTCCCCTATCGAACGTTTACACTCTACCCTAGCCGAAATAATTAGGATACAAAGAATGACTAACAAAGACGACCCTATACAGCTTATTATAAAGTACTCTATAATAGCGTACAATAACGCTATCCATTCGGCAACAGATTATACACCCCATGAGTTATTATTCGGACACACATCATCCAGAAACCCACTAGAGTTATACTACCCAAAAGAGTTTTACCAGGACTATGTTATTAAGCATCGTGCCAATGCAGAGGCAGTTCAAGAGTGCATCGCTGCACACATGTCCAAAAATAAGGAACAGGTGATTGCTAAACGTAACCAAGAAGCAGAAGAAATAAAATTCAAGGTAGGTGAAACTGTCTACAAACAGGTAGCAAAGTCAGCCCGCAGTGACAAAACGAAACCAGTCTTCAAAGGACCATACAAGATCATACACCTTCACCCAAATAACGTAGCTGAAATAATAGGTAACCATCCAAATTCTAAGTCCATCAGGGTTCATTTCAAGCTATTACGGAGGCCTCATCTTGTTGCAGGACCTTCATCGCAGGAGCCGTCGTGCTCAACGCAACAGCAACCGTAACCATTACCCATGTAGATAACGACAATGGGATCCTCCTTCTTAAACAAGGTCAACTCCTTAAACAAGACAACTACTTTAGCCTTGCTTGTGTCTACAACATTAGCAATCTGCACTTTACATCTACCCAATTGATGTCCCTATATGCAAGCACGAAAAACGCTGAGAATACAGCGTCTGGAGAGTTACATAAAACATATAGGAATCAAATAGAATATAGCCTTAATATTATAGGTAAGAAGATTAAGTTTTTAACGCCGCAAGTTAGAAAGCGACGCGGTCTTATAGATGGATTAGGTACTGTTGTT
This sequence comes from Mamestra brassicae, assembly GCA_905163435.1. Classification (NCBI taxonomy): domain Eukaryota; kingdom Metazoa; phylum Arthropoda; class Insecta; order Lepidoptera; family Noctuidae; genus Mamestra; species Mamestra brassicae. The sequence continues at coordinate 3,856,070 of LR991003.1, read as the reverse complement.
AAGTCTATTACAGGTAATCTCGACCATGAAGATGCAGCTAAGTTTGAAGAAGAAATTTTAAATATTAAAAACAGAGTTAGAAATGTTCAGGATTCACAGAGAAAATCCTTAGTATTAGCACATAACACAATCGATGAGTTCAGTAAACAGTTTACAAAATTAAATAACAATCAGAAACATTTGGCTAGTTTACTACAAAATATTACTAATAATTCCAACGATCTGTCTAACCATTTACATTTTCTAGATATTTACGTACAGATAGATTTTAGTTTACAGATAATTTTAGACAGGTTAATGTTATTAGAAGATGCTATGACTTTTGCTCAGATGGGTACCATGCATCCTAGTATAATAAGTCCTCAGAATTTAATAGAAGAGTTAAGAAACTTAGAAAATATGTTTATGTTTAAACCAGTAGCTAGTATTAGCATTAGTAATATATACAGGATAGAGAAGTCCATTAAAGTTAAAGCTTACAGCACAGAACACTCAGTTAACTTTATACTCGAAATCCCCTCAATTACCTTAAAAACCTATGACCTTATTCATCTCTATTCTATCCCAAATAAAGATAACCTTACAATCATCCCCAAATCCAAATACCTAGCACTTGGTAACGATGAGTACGCTTACCTGGAAGAAGATTGTCAGCCATTAACCGACAACACCCAGCTCTGCAAGCTCCTCGACACTAGAAGAATGGAAGACACAGATGACTGTATACTATCACTCATTCAGCATCGCCCAGCAAATTGCACTCACGCTAAGATGAACTTAAGAAGAGGAAAAATTCAGAAGATCGGAGACAACAACTGGCTACTTGTTCTCAGAGAAGATGAAGTCACCAAAACACAATGCAACACCAAGACAGATTACAAGAAGCTATCTGGAATTCATCTCGTTACACTAACAGAAGACTGCCAGATGAACGTCATGAACAAGACACTGCGTTCTCACACCGACACGGTCGTCATCAACGAAGTCATACCGTTACCGGAGCAGCATCAAGTCCCAGAACAATCAATACAATACGAACTCCAATTAGAAGACATCTCACTAGACAGCATCCATGAACTCATCAACAAAGCAGGCGACATCTCCGTGCCAGAAGAAGATAATTGGTCAATCATAGCAGCTACACCTAGCTGGAGCACAATCATCCTATATATCCTACTGATCGCAGCAGCATCCTGGAAGCTGTATCAATGGAAAACAAAGAACATCGCGGAGGACACCAAAGGCAGCGCGGACGCCGCCAGAAGCAAGAGTTGCTTCTATCCTATGGAGGGAGGAGTTAACTCATCGTAACAGACGTTTTACGCTGAGTATGCAGTCACCGTCAGCATGCGTCGTATTGCAATTATGCATTTACCGGAAATTAGAGATAGTTATTTTTCTTTGCATTATATTCAGTCTTGAATCAGCCACCAGCTTAATATCCTGTATTTTTATAATTAAATTAATATTATAATAAATAAATATTTTTTTAACTAAAATCCCGACCGCCGAAACATAACTCGAGCAAAAAGTTTTTATGCAGTTTTGAACCTGGCACATTCACAATATCATTCAATAGTCTTTTTTTGAATTTCGAACACATAATTTAAAGAAACAAAAGACAATTTGGAGCCTGTTTGTTGATATCAAACAATCGAATACTAAGAAAACATGGTTTTATTGGTTTACATGGATTTAATTCTTGAAAAAGTGATTGAAATATTTGGTTTTGCAACAAACATTACTTATTCTTAACATTAAGGTGAGGTTCTATCAATAATCTATGGATACTTCACCTGAAGTCGCCGCCCAAGCTGTGGCACTTATTCAGGCCGGACACAGCCAAAGAAACGTGAGTGCTCAACTTAATTTAAGTCGATCTGCGGTCCGAAATGTTTATTGGGGGTACCTAGAGACTGGCGGCTTTGTTCGTCGCCAAGGAAGGCCACGATCTCGGGTCACAACTGAAAGGCAGGATCGATTCATCGTGACGACCAGCTTGAGAAATCGTCACCTTACCTCCATTGAGATACAAAACCAACTTCGCGACTTCCACGGAGTATCTGTGAGCGCTCGAACTGTTCGGAGAAGGTTAAAAGAACGCGATATGGTACCACACAAGCCAGCTAATGGGCCCAAACTAACGCGAGCCCACCGAACAGCGCGCCTTCATTTCGCACGCAGTCATTTAAATTGGACACAGCAAGATTGGAGCAGTGTACTCTTTTCTGATGAGTCTAAAATTGTGTTACATGGCAATGATGGAAGGAAGAAGGTCTACCGACGTAAGGGAGAGCGTTTCGCACAATGCTGCTTTGAAGAGAGGGTTGCTTATGGCGGTGGCTCATGGACTGTCTGGGGCGGTATATCCGCGAGCGGCAAAACTCAACTTGAGGTTGTTACAGGACCACGGCTGCCAACATTAAATGCTGAAAGGTACATTCGTGAGTGCTTAGAACCTCACGTGATACCATACGCGGACTATGTGGGCCCAAATTTCCTTTTTATGCATGATAATGCAAGAGCCCATGCGGCCGGCATCGTCAGGGAATATCTTCGGGATGTGAACATCACAGTTATGGACTGGCCAGCCAAAAGCCCAGACATGAACCCCATTGAGCACATGTGGGACGAGCTAAAAAGACGTGTTAGGGCTCGTCAGCCAGTTGCCCAGACGATGCAGGAGTTGAAAACTGCCATAGAAGAGGAATGGGAGATGATCCCTCAAAATTGCATAGAGCGGTTGATAAACTCTATGCCTAATCGTATGAGAGCTGTGGTAGATGCCCATGGAGGCAACACGCGTTATTAAATTAAACCTTTATTTGATAAAACATGTTTTTAATTCAAAAATCAATTGCCTTTAACAAGGCGCATATCCGACTTGTTAGGCGTAGCTCCATGTCGTATGGTATTCTGAATTCAAATTTAAAACAATACGATCGAAAAAGATGGTAAAATGTATCAGGTTTAAAACTGCATCAACAGTTTTTGTTCAATCTAGCAATCATATTTCGGTAGGGGCCATCGAAACCTAAACTCTAAGGTGGGTCAATAGATGTGTCCAGAAGTGTATAATCTAACCAACAATGTAACAATAGTTGGCTAAAAGGAAAATTGTATCAAGCACATTTTTTGAAAAGATGTCAATTATTTAGTGGATGTATTTTGATTATTTTACTTTAAAAAACCGTTATCTTTGCATTTAACATTTCAAGTTCACCCAAGAGGTACTATAGGTATACAATAAAAAACCATTTAATTAGGTAATCAGCTCAGTCTTTAATTAACATAAAAATGGCACCTCGCACTTATCAAATTAAAAACATACTAAATAACAATTGTTTGTAATAAACCCTCGTATCAAAAAATCACCGTGATCAAATAGACTTAGAACTATTGCAATTAAAGCAACAGCTACTTGTATCACATTGAGATCAATGTTTAAAATCAAATTTATCAAAATAATGAAAACAAATTCTTCAAATTAGTGGCCCTTTCAACATCTTAATCACTTGTCTCAATATTTTTACTTAGAACAATTCAAATAATTGCAATATAGGTACCTAATCTAAAAACTATAAAAAAGTTCATATTCATTCATATTCTTATGATAGACGTACTGTAAGTATCACAATTTGCTTCTGTCTGTCTTTGACTTACAAATACACATAAAAAATGTAAACAAGCAGAGCTTCTTATTCTACGCTGTCATCCTCGATATCAGACTCAGGGAGTGTATCCTTAACATTACTGGAACTAATCAGGCTGTTGTATTCACTATGGAGAAAATTAGGAATTACCTTATCTCTACACAATTTAAGTAAGTCATCATGTTTGGCTTTAGATAAAGGAATTAAAGATTTATAGCATGCTGGTGGACTAATTTTGGTTTTTGGTTACACTTCAATACTATAAGATTCAGCATCGTCACACATCGAGTTTTTAACAAAAATCAAATTATCCTTCTTCTTCCGAAAAGTTACAATACGCATCTTACTTATTTTTCTTGTTAAATTTCCTTTAAAGTATTTATCGCTGACTATATCCCATTTATTAAAGGCTGAAAACTGCAAACGCTCGACATTGTCTGGTTCTGGATCTTGTCTTGCAGTTGTGAATACTGTATACCATTGTGAAGGTGCATAAATGATTGTATTTTTTAGATTTTTTTCTATCACGGCATGAACGGAATCAACCGGCATGTAAGTATGGCCAGTTAGTAGGAAGTTAAGCTGTATAGTCTGGATATTAACACATGTTTGCAGTGTTGTATGCAGCATTGCCATAATAATTCTGTTTCGGTTCTGACCCGGCAGCAATCGGCATACAGCAACAAATTTTTAATTGTGCCACGTTTATCAACCGTCTGAATGTAGGTACTTATTGAGTATTGTTGCTATTTCGTTGGCTCCTCTTTTTCCATTACATTCATCCCAATAATAACAAAAGACGTTGCGAGTCCCATTTTCATACACGCAAAAATTATACACAGCTAATTTACGAGAATAAAATAAGAGCATACTATCTCCATATGGGGTATTTAATACCTTTTGAAGGTCGAAACTAGCACATAAAGTAGAAGGATCACTTTTATGTATATTCTGATGAGCTTTAAATCTGTTGTAACTTTCTGTTTTTTGTAATTCATGTTGCTTCTTTTCTTCTTCTAATTCAGGAATGTTGTTAATCTGAAATATAAGTCACAATTAATCAATATCTTTGAAATTTTAGTTATGTAATCTATTTGTAAACAAGAAATAAATAAATCTGTCCTTTTTCAGCATGAAATTTAACTTACCTTATAATAAGTAATACTAAATTTATCGCGCCGAAACGGCTCGCGTGCGCACGTGGTGCTTGCCCCGTGTTCACCTGGAGACTAAAATTTGTTCCGCTGCCGCTTGCGCTCGTAGTTTTCAGAAAACGATACCGGCAACCGCCAATCTAAATTATTTTTAATTCGATAAGCGCCATAACGCGTAGAGTATGAATTGGGATAAGGATAAGATTTTGGTCTAGCCGCCAAAATTGTATAAATATCGGGAGGGAAAAAAAGGATAAGCTAACTTTTATTACATATTTGTGTGCGGGTAAATATGTAGTAACCTCCATTTTTTCATTTATTTTTAACGAGGAAAAAAAGACTACAGACCAAACAGAGTCTGCAAAATGCGGCCAAAACGGAATAAACGACTAATTATGTTTTAAACACGAACAGGCATAACAAACTAAATACATATTTCTGAATTTTTACTTCCAGCCAAAATAGTTTAACGTACAATCATTAAAATATTACAAAAAGTCCAAAAGGTGTAACTTCTTTATTCTCAAATAATTCGTAGATCAAACACCAAAAAAATAATTTTACAAAAATTGAAGTCGTTTACAACGAAATAAATTGACAGAAGTCTATATTTTTCCTACCGCGTAACCGACAAAAAGTTTCACGTAGGCAAACGTTACCTAGACCAATCGACGCAGAAAAAAAAGGCGATTCTAAGTATGTATATAACTGAATTTCTCAAAAAATGTCGCTTATCCCTTTTCGGCCGTAAGGCATCGAAATGTACCATTTTTTAGACATTTTATTGCTATAGATACTTATTAATATTTGAAATTTAAAATAGTGATGGCAGCCCCCGACGGATATTCATGGGTTTTTTTATTAAGTTCATAGGTAGTCGATATGTTATTGCCACATCTATATAATATTCGAGAACCAAGTAGGCACGTAAAGAGAAGTGCTATGAAAACTGATACTGTATTGTTTATATGACCGACTCCGCGAGAGATCAACTCTACTTATAAAAGCTTTTCACGGTTTTTATCTCTCGTTACATAAATTATTTAACCCTTAATCTGGCAAGAGAAAAAAATCCTGAAATTTTATTTTTTTTATATATTTTTGTCATCGTTAGATGTTTCTAAAACCAGGAAAAATAATTTAAAAAATCTAGTATATCTCGATTTTGAGAAAATGCATGTCCAGTATACAGGACATTGCCAGGTTCTCCATAAAGTAATTATAAATATCGATGTCCAGTATATTGGATATTGCCGAATTAAGGAATCGTTCGAGAATTTTTATAAAATCTTTATTTATGCAATTATAAAATAAACAAAAATAAAATGCATGTGTATAATGAAAATATTTATTGTTGTACAATTTTAAAATTTAAAATGACATTATTGTTATTTATTTGGCTTGTATAAAACATAAAAAGATTTTTTTTTAAACACTTATAGTATCTAAGCAAGAGCTTATAATATCTAATCAGTCAAACTTTTCTAAAACAATTAATAGTTTCACTTACTTGCTATGGTAATCATAAAAACAATTTCTCTTACGTACTAAACACAATCTTTGATTGCACTTAGCGCAATATATGTACATCAGTCTTATTTTTGGTGCAGTATTTACAGCGACCATAGGATTCTTCAAAGCGCAGCCAATGCCCTACGCCGTCATAACGGACGCTATCATCAGTTCTTCTGTTCATATATTTTCTTATGGATAATCTAGATCTCCCTTTAGTTTGCAGCTCTCTAGCAAATTGACAGCGAAACAGCTTTAACGGCATATGCCTGCCTGCCTGCCTGCCAGCCGATTACAATTTCTTCGGTATAATAACCAAGCGTTATTTGTACAAAATATGTCGATCATTTGAGCAAAAATAGCAATGTACCAGCGTCGACTTTTGTAAGTAGTCCGATATAGTGCTATGAGCATGTCGGCAAGGTCGACACTGCATAGAGGTTTGTGTTATGGACTATATCTTGGAGTTTATGAAAATAAACTATAGGTGAGTCGTCGTTAGGCATGTCAAAAACAAATTCACAATCCTTTATTTCAGCCTTGTGCAAGAACTTGCCTTTTTTCCAATTGTAATTGGTTGTCTTACGCTTTTTGATTTGACGTGTCTAATGCGAGTGTTGGTATTTGACGGGTTTTTTTCGTTTTGACCTGGTATTTACAATATTAGGTGCCGGTGATATGTCCAGCACAGAGTGGCACCATCAATTTCCTGGCCATTGTGCAAATCTGGTTCTTCATCTGAGCTGGTCTGGCCTTCTACGTCCGATAGAGCGTTAATTGGTGGCACTAAAGTTAATAATTTTGAGGCACGTGATGTTTTTTTGAAGGCCTGTAAATAATAATATTGTTATGTATCATATATAACATATAACATACATAATATAGATATTAGTTCATAATATTATACTAATTGTTAGTTGTCTGTCTCATTGGCAATGTCCAAACCTTCTAGAACTAAACCCTCGAGAACCCGGCAATGGGATGTATACTGGACACACAAGTTTCGCAGAGCATAACGAAAAATCTATAAGTAATATTATGATTTTAGTATACACGTTCATATAAAAATACGTTACGGAATATACAGAAAAGAAATAACTATTTATTTTAGAACATTAAAAATAAACAAATCGAGACTTACCGAGAGCGGTCGTGACGCGTTCATCCTCCCTGATGTTGCGGCGACGTCTGATCGGCCGAGCGCACGTGCTCATTGACAGTTATTTTTTATGTAATAATATAGGACAGAACCAAGTCATTCCATATATAAAAAAACTAATATTGTTCAAAAAGTAATGCTGCAGATTTTTTTAAAGTCGATGTCCAGTATACTTCCCACTGTCGAATTAAGGGTTAAGTCGGGGGTTTTAAATTATTTTATCCTTTTTCAATTACGTTTTAACCGTCGTGGGTTTTTTCAAAAAAAATAATCTTGCCTTTTATTTCAAACTTTTTAGAGGGTTTGGTATTAGATATGTATATAGTACTACATACCTATAGATATAGTTTATTTAATAGTAATAATATATAAGTATTTACAACTAAACTTTGCCCGGGTAACTCAACTTGAGAATGAAAATAATAAGTTGAGGTAAAGAAAGGCCATAAAGATGCCATCGTCTTTTGTTCCACATACTTATTTTACGTGGGTTTTTACATTTTACTTTATGTATACTAGCGGACGTCACGCGGTTTCACCCGCGTAGTTCCCGTTTCCGTGGGAGTACGGGGATGAAATATAGTCTATAAATAAATAAAAATGCTACCCAAAGACACTATTCCACGCGGTCGAAGTCGCGGGCACAGCTAGTATTTTATATAACATTATAAATGCGAAAGTAACTATGTCTGTTTGTATGTTACGCGCGTTAGAGATAGATTAGACCTTAGAGGACATGGGCTTTTTAAGGATGGGAAATCATCAAATGACTTCTTCCGCTCTGGGTGGAGCGGAAGGGCGCGTCAGACTCTTACTGACTAAAACTCATCCGTGTTCCTTCTAAAGCCCTTTGCGTTCCAGGGCCGCGGTGACTCTCGAACAAATTCCGCAACCCTGGCAGGCTCTGGTCCTAGCGGGCCCTGTCTTCTATGCTGACATCTCTTAGAGGCGCGCGTAAAACACAACGCGCCATCGACCCGGGCAGGACATGGGCTACCTTTGAGAAAAAGGCTTGAAGGGCTTGTATGGGAGTCCGTCATTATTGATGATAAATTAAAGTATTTAGGCATTAAACACATATGTTCAAGCGTTTATGAAAAAAATGTATCTTAAAAATAAAAATGACTGCGCAAAGTAACAATTCCACGCGGACGAAGTCGCGGGCAAAAGCTAGTTAGGAATAAAATTGAAAACGTTCAAGTGAATGAGATCACCTATAAGGATCAACCACAGTAGCGTCTCAAGCCCTCAACGACTGAACGAATTTGGACCATAGTCTGACTTGAAGACATAAGCTAGTTTTTATTCTTTTTTTTATCGACAAAGCTAGTCTAACTTATACATTTTTAGAGTTCGGCACCTCAAAAGAAAAAAAACGAACCCTTATAGGATCACTTTGGTGTTCGTCCGTCCGTCCGTCCGTCCGTCTCTCTGTCAAGACCCTTTATCTCGGGAACGCGTGGAGGTTTCGAGTTGAAATTAAAACCATAAACCCAAGTCCAGTCCCTTGAAGCTGTGATAAAATCAAACTTCTAAGTTAACGTAAAATAAAGATACGGCCGTTTAAGCCGTAAAAAAAACGTATATTTCGACACTCAAGGGAATCAAAATTTATAGGGCACTTCCCGTTGACCTAGATTCATGAAATTTGGCAAGAACTTATAGTTTTATCATATAAAAAAATCTACGATTACAAACTTATATTTTCGGTTGAAGAAATGACCGTGACGTACATTGATGTATGGGAGAACATTTTTTCACCAACAAAGTTAATTTTGTCCTTAGATTTTACCTGCTATATTTTGCTTTCATAGTTTATAAACTTCCGTAGGCATCGTATACCCAGAAAAAATCAAGACTCGATCGGAACCCTCGGTGCACGAGTCTGACTCGCACTTGTCCAGTTTTTTTTATTGTAAGTCTCTCGTTTGATAGAATGGTCCTGGCGCAATAAAATAGCAATTGATATGAAAACTTTAATAAATATCACAATGTCTCATAGATCCAGGTTAGCAAGCAGTTCGTCATCTTCATCGTCATCTAAGAAGGACTTGTTTCCATCGTCTCCGTCGCTCGATGTCGGTTTGTTCGAGTCACTTCGATCCTCCGATGCGTCCGCTTTCACCGAATCCTTCCTTATATTAGTTCCTGAGATGTAATCGTTCTTATTTTTCGATACTACGCTCGGTGTTAAGTATTGGGTTATGTTGTTTTTACTTTCCTAAAAAAGGGAAAATTATGTACCACTCTCGTATCGCTACGTGTCATAAAACAAGTCCCCTCACTGTGTCTGTCAGTCTACTGTCTGTCTGCACGCGATAAACTCAAAAAGTGCCGAAAGAAAACTTTCATGCGTTTTTCAGTTCAACCTATGAGGTTGTCTGAGCAGTGATCGGATAATCGGGCGCTTATTTACCTAAACTACTTCCCGTAAAAGAATAATATGGACATTCCTTTCTGAATAAATAAGTAATCCCGGGTTCCCGGGATTTTACAATTTTGTAAAAACAACTATAACAAATTATAGCAGTGGTTATCTTGATTAAGTATCTTTATATTATTCAAAACAATACAACATCTATAAAAAATTGCAATTGCACGACTCCCCAAGAAAAGGAGCGTAATATTTTTTTTTTGTTTGTATGTAACTTCGAAATGCCTGAACTGACTTAAAAGCATGTCCGTATTATACTTTCGTGGGAATAAAAGTGAATTTTAGGTATATTAGCGCCCGATTATCCGATCACTGTTCATGAGGAAGGTTAAATTGGCTGAAACATGACGATGATTGTTGAAGTTGTCCGTAAAAATCATGCCGACGGGGAGCATATTATGCGCTGGTAGCCGAAGAAACGTATTTTGTAGTGCTTTAATATTCACCTGGTGTTTCATTGTTGTATCTTCGAATGTGTCTCTACTTAATCCTACGTTGTTGAGCACCTGAAATAAGAAGTCAATTAAAAGTTAATTAATTTTATAGCTATATCGCTTTTTGCGAGAGAAGAGCTACAGAGAATAATTTATCCATATTAAATACGTTTTTCAAGAAGAAATTAAAGAACAGATGGACTTGGCATTCACCGGATTGGAAATATAAAAATGAAATCGACTTTTTCCTGTCGAACCGACCTCTTATGTTTGAGAACGTGGAGGTGCTAAATTTTAATTACAATTCAGATCACAGGCCACTGAGAGCGACCATCAGTGTCGCTCAAGCAAAAAACCTAAAAATCAGTACAACACAAACAAAAATCCCACATTGAAAGACGAACAAGAGCTCTCCAAATTTTGTGAATGTCTGGCTTCTTCTGCAATGCATGGTAAACATGGGGTAAATAAGGATTCAACGGTCCAAAATCACTACGATAATTTGGTCAAACATATCACAAGTTGCATACGAACAGTTAGATTGGAGTCAGTATCGCATAAAAGGCACAAAGTTTTGTCAGACACCACACTCAAACTTTTGAAGAGAAGACAAGAGTTACAAAATTCCAAAAATAAAACAAGAGCCATGAAAAATGAAATCTCTGCACTCTATAAATTAGTCAGTAAATATATAAAAAGGGACTATGCAAACCACAGACATAAAACCATAGAAAAACACCTAAACAAATCAGGCAGTACTAAAAAAGCTCAAAAAGAGCTAAGGACCAACAAAACATGGATAAACGAACTAAAAAAAGGAGAATATGCAGTAAATAGTCGTAAAGATATAATCACAGTAGCGACAGATTTCTACAAAAAACTCTATTCAAGTAGTAATGGAGCGTACTATAATAATACCAGTAATACAAGCTCTACGGTCGATTACGACGAGAGAAGATTGAAGTTAGACAAAAGTCCAGGCCCAGACAACATCAGCAATGAAATACTGAAAACAGCTGCAAAATTACTTGCTGTTCCACTTTCTAACTTATTTAACCTTATTTTAGAAACAGGAACCACACCTACCCACTGGTCAGAGTCTAACATAATTTTGCTCTACAAAAAAGGAGACCCCAACGATATAGGCAACTTTAGACCCATTAGCCTACTGTCATGTATATATAAACTTTTTTCCTCTATCTTAAACAAAAGAATAAGTTCTACCTTGGATGCAAAGCAACCCGTTGAACAGGCGGGTTTCAGAAAAGGATTCTCTACCATCGATCACATTCACACGCTTGAGCTCATAATCGAGAAATATCAATAACAAAGGAGGCCTCTCTACATTGCGTTTGTGGACTACCAGAAAGCGTTCGACACTATATCGCATGAAAGTATATGGGAAACGCTAAGACTACAGGGAGTCGAAGAAAAATACATTCAAGTAATTAAAAGTATATACAACAATAGCAAGAGTAGAGTAAAACTGGAGACGGCCGGTCCTTGGTTTTCTATCAAAAGAGGGGTCGACAAGGTGACCCATTGTCCCCTAAATTATTTGTAGCTGTATTGGAAACGATAATAAGTGATCTTAAATAGAAAGATAAAGGAGTTAAGATTGGAAACAAGTTTCTGAGCCACCTGCGATTTGCAGATGACCTAGTGCTTCTATCAGAGTCAGGTTCTGACCTTCAAAGTATGTTAAAAAATCTTGACGATAATAGCAAGAAAGTCGGTCTGGAAATGAACCTCTCAAAAACCATGCTAATGACTAACGACTTCAAAAGACAAATATATATCGGCAACACATCACTTCAATATACAGATCAATACACATACCTTGGCAAATTAACTAGTTTCAACCGAGATGTCAATGAGAGAGAAGTAGACCGCAGGGCACAACTTACATCGAATAAATTTAGGAGTCTAAAAGAAATATTCAAAAGTAAAATGCCGACGAAACTAAAAACGAAACTGTTAAATACATGCCTGCTTCCATGTCTCACTTATGCATGTCAAACATGGAAATTCACTGACAAAGTAAAGAAAAAAATAAGAACATGCCACCGGGGTTTGGAGCGCAGCATGCTAAATATAAAGAAAATTCAAAAAATCCGGCACAGTAAAATACGAAATACAACTAAAGCTATTGACGGATTAGAACAGGCTCTAACCATGAAGTGGAAATGGGCAGGCCACGTGGCGCGCCTTCAGGACCGTAGATGGACAAAAACAGTGACAACATGGACAGGACCACAGGGTAAGAGGAAGAGAGGGAGACCTTGCGCCCGATGGGAGAATGACATTATAAAAATAGCTGGCCCAAATTGGCTTCAGACAGCCCAGTCCAGAGAGGATTGGCTATCTTTGGAGGAGGCCTTCACCTGCAGAGGGGTTCTTGCAGAAGTAAATTAAATTAAAATTTTACATTATAAACTCAATAGAGATAGATCATTAGGTTTCTTTAGTAATGTTTTTTTTTCACTGTATAATGTTTTTTAAGTATGTTACTTGCAAGAAATAAAAGGCTTTTTATTTTATTATTTATTATTATCGCTTTTTGCTTGAACCATGTTAAAACTTTACTTGTCTCTTGCTTAGTTATTTATCTCTAATGTTACAATGCTGAGTTTAAATGGAACTTAAACTTGATGATGTATGAAATTGAGAATGAAATCTGAGATTTTGAATTACAGCAACTACACTATTATTACAACAAGTTGATGACGACGACAAACACGGACGTCGTTTTAAACGGAGGAACTTCACACTTAGTGCCTACACTTTGTCGGCTACCAGTCAAACCGGATATAGCTAAATACTTTACGTGAAGCGAATGCCTATCCAACCTCCGCAACCCAGTAACTGAGTAACGTGGTACTTCTTAGCAAGACTGGTGTCATATTTGTTGTTACTACAAAAATTAAATAATATAGGTATTTCAGGCAACGCCCTTAGTATATTTGCTTGTTACTTACAAAACAGAAAACAAGTAGTAAAAATTGATAACTTCACAAGCTCAATGCAAAACATAACATACGGCTGTCCACAAGGTTCAGTTATTAGTTCGTTACTATTTCTTATATACATTAACAATATAGACAAAATAGGTTTGAAAGGGCACCTAACATTATACGCAGACGACACCTGCCTATTTTATTTCAACAAGTCATTACAAAACATTATGTCTGATGCTCAGAAAGATCTTGACCTACTTAACGAATGGCTAAAATATAACCTGCTAACTATTAACACGTCAAAAACATCATTTATGATCTTCTCCGCAAAAAATAAACAGCTACCCGATTTCTCACCTCTTACGATTGACGGAGAAGTAATCAAACGATCCAGTCACGAAAAATACCTAGGGTTGTGGGTAGATGACAAACTTACGTGGAAACTACACATAGACCATATCAAAACAAAATTAACGTCACTATTAGGAGCATTACGAAATATTAGAAACTGTATACCAAAGAAAGTACGACAAATTATATATAACTCGCTAGTAAAATCTAATTTGGAATACCTAATCGAACTATGGGGATCAGCCACTAAAACAAATCTAAACTCACTACAAAGAATACAAAATAAAATTATCAAAATACTATTTCATTATCACTATCTATACCCAACAAAAAAACTTTACGAAAAAACAAACCTTCTAAATCTCAAGCAACTTTACACATACTACACCTGCATTCTTATAAAAAAAATCACCACGAACTCCATACAATCAAACATTCAAATACGTAAAAAGACAATAACATACAATACTAGAAGCAAAAACAGGTTTCAACTAATGACTGCACGAGCACGAACTAACTACGGCAAAAAAACAATACTGTCTGAAGGAGCACGACTGTTCAATGATTTACCCGAAGAAATAAAGAAATGTGAAAGTATTAATATATTTAAATCTAAATTAAGAAAACATATCTGTAATCGATGACGTCATCAACGCACCAGATGCGAACATCAAAAATACTTATCTTAATTATTTGTATCCCATTTTAAGTGAACTGTAATTGTTCTTATGAGAATAAATTCTTTAAACCTATATTTTCTGGCTTCTGACAATCGGTAACAACCAAAATTTAAAAATGGCAGTCGGGGTCAACGATTTATCGTGCTTTATGAGGTATGGAAGGGTCTCGACATGTAAAGATGGTCACCCATCCACAGACCAACCTCGGCAAGCATTGCTTAACCTTAAAGATCGACCCATGCGGCTGTTATTATATGGCATACTAGCGGACGTCACGCGGTTCTACCCGCATAGTTGCCGTTCCCGTGGGAGTACGGGGATACAATAAAGCCTATGTTACTAGCTGATAATGTAGCTATCTATTGCTGAAAGAATTTTTCAAATCGGTCCAGTAGTTAAGTTGATTCGTTGCATATAAAAATACAAATCTTTCCTCTTTATAATATTAGTATAGATAGATAGTATAGATTATTATATTATTAGTTCTGCAGCATGGGCCACATGAAGTCGTCGGCGGTGCGCGCGGCGAGCAGGTAGCGCCCTTGTCACGTTAGTTATAAGGTTGTTAGTAGTACGTACGTTGAGCTTGTTCTGCAGCATGGGCCACATGAAGTCGTCGGCGGTGCGCGCGGCGAGCAGGTAGCGCCCTTGTCATGTTAGTTATAAGGTTGTTAGTAGTACGTACGTTGAGCTTGTTCTGCAGCATGGGCCACATGAAGTCGTCGGCGGTGCGCGCGGCGAGCAGGTAGCGCCCTTGTCATGTTAGTTATAAGGTTGTTAGTAGTACGTACGTTGAGCTTGTTCTGCAGCATGGGCCACATGAAGTCGTCGGCGGTGCGCGCGGCGAGCAGGTAGCGCCCTTGTCATGTTAGTTATAAGGTTGTTAGTAGTACGTACGTTGAGCTTGTTCTGCAGCATGGGCCACATGAAGTCGTCGGCGGTGCGCGCGGCGAGCAGGTAGCGCCCTTGTCATGTTAGTTATAAGGTTGTTAGTAGTACGTACGTTGAGCTTGTTCTGCAGCATGGGCCACATGAAGTCGTCGGCGGTGCGCGCGGCGAGCAGGTAGCGCCCTTGTCATGTTAGTTATAAGGTTGTTAGTAGTACGTACGTTGAGCTTGTTCTGCAGCATGGGCCACATGAAGTCGTCGGCGGTGCGCGCGGCGAGCAGGTAGCGCCCTTGTCATGTTAGTTATAAGGTTGTTAGTAGTACGTACGTTGAGCTTGTTCTGCAGCATGGGCCACATGAAGTCGTCGGCGGTGCGCGCGGCGAGCAGGTAGCGCCCTTATCATGTTAGTTATAAGGTTGTTAGTAGTACGTACGTTGAGCTTGTTCTGCAGCATGGGCCACATGAAGTCGTCGGCGGTGCGCGCGGCGAGCAGGTAGCGCCCTTGTCATGTTAGTTATAAGGTTGTTAGTAGTACGTACGTTGAGCTTGTTCTGCAGCATGGGCCACATGAAGTCGTCGGCGGTGCGCGCGGCGAGCAGGTAGCGCCCTTGTCATGTTAGTTATAAGGTTGTTAGTAGTACGTACGTTGAGCTTGTTCTGCAGCATGGGCCACATGAAGTCGTCGGCGGTGCGCGCGGCGAGCAGGTAGCGCACGCACACGCCGCGCGTCTGCCCGATGCGGTGCGCGCGCGACTCCGCCTGCGTCAGAATCTACCGAGGCAAACGTACTACGTCATTAACAAAATATCAGAGAAGCGGTCAATTAACTTATCGGGACGCTAGTACAAGACAGAGTCTAGAACATGGTGCTTAAAGTCAAAAGTCAAGCCAGTTAATTTATTTCAATTAGACCCTTAAAAGACACTTTTAAATGTCAAAACAGTTTGAAAATAAAATAGTGACTCTAGTTGTCCATTCGTAAAAGTAGATTCTTATGGAGAAGAACGGACAAGAAACTAAAGACTTGCCCATGTCTCTTATGTCACTGATTATCCGGCGCAGTTCAATGAAAAGGCTAGACTTTTAATGAAACGGCTGATTACGCTAGTTGGCTGCGACATATACATTAGTCGATTGGTTAAATGTGAAGATTTGTGCGCTACTTGTGCATAGATCTGCGTTACGACTCACCCCCGAGTTCCAGTGCAGCTCTGCGAACAGCACAAGGTTGGCGGGTGTGAGCGTTATGCCGGAGTCGGTGATCGTGATGGACAAACTGCGCTATTTGTGCATAGCTCTGTGTTACGACTCACCCCGGGGTTCCAGTGCAGCTCCGCGAACAGCACTAAGTTGACGGCGATGAGAGTGATGCCGGAGTCGGTGCCCGTGACGGACACACTGCGCTACTTGTGCATAGCTCTGTGTTACGACTCACCCCGGGGTTCCAGTGCAGTTCCGCGAACAGCACGAGGTTGGCGGCGGTGAGCGTGATGCCGGTGCTGGCGGCCGTGATGGACACACTGCGCTACTTGTGCATAGCTCTGTGTTACGACTCACCCCGGGGTTCCAGTGCAGTTCCGCGAACAGCACGAGGTTGGCGGCGGTGAGCGTGATGCCGGTGCTGGCGGCCGTGATGGACACACTGCGCTACTTGTGCATAGCTCTGTGTTACGACTCACCCCGGGGTTCCAGTGCAGTTCCGCGAACAGCACGAGGTTGGCGGCGGTGAGCGTGATGCCGGTGCTGGCGGCCGTGATGGACACACTGCGCTACTTGTGCATAGCTCTGTGTTACGACTCACCCCGGGGTTCCAGTGCAGTTCCGCGAACATCAGCACGAGGTTGGCGGCGGTGAGCGTGATGCCGGTGCTGGCGGCCGTGATGGACACACTGCGCTACTTGTGCATAGCTCTGTGTTACGACTCACCCCGGGGTTCCAGTGCAGTTCCGCGAACATCAGCACGAGGTTGGCGGCGGTGAGCGTGATGCCGGTGCTGGCGGCCGTGATGGACACACTGCGCTACTTGTGCATAGCTCTGTGTTACGACTCACCCCGGGGTTCCAGTGCAGTTCCGCGAACAGCACAAGGTTGGCGGCGGTAAGCGTGATGCCCGAGTTGGCGGCCGTGATGGACAGCACCGCGCAGCGGCAGGAGGCAGTGTGCTGGAATGTGTCCACTAGCTCCTGTTGATTAGAACTGTGTGTCAAGGCTTCATGTTTTATAGCAAAGAAATAAGAATTATAAAGTTGTGGATATTTAAGTATATAGCTGATCACGACGTCAACAACCTAGTGTCACGCATAGCTGAATTCATTATCATCACCCTCCTGCCCCTATCCTAATGCATAATTATGGGATTGTCGCATCATGTGTCCTTCGACCATACTTAATTATTAGACGTACCATCACTCAGATCCAGGATAGCTGTAGGAAAACCAGAACGCTTTGGAAAAACAAAAACAGACTGCGTTTGTTTGTGTGCCGAGGCCCTTGGCGACGTCCCTGTCAAAACCCTGCTCGACCTTTGCTTACCGAGCCAGCCTGCGTCGCTGAGCCAATAGCTTCAAACTCGCCCCTAAATAATAATTATATGACCCAGCCTGTCCATTGCTGTCCTCCCGCAATGACGCTGCTAAGCCGAGGTTCGCCCTGGCTGGGGCCCTTCAATTCATTTGAGGGCACCAAATGATAGTCCGGTTAAGCAGTAACCAGCCTTAGTGTGCTGAACTGTGAGTGTTCATCGACCAAACAAAAAAATGAGACGTAATTTTGATTATTTATTCTTATAAAAAGATTGTGGCTATTAGATACCTACAACCTGTCTGTAAATTTTCGGCAACTAGTCAAGAAAGGATTAATTCCACAGGTCTCCGATGAAAAAGTTTTTGAGTGATTTATATGAAACTGGTAAATGTAAAAATTTGAACTTTATTTTAATTTTTCACGTCACATTTTTTTTATTGGCATATGTTTGAATAAAGATTCCATTTCTACATATATAAAAAAAAAACACTTTTTATTGGTACATTGGCAGATCTTTTTTTTTAATTCTTTAATTATTCCATAGTCTTTATTACTATTCTATTCTTCCAATAAAGATCAAGGCCGTTGGGACTTTAATATGATGACGAACTACTGCTGGATGATACATAGATATGAAATTAAAATTCATAAACGAAAAACAACAACATGCAGTTTCTTTTTCAAAGAAAAACTTGTTATTGATTGTTTTCTTAGTCTTGTAGTTATTTCTCTCCAAACACTTTACCATCTAATTCTGGCAAGTGTGACGTGATGTTTATCATATGATTGCTATATTTTATTACTTTTAAGACAATCACAACGAATATAGTTTAAGAAAAACAGTTTTCAAAAAAGTTTTTTCGCAGGCCTGTATTACAAGTTAGGTATACTTACTTTTTTTTTTTCTTTTCTCTTACTGACTAAAACCCATCCGTGTTCCTTCTTTCTTCTTTCTCCTTTGCGTTCTAGGGCCGCGGTGACTCTTTCGAAAAAAATCCGCAACCCTGGAGGTTAGTTATACTTACGGCCCTATTATTAGCCGGTGTAGATCCTACGATGGATATGTAGTGCACCTCTGCCTCATCGAGTGTGAGACATATTGCGTCAATAACAGTGCGATGGTGAGCGAACACGAGGAACTTGCGGGTAGTCTCGCTTTCGACCAGCTGGCGGATGTACTTGCTGCGGAAATAACACGTAATGTGTTAGACTTCAAGTTCACAGTCGATCGTGTAACAATATGTAGCTTTTTTGTCCTTCCGAAAATCAAGAACGTATTTTATAGGACATAAGGTAGAAAATTTATTGACATAGATTGCGCACAATGGTAGTGCCATGGTGATCGAACATGAATATAATTGCGAGTCGTCTCGTCGTCGTATAGTGTAAGACACAGAGTTCACAGGCGATTACGTAAAAACATGTAGTTTTTTATCCTTGATGTAAATTAAACATTTTAGGGTATAGGGTTCATAATTAGCGATCGGATAATCGGTATTATTTATTTATTTATTTAAACTTTATGTACAATAGTGGTACATGGGCGGACTTAATGCATCAAGGCATTCTCTACCAGTCAACCTTATTATCTACCTAAATGGCTTATAAACCTAAACTTCTTCCCGTGAAAGAATAATATGGACATTCCTTTCTGAATAAATAAGTAATCGCGGTGTCCCGGGATTGAACAATTTTGTAAAAACAACTATAACAAACTTAATGAAATTAGCAGTGGTTATTTTGATTTAGTATCATTTATTTATTCAAAACAAATGGAAAATCATAAAAACTTTCATTATAAATTAAAAGTTCTGCAAGCATATCTGTATTATAATTTATAACATCGGGAGAATAAAAGTGAACTTTAGGTATATTAGCGCCCGATTATCCGATCACTGTTCATAATCGATTGAGGCATATCGCGTCAATGACAGTTCGATGGTGAGAAACACTGGTATTCAGCTGAATCCGGTCTGACTCCAATGAGGAGTCGACCACAATGTAGTTAGGAAAAGCCTAGGCAAACGATGATGACAGTGCGATGGTGAGCGGCTATTACGAGGACCTTGCGAGTCGACCCGCTTTCGAGAAGTTGGTGGATGTATTTGCTTAGGAGATACGACTTATTGTATACGATGAAAGGTTGAGAAGGCGTGGGGAAAGGCGGACATTTTGGGTCTTATTACAACTTTTACCTATATCGCTATTATCTTGTGAATAATCACCATATTATCTTGGGCATACTATCCATATCGGCGGTATCATTGGGAGCTTCCACGTTGATGGCTATTCGCTGAGATCGAAATCGGCAAGGAGGTCTAAACTAAGTGTAACAGAATGAACGCAAAACCTGAAAAGGGGTAATGACCCCTTATCAGGTAACAGTGGTTCAAAATGATAAATAAGTACAATGATACCATTGTACTTATCATTAACCTTTTGAACGCCATTGTCACGTATACATGACAAGCAAGCGCGTGCCCTGTACGCCAAACGTCACAAATATGTGACAAAATGTACGGCGAATTTGTAGCTTGGCGTCGGGGGCACGACGATGAGTTTGTGCTCTGGCGTTCAAAAGGTTAAGAAGAACTGTTTCTATTTGGCCAGCTGTTCAGTACATTATTAATAATTATTATTTTTTTAATATTCAAGTATGAATGTATTTATTTCTCTTACCCACGTCCGTGTGTCACTGCAGGGTGCCAACTGAAAACCAGCGCTGGGTGTCTGACGCCCAGCAAATGCTGAGATGGTAACCCTTTCGGTACAGGCACGCTCAGCTAGCGGCTTGCTAGATAATTGTTATGCTTATGATTGTTCTCTTTTTTACTTTGTGTTTTGTTGCTGTTGTGTTGTGTCTGTATCGAATAAATGTTTTCTATTCTATTTTATTCTACATTTTGTCGATTTATGCACGCATAAGTGTAGAAGATGTTTAATATACTAAGCAAGGCATACTGGCCACAATATCGCCCGTATCTTCAGCATACTGATCATATCGCCAGTATCTTGGGCATACTGACCATATCGTCCGTATCTTGGGCGTACTGACCATATCGCTCGTATCTTGGGCATACTGATCATATCGCCAGTATCTTGGGCGTACTGACCATATCGCCAGTATCTTGGGCGTACTGACCAACTGACGATATCGCTCGTATCTTGGGCATACTGACCATATCGCTCGTATCTTGGCCATACTGACCATATCGCCAGTATCTTGGGCGTACTGACCAACTGACCATATCGCTCGTATCTTGGGCATACTGACCATATCGCTCGTATCTTGGCCATACTGACCATATCGCCAGTATCTTGGGCGTACTGACCAACTGACCATATCGCTCGTATCTTGGGCATACTGACCATATCGCCAGTATCTTGGGCATTCTGACCATATCGCCAGTATCTTGGGCGTACTGAACAACTGACCATATCGCTCGTATCTTGGGCATACTGACCATATCGCCAGTATCTTGGGCATACTGACCATATCGCCAGTATCTTGGGCGTACTGACCAACTGACCATATCGCTCGTATCTTGGGCATACTGACCATATCGCCAGTATCTTGGGCATACTGACCATATCGCCAGTATCTTGGGCGTACTGACCAACTGACCATATCGCTCGTATCTTGGGCATACTGACCATATCGCCAGTATCTTGGGCATACTGACCATATCGCCAGTATCTTGGGCGTACTGACCAACTGACCATATCGCTCGTATCTTGGGCATACTGACCATATCGCCAGTATCTTGGGCATACTGACCATATCGCCAGTATCTTGGGCGTACTGACCATATCGCCCGTATCTTAACTATATGTACAATTTTTGTAAACTTATTATTTCAATAAATGTTTTTATTATTATTTATTTATCTTGGGCATACTGACCATATCGCCGGTATCTTGACTCTTGCGGACTCGCTGAAGTACGTGATGAGCGCGGCGTGCTTATCCGAGGACTTACTGCTATTGTAGGCCTCCGCCATCTCCGATAGGCCCTTGTCGGTCTCCTGACTGTGGTTCAGTAGCGTCTGGTCTAGTAGTACTGTCTCTCTGTAAAAATAAAAGGGAATAAATATTATGACCACCAGAAAATACTTCGATACCCTAAGCTCTTTTACCAAAAATATATACATATACACCAAAAAAATTAAGCCTAAAAAAATAATAGTTCTAGCTGTTTTATTCACGACTTAGTTCAAATTGTATTTGGGGACCAAATATAGTAAATGATCACCAAATTTTCTTTTAACAAAATGTGTAGGTTAGGTTAGGTTAAAACTGTGACCTCCTTCCAGAAACGACTTGCATTAATAGAAAAAAGAGATTGTTTTTAGTAGGTTACCCGGATACTAAATATTTGGCTTATTTGATAGGGTAGCAAGATGTATAAACTTTGGTTATAATTTCATATTAAACTGCGGTTTTAATTTTGGTGATCATTTACTATTTTTGGGTCAACTATGATTTGTTTGGAGTCATTTGCTTTAATAGGATAGCAAGATGTACAAACTTTGGTTATAGTTTTAAATTAAAATGCGGTTTTATATTCTGGTGATATGGTCATTTACTATTTTTGCCTGTGATATTTTACTAAATCAGGTGATCAGTTAAACAGATGCCAAAATAAAATATGGTGAAATCGAATGGGCTAAAAGTGCAGCCGAATGGGTCCCATTCAATGCGCGTCGAGCTCGACTCCTGGAGTTTTTATCGAAATTGTTTGTTAGACTGAAATTTTATAATTATTTACTAGACATAATCTAGAACAGTATAAAAAAACCGACCGCTAAAAACAAGTCGCTTTTGAAGCAGTCTGATGCAGTTCAATCACAGATCTGATGCCACCAACTCCATCAGACTGCTTCAAAAGTGACTTGTTTGGAACTTTTTCGTCATTTTTAGCGGTCGGGTTTTTTGAGTTATTTTTTTATTTCCTGTATTTTAATGAGTTAATTTTTTTTTGGAATCGTCTCCTCGAGCCCTTTTATCTTGATACCTACTCGATAGGTTTTGAGGAAAAAAGTTTTTTAAGACATAATATGGCGCCAAAAATCGGCTATTTTAATTTGTATATAGAGTCTTAGTAATAGGGTCCCATTTTTACCCTTTGGGAACGGAACTCTAAAAATAAACATAATCCTCCTTCTGGCGCAATCGGGTAAAAACGGCGGCTTCGCCCGCGTGGACGTCAAAAATTATTCCAAGAGAACTTCGCAAGTTTCATCAAAATCCGTTCAGCCGTTATGACGGGAAGAGGTTAAAAAGCGACAGCAAGACCGAGTTATTTCGTATCTATATATCGCACCTTTAAAGTAAAACCGTTACTAAACGAAAATTTTCATGAATTGAGGTATCAATGCCATCTATCTAAAAACAGTGACTATTTTCTAATATTGGCTCCCCTATAAAATTTCATAATTTCGTTTAGTAGCGGTTTTACTTTAAAGGTGCGATATATAAAAATGAACCCCTATTTCTCCTGGTCACGCTTTAACTTGAGAACGGCTCGACCGATTTTGCTAATTCTTTTTTTAATTTTATTCGCCAGATTACAGGGAAGGTTTAAAAACAAAATAAAAGGTAGGTAGGTAGGGTAAGGTAGATAGGAAGGTTTAAACGGGAGGACACGCCCGGGTGTCAGCACTGTGAGGATCGCCCGGAGGACACGGTGGAGCATACGGTGGAGGTCTGCCCTGCAAGGGCGGGGCACCGCCGTGTCCTCATCGAGGCGATCGGCGGCGGCGACATCTCGCGTCCGGCCCTGGTTGAATCCATGGTCCGGAGCGATGAGGCTTGGGAAGCGGTCACCTCCTTCTGCGAAGCAGTAATGCTAGCAAAGGAGGAAGCGGGCCGCGCGAGGGAAAGGCAAGGCCTTCGCCCAAACCGCCGCAACAGAAGAAGACGCCCTGGGCGTCAGGAGTCGCAGGGCGATCCCCGGCCACCGTAGGCGCGGGCCTGCGGACGGCGAGCGTTGGGTGGCTCGCTGTCCGATCACCACCAGGCCCGGGTCGATGGCGCGTTGGGTTTCACGCGCGCCTCAAAGAGATGTCAGCATAGAAGAAGGGGCCCGCTAGGGCCAGAGCCTGCCAGGGTTACGGAATTTGTTCGAAAGAGTCACCGCGGCCGTGGAACGCAAAGGGCTTAACAAGGAACACGGATGGGTTTTAGTCAGTAAGAGTCTGACACGCCCTTCCGCTCCACCCAGAGCGGTAGGTAGGTAGGGTAAGGTAGATAGGGTATGTATGTAGGTACCTACGGTAGAAAATTAGGGTAGGTAGATAAGGTATGTATGTAGGTAGGTAGGGTAGGAACGTAGGGTAGGAACGTAGGTAGTGGTAGGTAACGGTTGACGGGAGGTGACGGGGGCGAAGCCACGGGCACAGCTTGTTTACAATAATAGTATGGATATGGATTTACCTGGTCTTCTCCTCCAGCTTAGTAAGCACCTGTTCCTTGGTCCGTCTGATAAGGAACCGCTTCTGCAGTATGATCTGCAACTCGGGCAGGTTGGACTGGCCTGTCATGTCCCACCCGAAGTTAGTCTGCTTGCCGTCGCAGTACCTTTTTCCTGAGAAATAAATGGATTATTTCTTTGGACATTATATTACAATTATAACAGACCTTTAACTACCTGATTACTACGTTGGTGTCGTGGTCGCTAGCGCAATTGCCGAACGTAGGGTCCTGTGTTCGATAACCAGCGCGGCCAAAAAGTGTAATTATGTTTTTCCAATTGGAATTTCTCAGCATTAGCCCGGATTTGGAGGTGTGACCCCGGTCGTGTCTGATTGCCGTCCCTGAGGACTCGTCTCGGACCCGTCGGATCGGAAGGAAAAAGAGTGCACATTTTTTGCGCACATGTTTGTGCACTATTATCTCCTGCGTACTTGTCTAATCACAGTTGGGATTAGCCACTGTGATCGAAATTCGATCGGGGGATTATTATTATTATAACAGACCTTTATGGGGTGGACCGATGACATGTTGAAGGCCGGGCTCTATCAGCGTCAGCCGCCCGCTCAGTAGCGCTGACTGTACTTACCGTACTCGGTGTAAGACGAGAAAAGGCCGGGCTCTATCAGCGTCAGCTGAGTGTACAGCTCGGCTGGTCTGCTGAGCGCCGGCGTGCCACTCAGGAGGATCGCACGCTGGCACTGTCGAGTGATGCTGCCCAAGGCTATCGTGCACTGGGCTTTATGAGACTTAAGGTAGTGAGATTCATCCTGAAATACAACAAAGATTATATTACAATCTAGCTTCCCGCGGCTCTGCTCCCATGGTCATTCCTACAGGCATTATGTAGTTTTTCCGGGACAATGCTTGTCATATCGCTCACAGCGGTAGTGTAGCTTTCTATAAGTGAAATAAGTTCCGTAATCCTTTACCATTAACAAAAAAATAACAATTTAATATTGGTTAAGATTAAAATGGACATACTGATTAAGTTGAAGTAATCATCGCAATGTCAGAAAACAATGTACACGTAAGTAGGTACTTACTATAATAACGACTCCGAACTTTTTACTCTTCAGTAGATCTGTGTACATGCTGGTGATCTTGTAGCTGACTATCACGACTTCCGTCTGAAAACAATGCGTCATTTCAATCACTATCACCAAAATTTTATAAAACAAAATCCCCCGCCGCGTCTGTCTGTCTATCTGTTCGCGATGAACTCAAAAACTACTGAACGGATTTTCATGTGGTCACCGATGGATGGGGTTATTCATTTGTGTTTTCAATTTGTTCAGGTTTTATGTAAATTGGCTGAAATATGACGATGATAGTTGCCCCAGATATAAAAAATTGCCTATAAAAGTCATTCTTTGGCGTGCGCTGCGAAAACTGTTGATGATACGTATAAATAATGTATTATGTTCATAGTACTCATCAATACACATAAAACTCCGTGAGGCTATATGTCTAACTATTACAATTAAGTCACAATAACCGCTTTTTGTTCAAATTAGTCAATCAAAACACTGGTAGAATCGAAAGATGATGACAATCGTATCATGATTGATGATTGATTATTTATCAACAAAATAGTTTAACCTTTTGTACGCCACTGTCACGTATAGGTGACAAGCAAGTGCGTGCCCTGTACGCCAAACGTCACAATACGTGACAAAAAGTACGGTAAATTTGTGGCTTGGCGTCGGGGGCACGCCGATGCGTTTATGTTCTGGCGTTCAAAAGGTTAATAATTAAGGTTGATTATAATAATAATAAAAGTTTATTTCGACCAACATCGGATCGTAGCACACACATTGCACATAATAAAATAATAACAAAAACACACACACAAAAATACCACAAACACATTCATTCAAATTACACATATTATGTAGGTACATGTAAATTCCTCTTTAACTAACTCAAATCAGATATTTCGTTTAGAATTTACGACGGGTAGGGTTGCCAGGTCTTCAGAACAAAAAGCCGGACAGACCAGCCAGTTTAGCCGGACATTTGGATAAAAAAGCCGGACACCCTTATTTTTTTAGTCTTAGTATAACACGACAATTTTTTTTAAGAAAAACAAGGCCTTTTTATCATTTATCATAAAATTTACCTTAAATTTGAATGAATCAAAAATAAAATTGTATGAATCAATCTTCTTTATTTTTTCATTTATTCATTACTATATTAATTTATATCATTCAAATTCAAATTCATTTATTTCAATCAATTTTAGATCATAACATTCACATTAAATTTCAATTAAAATCATTGCAATAGAAGACGGACTAATACTGTTGCAATTATAGAAAAATGCTCAAATTCAAAAAGCCAAACAAAAGCCGGACAGGCCGGGCACCGTCTAATTTGGCCGGACACACAAAAAACCTGACTGTGTCCGGCTTTATCCGGACGCCTGGCAACGCTAACGACGGGTATAAAAATGCTATAGGTTAGAAAAATGCCGCGGTGTGAGCGAACAGCCCTACACTTAGTCTTATAGTTACCAACACATTTTATTTTTTTAAACTAGGAACAATTTATTTAGTTTGTAATTATAATTATAAACTAACTCTAGTCTAGGTGACATTAACATTGATATTTTTGATATTCTCGATTTGTAAGGTGTTTTTTTTTATTGTGCCAATAAATGCAATTTTCTTTCTTTTCTTTTTTCTTTATTATTTTAAAGTTTATACGCTTTATAAAAAATGCAGTCGCAGCGGTTTCACGATAAAGTTATAACTATAAATTACACCCGTGCG
Organism: Mamestra brassicae; assembly: GCA_905163435.1. Taxonomy (NCBI): domain Eukaryota; kingdom Metazoa; phylum Arthropoda; class Insecta; order Lepidoptera; family Noctuidae; genus Mamestra; species Mamestra brassicae. The sequence continues at coordinate 3,829,080 of LR991003.1, read as the reverse complement.
AAGCCGGGTCGTGTCGTTAGTTAATTAATAAACGAACAGTACTGTCATATCTATGGTCAAATTGATGCTCCTGGCTTTTCCCATCATGACCTTATTTACCTGTCCTATGTCCTCAAACCTCCTAAACCCAAACCTTTATACCAGTACAGGCGTGCCTTTGCGCGGATGAATAGTGAGCAGCTCCAAAAAGATGCATCTAACGTCGATTGGACACCCTTGCAGGAAGCTGACACAGTTGATGACAAACTTTGCGTCTTTAACAAAATTGTCTTCAGTCTGTACGACACACATGCTCCTGTAAGGAAAGTTAAGTTGAAGCGTCCACCCGCACCCTGGATGAATGAGGGAATACGTATGGCAATGCAACGAAGGGACCGTGCGTTTCGGAAATTTAGAAGGGATCGCTCTGAAAACAATTGGGCCTACTTCAAGACTGCCAGGAATCGGTGTAACCAGAGGATACGTAACGCTAAGCGCCGCCACATTCTTAGTAACATCACTTCGTCTTCTTCTGCTGATATCTGGAAATTCCTTGGAACTCTAGGTATCGGCAAATCGCGGCATTCAGACCTTCCTAATACAATTGGCTTGGACGATCTAAACCGGTATTTCTCCACTGCCCCTATGTTAGATAGCCTAACCAAATGTAAAACTATTGACTACCTTGCTGGTCTGACGCGTCCCAATATTTCCCCCTTTATTTTCACCCCAGTCGATCCGGGAGAGATCAAAAAGATCATTCTATCCATTAAATCCAAAGCCGTGGGCTGCGACAACATCAGTCGTCATATGATCGTTTCGGCTTTGGATCAACTTCTTACTGCTATATCCCACATCGTTAACTTCTCCCTTTACTCTAGTACTTTTCCTTCCCTGTGGCGTAAGCTCATGTCCGGCCTCTGCCCAAGATTCCCAATCCCACTCTTTCCAATCACTTTCGTCCAATTTCCATCCTTCCGTTTCTGTCCAAAGTGCTCGAGGCCTGTGTTCATAAACAGTTTTCCAGTTACATTTACCACCATTACCATTATATATTTACCTCATCAGCCCGTTTCAATCCGGTTTCAGGCCCGGGCATAGTACCGTGACAGCTCTCCTTAAAGTGACTGACGATATAAGGCGGGGAATGAAAGATATTAAAGTTACTACTTTAGTGTTGATCGACTTCTCCAACGCGTTTAATACCGTCAGTCACGACGTCCTTTTGTCTATCCTGTCATATCTTATGGTCTCTCCCGAAGTGCTTGAATGGTTTTCCTCTTATCTTCGGGACCGTCAGCAGTCAGTTCGTGCTGGAGACTTTTCGTCCGGGTGGTGTGAACTTGCAGCTGGCGTCCCTCAAGGCGGTATTTTATCTCCTCTTTTGTTTTCCATCTTTATTGATCTAATAACCACTGAGCTTCGGTGTGCGTATCATTTCTACGCTGACGATTTACAGCTCTATTGTCAGGCAGGTGTTGACAAATTATCGGATGCGATCGAGGAGCTCAACCGGGATTTGAGGTTAGTTAAAAGCTGGTCAGACCGATTCGGGGTGGCAGTTAACCCTTCAAAATGTCAGGCTATCATAGTTGGCAGTTCCCATAGCTTGAGAAAGCTGAATGGCTTAACTGTACCACCCTTGATCTTTGACAACACAGTCATTCCGTTTGGTTCCGAGATTAAGGATCTTGGTCTGCATGTCGACACCTGTCTTGACTGGCGAAAGCAGGTCACGAGTGTCAGTCGGAAAGTTACCGGAACGCGGCGGTCTCTGTATCGGCTGAAAAATCTTCTCCCAGCTCACATAAAGGCAATGCTAGTACAGTCCCTAATTTTCCCCATGATTGACTATGGTGATGTGTGCTACTACGATCTGAATGCAGATCTCCTCAATAAACTTGACCGCTTTCTAAATAACTGCATTCGATTTGTCTTCAATCTCCGTAAGTATGATCATGTATCCGCGTATCGCTCACTATTAAAATGCCTTAACTAGTCTGTTTTATTTTCTTAATAATCCTTCGTCTCCCTCTTATGTAACTTCACAAATTCAATTCATTTGTTCTGCCCACAGTAAAAATCTTCGCTCTACCAATAATCGCCTTCTACGATGTCCCTCTCGGTTTATCCGCTCCTCTTTCTTTGTTCAAGCAATTTTCCTTTGGAATGCGCTCCCTCTGAACATCAGGACGGCAACAAGTCGGTTCTCCTTTAAGGTGAAGGCACGTGAGCACATTCGCAAGAAGTTGGTAGAATCATCACAGCGTTAATTCGTTTTTTCTTAATAACTTTGTTTAAGTGTATGTATGTATCTATGTATTTATAATTTTATTTTATTTTTCTTCTCTCTATTTTTAGTTATTTTTTATTAAGTTGTACCTGCCATGTTGTCTCTGCGCCACGCCTTTGTACAGTGATTTTACTTGTGCATAAAGATTTAATAAATAAAATAAATAAATAAATCTAAATGTCTAATAAGATTGTTATTGGTCTCTGTTTTTAGGCAGCAGAATACTTGTGCAAACAACACAAACACTGAAAATCCCTGATCGCACCTTCTCATTTGTGTCTATTTTGCACGAGTTCTGCTTCAAATTCAATGTTTTATAGCCATACTAATATTATGTTATACATAATTATACTAACCTGTTTATCAGCTACTAATTGAGTATCCTTGCCACTGGTCAGTGTTGCTATGTTCATCATGGGGACTGAGGGTAACAGCTCTTGTATCTTATTCTGCCAAGTGTCCCTGCAAGTTATTCGATTTTTATAATGTGATAATTAAATCATTGAAGCTACTGTGCTTCTATTAAATTGGGCCATGATCAGGAAAATGCCATGAAATGGGTAGAGCTGGGCCATCATATAGGATATGCTATGCCAAAACATGGCCGATACTGGGATAATAATTAACCCAGCATCCACCATTCATTTATTTGAGCTATATTCTGGGCCATTCTAGGCTATAATATAAGCAATGCTGGGTCATGATGTGAGAGGTGCTGGGTCATGATCTCATAGATGCTATTACTCACCTCATAGAAGATGTGGTCACTATGAGCAGGGGCCAGTTGTGTCGGTAGTAGCTGGCGATAGCGAGCGCTTGGAACGTCTTGCCCAGCCCCATGTCATCTGCTATCATACAACGACCCCGGCGGGATATACCAAACCTGATACAAAGTTATAGTTTTGTTGTTAGAATTAAAACTAAATGTGAGTATGTTTTAAAACATGTCAGAGGTTCACCGCAAAATATTACTACATTTACATATAGAGGTGAAACCTTTATTTCAGAAAGATAAAAAGTTAATAATTGATAAGAGAATAACATTAACATTGAGTATTAAAATAAAATCAATCTTTCTTGGTAAACGTAATAGGATCCCACATTTCCGAATAAGGATAACTGTGTTTTATATTAACTATTAAGTTTAAAGCAGTTACAAAATTAAGAATCTTTGAAACATAAAGTTGTAAAACAGATTTTAAGTTTGACTCTCATTTGAAGATATTTACCTGACTCCTTCTTCCTGGAATGGCATGAGCTTATGTCTTATGGTGGCCTCGATGGGGGACAAGTCAACAGAGCTGGGGTCCGTGGCATTCTCCCGCAGCACCTACTTATTTATTTGTTAGTAGGTAAGTGGTGTTGAGAACATTCACAATATTATGAACATGGAACATGTATACTAATAATAAAGCTGAACAGTTTGTTTGTTTGAACATGCTAATCTCTGGAACTACCAGTTGGATATGGAAAATTGTTTATGTATATGAAAGCCACATTAAATTAAGAGTCGCAACATTTTATTTTAGTTTCTTTTTGTACAAAATATTTTACTTTTGTTTAATTTATGTGTATCTATATTTTCAAGCGTAGGTATGGCACTTGTGGGCTGCAGCTGAAAATCAGCTTCAGGTGGTATACCTTGTGTTGCCATCCGGCATTATGCTGAGCTGAGGCCCTGTTGCCCTGGCATTGTTGGTTTTCATTATTTATTTTGTTTAATTTTAAGGTGTTTCTGTTTTTTAAAATGCCAATAAACAAAATTTTCTTTGTATCTTTTCTTTTTACATTCATGAGGAAGTCTATAGACTATACAGAAATGGCAAAAAACGGGATACGCATGTACGAAGTCGCGGGTCAAAGCTATCTTAAGAATATACAGGATAAGGCAACTAGACTTATATAAAAAGATACATTAAAATAATTTCAAAATCCATTATATTATCAACTTTAACAATGTTTAGTTTAAATGTTTACCCTCAGAACATATGGTGGGATTGGACCAAGCACTATGTGAGGTGCCAGAGGTGCCACTTTAGACATTAGCTGCTGATAATCTTTGATTGAGAAGTTCCATAGCTTTGATTTTGAATCTGTAAATTTAAATGATGTTAAAACATTGACTGCTGATGATTTTTTACTGGAGCTGTAATTATGTGTAAAAATAGGCCTTGACATTTAGTTCCACTAAATTTAAATATATATAAATAAATGTTATCTCAATCTCTCTAACTTTATTTAAGAATTATGGTACAGAAAATGAAAGTAGGCTCAGAGGATCATCATTTAACTCACCATAACTTTTAGAAGGCAAGCCCTTGAATATATTGATGAGAGGTGAGCAGAACTCTGAGGGGTTTACTTCGAACCTGTCCTCAGAGATCAAGTACACAGTCCCACTGACCACTTTACCGACAGGCACATGATTTTCTTCACTCGTCCTGCTTGCTCTAGCTTGAGCATACGGGTGACTCCTATTGGAGTTGTGACTAAACGATTTATAACTACCATTTGATGATGAAGGTAGCGGGCTTCCGATTTGAGCAGCGTTTATTTTAGTAGGAGTACTTTGATTAGAGTTACTGTTTGACAACAAGTTTTGTCGTTTTTGTAGCGCAGCCAGGCGCTTTCTCTCAATTTCTTCTTTGGAACACGACATTATTAAATATTATCTTAATCCGAGCATCTGGGAGGTAGTTGGTATTTCGGTGGGTAAGTATTTATTTATATCTAATAATGATATTTATTCATTTGAACCAGCTAGCTCAAATCAAAACAAGGCAAACTTCGCGTTATCCGTCAATTGGCTGTCAATGTTATGTCAAAATCTGTGGTCAAAATATTTAATTTTTTTTCCGTTTTTTCAGAGCACCTGATATCAGTAATGTAGTGTAGCAAGATTCACATTTTTTATGGTTTTCATAAAAGAAACCTAAGTTCATTTGTGGCAGAGAAAGTTTTTTTATTAAACGGTGTAAATCTATGGCATTGGCATGGTATGAGTAGAAATAGAAAAAAATACATAAAATTCTAAACTTGGCCAAGTTATTAGTACATAATTGAAGTAAAGGACTGGAACGCAGTTATTTGGTGGATGGAGATTTGGACTTTGACATTTTAGACAAGACAACTGTTGACTAAAATTATTCTTAAGTGTTTCGACTGAAAACGAGTTTCCTAAGGTTACAATTCCTTTCTCCTCCGAACGAACTAACGAAACGAAAATGTCGGAAAACAGCAGCCCAGTAAAATATTTTTTAAGTGGTGGTTTTGGCGGTGTATGCACTGTTTTAGCGGGCCACCCTATGGACACGATTAAAGTAAGATTACAGACTATGCCCGTGCCTCAAGCCGGAGAAATTGCCTTGTACGGTGGCACCTATGACTGCTTTAAGAAGACCATACAGAAAGAAGGCTTCAAAGGCTTATACAAGGGTATGTCAGCACCACTCACTGGAGTGGCCCCTATTTTCGCAATTAGTTTCTTTGGATTTGGACTCGGCAAGAAGCTGATAAAGAGTGACGATGACCAGGTTCTATCAAAACCCGAGTTGTTTGCTGCAGGTGCTTTCTCTGGTATTTTCACTACATCTATAATGGCACCAGGGGAACGCATCAAATGTCTACTCCAGATTCAACAAGGTGGTAATGTGCCACAGAAATACTCGGGCATGGTTGACTGCGCCAGACAGCTGTATGCAGAGGGTGGTATGAGGAGCATATACAAGGGCAGCGTGGCCACAATACTGAGGGATGTGCCTGCCAGTGGTATGTACTTCATGACTTACGAATGGGTCAAGGAAGTGCTGGTCCCTCAGGATGCCAGTGCCAAATTGAAGATGATGGCAACTATAGTGGCTGGTGGTTGTGCTGGAATAGCTAACTGGCTGGTAGGCATGCCGGCGGATGTGTTGAAGAGTAGACTGCAAACAGCTCCTGAAGGAACATACCCTAATGGTATGCGGGATGTATTCAAACAGCTGATGGAGAGAGAAGGACCAACTGCCCTATACAAGGGTGTGGCACCTGTCATGATCAGAGCCTTCCCGGCGAATGCAGCCTGTTTTGTAGGATTTGAACTTGCTATAAATTTCCTCAACTGGGTAGCTCCTAATCTTTGATAACTATCAACTGTGCAATGTGATTATATAGAAGAATATATTGTATCATAGTTAGTTGTAAGCAAAAGTAATTGAAGTTGTAAAAGCCTACATGATTTAAGAATCAAATTTTATATTTTTATGATAATCACAGAAGTTCTCGAGTTAGTGCTAAACAGAATTTAATTCATGACATAGATTTTATAGTTATTTGTATGCAACTGTGCACAAAACAAATACCGATAAACCTCGTCTAAGAAATGTATTGATTATTAAAGTATTACTGGTTGTTGTAAGAAAACTAGACATCTGTGCAATTGTTATGTGCAGTGCCTTTCGAAGTAAATAAATGAAATATATTTTTACAGTCAATTATTTTTATTATGTAACCAAAATATCTATCTTTATCAGATATCTTTTGATGGTTTTATAACTATTTGACATCACTTTTTTTATCATTACAAGTGTGTTTTATGTGTTAAGTGGAATTGTGACATGAGATAAAATAGTTCAGTTCTATCCTATGATGTTAATAAGTTATCTCAAAAGACAGACAAAGATGTCTATGATTGATCTGTTTTAAATCAGTCATAATCCTTATATTTTTTATTATACTTTTAATTATGAACAATAAACATGCATGTTGTTTTTTTTTCACTTTGTAGATATTTAGAAATTACATTGTATATTATTGTTGTCATAGTTCTAAGGAAATAAAACAGCATGTTTCAGTAAAACTCTCGCCTAAACTTTATTTCAAATGATTTATCACTGTGGTGGTCTCTTGCCAACTTCTGTCTATTTTTATGTTTTACATTGTCTTGTGATTTGTCTATAGGTTTTTGTTTTGCATGTCCAAGGCCTTTCCTGTCTTTCTTCTGTACAGTTTTGATAGGATATAGTTTACCAGTCCCATCCTTTCCTAGGCCTGACTGTCGATCCCATCCATCTTTTAACATTAACTGATATCCTCTGTTTGATGCTGGTAGCACATAGCTTGCTGGTATTTTCTTGCCTCTGCTTGCACTAATATTGTGTATTGTTGATGCTAAATGCTCTTCTCTGTCTGGGAATATTTTATTACAAATCTCACATGTATACTCTTCTTTTGGCTTGGCTTTAATTTTGGCTTGTTTCTGAGTTTTGGGAGTTTCTTTTTGTATATATCTAAGCAAAATGTCAGCTATTATATAATTCTTGTTCTTAATCACTAAGCTGCGAGCTGTGTTACCACCTTTATCTCTCACGGATATGTCAATACCTCTCTTAAGTAGCAGTTTTACAACGTCAGTAGAGTCTGCCTGGCAAGCAATCATGAGTAAACTCCATCCATACTCATCCACAACATTTATCTTAGCAGGATATCTATCTAAAACACATTTCAGTGTGTCAACATCATTGTTTTGCACTGTTATAAATAAATCTTTGTTTGACAGAGGTAACTGCTGTTCCTGTTGTCTCACAACCTTATTCTTATTTTCTAACACACGTTGCGTTTTCGTACTGTACGATGCTTTTGCGAGCTTTACTTCTTCAAGGTATATTCTTCGTGCTTCCTCTCCACTCAGTGTTCCACTGTTTTGTACAACTTTTGTGTCTGGCTCGGGAGAACTTGCTTTCACAAAATTGCTGTAGATTTTGTTGGACATTTTCTATCACAATAATAATCTTATTATTAGTTTTATCTAAATAGTCTAGAGATCTGTGTAAAAGTATCATCACAAGCTTAGAACAACCATGTTATTTCGTAATTTATTGTATTTCGAGGATTTGTCACTGTATTGGTGCTGTATTGACAGTTTTTGCTATTAGCATATTATAGTGTATTATCTATGCTATTAGCTATGAGACTCAGCTGCTCAGCATTGCCAGCATGAGCAGGGTAGTCTCTTAATTTGCGTAGGAGTAAATCGTGCAGAAATGAGGGAATGCTTAAAATATTTAGTTGTCAAAACTGTAACGCAGGCTTTTGGAAATGACTTTTTAAGACGTGTTGCCAGGTCTTCTTTAAAAAGTTTTTGAAGCCTATGTTGCCCCATTCAAGCCCGAGCGGGAGTTTTTGTCGAGTGAAGTTTAGCGGCTGTTTAAATTATTCGTAAATCGATTCCTAGTGGATATTGTGATGTATATTAGTGTATATAGTTTTGTGACTCAAGTGTCCACGCACCTGGAAAATATGTGGACTACCTCACTCGAAACTTGCCGAGAAGACCGAATCGATATATTTGTTACCAGATACTCCAAAAACCATTAGAATCTGTTACATCCGCATTCTAATACAAAACACATGAAGGACTAGGCAATATGGTAAAAAGACTATAGCCTTGCCTTCGGAGTAAACTTTAAAAAAAATCAAGCACGAGCAATAGGTACCCGCAGGGTTAGGCAAAGCAGAGCGCATTGGAAGATATTTTGGATGCACTGTACTCCCAGATATCGTTAGGAATTATATTAGTAGCATTTGCTTTTAGCAATACAGTCGGTTTGATTCACGAGTTCACGACACTACTATAGAAAGCCAGCCTGGTTAATGTCGCTAAAGCCGATGTTGTTCTCATTCGTTAATTGTATTAATGTATGAGAAGATATTGTTTGTTATGGCTAATGACATCGAATTGCTTTACCGTCTCCTCCCATCTCCTCTACAAATTTTTAGCACTACCAGCACCCTGGGCGAAAATTTAACGGCACCCGGCGTACTTTCTACACTCGGAGGGCAGACCAAAAGAGTAGTAAGTATCTATGCCGAATTTTTTGTTTGCACCTAACCGCGGCAAAACATTACATGATCAACAATTAGCAAAAAAGGGAAAATGCAGGACCCATGAGCGAGCAAAGTGAATATTTTTGTAGATACCTCGTCTTTTCTAGAGGCTTTTTCCATTGAAAACTTACAGCTCGACAACAATATGAGAAGGAACTAGGATGCACGAGTGAGCGAAGTGGGCTCGAACATTTAAAAACCCCAAAAACTAAGGGGGGCGGAGGGGAGAACATCTTCGAGTCCGCCTCGCTCGCTATTGTACCAAAGTATCAAGTTTTATTATCTATTAGCTTTTGCCCGCGGCTGCGTACGCGCATATCCCGTTTTTCCCGTTCCCGTTTCCCGTTGTAATTTTGGGAAATCCTCTCTTTGGGTTCCTTGGGGAGTGTAGGGGTGCTCCCCTACACTCCCCAAGGAACCTACATGCCAAATTTCAGCTTTCTGTGACCAGTAGTTTCAGCTGTGCGTTGTCTGTCAGTCACTCACTCAGTAACGTAAGAATTTTATAAAGTAAGATTGGTTTAATTAATGAAAGTAAACTTAAGATTTCCCAGACGGGTATTGAAATTTTTGGAGCTCGCTCTTTCAAATTCTTTAATAATAAAATTCTTCCATTAAGGGGGCAAAATATTTCCATTTTCTGTGTGGAACTCAAAAGAAAAGCTGATCAATCATTTCAAATCCAAATTCATGCTGGCGTCTGTACCAGTCCTACCGTCCTGTAATTTAACACACTGGATCTGGCAACGCTAATTCAGACACAGGTATACGGACAGTGCCACAAAATTCCAACAAATTTTGAATTGATTTTTTCCGAGTAGGTACTTATACATTACCTTGAGTACATTAACATACCTAAACATTACTAGCGAGCCACCCAACGCTCGTCGTCCGCAGGCCCGCGTCTACCGTGGCTGGGGATCGCCCTGCAACTCCCGATGCCGGGGGCGTCTTCTTCTGTAGCGGCGGTTGGGGCGAAGGCCTTGTCTGTCCCTCGCGCGGCCCACCTTCTCTTTCGCGAACATTATTGCTTCGCCGAAGGGGGTGACCGCTTCCCAAGCCTCCTCGCTCCGGACCATGGATTTAACCAGGGCCGGACGCGAGAGGTAGCTGCCGCCAATCGCCTCGACGGCGGTGCTCCGCTTAAGCAGGGCAGACCTCCACCGCGTCCTCCGGGCGATCCTTACAGTGCTGACACCTGGGCGTGTCCTCTCGCTGAATCCGAAACAGGGTACCTCCCGAAACAGCCGTGTCCGGTGAGTACCTGCGTCAAGCGGAAGGTGAGGACGCCGTGGCGCCTCTCCAGCCACTCCCCAAAGAGGGGCCTACCGCAGCAATTGTGGCGTGCCCAACGGTAGGTCGCGATAGTCACCGGAGCTCCGTCTGCCGCGGTGCAATTTGCCGTGGCAGCGGACTTTTGCTCCGGCGAAGAGCCTCAACGCGCCACGCGTATTTACGTGCGACCTATACATTACCTACGAATACGTCAATGTACGTCACGTCACGGTCAATTCTTCAACCGAAAATATAAGTTTACAGACTTTTTCCTGTACTTGACTACTTGTACTGTAAGTAAGATCTATCTTATTGTCAAATTTCATGACCTTAGGTCAACGTGAAGTACCCTTTAGGTTTGATTCCCTTGGGAGGGTGAAATAATGCGCCATACACGGAGCTTAAACGGCCTTATCTTTAGAATGCGTTGACTTAGAAGTTTGGTTTTTTCACTGCTCCAAGAGATAGTTCATGAAATTCTCAGTTGTCATCAAAGTTCGGTGTAGCCGTTCGGCCAGTTAGTCAATGACGATTAAAAAGATAGTCAATGCGGCTGCTGAATAATTGGAGTTAATTTCAACTTGATTCCTTTACGCATTCCCGAGAAAAAAGGTCTTGACAGACAGACAGACGGACAACAAAGTGATCCTATAAGGGTTCCGTTCTTGCCGACTGAGGTACGTGTAACCTAAAAAATATTATTTTTCAACGTTTTATTTTACCACTTTGTCGGCGTGATAAATATGTAGAGGTATACCCATATCAAATTCCAACTTTCTAGTGCTAAGCGTCTCTGAACTAAACCGCGGACAGACGGTCATGGCGAAACTATAAAGGTGTTACGGGGCGTAATTACAAAGCGAGCATTCGTCCAGTCAGCACGTGGAAACGAGCACGAACATGATGCGTATGTGTTTTTTTCAACACGGATTTTTGGACACGGCGTAACATAATATGCTAGCTGCGAATGTTACATTACGGCCCATAACACCGGTCAGTACCCAGCTAAAGAGTTCCTTGTCTTGACTACGGAACCCTAAAAAGTTTTTTTTTCAAAGACGCTTATTTGCCTTTGGTTCAGCGCCCTTTTCGTTTGGAACGTCGACTCTGCTCGCCGATGTTCCGGAAGTACAAGCCCAGAGCACATTCAGCGCCCCTTTTTATTTGGCGCCCCGGGCGATCGCCCCGCTTTGTGGGGACAAAGACGTAGCCGGGCGCCAGGTGACAGTAGCGGCGTTAACACGCCTCTGAAAGCCGCTTCTGTCCTCGTTTGTATTTCACCAGAACCATAGCCCAGTGGCTACAATAGTCGAGCGAAAACCAGTTTTCGCTCTACTTTTGGTGTGGTCATAGTGCGGTGTGCAAGACCACCGGAGTGTCTGAATAACATTCCGCTTCAGCCATTGTCTTAAACAAGGAGCCGAGTGCTTAGTCATAAATTAATATCCATTTTACCTACCTACCCATTTTTAAATTGACTTGGTATTCTATCATTGTCAATGCAAGTTCACTTTCGTCGCCATCATTTCACACAATAATCACGTTAATTGATGTAGGTACCTACTTGAAGTACCTATAGCTAGCTGCACACACACTGCACCAGCAAAAGCGTGAGGATATATAAATTTCTGCATCCAGATGCCATTGCAACTGTAGAGAACGTGAACGTGATACACATTAGTCATTACTGCAATTAAAATAACCCGTTGATTGGTAGTGGATATAAGAAGTCGTTTTAATTTAGATGCGCTGTAATGCAACCCGCGACCTTGCAATGATGAGGCTAGTGTGCCGTAAGCTGGGCCCGTAGCGTCCCTGCCAAACAGCTAGCAGGTTGTCCACGGCTCGGCGTGGCGCAGATATTTAGGGTGTCGTCTGATGACGTGGTGGTCTTGTAATATTGTTTTATTTCGTCGGTTTATTCGGAGCAGAGAGGCGCGGGCGGCGGCCGTCAGTTGAGTCGCGACCGCCGCCGCGCTACTATAAGCTCGCTATAACAACCCCGGACAACGACACTCGAAACTTCTAACACACTAATAAGACACAGTTCATCAATAAAAATGGCGTACTCCTGGGATAACAGAGTTGCGTTTGTTGTGAGATATCTTTACGGTGAGTTTTTGTTTTTGTTTTGCGTGATTCCATTCGTTAAAAGATTTTCCGGTGTCGGCTGGAAACTTGCGTCTGCCCACATAGATTCGATAATTTGTATGTTTGTGCGGTTAAATACAAGCCAGCTGATTAGGGAATATTGTTAGAACTATCTTTTGAACTTCAACTGAAATCAGCCTACGACAGTCCACCAGTAGACGGTCATAGTTTGGGTTAATTATCACATTTCTAGACATTTTTCCCCGTTTTTCACCGATTTTGTCTAGTAATGCAAAAATGTTTGATTTAAAAATTACCTACATCAAAATTATAATTATTGTGTAAGGTGAACGAAATGTCCTTTAGTTGCGTCTTATTTTACGAAGTACCAAACAATCGCTTCATTGTTTTGTATCGTTGGACTTGACCCAGCCAAATGCCTTTATTTTTAAAAAATCATTAATCTTCCGCCTGACGCGATACATACAACTTTACGTGGTAGTTACTAAATAACAGATTTTGGACACTGATTCATTCATAACAGTCGAGAATCAACAAGACAGCTAGCAATTTGCAGAACCATTACTTTTTCTAATGACGCTTGCATTATACATTTGTTCAGTGTTAGAATAAACACGGAATTACAAAAGTTTCCGTAGTTTATTCATGAACGGGAAACCCACTCATATTTTCCTTTTCTTCCATATACACAGCTGCTTATTTTACCACACGGCTTTCTTTCAGGAAACTTTCACGACAATGAATTTATTTTGCGATGGTTGGCAGTGCTGTACCTATACATACTTATTTAGATACATGAGCCTATGAACCTTACTTTACGATAGAGAAACGGGTCCTTGCTGTGAGCTAGCAGAAGAGTCAATACTCTGAATACTCACACAAACTTTTATGTCATAACGTCACACTGGATTCGTCGAAGAGTTTGGTAGGGGTATACCTACCTACTGCCAGGGCTGCGGAATTTGTCCGAACGAGTCACCACAGCCCTGGGAACGCAAAGGGCTTTGAAAGGAACACGGATGGTTTTAATCAGAAAGGGGTGTACCTATCTATACTATTTTGCCCACGTTTCCCCAGCTCCTGCTTACGAGCTTACGAGTAATTCTCAATAGAAGAAACCAACCTAGATAATCTAGTGGTGAAACCTAGGACTCCACGCTAAGCAGTAGCCAGTGCTTCCGAGATTGCGATCGCTAGAACAACGAGACAGTAGTTTATGATTCGATGGTTCATGTCTCTCGAGTGCAAATCACAAAACTTTTTAGTTGAATAAATTGTAAACTTAAATTCCAAAAAATTTGAAGTTTCAAATCTAGAGATGTTACATAGGTACGTACCTTCGTATTAAATTGCTATGAACTTTCGAATAAACAAGTTCGTATAAGCAAAAACGTAACAAACTAAAATTTCGTATTCTCTAAACGTCAATTTCTAACTGTAGGTATCTAACTATAATCTGTAACTAAAATAATACAAATTACAAAAAAACACTGATGTGATTTTGTTTTGACTTAAAATAATAAATTGCCAACATTTTTAGTGTATTTTCGTTAGCTCTTATTTTGATGGTCTGAATTATTTCTAAAAGTTTGTCCATCTATTTTAATGGGACCTAATTTATAATTTTACATAAATCGAATCAATGCTATAAATATAGGAAGGATAGGAATACCTATAAAGATAAACCAAACATGACAGTGACCTGTGCAGAATTCGCCGAGCAATGGTAGCCGGTCATCAATCTAATAACAACGGAACGCACCCACGAGATCGTGTGTCGAGCCTGCCAAGATTTCACAATTACTACTTTACTATACCCCAGAACACTATAAACTAGTCTTTGTAGGACAGCTACCGCGCTCAATGAGCAATCTCTAACGCCCACTCCCCAGTACCGATAGATGATCAATTAACACTTGTTGAGACATCATTACAGGCTAGAATTTAGACTACGGTGTCATTAATTGGATACGACTCTCTTTATATGCTTCCTAAAGAGTTTTAATTAGATTCCCCTTTTTATTATCTTCTAGTCATTCCGCTAATAAAACATTGTGGGCATCGACGACGACCTGGCACTTTTATTTTAGAAACTTTTGTTGTTGTCATTATTGTCAACCAGTAGTAGGGAGGGATTAATTTACTGTTCGATTCTAATTTCGATGCTGAAGGTGATGGCCCTCAAGCTTCTCAATTTCAGTTAGCTCCCAGCCACTTTGTTGTGTCTGTTGCCCAAATCATCTCCCAGCTGGTTCGACTATAGACAGCTACATATTCGTACATACACGTGCTTCCCAAGTTCCCAGACGTCTTCATCGACTATTTTAACATTGAGTCTATTCATAAGATTGGCAAATTCTGTTATTGATGTACATAAACTTCTACTGCCCGTTGAACACCCGCGCACTCAATCATCGACATCAATTATATTACGATTGCTGTTTGAAAAATCACTCACGATTGTGAAATGAAGGATCCCTGGGTTTTGGCATGAGTAGCCGCAATTAAATTAATAGTTGCCTATTGTTTACATGCTGTGGCAGCCAACTGGGCAGCCGCGGCTCATTTGCTAACCCGTTGCGACACTGATTGGGGATCGGCATGTACTGATACAATGTTAATGAACCTCGCACTTGTCCTCAGCGCAGGTGTCGCTTGTTGACAAAGACATGACGATAGCTAAATCAACTTTTAAGTGCTATTAAACTGGCAGCGTATTGACGACTGTGTTTAGGAGTAAGTATCTCAGAACTCACTGTCACTCGTAGGTAGTCAGTCACTCTATCTGGTGTTTGGGGAAACAAGACAATGCCAAAAGTATATAGACCAAGCTCATGGCGTCCCTACGCCCTTTGAAAAAAAAGCTGCGTATCTTTCTAAACGTTGTTAACCTTGTCTCCAGATATCGATAACAATGGCTACCTGGATGCGCACGACTTCCACTGCCTGGCGCTACGCACGTGCGTGCTCGAGGGCAAGGGCGACTGCAGCGCCGCCCGCCTGTCCAAGTACCAGCATATCATGCTCAGCTTGTGGGAAGAGATTGCGCAGCTCGCGGACTTCGACAAGGTGCCAGACTATGTCGGTTACCCACACAAGTACACTACGCGATGTCGGCAACGCTTCGGTGGACGCAATAATGCTATACCTTTGTAGATCGTAGAATGTAGAGGTAGATGTTAAAACAACTTCTGCATCCTGGTGAAGGTCCGCTTTTGTGATGTCTCGTGAATGTTTGCTTGAAAAAAGCCTTAATAGTTCCAAAGTGCAGTATGTCTGGTCTATTTTAAGGGTAAAAGTTAAATCATGGTATGTGAAAGTTATACACATCTTCCAATTTTCAGATTACCAACTGAAGTTTACGAGTTGCCATCACGAAAAAATATAAACCTCTTTCGAACCACCCTCGGTGGTTATAAAATATCCAGTTTCCGAACTGGTGTTCGACATCGACACAACACTCACACAGTTTAACTTTTACACTACTTACATGAAAAAATTATATTATAGGTAGTTACGAAAAATTTTTCAGAAAAGAATTAGTAGATGTTGTTGCCGTAGTTAGTCCAACTTAACTTTAACACAATCTAAACCAATAATTACACTAGTCAGTAGTTCAATAACAAGAAAACATAGAATACTCTAATTTTCACTTTACACACACGCACAGCCACGCACACGCTTCCCGCTTTTTATTTGATCTTGTAACACCCCGAACAGCATGTTCTCAATGGCAAGTTTTTGCAGGACGGTACAATAACGGTCGATGAGTTCAAACAGGCCGTACAGAACAGCTGCGTTGGCCGGAGATATGAGGACTTTCCTCAGGCCATGAAAGCGTTCATAGAGACTAACTTCAGGATGATTGACATCAACCAGGACGGCGTCATCGGGATAGAGGAGTATCGATACGACTGTGTCCAACGGATGGTGTTGGAGGACATAAAAGTTATAGACGACGCTTTCAATTCCCTACTCAATGTAAGTACCTATTGCTGGCACCTTTGTTGCACCGGGCGATTTCTGTACATAATTGTTTTTTTACGCGCAGAAACGCAACGTAACCAGTAGATTTGTATTTATAGCAGCAGAAACATCCTTTCCACAATCCTTTTAACCCATAACGTAGGTACTGTCATAATATTGTCTGCCTCCTTACCCACATTTTCAGCAAGAACCAAATTTACTCTTAAACAATGCGGCACTAAAATTAACTTTTCTCAGCTGTCGGGACTGCTAATTCTGATTTACTTAATTACTATTCAGAAATTTCGTTTTAACTGTCAATCTGTTAGATTTAATTAACGACCACATAAATGTATCGTAAATTATTAAGCTGCTGTAATCATTTGCTCCAATCTGTCGTTAAAAGCGGATAACTAGCACAGAAATTAATTTAGCGTTGGTCATTAATCTTGACTCGGGATATTAGATCTATTGTACTGTCATAATTACGTCCAATAAACCTTAGCTTTACCGTTTCCCTGGGAAAAGACAATAGCTCTTCTTAAAATAATATCACGTACCCAGGAAAATTCCCATCACCCTTATCTAATAAATAAACGTATAAATTTATATAGTGGTCGTACATAAGACGTATTTTTTTTTTTAAGGATGGGAAATCATCAAATGACTTCTTCCGCTCTGGGTGGAGCGGAAGGGCGTGTCAGACTCTTACTGACTAAAACCCATCCGTGTTCCTTCTAAAGCCCTTTGCGTTCCAGGGCCGCAGTGACTCTATCGAACAAATTCCGCAACCCTGGCAACATAAGACGTATGCCAATCACGTTCAAAATATAGATCGTGTTCTAATACACGCCGTTCTAGAAATACTTATTACCTAGCCATGTGGCGTTGGCAACCGATTCTGATGTAAATTGATGACATCGACATGGCTGAGATGAATCCTCATTGCAAAGGCTGAGTTGCTAAGTAATTAGCTTTTAATAGTAGGTACATCACCCATCTTCATTATAAGCCTATTGCAGCTATCCATTACTGGTGCAGGCAATTGGGATTTTTCGCGGAATTGGTTAAGATTTTAAGACCTAAACGCAGATAGATGCATCTGGATCTAAATGCAATGGTAAGATTATCATATTTACATAGCAATTACGTAGCTGTTATATCTAGGTACCAAGATAAATAATTCATAAATAAATCAGAAAACATCTTTGAAGTTCTATAAAATGTATAATTTTGCTATGATTTAAAGCGTTACATTTAACACATTTTCCATAACTCGCAGTTACACGAAAATTATGAATGGGCTATTTAAATAGGAGTAATACATGCGTAAACATTGACAATATTTTACGAAATATTATCGTTGTATTTACTTTACATTTGATCAATTTTCCAGTGTTACTTTCTTGCTTCACGTCTAGGAACTGACCGATAAAAACATCATAAGACATATTTTGTAGCATAACCACAACAACAGTCAAATCAATGTTTCGTACGATATCTTTAGAAACTTAAATATAGCGAATATGCTACGGAAATAACCGCATAGGTAATATGTGTTATAAAAAGCGATAACCAGAAATAAAATTATGCAACAAGACGAATAAAACAATAAAGAGAACTTTCTTCTTGGCGCCACGCCAGTCGTTTCGTACGGTGGTCGCGTGGGCGCATCTTCAGATCTTCTAGTTAGCACTTCTTCCATACTCCGAGAGTAATGACTGCCCGGATCACAAGTAAATTGGCAGGCGGAGGTTAGTTTATGCTCCGGCGCCTACAGGTGTCTCAGGAGATTTACCTACCGTGGCATATGACGTAAGGTATAAACGTTAATTAGATGAGGAGAAAGGAACCATTTAGAAATGTTATATTTGTAAGAATGTTGGTATTCCTTCTAAAATTATTTTCCAAATCCGACCGGTGCTTCCAGAGATTAACGCGTTCAAACAAACAAATTTTGCAGTATAGATATTTTAATCGTTGTAGAGCTAGCGTCAAACAATAAAAACAGGGTAATATTGCTGTTCACATAAATCAATTACACTAGAACTAATGATATAGGAACATCTTCACTGGCATCATTAATTTGAAAAAAATATTGCTTACCCTTTTATTGATAACTGCAAACAAAGAGAGAGTCCTTAGCGAGAAAAATCAAAATAGTATAATGTTTCTAGTTCAGGTAAGTAGAGCAACAGATGTTGATACTGCAATTTCCTTCCAGGACGATGACAGAAGGAAAGGCGGGCTGACGCTGTCGAGGTACCAAGAACTTTTCGCTCAGTACCTGGGTGACGTCAGCGACAACTGCCAAGCGATACACTTATTTGGACCACTAGAACTATAAATCATAGCCTTACCTAGTCTAGTTAGGCATACAGTTATGACAGAGACACCTACCAATTACCACCTAAATGTTGAAGAAATACAACCATCAATTTATTTCAAACGAGTTCACAACTCTCTAAAATGATGTCTGGAATAAATTAATAATTATATGCAATAAATCATTTTTTTACTATTATTTACTTTACCAATTAAAGTTATAATATCTCTATTACTGTCTTTTATAGTACCAACATAATTATATGTTTCATGTTTGTGAACACATTTCAGCCGAATGCTTGTTTACAAAATTACATTTATATTTTCACATAGCAGTGTGGAAAACGCGCCAAAAATACACAAACGCTGCGTCGATACTGTTTAAAAATAAACCATAGATAATAATGCTAGTCTAAAATCTGTGATGCGTTCTGAATTACGTAAAGTTTCCCAACCATTACTTCACTTGGGTGATTTGAAAACGTTTGTTTATTAATTGTTCTTGTCGTGATTAGTCTTCACAATGCTAGAGATTATTTTAGATATTTTTATATTCCCGTCCTGTTTCCTTAATATGAATTATTTATATTTTATCAATGTATTTTGTTTGACGTGAATTTTATTTACGGTGTGTATTGTGAGTCGTTTACTAAGATTTTTGGATTGTTGATTTCCCCTTTCCCTTTTTTTAATTTACTGTGTGGTATCATTATAATTATATTTAAGTAAAACGAACGAGAAACCATCGGGTTTTCATGCGAATCTAATTTATGACTATTAATAAGCAACGGCAGTTATTTTAATGAAGTTTGTGGGGAATGTGCGGGATATGTTGTGCTCAAACATACAAAATGAATCTAGTCACCACGGTGTTAAAATGTATCCTTAATTAATTGTACATATTTTTTTTGTTAAAATGGAAAATACCGAAATAAATTGTTACGATCTAAATTATCGTTTATTTTTTTTATATACACCTTTTTAGTTCCACCCCTTTTCCTATTTAACGATATTGGCCCTGGGCCAAACAGCTGTAGGTAAGTCATAGAGGGAAGTCATTGACTAGCAGTAGGATGATACCTACTTCCTGACAGTAACCAGTGCATGGGCGTGCAGTAGGCTACAGTAAGGGTAGGCCAGCCCATACATAATGCTCCAAAAAAATAAAAACTCACCTCAACTATTCAGTCATTCAATCACGATACTGACGATGCGAATTTCGCTTTGAAAGTGGACGAAATTTTTTTTTTTTTTGGGCATTATGTATGGGCTGTCGTACCCTTACTGTAGCCTACTGCACGCGCATGCATGGTAACCAATAGCAGTAGATTTTTTAAATTCAAGTGATATATTATAATATACTATAATTTATAACTATTTTCCGTTGAGTTCAGCCCAGGTAGGTCCGGTTGAATGGAGCACCGATAATAATTTGTAATACTTTTCCAGACCAATAACCCACTAAAGAATGATGATAAAATTTAAAATCATGTACATATTTGATTATCTCCTTTATTAAAAATTCTATTACACAGATTTTACATACATTTAATGTCTCGTGAAACATAAGACTTTAGAGAATACGTACAAATTACACTATTAAAAACTTTAAATAGACATCAAATATTTTATTTACCACTATATACATTTACATTTTTATACCTACCTACTACGTTAGTAAGTACAATTTACATAAAGTTCGAACGAAAATATAAACAAAAAGGGTATGGCGGCCAATTTGAAAATTCTAGAAGACCATTTAAACCTAGCTTCTCTAGCGACAAGATGGTCGAAAATACTTTTTTTATTGTGTGAGACAGAATGTTTGAAAAATCGAAATCGCAAGTATAAATAAAAATAAAAAAGGTATTTACAAAAATGTTCGAAAAATAGATTCCACAGAGGTTTACATAGTTGATAACAGTTATTCTTATTACTATTGAATAATAAGTTTTGTACACAGATAATATAGAATCTAAACTATGAGTTAGGCTGTTTACAGCAGTCAGCAAGGAAGATGCATACGAGTGATATACTTAGTACCTTCCAAGTGATAATTTAATACAAAAAGCTAATTTTTAATCAAGTTACTCTTTCGATCCGCCTTTGTATACAAAAACATTACCATACCGTTTAATAACTATGATATATATATTTTTTAATCTTTTTACAAATTACCTAATACGCTTTTTTTAACATTCAATTTTAATTTATTATTTTTTTTCACGGTAGGCAACATCACCGATGTTTACCAGGCCTGTGCATTGCTTTAAATTTTAAAAGCAACGCTTCCGCTGCTCGTCTTTACAATATCAGTATTCGTCTCAATTTAACACCATTAAAAATAGGACAACACATAACTGTACAATTTTTTATCTCCGTATTGTCGTCAAAATATCTTCAATTTTATATTCCGATGGCAGTTTTTCATTTACGTAATAATTCGAGCATAGTTTTGTATCCACGTTTAATTTTTGTCGAACATTTAAATTTTTCAATTGTAGTACAAGTTTAATTTCGATATTCACAATTAAGCCTATGCTTTAGCGTCAAATTGACTCTCAAAGGCACCGCCAACAGAAAGCTTCGCTAACTTACGCTACCAGTCAACACATGATTAGATAATTTCATTCAAACTACCGTTACAAGCTTTTACACAAGCCATCTTTAGTCCCAATAAGATATTTCAACAACGAATTGACAATTCCCTTATACTTTAAATTACCCCATTCTCCCCCTTCTTCAGCCACCTCTAAAAAATGTATAGCTAAATTGCCAATTAATAAAATTTACATTTCTAAACATTGAAAGCCTTTAATAATATATGTTTTTTTAAAAACTAACCTTTGGATAGGTACTCGAGCTCTACGACACACTAACTACATTTTACCACTATATTGATTACAAACATCTGACTTTGTCACAATATTCTAATGATCAGTATTTCTACGATTTTCCACTGATACGAGACTATCAGAATATTGTTAGATTTGAGACCCGTTTACACATTGCATAAACAAGCGATTAGAAAAGCACTACCGGAAAATTTAAACTCCCCGGTCGACCAATTCTCTCTTATTCCCTTCGGAATAAGGTTGAAAATAAGTCGATAGGCAAGTTTCTTTATGTACACATAATTACTTTTAATTCTAAAAAATGAATCGCTTGCGATACAAAGTGTATACAGGCTCTCGTGAGAAGCGCACATTACTATGGTGCATAGATTACCCAGAATATTCCCATATACATAATTTAACCTAATATAACATTTACTATGAGAAATATGTAATATCATACACCTCGAAAAGCGTAGGCACTCAAAAATGTCAAGTTTTAGGAGTAAACCAGAGGTAAATTTTCTGTAATTTCTTTATTCTGAACTATCGGTGTTATATAAAAATTTACATCTGTTAACATATACTCGTATTTTTATTAATACTTTAAACATCACTGCCCTGCCTTAGGACGCTTACTAACTTATATAAAAGATAATTTTGTAGTACTTCGCAAAGGTTTTATCTATCGAAGGAATAGGGAACATGCATGTATTTTTTTTATTTGCAAAATGAAATACTTATTTGCTCTAGTAAATAATTATGAAATAATTTTTAAAATACCTTCAACAGCGAGAAAGTTATATAGCTTCAAAGATGCCAATTAGAAAGAGAAGTCCGATACGAACTCTGACGTCAAATACCATGTCGCCTATACCGCTGCCATAGAAAACAGCGTCTTCGCGAGAGGGACAGATATATTTGTTTAAAATAGTTATACTTATCTCGTTTGTTTTTCGATCAGTTTTGATTGTATTTTCACTGTTAGTATTATATATTTTTGTATATTTTTAGATAAACTGTATAGATCCTAAATTATTCCTAAATATTTTTTTCATGCATATTCCCTATTGTTATTACAGTAAGCTTATACAACGTGTAACAGAATAAACGCAATACCTCTTAAGAGCTCATTGTACTCATCATTATGAACAACTTTTACTATGGGACCAACCCCGAAATCACGAAAACAAATCGGCTATTCAGTACATTTTGTCGAGTTATGCTCACAGAATTTCGCGATTTTAGTGTTGGTCCTATAGTAAAAGTTGTTCATAATGATAAGCATAATGACCCCTTAAGAGGTATTGCGGTTATTCTGATACACGTTGTATTTGGCTACATTTACAACAAAATTATCTTTTACGCTAGGATTTAGGCATATATACGTAAATTCAAAGTTTGTTGTCAGGGCTCAATAGTAACAGATGATAAATAGAAACTAAATATTCTTTTAGTGTTATTTGTATACAGCACAAAATATTGTTATTTGTTTGTTAAGATTGTGAAGTAAAATTACTCTCTCATTATTTACAAAAATAAAACAGTGATTGAAATATTTCTATTATGAGTTGATTTTACTTTTATTTCTCAATTATTAATAGGGTTAGTATGCATTTTACTTTATTTCATATTTGAAACCATGATTCCTCTAAAATATAATTTATAAAAGTTACAAAGCTCCCATATTATTATATAGATTCCCTAAAGATTTGGTATAAACTAAATACTTCGATTTTAGGTTCTTATTTCTAATGAACATATCACAAGCGAATAGCTATCTTGACGGGTACAGCATAAAAAATATCAACCTTAATCCTTACAACAAAAGGTTGAAAATGGTTATTCACGATCCGTCAAAACATATCCAGTCATTTTACATTTCTAACTTACACTATAATTTCGCTACAAAGTTCACTGACGAATCAATTGTCTTTCACTAGAACAGGTCTAAGATTTACACAATAAGGCTAACAGCGCCATCTATATTATTCTCAGATCGATGTAACTAAATGACTCACCGAATTGTTTAAATCTTAGTCCGAGGATGAGTTCACATTTCATCTGTGAGGCCGTTGACGGTGCCGCTGGAGGAGGCGCGCGGTTCGCTGGGCGTCTCGTCTAGACTGCCGTAGGTGACGCCGCGCCGCGACTGCACTCGCCAACGTCCCCGACGACGGGTTATGCCTGACGGACAATCAAAGTCACATAACATCCGACTGGACCACGGTCCCCTAACACAGCGTAGCAACACCCTAAACCTCAATGTATCTTCAACAGCTCGACTGAAATATATTCATGCCAAAGTTTGAAAACACAACATCTAGAAGTGACATGAAACACTGCCAACTTATCATGCGGTACATTAAATTTCATTAGACGTGGAAAACAAGCATGGACGAATAGGTGGAGTGATTTTAGAAATTAGATATATACAGCATCGTAAACTGATGGCAAAGGAGTGGAACATGTTCATAAAATACAGTCATGCATGCTTGCTTTACATATTTTAACCTTTTGAACGCCACTGCCACGTATAAATGACAAGCTAGCGCGTTCCCTGTACGCCAAACGTCACGAATATGTGACAAAAAGTACGGCGAACTTGAGGCTTGGCGTCGGCACGCCGATTCGTTTATGCTCTGGCGTTCAAAAGGTTAATTAATAAAAACTGGATGAATCGGGTTTGCTTTCAGGGAAAGCGCACCGGTGATGTACGAACATAGGTGAATGACTTAAATGCTCTAAAAATGAAACATGGATGAGCCCGAGTGCTCTTCAGATAGGTACTGAAAAGCAACACGGGATTATGCTAAATAATTATTGTGAATTTGACTGTAGATAGGAAAGAAACAAACGTGAAAAATCAGTTACTTATTAGTTATCAAACCAAAAAAGATAATTTAGATTAAATATTAATTTAAATACATGATCCTGAATTAACATTAGATTACCGATGTCCATTACCCGGAATAATCGGTGTGATGAGTAACACCGATGATACGGTATCAGCTCAAAACGATATAAATTAACTAGATAACGGTATGCAAGTGACTTCTTGCTGGTTTTAATGATAAAAGGACAGTCAACAGGGCAACACGCACCTGCGATCTAAATTCCGTGACAATTATTTGATTTTTCGATCATTTATTGTGCACAAATTTTGTTTTTATTTCCTTAAAAATTGTTCTATTGTGGTAATTTAACACGTTAACTGTCTGAGTCGCAGAAGACATAATTAAATAGGTATTTGGTTTGCATATTGCATAATAATACTGTAATGTACTATAGACAGTGAATGTGTTATCGAAAATAGGACATTTTTAAGATTTGTGTAAATTTTGTGCACTTCAGTCAGTTTCGAACTTGAACAAACTAAGTGATAGTGCTTTTTGTAATAAAAAATAATCCTTACGTTGTTTTGGGTCGGGCTGAGAAGCTCCTTAGGCATAAGGAAAAAGTTTTCAATATTAAATTTAGTTATCAGTTGTACATTGGACCTTTACTTCCTAGTTCAACCTAGTGATACGCTATTAGCCTACATACTGCTTCTATTATGCTTCATGTGGTGAACGTAAATACTGAATGATGACGCTGGCTTGTTAGACCATGCTTTAAGTGCAAAAAATAATTAAATAAAACAATTATTTTAGCATTTTTTACCGTGCAGTATTACTTTATTACATGTTTATGAAATGTTAACTTGTCAATTTGCACTTAAATGAGCCACGTGTTTCATGAGTCATCCTATACATGTATACATGCATAAATGAAATGCATACCTGGCAACACTGAGCTGTGCACTCATACCATGCATAGGTGCTTTACAACTAAAAAATAAAACAAAAACAAATAATTAAAAAAGCATAATTTATTTTTATTATCACAAAATCTGCCTGACAATGTGGTGCCTTTAAATACAGAAGTATTTCCCTCTAAATTAAGTAAGTACTAACATTAAGTAGGAGATTCCCATTGTTTGTGATCATTTCTTTAACAATTTCATTCAGCATTTGGCATTCACTAAGGAATATATTTGTTTAAATTATAACATTTTATGTTTAGTAGGAACTTAGAGGGGAGCTTAAAGTAATCGAAATCTCTGAAGGATCACAAATTAATAATACAGATTGTACAAAACAAAGCAAGTCATTGAACTAAAATAAATATCATTTGTTCTTAATTTCCATGTCGTTTTACAGTTGTACCTGTAAAGACAGATGCTCCTTGCATTTTAAGCTTTCTATTATTGAAGGAGCGAGTGACCAACACCAAGCTTCAGCTTCATACCATTAGTACTTTATCGTTTAACCCTTTTGTTAGTCAGAATTTAGGAGAAAAAAATAAATAAAAAAAACAATACACTGTGCTTTACACAAAGTCTAAGTTGTAATGTGGAGAAATTGACCAGAATGAATGAAACGGATCCCTCCGGTTGATGACACTGTCATCAGCCGGTCTAAGTCTACGACAGAATGAGTTCCTTAATATGATCCTAATGAAAAATGTGTAACATGTATCTTATAAAAACGTTAATCAGAGCACTGGTGTTTTATTCCATACAAATAATACTGTTAACTACTACACAACACAAATGTCACCGATGTAGCGCCAATAGTTATACATTGGCAAATTCTATACACTATGAGGGTGTTTTGACGCGGTGTACTCTATACTCTTTTGTTTGAGTCTAGTCTATGCACACAACATATAATTAATTTTAGCATACCTCCCACAAGCTTTCTTAGGAAAACGTCAATTTCTCACACACACAAACTAAACTAAGATACAGGCTGATTGTCCTAACTTACTCTACCACATAAAGCGTGCAATTAAAATATTAATTTGTTGATTTCACATTAAATGGAATTCTTTAGCGCCCATTTTATTTTGGCATATATTTTACGCCAATTGCAAACATGTATATAGGCGTAACTAAAGCTGTGTTAAAACTCAAATATTTATTCTATTTTGATTTACTAGTAATCATTCATTTGAATTAATTGCATGATATTCTATAAAGTAGTTTATCCTATTTTATATGACCTCTGAAGCCTGTATATTTACGTCAATAATTAAAAAAATAAATATTAATTCTATTTATAGTTATTTGATATTTAGCTACCTCACTGCCTTGTTGAAAGCCTTAAGTACTGTAGTATAAGTACGAAATAATCCCTGAATCACTTTGTTTACTAAGCCTGAACTGTAAAATAACCTAAGAAATTTATTAAAATTTATATTTATTAGCTAAGACGTGTTGTCGCCTCCTTGTAAATATAAGTACTTTAGCGGTGTGCAAACAAAACAAAGGCAGTGACACAAAACTCATAGATATAAATCAATAAATAAAAATTAATAAAAAATAAAAATTTAAATTCGAAATCAATAGGAATGATCGCTACTGATACACAGCTAGGAATACAACGATCGATACATGCAGATTACAATAAAAAATATTATATTCGTGATATTTTTACACATAAAGGGTGTCCCCAAAACCATTTTGGTTAGAAACCGACCCCTTGCCGCGACATTTGTGATTAGAACATTCTAACATCTTGCTTAATTTAATAGGTAGATAGTAAGAACTACTCGTAAATGAATAAGGTTAAAATGTATCAAATCGCAAATGTCGCCGTATACAATAAATGCTTTCAACAATATTAATGGGAAGAGAACCATACTCCCGCGCCGACATTTTCGTGACTCTACGGCTGACCAAAACTTCTACTCTTACCAAAATAATCTTTGGCGTAAGTATGAAAAAATATATAATTTAAAATTTGGAACTAATAAATGGTAACATCTAATTCGATTATAATCTCTAAACAAAAATACTTAACCCGGTTTCTGGAAAAAAAAATATCGTAACGTCACAAATTAAACCAACATTCAACCATGAATAATTTCGTGATAATTTTCGTTCGAGAAACTGGGCCAAAAGGTTTTGGTCGGAATGAGTCACAAGAACGTCCCATAGTGGTAAGGATAGCAACACTATAATACTATAGGAGGGTATCCTGTGCTACTTGGATGTCTGATGAGTCTACCGGACGCATCGTGAGTCGCAGCACCTTCCCACTTTACAATACACCGATGCGTTAGTACGAGAACTTGTAACGAGAATGAACTGAACAAATTAATAGCTATCGATTTTTTTTTAATCTATGTGAAGGCATGGCGAACGATTGCGGATTACAGGGTATTCTATGGTATGTTTTTTTTTGTAATATTTGGACTGCAAAACTTAATTAAAATACCCGTTTTGTCGTGAACGACAACTTTCAAAGGGTATTTCAAAGAACAGACTATTAAAAACGCTAATGTATAATGAGCTCTAGTTATTTAATTAAAAACTATCATCTAAAATGGTCCATCACGATCGCTATGCCACTATTGCATGAGCTCACCGGCGTCAGTACGTACGTGTTCATTCTCGCTATAGTCAAGTTCACGCGGGAAGCGTTTCAAAGTTATACTGGGTGTATGCGTGTCCCTTCGCATCTCTTACTCTTGTGAGCGACGTCTCGGCGACGGCCACGTCCTTGCCGCGCAGCAGCTGGTTGGCTAACTTCTGCTTGTTCACGGGCGAACCTGTAACGAACACTCGAGTCACCTGCCTGACGGAACTTGACGCTTCATGCGTGTTACACTCTATGTTATCTCTAGCGACCTTGTTGGTTAATGTCGTCATGTGCGATGAAGCGTTATGGTGCGATGATCAAATGATATACAAAAGCAATCGTGGATTATTGTTTCATTTGACTTTGTTCTCGATAATTTTAATCTTATAGTCATCTTGTAGCGAGTATGTAAATGATACAAAATCATATTCAGATGAAGACTGATTGATAAAGGCATGCTGAAAATAGCAGTTGACTATAATATAAGTATCCATAATGTTTACAAATACAACACCTGTGATTTTGTATTGTTTATTGTATCCAAGTACAGCGTTTAATGTCATCACCTCCACAGTTAGTAAGGCACTACCAACGTTAATGAGTTAGAAAAGGCGAAAAAAAAAAAAACAAAAACAAAAAAATATTCACGTAATGTCGCTTTTCAAAGCTATAGAATATTATATCACAACATCTATCGGCTGAAAAGGTCCAATATACAAGCGAAAGTTGAAATAAAAATGTGCAAAACAATAATTATAATAAAAACGAAGACACTGCATGCAAGACCGTAACGTAACTTATATATAATAATAATAATAATGTCGTAAACATATCGTGTGCGGGTGCAGGACACAAATGTTGTGGCGAGGCCTAATGCTTCAGTTTCTTTATCGGAACGCACAACGCTGCGGTATGCGGTGACGAACACATAATCTATATTTATAAAAATGAATCCCTATTTACCTTGGTCACGGCATCACGCGTGAACGGCTGGCCCAATTTTGTTTATTCTTTTTTTGTGTGTTTTTTTATTGTTAGAAAAAGGTGCCTATGAAAGAAAATTTTGAAAATGCATTCGGGCGAAGCCGGGGCGGGCAACTAGTCATATGATAAACGTCAAGGTCGGTATTTTGTTCCGTCGCAGTATTTAGAGAAGATTATAAGCCCGTCACCGCATACCGCAGCGATTTGCGTTACGAGTAGGAGACCAACGCTTAACGCGTGATACTTTTGGTAGTATCAGATAAACGGTTATCTGAGTTTGAAGACCGACTAGAGAAGATGCCGTTTGGTAGATTTATTAGTAGATTCCACACTGTTTTTCTACTTTGAACGCTTTCTATGATTGACTAAATTGTGTTTGATCGTTCTAGCACAGTATCACGTACTTGGCCTCGCCACAGGCACTAGGTAGAAACACTTACCGATATAGCTGAGCATGACGGGCAGGAAGATGAGTCCGTGCGCCGCGCCCAGCACCACGATGCCCAGGTACATGCGGAAGTAGAACACCTGCAACCACGGTGTTACTGTACTATATGACTATAGACTATAATGAGGAGTGTTGGCGCTAGGAGCGGATTTTGCGTAGCTCGCCCCAAAGCTGGAACCGAACTATGCAATGCGTATTGCAAATGTCTGCGAAGTTCGCTTTTTCTTGCGCAGTACCTCACTCCTCACGGGGGGTGGGGTACAGCGCAAACTGTCACATGAATTTGCTACAGCGCAGCGACTCGCGAAATTTTTGAGCAGACATTGCCAATCTATACCGCTCGTCGCACCTCTCTTTGCTTCCTCGGAACCAGGTAGTTAACTATTATCAGAAAACTTAGTCAGTTTATTAACGTGTTCAAAAACAAAAGTATGAGTAGCAAAGTATCGGTACCTGGAATATCTGGCTCTTAGCGGTGCCCAGCACGATGATGCCGCCGAACTTGGTGAGCGTGATGCCGGACAGCACGGACGAGCCCATGCGCGTGAGAGCCTCGGCGGCGCGCACCACGCGCGAGCCGCCGCCCGACACGCTGAAGGCGTGCACCACGTGCGAGCAGAACTCCACCGCGATGCCCACCGCCATCACCTAGGACACAGTGCGGTGAGTAGCTAGAGCCTGCCAGGGTACAGGAACTTGTTCGAACGAGACATCGCGGCCCTGACGCGAGCATTAGGAGGAACACAGGTGGGTTTTAGTCAGTAAGATTCTGACTGAGCGGAAGAGCACAAACAAATCTTTCCACTTTATAATATTAGTTTAGATAACGAAGGTAAAATTTTTAGGTTAATGATGATATTATTGAGTGTGATATTATTGCATCTGGTCTAGTAATTGAGGTATTAATAAAAGAAATGGAAAATTCCTACCAGATTGCTGGCTTTAAAAATAAACTTATCATAACCAACAGGAAGTGATGATTGGTGAAGGAGTCCCCGTTGCCAAAATGGTCCAAAGAAAATTAATTTCCGATACAGAAGAAAATTTTAAGTAGGAAATAAAAAAGAACGCCTAATTATTTTAGGTATTTTACTTTTCAAGAAAATACAACTATATATGTGCGCTAACGCAATTCCAATAAAGCGTGCGATATTCACAATACAGAGGTAATAATCGAAAGTTAAGGGGAATCCTCGTTTTATTTTGTAGTCCTTTGTTGGTTTTGTCAAAAATTCTCCATTATTAGGCCGAAATTATCCGAGATTACTACGGATTTATTAAAATATTGACGACGAGACAGTGAAAATTACGTTTATACTACACCTGCTTGGAAAGTACCTTGATACTTTATCAAATTTACGGTAGAAAGTACGTCATTGCATATCGAACAAATATGCGGGGAGAAAACGCATCTGAGCGGGAGAGAAAAGTGTATGAAAATCCATTTCTTACGTGGTTTTTCTTTTTTAATTTTGGGTAAGACTATGCGCCGGTAACCTAAATATCAAAAGCCAAAAAGTTTTTACAGTGAGTTTTTATCTCCAAGTTCGCAAAATGACACTGGCCACTAGCTGTGTGTTGGATGGTGTCGGGCTGACAGTGCGACCCTGCGGCGGCAGGATAAACAATTTGAAAAAAGAACATGTGAAAATTGCAGACGCCATTGGCGCCATTTCCAATTTGTGTGTTGTTTGAGGATTCAGTTTTAACTGCAACAATTTCAATATTAATTTCAATTAGTAAAGATTTCGTTTTTTATTTTCCTTCTAGGTGTAGTATAAAGCACTATGTATCACTCGAGAGAAACTGCGATTCCCGATCTTGGGTGTTTTAAAGCCCTCGCCTACGGCTCGGGCTTCAAACGACACCCTCGACGGTAATCGGTCACTTTCTCCTCTCGGTGAACAATGTACTATTGTGTCATCTTTTTGTAAGGATCGAAAAAAAGTGACCTGTTAAAAATCAAAGTGGCTATACCACAGATAACAAACCGGAACAAAGTGTCGTTCAGAAATCGACTAAAACCATAAACGTAAATGTACTATAACCGTGCGTTGTTTAGAAATCGCCTGAAAAACCAAATCACATGTGACGAGATTAAAAACTCGTTACACTCTCTCCTCTTTCTGTGCATGAGCGGAAATCAACAACAGGTTCTAGTAATCTAGGACATGTTTATATCCACACGATTTGTTTCTGTGATGAAATAAATTGCAAAAGGGTTCAGGGTTCTTATCTTAAGGCCAACGCAGCTCCTTGCATTAACCTAGCCAATTAGCCCAAACAGGCTAGATTAATGCAAAGAACTGTTTATTGCACAGCAAGCACTGCAGTATCTGCCTGGATTTTATAATAAAAAGTCCTTACTTTCTAATTATTATTAGGATAATTTGACAACATACCAGGTTAACAAGAGATACAGCATTCAGACTGATGCCCCACCAGTACATCACTCCGCCGAGATTCACCACAATCATTGTGATTGTGATCACCACCACCTAGATACAACATCATTTATTAATACGTAACCTTTAAAGAAGGAAGGCCTTTGCCCTGTAACGGGACGCTACAGGCTTATAATAATTATATCCTTTCAATTTTAACCAGATAACTAAAAGTCAATTAGAATCTCTGATCAGTATGTAACATTTTGTCTATTGCTTAGTTCATAATATGATTGCCTGTCGTAATTTAGATTTTAGTGTAGAAAAAAAGACATCATCGTGCGCGGTAGCGATATGCAGTGATTTTATTTCATGTTGGAAGAATAACAAATTCTATCTTTTTAAAAATTATATAATGATGTATACTCACCAAAGCCGAAAACAGATCGAAGCCCATTAGCAGGAAGGTCACAATGAAGATCGACAGCACGGAAATACCCATAGACTTCAGCGTATCCGGCCACATCGTGAGATACTGTTCATAGAAGACGTAGAACACCGAATACGGGAACACATTCACAGTCGTATTCATTCCTTGTTCTCTCAGATTCCTGTTCAGAGTTTCCGTTAGGTTGGCAGCAACTCCTCTAGCTCCTTTGAGAGCGGAGTAATAATCATGGCTGGTCTTTAGTACGGTGTGGTATCCTTGGAAGTACGAGGCGCCGACTTGGGCTTGGGTCTTGTTGATCATGTGGTAGTTGACGGCCTGCCCGTAGGCCGCATGGCCACCTTTTATGCAGCCGTTAGGGTCGGGGATGTCTTGTAAGAAGAACGGCACGTAGCGCTTGAAGTCTGACGCGTCGGGGCGCTGCTCGTTGCCTTTGAGGGGAATCTTGCACGATTTGCACGGGGCTCCTCCTGTGGAGTGAGGTTCTTAGTGTTAGTTTTGTAATGATAACTTATAAATACGGTCATTTATCAGAGTAAGTTGATAAAAGTTAGTGCGGAAATTATTGCCACAGAAGTTTTAATTAAGCTTGAAGATCAGCGTCTAATAAAAATTATAACCGTGGTTTCACTGGCTCCAATATTACACAAACTATAACATTTTAAGGTCAAGGGGTTGCTGGTGTGCGACTGCTGAGCTGCTCCTGGGTTCGAATTCTTTTTTTTTTTAATTGGTACGTCGTCACAATTTGTGGCGAGTTGATGACAATAGGCTGACCGACCCCTACAACATCTGTCTCGGCCAGAACTAGCATATAATGTATACCTCTGCGTAACTCTTTAAGTAAAACAGGCGTGATGTTATAACAAGAGCCCTACTATGATATCTTAAAACCATAATGAGCGAGACAGAGCTATACAAGACGCATAGCGTTATCCCTTTTTCACAGCGGAATCATGAAGGCACTGGTATGTATAGTAGACAGTCAGTACTTACTATTACTGGGACAGAAGCTAGAGTTGGACGGGAAGTACTTGCAGCAGTCACCGAGCGACGCCCAGTCGAAGAAGTCGTCCAGCCATGAGTTCGGTGGCTGCGCTATGTACGTCTCGTTTGGATTCTTGTATGCTGTAACAGAGAAATATACCATTGTTATTGAGCTTAGCAAATTCATCCCACTATAAAAGTTCACTGCTGGATGCTTATTATGAACGACTAGCTTCTGCCCGCGACTTCGTACGCGTATATACCGTACCTAGCGCGTTCCTCATGAATGTGGCTATAATATACAAAAAAACTTTTCCAAATCCGACTGTTAGTTCCAGAGATTAGTGCGTTCAAACAAATAAACAAACAAACTGTTCAGCTTTATTATATTAATAATAGATAGTATAGATGTTTAGCTCGATTCCAAGTTATTCTCATTCGACTGCTACCAACATCACTACACACACGTACGTACATTTAAAACTGATTGTGATGATGATGAGCGATATTAAAAAAAAACTGAGATTTTCTAAACCTATATAAAACAAAGTGTCTGTCTGCTTCTCTACTTACATCTTGTAAACCTCGCAACGGATTTTGATACGGTTTCCGTTAATGGAACATTGTTGAATGACATTTAACTGTACTCCTGAATATCCTACTAATGTTATAAACGCGACAGTTTGTAAGGATGGATGGATGTTTGTTACTCTTTCACGTCAGAACGGCTTAACGGATCTCGATGAAATTTGGCACAGAGGTAGATTATAGTCTGGAATAACACATAGGAAACTTTTCATCCGCGGTCGGTAGCTTATGTCTAATACATGTGCCAGAAACCATCATGTGGTCAACAAGTAAAAGCTCAAAAAATGGTTTTTAAGTTCACTTCAGAAAGGCTTTACTTTGAGTTCATATCTGAGAACGTTTGTTTGGCACGCAATCATGTTAAATAAATTAAGCACAGACTTACCGGCGTACAACTGCATAGACACACTGTCTGGTCTACAGAACCTCGTTCCGCATATCATATTCTGCGTCTCCAAATCCGAGTAATTCAGTCCTTCCGTGACGACGAAGTAGACCGGCGGCCCGATGTTGAGGTAGCGGTTCAAGTACTGGAAGTATTTCAGCTGGAAGCTGTCTTGGGGCATCGAGAGCTCCTGGTCGAGCCCGATCTCTATGTGAGGTGCCACCTGAAAGGAATGTGTATGGTTAGATTGTGTTGGTATAGTTGTTTTATAATTATTATATATATGCGTGCCCAAACGCTACCAGAGTTTAAAAGAACGGTGAAGGAGCATTACCTTTCACTTTAACTTTTCCGCTCCTGTCTCAATTATATATTTGATATTTATTAGTATATAAATTGGTATTGTATTTATGTATTTTATATTATTATATCTAATTAGTATTGTTTAAAACGTTTGTACACTGACAGCCCTAAATCTATCTCCCTGCGTTCAATCCATCCAAAGGTTGTCTGGAAGAGATTGCCTTGTGCGATAAGACCGCCCATTGTGCACTTATTTTATGTATGATTGTCCTGTTCTTATTATGAGGTGTACAATTAAGTATTTAATAAATAAATATATTGGGTTTGAATTTACGAAGGAGACTCAATTATAATAATAGTGACTTTATTGAGAGGAGTTTCAATGTAGACCAAGTCAATGGCATAGGTTTTTTTATATTAGATGGGACTTAATATAATAAACTAGAGTAATGCAGTTGTACTAAATTACTAGAACATCTACCTTCCCCTATGACTGAGGAATATTTAGCCTGGTGGAAGGAACCTATAACAACCAAAGTCAAAGCATTTATTTCAAATAAACCATTTACAGATACTTTTGAATTGTAGTCAGTACGTCAAAAACATGAAGCTATTTGCACGTTCCAAAGCAAAGATTTCTATGGAGAAGAATGTGTAAGAACTCTCACCCTCTTTTAAACCATTTTATGATAAACAAAAATCCTGGTTACATTAGCCTTGTTGCTTTACCGATGCTGCAAACAATGCTGTAAGTTCCTGTTTCATATCTGGGTATCGTCCTGCCTAATAACTGAGTAGCTGGGGTCATCGAAACAGTCGCTTCACGTCAAACGCGTATTCAGCTGCATTTGGAAAGATTGGAAGCCAATACCAACATAGTGGTATAAGGCTGGACAGCAGATGATGAAGAGATACTCACAGCGACGGAAGAGCAGAGCCAGGCGAAGAACACGATCATGACGGAGGCGCGGACCTCGCGCTTCATGAGGAAGGGCACGTACACCTGCTTGAACACGTTGTACAGCGCGCCCTCGCCGCTCTCCGTGCCGCCCTCTGCCTTCGTGCCCTGCACGCAGCAGAACACGTCGAACCTGCACAACAAAATACTATTGTAGCGAAATTCAACCAAACAAAATGGACACGGGTCCCAAACGCGTGCTTGCGTTCCTGTCTTATTCTTTCGGGAGCGACAGGTCGCAAGCGCGGTGCGCGGGCGGTTAACGCGGAGATTATGTTGGTAGCCATGCGTGACAATGCGTCGCCAACATGACAGCGCTGTATTAGGCACTTTTTCATATATCGTTCCGTAACCGGGCGCGCTACACTGTTTAGTTGCTGTTATTGGTGACGGGCGGGCGTTTTAGGGGACTGTCTTTATGTAGAACTTACACGTTCAAAAAGTGCTGGCACTCAGCCTAATTTGAATAAATGATTTATGATTTTTGATTTTGACTCTTTTGCGAGGTTCCGTAGAACGCTTCTTAGATTAAAGATCATCGTGATGGACCAAAAAGACAGTGGCGTTTTAGGGGACTGTCTTTATGTAGAACTTACACGTTCAAAAAGTGCTGGCACTCAGCCTAATATGAATAAATGATTTATGATTTTTGATTTTGACTCTTTTGCGAGGTTCCGTAGAACGCTTCTTAGATTAAAGATCATCGTGATGGACCAAAAAGACAGTGGCGTTTTAGGGGACTGTCTTTATGTAGAACTTACACGTTCAAAAAGTGCTGGCACTCAGCCTAATTTGAATAAATGACTTATGATTTTTGATTTTGACTCTTTTGCGAGGTTCCGTAGAACGCTTCTTAGATTAAAGATCATCGTGATGGACCAAAAAGACAGTGGCGTTTTAGGGGAATGTCTTTATGTAGAACTTACACGTTCAAAAAGTGCTGGCACTCAGCCTAATTTGAATAAATGACTTATGATTTTTGATTTTGACTCTTTTGCGAGGTTCCGTAGAACGCTTCTTAGATTAAAGATCATCGTGATGGACCAAAAAGACAGTGGCGTTTTAGGGGACTGTCTTTATGTAGAACTTACACGTTCAAAAAGTGTTGGCACTCAGCCTAATTTTAATAAATTACTTTTGATTTTGA
The DNA here is from genome assembly GCA_905163435.1 of Mamestra brassicae. Taxonomy (NCBI): domain Eukaryota; kingdom Metazoa; phylum Arthropoda; class Insecta; order Lepidoptera; family Noctuidae; genus Mamestra; species Mamestra brassicae. The sequence goes on along the minus strand of LR991003.1, from coordinate 3,792,393 downwards.
TTCTTTTGCGATATTTCGTAGAACGCTCTTCTTAGATTAAAGATCATCGTGGCCAAAAAGAAAGTGACGACAAGCTTCTTCTAATTTTAGGAAAAACTTTGTTTGCCAAAAAAAATGTAATGTTCTCCGACGTTAGACATTGGGTCGGATGTCAATTGACATTATCCTGGATAGTAGATATAATTAGGTTTTTCCAATAATTATGATTTATCAAGTCTGAAGTTTAACAAACGTCTGTCATAATTAGTGTCTTATACCTGTTCTAATGATCCGTTATTTTCATCTAAACACAAATCTCACCATTGAAAATTAAGTTAATTTCAAAGCTTACCTGTTAGCATTCTGCCGGTGTGTATCGATGGCCAGCAGCGCCACGAAGCAGGTGACCTGCAGCAGGAAGTCCACGAGCAGCGCGGCGCCGGCGTACAGGGCGAAGGCGCGCACGGCCGGCATGTCGGACAGCGCGCCCAGGAAGAAGCAAACAGATTCCGATGCTGATGTCAGGAACATTGACGGACCCACTTGACCCAGCCTGAGGGAGGAAAGAAAAACATGAAGAAGAAAACTGGCGATTTTTGACACTGCATCAACTGTCAAAAGCAAAACATTTGGGATATCTATGTTTGCACAAAGATGAGCCTGTCAAAGATTGACAGGCTCATAGTTTCCAAAATTCTTAGCACAGCTCTTTATTAGCCTCAAACTTTTCAGACTAAATTATTAACAACCATACATATTCGTATTAACGATTTCAACAAATATTTACTCTCACTTCCAGTCGATAGCGATGCAGACGAATTTTTTGACGCCAAATTTTAGTTAGAATTTTTTATTTTTATTTCAAGTGTATATAGTTGGTTAAGTATTTATTAAAACAACCATACTGATTGCATAGTATTTTGAAATAAGTTTCTGAGCTTATTTTACAGACACCAAACACTGCCTGAAACAAACTATTTTCCATTCTTAACCTACACCGGAACATAATACGTTCAATATAAGAATATAGACTCACGTTCTGCCGATATGCTCGGCGACAGTCTCGTTGGGGCGGCGGCCCTCGCGCTGGTTGGTCTGCACCAGGATGAAGATGTTGTCCACGCCCACGGCCAGCACCAGGAAGGGGATGACCTCGATGATGATGAGCGTGGCCGGCACGCCCGCGAACCCGAACATGCCCACCGAGCACACCACTGACGCCAGCACGATGAGCACCCCTGCGGACACGCGATGGTTAGCTTGTCTGCTGTGTGCTGTGTCCGCACTCTTACACCTTCACCCTAGTACAACCCGGTCACTCTTCCACTGACCACTCAGGGCACCATAATCGATAGTTACCTCTAGATTTTAAACGACTTTTCTCAATTGACTGTTTGTTTTTTTTTGCCAGATCACCTACCGATGACTGATAAATATATTAATTTTAGGAAAATCCCAGAGAAATATGTTTATTTCACTCTACAGATTTCTTTCTCGATAGATTTTTAAGCAGTGACTAATAAATGCTAAAAGATTTTCTGTTTCCGTTAAAATTACCTTTTCATTTAATGTGACTTTTTGTTTGTCCTCAACATAACTATTATTATGTGATATTTCAACAACATAAATCATATATCTGCAACAATTTTATTACATCAAATGAGGCTTAAATGTCTTATTGATATTTGGTCTGGACCGGAATTGAAACCATTTCTTATGAACACAATAAACATATCCATGAGTATTAACATTAAAAAATAGCACAAACTCACCTCCAAGACCCAAAGTAACTTTGCTATCGATCAACAGTCTCGAGAAGCTCGTGAACCTTCCCAGCGAGATCGCGATATACGCGAACATGATGAAGTACGACACCAGTATCGTGGAGATATCGGACTGCGACTCCCGGTCCAGTTCGTCTTCGATGGAACGCTCCGAGGTGTAAGCGATGTCCATGTACGGAGGCATCTGTGTCTTAGTGTAGTTATCCATAAAGTGAATGAACTCTTTCTCCCATTCTAAAGCTGGTTTCAGCTGGAAATAAAAGGAGGATGTTAATTTTTCTTCATAAATATTTGTTTTAGGGTAGAGTTCCCCCAAATAGGCGCGACGCAGAGTCTTGACATTATTTTGCGATCGTATCAAAATCCCAGTATCCTTTACCTATGTGGCGATTCGACTGAAAACGGAATCGTAGTTCTTGTCTCTAAGCCAGCCCCGATGAGGCGTTTAGCCAATACATGCCGTCTTCATGCACAAATCAAATTATGCAACTGCACGCAAAATATACACCCCTAGGTATTCCGACAAGTTACGATAAGTGCATGCACCACTTCATTTTGGAAATGATTTAGAAGCCGTAAAGCGACATTACGCGAGTCAAGTCACGACTATTTTAGGGAACCCTATTTTAACTAAATGGGTGAGTTTTGCGATGGAACTGCAGGACGAAAACCGAAGATAAGTGAAGTAAAAAAAGCGACCAAATGAAGAATGAGCGTGATGCCACAGAAAACGAAAACAGAATGTTTCAAAAATAAAAACATTGAGTGGGGGCTGACATTGGAAACCCGACGTTTTACTAAATAATACCATGTTGTATTATTGCACCAATCGATAGTCGCTGACAAGGGGCTCCGTCAGCGACTTCCTGCAACAGTGTTACCGAGATTAATCTTTCTTATGATTACGTAGACGTTTGTATTCTGCGAGAAAACCATCGCATTATCTCTGGCATCCTTCCAGGGTTAAAAAGTACTTATAAGACACATAACTCTGGAATGACGAAAATACATAATAGGGAATATGCATGAAAAAAATATTTAGTATCTATACAGTTTATCTAAAAATATACAAAAATGTAATACTAACAGTGAAAATAGAAAAATTGCATGCATATTCCCTATTATATATGTATTTATATTTTATATTTAAGCGTTCGTGACATCGCAAAAGTTGTCTTATTGTCAAGAAGACTTGTTTCTCCCCCCGGACGAAAGCCTTCAACTACATCTAAGTGAAGCGACCCATACCTGTTCCACAGCCAAAACTAAATGTTCCAAATCATCAGGCCGGTTATAGTTCAGCATTGTAACAATACGAGTATGTGTTATACCTGTTCGAGAGTGCTTTCGAAACCATCGGGTAATATAGGAGTAGGAGCTATACCTGTTCCTTGTCGTGCTTGTTGTTGACGAGGAAGGTGAGGATGAGCGCGGTGGCGTCGTGGAAGCGCGAGCGCTTGCTCAGCGCCTCGCCGGGCGCCAGGAAGCCGCCCAGCGCCACGCCCGGCAGCACGGGCCCGCGGTACGAGCCCAGGCACTCCGGGGAGAACGGGTTGCTGCACACATTCAACGCTACATCAATACAGGTACAATCTAATGGGTTCGCCCTTAAATAATTAAGTTCAATCCAGCCCCTCCTCTCTAGCTGTCCGCACCCCGACGACGCTAAGCTGGGGTCCCTTAGCATGTACTCGCTTAGTTTGTAAGTTTCTTTTTATAAGTTCTGGTTGAAGGCATTAATTTCTATTAAGGCCGCAAGGGTGGGAAGCGGGGTATGTGAACTTTACGGACATTAAATTTGAGTCGACCTATACCTATACGCATAACAAGCGAGATACATAAAAATGTGAGCCTACACGGGACGCCTGGCAGATGTGAAACATCGAAATTATTTTGTACCTGTTCTGCTGTACATCGAAATTGTTTTCACATATGGCTTAGATAATTTATAAACTAAGCCCCACAAAACCATAGTAATGGTTTGACTGAGGAGTAGATGAGTCTCTACATATACACTCATTCGTTAATTTGTACTAATAAAAAATTATACACTGTAGCACTTTAACACGTTTCTAAATAATATCTTCTTAATTTATTTTTAAAACAATTTTATTCATAAAATTATAAAGGTTTACCAGATGTTTACTAGAAATAATGAGTGCAAGTCTTACCTAGAGCACTTGAGTACAGTGTCAAGATATTCGTTGTCCTCCTCCACGCTCTCGAAGGTTTCGAGGTCGTTCTGCCACCAGCCCCACACGGACTGCACCACGCAGTCGTTGGGGCTGATGGGCCCGTTGAACGACGACGTCAGCGGCGCGAAGCAGATGTCCTGGATGCCTGTCTTGTTGCCCAGAGCTGCCGAACGAATTTACGTGTTACTATTTGTTATTTACTAGCTGCCGCCCCCCGGCTCTGCCCGCGTGAAAGTCGTAGTATAAGGCCGAGATCGATAAATATAACTTAGGTTGTGCTTTGGTTTAGTTATGTTGCTGTCTCTATCTTCCAAATTAAGTTTGCAGTTGTGAGACAGTGACAGGGATAATTCCGAGGGATACACAAAACAGTGTTTCACTGCTCATTAACCTTGAAAACGCCATTGTTACGTATTCATCACAAGCAAGCGCGTGCCCCGTACGCCAAACTACGGCGAAATAGTGGCTTGGCGTCGGGGGCACGCCGATGCGTTTATGCTCTGGCGTTCAAAAGGTTAAATGACTCGTATTTCTACAGCTGTTACAATGTTTCTTACCCATAATTTTATTCTGCAAGTCCAGCACATCCTTGAGGAAGGTTGCGTTGAAGACAGGTCCGAAGGTGATGTCTCCGTTAGGAGTGCTGTGCTCGATCTTAGGTAGGCCTTTGGACGTGATGATTAACATCTCGTTTCTAGGGAAAAAAAAATGTGATCACAATAACATAAATAATAGTAAATGATTATGAGGATCTCGTCAGGCAGTTGGATCAAGGGCTAGATTCAGAAAGCGGTACTTTTGGTCACATGATCCGTATGCAGGTATACTTTCATTTAAAATTTTTTTTTTTTTTTCATAACATACGTATATTTTAAATGAACTGATTTAATGAGTGTTTGGAATATAAATAAACGAAAAAAACATTAAAAATTACAGGCCAGATGATCCACAAAACACAAAAGTTACTGTTTGGTGTCCAGGCTATCCCTATCCATTCCAGGTTGCCTGGAAGAATCGTGGATGGCGACAATTGTATGTATTTAAAAGTTTATTGTTTATACTTTATCTCGGAATACAATATTAAAATGAATAAAAGTAAAGGTCACCTGTAGAAGGGTTCAAAGTGCGAGTCGAAGTATTCCCGCTCGAGGCGCGAGCGCGAGTTGGGCGAGGCCCACAGCTCCACGGGGTTGGTGGTCACGATCATGTAGCTGATGCCGTGCCCCAGCGCCACCACCACGCACAGACCTAAGTCAAAGTCAAAGTCAAAACGTTTATTTCAATTGAGCCATTAAACGGCACTTTTGAACGTCATCGTTTACAGTTCAGTAAAAATAATAGAATTACATCAATAAAGTGACTCTACTGTCCATTCGGAAAGGTAGATTCTTATGGACAAGAACGGACAAGAAACTCCATAGTTACTCTTTTCAAATAATGATTTACAAAATTTGGTATACAAAAATTAATTTAATATTATGTGAGGACGATGCACCCAGAGTATGCTACTTATAAGAACAAAGTATCACCAGCAGAGGTAAACTTATTCATTTTCTAAAGAAATTTAGGTAAATGGTACTCACATAATATTTACAAACATTGGAACCATTAATTAACCATTAATAACCTGCCGCCGGAGAGGACGTACTTTAGCTTTTTACAATGTACACTCTACAAAGCTATTTGGTATGCAGGCAGCTAACTTGCAACTACTTTTAAACAATGTAGTGAGTGTGCCGAGTAGACAATTACTGTACAGACACCAGTACATCAAAATACAACAAACTTTAACACTAAAGCATTAGGTTTATTTATTTATTTAAACTTTATGTACAATAGTGGTACATGAGCGGACTTAATGCATCAAGGCATTCTCTACCAGTCAACCTTTGGGTTATAAAGACTATATTGTGGTAGGTGTACAATAAATAAAAATAAGATTCAAAATTGAATTTTAACAATTCGGAAAGAATATACAGATAATATAATATAATACTAATAAAATACATATACAGGGTGTCCCAAAACTCAACGTCAAGCCGAAACGGGGTGACAGGATTGATCATAACCATCACGAGAAAAATCTGAAAAAAAATCTATCCCATGCAGTTTGAAAATTATGGGCATTTTAAGAAAAACCTAGAAATTTGATCAAACTGTACCATTTTTCGGTTATTGTGGTTATTATTTTTTATTTTTGTTCATTTGAACTTTAGAAACGTAATCCTAAATAACATTTCTAGAATCCCAATAAAAAATAATGACACAATTGCCTCAAGTTCCCGAGAATTGAGACTATTTGTTAAACTACGAATTTAAAATTTTCAAGATTCGTCGACTTTGACAGGCCCTCCTATAAAAAAAATGTACTAGAGTGCCTTGGCAAGTAGCATTAAAAGTTGGCGCATTTAATCAGAATTCTAAAATGGTACAATACTTGTTAGTTCCATACAATAGAAAAGAGTAAAAAAATTAAAACCTCAAGTAACCCGATTTTTGCTATCAGATTTTACTCAGTTAAAATGTTTTTAATTCGCACAAGCTCTAGGTAGGTTCTTAATTTTAAGGCAAAATGATGAGAGAGATGGATAATGGGTATGTTTGCCATGAGTGAGCGAGACAGATAGTGACGCCACGCATTGAGACGGAGATGCGTCGTTTAAACGAGTGCGAATGAAACAGATAGATGCTATGGCATCTATCTGTTTCATTCGCACTAGTTTCAGCCAAGCAAATGGCTACGCTACCAGTCCGACACCAACCAGTTAGTACGTTTCGCTCATTCGTCTACTGCGCACGTTCGTATTCGCTTGTGTTGATTTAGTACTGACAACTTTGGCTTCTCTTTTTGGACTTGAATCTTTGTGAATTGGACTTGTTGATAACATACCGGCAACTTTGGCTTCTCTCTGGACTTTTGTGTTGGCATCCTTTTTATCTACCATGCCTACGCGCTACACTTCACAAGAATATGCGAACATGCACCTCATTTATGGGGAATGCAGATGCAACGCAAGTGCTGCCGCTAGACTTTATCGTGACTATCTGTCTCGCTCACTCATGGCGAACATACCCATTATCCATCTCTCTCATCATTTTGTCTTAAAATTAAGAACCTACCTAGAGCTTGTGTGAATTAAAAACATTTTAACTGAGTAAAATGAGATAGCAAAAATCGGGTTACTTGAGGTTTTAATTTTTTTACTCTTTTCTATTGTATGGAACTAACAAGTATTGTACCATTTTAGAATTCTGATTAAATGCGCCAACTTTTAATGTCACTTGCCAAGGCACTCTAGTACATTTTTTTTATAGGAGGGCCTGTCAAAGTCGACGAATCTTGAAAATTTTAAATTCGTAGTTTAACAAATAGTCTCAATTCTCGGAAACTTGAGGCAATTGTGTCATTATTTTTTATTGGGATTCTAGAAATGTTATTTAGGATTACGTTTCCAAAGTTCATATGAACTAAAATAAAAAAGAATAACCACAATAACCGAAAAATGGTACAGTTTGATCAAATTTCTAGGTTTTTCTTAAAATGCCCATAATTTTTAAACTGCATGGGATAGATTTTTTTTCAGATTTTTCTCGTGATGGTTATGATCAATCCTGTCACCCCGTTTCGGCTTGACGTTGAGTTTTGGGACACCCTGTATATGCTAAAATAATAAACTAATAAATATGATATATAATAATCATACCGATTAAGAGAATTCATAGTAATCATGACGAAGAACAACTGAGAATGACAAGCTTTTAAGTAGTGTTTTCGGATTTTACGCATAAAGGAAAATTTTGACTCCGCCTTCTTGATGTCAAGGGGTAGCATATTCCAGAGTTTCATTGTAGAAATAGTGTAGGAATTAGACAAGGTTGATTGGAAAAATTTGACAGTTTCGGCTAGCTTGATGAGCTGGCCTCTGTACACTACGCTCGTAAGTATGTCATAAGCTTTAAAGGTGATAATGCACACATTAGAAATAAATATTGGCAGTGCAGTGGAAAAATTTGTATTTTAACCTGTATACCAAATAGCTTTGTTGACTGTACCTATTTACTATGTAGAAAGTTGTAATAAAATAATGCTTATCGATAGGAGCTCTGACCAGTTGCTTGGACCCTGTTCTCGATACTACCGAGCTATTATTTCATTTTTTTAACGGTTTTTGTTATAATATTGTATTTTTTAAGAAATATTTAAAATTATTATACAATAAGGATTATATAATATTTAATCAATTATGGAAATATCAAATAAATGAAGAGATCGCGGAATGCGATAAGGCTGCCAATTGTATATTTTTTTTAGTTTAAGAGTTTTCTTTTGAAGTATTTCTGTTGGTGTACATTTAAGTATTTATAAATAAACACCATCTAACTATCATTTTCTCAGCTATGTTGGGTTCGCCAACAAATCTAAATAGATGTAGCTCAACCAATATAAATTTAACGGGCCGTTAGCTACCAACAGTAGCTGAAACGTCATGTTTGAAAGGCAAATATGTTGATGACGTTTCAGCTACTGTTGGTGGCTAATTTGTCAGTTGATTAAAGGTAGATACATTATTGAGACCGGCCTTAAGTTGCCGATTTTCAGGCTTCTGACTGTGTCACGACTGTCAAAGATCAAACACAGCACTTACCAACAAACAGCACAATCCAAGGTCTAGACGCCATGATGGTGCCCCACCACTGGAAGAAGTCCTCCATCCTGGTCTCAGTCTCGGCCCCGAGCTTCTCGAAGAAGGACGCGTCGCCCACGGCGCCGTCCGGCTGGTCGGCCCAGCCCGCGGGAGGGTTCGTCGTCATCTCCTGGTTGTTGTCCGATGCTACACCTGTATGTGAAGAAGATTAGTTTTTTTTTATTTGTGCTTACGGTCAGATATGGCTCACGAAAACAAGCATTTTGGATCTATTTTTAATTACTTTTTTAACCAATTACTTTAATTTTCAGAATTTATTTAAATTTTTTAACTATTTTTTTGCTAGCCAATTTTGCAGGTAGCTATATCTGACCGCGACATTAACGAGAAGTAAAATCGAAATAATGAAAAAGTCCATGCAATGATAAAAATCAGCTTAGTTTTATCCTTTCTTTCTCTATTTTTTTATGTTATATTTCCTTATTTAAATTAAACTTTCCCAATAGGCTTTTGCCTATTTGCCATGTTAAAAACACACGCAACACAAAAAAATACAACTATCAGAATCGATTACAGTTTTCCCCTTTAGTAAAACATGCATAGACTTTTTCAAGCAATTATAAACAAGACACCACACAAGAACTATACATTTTCAAATACTTTTACCTACAGACAAAGTCAAATGCAAAATACAAACAAGTTAGGACACATTACATACAAGTACATAGATAAATAAATGAATAGCGTAAAGTGTATGTGAGTAGACATAGATACAAATAAAGCATGCGAAGTATTAGCTGTATACTTTAATAATGTTACCCATGTAAAGAAAATATATATAGAAAGGTGACAAAATTATTACGTACTTAACCTACTTATTATATTTTATTGAATAAGTAAACATTTACATCACTTTCAATGCCCAAAACTCAGCATATGGGTCGAACAATAATTTGTTCTGGGCACTGAGTGTTAAAAAATAAAAGCATATTTTGCAAGACGGTTTACGAATACACTTTTTTTTAAATTAAAACGGGTAGAATTTGGAGTTGAACTGAAATTTAGTTTTGTGTTTATTCCAACAGATATAAAATGATTGTATACAGCGTGTAACTATTACAAAGTTGGGTAGTTTTGGTAAATTTGTGTAGTCACACTACACACATTCCAAATAATTTAGTACACTTCAATGGTTTAAATCACTTGAGAACTCAGTTTTCCAATTCCGCAGACCGTTGAGCTGAAAAAGCCCCTGCGCAAATGATCAGGGTGGAGGAAAAGCCACGTGACAGCCGTCAAAATTACGTGCTAGTAAACATTAGACACAAACTTCACTACACTCACCTTTAAACTAACATGAAGGGGCATGGAAAAAATATGGTCAGCAACGAAAGTCGGTCAAAATATCAATGTTGGTGTTATTTTGTAACAGTTGGAAAAAATTCAATTTTTAATCGACTTTCATTACTGACACTTCGTCGTTTCTAACTAAAATACTTACAATGGTGTTACATGCTTACAAATTTTAGCATAATCTTGCAACTCTGATACACCATATGAGTGTTACAAGATTATGCTAAATTTTCCTAAGAACCCCACAAAAGTAGCAGGAATTGTAGGACCGAAGATACGTGAGGTGATGAAAACGTGACCGTGTAGGTACTTAACTAAATTCTACATTTTAGTTCCATTTAAATTGCATTAGCATGCTTCACTGGCCTTGTCATTAATGGCAAAAAATTGTATGAGAATGGGCAACATAGTTGGAATTGTAATGTTTATTAAGTCAACAAAGCTATTTGGTATATAGGCAAAAATATCATTTTTTTTTACTGCACTGCCAATATTTATGTCTCACGTGTGTATTGTAGCTAAGTTTATTTACTTACGACTTTTTGTCTACTCAGCACACTCACAACATTGTTTAAAGTTTTTGCAAGTTAGCTGCCTGCATACCAAATAGCTTTGTTGACTGTACATTACCACCCCAACTATGTTGGGCTTCCTGTCATACTTGATGTAGGTGGATACAAGTATTATGGAGCAGCTGTTTATCTGAGCTCCACAACCCATTCACTAGGCAATGCCCCTAGGTAACACTGGTTCTTCGGTTTTTCGACTTACCGAATAACCGTTCTATTTGGCGATTTTTTTTATGGCAATGACATACATTGCATAAAATCTCAGCGACTGACGCGGAGCGGAGATTTTATGCAATTCCATTGGTTATTATTTCTCCACTCTTATCATCTCAGCTCCAGTGGACAGTCAGCCTTAGAGACAGTTTGTACGTCAAAATACTGGTAATAAAAGCCATCCCTCGGAAGTAGGTCAGGTGAAGTGAGTTATCTTTCCTTCTAATGCCAAGGATTGACAGACAGTCTATCGCACAATCGTTTGCCATTAGCAGTGCACAGTTGAGCATGTGAACAACCACAGAAGCTGCGTGTATGGTGTATGAAGTGTGAAGGTGGCACATCACTTGGCATATTTGTCTAAATATTCGCGTTGCTTGGATAATAGAAAATAGATCCTAAAATCATCGAGATAAAGTTCATTTTTGAACAAATAATGCGGCGAATATTAGTGCAAATACCCCTTGGTCGTGGTAGCTTGAGATGTGCGTGGGTACGTACTGGAGCGGTGCGAGTGCAGCGGACTGGTCTCGGGCCCGCCGCGCCGCCGCGCCTCCCCGCCGCGCGCCCACGCGTCTGTCCCAACACCACCCAACGTTATGTCCGAGCCTCGAGCGAACCCCCCTACCTTACTGACACTGCCTTACTGCCTACTTCTATTGTACCAATAGCGGTCGCTGACTGACATTTTCATAAACGGAAATAAAGACAAAGCTATCCTCAATCGACATCTACAGGTATTCTTTACATTTTTCATTCAGACACTGGAAGGTTTTAAAAGTTTTCAGTGGCAAATAGTATGTTTTATGGTGCTATTTACCTATCATTTGTTTATATTTGACCATGTGATTTTTTATTCTTATTTTTTCAAAGGGTTTAATAGATGAGAGTCAAGACTAATAAACAGAGGTCGGAATTAGATAGAGTTATTTATGTCTTTACACTGATTTCATACAGCGAATGAATAAAGTGGATATGCCTCAAAACTCGAGATAAATTTTAAAGAGCAAAAAAATCCTGTGATTTATTAAATGAAAAAGTTATTTACTTTTACACAATTTAAACCACGTGTGCGAACTACAAATGCCACATTTGTAGTTCGCACAACATAGCTTGTGAGAACAAAAGAATTATTATTATTAATTTGTAATATTGTTGGCCACACGGGATTTTCTATTAGAAATCCTGGGAAGATCCATATTAATATCAACATTTCGATGCAAGTACATAAATAACTCTACCTAATTCCGACCTCTGCTGATAAATCAATTTTACTTGCCAATAAGGTAGTTTAGGGCCGCTAAAAAGTAATTACCAAACAAAGAGGAGAGGGCAACAATACAATTTCCAGTAATTAGTTATGATTATACAGCTATTTTAGGTTTAGTCTTTGTTGATATAAACCCAAAGTAAAATTATAATTGTTTATACAGTCACGGCCAATTTCTAAAATAAAAGTATTGTAATGAAATTAATTCAAAACAAAAAGTATTTTATGATAAAAATTTCAGTAGAAATTGGCCATATACACCACCAATAAATTAAAATGAATATGTCATTATAACCCTTAGAATATATTAGTAAGAAGAATAATCCAGAGGAAACTTTCATTATAACATGATAAGAATCCTATTAATAGTTAGGTATTACTTATTACTATTAGCTACGGTCCAACACCATATACATCGTAATAATGAAATCAAGTAAAGTATATAATAAGTTACCATGTACTTAATGTATTAACAATAAGACTTTCATTGTTTTGAATAGAAGATCATTTATCATTATTTTGTATTGATTGGATCGTGAGTGTTAAAGGATGAGTTGTTACTTTATAATAGTATATTGTATATTATAATAATGTCACCGAAAAATTGCAGAATCCGTAAGATGGTAATTTCTCGATATATTTTGAAAACATTGTTTTGTATATAATGAATCTTATCCAAATTCAATACTTTCAAATATATCCGCGTCTTATTTAGAAAAAATAGTTTACAATATCACGTGATATTTTACAATCTTACGGCGTTTGCCATTTTCCGGTGACAATAATACCTAAATTATTCATCTGTTCAAAGATAATTATGTTACCTACCTACTACTTTATAGGATCTACTCTTACAGCCGGTCTCAATAACGTATCTACCTTTGACTATCTGTCAAATTGGCTAGCAACAGTAGTGAAACGTCATGTTTGCTCTTCAAACATGACGTTTCAGCTTCTCTTGGTAGCTAATTTGACAGTTGGTAAAGGTAGATACGTTATTGTAAGCGGCCGTTAGTAAAGTAAGGGTTCAAATGTTTGGAGTCCAACATACAATTAATATGAAAATGTTGAACAAAAAAATATTAAATGCACCTAACACTAAACGTATTTAAAATATTATTCAGTCTCCGTCTTCTTAAAAACGATCGACAGAAATATAACGATCATTTAAAGTAGTTTAGCATTAAACACATTTAGTGATTTGTGCACTATCTTTCAACTTTATCAAGAATCTCCAAACATCTGAAGGTCAATTCTCGTACTAAAAATTCGCAAAAACTTCTCAAAATTATGGGAAATAATATTATTTTTGCGATGCTCTTTAAAAATACGAGAATTGCCTCTCTGAACAGTAACACGTCAAGTTCCGTACTGACCGACAACATTCTCCTGCGGGGTGCAGCAGAAGACGCCGCTCAGGAACAGCGTCGTGAAGATGATGAAGACGATGGCCATGATGACCGCGTACCCGTCCGCGCCCAGGATCGTGAAGGGAGCCAGCGGGGGCGGCGGCGCGGGCGGCGCCGGGCACGACGCGCCGCAGTCCAGGCACGAGCAGCCCGGCTGGCCCTGCGGGGGTATGAGGTTACTAAGGCCCGAATAATCCATATACATCTTATTTGCTACAAAGATGGGAAATCATCAAATGACTTCTTCCGCTCTAGGTGAAGCAGAAGGGCGTGTGTAACAAATTCCGAAACTTTATTTGCTACTTGCTTCTGCTAATAGCTCGCCAATTCACGCTCACACACTATTGTTTAATTAATGGTTCCAATGTTTGTAAATATGTGAGTACCATTTACCTAAATTTCTTTAGGAAATTAATAAGTTTACCTCTGCTGGTGATACTTTGTTCTTATAAGTAGCATACTCTGGGTGCATCGTCCTCACATAATATTAAATTAATTTTCGTATACCAAATTTTGTAAAATCATTATTTGAAAAGAGTAACTATGGAGTTTCTTGTCAGTTCTTCTCCATAAGAATCTACCTTTCCGAATGGACAGTAGAGTCACTTTATTAATGTAACATTATTATTTTACTGAACTGTAAACGATGACGTTCAAAAGTGCCGTTTAATGGCTTAATTGAAATAAACGTTTTGACTTTTTGACTTTTGAAATTACAAAGTCGGAAATTATACCAAGGGGACGTGCTCGGGAGTACGTCCCCTTAAAATGTATTGTATACCTCTTCTTCAAGGTCCAATCTATCTCTATTTCAAAATTTAACAAAATTGGTTCAGCTGCTTAGGAGTGAAAACAGGCAGACGGAGTAACTTTCGCATTTATAATTTTAGTTTTGATGTGTGGAAGCTTTGTATTTTCCTACTGGTCCCTGCAGTAGTAAAAGAGAGGCATCGTGCAATGGAGTAATAAGAGGCGGAGGTATCGGTTGTTGGTATAGCTTTGTCCCTCTCTCGTACTGGAAAAACGATAGCTCAAAAAACGGCCTCAAACTAAAGGCTCCTCCTTCCACTTCTTTCTATTTAAAACTTCTAAAATAGTCTCTTAAGGAATCCAGTTTGCAGCGCGTGGGCATAATACATTGTCAGAACAAAGGATTCTCACACCGTTTTTTGTATATTGACAAAGGCGTGAAACATAAAAAATTGAATATCATATAAATAATTTGTTATTATTACATATTATATTATACAAGCGGACGTCACGCGGTTTCACCCGCGTAGTTCCCGTTCCCGTGGGAGTACGGGGATAAAATATAGACTATGTTTCTCGTTGATAATGTAGCTATCCATTGCTGCAAAAAATTCTTCAAATCGGTCCAGCAGTTTTTAAGTTTATTCGTTACATACAAAAATACAAATCTTTCCTCTTTATAATATTAGTATAGAAGTATAGTTTAGGTAGCTTGTGTCTACACGCGCTGCGGTTTTCATTCCAGAAGCAGAATTTATAATAATTACATAATACATATTTTTATAAAATTCGTGGGAATTTTCCTATTGTATCATAAACTCGCTGGTTTGGTGATGTTACAGTCCCTTAATGGTATGTAAAAGATTTTGATAACAATCTTCAATCTACGTTTGATATTAGTAACGCCACAAGGCATGATTATCACAATTTGCAGTCAACTAAAACTCTATTATTCTGATCAATAATTTGATAAGAAATCATTAAATTGATAAGAATCAGGGACTTATTTATGAGATTTTATATCTTATATAAAGGTCAAGATAGTGATCATGTGTCGATCAGCTGAATCGGTTTTCCTTGCTTCAGTGAATCTGTGTCCTAATTCAGCCAGAACAATCTGTGAAAATCTCCTTCGATTAATTAAGTTCCTTGAATGACCTGTTATTATTTTGAGCCTGTACTGTCACACAGGAGGACAGGACTGTTTCAAACTCTTCTGCGATGATGGCCCTCCTTTAAGGAGTCCAACTTCCGCAGTCTCTTTTTTAAATAACCTGCCAGTCTTAAAAAAAAACAAATGACTCACGGGAGGTCCTTGATTGCAGGGTCTCGTCGTAGGATCGTACGGCGTCAGGCCGTGTTCGGGCACCGGATCATTGACATAGTTGATCTGGAAGGGCGCGAAGTTGGCGACGTCTCCCATGAACTTGAACCAGCGCTCGGGCGTGCAGTACTCGGCGCCGTACTCGCCGCACATCAGGTCGAGGGCCAGCTGGTTTGTTGATGGCGCTTGCACCTTTTTGTAAAACACAGAGTTAGTCGAACTGACGGCCTAGTCTGTCAACGTCTCAGTGTAAACTTAGGCGGAGTGAGCATGAATTGAACTGTTATTCCATCTTGTTTGTATGGATTGACAGCTCACTTCATGTTTACTTCACCAAAGTTTACACGGTGAGATGTCGCAATGCTGTTGTTAAGTGGAAGATTTTGGGGGTTTTTTGAAGTATTTTGGACGCACGCGAAATTGATGATGCTTGCACTTTTCAGGTGCGGAAAATTTTTGGGAGGGAAATATTATGACGCTTGCAAAGTAAGATAAGACTGCGACATTTCTAATTCAAAAGATATAAATAGACTCGACCAGACGAGATAACATCAAAAATGGAAATGTATAAAGTTTTAATTGGATTTCTTCGGTAGATGACCTCGCACTTTGGAAACATTTTAACTATAATCATAAAAACAAGCTTGTATTCCCAGAAGGGTTGGACAAAAGTAGAACTATTGTACGTTCACATTTGGCCAGATAAATTTAAGTCCCATTTAGGGGCGAGCATATCGCCTTCTAAAGCACGCATCCAAATTCAATGCTACTACAAAAAAATATAGATGGGACGATTTAAACATCACAGTTTAAAATAAAAATCCAATAATGAACGCTACTACATCAAGTTGCCCTTATTTTGTAATCGAATCGTCTCAGGTTGTTCTTACGTAAAGGAACTCAATAGCTATTTCAGATGACACTCTAAGATGACAAGATAATAGAAAGACGGCACGTTTGAGTTAGTTGCGTTCACACGTGAGGCTTTATTTATTTTGCCATTTCTAAGATAAAGACTTGATTCAGATACACACAGATAAAGCTGAGAGTGTACGAAAACAAGATACATTATTATATTTTAAAATAGAAACGGACTTCGGCTTCCGTTGTATACCTATTAGTGTAAACGACTCTTGGATATTTGATTCGCATATAAATTTATCAAACAAAGAGCATTGCCAGTTGACATTAGTCTGACTCCGCATACGACAATAAGGAAGGTCAACAAAAATATATTATTTAGTAAAAAAATATATTATTTTGCAAAAAATATATAATTTGGCCATTCGGAAATTAAAATATTTTAATAATGTCTGAATATATATTATTTACACTGTGTAAGCAAACTACATTCATATCAATATCTCAGCCGTTTACTTGGCCTACATTAATACCGCGTCAATTCATTCATGAACTTATCATTATTATCAGTAAGTATTCGGCGATCGATATTCTCGGTATCAATTCATCATCGACTATAGCCACGTATAATCCAACATTTTGAACCGATTTTTATTTGACGATTTTTGTCGTCTTCTCCCCCTTGGCCCACATTCCTTGGGGGTTAACGGACCACGTTTCTTTCTTACATTCTAATTGTTAGCCGTGACGCAACTCCTTTCACATCTTTATTGGGTACTTTACCTGTGAGCAGGAGTTGAAGGTAGCGTGCATATACTTCGAGCTCAGGTCGTAAGTCACGACGGCGACCTTCTGGTGTGTTGCTGAAAAGAAAAACGACAGGTGAGAATCTGACATCGTCAGGAAATAGGCATTAACATATCCTAGAAGTAACTCTTCGGCAACACAGAGGAAATAATGTAGTTATAGTAGGCGCCAGATAAATGTGGAATAAAGTATATTGACCTTTCCCTAATAACTGTTCATAGGTACCTGAACAATTAAATATGAATCGTTTTTCATTATTAGACAATGTTAAGGATCACGAGAGATGATGATTCGGGACAGCTTTGTGTCATTAATTCCGTTTTTCAAATTAAAAATGTCAATAATTGTAGGTGGGTCAATGACCGTTATTCCACGATTATCTGGCGCCTACTATATATGATGATAATGATGACGGCTTCACAGAACTCATTGACTTGTCTTGTTAGGGCCGTTTATAAATAAATTTGCCTGACTAGGTTTCAGAACAGTTTTCTTAGAAATGCATAGGTGTAAATCGCGCGTATAAAAGGTTATGAAACTCACCATTGAACGGTTCAATCGACGAAGGAAACAAGAACTCGCTCTGATTGGGCGAGCACGTCATCCCACAGATGTGCAGGAGGAAGTTCTCGAAGCATGACGGACACCTCTGTAAGAAGTTCTCAGCGGGTAGGATCTTCGAGGCCAGCCCGTCCAACTGTTGGTCACTGCAGCAGGATAAGCCGCCCTCGGCTATCGCGGGGCAGTACTTCTTGAGTGTGGCCTGGAAACAAAAATAAATATTCAGTTAGTCTTAGCCTCCTCGCAATTCAACCTAAGAAGTTATCTACAGCTAATCCGGACTCGCTTGTGGCGGCCTTAATGGCCTCCATACAGGGCTTATTAACAAACTAAGCGACTACACCTGTGGGCTACGGGTCTCGGCTTAGGGCGTCGCTGGGGGGAGGACAGTGAGGGACGGGCTGGATCGAACTAATTCTTCGTTTCGAGTAGATGGTGACCCTTAAATATTTTGTGGCCACAATGCGGCCACGTTTATAGCGAGCGGCATCAGTGGCATTCATAAGATCCTCAATGGTGCAGGTGTAAGGGCACTATATTCAACAGGAGCTGTATGGAATGTCAATCAAAGGTAATGACAGTTTCGTCATATCACTAACGTCATAAGGATTGTCACCTTAAAAATCCATATTTGAACGATCTACTGTTGTGCCAAAGGGTTCGCACAAGTATAGCAATTTTACATCTCTCTCTGTTTACTAAATAATATATGTAACTACCAATATCCTTCAAAGCGGAACACAGCACCGCTGCTTGACGGTAGATATTGTAGATAGAGCTATTATGATGGAGGTAGTTACCGACTTCCTCGGATGAGCCTCTATCACTAACCACCGATTTCTGAGTAAAAAAATATGTAGTTGAGTATTTGTCAAATGTTACTTTAGCCTAAAAACCTGTAAAAGTTTGTCATGAACATAATTTGATGCGTCCTCAACTCCAAATACTAAATTCAGAAGCTGTAGTCCTTTATTATGCTGGGGTCAACTGCCAGCCTCACAAAATGCGGCTAAATACACACAAATAATCACCAAGTGAGTACATGAGTAAGCTATTCTCGGCCAGTTCCCTGACTCGGTATGGGCACAAAAGTTCAACAGGTAGAACTTTGAACTCAAAGTTTAGATCGTCAGTCAATGCCCCAGACGTCGGGCTATTCGTTTAAATGGTTATTTAAAAGTGAGAAGTACCTAATAAAACTCGAAGAATTAAAATAAAACCAGAGGCCAGTGTGAGTAGGCAACCTAATCTTTGGGTTAGGCCTAATCCGCAAAAAAGGTATCAATGAAGAAAAATAACTCCTGTTCTTATTATGAGGTGTACAATAAAGTATATAATAAATAAATAAATAAATAAATAAATAATAAAAAACAGAATTTTAGACAAAAATAAGGCAAACCACTAGAAACTATTGTTTTGCTATTAAAACACTGAAATAGCAGTAGCAAAATAATTTAATTCAGCTAATGGGGTAAAATTTTAATATTTTGCGGTATTTTGTACTCGCTATTATTATTTAACCCAGATATCCTGATAATATTTCCCTGATTTATCAAATAGGAAAAAAATAGGAAGAGTTTTTCTTTTAATTGAATCGTCTGTATTTTAAATAGTACCGATCAAAATAGAGCATTTGTTGCACAAAAAATGCATTCGAGCAATCTACGGGCTTCGATCCGACGATTCTTGTCGGCCGGTATTTAAGAAACTTGGCTTGTTACCGCTACCGTCTCTTTATATATTTGAGTTATGTATGTTTGTGTGGAAGCATAAGGAATTATTTACAAAAGCAGACGATGTACATCCTCGAAACCGACGCGACCCTCACAAGCTTGTACTGGATGTCATGCCAAGGCTAGCTAAACATAATAAAAGCTGTTTGTATATGTGTGTAGAAATATTTAATA
Organism: Mamestra brassicae; assembly: GCA_905163435.1. Lineage (NCBI taxonomy): Eukaryota > Metazoa > Arthropoda > Insecta > Lepidoptera > Noctuidae > Mamestra > Mamestra brassicae. Next base: position 3,772,765 of record LR991003.1, on the reverse strand, counting down.
AGAAACCGAGCGACTTAAAAAATCTAAATACCAGATTATTTAATAGTAAATCGTACGATTGGCTGTCCACTAATAGTTATGTAACAGAGCACAAAAAAATTGCACGCATTTAATGTTTAGCAAAAACATGGTATGCTCTGTATTTAATGTTTGTACCATCTTCTATATCATGTTTTTATGAAAATCAATTTTATTCTATTCTAAGGGCGACAGGCAGAAGTGTTCCTGCACAGAAGTATATCAACACACCAGTGGTGGTTTTAATCCCAAATAAGACGACCCTATTGCCTATGTTTTCCCTTTACCAAACTAAAATTGTAGACGACATCCAATAGGAAAATATTATTGTTTCTTCTAAAATATACTAGTATTTACCTTAATGACAGAAAAGCATTAGGAACTGGATGGTTGTATCAACACAACCGTTGGTGAGTTAACAAAGGAAGGAGGTGTGGAACAACGCCATGCCACCGCCATCGTCGGGGCGGACTTGTTAAAGGTCATTCGTCCCACTCTTAGAACATTATACTCGATACAAAAAAATCAAATAAAATACAACGTGAGTAATTGTCTCGATTTCGAAAGCATTGTCAGCACTCATTTATTTTGTTCTGAGTTACGACTTTGTAATATCTAATAATATAACGTTTCGTTTGAGTTACGACTTTGTAATATCTAATAATATAATAATATCTTGGGACAACTCACACACGGTCATCCGATCCCAAATTAGGTAGAGCCTGTGCTATGGCGACCAGACAACTGATAAACATACCTTAATATTTCTAAATACAAACATATTATAGACAATTTTTTCCCAGACACAGAACAAATGATCATGCTCATCACACAAAGATTTGTCCTGGGTGGGAATCGAACCCACGACCTCCGGTTTAGCAGTCAGGGTCACTAACCACTCGACCAACAGGTCAGTCATAAATTTTTGGATAGGTTCCATTTAAATATGGCTCAAATTCGAGTGCGTACTTTGTACAGGTTTTTTGGTGCAATAGTCAAGCTACACACTAGTTAGAAACCTTAAAACGTGTAGCTTAGGAAGCATACAGTAAGCTAATTGGAAAATCAATTTATAGGCTAATAATGGAACGCCACGAGCTACCCATTTCCGACACAATGGAGAGAAGATAGCGATCACAAAACAAAAGCAAATCACGTCATACATAATACACGATCGCATCGATTCCCCACTTGTTATCGGGCAATTCGTGATCAAAGAGCACTCATTGTTTGTTTGGTGGCGGTCAATCTAAACATACTACTCCAGCTACTAATTAACCGTGACTCTTAGGTTATCAACAGGTCTGGAAGCTTTCAACATACGATGAATCACTATTTTGTTGGGAATAAAGCTTGATTGTTGGAAAAAAAACACTGAACTGGTTACGGCACTTACGATAAGACGATCCAGTTTATTTGTCGTTAAATCGCAATTGATGAGTATTCTTTTTTATCGTTTATGGTAATTAAATTAAGCACGTTAAGCCGTCGGTCTCGGCTGTTATTTGTAGATCTTTGGCAGTCGTTACGGATAGTCAGAAGCCAGAATATCTGACATCAGTCTTACCAAGGAGTACCGTGTTACCCAGTTAATGGGTTGTGGAGGCAGCCGCTCCACGTAAAATACTGGTATTCAGCTGAATCCGGTTTGACTGGAAGTCGACCCCAATATAATTGGGAAAAGGCTAGGCAGATGATGATGATGGTAATTAAATTACCCTTTTAAAGCGTAAGAGTAATAAAAAATATCCAAAGACGCAATCATCAAGAAAGAAGTCTGAAGGCGCGATCAATAATACTTTCATGAACTGGAAAAATAATGAAGCAAATAGCTATTTCAACTTGAGGAGGTGCTATGACGTGCTAATGCCATTAAATTCCGATGATGTAAAAGGGATAGTGCTATTTGCTATGTATAGCTCCGTCTCTCTCTTAGAGAGACGAATCGTGATCGTTTTAAGACTTCATAGGGCCCCAGTAACAGAATAAAAAATAACAAACAAACGTAATAGCAGGAACGATGAACAAAATTATGGTACGAATAACAAATTACGTAAGAATCTGTGATCAATACTGTCATATTTTATAATCATCACCTCATCAATTTATTTTTATGCGCCAAAAGTTGTCGTTGACCAAATATAAATAAAACACATAATATGCACGTTTCACCGTCACGAGGCGATGTGACGTCACTATTCGGAAATCCACTCGGTAGCTCGCGAAATTCAAATTTTCTATGTTTTTTGCAATTTGCAAGTCACACAACAAAATATGATTCGCGACAGTAAAACGTATTTATTTATTTTACAGAATTATAATCGTTAAAATCATCAATACAACCCTCCAAGTTCATTTAACTCGATTGAATGGTTATTTCATAAAAAGTTACATGTTACAAGTTACAAGTTACATTCAATCGAGTTACATGAATGATACAACCTGTATTGATGATTTTCATTATTATAACTTAGTAAAGCCATATTTGTTACGGTCGCCAATCGTATTTTTATCAACATACAACCTGACACTGACCTGCAAAATGCAAAGAAACGGATGAAAATTTGAATTTCGCGGGCTACCCTGGCGCTTTCACCTTAATTGAAACATGGTTTCCTCGGCTGTCATTCGTTGCCAACATGTAATCCTCTTTGTTTTATCCATATAGTCCGCTCAGTAAATTCAATGACATAGTAGAGTCCAATTTATAGATACGTGTGAAAACGAAACAGAAATGTTTGTTTAAATGCTACGTTCAGCTCATTGATGGGGCTCAGAGAGGGAAAATATGAGCAAAATCCGATTAAAACCGTAAAACGTCTCGTGGGAAAACATTCTGTATTATAATATTATATTTCATCGCAGCTTCTTTCAGCGTTCACATTACCTCCACTTGAGGAAACAAAAGCCGATCAAACACTGTTATTTCCAATTCGCTGAATAACTTTTCCTTTTATTTTTATGACAGGTACTTTCTTATTGTTTTGTCGACAAAATATGCCCGTTTGGGGTCGTCGACCTCCCCCAATAACTATTTTGCGTCGGCACACCTGCGCCGCAAATATATTGCCACGATGGCCCACAATAGACGTTCCAAAAAAAACAAAACAGATGGGAGCAATGGACATTCATAAATGGATATCACGAACATTTCATTACGAATGTCGTTCTTGTATGTAAATACTAAATTCAGCTGAATCCGGTTTGATTGGAAGCCGACCCCAATTAGTTGGAAAAATGCTAGGCAGATGATGATGTGTATGTATGAACCTAAATTAAAAAAAAAGCCTGACACCCTCGTCAAATAAGTATCTTGTATCCTTATCAGCCTGCCTAGCCTTTTCTTTTTATATAATAGGTCAGCAGCCCTACTATCACGTACTAATGCCATCCAATTCCGATGATGTAAATGGGATAGTGCTATTCACTATGTACAGCTCCGTCTCCCTCTTAGAGCGGAATCATGATCGTTTTAAGACTTCATAGTTGGCCCCAGGTTTCAGTCTAAGCGGATGCAGCCGAAGACCTGTATTTCTAGTACCAGATGCGGATACTAGAAATACAGGTCTTCGGCTTCTAGCTAGCATTAAGAATTAGCTAACGATACATACCACGAACACAACGATATATATACATATTATAAATACCGTCAAGAAGACATACAATGTGGTCAACAAAGATTTTTCAACTTACAGTCGTTACAAAGAGCTCTCTTATGGCTATCAGACCTTAATACTATAATTAGTAGCACTGGGTTGATTCTGGGAAGCATGTATTAATAGCAGATAAGCCCGTATCTTCAATTCAACGGTACATTTTAACTAAGCAACAACTAACATTGATTGAGCTTCTGGGATTTCTCATAATTTCTTCATTGAATCAGATTTTAGTGGGTCCACACGATATAACTGTTTTAATTAAAACGTTTACATGATTTTTTTAAATATTCAGCGACACGGAAATCAGATTTAAGAATTTATTTCTCCAAAGAACATAATATTCAATTCAACATCACGATCATTACACCTATTTTTATCCGGTTTCACATAGTAGGTACCTATTGTATTTTTTAATAATTAAATACGATTAGGTTAGTCTGGTTTCTTTCACAGAAAATAAAGTTAATATTTTTATAGAGGAAGCGAGTGATAACAATGATTTTACAGTTCATTTAATTAATGCTAAATGTACCATAACCTGACTAAGTCAATCAGAGAGTTAGATTTTAGTCAGTAAGAGTCTGATACTCCTTCGGGAGCCATTTGATGATAACCCACTCACAAAAAAGAACTGAATTAGCCGGCGAGGGCTGCATTTCCAGCCAGGGTTGCGGAATTTGTTAGAAAGAGTCACCGCGGCCATGGACGCAAAGGGCATTTGGAGGAACACGGATGGGTTTTAGTTAGTAAGAGTCTGACACTCCCCGCCCAGAGTAGGAGTCATTTCATGATTTCCCCCACCCAAAAAAGAAGTCCGAATTTGAGAGATGGGTTTCTCAAATTCAGGCTTTTTTTTAGAAGGTAGGAAGGTAAAGTGGGGTACAATTGAGGTCACATTCGCTTAGCTTTAGGTGAAAACGGGAAAAAGACTAACGTGAAGGGGAGAACGACTACGTCACCAATGTTTCATGTTTCAACAGTGTTAACCTAGTAGCTCAATAATAACACGCACAGATTCTCAAATGTCATATAATCTAGAACAGTATTATCATCACAGTATCATATGTGAACGGACGCCACTCGTGACGACCTGTGAAATACCTATCGCATCGCACAGAGGATAAACCCTGCCAGATAACACGAATCTAAAAAAGTATACAGTCATGACGCTTCCGGTATTCGACACACGAAACTCACTTATCTAAAAAATGCTATTGTGGAAAAAAAAATAGGCATTTCCAGGGATATAATATTCCTATGGCAATGTATAGACAGACTAGCATTTTCAGGCGGCTTTGCTCCCGTTGACTATACCACAAGAGCCAATGTTGAGAGAATTTTCATTATCGGATTAGTAGGTACTGGCCAGAGCCTGCCAGGGTTGCGGAACTAGTTCGAAAGAGTCACCGAGGCCCTGGAACGCAAAGGGCTTTAGAAGGAACACGGATAGGTTTTAGTCAGTAAGAGTCTGACACGCCCTTACGCTCCACCCAGAGCGGAAGAAGTCAATTGATTTCCCACCCTTAAAAAAAAAAGGTTCTTCCTGAGATTTTAGCTCTACCTACTTAATTTTACATCTATACTTATTACTTTATTTATGAAGTGCAGATTGTGTAAAAAACACGTCTTTCCATGGAAATAATATTATTTCATTATCATTTTTATTCCTCTGCCTATTATTTCAGTTAGACTGATATACTTACTTAATGAAGACCTCAAAACTCGGGAAACCTCTAAGTTATTGACCTATTATGTAACCATCCAGAGGGTTCCATCTTGTTCAACATTCAACCAACTTCCAAACTAACACTACCCACAACCCTAGGGTTGCCAACTTTTTTTAGAAGAAATTTAGTATTTTTTGATTTTAGGAAGGGCAAATGAAGAGTACAGTCGCAGTTAAAAAAGAGTACCTTTTATTATATTACTTATTTCAAAACCAGAATGTTGTTAATAATTAGAGAATTCCAATGAAGCCATGGATTACTTTTATCATCAATTTGCAATTAGGTATGACCAAAAATACAAAAACTCCTTCAGTTGAATACTGAAATGGCAGAATTTCATTAAAAGACAGAGTCATTACACCTATCATATCAGATAAAATAAATACGAGTATTTATTTACTCTATTGCTTTTGTAGATTAGAGAACGTCTACGCAAAATAAAGTACAATACTCTATTTTCGAGTACGGTTGGCAACCCTACTACCCTTCAACCACTTGAGTCTATATTACGACATAATTATATACATAGGCGCCTTACATAATGTCTGTGAGGCAAGCTATGAAGTTGATAGCAACTGGCGACACCTAACAACAACGGAGTCCTCAAGATTTCATCATGACATCTTGCATAGACATTCTACAAAAGAAGCATATGCAACGCATTTAAAATAATGAAATACTTAAAAGTAATTAGCGTTTCGTTTTCCACGTGTAATATTAAAATGTTGTTATCTTAATACAAGCTACCGCCCGCGACTCCGCCGGCGTTTATGTCGAAAATTATCCCAAGGGAACATATTCCCGGGATGAAAAGTATCCTATATGTTATTCCAGACTATAATCTACCTTTGTGCCAAATTTCATCGAGATCCGTTCAGCCGTTCTGATGTGAAAGAGTAACAAACATCCATCCATCCATCCATACTTACAAACTTTCGCGTTTATAATATTAGTAGGATATATATTTCTTGTGTACGTGTGTACTGTGTATGTCACTGAACTCCTCCTAAACGGCTGGACCGATGTTGATGAAATTTTTTGTGTGTTCAAGGGGATTCAAGAATGGTTTAGATTCACAATTGGACCCGGTAGGTGGCGCTGCAATCGATTTCTGTAATTTTTCGTCATACAAAAAGCAAACGTTCGGACAGTACAACGTCTGTCGGGACCGCTAGTTTTTTTATATTTCATTAGCACTACTGCGCTAATAAACGAGAGAAGTTAGCAACCTAAAAAAGATAAGCCAAAATATAATGTGGCTCAGAGTCCATAACATTTAAGAAAAATCTTGGTAAAAAAAGGTTATAACACTTTGACCTTGCCTTCCTAATTACTCATATTTACATACTAATTCGTTTAACCAGTTCTTAATACGTGTATTCTCAGCATGTTCTGCGGAAAATATTTCGTTGGAGCTGCGTTTCTGTAAATTATGTAGGCTACCTACATAAATGAAAACATTTGTGAACTCGTAAATTTGGGCCTTGGTGCAGCCTTCACCTACAAGATGTTAGTAGAATTTAAATGGAAAATGGGTTCCCCGTGATCTTGAACTACTTTATCCAAACCACTCTAAATTCAAGTACCTATTTTCCCGTCAAGCACAGCAATATACGTAATATCATACTTAGTATACTAGTTCTTATCGTAACGATTACTATGAAAAATAGGCAAGGAAAATGGGTAATAAAATAATAATCAATCGGTAAATTCATTCAGTATATTGCTAATCATAAATTGATAAATAAATTAAACCTCTGCGAAGTATATTTCGTGGGCAACATGTGTGGATTGTAAAAATATGTTATCAGGACTACAAATAATTTCTAATAATGTAATTCCTGATACAACACCTGCGTTCATATCTTATCAATACATGCAACAATTGTTATGAATGACTAATAAATGTTTATTTATTATTTTAATGATAAAGTCGTGCTAAACACATTTTATATGGGTCATAAAGTATTTTTTATTTTATTTAATATGGGTTTGCTCTTGACTCTAGTCTTGATTTTAGATGACAGAGACAAAGTCGACGATGGAGCGAGCTTACCCAGAAGAAGCCTGTTCACTCTAATTTTGAAGGGATTAGGGATGTATGCGTTCGGAAACACAGACGCAGGCAGAGAGTTCCACTCCTTTGCTGTGCGCATTACAAAAGACGTTTGGAAACGTTTGGTGCACATTGGTGGAATAGCAACACGGTAGGGATGGTAACTTGCAGTGCGTCTAGATGTCCTATGGTAGAAGGGGGCCGGTGGGATGAGATCGTGGAGTTCCTGGACACTCTCCCCGAAGTACAATCTGTAGAAGACCGACAAGCAGGCAACCTTGCGGCGATGAACCAAGCTGTGAAGCTTGGCATCTACCAGTTTTACGTCGCCAATGAGCCTTTTAGCTCTGCGTTCCTCCGAGTCAAGTGCGGCAAGTTGGTATTTAGCTGAGCCTTCCCAAAGGTGGCTGCAAAACTCCATGCAGGATAGGACTTGTGCTTTGTAAAGGGTTAAAAGCTGTCCAGGCATGAAGTATCGCTTCACTCTATTTTTTTTTTTAGTTTGCTAGAATTTAGTAATTATTTGGGTTGGATGGGTTGTTTCACTTTGGTTTAGGGATGAAGTTGAAAAATGTATAATTTAAACTTGAAATATACTTAAAAACCATACCATGCTTTATCCAATCGGATTAAAATGCGGATGTTAATTATTCGACCGTGTAAATCAGACCCATCGAAACGAGGAAACATATATATTGTTTGTAACGTGAATGCAATTGAATGGTTCATATTAATAATATATGTTAAGGAAACATGACAAACAACAATTTTGCAAAACAAACACAAAACAATTTTAAAATCAAATTACATTGTGGTATATTTCCCTAGTGACATTATTTTTATTTGCGACGAGAATCCGTGGTTTGCGCGTAAATAACCACAAATAAACGGATATCTTCGTATGAAAAAAGATTCACTGGTATCATACCTAATATGTGCGTCAGAGCAGGATTATGAACTCATTGGTCAATGTGGTCTGATGTCATAAGTTACCATCCATTGCTTTGTTTGTTTACAAGAAGCTCTTTTGAACGGTAAATTATGAAGCGATGGACCTTGCACAGCGTTGTTTTTACAATATGTCCGGTCCGTAACTGTAGTGTTCACTATGATCACTAGTTTAGGGCTTAGGGTTTTAAATTAAAAAACCAAATTCAGTAAGTACTCTTAATACTCAATGTTGGCACGTCCAGCTACCACTGCGGTGCACGGTGGCATGATTATGAATGCGCCATCACTTAGCTGAACCTTCCATTTATTTGTGTATACCACATCTCATAACAGATTGAACATTTCTCATTGGTAAACCCTACTACTTGCCCACTGGCAAACACAAGAATGCGCAAGCGATAACCTATTACTGCGCTATTACGTATTTAGCTTAAGCTGGGAAAATACGTTACGTATTTAAAGTAACAAAATGTGTGTGTGTGTTACCTCAGTATTTTTAATTATCTTGTTTTGTTTAGGAAACTAATAGCGCGTAACTATAGCCAAACACGAATGAATGTCTAAATAGAACACAGAAATACCTCGAGGTCCTTTTAATTTCCTAATAAATATATAATATAAAATCGCGACTACTCAGAATGTGCAAAGGATACCTTGTGGTCTGGCTCGCGTATGAAAAACGCTTCGAGATTTTGTAGCCGTCGCGTCATTAAAATTCGTATCGGACTTGTTTATATGAAAGCCTCAAGGCCGTATCGACCAAGGCCCGACGGTGTTTGGAACCAACCTAGACACGAAGCTCAGGGTCACAAGTCTCGGGGCTACAAGTTCTAATTTTTAAACCACCACGCTATAAACCCAAGCCCTAGATTATTTTGTTATCTATCTTTGTTGTCTAGGGATTAACTTTCCACGATAAGAGATATTCAATGCTATCAATAATCTCTTACGGCCGGTCTTAATACCTTTAACCAACTGTCTGAAATGTCAAGTTTGAAAGGCAAACTTGACGTTTCAGGTACTGTACGTTATTGAAACCGGCCGTTAGTAACAAAGGATACGTTGGCGTAAGTCTTCACAAGATTTTTTGTCATCAGTAAATATTTGTTGTATATTCAGGACACGTCTCTTTTGTTAAGGCCTCCTCGCTCCTCTATACTGTATCGATCGGTTTTCGTACTGGACTCATTATTTTTTTCAGGGATAGCATTTTATACGTGTGCTCCTGAGTAATCCCACCATCGAACTAATGCATGATTGTCATACATATTCTAGTCCCATGGGACTGTAGTCTAGCATCATTCACCAAGCCAGTGATTGCGGTATCGATTTCATATTACGCCGCGGGCACCGCTCATGCATAATAAACCATAATACCACTTTATATTATACGTTTTAGTATATTAATGTCATCCACCTGATTGACTTTCACCGTTCGTGTGCCTAAGTGTTGGTAAGTTGTCCTTTCTTGATCCAAGTAAACGATAGTGAATAAGTCGCGTGGTTCAGGTTCTCATATCTAATCTATAGATGACAAGTACGCGCCATTTCGAAAGTGCTTCAAATTCTTGTTTTCGGGTAAGGTAGATGACCTAGCAAGGTTATCATTCAAAAGTTGATGATATTCTAAGCTGTATTAATGCTAATTTAGATTAATGCATAAATGGCTAAATTAAATCTTAATTCCTGCTGTTCATCATGTATTATTGCATCTCATTAAATATAGCTACTAAACATTTTTTTTTTATGCTTCCGGAACCGACAACATTTATTTTTGGTGTTAATGTTGTTTGAAAAGCGGAAAGAACATTTATAAAGCAATAAATTCCAAAAAAAAAGCATAATTTACTTATAATAATGTAAAGGTAGTTGTATGAAATAATACAGAAGGCAATTTAAATAGCCCATTACGTGTTTCACCGAAATTATACCTTAAGTATCGCTATCAACCGTACATCGAATAATTTTTACGATATCACATAATGATCGCATATCTTCACTTCCTGCCAATCTATCAGCAACGTGTGTCTTGTCTGAGAACAGCACCATAAACATGGCAGTAAAGATACACAATTTATTATTTTTAATTAATATCTAGCCAACGAATATTTAATTCTGTAAGTAGATTAGTCATGTAATGTCTCATTCATTATAAAAGGCATCAGCTTTACAAGGCTTTACTTTGAGAGTTATGAAGACCTTCAAATACCAAGCAACAAACAAAAAATTAACCATAAAAAAACGAACAAGAATTCCTTGAAAACACAGGAAAAGTTTATCAGCGTGTTGCGAAACTGCCTTGGTGAGTATAGCCGTCCAACTATTTGCGTACTGAGATCAAACATTACGTTTATACGGATGTACACTAACCAAACTACGCTAGCGGTTAGCACTACCTGTTGGATGGGTTGCCATAAACTTAATTTAAAATACCTAAGACAAAAACAGGAACACAGTGCTGCGTTCCAAAACAAAAATCGCCGACGTCACACAAAAAGCAGCCAAACTAAAGTGGGATTGGGCCGGCCACGTCTGCCGGATGTCGAACGGTTCATGGGCTAAAGCAACCACAATGTGGGTCCGAGAAAATGCCCGACGACATCGCGGGAGACCCAGGCGAAGATGGCGGGACGAACTTGACGCCTATCAGCCAGATTGGTCCAGACTTGCCCAAAGCCGGGAGGAATGGAAGGAAGAAAGGGAGGCCTTTGCCCTGCAGTGGGACACAATTGGCTAAAAATAATAAGACAAAAACGTTGTAATATAATAACACGACTTGACGTTGTAATATAATACCAAGCAGTTCGCGGGTCAAGTTCATAGCAATAGCGTAAAAATATCCGCAAACCTGTAACTAAAATAAAAAATGGACCTAACAGAATCAGGCACACTGCTCCAGTTACTTTTGAAATAAAACATTGCAGCCCTCTGCGGAATACAAATTGTTAGTGAAGAACGATCGATACGACCAAACGAGATGAGGTTGTCTGAAGGTCGAATATCAGTTTCAGCTCTAGAGGACCCTAAAAGGTTTTATACGTAGACGGTAATAAAAGCATTCGAACACTTTCTGACCAAAAGGCAAGGGTTAGCGCGAAATGAACATTGGAGCGCCGATAATAAAGGCGTGTTATGAGAAAGACATTCTCAGATGTAATGTAACCTTATATCATTTCGGTATTGTGAATAACGAAAAACAATTGACATTATTGGCATACAATCGTGTGAAATGGCACGAAGTGGAATAAATGGGCTTTTTTTGATATTATATGAGTCGCTATCTTCTGTTTTATATCACTTTGGCGGCTAGTACTTATTAAAAAATTAGTGGTAGTCTTGTCTATTTGAGCAACTTGATACTACTTTAATAACCATTATCAAAGTTCGCTATGCTTTGAAGATTTGTAAAGCTCTAGAAACTATTTGAGACGCAAGCATTTCAATAATCAACTTCAATCATGTTGAGCACTGATCATTTGCCGCCAATTTACTTCCATTAGTGTCGTGTTACTAAGCAAGCTGTACGAGAGCCAGACGTTGTGGTTCAAGATTTACCACTTTAGGAACGCAGCACTGTCAGCTATTCGACAACTGTGAAAGTGTTAACTTTCACTCAAGGTTGACTCGTCAATTTTTTCAACAGAGCAACACCAAATGCGTCAGCATTATCGCTAGAGCATTATGCTAATATTTTTGCTATGCTATTTTAATATATGACAAGCCAGGAAGTAAATTATTGATTCCGTTCAAATACTCCGTTACGATATTCGGAAGTTATTCGTGATTGTTGATATATATATTCGCGTTCAACACTAGGAAGCTAACTTCATCACGAGGTAATTAATGATTTATCACCTTTACCAATCCTCTCTTAAGTCTGAAAATCAAATCATGGCTGTCTTCTTCATCAAAGAAACTCATGGAACTTTCGTTTCTGTAACATCTACATAGTTACTTTCGAATTCAAAGAAAACTTTACTTTCTGGCAGTGAGCCCAAATATCGGAGTGGGAAATCAAGAGGAGATATCTAGTTAGTTTCAGGTATATTTTATTCCACATTTGTTTGTATTGCATTTAGTGTACGAACGAGCCAATCATAACATGGTGTTTGTCTGTGTGAGCCATTCGCGAATCTCCAACAAAAACAACAGTTCGTACGCATGTTTTGATGCAATAGTGAAGTCATTCGCCAATTTGGCATCATTTCGAAATTAACGCAGGCAGTGACACCGTCATGTTTTACAACCCGTTTTATAAGTTTCAGCACATTTCCGTGTTTTTGTCTATGATGTTTATGGGGCTAGTTTGTGACGTCACTTCGCCACTAATGATTTAGTCTTGTCTGATGTTAATGTCTACTTTGATGGGCACAAATGATTCACTTACTGCACAGACTACCCAAAGTAACTTGAAGCACGTAGAAGTTGGAAACACTTTAATATTTTTGCTAATCACACATAAACATAGCTCCCAGTCTTTGAAGCAGTAGATTGTTTGGGGTAATTATCTAAATTCCTATTGACATATTTACATATATCGTCATTTTGGCGTTGCCGAAATTTTGTCATTATTTAAGTCTGTCACGTCAAAGATGACTTTCCGATTTTTTTTTTATTCAACTGATGCAAAAAAATAAATAAATGATTTGTCCTCAGATTGACCTTCAGTTAAACATTCACACGTTTTTACATAAATCTGTCAATTTGATTTCCTGCGATCAGTCTTTTGGTTCTTGCATCTAATTGACAGGTACATCCCGTTTTAAGATTCATATCTGTGCTAAATGTTAAATAACTCAGTAATGTTAATTAATTGCCAGTTCCTTTATGAGACACGATCCCGCATAATTATAAAAGAAACTCATTATTTTTTTTAAATTCAAAATCCAGTTAGTTTTGCCAGTGACTTCGTCCGCGTGGAAGGAACAGTTACTTTGGGCAGCCATTTTTATTTTTAATTAACATTTTTTTTTAAACGTTGAACATTATTATGTTTCAGTATTTATTTTTTATCAAGTGGCTTTGTATTAAGCCACTTGGTTCATGGTTTTATCTTCAATAATGACGTACTCCCATACAAACGTTCATCTCCTATTTCAACTAAAATTTAAACCCATTTCTCGCGACAACAGGTAGCCTATGTCCTCCAAGGTTTAATTTATCTCTATTCCAAATTTCATCTTAATCGGTTCAGCGGTTATTGATTCCCCATACAAACGTCCATCCCCTTTTTCACTCCCTTAAATGATGATTTCTGGGATAAAAACTATTCTATGTCCTTTCTCAGGCTCGAGACTATCACTGTACCAAATTTTAAATCGGTTCAGTATTTTACGCGTGATTGAGTAACACACAGACAGACAGACACGCTTTCGCAATTATAATATTAGTATGGATTTATAAATATTTTGAGTCTTTGCCCTTCAGTCAAAATATTATTTGTGTGACGTCGATATCTTCTGTTCCGAGTACAATGCCGTAAGCTCTTAAGCATTCGATATTCATTCGTTGACGTCATTGTCAATTGGTTACCTGAACTGAGTCAGTGTTTAATTCATAAAACTGATATCAACAACCTTTTGTTGTAAAACGTTAAATACGTTTTGTAATCTTGATATCTGGGAAGCCCCATCTGGCCATAGAACTGTTTATTTGCGATAAACCATTTCACGGAAATGTGACTTGCTTGGGGCATTAAACGCATACGTGGGAAAGTTATGTGGTACTGGGTTGCATTCCTTAAGAACTTTACGTTTTGTAGTCTATCTATGTCTGGACTTAGTCATCCAACGAAACTGCCATTTTGCTTAGTCGATTCTTTACGACACCTCTTTTACTAAACGATTTCGATATATCCAGATGTTTATTCTAAATCTTTTAAGTTCATTACCAAAGTTCAAACCAAGACTGAACTCGACAATGAATTCAAAATTTAAAATTATTCAATTAACTTCTCAATGATAACATGTGATCAGACGAAATCCAGTTTTAATTCATCTTTATGCACATCAGAACAATGAAAATCTGCGTTTTTGTTTAATGTTAGTTCAGCAATACTTCCTTATTTAAATGAATATCTTAAGGTTGAATTTTATGAGATACCTCTAATACGTATATCAGTATTTCCTTAGAGGAAGTGGGTACCTTTTTCTTCTTTTTTTTTTAAGGATAGGAAATACATTCTCCCTTATTCATCAACTTACTGACTAAAACCCATCCATGTTCCTTGTAAAGCCCTTTGCGTTATATAAGAACCGTGATAGTTAGACAGTTTAAATTTTCACAGATGATGTATTTCTGTTGCCGCTATAACAACAAATACTAAAAAAACAGAATAAAATAAATATTTAAGGCTCCCATACAACAAACGTGATTTTTTTGCCATTTTTATAGATAACGGTAAGAAACCCTTCGTGCGCGAGTCCCACTCGCACTTGGCCGGTTTTTATGGTTTGTCCGCTAGAGAAGCCAGTTTTATTTTCAACAAATCTTGTCAAGTCATGATGAAATAGCAATGGCTGCAACGTAAACACGTGCATATGAAAACGTGAAGATTAACAAGAAAAATAAAACTTAAGTCAAAGGGGCACCTACATAGAAGCTACAATTTATATTTTCTTTATGTAAATCTTCATCCTTTTAGTAAGATTAGTGATAGGCATAATTTTAATACTAGAAATATAACAAATTAGATCAACCCCGATTCAGATTGGCTAAAGTACCTGCACCTTCTTTTATGGGATATTGTGCTAAATTTTATAATAAAATACCACTTGAAATTCTCGAACTGAATGAGACAAAATTTAAAACATGCATAAAACAGACGACGTAGACAAGCATATTATAAACTGGAAGATTATATCTAAATGCCGGTCCTGCTCCACAGCCTCAGCCGATTGGTTCCACTAGTTCAAGTTTTATATTTGGAAGAGAGGCTCACCCTTTTTTATGTCTATTAATAATAATATTCCACATTTCTTCTAATATGTTTGGAATAAACTTTTATTTTTCTGTCTTTTCAAATTGATATTCATGGTTTTATATAAAGTAGAATCATTTTTTATTTCAAATTCTGGACCATGGAGCCTATTATGTTAATAGATAGTTTCCTTGTTAGACATGAAATAGCAGGGGCAGTTGAGGGTGTCATGCTCACTCCAATGTCTCGCTGATGGTGGCGCGTGTATCGGATCATTCAGTTCCTTCAAAATGGTTGAGCTGAATGGTGCTGATGCAAGCGTCATGTTCGTGAACGGGCGCCGTCAGTGGAGACTGGTCATCTCTTAGCTGTCACTGGCTATTTTAATATTTTATACCAAGTATTGTTTTTTCTTTGTTTACAGTTAATTAAAGTTAGTAAAGTGGTTAAACAGAGTTTGTCCGTGGAGTTTCTTGCACGTTCTACTCCATAGAGATCTACGCTTTGGAACGTGCAACTAGCTTCATGTTTTTGACTGACTGATTGAGACAATTCAAAAGCGAATGGTTTATTTGAAATAAATGCTTTGACTTTGTAAGTTTCTAAAAAAAAACGCGCCATAGATAT
Organism: Mamestra brassicae; assembly: GCA_905163435.1. Classification (NCBI taxonomy): domain Eukaryota; kingdom Metazoa; phylum Arthropoda; class Insecta; order Lepidoptera; family Noctuidae; genus Mamestra; species Mamestra brassicae. Next base: position 3,756,808 of record LR991003.1, on the reverse strand, counting down.
TATTATCCTAACTCGAGATTAACCAAATTTTTATTATAACCTTCCTATGTAGAAGGTAATAATAAAAAATACCTATTTAAAAAGTTCGCCGTATTTTTGGGAAGATAACATTAATAAATTAAATATAGTACCTACTTAAACAATTCTTAAAAAAAATACTATACTTACTTAATTAGAAAAAAAACAAATACGCGATTCTTATCATATTTATCAGGAAAAAACAACTGAAATATTGTCAGTACCTAAACCCCAAAACTATACCTAAATGGATATTTGGGAAAATATTATTATTAATCAGCTTATTTAATTAGAGTCAATGGTTCACGTTCTGCAATTAATAATTATCATTATTCAAAGTTCAGAGCCTACTGTGTGACTCATTCATTAGTTCAATGTAAATTTACCAACAAACCTCACGAGGGCGTAACGTGTTTGTGACGAGACACCGATTTAAATGATAATTCGGTAACCAATTTGTAAGAATTCCATATGGTATAAGTCACCTGCTATAGGCAGACGTCGATGTTTTGGTTACTGGAATCGTTCGACGTACATAGCTGTGATATAAGGCCGCGACGTCACGAGCCTCCAGTGGCAAACGTTAACGTCGCATCAACACGACGTTAACGTTGCGTTTTTTGGCAGTAGTTTGAGAAACGCCAACGCTCGTTAAACGCCAGTGGGATAGCGGTCTATATAGTAAAACTAGACATACAGTATAGCTACTATATTCTTGTAATCTTATGATGACCACCTGCTGACCTGATATAATATACAGCGCAGGTTAGCTGCTGTAGAAACAACCTGACCAAAAAGAATACCCGCCCCAAACAATGTCCCAGTGTGACCCTTCCGCAGGATATAACCCACCTTCATTCCTGCTCTTCATGCCCAAATAACTGTATCTTGCAGGATCTAAACATGCAAATGAAGTCATCCAGGTTTCGAGTAGATCGATTTTGAAAATTCGAGTCTCGGATAGAAGGAGAATACTACAAGCAAAGCATTTCTCTGACGCCTCAAAACCTCAACAAAACCACGTTAGTTTCTAAATCCAAATACAGCCGAAACCATTCTGGAGGAACGATAAACCTTCCAGATTCAAAACAACGGGAGCAGTTTCGAATGTAAACGAAGCTAGCTCTCGGCACGTGGCACACATCGGGCGAAAATTAATTGATAGCAACAATGTAACGCTTTATTGTTTCCATACGTGCCACTAGATACTAACCAGAGGGTCCAAGGTGAACTTTAGCTTTGATAAATGGATAGCAACCAGTCCAGCACTAATTTATATCTGGACACAAAAACAATTGCTTGCAACAGTTGAAGTCTACGTCATCATAAACGCAAGGCAAAGACGCAAGAACTGATAGCATACAATTGCTCTGATTCACACAGTTAGCTACATCTAATTGGTATTTACAACTCACAAGGATATTTTTATCACACACAGAGTGCCAATGGTTACTGCTTGTGAGTCAATGTTGACAATATGTCATATACAAGTTATGGTGGGTATTTCCAGAAGCCGCAACACCGCCTAGTATTTCTTGTGATAGTAAATATATAACTTCAACTAGGTTAATGGCAGATGTTTTTATTTTCTCCTTTAACATAAAGAAGAAAGACTACAGTCACTACAAAAAAGTGACTGACCTCTGGTTGACCAGCTGCACACCATACATCTGTCTCCTGTTAACCTCAGTCGATGCAGCTTTAATTTAACCTGAGCTATTGTTAGACACGGGTCAAGTTCCGCCTGAAAACTAGGACTTGTGTGACGTCATCATTGCATGAACATGCTAAATATAGCACCGAGAACACAAAGTAACCTCACCCGGTGACCCAGATAAGTGTCGCTCACAACGCCCTTGGGGGTGCAAAAACTGTTTGATATCCGGAAAATTAAACTGCAATAAACACATACTGTGCAGAAAGTGTTCAAATATAAATTATGTTCATTGATCAAAGACAAAGGAAAGAGCTGCAAAGAGTGTCGCAAAACTTTGAAATTGAGTTGGGTAACTCAAGACAAAAATGCTCTTAGTTTTCTAAGCGACTGGCTGCCTTGCCTTCAAAAATACAGCAATATGACAGTAGAAACCATATAACTTGGGCTTAATAAGTGATGCAATGAAGAAAGAAACGACGACCGGCAATATTAAGAAATGCTTAATGATTCTGCTAAAATAAACGTCTAGTCGGTTATTCTTCAGTATCAAAACGTGCCACTCATAACCAGTTTAACTTTAGTGTTAAAAAAACTTGATTTAAAAATATGCTGTAGACAAAACCTAAAAACCAGTCCGCAAACGCGAAATCAGAAGTTGAAGAACTAAAGAACCATACCTTTACCATTCTTAATAGTGAAAGATTTCAGTGCGAATATTTCAATTGGAGAAATGAAATCCAAAGAAGCCACATAGCTAATAGTGAAGAACATAAGGCGAAGCAGGTACAGCTAGTCAGCGTAATCCACTCATAACTGCCAGCAGTACGTCAGAGTATGAGGATTAACAACCAGGCTGCATTGTTAATTATGTCCTAATATGCTTTACGCACGTGCTGTACTTACACATCTTTAACTGTAAATACTTGGCGCAGTTCCGATTTCAAGAAAATTATAACTTAACTTTGTAGCGAGGATACCTTCCATTTATCAGCACATCTCTAAAGTGATCGCTCTATGAGTAAGAATCTTCTGGAGGCTCTGATGATATTTTGACAGGTGTGAGTAACACTAATTGTATCACTAAGTAAATATTAGCACTCACCATTGCAGTGCTCTGGATGGGTTTAGCTGTTCCATTGTACGCGCAGTTTGTTGGTCTTGACGAGTCGGAGGCACACACGCCATACCAAATGCAATGGCCTTCAGCCGATGCCGATGGTATCTGCAATAAAAAAATACATAGTTTAAAAACTTGCTAATTAATATAATTATAGAACCGCGTTTTTGTTAGTATTCCAACGACAACGTGATCAGAGAACTGGTTCCTATATTATTAGATTGTATAACATGAACATTTACGTGTTGCAAACTTTTATTTAGGCAACCTTTTATATGCTACATGTGCTGCGTTGCTTTTATGTTCTTAAAATTGCGCAAGAGAATTTTGTTTTCAGTGAACAGACTTCCTAAATTCAAAACGGGTAGCGTATGACGTATTTAGTGATGATGTGGAAATCTGATGTTTTGAAATCTGATACAGACTTTGTAATATCAAAGAAAACGATCTAAGGAAACCCTTACGTTCTTCTAAGTCGCGCGAACTACTTGTCTACAAGCATCTATCTCAATGACTAAGGTTGAACTCAGGTGGCACGCCAATGACGCACGAACGAGTTATCTCAGTAATACGTGCTTGTAATTATTGTGTCTATGGAGAGGCGTATCAACAAAACACTGCTAAATACAGCTTTAAGAAGGTTTCATGTACTGCCAGGGACTAAGTGCACATCTATACAAAATACACGCATTTGGAGGGCATGATCTGGATTCGTATTTGTAGCGATAGACAAGCCACGTTAGCCAACAAAAATCGCGTGCTCTGCAAATTGAATGAACGGAAACATATCGAACTAATCAATTATTTACCGTAATAGTGGAAAACACGCAAACTTTGCTTACCACACAATATATTGCTAAACACGTGTAAAATAATGACTTTACGAAATTATTTTCTATTGTTTAATTATCTGTTAACTTATTTAGCATGAATCATCTCTTGGTCATACGATTCTTATTATTAAAGTGATAGATAGCTTCTAGGATGGACAAAGATCATCAAAACTACAAACGGATAATGGCTGTATTAGATGTGATAAAAGTTTATCGATAAGCTAACATGTGATGATTTGATGTCAAACTAACATAATTATCATTAATATTTATCACTACACAGGCTATCGTCAAGAAACACAACAGTGATTTTCGGATTTCACCAAATACCATCTGATTGCTATATTTATCTATCTTTATTATTGAATAGTCTTTATTGTTCATGTAGTCATCGTTTTGTTATGATTACATCCAGAAGACGACACGATCCCAATAGACAAGATCTTAACAACGATGACAGTTGCCTACATCTGCTTGAACGAGATTATTACAAGTAAGATGATCAACAATAAGTAAGTTCGCCATAACATGGTGTTGTTGCCAAGCGTGCACTCGCAAAGGAATGTAGCTATGAAACACGTCGCTATAAATACATTTGTAAATAATGTTCTGGAACCGCGTCATACATTCACGATAAACAAACATAAGTAGATACTAATGTTTATAATATAACTCTCTCTCTACACTTTGTAGCAAGAAATAGAAAAGAAATTGTTTAACCTGCACTTGTTTTGGGTTTGAATCAGTTGATTTTTTGAAGCGATCTATAAAGATTCAAAGCATAGGTGGACCAGGCTATATCAAAGAGCCAAATACCCCCAGAATATTTTGGCCATTCATCAAAGCAGTTTTTACAATTTTGAAAGAGGTAATAAGGGGGGTGCCCTTACTAACAGAGGTAACAACAGATATTGAAAGGACTTGATAATTTAGTCCAGTAGATCAGGGGAAGATATGGCGTCAGTAGACACATAAAGACGCAAACTTCGATAAATTGAACATCAATATATTTGTAATTCAATCAAATAGAACGGATGTCGACGATGACGTTAGAATATCATTCAAAGGACAGCCATATGGGGCATGGGAATAGTAAAGAGCGTACCCGTTACACATTACAATGAAATCGACAATATTAATGTTACTGAATGAAAGCCGAGCTGTTTATGGAATCGAGAACAAACAACAGTGGTGGAATGATAACGAAAATACTTCAGACCCTAAGGCTAGCGACACTTTAATATGAAGCAAAAATCAAGCAATCATCTGCAGTTCCTACCCTCTATACTTTGGTCTGTAATTGTCCTGTATTTTTTTATTTAGGTGTTGTGTTTTTGGTTCAACGACATAAGCCAGCAATTAAATTATACTGAGCGTTTAAAATGCTTTGCATCGAGGGATTTTGTTATTGCACTAGCTCAAGATTTTTTTTGTAGTTTATGAATGGATATCATGATCGATGAATAAAATGAAACATTGACATTACTTAAACATACAGATTCAAAATGGTCGGTTGGTAAGCGGTTTTCACTTTGAAATTTTGGGTCGCCACCATGCATTTAACATTGACTTCAGAATTCAAAATCAGTTTAAATATTTAAGACATGATATTTGAAATTGATAAGCAAATTCTGACCCAAAATCATGTTTTTTTCCTCAGCCAACTGAATGTAACGGTGGAATAAAAATCTTGAATAACATTGAATAATTCACGTGCTTATCATGAAATACAACGATTTAAAATAGGCAAAATCTGTATTTGTTGAAAAATAAATCATCAAACCAAATTCAAGGAAAGCCATGAATAAAAGAACCTTTTAGCTCAATTTCAATCTGTGGATTATGGCAAAAGCCGGGTGTAATAATAACATTGGTCAAGACAAAAATTATGTTGGAGATCCAATCAATCAAATTGAATAATGTTCAACGATCAAGAAACAGTTCAAGACTCTCAAGAATGTCTGTCTACAAAATCTTCCCGGCGACTTTAAAAGGAATTTGTGCCATAATTAAAAACGAAAAAGGACGATCACGTAAACGTCGGCTTCGCGCGTCTACCGAAGTTTTGCTTCTTCAGCATAACAAACAAGTAGGCTATTCATTTAGATAAGAATACAACCAACCCCAGGTTCTTTGACCCTTAAGTTATTGCCCTCAATTCAGTTCACTGTCAAATTCAGCCCTTTCAACTTTCAAGTGATTGAAAGATTCAAACCCCTACTCAAAACCTTTTAAGTTAAGTTCAAAGCCCTGCTCTAGAATTTTGTTGAATGTTTACGTTACGTTACGCCCACAATCATGATTCTTTGAATGTGCTCAGATAAACTACATTATTTTTACACAAAGGAGCTAAGTATTACCTTCGCACTCATTATTCATTCACATTGAAACGTCTAGCTTTACGTATTGGGTAGTTTTATTTTTTATCACGCAACATTCAGATATCTGCAAACGTTTCCTCCTTGTATTACAACTTAGCATTACAGATACGACTTGAACTTGTAAATTGGGAGTTCGCTACAAACGTAAAGGAGAACACAGCAAGATTTAATGAAGTTAACATCAGCGCTAAATGATTTCAAGGTAAAGCAGTTGAAGGGAGCAATACAGTTTAAAAGTATATGGCAGAAACCAGTCAACAAATGACACGGTTCATTAGTAATACCAGGTGCAGTATGTATATTCTCACGTGTGAGATTAACACTACACTAAGCGAGACCTACTTTCCTTTTGATGAGCTACAAGCTAAGCGCTGTGTTTCCAGGCGAAGTGAAGCCTGTACAATACATATATCTCTCGGAGGCCTATCGATCCTTACCGACTGAGGCTAAGTCATCGACTCATTAAACTCTCGCCTTTATAATGGCTTCTGGGCGGTCGATACTTATTACTTAATTAAGAACATAACCTGTTTTTTATATTTCTATGGGTAGACCAGTCTGGTCTACCCATAGAAAGGTATACCAGTAAGCCTCTTTTATTAGCCAAGCCTGTAAAATACACAAAAAACAAGAGAAAAGTTATTGTCCTGCACACTGAGAGGTCAATCCAGGAATTTGAACCGAAACATAAACTGAATATTGAAATAAATCACTGGGAGATTGATATGTGATCACTGATCATACGCCGAGAGTGAGTCAACTTCCGTGACAACAAGCTGTAGGCTGCGAGATTATCAGCTGA